>OX438883.1:0-2400000 GCA_949315895.1 Anania crocealis | reverse complement strand
ATATAAATGGGAAATTACTATTTCTTCTCTTTTAAAAGCTCTTGCAGTCCGTTGCATATATAAGTTTTAGTAAACTAACAAAACAAGGAGCAAAATGATGCTGACAGAACTTAATGCTAAAGTCTTAAAATAACCGGCTAAGTGCGAGTCGGACTCGCGCACGAAGGGTTCCGTACCAAAAAGGCCAAAAAAACGGGTTTGTTGTATAGGAGCTCCCCTTAAATATTTATTATATTTTGTTTTTAGTATTTGTTGTTATTGCGGCAATAGAAATACGTAATTTGTGAAAATTTCAACAGTCTAGCTATCGTGGCTCTTGAGATACAGCCTGGTGACAGAGCGACGGACAGACGGACAGACGGACAGACGGACAGACGGGCAGACAGCGAAGCCTTAGTAATAGGGTCCCGTTTTTACCCTTTGGGTACGGAATCCTAAAAACCATCTAAAAAAAGTGACAAGTGCAAAGAGAATGCAACCCAGTTACCCCGCGTGCAAACGACACAGACTATTAACGACTTCCGTTATTTGCGGCAGTACAAATCAAATATACCAAAGGGAAGTTGTGTCAGTGTAACTTACTTGCATTCGTACTCGTTTCCTTTGATCGTGATGACAGTTCTCGTATAATATTCATCCATTCCAGAAACGACCGGGTATCTGTTGCCAAGCTGGCATTGCAGCGAGCCACATCTTACGTTCCTGTAATTACATATTTATGCTAAAACAAACTTGTATGTGAAGAAATGGAAACTTTAAAAAGGCTGAAAATAAAGTTGATATTTTATAACGCTACTTTTCACGATGATAGCACAAAAATGCCTCAAAGCAGTGCTGGGGCAGTGAAAAATAGGGAACGTAAAATATAATATTGAAAATACTAAGATACATTTATGGGATATTAGTCTAGACTATTGCAAGCTAAATATGTAAATGTTTCACGATATTATTCTGAAAACTCGAAACGCAATATATGCGTCTAGGATATTTACAATGCCATATTTTAATAATATGACACAGAAATAAATGGAAATCGAAGAAGTTTTATTTTGCAAGTAGCTTGCGATATTAATCTGCAGATAGAAGGCCTCTTAAACTATATGGCCTTTTAAGGGCTGATTATGTTACTCAATGTACAACATCTACTTGCAAGTATTATCAAAGAAATCTCAAATGAAAAAAATCATTACCTATTTACAATTGATTTATTATAAATCGTATTTCTCTGTTATTTACACTTAAAACAGGACACGTGGTCAGCCCTTCTCTGTTTGCCATACATTATAACCTGGCTAATTATTTTTCATCCCCGCCGTGGTCTAAGACACTCAAAAAACGTCTGACTGCGTTCAATTCCGACTACACATTTCCATAACACATTAAAAGAAGCATTAGCAATACTCACTCAATCTCGCACTTGATGTACTGTCCACTGCTATCCTTCCCACAGTGGCCTGTGACTGCTCCCTTCGAGTTGAACTGCTCAAAGCACTCTTTATCAGCACCAACTGTGCCCGGACCCCAGATCCTCTCGCATTGAAGGCTGAGGGTCGGGCATTGTCCAGCGAAGCAATAGCCTTTCCCGTCTTCGCAGGCCTCTCCGTTCTTCCTATGAGCATCAGGAGGGCAGGTCCCAGAGAGGCCAGTACACGTCTCGTCCAGATCGCACTCGTTCGTTGCATCGCGACAGACCACGCCACGGGGTTTTAGCTGAGGGGAACAAAAGGGGGGGCTGGTGATCTTTTTTTGGTAACCGCATTTTTGAATGGTGTTGGCTGTGGGTATCTTGATTTATTATTGTATATTTCTATGTGGGGTATGAGGTGTTTTCTAATAAATCAGTCATAGCTCAGTACTCGGTGTTTCACTACGTCGCGCCCCGTCCTCAGCACCTTTACATGGCGCAGCCGGTATTAAATTACTAATTATTAGCAAATTAGTGTGAAGAGAACAACCTTATCTACGTAACTGGTGATATTAATAGACTGATTGTGTAAAATACAGAAATTAAAATGTCGACGAACATCGTTTTGCAACCACCGCCCCCATTTTTCTTCGAGAATGATCTATCCAGTGTAACGTCCGGGAATTTGAATAGACAGTGGATAAAGTGGAAAAATGCTTTTTTGATTTATTACAAAGCATGCCAGTTGGAAGCCAAGCCTGATGATGTCCAAGTTAGTGTCTTGCTTCATATTATTGGGGATAAGTGCCGAGATATTTTTGAGCAGTTTGAAGGTGAGAGCCCTAAAACCGTAAAGGTACTGCTAGAAAAATTTGATTCATTTTTTTTGCCAAAGAAGAACTTAACTATTGAGCGGCATAAGTTTTTCACACGCAACCAACTAGAAGACGAAACTGTGGAACAGTACGTATTCGAACTCAACAAACTAGCGGCAACCTGTGAGTTAAAGGATATTAAGAGCGATTTAGTCAAGGATAGACTCATATGTGGATTAAGAGAGGATGCGTTAAGGGAACGCCTTCTAAGAGAATTGGATCTCACGTTGAAAAAAGCGCTCGATATATGTCGTATCGCAGAAATGTCGCGAGCACAAGCGGGAAAATTTAAAAAGGAGCAGGAGGACGGGGAGTACAGACAGCGGCATAATGAAGAGGCACAGGTATATTTTGTTCAACGGCCGGGACGCCGAGCGAATCATTCGTGCTCGTGTCAGGCGGGTACTTTAGGCCGAGCGTCATCGGGCGGGGTCCATGATGGGGCTATGCTTTCACCGGCGGGCAACGTACGTGTGGCAGTGACGTCATCAAATTTAAATGTTCAACCGTCTCGCGGAGTGCGTGTGTCGACGTCGAGATGCGTTTATTGTGGAATAGTGCATGCGAGTGATAAAATGAAGTGTCCGGCGTACGGTCAGCGATGCAATAAATGCAATCGGCCTAATCATTTTGCGAGAATGTGCCGCGGTCGGGTGTATACTGTACGGGAGGATACCACGGATCAGGTACGTCGATTATGCAGTGTTACGAAGAATAGCGATTGGGTAGTGGCTATTGAAATCAATAATTCCATTATTAAATTTAAGTTGGACACTGGAGCGGATGTGAACGTTCTGCCTAAAAAGTATGCATTACAAATAGGTCTCAGCGCGGATAAAATAACAGATACAAGTATTAGATTATTAGGTTATTCGGGCGATTCAATAAAAATTCTAGGTAAATGTATGCTAAAAGTAAAATACAAAATAAATTTTTACATATTAGAATTCGTAATAGCGGACGTTATTTCTCCACCCATCTTGGGAAGATCATCGTGCGAAGAATTGAATTTGGTGAAACGTGTCGCTAGTATAGTTAGGGAACCTAGTTTAGAATCCAGTGTAACGATATTAAACGAGTTTAAAGATGTATTTGAAGGGTTTGGCTGCCTTCCGGGTGAATACAAAATGCAGTTACGTGGTGACGCACGACCAGTAGTGCATGCGCCGCGCAAGTTACCTATTGCGATAAGAGATAAAGTTAAACATAAGTTAGATGAAATGTTGGAACAGGGAATTATTGCTAAGGTAGAAGGGCCCACTGAATGGGTAAACAGCATGACGGTGGTTAAAAAATCGAATGGAGATTTACGTATTTGCCTAGACCCAAAAGACTTAAATAAAGCTATAAAACGGGAACATTTTAAGTTACCAACATTAGATGAGATAACTGCTAATCTATCGGGGGCTAAATATTTTAGTACTTTAGATGCAAAACAATCATTTTATCAAGTGAAATTACACGATGAGTCAACAGGGCTTTGCACGTTCAATACGGCGTTCGGTAGGTACAAATTCTTGCGTATGCCATTTGGTATAGCATCAGCTTCTGAAATATTTCATAAAAAATTGTATGAATACTTCGTAGACATAAAGGGTGTTATACTTTTCGTAGACGATTTATTAATTCATGCGAAATCGAGAAAAGATCATGATAGATGCCTACGGCAGGTTTTAGAAAGATGCCGACAAATTAACATTAAATTAAATAAGGATAAATGTAAAATTGGGCTACCGGAGTTAACATATTTAGGTCATAAAATTAGTCAGTGTGGAATTAGTCCCGATGAGTCGAGAACCCATGCTATAATAAATTTACCTAAACCAGAGAATGTAAAAGATCTAGAAAGATTTTTAGGCTTGGTAACATATGTTAGTAGTTTCATACCGAAATTGTCAGAGAGAACTCATACTCTGAGAGATTTATTAAAAAAAGAAACAGCGTGGCACTGGAATGAGCATCATGATAAGTGCTTTGAGGATTTAAAACAATGTTTGGTTAGGCCGCCAGTGCTACAGTACTACAGTTTAGAAAAACCTGTTACTTTATCGGTAGATGCAAGTCAATACGGCTTAGGCGCTTGTTTACTACAAGATGGGAAACCGGTTTGTTACGCTTCGAAGTCGCTAACAAAAACTGAACAATCTTATGCTCAAATAGAGAAAGAGTTATATGCGTGCGTATACGCGTGTGAAAAGTTTTATACATATATTTATGGGCGTAGCGATGTTATTATAGAAACGGACCATAAGCCGTTGGTAAGTATTATTAATAAACAGATAGCAAGTGCACCGCCACGATTACAAAGAATGTTGATGAGATTGCAGCCCTATACATTCAATCTCCAATACAAGCCGGGTAGGTATCTATACATAGCAGACACTTTGTCTCGTGCTGTGGCGCCGGATGCCGGTGGTGACGCGAATTCGGAACCACGTGACCATATGGACGCGCGGGCGCAGGTGTGCGCTGTCGCGGTGAGTAACCCACTGACAGACTCGCATTTTATTGAAATGCAGAAATTTACTAGGCTAGATGACGAAATGCAACAGCTTAAGGCTACTATTCAAAGGGGTTGGCCGGTGCTAAAGGCGGATCTAAGTCAGTTATTGAAACCGTATTGGGATTGCAGGGACGAATTATATGTAGCCTATGACATGATATGGAAATGTAATCGTATAGTTATTCCAAAATGTATGCGAGCGGAAATGTTAAAGAAAATTCATTTAGGACATTTAGGTGTTGAAAAGTGCAAACTCAGGGCACGAGAATTAATGTACTGGCCCCATATGAATAGTCAAATACAAGATATGGTATCGCGTTGTCAGGCATGTTTATCGCATCGTAAGGAAAACTCAAAAGAACCTCTTTTGTCTCATGAAATACCCGATAGGGCGTGGTCAAAGGTGGGCACAGACATTTTTCATTTTGGAAATAAAATATTTTTAATTGTAATAGATTATTATAGCAAGTTTACAGAGGTTGTTGAAATCGAGAATATGACGTCACAAAATGTAATCACAATACTGAAACGTGTTTTTAGTAGGCAAGGTATACCAGATGTAGTTATGTCAGATAATGGACCTGAGTTCTCCTCGAGATTATTTATGGAATTTAGCAGAAAGTGGAAATTCCAGCACAAAACTTCTTCTCCGAGGTATCCTCAGTCAAACGGTCAAGTGGAAAGAGCTGTGCAAACTATAAAAGCCATTTTAAAGAAAACTCATTTTGAGTGTGGAGATTTCTATTTAGCTTTGTTAGAATATTTAAATACACCCATTAATAGTAAACTTCCTTCGCCTTCAGAATTATTGAATAACCGAAAACTACGCAGTATTCTTCCATGTCAGCCGAAATTATTAGAACCAAAAATTCCAGATATAGTTAATGTCCAAAATGAGTTACGAAATAGACAGTTAACACAGAAAAAGTACTTTGATAGGGGAAGCCGGAAGTTAAAACCGTTCGAAATAGGCGACAGAATAAAAGTAAGAATAGATAAGCAGTGGGTTAGCGGAACTGTCAAAGACGTAATAGGGCCAAGGTCGTACATAATAAGATTACATTCAGGTAGGATCTGCCGTCGTAATCGTAGGCAAATAATATTAGATAAATCTATGGCGAGTAACGACTCGATTATTGATCGGTATCGTTACGATGATTTTCCTACCACACAAAGTTCAGATTCGCTCGGCTCCAGTGTTCCGCAAGAAACAACAATCTTAACGACTGATAATTTTGTAACTAGGTATGGCAGGACAGTGAGACCTCCTGATCGGTGGGGTTTTCCGGCTCTGAGAGTATCACCCCGAACCTGATATCAACAATCGTAGGCTGATGAATGTAATATAGGTACCTGTGCAAGAATATGTCATGTATTATTTTAGAATAGTTTGTATTAATTTATTCATAAATGTGAATGTTTTGAATGCCTTTAGAATTAGTTAATTAAATTTAATGAACTTTAACTTTTATTGTACCTATTTCAGTGTAATAAATTAAATTGAATAATGTAATTAGATTATTTATTTATTTAATGGTGATGTAAAAAATTGTTTGACATTATGTATGATAATAACAAATTTGTAATTATGAAAAGATAGATAGGTATAGATATGTAAGAATGGATAATGCTTTTTGCCAGTTGCACTTTTAACTTCTCCTGTTTTATTTGTTATTGTATCTTGAATCTTGATCTAGCATTGGATATTTATTATTTACCTATTATTGTATCTTGATTAGAAGTGAAGTTTAACAGATACACCTATAGTAAAAATTAAAAATTATAATTTAATCAATGTAATGTTAAATACTTCCATGGTGATTTTTGTAATATAAGTAAAATTTAAAAATTGTTAAGAAAGGGGTTGTGGGTATCTTGATTTATTATTGTATATTTCTATGTGGGGTATGAGGTGTTTTCTAATAAATCAGTCATAGCTCAGTACTCGGTGTTTCACTACGTCGCGCCCCGTCCTCAGCACCTTTACATTGGCCATCATCATTATTTCAGCTAAATGACGCCCATTACTGGAAAAAGGCCTCCCCTAAAAGTTTCCACAATAATCGGATCTATGCCATAAGCATCCAGCGGCCTTCTGCGACCTTAACCAGATACTTCGTTTACCTGATATGATGGGGGCATACCGAAAAATGATTGTTCAGTGCGTAGTCGCCATTCTGAAACTTTTGCAGAGCTGAAGTGACAGTTGGCGGGACACATGGTAACCCATGGCCGAAGGGGGAAAGTTTTTACTTTGTTTCGGCACATCGTAATGCCTAAATTGATCAGAAAAGCCAAAAGCCTCATCATGCTTGAGTGTATGACTTTTGGAACCGCGTAAGTAGGCACGACATCACTACGATTTGGACAGGTTCATTCATTATGGATCTCACCTGGCATCTCTCGCAGCACTCTCCCGACGCGCACTGGGCTTCCTTCGTCAGCCGGCAGGTGAATGGGTCACAGCACGGGTTGAGGCTCTGACAGTCTGCTATGGTGCCGCAGTCGCATTCTTCGCCTTCATCGAGACGGCCGTTCCCGCATTGGTGGTGAATCACCAGCTGGAGGAAGGAAAAAAGTTTTAATTTGTTTTCATTGCAAGTTAGTTTCTTGTAATTAATGTAAAGTTGTTTTTATATTTATACAGCCGAGAATATTACAGCTAGCCTCAAAACGAAGAGCAGATTCTTTAGTTGGCGCGTTTTTATTCATGCAGTATCATGAGACCTTCTTTATAGAAATTCTTACGTCCGGTAACTATCCCCAACATGAAGATTTCTAATCATTAATTCATTGATACGCTTAAGGGGAGGAAGACGTTAAAATTAAAGATTTATTTAAAACTAGCGAACCCCGCGAACGTCGTAGACGTCATAAATGTCATGTCGTGATTAATCAAACATGGCGTGATTGGAAAAAAAATAATCAAGAAATGCATTTTCCTAATTTTTTCCTTACGGAGACAAATCCAAAAACACCAATATCATAAAAAAACTAAAACCGGCAGAATACTTTAAATATTACGTCGAAAATTAAACAAGCGTTTAAACAATAATATTACAATGGAACTGAGGTTACGAATACTGAAAATAAATGTTGAGATTGTTTTATTTTAATTTGTTGGCATAGTATATATTTTAACGAAAGAAAAATTACCTATCCTGTTTACTCGAAATCAAACATACAGGATAAATAACTTGGTTCACCTTTTAATTTAAATAAAATATTCATTTCAAGAATGTACGTTTAGTTTCTTCAATTTCTTACATTTGTGATGGAATAATGTTTTGTCTTACACAGCCTTCCACTCGGTACGAGAGCTTATGGGATCGTAAAAGGAATGCATTAATAAGAATATTCTCTTTCAAAGACCCGCGATTAAGTTTCTCTAGAAACATGAATTCTCAGAAAATCTTCACATTTCACGTACATTTCCCTTAAACGTTCCCAACGGCTTCCTGACGTTTTCCTTTATTCGATTTAACATTTTGCGAATTATGATTAAAGAGAATATTCGTACGTATATTCATGAAACTCTTTTTAGAAATAACAACATGACCCTTAACAGCGGAACTGGCTGAACGATGTGAATGCTCAAAAGAACACGTCAGGGTTGTTCCGAAGCGTAACGAATTCATTGCGAACACGGTACACGTGCAAGATTTGAATTTCGAGACACAATTCAAGTAGAGTAGAGGTGTGTTTATATTCAATCGATGTTTAAGCGCGTGGTGCTAAACAGGAAAATATAATTTTTAGTCGTCTCATTATACTGGATTGCTTGTTTAGCATTGATTTAAAATTGTTTAATATTTTAGATTTGTTGGTTTACTTTCTATCTATTTTTGACTTACTTTCTTTTTTTAAAATAGAACAATATTTTTACAATATGTCTTGCAAATTGGTCAGAACCGCAGAAAGTTCGTATATTTTATTTTATGTCATTTTTATGAGTGTCAATGCATAAATGCCAAGCAAAAGAAATCATCATCTTGGCCATGTAGTTACCAAACGTGCGCTATTCGCACAATCATCACCCGATAAATATGTAACCTCGCCCAATCGAAAGGCGGTAGCACGACGCATTATCATACCGCGCTATGTAAATTTATTCCAATAAACTCGAGCTCTCCTGATATTATATATTCGCAAACGAAGAGATAATTCTGTCCTCGGACAGATCCTATTAGCATAACTTTTATTAAAGGAGTGGGCCTCGCGGACTCCGGCAAACAATTGTTCGCTGGTGATTAATTTTCAACGTGGTCTTGTGTTTTGCATGGGAATGGCGACGAGTGTCAACGACTGAGGCGCCCTCATCTGGCTGACGGACACGAACTCAGAAGTGGGAAAGTTTCGGCGGAGTTAATCTAATGCACGAATGTGGTTTCGGATGATTTTGTAAAGTAATTTAAGTTGGATTCTTATGTAAATTGCCTGCTTTTAAATTCGGCACCAAGTTTCGTTGGGAAGTTTTAATGTGGTAAATACATTGGGGTTGTTTTGGTTAGCTTCAGATGAAATTAAGGTAATTTGGACGTTTCGAACTTCTCGCCCTTTACCTGACAGTCAGTTATGGAGGGTTTTGTTCGATTGAAAAATATGTGCTTAGAATACTATGAGGTTACTTTATTTGATATTTTAGCAACTTAATTGCACTTATAATATCAGTATATAAACTTGAAAAATGCGGGCGCCCGCCCGGCATGCGAGGAGATGCGGGTTCGAGTCCCGCCTGAGACATAATTTTTCAAGTTTATATACTGATACTATGAGGTTATTAAAAGTAAATGTTTTAACGGTGTGTTATAAAAATTACGCAGTCAGTTTAAGTCTTAGTTAAAACATTTTTTTTAAGGTAGTTCGACCTCATTAATCTGTGCTAAGGAGTTTTTTTTTAAATTTAAAACAAAACAACTAAGCTAAATAGTCTGCACAAAATAAGAATCCCTTTTTAAAAAAGGAATGGTTCCCCTAAAAACTAAATGTAGCAACTATTTAAAAAAAAACAGGAGATTCAAAATACAAGGTATATAAGCTGGTGACGATACATACCTCATTCGGCTTGTTCAACAAGCACAGTCCCTGGCCTATCCTCAGCTCATTGATGTAGTCGTTCTTGGAGCAGTCGGAGAACTTGTACGGCTGCACGTTGTCGGAACCGACTATGGACTGCGCCATGATGCAGCCGTGCCAGTCGCGGCAGAAGCACTGCTCGCGGCCGTCGTCGTGGCCCATACCTGGTGGAATTAATGGATAATTAGATCAATCAGAAATCACTGGATTTATAAGTAGAATGGAACAGCTGAACGTATTCTGGTTCTGTGTTTTGCGACAATATGGGTTTTGCTTCCTTTTTTCCGTTTTCTGGATGTCATAAAAGGCGACTATAGTAGTACTGCTAGAAAAAGACGGGCAGCTGCTTCTTCTCTTTCCATCATGAGCGACCAGTTTGGTTCAGTAGTAGTTGTTGTTGATGCTGCTTCTGAGCCATGGGTAGCGGGTTCGATCCTCGCACAGTACGAAATGTAAAATAAAAAAATAATGTAAATTTCATAGATAACTATGTCCAAAGCAACCTAACGTACACAACCTTAAGTGAAATGCTACTAAGTTACAGAGCACCCGAACGAGCATAGATTAGGTAGTGGGTGCTCATATTGTGAGTTAAATATTTCTATCATTGACTGTGTGTCTAGTTAGGGTTCCGTACCCAAAGGGTAAAAACGGGACCCTATTACTAAGACTTCGCTGTCTTTCCATCTGTCCGTCGCTCTGTCACCAGGCTGTATCTCAAAAGCCGCGATAGCTAGACAGTTGAAAATTTCACAAATTGTGTATTTCTATTGCCACAATGACAACAAATACTAAAAACAAAATAAAATAAATATTTATCCCATGCAACAAACGAATTTTTTATCCTATTTTTGCCTGATATCAATATGGTAACAGGTCAATGGTACGGAACCCTTTGTACGCGAGTCCGACTCGCACTTGGCCGGTTATTTTTATTTATTTTATACCAACGCTGAATTTGCTTCGTTTGTAACAGATCTGACAAACCTCTTGATATAATTATCTTTAAAATCCCAACATGTTAGTGACCTTTTCGTAGCCATTCTATTAACTACGATGTTTGTAAATACATTTATTTACCAAGGTTATTGAATATTTTTACCTAGAAACAGATTTTCTTTTTTCTACACACACGCGTTTTTCTGTTAAATATTAATTTTAATTACTTTGTTTTCCTTAAATTTTTCCATGAATGTTTCTGATCAGGGTACAAAGAAACTTTAGTTCAAAGAGATTTCTTTATCAATTACTTTCTCAAGGAATACCTTTGTAAAAAAAATCATAATAGAATTGCTAAGATGTAGAACGCCTTGATTGTGTTTTAAAATGAGTACTTCATTCATACACATACTCGTAAAACAGAATCTGTTACGCGCAGGGGCCTAATTCGCGTAACCGAATCGCAGTTCGATCGTGATTGAGTTGGACGATTTTGACATTTAGCCCATACTAGAACTGTCAAAAACCTGTCGTTCAATTACGATTGTGATACGATTCGGTTATGCGAATTAGGGGCCTGGTTGATTTCAATTCTTGCCTTATTACAGACGCTTTAACAATCAGTTGCTCAGATGGCTTTCCACTTGGACATTCTTCTTCTTGTAGCATTATTGTCCTTCAAGAATAATCAGGTACCAAAGTTTTCCGAGTCGCCTAAAGCGGACTATGAATTGACTTGTTTTTGACTACGAGTATTATCATGCTACAGAAGACTGGACCAATGGCTCGAATTGCCTTCCGAAGCACGGCTTTAACCTATCCAACTAAGCATAATGAAAAATTAAAGACATGTTTCACCCATTTTGAATAATAATAATCATTTCTGACCGAAACGTTTTTAGAGTAAGTTTATATTTTGTGGCATTCAAATTTTAGTCTTTGTATGTCTTTTTAAATGGAAATAGCACTGACTGTGAAGTATACCTTACGGAATAAATAAAGAATCATCACAATCGGTAAGTCCCGGAAAATGTATGCGTCATACAGAAAAAAACCTCCCATTTGAACTTTTTATTTGTCTTTAACAAATATAAAACAGCCACGAAAGATCGTTGTCAATCGTACGGCTTCTAATCGCCAATTATGCGCATACATTGAGTCGTTTAGCTGTAATGTTCAATCAAATCGCTACAAATCGGTGCGACTGAGCTCGGGCGATTCCACCTGCAGCAGCCTTATTCGTAAAACTCACCGATATTATGGCCGATCATATGCGCCATGGTGCCGGCAAGCAGATGAGGCTCGTAAGTGTTGGTGTCCACTGATATCCCAACGGACTTGGGTGTGCAGAGCGTGTCTGGAACTGATATGCCTGACTCTCCGCCGGGAAAGGTGAGGCCGCTGAAAAGGGAGAATAAAGTCAGTCTGCTGATCTAGCCTAGTTGTAAGCAGCCCTAAAAACACTGGATTATAATTCTGCAGGCGCAATTGGCATTACACATCCAGCAAATGTATTTAATGCACTAGCATTTGTACTTGAACCATAAATGTGAACACCTGATCTCAAAGTAAGGAGCTATATTTAAATCACGCTTTTTTGTGGTATTATAAACCTCTGAGGTACCACAGACATCCAACTGAATTAATATACATGGTTTCCGACATCCAACGATTCGGTTGTCATTTTAAGCAAAACAACTCTTAGCTTAGAAGTCAAATCCAGCTTTTGGCCCAAAATACAATAGTTATACGATTGGGTTGAACTCGTAACGTCACCGAAATCTAGTTGCGATAATTACTAGCAATAGCGCTAGTCTCGAAATTCAATTGGGCTAAAATTGTATTACAAATGTATGGAATTGTGTACTATAAGTATTGCTATTACACACAGTTCTACAGCTTGAAACCAGTATCACGAAGAGGCTATGACACTTTACAAATAGGTTTTTATGGAGCTCGTTTTTACGAGTCCTATTTTCCGACAGATGACAGGGTCAGTGGCTTAGTGTGTCTTCTAAGCTACGACTAAAACCCTTCCTTTCAGACCCAAGCTAATTTAGAAAACAAAATGTTTCCTAAATTGACCCTACCGGGAATAGAACGGGTCCTAGGTTTCTACCTTGCACATGGTAGATGGAACATGACCCCGGGACCTGACTTGATTTATTTTTTTATCAATATATCTTTTTAGTTACTTTAAAAAAAAACAACGTTTGACTCGTACGTTATTTTATAATAAATCTGTATGTTTTTGTTTTGGCTAAAAGAGAACGGCCAATATTAAACGGGCAGCAGCGCAGCGTCTTCTCAATATAAGAAAACCCTCTTGCTATACATGATGATCATGGCAAAACCCTCCTTCAAAGGCTTCCGAGGCTACTCTATACACGGTGCATTTTCAACACAGATTTCACAGATGTAGCCATGTACGGTCCATTCAACCGCGACCCAACCGCAGCAGAATAATACGTCTGAGCGCGTCACAGCGTGTTACAAAATTAAAAGTCTGAATCAACATTTGATATTTTTCCAAAAATATTTTTAATCAAAAAATAAATATCACTTATATGATGGTCCAATAAAGTGGGCTTCTTTTTCCAGGTGGTTCAAAAAGCACAGTGGTATCAGCCTATGCTGGGGATGATGATGTTTTAGTTACGTAATTACGCCAGGCATTCAAATATTGAATAGTACTAGAACAGTAGAGTTTTAAGCTATTGCATAGCTTCTATCGCGGGTCTTGAGCGTGGAGACGGAACAGAAATTCCGTAACGAAAATAACCTAACTCCGGCCGGCACAGCGGTGATACTTTTTAGTTTTTCCATCTATCGATGAATAGCAGAACTTTTAATGACTTTTTGAAATATCACGCTTGTCTCTTTATTTCAGCAACCCGCCTTTAGGTGGCATTTGTTGTATCGGCTACATCGGCTATAGGTTGATAAAAAATGCTATGCAATAGCTTTACCGCGGCGGTTTCCGAGTGCCACACGTCTTTTTATCTATGTTTCATTCGATTTAAAATACACTTCTCACTCTCTTCACTGGTTCATTCAATTACTATGTCAATTAATTTAGTAATTTTCTCAATTATTTACATCGTAAAACGTTAATGTTCTCGCATAAAGCTATTACTTCACCTTCAACAGATTAAAATCGTTAAACACATATGTGCAGAGGCGTTATGGCGTCCCTTTAGGTAATTATGGAGAATTAAGTGCCTACTATGGTGTAATTTTTAATAATATCCCACGTGAGCTGTAAAGAGTAATACTAAGTGTCATTAAGTTAAGGGTTGCGTTGTCACTTATTTAATCTTTGATGGCATATAATTTTCGTTATTGTTAATTTAATTTACGTGTTAATATAAAAAGGTGTTCGTCGTTGACTATCTTTCTACCTTAGGCCTCTAGGTTTTTATAAGTTACAGAGAGGAAATACTTCTGTACAAAAAAAACATAACGGCCTAGGTATATTAATCGAATTAAATAACTAAGGTATACTATACTCGAACGTACCTTATATTATCAAGGTATGAAAATGTGGGGTGGTAGGATCTACCTCCTAGTGGTCCACCATGGGCAACGGCATCTTTGGTTTTCTAACCAATGATGACGGCTAACAGATCTCTCTGCGGTGGGAGGCTTCGTAAGAGGCCGCCTGGATGCCACCACCCTCCTGCCGGAGTCCAGCGACAAACAGTTTTTTTCTGTGTTCCGCTGGTGTGTGGGAGAACCAGTAGGTACCTCTGGGTAAGCTCGCTCCATCTTAGGCTTCTTCTTAACCGTATAGTTTAGTATGTAGTCAAGCGCAAGCCCATTATTAATTAAAAAAAAAGTTACGCCACTTAAATTAAGGAATATGATCTGTTATTGTCTCGGTAAACGTTATACGTTTTGATATCACTAGAACTAAAGTGACAGAGCTATGGTACTAAAACAGAATGATAGACAATTTAAACTTTATTACTCTGCATTGAAAACTCAAAATCGACTATTTGAGGGCTAACAGGTTTCTAGTTAAAGGACGCGGTGAGAGCACTTGAAAGCGGCTAGACTGGGCCACTTTGGCCATTTTGTTTTAAAATGTTTGTAATAGTCAGAGTTCGTTTTAAACGGAGAGTAAAATTTAAACCATTTTTAAAATATTTTTCTAGCTCGTCCTTTATGATGATGTTTGGTCTGTTTTTAACCGACTTCAAAAAAAGGAGGAGGGTCTATGTTCGTCTGTATAAGTATATGCATATACATGTTTTGTCTGTAATTTTCGATTTTATTGGTAAAAGTAAAATATTAATTGTTTGGGTTGGGTTGAATGTATGTAGGAGAACTAAAATACCCAAAATCGTTCGAAAAATTTCGGAGATGCAGTGGCAGTGGGCGGAACACATAGTAAGGAGAACCGATGGCCGTTGGGGCGGAAAGGTTGTGAAGGAAGACGATCTATGGGTAGGTCCCTGTCCTGGTGGGCCAACGATCTGATGAAGGTCGCGGGATACCGTTGGATGAGAGTGGCATGGGACCGATCTTTGTAGACATCTTAAGCTGAGATCAACCAAATGACAGCCACTGCTGTACATAGGCTTTAACTAATTTATGATCGTCGCTGATTATTGATTTGGTACCGGCTGAATATCTTTGTATTAATTTCTAGCAAAATAAGGTATTTAGATTCTATACTTAACTAGTCATACTAGAAATCCATGCCAAAGTTTGAATGGATGTTTGTTACTAACACTAGAACGGCTAAACAGATCTGGTTGAAATAGCTCATAACCTCTGTTTTATCTTAGAACAATTCCCGTGAAATAGTCTCTCCACGCGTTCGTAGTCGTTGGCAACAACTACTATTTTATGTAGCTTTTGACTATCTGTCTATTAATCATTTCTAATTGAAATATCCAACGTTGAATCTAAAACAAACATCCAAATCGACGCTCGGAACCTTCTCTTTTTATCGTCGGGTAAGATCTAACGGAGGTTAACTACTGAAATTCAGTTACAAAGTTTTCAATAGTAATCATGCATTTGCATCTCTTGCACCTGGAGCTTAACAGTGAAAAGTTTTGATCTAATTCAGACGATCTCGTAGCTAGGAGAGCTTCAACAAAGATAATATTTGGAGCTTGCTAGATATTTAGCTAGAGTCGATATTGGCTGACGATAGTATCGACAATATCGTTAGCAGTGTTGAGAACGAATATTAAAACTTTTTACTGTAACTTTTATTTTATTTTATTTATTTTATTTATTCATTGGATAACGTTAACAATAAATGTAACAAAACCCTGTAAGGGTGTACCAAATTTAACTCATACTACTACATATGGGTAAATATGAGTACCTAAGTATACTGTGTGCGTACAAATAAAGTTTAGAGACATATATATTAGTATATTATTAATGACATGAATAAAACAATAGAATACTTGTATGACGCAAATTGGCAAGCATTTTGTTTACGTAACACGTTTTGTTTTTTTGTAAAATATTATTAGTTTATTTTTCAATAAACATACAAACAAAGTTTAAACATATTAAGTAGTGAAATATTTAAAACCTTATAATCTCGGTTATTGCACAATTGAACAGGGATAATCTCGCAAGGTCTGGGTATTTTGAAAGATCTCACAAACGAATGATTTATTTGAAAAACGTATTAGAACTATAATATTTTTAGTAACAACCTTTAATCGTAAAGGCAAAGGCCTCTTCAGTACCCATCATTTATGTGGTTTTATGTAAGAAAATCTGTTTCTCTAACCCTATAAAGATTACTAATAGTAATAATAATGCTTTGGATGTGTGTTTGTTTCGCAATCATGTCGTAACGGCTCATCGAAACTATATGAAACTTGGCGCGATGACAGACCACAGGCTGGAATAGCATATAAGCTATTTTTTATCCCGAATTAGGGCTAGGTTCCCACGGGATAGCCGCTCTATGAGTACAAAATCGCGGGCAACAGCTAGTTATCATTATAACTGATTGTCCTACTATCGCAGTGTCTATTCGTGAGCGAGTGTATCTTCGGATCTGTTGTTTGAGAGATCTGATTGAAGCTTGTTAACGTGATCTGCAGTGTTTGGCTCTGTCCGTTGACAATCACGGACACGACAACGGTAGCGGTTGAGTGTCCCAATACCCAATAACTAGGTCCTAATTTCAAATAGAAACAATGAAATGTCATTAAGCCTTTAACTGCCGAAGTACTAGACACAATTAAAATTTTATTGTTTGGAGGTCACCGGTGACCATGGCGCTCAATGTGTTAACGAAAAAACCGTCTATTGTAAATGGACGGCATTGTCAGTTTTTATAAGTACATAATGTAGGTCAATGATATATTAAAGTATAGGTATGTTACGTTCATAGTAATTCGTTTATTAAATCTGTTCCGAGCAATTGCACACTAATATATTTCACTAATAAGCAGAACAAAAGATGCAAAATAGCACGCAAACGAAAGAGTTATTTTTTTATGCGAACCGCTCGTGATTGCGCTCGACGCAGACTATGTATAAAACGCCATAATTAGGCCGTATTTAAGTCTTCACAATGCGCGCACACTTATAAATAACATAACTGCTTCGTTTTCATATAATATCATTGATATAGGTATAATGTGTACGTTTATTGTCGTTTGCCGAGACATAAAAATAATAGTACAAGGCTAGGTGTCCAGCAGTGGACTTTTACGAGCTGTCGATGATGAGGATAAGCTTTTTATTATATAACGGTGGGCTTGCTCTTGACTACATACTTAACTCTACGGTAAGAAGAAGCCTAACCTAACCTTTAGAACGTTGGTATATTTTAAGTGAATGAATGAACACATTTTTCTTGCATAAAAATATGACAATAGAATAAATAAGAACAGAATTTAAGTATATCATTCAAAACAATTCAAATTTTAATAAAATTTAGTTCAGTGGTTTAGGCGAGGAAGCTGAAGAGGAAACACAAGGGCCGTTTTTCTATACAAACGTAGTCCCCTGTTTCCCCCCTGGATAAAGCCAGTAGAGCAATAATTTTTATTACAAAAATCCATGGCCACTATAAGCATGTTTCTATGTTTTCTGTTTTTTCATAAATTAATTAATAAAAAAGATATGAGCCCTCAAAAATCGAAAAAATTCGCCAGATTTTCCGCTGTGTTCAAACATCCAGAAAACAAATTTGGCTTAATTTTAGAAAAAAAGGAAAACATACGAACACGGCCAAAGCCATTATTTAATTTTTAATGAAAACAGTATTTAAATCGATCTAGTTTTGGAAAAGTAATCGGGGGACTACGACACATTGATTTGGTGTGTTTTCAGTAGGTATTTTCGGTCCAAGAAGCAGTTGTCTCTATCACACTCTGCGGTGAAGGCGTTTGGCACTGCGCGACAGGACTAGATTTTACAAATACCTATTTTTCAATTCTCTCGCCCGTAGTGTTTCCTCTTTAACAGATAATAATATTTATGTGTTAAAAGTTTATTAACTATAATTTATATCACTCAAAATAACGTAGCTTTCAATTGGTGAAAGAATTTTCAAAATCAATTCAGATGATCCACAGATTACTCCGTACAACCCCAAACATAAAATCTTTACCTATTCATATTATATAGACTACGAAAACATAACAACACGTCAAAATAACTTCATTTGTGAATAAAAACGTACACGCAAATAAAACAATTTCAGGACGAAATACAATTTAGGCGCTACCTTTAGGTACTCCTACATAATGCTCTGTTTGTGATTAACGATATGTTTTGATAATATTCCTTTCCGAATCAAAGGAGTAGGTACGCAAATTACTCAATACATAAACATCACGGAATAACACCGAAAATCGTGCCTAAAAATATATTGGTACATAAATATTTATTCATCATTTAACGATCTTGCTTCTATGTTCCCGACGAGCTTAATATAGGGTGGTTGTTCCTTGCTGATATTTAACAACGTTTTACTGTTCGTCTTCTTAATTATGAAATTAATTTTTATGTACTTTCCTCTTCTTCTACTATGTTGTGTTAAAGTTTTTAAAGTAGACTACTAATCAAGCCGGCTTTAAGATAGATGTCAAGTCAAGAGATAGAAGTCATACCTTTCAAAGCATTACCGTGTATTTATTATGTAGGTATTGTATCATAGACAAAAAGGAACAACTAATATAGATGGTGGTGGGATCTACCTCCTAGTGGTCCACCCTGGGCAACGGCATCTTTGGTTGTCTAACCAATGATGACGGCTAACAGATCCCTCTGCGGTGGTAGGCTTCCTTCGTAAGAGGCCGCCTGGATGCTACCACCCTCCTGCCGGAGTCTAGCGCCAAACAGTTTTTCAGTGTTCCGCTGGTGTGGGAGAACCAGTACCTCTGGGTAAGCTCGCTCCATCTTAGGCTTCTTCTTAACCGTATAGTTAAGTATGTAGTCAAGAGCAAGCCCATTATTTATATTAAAAAAAAAGAAACAGTTGAGATCAATTCCCATCCAAAGCAGATGATTTAAAAAAATACGTAATTTTAATTTTAATTTGCAACTATTAGTTTCAACTTTGCAACATCGCCAACAAATTGTTTAAGTCCGTCTAGACTGGCACAAATAATTAGTACATACATTTTCCCATCATAAGTATCACCATCAACACCATCATTATTAAGTTCAATGCTAGACACGGGCCACAACACAAACAAGATTTTGCCATTTAACCGTCTCCACAGAACACGGGAAAAGATTACAATGGCGATGTGGGCGGGGCAGGCGCGCCATAGTGGTTGTGAGCAAACGACTCATACTTCTGCCCAAACATGAATGTAAGTGAGTGCTGTGATTGTTTTTTTTTTACTTTAGACATCGCGCGACCAATAGGGTCGCGCGATGTCTAAAGAATTCGCTTGATTGGCGAACGTATATTGGCGAACTCGTTTATGTGTGCGAAAGCTTGCGTTTATTATGTGCACAAGTAGTAGTGCACTGAAAAAACATTCTCGTACAGATAACCAGAATATGGTTTTTTGTACAATACTGTTTTGCTGTATATGTGACGACAAAACTGTTTGTTAATATTACCAGGCTATTCTCGTTAAATTTTAAATGTAAATATGAAGAAGCACATTGTAACCGCTACACGATTCGGAATGTTCACCTAACAATTTTATTATTACGATCTACTAAGTAAATTGTTAAAAATAACAGATATTTGGGATGCTTATACAAGTCATTTCTTAGTTCTTACAAGACTTTAGTGATCTATACTTTATGGTTCTTGTTTGAAGTACTATTTAAATAGTTATCTTTACAGTAAATGCATTGTTATGATTGCAGTAATATTGTTTATAGTGCCGATTAATATATTTCACCTAACAGTGCATGGATGCAATGATTACAATGTAGTTTTTGTAATGGGGACTGTACTCTTATTGTAACATTTGTCACTTCGATAGTTGACTGTATACAGGATGTTTGGTAAATACCCTATCAAGCCGAAACATACGTGCTCTATACATCAACCCCGAACAATGTTTGTTCTACCAATTTTCTGAAAATCTTCAAAAAATAATCGACTTTTCATACAAATGACCAAACCGCTGATCGAGTTTTGTATGAAAAATTGAAAAAAAAACGATTTTCAGAAAAGTCGTAGAACAATCATTGTTCAGGGTAGTTTATAGAGTACGTACGTCTCGGCTTGATAGGGTATTTACCAAACATCCTGTATAGATAGAAATAGTTCAAATTCAATACTATAGGTACAGAAAACAACTTCAATCCCGCCAATGAACATAATGACAAAAGTTACAAAATTATGTAAATGCAAGAAATAAAAAAGTTTAAAATGTATTAGTTTACTCATCTTTATTGCAACATTATTGTAACATTTATTGTTCTCGTATAAAATCAGGGCATTGTCTTTTATCGTAATAGCGAAACAATATTATCTATACTTACAAATAAAAAACTTAAACAAAACTGAGACTGTACTGATTGAAGAAATTTACAAATAAATAGTGACTATATGGCGTATTGAGTGTTACACATTGTATACAGAGTCTATGGGATAGCAGATTTTTTTTCTTGATTTCACTATTAGCATAGTGAAATTTAAAAAAAAATAACTGTTCCATACAAAAGTTCGAGTGTTACTCGACCCAAATGTATGGAACAGCTGTTTTTATTTTATTTCACTATTAGTTCCATAATAAAAATTGTTCATATTCATAAATACAACATTGCATGGTGTTCAAAAATTAACCCTGTATATATGTATGTACATATATTTACTGTTCATATTAATTTATTTGTTGATTTTGTTTCAGTCACACCGAAAGACCATATCGCGACTTTTTATTTATAAACTACTTACATAATTTGAATTTATTACTTTTTTAACATTATTGTACTGACTCAACATAACATGAAAAACCAAATCAGTTTCAGTAGTTTAAAATTATCTTTTTTGTGTGAGGAGCTGAAATCAATTTATTTAAATATCCTGAGGATAAGATCCTCAGGATTTGATAAAAATCACTTTGTAGGGAAAACCTATTACTTTAAGGGGCTGATTGTAGCCAACTAGCTAACTAACTATGGATTTAATTTTAAAACTTCTAAAACAGTGTTTAATAAAATAGATCGGCAATGCACTCATAAAATACATGAATTTGAATTCTGCCTTCACTCCACTAGTTTTCTTTCAAATGGACTTAAAACAAAAGTGACCACATGTGGCAAAAACTCATTTTAAAACTACAAGATTTTAAAAGTATTTTATGTGTGTATTACCATTACAGCTTTTAAAAGAATTAGATATTACAAAATTATATCTATTGGTGGCGCTAGTTGGCTGCTATCAGCCATTTAACAGATAAGTATTAAAACTTAACTAAAATACTTAATTTAATATTATAATCATAACGGAGACCTCACAGTGACATACAATATTTTACCATCGCGGCTGATAGTCAAAGTATTTGGCACATAGCTAAAAAGTTTATCATACATATAAAACTCTGTTTCTGTCTCTCTCCGTATAACAACAAAACAATGTAATCTTTCATCAAAGTATGCTGTTTCAAAAATACTAACTTCAAAAATTATACCAGCATTGTGTACAAAAATGTTCTCAATTAAACCAAACTTCGGCATTCCATCAACTATGTCTAAAGTTAACATTATGTTAGACCTATACTTTATCCCATTAATAATTAACCAATTACACTTTTCAATAGACTCATCGTTTAAATTTAAACAGTTTATAATTTTTTGTCTAATTTTATGAGTCACTGGCTTTTTTTGGCCGCACTGTTTGTCCACATTATTATCATTAAGAAATGAGTTATTTAACTTTAATTGGTGTCTAATAGCTAAAGATTTGCAAATGTTACGTCTATTGCTAGATACATTAGCCGACAGTTTTGATATACGATGTTTGGCTTCAAACCTCATAGACCAGATTGATACCAACGGGCCAAACTTTTTTAACATATGATGATAATGTGTTAAGAAGTGAAACTTTGGTGTTAATGACTTTTTACTAAGAAATAAATATAATTTATGATGCTCAGATACTAAACATTGGAGTAAATCAAACGTTCCTCTTTGCAAATGTGTTGAAGTAACAATATCTAATATTTTTCTTAGACATAAATAGAGCTCCCAAAGTGGATCGTCCGAGGGAATCAAATCGTCTAACAGCAATCCAAGATATCTTACAAAACAAAGCATTTCTGAAGCCGACATTTTGATAGTCTGTTTACGGATATGATCTGGTAGCACGCATGGGGGTTGATTATCGCGGTCAGGTCCATAATCAAAGGATATCAACCTGTTGTTCAATGTTTCTATTGTAAATAACTTCAATTCAAATATGTATGTATGCAATAAAAAAGATAAATCATATTTACATACACCTTCTAATAAATCGTGCATAATATCTACTCCTACATTATCGATGACACTAAACCCGTCTACGTCATGCCATACGCATTCCTCTTTGATACCCGTGATTGTAACATCTCTAATATCTAAATCCGTCAAATACTGCTCCATTGTACGATACAACTCGTCATCACATTCGTGAGCGTACTTTAGGTTTTCTTTATGTATTTTACAAATTCGACAAGGAAAGTTTCCAGAAAAAGATTCACTAAACCCAATTAAGCCATGAATACCTAAATTGTCACCTAAAATAACAGCTAATTCAAAATACACTTTAAAAGGAAGCTCATTAGGAAAATTTACCTCAATACCGTGCAGACTTAAAAAATTTAGCTCTGAAATAACTGGAGCAAAAGTCAGTCTGTTTCCAAACTTTTGGCGGTCAGATGAATGAAAAAGTAACGCCAGAAAAATGTTTCGTAATTTTGACAAATATTTGGGCGGGAGACAAAGAATCGATATATAAACAGCGCCTAATTTATGGACACCAGCATGGCTGCCTAAGGGATTGCCCACTTCATAGTCGTCAAAGTATAGTGCAAGAGGTAAAATTATTTTTCCGTTACAAGAGTTAACTTTATTTTGCCATACAGAGCCTTGCACTATATTCTGTATGATATCATTGTTAGAAGAAGCTAAATATTCATTATAGCATTGAATAGTCTCTTTAAACATAATATTGTTTACCTCAAAAAATCTTTTCAAAACTAGTCGAATAGAAATGCTTTGTCCTGTAGCTGTAATTGGATTTAATCTAAAATTATTATTAGCATGGGTGCCTTCAATTCTTTGCCCAATAATATATTCTGTAGGCTCTATGTACGTACCTTGATTTTTAAAAAGCAAGAAACGTGCATGTTCTGTTCGTACATGGTTCATAGAATTACTAAATGCATTTAAATGGCGACTTAAACGATCAGACATTTCAATAGACATTAGCCCTTGAGATTGGGATTGACATTCGGATAAAATTTCTTGTAAGGGTTTAATTACAGAATTTGAAACCATATCATTCATGTTTGATATGACAAATTGAACTACGTTTCTTGGGATCAAAGCATTACCGTATAAAGCAGCTGTAAATTTTACCAGAGAATCTGCTGAATCAGTCTTAGATTGTGCAGAGGATGTTTCTTTAACAGTTGGTAAAACATCATTTACATAATGATTTTCATTTTGAATGGTATTTAAGGAACTAAAACTATTAAGAGGAACATAATTGCCACTTGAGTTATTTATTGCAGTATTTCTATCTTTATCTGAGCAGATATGCATCTGTGAATGCTTTTTAAATGAGTTAAGTAAATAATATTTTCTATTACAACCTACCTCGACACATTGGTAATGATCAAATTTAAAATTTGCATGAAAATATTTGAAGTGGTGGCATAAGTCTTTTATAGTTGATAAAATCAACTGACAAACAAAACACTTGGGCATTTTTATAATTTTACTACTCTATTAATTGCAAATCTGATAATAAAGAATTTACTGTGACAAATTGTTTGTCGTAAGGTGTCGTTATTTTATAAAATCCCCTTTGAATGAAATGCCATACCGTTTCACATTCAAACGAATATTCACAATGCAAAGCTTGATACATTTTAAAACAGATGTCAACCGCCTCAACTATACTATGAACTGTGTAAAATATGTTCTCCACTATTATAAAATATTGCTCAATTTTTCTTAAATTTTCGCCAACAATAAAAATCGAAGGTTGAAAAGTAATACCATGTTTGAAATATTTCTCATTTCTTTTCTTGATTGTTTCTTGTAAGTCCATTTGTCTCGATACGTGTGTAATGAACCCGTCTTGACATTCCTGACGCGATGGCCGCCAGCAATTTTTCTTAGATTTTTTTAATATGGGTAGACCGGCTAACAGTGGCAATAACATAAATGCCGATATATTTTCCGCTTCTTCTGAACTGCCCCCTGAAAGAAATATTAATTATTTCTATTTTATCAGAAAATAAAGACTAAGTAGTAATAGGTTACAGATAGAATAACGCATGAACAAGACATACAAATAACGTATACCATTGTACATATTAAAACCATTTATTGTAAATGTTAGTAATTAATTGCCACTGTGGCAAAGAATTCAATCATAACTAACTTGTTTTTGTTGTTTCGCATATAAAATAAAATAATAATTTGTTAGGTACCTTGATCTTTTTCTTCTGAAACATTAGTAATAGACATTATTGTCTCTTGCATGCCTTTATTTGTAATACATTTCTTGTTTGCTAATTCAAAAATAGCTTTTTTGGACAGCCCAAAGTACTTGTATAGATTATCTTTCGCATCAGGATATAGCGCATCAAAATCGATACACAGTAAGTGATACCCTGTAGGTTTTTTTAAACCAGGATACAGTGCCATGTATTTGGAAATAGTTAAATCTTTGGCTTCCACTTGTCTAAAATGTAGTGTATTTTTCCATTTCTTTTCTAGCATTTTCCATGGTTCAGTTGAACTTTTTATCCACGCTATATCATCAGACACATCAGCTGAAAATACCGGAAAATGATTTATTTACCCATATTACAATAGTAGCTTCTTACTAGGGCTTAATGGGATAATCCACTATAAAATATTTATGTGGAATGAGTTTTTGAGATGGGAGTAAAAGGTAAAATCCGTAAGAATTATATTGAAAAGAAATAAGCTTGATTTAGGCTATAATCAAAACTTTGTATTTATATTTTAGATAAATCACTTGGCTTAGCTGGGAAGCGACTGCTGAGATTTTGTAGTGATTAAAAAAGAAGGTTAATATGGTTTTGATTTTAGCAATTAAACTTCACTAATGGCACAGTTACGAATTTGGCCATCCACTCTTATCTTAAAATCTCACCCTTTATATCAAATACATTTGCAATAAGTTTGTAAGTACCACCTACTTGTTTCAAACCCTTTACCATTTTCATTTGATGCAGTATCTGTTGATGTGTAGCTACTAGCACTTCTTAACTTCTTTACAGCTAAACGATATTCACGTTTTCTATTATGAAGACAATCATATAACTTTCCTTTAGCACACCTTTTAATATTCAATTTTTTATTATTAATGTATGGTATGAAGTAGGTGCTAATGTTTTCCTTTTTGAAAATTTCCTTGATTTGGAAAGCCATGTCACATAAAATTGCACTGGGAATTGTTGCCATTTTTGGGTCATCTCCAAGTAAATATTTAATTATAATATTACAAAGCTTTCTTCTTGAACTACTGTTTAGCAACCCATCATCCTGATGCAAACTTAGTAATAGTCTACCATCTACACTGGATTGAAGGATATCCAATAGTTTCTGGAACAAAGTTTGTGTTTTTTTAATAAAAAGTCAACATCTACTATTTGTACCTCGAGCAACCATACCCACCTTGCATTGGAAGACTCCTGTATTTCCCGTAGACTCGATTACAGAACTAGTCTGTAAATCCCACAGGCTGGAATCTTTGCTTGTTGATGCAATGGGTGATGAACACATTACACTCTCACATGTCTGATTTTCATTCTCAAGTTGAAATATTTCTATATTAGAAATGCTACTAAATGGATCATGATGTCGATCTGATAAGACATCTATATCATGGTTGACTTCTGTAGTAGAATCCAAATCCTGCTTGATAAAATAAAATAATTAATATAAATAATTTAATTTAAGTGAGATATCATCACTTAATTAAATCACTAACACACACAAGAAAAATACTGAACACAAATAAGATTTTACTCCAAGGCAATCAAATTAAACATGTGAACAATCTTTTCATTTTATCATTTAAAATTAATGGAATCCATGAACTTACTTAGTAAGTAACATTAAACTTACATGTTTTGATTAAGAAACTAAATAAGTAAATGCTTTTTAAAACAGTTCTAAAATATAAATTAAAGAAACCTACCAAGATTGATAATTTTTAATTTCTGTTCTGCCATGGGTAATAACTATTGAACAATATCACATACATTGCTCTAGTTTTAAGGTAAGTAGCTAGCATTTGTATTATAGGAATCGAACCTAGGACCTCGGAGATGGGGACAACACTCTGCTACGGAGGTGGTCGGCAATTGAAGTAACTCCAACTACTAATATACAAATAATTGCCTTTTGTATTTATAAACTTTTCAAAAACACATTATTTTTTAATTACCTAAATAAACAATTACTTATTTTATATAGCGCAATACAATTTGATTAACTTACAAGTAGATTTTCTTTATCTGACTGTTGTGACAACTTCATCCAATTATCTAAATTTTTTGAAAATATAGCCCTGTCACCTATGACTGGAATTAATTCTTTAATCATCTGTACATCGAGCAGATGTAGACAATCAATGGTAATTTTGTTTTCTGTAAATAAACATAAGTAGGTATTTAATAAAATCAATAAATCAATTACCTATTTAAAATAATTCATGCAAACAATAGTACTTTAATTAGTTACTATTTTAGGTTTGCGTAATAATATAATAAGTTTTAAAATGCCATTTTTTGTTACAAATTAGAGCCTCTGACAGCGAAAGAAATGTGAAAAAATACACGACAGTGTAGTACTCGTATAATAACGAAGTTAAAAGGAAAACTTTTTACACAGTTAAGTAGTGTTTTATATTACTATACTTGCAGAGTTAACTTAACTTACTTAGTGAAGGAAATTACTTATACGATGGTCTTAATTTTGTAAATCAGGTAGCAAATACTACATACTGTAACGGAAAACTACGGAACCCTAGATTGCGCGTGGCCTGACACGCACTTTTTGATCTGGGTTTTATGTGAAATACCTATTTGTTAAGCATGAATAACAACTATATTGGTACTTTATAGTCCTATAGTTTAATAGTATACCTATATAACATAAACCTAATTTAATCATGCCCGTTTCATTCAACATTAATCGTTAAGTAGGTACTTCATTACCTATTTTTGTGTCGTAAATTAAAAAGACACTATGATGTAGGTAGGTACCTTTACCCACCCACTTTAGACTATAATAGTTAGCTACAGCGTGCACCGGAAAACTTAAATGATTATATTGGTTTTATCAAATTAATTAATCAACTACTAGTTATTTTAGGAAAAAATACGTTACTTACTTGCAAATAGCTCGATGTAGCCCTCTAAATTCCACGCCTGCAACAACACTTTCACATCCTCATCCATTGGTAAAGGATCACTTGTATGCCAGGCAAAACACTGTACTCGCGCCGGCGGCGTAGACGACCGACACACAACAAATAATAAATAATCAAATCAAACAAACAACACCGGGGCGGCCGGCGGACGGCCAGGGAGGAGGACTGTCGAGTCAGGTTGAAACTGGTTTCGACGCTTGCTTGTGCTTGCAAGCATGTGTTTTGGCGGTTGGCGGTTACCGCCCCCCTCCCCCGTTCCTCTCCGCTTTTACCGCAGATAATAACCTATTTGAAGGGTACAGATTACAATGCGTATTTTCACCGTTACAGATGCATCATAATTTTTACAAACCTATTTGTATTTATCATGTTACGTGGTTAATCAAAACGATTTAAAAGTAATTGTTACAAAATCATGTTTAACTAGAATCATAAGTTAATGTTTACAAGTCACTTATTTCACGATACGATATTTTTATTTATCTCAACCCGGTTTTCGTAGACTCAACAGTTTTTTTTTTAACTAAACGTTCTTGTAGTATTGTAGGAAATCTTTTTTTTCCGTGTGGGGCGTAAGTGCCCAAAATCGGTTCTCATACAAATGGTGCATGAGGGCCTTTCTAACCATTTTCCGTGTTCTGTGAACGCTTGGCAGGCGTGCAGTTTGGCCGAGTCTGTTGCCCGTTTTCTGGTGAAGTACTACTTAAAAAATTTATTACCTACATTTTATTCACAATTTAATTGGATAACACTAACGATTACACCCGGTATATGACGGGTGAAACGCTGGGAATTAGATAAAATACGGCGTATTTACAGGGGCCGGAGGAAGGGTCGGGACTATCTAATTTGATTGCCAAAGGTTAAAATAAAGGTTGATTTGTACAAGTCTCCCGTAGCAACTCAAATTACTGGATGCTGGGCGGGCGGCTAAGAAAAATAAGCGTACGAGGCTATTATGTATATCTACTCTAGTATACTTGTTAAATCGTTGCCACGCGGAACCAAGTCTTTGTAGGAACTACAGTCACTCTTTTGGGGTGGTGGGATCTACCTCCTAGTGGTCCACCCTGGGCAACGGCATCTTTGGTTTTCTAACCAATGGTGACGACTAACAAATCCGTCTGCGGTGGTAGGCTTCGTAAGAGGCCGCCTAGATGCTACCACCCTCCTGCCGAAGTCCAGCGCCAAACAGTTTTTCTGTGTCCCGCTGGTGTGTGGGAGAACCAGTGTCACTTTCTGGGTAAGCTCGCTCCATCTTAGGCTTCTTCTTGACCGTAAAGTTAAGTATGTAGTCAAGCGCAAGCCCGTCGATTATATAAAAAAAAAGTTGTTTTATATTCATAAAAAGATCAATTTGTAGAATTATCATCGAACTACTGCTCACCCTGTATATTTAGTAGTCCTCACCGGGCCAGGAGGAGGCGTACATTTATATTTGTACAAAGAAGAGTGTAATTTATGTCAAGTCCAATCAAGGCCCTGCTTACTTATTTGGGAAAGGTGCTCGAGATACCCGAAATTGAAATTACTTTTTGTTTCCATGGAAATGTTTCGTAGGCGAAATCTAAATTATTAAATATGGTTAAAAACAATTTTTAATTTGACATCTTCCTGTTATGAACAAAGATATTTGATAATTTTCTCGTGTAAAGATAACATCTTTGTCTTTCAAAGTATCTATCTACTATATCAACTTTATAGGCAGTTAAGTAAACTATTACTAGTCGAAATCAAGTTAAGGTAAGATTAATTATCTTAATTAAATATTGACATTTTTTACATCAATAATTTCCTTTGTAAGCTTAATTACTCAAGCACCAATTTGTATTAATTTTATTTATCTATTTTGTTTTCTGTATTGCGAAGTCTTTTCTGTACAAACATCTTGAATTTTACTCCGACTTTTATATCTGTGTTAATAATTTAACGTGCGTTGTGTTTTAGTAATTTGGATGAACATTTTGTTTCGGAAAACGATAAACTATCATAGACAGTTACTTCATTGACAATGTCAGTAATATTAGAATTATTCTTATCTGTGGTAATATCAATCGAACCACAGTTAAGATCTGCCATCTATAGTATATACGAAGACCTCCGTGGCGGAGTGGCGTACACACCGGTTTTCAAGGTGTCGCCTGCTCCGAGGTCCCGGGTTCGATTCCCGGACGGGTCAATGTAGAAAAAATGTGTTTTTCTACATTTTCTTGCGTCTAGGTGTTTGTGGTACCTTCGTTGTTTCTGGTTTCCAAAACACGAATGCTTTAAATAGTCATTCAAATTGTGATCAGAACAATGTATGTGATGTTGTCCACATTATTTATTTATTATTTATTATATACAGGGTGAAATTTTAACCACTTTCCAAATTTTAATATAGCAATCTACGAGGCAAAAAACAAATGACGTATATTTTCTTTTGGTATAGCCCAGTACAAAAATGTCAAGAGAAAGCACTTAGAAAATGTCCGCATAAAATCTAAAATTATTGATACGGCATCCTAGTAACACTTTTTTTACGCGATGTGCATCTCATTCATTTGTATTTCCCTTTATACCTTAACAGGTCTAGACCGTAAAAATTGAAAACTATATCACGAAAAATATTTTCGGGTTACAATTTGGTTACATTTTTTACTTCATAAATAGGCTCTAAATACGATACTGAACGCATATAAAATTTTTGGAAAGTGGTTAAAATTTCACCCTGTATATGGTATGCTACCCTCTATTTATCACACTTATGGCACTCTGTATGTATCAAATGACAATCATTCCAAGGTGTTTTAGCCAGACTTATCGCGTCCTAAGATCATTGTCAGACTCAGACGTAGGAAGGCCTAGAAATAGAAACGGGACAAAGCGTTAGCAGGAGAAAGAGATCTACTATCGTAAATAGCGAACTAGTCCGGTCTAGCACGTCTGCGCTCCTTTAATATTCCACTTTTCAAAACTAGACGGACTGCGGAGTGGAACGCTCGTAAACTTTTTCAAACTTCAAACACAGACGTTCACAGCATAAAGTCACAGTGAGGCCTAACTCAGTAGGCTTAGCAACGCTTGACCAGTGAATGGCTTGAAATAAAAAAACAGCACAATCTGGAAGAATATGTCATATTCTTTGGAGTCGTAAAAGTGAAGGAGCACCATAATGGCAACCGTCAGTGGAGCGGTGTGCACCGGGTTCCAAGAGGTTTTGCTATTTCTTATGGTCTGGGTTCATTTGCTGGACGGAACAAGGAAAAAAAATTGCTATTTCTGATTACAACAAAACAAATGCCTTAGTTATTTAGTTTGGGGATGGAACACTACCTAAATAAAAGGTAGCTCATAAGGAATGGACTATAGTAAGTTCGAAGTTGACGACTTAAGTCGATCGAACCGATCAAAGTATGCCTTATTGATACTTGTCACAGTCCGTTCGAAGTAAGCATACCTACTCCATCTGCGTGCACTATGAGTTATCGACAAACTCGATATCAACATGTCCATCTAAAGTCGTTCTGTGAATTATGACGGGATATCCTCCATCTGTCCGACTCTGCAGCTATCACGATCGCATCTCGCTCCTAATTTGTACAAATTAGCGCTTTAAGCGTTTCACGATGAATCCTGTTCCAAACAACTTGAAACATGCCTTAAATTTTGCATGCTACGACGCAAAATGCAACCGCTGCCCATTCAAGCGAGCTAAGCGCCCCCTTTTCATCTGGTGAGACTCGTTTATCGCTCGAATTAATGCGACTCGTTTCGCTTTCCGGATTAATTTCGGAGCTGTTTAGCAACTGTCTATGTTGCGATTCGCTGAAAAGCGGACAGCGTAAGCAGATTTCAGGGAACGTTGCAAAAATATTTATGTTTCACAAATGCAAGAGATTCGGTCATATCTTAATTAAACCTGTACAAATGTTCTGGAATCCTTTGAAATGGAGATTTTGGGATTTCCGCTAGTTTCTTAGTATTTAAATTTGGAACACCAATCCGGTGGAAACAATAATGGCGTCTGTTCGGAACAGTGATTTCTAGCGCATTCCTTATAAGTTTGTAACACAGACGTCAAATTATGTAGTTTTTGTAAGCCTTTAATGACCCACCCAAGCTAAGTGACGACGTGATTTAGCCTTAAGCGCAAAGGGTGCCGGTGTTTTATTCTCTGTTTGGTCAGTTTAAGAATTTAAATCATACTTTAGAAAAGTAAAAATCCTTCAGAGTAAAAAACAAATAATTCACAAAAGCGGGAAATAAACAAGCAATTTTGTGTCGGTACCAAACAAGAAACTACTTACAATTATCAAGCACCGATTCAATTTTCTAAAACTATTTACAAACAATTTTATTATTATATTATTAATAATAAGTGCCCCTACTTATTTGATTTAGCAGTATATATTAACCAGAATGCAATTTATTCAGTAACAAAAGTCACGCAGATCACAAAGTATAATAAAAAACTAAATATAACCAGTACATAATTTCAATAACACAAAAGGTCTACTGAAGTGAATGTGCTGCCAACGTATCCAAAAGTAAAAGTATAAAACCGGCTCGCCACTTCGCGTAATGAGTATGGCTGCCAGAACTTTCCTGGGCGGATAATTAAAACATAGATTGCTCTGTGGCACGTGTTGCGCGATCCTAATTCCATACTGGAAAAGTTGCGGGTTTTGATACGATATTAAAGCTGTGCCTAAGTGAAAACATACTTGAAATTGACGAGCCCCAAATTTTGTCTTTAGTATTAACACTTTACGCGTTTGACAGTAGCGAACTTTCTGTGAACGAAGATGAGAATGCGCTACCTAAAAATTGATGATGCCGTGTGGTGTTGGATCCATTTAGAATGGCACCACCTTTATCGTGATCTAATGGGACTTAAAGACAGCAGTTAGAACAATATGTGCAGTTTCGTCTTCTCATAGCCTTCGGTCAAACTGCAATGCTGGTTACATGATAGCAACGAAAGTTAGAGCGTTTACGACCTCCGTGGCGGTGTGGCGTACGTTTCTAGATTCGATTTCCGGAAGGGTGGGTCCAAAGTGTTTTTCTTTTTTTTTTGGTCTGTTTGTGGTACCTTTGTTGTTTCTGATTTCCACAAAACAAGTGCTGTTAACACAGCAGCGCTATCTAGACCTTTTTATATTTACTAATTGGTAGTGACATCTATCTCATCGTTTGAGTTGACTCTTAGACCAAATTACTGGTCATCATAAAACACTTTAACCTTCTTTCAAACGTAGTTTCTAAATGGCGCTGGATTTAAAAAGCTAATTTCAAATAGTACTAGACTTTTGTTTTGTAAAACAATCGAATAAAATCTGTCCATCAAGATGGTGTGTTTTCCGTATCTCTTTAACCTAAATCCCGTAACCTAGTAGTCAAATTAACAAGTGCTTTAAGTAGTTGCTCATTTTGGGATCAGAACAATGTATGTGATGTTGTCCAAATTTATTATATACTAGCTGTCCGCGTCAATATCCGTTATGTTCGCGATTATTTTTGCAACATTTTTCACTCATGCTTCGCTCCTATTGGTCGCAGCGTGATGTTATATAGCCTAAAGCCTTCCTCGATTAATGGACTATCCAACACAAACATTTTTTTTTAAATCGTACCAGTACTTACTGAGATTAGCGCGTTCAAACAAACAAACAAACAAACTTCAGCTTTATAATATTAGTATAGATGTTTATACTTACTCGTGACGCGCTTGCAACAGTGCCTAAATATCGGAAACTCATTAAAACAAGGCACAGACAACGGCAGGTCAACCTACCCAAGAAGTTAAAGGTCTTTGAATTGATTTTCAACTTTAACTCCAACAAGTAGAGATCAATATCGTTTCGAGAATATTTGACGTTTTGTGGTAGGTTGACGTGCTGTTGTCTGTACATGGCGGACATCTAGAAAACACTTACGGCCGGTCCCAATAATCTATCTATCTTCAGTTTTGGCATATCGGAGATAGAAAACATCTTCTGGCTCTGATTTTGCCGTCCAGAGAAACAAAGACAAGAGTTGTTTTCTATCTCCGATATGCCAAAACTGAAGATAGATAGGTTATTGGGACCGGCCGTAAGTCATATAGACAATTCGTGGTAGCTTTGGAGACAACGGTGGTGGGTCTGGTTTCCTCTGTGGCGTCCTAATGATATTGTATTTAATTAAAAATGGAAATACTCACGTCAGCAGCTGCGTGGTGTCCTTATCGATCTTGAACAGTTTCCTGGCTGTGTAATCGCTGAATTTGAGGATGGCGCGGGTGATGTCCTGTTTCCTGTCGATATCCGCCTGGTCCGCGCTCTGCCACGACTCGATGTAGACCAGAGATACCCTGGTGTTCAGCGTTCGGAAGTACTGTGGACAAAAATGTTTGAATTACCTTCTATTATTGTTATAGAACCCATAGAAAGAGGCATACCAAAACAATAAAACACCAGTGCTGTTCTTTTAATATTCCCACACGTCCCGAGGTAGTAAGTATAAGTGTTGGTAATAACAATAAAGTAACAGCATATGCTCATCGTACAGCAAGGCAAAGGCTTCCATCGTTGAATTCAGGGTACCATAGGAGAGGGGTGAATGAGGGGTAAAGTAAAGGTAAAGAAACAACCCATTTACACTCACTGTTCAGCGGATCTCTCTTCTTTATAAGGAGAGGGTTCAGGCCTTTGTTCCACCACGCTGGCCTATTGCGGGTTGGTGGACGGCGAGGGCGACGCTGTGGCAATATCACCTCGCCGTTGGACGTTACCTTGTGACAACAGTCGGGACCGACGGCTTAACGTACCCTCCGAAGCACGGAAGCGCTCAAGATATGAAACCACAAACGGTCACCCATCCAACTAGTGACCGCTCCCATCGTTGCTTAACATTAGTGACAAAAACTGACCACTAAGAAGCGTTGGGCTAATGATGGGTACAGGCATTTAACTGCGCCTGCCGAATGCGGATTCGTTCACAAACCCAAGCAATGTTTGAAGACCACAAAAATTTTGTACCCTGAGATCTTGACCGGGTTTTTAAACCATACGACTAATGGGACGTTTGGGGTACTCCAACAATGATATTATAAAGTATAGATAGTAATTCGCCTATTAAATCTGTTCCGAGCAATCCAAATCTACAAACACATTGACAAGTTTCACTGTTAAGCACAACAAAAGATGCGAAATAGCATGTAAATGAAAGAGATGGCTATAATTTTTAATAATTACCGCTCGTGACTGCACTCGACGTGGACGTTGTAAAAACTCCCTAATTAGGTCGTATTTAAGTCTTCACAATGCGCGCGATTATAACAGATCTGCTTCGTTTAAATATAATAGGGGTTAAAGTATGAAATTGCCGATTATTTTCCCACTTTTTATTTTGTTTATAGCTCTTAAGTATAGTCATATTATTGCGTAATTCTTTTTGTATTGTATCAAAAACTAAATAAAGTAACTTTTGACTAAAAAAAAAATGCAATACTAGTGCCTATTACTTCAAAGGAAGTCGTTGAAAAGACCCCTGACAATGTGTCAGCTGTTCTTCTTGCTTCAATTAAGTATATTTGTATTATATACTTTGATTTTCAGAAATTTAAATACTATAATGCGTAGCTTTATAACCATCTAACTTTCACCTTTAATTGCATCGAAAACGGTTCAGGCGTTTTTAAAAAAACTAAAAAATTGTTAGTATGGAAAAATGACTTTTCTCGATTTCGTCCATACAAAACGGCAATTTCATACTTTAACCCCTAATATTATCATTAGTACAATGAAACAAATTTACGAATCAAAGACCACGCCTACAAAAAAGCGTGCAGCAAAATAGATTTACGCAAAATAAAAGTTAAAAGGAGAAAGACATAACCCTAACAACGATACAATCCACCCGTCGATTATTCAAAACGGCTCTAGTCAAAGCATCTTTGGAAGCCTGAAGGTGTTTTACAAATTGCATGCAAACTTCCAAACTAAACTTTAGAAGGAATTGAGAGAACTTACACAGATAACGGGGAGTTCTCTCACACGCTTGTAATGTCTCAACTTTCCATTTGATTTGTACTATCTTGAAGTTTGTAAGACTGCATGGTAGATTCGAAAAGGATTTTTGTTCTCTTTATATACGTTTGATGGAGGTTATTATTATGAATTACTTTTTCAAATTAACCTAGCTAACTTATAATGGTACTAGCTCTTCGCCCGCGGCTCTGCCCGCGTGAACTCCCACGTCATATCGCGCGGTCGTAAACCTGTGCCTAGCGGTGCCATATAGAAAGATAGATTAGGTAGGCTTAATACATTCGTGTCAGTGAAACCACGGGAATACACATACAAAATTTCAACCCGATCGGTCAAGCCGTTTAGTAGTTGACATACCGACAGCAGCGCCACCTACCGGGTCCCGCGGTAAAAAGTAACCTATGTTTATCAAGGATAGTGTCAGCTTTTAATAGTAAAAAAATTAATGAAATCGGTTCAGTAGTTTTAGAGCCTATAAAAACATACACACCAAAATACAATAAATTATAGTTTAAAAAACTAAAAAACCACGCTTTTAAAACCGATTGAATTAAAAAATTAAAAATAAAACTGTAGTAATCAATTGAAAAATTCATATTATTGTATAAAAAGGGTTGGGTGCTTGTTATGATATCCACAGATATAGTAAATTATTGATAAAATATTTACAACAATCTAAATCAAGCCCCCCACGCTTTTTGTACATTAATATGAATTTTTCAATTGATTGCTACAGTTTTATTTTTAATTTTTTAGTTCAACCTGTTTTAAAAGCGTGGTTTTTTAGTTTTTTAAACTATAATTTATTTTTTACTTTTTAGTTTAGTTTATAAGATTTGATTCCTTCTTTATCGACTGTAAGTCCAAAGCTATGCAGGAATCGTGATTGATACAGATCGCGCGCTAGCTCTATCTCTTTTACTCCCTCTTACAGAGGAAAACTGGGAAACTGTTATTAAATTATTGCATTGTCATCGGTCCTTGATACGTGTGCAAAGTTTCAAATTAATCAAACTTCTAGAAATTGGTTAAAAATATGCTCAAAGATAGATACAACCCAAGGTAATAAAAGCGTGGTAAAAATACAAATCTTTCCTCTTTATAAGTAATATTAGTGTAGATATAAAAGTGTAGATGTAGATGTACGAAAAACAGTAAATACGCAGCAGTGGAAATAATCAATAAAAAAATAAAAATAAAATAAATGTGGACAACATCACATACATTGTTCTGATCCCAATTTGAATAACTATTTAAAGCATTCGTATTTTGGAAACCAGAAACAACGAAGGTACCACAAACACCCAGACCCGGGAAAATGTAGAAAAACACATTTTTTCTACATTGGCCCGTCCGGGAATCGAACCCGGGACCCCGGAGCAAGCGACACCTTGAAAACCGGTGTGTACGCCACTCCGCCACGGAGGTCGTCAATCAATAACGTTTTGTCTTTTACATAAGTATTAAAAATAAAAACATAATGTAGTCGCTGATTAGGTTTCTTGTATGCTATCTTCATACATCAAGGATGATCTAGTGTCAAAGTTTCCCAAGCTGTCTGTTACAGGAATGACTTACATAACATAATTTGAATTAGAAATATATTTTTCTATTGCTTTAATAGGTAAACTAAGCTAGTGTTAAATCCAATTCATTAGCATTTTGACATTATTGACACGTTCTATTCAATATTCCATTGTATAATCAGAACATTACACATAGCTTTTGTACCCCCCATAAAACATTATTCATTTTCGTATTAATGAATAACTCAAAGGGCTCATGTGAAATTTTACCATAAATTCCGATGTTATATGAAAAACTATGATATAGCAGCCACAATTCAAGTGCACGCAGTAAACTTTATTAGCGTTGCGTTATCCTGTGTCTGTCATCTTTTTATAATAAGTACACATTCCCAATACTTCAGCTATTTGATGGACTACCTAAATTTTAGTATTTAGTTTGTTTGATTGTGTTTTCAAACTAAAGGAAGCACATAAAACTACCAATATCTTTTATATTTCCCGTATCGAATTTGACTTTAATTTTAATGTACAAAGACCAGTTACATTTAAAAGTGCATGAAATTATGTGGTAGGTTCATCTCCCGTCGTTTACTACGTTAAGACTTATTGACTATTGAATGGGTCCTAAGTGTCGTACCACATATTATTACAGTTATCATTGAAGTAAAAAGGTGATCTATACACTTAACCTTAAGGTATGTAAATGCCATAAGATGTTTTAATTATAGACATAAGGCACGAAGTCCTTAGTAATACTATAAATAAATAAATAAATAAATGTGGACAACATCACATACATTGTCCTCCGTGGCGGAGTGGCGTACACACCGGTTTTCAAGGTGTCGCCTGCCCCGAGGTCCCGGGTTCGATTCCCGGACGGGTCAATGTAGGTTTGTAATACCTTCGTTGTTTCTGGTTTCCAAAATACGAATGCTTTAAATAGTTATTCAAATTGGGATCAGGACAATCTATGTGATGTTGTCCACATTTATATTATAAATGTGAAAGTAACGGTCTGTCTGTCTATCCATCTGTCTGATTGTCTATGTTACGCTTTCACGCCTGAACTACAGAACCGATTTCGATGAATTTTAGTACAAAGCTCGTTTAAAATAAATTGTTTCAGAATTTAGGATCTTTAATACAAAAATAAAAAAAATAATCATTATATTTTTTACAGCCCGTCCTGTCTCTCAGCATACTAGATTCTTGTCAACAGACCAAGCTACATGAGTTGAGTGAGCCTACTCGATCTACACACACTGCGTCCATGTTCACAATAGATGCCTCACATACAAGGCGGCCTTAATAAATCAAGGGCTGGCACAAATGAACATTAACCCCGTGTAACGGAACTTGTTATAAATTGTGGCTTAATATTTCACTCAGACTTGAGCTGTTATTAATAACAATAAATATGTAAATAAGAATATACTGGATGCTTTGGATTTACATAATTTAGTGACAACCTTAATGCAATTTGTCTAGTTCCTACCCAAAATATGCGGCAAGTCACATGTCTTAAAGGAAGATTTTAGCCTGATACAGAATTATGCAAGAAAACATGTTTCTCATAGGATTATAGGAATATGTTCTCATAGGAAAATATCAATCAAAGTCCTTAATCGCCTTTGAGCAATTTATAAATACTATTGGTGAACTCTATATACCCTAAGTAGGTATAGTAACAGCCTATAATCATCCCACTAAAAGGCATCTTTCATTATACTTAGTATTAACACCCCGTTGGTCCATTGATTTAATTACCGGGCCAAGATCTTCGGGACCCGAGATCGATTCCCGGGTCGGGCAACAAAAAGATTCGAACATTGCTCGGGTTTGTGATCACCAACCTGCATTTAGCAAGCGTGATGATTATGCCTTTACCCATCATTGATGTGGTAACTTGAATTCGGTGATGGAGGCCTTTTCCCTGCAGTGGGATGATTATAGGCCGTTACTATAAAAATGTTTTACTTGTGTCTTTAGGCTAAATATTTTTCTAACTCGTACATCAACCATGAACGGCCGACCTTTGCGTAGAAACGATTCCCTAGTGTGTAAGGATGCATGGATAGGAACAAAACTGCCTATAAAATGACAGGCGGTAATTTTGAACATATTTGAAATATTTCAAACTTAAATAATATATCACCATCATCATCATATCAGCCGAACGACGCCCACTGCTGGGCATAGGCCTCCCCCAAGGATCTCCATAACGATCGGTCCTGTGCTGTCCGCATCCAGCGGCTTCCTGCGACCTTGACCAGATCGTCGGTCCACCTTGTAAGGGGCCTGCCCACGGAGCGTCGTCCGGTACGCGGTCGCCATTCGAGAACCTTTCCGCCTCAACGGCAATCGGTTCTCCGCGCTATGTGTCCCGCCCGAAGACACTTCAACGATGCAATCCTTCGAGCGATGTCGGTTGTTTTAGTTCTCCTGCGGATCTCATCATTACTGATTCGATTGAGTAGGGAAATACCAAGCATCGCTCTCTCCGTTGCTCGCTGGGTGGCTGGTGACCTTGAGCCTTCTTATGAGACCCATAGTAAACGACCACGTCTCACTCCCATAGGTCATTACTGGCAACACACACTGGTCAAAGACTTTCGTCTTGAGACACTGAGGTATTTCGGACGCGAATATATGCCGGAGCTTCCCGAACGCTGTCCATCCGAGCTGGATTCGACGAGAGATCTCTTTCTCGAAGTTGGACTTACCTAACTGGACTATCTGTCCCAGGTAAACATATTGGTCAACAACATCGAGTGCAATAAATAAAATAAAATATAATAGTAAGTAAAGTAAAATCTTATCTACTCGTGAAAGTTGAAAAATGTTCGAAATGTCTTGATGAACCAAAACATAATGTGAAATCCTAACGGGAAGCGAAAGCGAGCACGAAGAAAATCCGAAAATTTTAGAACGAAATGAATTTCAAAATTAATATAAAAAAAAATTTTTTTTTATTTATATAATAATACGAATAATACCGTCACGCACTTGCATAACGACTGGAGTTTAATGGAACCCCAAAGGCTAGTGAGAAGTTAATCTACATACAGACTTATCAATCAAATTGTGGACACAAACGAAATGTGTATTGCTTACAAGTGTTCCGGAAGGCACAGTATGCCATTGGTACCAGTTTCTGTTTCAAAGATTAAAAACAAAGCATGTGAGAGACTTGAAATGGACGGCTTTTCAAACTCTGACACCGGATTATTCTTGATGGATGGGTTGATTACATGAACATCTATGTTACAAGAATTAAAAATATTTTTTTACCACGCTTTTATTAGCTTGGGTTGTATCTATCTATGTATCTATGTATGTAATGGAATCTTTGAGCATAAATTTGACCGATTTCCAGAAGTTTGATTAATTTGAAACTTTGCACACGTATCAAGGACCGATGACAATGCAATAATTTAATAACAGTTTTCCAAGTTTTGCTCTGTAAGAGGGAGTAAAAGAGATAGAGCTAGCGCGCGATCTGTATCAATTATGTTTCCTGCATAGGTTTGGACTTACAGTCGGTAAAGAAGGAATCAAATCTTATAAACTAAACTAAAAAGTAAAAAATAAATTATAGTTTAAAAAACTAAAAAACCACGCTTTTAAAACAGATTGAATTAAAAATAAAACTGTAGTAATCAATTGAAAAATTCATATTATTGTACAAAAAGCGTGGGGGGCTTGATTTAGATTGTTGTAAATATTTTATCAATAATTTACTATATCTGTGGATATCATAACAAGCACCGCACTCTTTTTGTACAAAAATATAAATTTTTCAATTGATTACTACAGTTTTATTTTTAATTTTTTAGTTCAATCTGTTTTAAAAGCGTGGTTTTTTAGTTTTTTAAACTATAATTTTTTTACTCGAGTGACACTCATAAACACATTCCTTTAAACACAGCAGCAAATTCCCAATATATCCACGACGACTTAACAAGGCGATCCCCTCAAAGTGAAGCTTCAAAAGTGAATGGTCCAAAAAATAATAGAACTGTGTGCACAAAAATAGAACCCATAAAAATTATTTATGACTTTGCAAAGGAAAGTGAGGAGAACAGCAAACAAAGCAGATGTATTGGATCGCAAACAACAATAGTGACTCAGCGTAAAGTTCCACCGGTCCCTGGTACGCTGCCAAACGTTAAACTGTTTCAAATTAACAAGTTCCGCAAAAACAAAAACATTTTGCAATACAAAATACTGGGACGGTGTTAATAAATTTTTATAATACCCTACTGTATGTTTGGGACCGAAATTCAGTGTCTTGTGTACTAGTTTTGTTTACCCCATTTTCGGGAGCGAACCTCAAAGTGTCAACCCTAGCGTTATTACAGCTGGGCCCAGTGTAATCCCCACTTTTTATCGTCTCATGGCGAAGCGGTCAGCGTCGTGCTCGAGTGTGGGTAGTTGTTCAATTATGATCTCTATGTGCCGGGGATAAGAGTCCTGACCGTGTTGAGAGCTGGCCCGTTTGTGGCCTGCTAAGCCTCGACTATAACAGCGCATCTAGAGTAAATGTTTATGACGACAATAGCGTCGCGCTCGCAATTTTATCGCATGATGATTGTGTGCATTTTGTCCCGTACGCTGCGAGGTTTTATTTACGATTTATACGTTTGAAGTGTTAGTGCCTTGATACCGATGTTTAATGTTGATATTGTTTGCTTAATAGAGTGAATTAATTGTTCATGACTTAGTAAAGGAAGAAGTGAGAATGTTTAGTGTGTTTTCACTTGTGAAACAATTAAAAAGAGGACTTTTCTTTGACTTGTTAATTTGACTTCTGCCTCTATTTTGGCTTAGACGTATTGACTTCAGCTTAGTTTAAGCTTGTCGGCGTGGCTATACGTTAACGAAATAGCTAAGTCTGACATTTGTTTAGATTTCCTAAGAATCTTTAACGTGTGTTCAGTCTTCTTATTTGGCACTAGCTAGTCCTATAACTACAGTGTTAGCAACTTGTATCGCATCGTGGGCAACTTCAGAGCGCGTGCTACCGTTCCGTCTATCGAAAATCGCCTTGTCTATGACCTGACGCTTACTTTACTTTTACCCAGTCTCACAGTGCCTAGAAAGGTCCAATACTTGCTATAAGTGCCTCATGTAGTTCACTTACCAGGCCAGCAATGCGACTTCAGAGCGTGTACTGTCATTTTCTTCTATCGAAAATCGCCTTGTCCATGACCAGCCTGATAACATGCCCACTTAATACTTATTCAACTTTTCTTCTATGTCACTTACCAGATCGGCAATGTTAGCAACTTGTATCGCATCGTGGCATTCGTGGCAAACTTCAGAGCGCGTGCTGCCCTTCCGTCTATCAAACATCGCCTTGTCCATAACCAGCCCTATACACTTGCCTACCTAGCACTTATTCAACTTTTCTTCTATGTCACTTACCAGATCAGCAATGTTAGCAACTTGTATCGCATTGTGGCGAACTTCAGAGCGTGTACTGCCGTTTCTTCTATCGAATATCGCCTTGTCTATAACCAGCCCTATACAGATTACATATTCAACTTTTCTTCTAAGTCACTTACCAGATCAGCAATGTTAGCAACTTGTATCGCATCGTGGACAACTTCAGAGCGTGTACTGCCGTTTCTTCTATCGAACATCGCCTTGTCTATGACCAGCGCGGTCTCGATGTACTTGGTGGTCTCGCGCACGTCGCGCCTGCGCCGGTTGAGCGCACGCAGCCCGGACTCGTGCCACCACCGCCACGCGCGGTCGTCTTTAGAATGGTTGTTGTACCTGGAACAAAGGGGTATATTTCATTTTGTGCAATTATAATTTGCTTGCGCTACTACGACGCGCGTGGACTAAATTTTTTTTGGAACCAAGTATTTGGAAGAATAGCAGACAATTTTCAACAAGGTTAGCGAAGGTGTGCAAGGATACTTTAAACTAAATACTTTACGGGATTTACCGCAACCGTCTTCATGAATTCGGTTGTAATTCATCCCGAAAAGTGTAAAGTTATATGTGTTAAAAATGCAACTAGTAAGTTCACGACGTGGTCGTTTACTATGGGTCTCATAAGAAGGCTCAGGATCACCCAGCGAGCAATGGAGAGAGCGATGCTTGGTATTTCCCTGCTCGATCGAATCTGGCCGTTGGGGCGGAAAGGTTCTCGAGTGGCGACCGCGTACCGGACGACCGACGATCTGGTCAAGGTCGCTGGAAGCCGCTGGATGCGGACAGCACAGGACCGATCGTTGTGGAGTTCCTTGGGGGAGGCCTATGCCCAGCAGTGGGCGTCGTTCGGCTGATATGATGAAGTTCAAGTTCCTATAAGGATACTTTAGTTGTGTTAACAACCATCTGTAAAATACCTCGCTGCAATTAAATCGACTTGAATTTTGCCGCCGTAAAAGAAGGTGTTTCACTGTTTGGATCCTAATGCCATAGACTGACCTACAAAATAAATAAAAAACGGCGGATGTAGGTATACGTATGCGCATATCATATTAAATTGGATGCACGTATTTCGTTAGTATATATAGTGTTTTGAAAAATTACCTCCCTACTTAATATAGTCTGGCAATTGTGTAATTAAATCTGTATATAAAAGTGAGTAACCAAATGGGACAAGAGGCATTACTTCTATCGATCATAAAAGAATTTGGTCTGAAAAAAAAAAAGAAGTAAACAAATTACATGACGATTCGGCCAATCAAATAATCAAAGGTCAAATCTATCTTGAACCACGTCAATTGATCACTGCTCCACAAATTCCCGAATACGACATAAGTAGTATTTGTATGTTTTCGGAGATTTCGTCTCAATAATTTTCCGATCAACCCCAATTATTCCTGGAAACCCCAATTAGGCGGGTATTTTGCAACTACAAACATAAAGATTAGCAAATATTTACGAGGCAAGTAAATATTTATTTTGCAAGATGTTTTCCCTAAACATACTTCGCTGAATTTCCTTTTAAGGAAACTGCTGGATTGCGTATTTGTAATTTGAAATTGTTTATCTATTTAACAGAAGTTACTTGCAATTGTAAATATTTTAATGGTATTTTGTTTCCAGGGGACTTGTCGAAAGTCCTTTAATCGGACTAAGAAGTCTTCTTAATGTTGTGCCAGTTTGTTTTGATAACGTTACCAATAACATTAAAAGTAACGTTGTGTAACGGTATTTTCAAAAAGAACCACATCGGTGGGATTTCGCAATTACGTAGTCAAGTAAGTAAGTAACAGCCTATAATCATCCCACTGCAGGGTAAAGGCCTCCATCATTGAATTCAAGTTACCACAGCAATGATGGGTATACTGGCATAATCACCACGCTTGCCAAATGCGGGTTGGTGACCACAAACTCGAGCCACGTTCGAAAATTCGAAACTTTTTTGTTGCCCGACCCGGGATTCAAACCTGGAACCCCGAGATCTTGGCCCGGTATTTTAACCACTAGACCAACGGGGCGTTACCAACCAAGTAAGTAAAGTTACGCCCTATCATCCTAGTGCAGGGTAAAAAACTCTATTATCGAATTGAAATTACCACAGCAATGATGGATACAGTCATAATGACTACGCTATTCAATTGCGGGTTGGTGATCACAAACCCGAGCACGAACCCAAGACGTCGAGATCTTGTTTCATAAGGTCTCATAAAAATATTAGATTACAGTAAAATTTCAGTTTCTGTGGTCTAGTAATGGCGACGTTGGGTGAGACACTTTATCATTTGCCTCCTTAGTTCGCAGGGTTAGCTCTAATCAAGTTTATCTCTGACCGTCCTCCGGGGGTCGTATTATCGGGATGAAATTTAACGTTCACTTGATTACTTTTAGAGAATCCACGATTTTTCTAGTAAAGTCGGTAATCCTTGGTGTAGTGGTGCGGTAGTTTGCATACTACGTAACGGTTCGAATCCAGGTCGAAACGGGTTAGAGTTGTGCTTCAGAAGGCAGTAATAAGTTGTAGGGTCTAGCTTCTGTGAGAAGATGGAAGTAAAACATCTCAAGTCAGAGGCTTTTAACAAGGGGTTGAAAATTATAGATAAACACGCGACGAGAAGAAAAAGAGCATGGAGTGAACTATTTAGTTATGTAACTTTTAGACCCATTTGGTTTTTAAAACTCGATTGCCCGTTTTAGGTTTATCATATTACTAGCTGTTGCCCGCGACTTCGTCCGCGTCAAATGATATGAATAATTTTCCACGTTTTCGCAATATTTTCCACTGCTGCTTCGCTCCTGTTGGTCGCAGCGTGATGTTATATAATGTTGTTTGACGACCATTTGGATCAGCGGTAGTAAACGCTGCTTCTGAGCCATGGGTAGCGGGTTCGATCCCGGCACAGTACAAATATTTGTGTGCATAAACATGTTTGTACTAGTCTGGGTGTTTTATATGTATTATAAGTATATTTTTACAAAAAAAAGTATATAAGTAAGTTTATCGGTTGTCTAGTACCCTATTTATACGATAGGGTACTTAATAGTAGCTTAATTTGGGACTAGATGGCTCTGTGTGGCCCAGTGAGGCATGTCTTAAATATTTATTTGTTATTTATTTATATATAGCCTAAAGCCTTCCTCGATAAATGAACTATCCAAGACAAAAATATTTTTTCAAATCGAACCAGTACTTCCTGAGATTAGCGCGTTCAAACAAACAATCAAACTCTTCAGATTTATAATATTAGTATAGATTTTACCTATACTCACAATGCTCAAAAATGAGGAATCCGTAGGAGAACTAAGAACATCGCTAGAAGAATTGCGGAGCTGAAGTGGCAGTGGGCGGAACACATAGTCAGAAGAACTGATGTTCGTTGAGGCGGGAAGGGTTCTAGAATGGCGACCGCGCACCGGACGACGATCTTTTGGCCCGTCGAGGTGGAATGACGATCTGGCGAAGGTGCAGGGATCCTTAGGGAAGGGGGGCACCGTACAGCGATCAGTGGGTTCGGCCCCTACTAGGTGGAATGACGATCTGACAAAGGTGCAGGGATCCTTAGGGAAGGTCTATATCCAGCATAAGTCATCGTTTGGCTGAGATGATGATGATGATGATTATACGATTGTCATTTAGTTTTGAATTTTTACATACCGTCTTTCAGAAAGAATGGCACACACCGCAATATTTAGGACAAGTTTATACAAATAGCCGTCCGATCCCTCCAATACATCCCAATGGAGGAATTCAAAGCCAGGCGAAATTTGCCTCACTCCAGTTTAGAAAAAGCTTGCGCATAATTTAACAGGGGATTAATCCCTTCGAGGATTATTTCTGGGAAACAAGATTGGGAGGGGTGGGTGGGATTTGGAAAGTAGTGACGTGCTCATTGATGTATGAGTCGAGAAGTCAAAACATAATCTAAACAACCTTACAAATATTTTAATTCTTACCAACCCTACTGACATTATAAATGCGGAAGTCTGAATGGAAAAGTGTTACTCAATCACGACAGGATGGCTAAACGGATCTGTATGAAATATGTCGCGTAGATAGACTTTGGAAGGATTAACACTTAAGCAATACATCTACGGCTTCCGTGGGATAAATAAGCAGGTTTTTTTCATATTAAAAGGGATCGATTTTTTTTATAGTGATAGTTTAATGGTTGAGGTATAGCTCTATCGCGGGCAATTGTTGGTACTGACACAAACGAAACGATGCCTGGGAAATTTAGTTTTGCATAGTAACAATGCAAAAGTTTTTGGTTGCAAAATGTGCTAGTATATATTTCTAATGTCTGATTTTCATTTACCCTAAGATACTACAACCAGTTAGAAAGAAGCCCATTATAAAGAATGAGATATATATTTATGGAGCAAATCCGAATTAAATAACAACCGTTTCAGTTCTTTTGATTGAATCTACGATTAATTGGGTTTCAAACAACTCGATTACATCGTTTGTATCACTTCACTAGATGTCAAGGCGACGGCCTTGTTGCCGTGGGAAATACGCAAACAGGAGCGAATGTTTGTTTGACTCTTACCATTTGCAACCGTTAGCGGGGGCTGTAATTTTAGATTTTCTATTCCGTAGTACTAATATTTGGGCGGGGATTAACCTTTTAAATGGCGATCAGCTTAATTGGGATAATAATTAATATCCTATTGCGTTCGTTATTAAATCAGATCCTCGTTAATCGTTTTATAGTCGACCCTAATGGAGTGCCGGCACGTTCGAAGACTAGCACAACCTTTTCTCTTCTTATGGGTCTCGTAAGAGGCGACTAAAGGTGAACTGCCAGAAAAAGATGAGCAGCAGTGTCTTCAAATAGAGATTATAGAAATATCCTATCTTAGGAGAGGTCTGCGTCCAGCCGTGGACTGATATAATCACAGAACATAGAAAATTGCTAGAAAGGCGCTTTAGGCGGGGAAGGCGCGCCACAGGGGTTATGAGCAAATGCTTGTAAGGGATCGCTGTGATTGGTTTCTTTTGACGTAGTCCGACCCTATTGGTCGCGCAACGTCAAAAGAATTCGCGCGATTGGCGTTCTTTGAACTTGTTTTTACGTGTAAGAGGCGACATGGGTTCTCATACAAATGGCGCATGACAGACTTCCTAACCTTTTTCCATGTTCTGTGGATATAATGCTATTGATAATGATGGCGATAAATCTATACTCTATACTAGTTTGTTTGTTTGTTTGTTTGTTTGTTTGAACGCGCTAATCTCGAATTGAAAAATTCTTTTTGTGTTGGATAGTCCATTTATCGAGGAAGGCTTTAGGCTATAGAATATCACGCTGCGACCAATAGGAGCGAAACATGAGTGAAAAATGTGGCAAAAATAGTCGCGATCATAATAATAGAAATTGACGCGAACGAGGTCGCGGGCAACAGCTAGTAGTTTTATAAATATGGATTTTAAAAATTATTTTGCTAATGATTTCCGCTCGTTAACACCGGCCTAGGTACCTTCACCACACTACCCGCGCTAACACTGGAAAGCAAGCACTATTTCATGCAGGAAAACCGCCTACCCTCCCTGCGCCTCCCTCTCCCTCTGCGTTCCCTCGCTTCCCTTGTACTGCATCCATTTTTTAAGGTAGGGCTGGCGTTTTCTTAGTGCTTGCTCATTCAGTGTTAGTGCGGGTAGTGTGGTGAAGGTACCTAGGTCGGTGTTAACGAGCGGAAATCATTAGAAAAATAATTTTTAAAATCAATATTCAGTGGATTTCCGCAAAGTAACGCATGAGTCTATTAATTTTATCAAATAGTTTTATGTTCATTTCCAAGATTTTCGTCAATATCTATTATTCCAATTTTGAGCGCGAAACCCGTTTCGGCTAAGCACTCGATTGATCGGTAATCAAAGAGATGTCCTCAGCCAACGGATTCCTTTGAAGTGTCTAATCAGTTCCCAGGATAGAGACACCGTAACGGTTAAATTAAATTAGCAATTAACAGCAACCGAGTCCATTTGACCTCTGCATTAAACCCGCACCATTGGGTTTTAAACGGAGGTGAGAAGTCAAAGAGGTCTCATTAAAATGTCTTGAAGAATATCAAAGTCGAAATGAAAGAGCATCGCCTCATCTTCGGAGCCGATTCGCATCGAGATAAGTCGGATTCTTCAGTGGATCGGATAGATAAAGTTATCTGAAATTTCTTTTGAGCGTCACGTTATAAGAGGTGTCTCCGGAATACCGAATTAGCTGTTGGATTCTAATTTAGAGTTATATCCGGTGGTGCGTTTAGTGAATCACTGGGTTTAAACTTTATATTATTAGAATTGGTTTTGACAATGCTTGTCTTTTCTGAAATGTATTGCCCTGAAAAAATCTGATCTTAGATTTTTGATTTAATGACTTTTCGCAATGGTGCCTACCGTTTCTTTGCTCACCAGTTGGCGCCACTGTAGACTGAGGTCCGGAGTTTAGCTGTCAAAGGCGATTGGCGCCGAAACAAAGTGTTATATCTTGAATCTAATTAAGGTTTATTATTTATAAATAACTATCTTGATATCAACAAACTAACTTCGGAAATAGTTGCTCTTGAGGCCGCCTATTTTTGCGCTTTTTCTAAATTCCGCTTTCAAAGCGTTCACATTAATCGCCAAATAATCCATATTTGCGATGATTTTGCGAAGGAGATCACTTTCCAGCAGGTAAATTAAAGAAATTATAATTTATGCAACAAAGCCCGCTAAAACCAGTGAAAAGTGAATGATATTGGACCTCACGCTACACAAGCGCCTCTAGTGGCAAATTAGCGATAGCCCCCATTGTGTCGATTTATTGTTTCAGTGCCCGTAGACAAGTGGTTTCCAATATCGTTTACGCTAGACGAATAGATAACAAATGTATAATAACCGGCCAAGTGCGAGTCGGACTCGCGCATGAATGGTTCCGTACCAAAAAAAAACGGATTTGTTGTATGGGAGACCCCCTTAAATATTTATTTTATTTTGTATTTAGTATTTGTTGTTATTGCGGCAACAGAAATACACAATTTGTGAAAATTTCAACTGTCTAGCTATTGCGGCTCTTGAGATACAGAGCGACGGACAGACGGACAGACAGCGAAGTCTTAGTAATAGGGTCCCGTTTTTACCCTTTGGGTACAGAACCCTAAAAATGACATTAACAAACGAACGAACAATCGTAAGCTTATGTCATTTTCATACATTTGACATCTAAGGGCACAGGTGTGTAAGTCCTTGTCAGTCCATCATCTTTTGTAGGGGCCTATCCTCTGCATTACATTGATAGCTATATATGTTTATATGTAAAGTTTAGCCCCGCCTTTTCTATTAGTATGGGTGTCAGAGAAGGCGGCTAAAGCAGTACCAATAAAATGCTAGATTATCATGACTGTGATGATGTAAGTTTCTTATTTCGGGACTTTTTTAGTACTGTTTTCTTGAGTTTGCGCGAACACTATACATTGAAATGAAAGATAGTTTACGGATTTAGAACGCGTTTATTTTTGATTTAACCCGACGTTTCGAACCCTTTACAGCGTTCATGGTCACGGGTAGACTACGGTGTTATTCGTCTTTAAGATTTTTGTACTGCTTTAATTTCTTACATTGCATAATGTTGGTTTCCAGTAGTTGGCTGGTGATAATAATGGCGATGAAGCTGAAGCTTTAATCTAAATAAAAGCTTTTTACTGACTTAAATTTATATAGTAATGTCGGTGTACCGATTTTTTAAATAACTATCGGCCCGTCCCAGCTTCGCACGGGTGGACATACGATTTTCTTCATAAGGATCCCTAATCTTTTCTTGCAATAAATTTAGCCTATGTCACTCACGGTAAATGTAGCTTTCCAATGGTGAAAGAATTTTAAAAATTGGCGTAGTAGTTTTTGAGTTTATTTAATACAAACATACACACACACAAAAATATAAATCTTTCCTCTTTATAATATAATTGCGGAAGTGTAGATATAGACTTTAGTTTGTAACATATTAAATATTAGGGGTTAAGGGACAAAATCGAGAAAAGTCATTTTTCCATACTAAATTTTTTTTAGTATTTTTTAAAAACGCCTGAACCGTTTTCGGTGCAATTAAAGGTGAAAAGTTAGATGGTTATAAAGCTACGCATTATAGTATTTAAATTTCTGAAAATCAAAGTATATAATACAAACATACTTAATTGAAGCAAGAAGGTCAGCTGACACATTGTAAGGGGTCTTTTCAATGACTTCCTTTGAAGTAATGGGCACTAGTATTGCATTTTTTTTTAGTCAAAAGTTACTTTATTTAGTTTTTGATACAATACAAAAAGAATTACGCAATAATATGACTATACTTAAGAGCTATAAACAAAATAAAAAGTGGGAAAATAATCGGCAATTTCATACTTTAACCCCTATTATAAACTATTTGTAATATCCCCATTCCTTTATCGGAATAAACCGATTCGCATCTAAAAATAGAACATCCTTACCATTTGCCGAACCGATCAAATAATTTAGATGTCTGCCGATATAAAACTTTCATATCATCCCGTTCGCTCTACCAATGATTCCACAACGATGCACGAACCTTCAGATGTATGGAATAATATTCCCTTTGAGCAACATTTTTGTGAGAGCCTTTTGATATCGTCCCGGGGTTTGTCACCTTGCGGTATCGGAGTTTTAAATCCCGCCGAATAATATGTTTATTGATAACAGAACAGTAAGTATAAGGCAGAGAGTTTCATTATTTTCGTAATGAAATAATGAAGGCGCTTTAATAGCGCCCCGTTGGACCCTACAATAAATTTAAAATTAAATTATTTAAATGGCTACTAGACAGGTGTTTTTATTCGGTCTCTCAGTACGTGTGTAAAAATTTTTTAAGTATTGATTGGAATATTATGATGTACATGTTTTACTTGTGATTTATTTGCATAATTAGTAATAGGGGTTAAAGAATGAAATAGCCGATTATTTTCCCACTTTTTATTTTGTTTATAGCTCTTAAGTATAGTCATAATATTGCGTAATTCTTTTTGTATTGTATCAAAAACTAAATAAAGTAACTTTTGACTAAAAAAAAAATGCAATACTAGTGCCTATTACTTCAAAGGAAGTCGTTGAAAAGACCCCTTACAATGTGTCAGCTGACCTTCTTCCTTCAATTAAGTTTATTTGTATTATATACTTTGATTTTCAGAAATTTAAATACTATAGTGCGTAGCTTTATAACCATCTAACTTTCACCTTTAATTGCATCGAAAACGGTTCAGGCGTTTTTAAAAAAACTAAAAAATTATTAGTATGGAAAAATGACTTTTCTCGATTCCGTCCATACAAAACGGCAATTTCATACTTTAACCCCTAATATATGACATTTTCATTATTTCCTAAATAATATTTTAATTTTATATCAAAAATTTGCATGCCGGTGATGGTAAATGTGTTTGTACTTTGCTCCATATCTGACACCTAATTGTTGCCCATATTTTCGCAAATAAATAATTTGATTTTGATGACCCAGATTTTGGTTTGATTTGTGGTTTGAAAACCGGGCTAAGACCTTGCCTTGGGGTCCCAGGTCGGGCAAAGTAAATTTTCGAATGTTCGAAGTTCTTTTTTCGTCAGTTCAAAATATGAGACATGCATCAAATAAACACAAACCAAATAACAAATATTTCAGTTAACCAAACCTCAATTCTATTTAGAAACAAATTCCCAAAGTTCAATATACAGGAATTCGAGCGAAAAAATCACACACGCGCTTTACATGTACCTACTTAAGTACAGCTATGTTGATTTCCCGATATTCCACCGGGATTCCCTTCCAGTATTATGGGGCCTTTTCATCAGTAGGCAGCAAATTGGGTTCGGCTGAATGATTTATGAGCTGTAAGTGGCCGGGTTCAGTACAATGCCCCGTTTCTTTGTAATGACCCAGATGTGTATCGTGAAAACGTGGATACTCGTATATAAGCAGTGATAATAATTTCTAGACAACATTGATATACTTGATTGACAGACAGAGGGTTTTGCCATAAAATAGATAGTACAGAAGTCAATCTCATGTGTACTTTGCTTTTAATACCTACGCTCAGTGGTCGCGCTAGGGTTGTCAACTTTGGCTTATAAACAAAAAAATATCATCAAAAATCAGTTAAAATCATTTTATTTCTGCAAATAGGCCCCTGGAGGCGCTTTTACACGTCCCAATATTTAACCTACCACTGCTTCGGGACAAATGTGGGCTAGTGCCGAGAAGAAGCAGCGCAAGAAACTCGGTCACTATTGTCAGCCTCTTTTTAAATAAACATGTTTACATAAGATATATGCCAGTGCGAGCTGATACAATTTAAAGCCAAACGTTCCTATCATTTATATAATCATCAATAGTGTAATAGCCCTTTTTCATTAAAACAACTTTGATATATGATTTGAATTTATGTAAAGGGAGGTCAGCAATTGATCGTGGTAATTTGTTGAAAATAGGGATACAATTTCCCATGAACGAATTACCTACTTTTCGCAGTCTGAATCCTGGAACGGCAAGTTTATCTTTATTTCGGGTATTGAAATTGTGTACGTCACTATTTTTGACAAAAAATTCGAGGTTTTTACGGACGTACATAATGTTTTCGAAAATGTATTGAGATGCAACTGTTAGTATGTTGATCTCTTTGAATAGCTCTCTTAGAGAGTCACGGGGTCTAAGGCCGTAAATAGACCGCACAGCACGTTTTTGCAATATAAAAATAGACTCAATATCTGCCGCTGAGCCCCATAACAAAATACCGTATGACATTATACTGTGAAAGTAGCTAAAATATACTAATCTTGCCGTTCCAACATCAGTCAATTGTCTTATCTTTCGCACAGCATAAGCAGCAGAACTAAGTCTTCCAGACAGAGACCTGATATGAGCACCCCATTGCAGTCGAGAGTCTACAGTTATACCTAAAAAGGTAGAGGAGTCTACTGTGTCTAATGGCTCATCTTTTACAATAACATTTGTGGCGGAAAACCTTACATTAGGCAAAGTAAATTTAACACATTTTGTTTTTCTTGCATTAAGCAAAAGATTATTCGTAGCAAATCAATGCAATAATTTAGAGAGGGTATTGTTAACATCGTCAAATGATAATTCGCCCCTCTTAATTTTAAAAATTATTGAAGTGTCATCTGCAAACAATACCATCTCACAAAGATTATACATATAATATGGAAGGTCGTTAATGTATATTAAAAATAGCAAGGGTCCTAATACTGATCCCTGAGGGACACCCATGATAAGGGCCGACCCTGAAGACTCAGTTCCATCAATGCAAACTTTTTGTGTTCTACCTGTGAGATATGAGTTAATTAAATCTAACGAATCATTCGAAACACCATAATGTCTCAGTTTTTTAATTAACGTTTTATGGTCCACACAATCAAATGCCTTTGACAGGTCACAAAAAACACCTATAGCATCTAACCTACTCTCCCAAGCATCGAATACGTGTTTTAGAAGTGCTACTCCCGCATCAGTGGTATTTCTACCTTTCCTGAATCCATATTGATTGTGATGTAATAATTTATTCAAATTAAAGTGCGATAAAAGTTGACTAAACATAATTTATTCAAATATTTTACTAGTACTGGCAAGATAGATATTGGTCGAAAATTAGCGGGATCGCATTTCTCGCCGGATTTAAATAATGGAATAATTTTGCTAAACTTCATTAAAGTTGGAAACTGTCTATCATAAATACATTTGTTGAAAATTATTGCGAGATGAGGGGCTATTGAATTTATAATTGTATTGATAATATGAACGGAAATTCCCCAAAGATCTTCAGTTTTTTTCATATTCAATTCTCTAAAAGTTTTTATAATTAAATCAGGGTTTATATGTCTAAAATTAAATGAAAATTTGCACTCATCGACAGCCGACTTGAGAAGGGATTCAGCTAGATCAGCGGAAGAAGCAAGCCCTTCAGTAGTGGAGGAAGCTATGTTTGAAAAAAAATTCTCAAATGTATTCGCAACCTCTGTGCTCGTGTTTATTAACTTATCCCCTAATTTGAGAGAGTAAGCAGGATTGCTTGGTTTTGTCTACATGTTTCTTTATTTATAATATTCCAAGTAGTTTTCGCTTTATTTTTGGAAGCCGAAATTAAATTATGAAGATAAATTGACTTTGCTTTGGCGCATACTATTTTAAATAATTTGGAGTATTTTTTAACATGGTCTATAATGTTGTGGTTTTGAGATTCAGCTTTTAGACTATACAAATCATATAATGTTTTTCTACTTTTGTAAATACCAGGTGTAGCCCATTCATTAAACTTAAAACTTTTTCTGCTTAAAATGATTATCAAATTCATTTTTTACCAAACCAAAAAGGCCCTCATATAATTGATCAACATTCTGACTACCAGGCTTTAGTAAATTAACACCATTTTCAATTTTTGCTTTAAATCTGTCTATTTTATTAATAGTAACCGGCCTATACACATAATCTACTATGTTTGGGACACGATGGTGCTCAAATGATGCTTCCTGTCCACTATGGTCTGAAGTTAGACAATTCAATATGGTTTTTTTTAACACTTTACCATTACAAAAAATATTATCTAAGCAAGTAGCCGACGTGGGCGTTACCCTGGTAGGTTCATTGAAAAGATTTATTAAATCATATGACTTGAAGAGATTAAGAAATTGAGTGGACGTTTGTGTGTCTTCTAATATATTAACGTTGAAATCACCGCATACAACTACTTTTTTACACGATTTTGATAGCCTTCTCAGAGCCTCATCCATAGTGGATTCAAAAATATGGTAATTAGATTTGGGGGGGCTATACACGCTAATTATTATAAATTGTTCCAGCTCAACACATGCTAGCTCAATAGTTCGCTCAACTGAAAGCGACACGATGTCTTTGCGTTCTTTACATTTGAATTCATTTTTAACAAGAATAAGTGATCCTCCTCTAGACGCAGACTCCCTTATGAGCGAACTACCGACTTTATAATTTTCAATGTTTAACATTAGTTCATGTTTTTTTATCCAATGTTCTGTGAGGCAAATTACATGAACATTAAAATCTTTTAAAAATAATCCTAAACCTAACTCTTTGCCGGCCAGGCCTTGAATGTTTTGATGAACAACATTAAAATACATATTCGGCCTAGCTTTTGTCTTCCCTCTTAGTTTAAAGCCTCAGAGGATGTCAAAGGAAAAATACTTGGATTAGTACATTTACTAATCGGTTCACTACAAAAAGTTTTTGTTTTAATAACAAAACTGTTAATATTGTAAGCTAGCAAACTTGCTATTTGTTTTTTCATTTTGTTAGGCAGGTGTATAGAGCTGCCAGTCATAACACAACAATTTTTTGTAAATTTGTTGGTGTCAAAAAACACAAATTTGTCATTATTTTGACAAATATTATATAGTAAAGTATTCAATATGTGAATACTGTTATTGTCATCGTTACTGTTATTTTTACAAAAGGGGAAGGCACAGAGGAGAATTTTTTCTATATTAATTTTTGACAAAATTGTACAATTTTTAATTAAATTTGATTTGCTATTTTTTTTACTATTTCCCACCATAAGAATGAGTGTTGAATTTTAATTTAAATTACTATTTTGTATGCAATCAATTATTTTATCAAATTTTGCATCTGGCATACAATTATTTATAATATTACATTTCAAATAATTATTTAATAAGGAACCGTAGCCAACTCCTAATCTATCTGAATACATAAAAACATCATTAGCCTTTACTTGTACACAAGGTATTACCTGGCTTACATCATTAGAAATTACATGTAAATTTGAATTTATTGATGACAACGGCCTGCTCACATCTCCCTGTTGGTAAGAACTTAATGTGGAATTTATTGTAATATTTGGCAATGATTTAAAACTAGTTCCCTCATTACCAAGATCCAGTAATTTGTTCGCAGCCAGAATGTGTTCGTTAATTTGTTCTTCTGCCGAGTTATATAAATGTGTCATTGATTCCAAAGACTTATGCAACTTAGAGATGTCAGCCTGCAATTGTCCTATATCCAAGTCATATTTTAATCTACTTTCATGTAGTTTTTGGTTATATATTTCTAAGCTATCAACTAAATCTAAGCGTTGCTTCCTTAGTAAAACATTATTATAAAAGCATTTTTGTTTTTTAATGAGTTTGTTTGTTTTAGATATGTATTTATTTAGTTTAATATATTTTTTAATGTGTTTTTTCTTGTTAAATCTAACTTGATTTCTATTGACCCCTGATTTTGTTCTATTACAAAAATCTAACTTTGCTGTAAAATCTTGATTACCCGGGGTGCCGATCAACTCCTCATACAGATTTTGAGTTTGAGAGTACTCTTGTTCCCTTTTATCTTCTTCCAAACGCAGTATTGTTTTATTGGCATCCCTCAGGTTATTTTCTAACTCATTATTGCGTATTAGGGTTTGTTCAAAGATATTGCCGCACTGGTCAAAGTTGCTAATTGTATTGAGTAACTCATCACGGTGTATCATGACCTCCTGGAGTTGGGCATGTATGGCAGCTAATTTTTTTTTTAATTGTGTGTTCTTAAATATGACAGCTTTTATTTCATCTTCACTATCATCTCTTTCCCTAAGTAGTTGGCTATAGTTTTCCCTACTGAGTTGTAATTCCTCTAGTGCCTTTTTTAATCTAATCTCAGCGTTCTGAGTGGTCATCTTCCGGGTCATAACACCAGTTTGGGAAGCCATTTTGAGTGGTAAAATTTGGTCTTAGTCTGGTTTTAGATAATCCGTTATAGCTGCTTTCAAATTTATTTGTTAGCCGTCAAAGCCGGCCGGCGACTTAGTTTCAATTTCTTCACAATTTTGGGTCAAAACTAACACAATTTCAATTTGTGTTTGTGAATAACGCCTTAATCTTGTTATTAAAACTATGATTATCACTTAATTTTAATTAAAATTAAATAAATCTACAGCAGCTGATTTTATTACGTCTGACAGCTAGGGTTGCCAGGCAACAAAAAAAAAAAAGAAAAGCAAAAAAAAGCAAAATATGACGGTAGTCACAGTGGCGTTTATATCTAGTTACTGTTGGAATGATTCAGAATGGACAGAAATATGAACCAATAAAAACTGAAGCTAATTCTATATTAATCTAATCTTATTTATAAACTAGCTGTTGCCCGCGACTTCGTCCGCGTCAAATGATATGAATAATTTTCCCCGTTTTTGCAAAATTTTTCACTGCTGCTTCGCTCCTATTGGTCGCAGCGTGATGTTATAGAGCCTAAAGCCTTCCTCGATAAATGGACTATCCAACACAAAAATAATTTTTCAAATCGAACCAGTACTTCCTGAGATTAGCGCGTTCAAACAAACAAACAAACAAACAAACTCTTCAGCTTTATAATATTAAGTATAGATGTGAATGATTGGATAGATGCCTGTTACTCAATAACGCCTAATCGGCTGAACGATTATAAATGAAATTTGGCAGGGATATAGTATCTGGTCAGAAATAGCATATGGGCTAATTGGAATCCCGGAAAAATCTACGGTTCCCGTGGGATCACTATGTTTGTTTTTCATACTGAAAGGGACCGACATAGTTTTTTGCATAGTGGTAGTTTTCGGGTCAGAGTATAGCATAAGAAAGAAAGAAAGAAAGAAAGAAAGAAAGAATTATTTATTTTGACACAGATAATACAAGAACGAAACACAGCACATTGTTTAAAAACTAAGCTTAAATAAAGGTGTCAAAAAAGGTCCCCGCTCAGCATTAGTCGTGACAGGCGTGGCCATCACGACGCTGATTTTCAGCGGGACCCCAACGCAGGGTACGTGCGACGCGATAAACCCTCCCATATACCTTGGAACCACGGTAGAAGCCCGAAAGCCACCTAGAGAAAAGCAAAATTGTGTCTGCAAACAAAGCCGTAGGCAGCAGCTAGTAATTACAGGTTGAGGAAGTTATCAGATACGAAACGATAGTAGATAATTTTCCCGGTACGCGGACAGGATTATTATATGGGAGGTGCTTCTGATACATACAGGCTTTAGTCGATAATTTTCTTATCGGAGATGTGAACCGATAATAGCTCGAACTATCATTATTATTAATTATCTGTCCTAGTGTTTTACAGAACGATAAAATCACGATGACATAGATATCATTCCACAATAATAAAAAATAGTAACAGTACCTATAAGGTCCAAGGCCAATAGCTCTTCCATGGTTACATTGCCCTTTTTATTTGCATTTAAACTAGCCCAGTATCCATTTTATCCACGTCCTGCAATAGTTGTATGCAATAAAAACCGGGGTTTGCCTTGGATGCAATTATAAAGTGTTTACAGGGATAATTGTCGGTTGGTGTCGCATTACACCATTAAGATAAAATTCATAGCCTCCGCGAGTTGGCTTCGGCCTCTTGTAAGCCTTCCGAAGGTTCAGTACTCCAAAGCCCCGACATTGGAATAAGATCAACAGTAAAAACAATATTTCAAGTCAAGCCACACTGTCCCAAATTAAGCTACTAACTACAAATAAGCATAAATTGAGTCACAAAAAGTCCGTAAAATATTTACAACGTGTAAAAAAATTTGTAGGTCCTGTACTAAAACTTAAAGGTATGTACATAAATGATATCAAATAAAGACTCCACTGACAAATTCTTATTAGGAAATATGTAATTTTTATAAAGTACATAAATTTTTTCCACTAAATGTTATGTCAATATCTTGGAAATGACGAAGATTTACAGTTTTTTTCACATCCTAAAAATCGTACTTAAGCAGATACGCGGTGTTTACACACTCTTCCGCGGTTTTGCACGCGCATTGAATGATGTATGCATTCGAAACACCTGTATAGGGACACCTTTGTATACCTTCATACTTTTCCAATCCACCTGCCTCCAATACTTTTATCATTCGGCCCCGATGCGGCACGTGGGCATGCATAATGCAGCGGCGGAATATCCGGCGCAAACTGCTTAAATCCGGGCGCGCTCTTGACCCGGCCGGGTTACACTTAACCCGTATAGCGGATGCAGTCGCTCGGGTTTGGTTTTAACCTGGATATAAGGGAGTTTACAATTCCTTCGCTAAAATAATATTTGATAAGTTGATAACCTTAGATGAGACAACTACTTTTCGTTTACCAATGACTGCTCGAACCAATTGACCTACTAAGATATTGTCTGAAATCGACAAATTTTCTAAACGCTTCACGCTGTAAGCTATCACCATGACATTTACCTTTCATCAATGCTTTTGGTTATGGACTTATATAATTTCTTATAATAAATTAATAGGTGTTGTGAAAGTAAATCACATAATTATTAGAAACACTATGCAACGCACAACCGCTTAAGGGCGCTGGCAAAAAATTGGAATATATCTATTTATTGATGGGTCTTTCTATGAATAATTATGTATTTATTTACAAAATCCCGTATTTAGGTAAGTAAATCGGTTGTCTAATACTAGGGTCTTATACTATAGGTAGTATAAGTTTGTAGTAGTGTAATCTGATATAATATATTATAAATATATTTTTTCACATCCTGTTAAATCGTACAATAGCAGATACGCGGTATTTACAAACTGCTCTTCCGCGGTTTTGCACGCAAAGTGACGCATATCCTTACTAAAATATCATAAACTAGTTTTTCGTCCCAGCTGTCCCAGCATGGGTTTACCAATGAAGATAATGCAAGCAATGACTATGTTTACGCTTTACCTTTCCTATCAATATTTCGAAAAAAAAAAATGGATACAATTATCAAATATCTTCTTTCGTACAAACCTCCAGACCATAGCATTAGAAAATATGTTTTTTAAATTAACCTGAAAAGGAATCAAAAAAGGAATCCTTTTGTAGTGGGTGTAACACGGACCCCCTAAGCCATTTGCAACCGGGTCGTCAGTACCAGTATGACACCCACACGAAGAGATAGGCGGTGTTATTCCAGGTTCGTATAAGATACTTTGTTTGTTATTTACTAATGCAACATCGGTCTGTTTAGCAGAACATGGACGCCGACTGATCCGAGTTTAACGGTCCGTTTTACGCGGTCCTCGATTATCACGAAATTCGGATTTGCGTCCAACCATGTTAGCTCAGTTAATAGGACCGATATTCCACTGTGTATTACGTGATTTATTCCTTGGTGTGGTCAAGTCGACTAGTTGTATAACGTACGAGTATTAAGTCAAAGTTAAGCTGTTCTACTAAAAAAAAAGGTTTATATTGTGTCTAATTATAAGATAGCCAATTTTAAATGTAGGTACTGTAGGTAGGTTAGGTACCTGTTGTACCTTTGAACGGACATTTTTCAAATTACCCATCTTATAATCTAAGAAGGTAAAGACTTGTTAATATTTTTGTTGTACATATTGATTCCACAACATGCGTAGTACAGTGGCCAGCACTGGCAAGCATATCAAACTACCCATAAATGTCAAACACAACTGATAAATAAGTGATATCAAACTCTGGTCTCGTATAAATAAGTAAATTTTGTTCGTATGATAAATATAATTACACTTATCGCTTTATTTCACTTAAATGGTACCTTAAGTGTGGTATCTCCATAAAAAAAGGATACTGAAGTCCTACTCATGAAATGGTAGTCCTCTGACTATTTTAAATGAATGTCTAAGATGTCATGCGTATAATTGTTTTGGTCGTTGTGTACCTCAAGAGTACTCATGACCGAAGAACGACTCGTCTTTGCAGTTAAGTTTTCATCCTCACTAATAAGTCTGTTTGTCTGTAATGTTTTCACGCCTAAACTGCTAAATCAATTTTAAAGTTTGGTATGTACAAACATTCTTTAAGCCTTGAGAAAGGTCATTAGGCTATTTTGAACACACAGCCGGGCACATGATTTCACCCTAGCGATATCGAAGCTAAAATTATATAAGGCTGAAGAGTTTGTTTGTTTATTTGAACGCGCTAATCTCTGGAACTACTGGTTCGAATTGAAAAAAATATTTATCGAGGAAGGCTTTAGGCTATATTATTTTTAAAACTTCTTAATCGCGATCATAATAACAGAAAAAAAAATTGACGCGGACGAAGTCTCGGGCAAAAGCTAGTAACATATAAAGTCAAAGCAGGCAAAGCAGCGGGCGGAAAGCTAGTTGCGAATAATTTTGTTTATACATACAATTGTATCGACATTGAACTAAATATTATTTCTAATGTTTCTGAACTCACGATACAAGCGCTCACTAAGAATTATTCTCAAGAATAACTAACGATAATTAGCAGACGTGTCACAATGAATTCTGCAAAAACAGCTTTGGTAATTAGACAGAATTTTCACCCCCCCTTCAATACTAAATCAAGTCTTAAAGTTCGTAATAGGTTTCATTAGAGTCGTTCCATCGACTGGCAACAAAAAAGCGGGCTGAGCGAAGTGAGCTGAGCGAAGCGAGCGGGAGTCCGCTTGCGTTGCATTATTCACTACTGTCGGTGTGGCTGATTAATAACTCGCCAAGTTTTATATGATTTAGTGGTGACTCTAGTTACTTTCTTGTTTTTACATTCTCCTAATGGTAGACGGTTTTTAAGAAAAATCTACAATGACAATTCATTGGTAAACTTTTTTCTAGACCATTCTTTTATATGCGACTTTAATGGTTTAACGAGGTACTGAAGTAAGGACATTTCTAATTTATCTTGACGACCTACATGGAGAGGTGGCGTACACACCGGTTTTAAAGGTTTCACCTGCTCCGAGGCACCCGGATTCGATTTTTAACGGAACAATGTAAAGAAACAATCTTTCATCAAAAAAAAGAGTTTCTGAATGTTTGCAGCTCCTTCGTTGTTTCTTCCATAAGGAAAGTGCTTTTTTTAGTGAATTTTACCCGATCCAAATTAAGGATGAGCCTAATTGTGTACAAAAATGCAAAACCACGTGCGACCACATTGAATGATAAAGTTCGAAGAAAAAGCTTACAAAGCTGGATTACAAGTCGAAGTTTCATTTCGTCGAACCAGGCGATAGTCCCGAATCGAACACATCAGCGTACATCCCTAATCCACCTTAAGACGGAATATAAATGCCTCTAGGCTTCAAATGACGTGCCTTTGCCGAAAAGGTAAAATAAGAATAAGGGGTTCTTTTAATTTTATGCAGGTGGGTATAAGTTATCTTTGGAATCTCAGTTAAACAATCTCAGTGTTGCTACAAAAAAATACGGATGTTATTAAAATAATGTTTCTATTATGTAATATCAACAATATGGTATAAATACAAAATCGACTCGAACCCATAACCTTCTGCTTGCTGGGTGATTTTTAATTATATACGAAATAAATAAAATAAAATAAAATAATTTTATTTCAGACGGTGTTCATGAAATTACAATTAAATTCTACAATAATAATAAAAATATATTAATACTACTAATAATAATCAATTTAATAAATACAGACAACAGAGACAAATCAGTAATTTTAATTAACATATTTATTACAAATAAAATCTATCATGTTTTAAAAATAACTAGCAATATGATGGCTAAACAACAGTTAAAAAAATACGGCCAAGATCTCAGGGTTACGGGTTCGATCCCCGGGTCGAGCTACCAAAAAGTTTCGAATTTTCGAACATTGCTCGGGTTTGTGATCACCAACCCGCATTTGGCAAGCGTGCTGGTGATTATGCCAGCATAATATACCCATCATTGATGTGGTAACTTGGATTCAACGATGGAGGTCTTTTCCTTGCATTCAAGGCTGTTAATTACCTACTACTTTTCATGAGATATCATTCGGACGGACGTATACTATATAAAGTTTTGTGATAAGTTAGTAAGTGATTAACTGCACCGCCATATTCTCGTTAAAACCATGATTACTTAAAGTCGTTTCAACTTTTGCTAAATTAAATCTTCAGGAGGGTTAGGAGAGGTTTATAGCTCCCACTTCAACCCCTAGAGAGATTCTTTGTGCACTCGTGATTTTCTATGGAACTTTAAATTCATGTTTATTTTGATTTTTAAACACAATTTCAAATTATTATCCTAGAAACGTATAAGTTCTTACACCCGTATTTAAAAAGTAAAAAGTAAGGAACAGCCTATAATCATCCCACTGCAGGGAAAACGCCTCCATAATTGAATTCAAGTTACCATAGCAATGATGGGTACTGGTGTAATCACCACGCTTGCCAAATGCGGGTTGGTGATCACAAACCCGAGCAATGTTCGAAAATTCTAACTTCTGATAGTTCTCACTTCTAGTAATTACTTGATTAAGAGATACTATTGTCACATAAGTAATTACTTTTAGTCAAGTAATTACTTTCATTTGTTTATAAATACGGGAGTTAATGCTTTCACACAGCGAAGATTTTTAACACGTGGTGCAAGACTAACTTAAACAAATGTACTAAAATATGCAACCAAGTGTGTTCTGTCCTTTGGCCGAATTGCAATTGGGAAGCGAGGCAGTTATGGCGAAGTTTACCTTTCCGAAAGGACTATAATATATTCTATAGTAGCTATTTAGTATAGTTCTATAGTAGCTTATAGTAGCTATTTTCAACGTTTCGAGTTTTTTGAAAACACATCAAGCCGTTATGCCTCGCGTCGTGCAAATGATTTCATTCTACTCTGGCCACGGCTCGGTTTGCACTTTATAAGCGCGGTCCGTATTATATGGCTGTCAAGGTACATAATATTAGGGGTTAAAGTATGAAATTTCCGTTTTGTATGGACGAAATCGAGAAAAGTCATTTTTCCATACTAACAATTTTTTTGTTTTTTTAAAAACGCCTGAACCGTTTTCGATGCAATTAAAGGTGAAAGTTAGATAGTTATAAAGCTACGCATTATAGTATTTAAATTTCTGAAAATCAAAGTATATAATACAAATATACTTAATTGAAGCAAGAAGGTCAGCTGACACATTGTAAGGGGTCTTTTCAACGACTACCTTTGAAGTAATAGGCACTAGTATTGCATTTTTTTTTAGTCAAAAGTTACTTTATTTAGTTTTTGATACAATACAAAAAGAATTACGCAATAATACGACTATACTTAAGAGCTATAAACAAAATAAAAAGTGGGAAAATAATCGGCAATTTCATACTTTAACCCCTATTAGTTTGCCTAGATGTATTTAAAGCCCTCCATACTCAATTTTATACAGTATTGAGAAAATTTTTGATTATGAAGGCATATTATAGTATTAATGATTATTTTAATGATAAATTATAATTGAATATAAATGAATATTTTGACATCTTTTGACAACTATTACTTAATTTTTATTTTATTTTCTTGACATTATTAAATAGCATTTGATATCGTTAATTTTCTTTTGACATCCTTTAATTTTATTTGGCATTGTATTTTTGTACTACATAGCGACTTACTTCGTACTTACATGAATTTTAATTGTAATATTAATGAGATTTAATTACTTAGTTGACATTTATTTTATTTGATTATAATTCAAGAATACCTCGTTGAGGTCATAATGTAATTACTTTTACCATCTCTTGTACCTAAATGTTTTTAGCCGTTCTAATTATGTTTACGAGTGATTAAATGAATATGAATATATTATTCAGCAGTTTAATGATGTTGATGACGACCTTAGTTTTTATTAGAAAACACGCCTAGTAAGTACCTACTGTACGATACACAGAACATATGGTACGATACACAGAAAATAATATGGTACGATACATTGCTCTACAGTGCTAGTACTTTTGAAGGTGTTGCCAGGGGAAAGAACCACCGTTTTGTAACTTCATTCATTTAGATTTGACTTTGAATAGATCTATAAAATATTAATTAGAAGAAAACAATTAAATAAGCTACTAAGTTTAGTCGTTGAATGATGTTTGTCAGTAGTTTATTATTTACGACAGACTCAAATTGATAGCACAGTTTAGTTTTTTGAAAGAAAATATATTTCGAGTTATTAATGGTGGTAGGTTTAAATTGGGACGTGTAAAAGCGCCTCCTGGGGCCTATTTGCAGAAATAAAACTGATTTTAACTGATTTTAACTGATTTTAATAATACTATATAAAAAAAAATCTCGAAATCGGTCACAGTTAAAAGTAATGCTTCTTTGAAAAATTACAAGATTAACAAGGAACCTCCTCTTTTGTTTGTCGGTTGAATTGTTAAGCATTCCAAATGGAACTGAAGGTTTTTAATTTAAGGAAACTCCAATAGCAGTTAACTTTAATTAGTATCGGGAAGTCAGAAGATAATAAAAGTTCATTAGTGTCGTTGAGATGTAACAAAGGGACTCCTCGTGAAAGATTTCAGTCGCAGATTGCAGGTTCAAGCAAAGATTTGCTTCAGTAGTTTAGTTTGAAGTTTAGAATTTATTAAAAGTAACTGTTTCTCATTTAATAAATACTCGTAGTTGTTTCCACTGTTATTTTTATACAGCGGTTTTGTTTATTAGTGGTTTTCTTTATTAATCAGTATTATATCTTTATTTCTCTTAATCTAAGAATTTTTATAGTCTACTATCGTAAGGGATCCGTACTTTTACCGGGATAAAAAATTCGCTATTTCAACCTATTTCAGATTTCAGAGACGAATTTCATACTGTACTGTCAAGTCTGAAACTGAAACGAGGTCGCCTCTTTAGAAGGCTCAAGGTCGCACAGCGGGAAATGGAGAGAGCTATGCTTGATAGTTCCCTGCGTGATAGTATCAGAAATGAGGAAATCCGCAGGAGAGCTAAGATAAACGACATCGCTCGAAGAATTGCTGAGCTTTAGTGGCAGTGGGCGAGACTCATACGAGTAGTACGAAGAACCGATGGCTGTTGGGGCGGGAAATGTTCTGGAATAGCGACTGCGCACCAGACGACGAACTGTGGAGGTGGACCGACGATCTGGTGAAGGTCGCGGGAAGCCGTGGATGCGGGCGGCTCGGGACCGATTGTTGCGGATATTCTTGGGTGAGGCCTATGTACAGAAATAGGCGTCGCTTGGCTGAGGTGACGATGAGATGATGACTGTCAAGCCGCTGTGGCGTGATTATGTAACGAGCATGCATCCAAACTTTCACATTAATCATTTAAGTAAAATTAGTTAAGTAGTGAGAAGTAAGATTGCTTCGGTTCCCTCAGCCACACAGTCCATAGAAAACCTACGCACACAGATCGCTACCTTCACGCAACTTCGCACCACCACCCTAAACACCTAAATTCTGTTGTAATATCATTGGCTAACCGTGCATTTGATCTGTGTGATGATGAACACCTACAAGAAGAACTTGATCATGTGCAACGGGTGCTTCGGAGAAACGGCTACACCGGGAAACTTGTTTCTCGGAAAAAATCTAAAACCCAGAGAAACAAGGTAGATAGACAACCTGTGTATTTGCCATACATAAAGGGAGTGACAGATAAGATCTCTAATATACTTAAGAAATTCTCATTGAATACTGTCTTCACTCCCTTTAGAAAGATTGCGCAGTGTCTACGTTCCCCAAAGGATAACTTCCCGTTGGAGAAGCCTGGTGTCTACAAAATTGACTGTAGTTGTGGTAGCTCATATATCGGCCAAACCAAACGAACAGTAGCGTGCCGCGTAAAGGAACACATAAAAGTGGTTAAAAACAACGATACGCAGAAATTTGCCATCGCGGAACATTTAATACATTCGGGTCCTAACCACTGGATTGAGTTTCACAACACACAGATAATTTCCACTGAACGCCATTACACACCAAGAATGGTTAGAGAAGCGATCGAAATCACCAAACATAAAAACTTTAATCGTGAAGATGGCTTTAAATTGTCGTGTGTCTGGAATCCAGTGGTTAAAATTTGTAATAACCAGAAAAATCCAAAAACGAATGTTTCGCGATCGGATACTGTGAGTGTTGTGTGTCGAGAACAGGTTCGAGTGAATAGTGAGTTTGAAAACAATAGTACCAGTGTCGAGTGCAATAAAAGACTACGACGGAGGGTAGATCGATATATCTACTCGTAACAACCACCCACCCGCAGTGACATCAGTTCTTCCGCGATCATGGCGCTTGCAACAGTGCCGAAATATCGGAAACTCATAAAAAACAAGGTACATGGTAGAAATCTCGAAATAACTAACTCTTACGATAGTGACCATGAAAGTTTAAAACAGTATAAGATTGCTTCAATCTAATTTTTGTCAGCATTTATTTAAGGGAGTACTAGAGCTCTGTGATGAACCAAATATATTTAATTTTATCACTTCTAAACAAATTCGACTTTATAAACAACTAAATGAAAAGTTTACTGTGATTCAATAAATACTAGAGGTAATTTGCTAAAATGAGACTGTTATAGTTTTTTGAGAACTGATTTTGTTTAGAAGTACCTTACATACCCTTAAAACGCTACTAAGGTAGGCTAGAGGCAAAAGTAACAAAGGGTAACTTTTTATTCCTGTTTCAAACACATAACAGCGTTATACACCAAAAAATACCTATAATTTAAACCCAAAATAAACGCGAATTAAATCCGTCAATTTATCTTTCATTTCAATATACAGGCTGAAATTTTAACCACCTTCCAAATTTTAATATATCAATCTACGAGACAAAAAACAAATGACGTATTTTTTCTTTTGGTATTTGGTATAGCCTAGTACAAAAATATCAAGATATGGCACTTAGAAAATATCCCCGAATATCTAAAATTTTTGATACGGCTGCTTAGCAACAATTTTTTTACGCGATTCGCATCTTATTCATTCATTATGATACTATTTATAAGTTTTTAATTTCCCTTTATAGCGGGCCTAAGACCGTAAAAATTGAAAACTATATTGCGAAAAATATTTTCAGGTGAAAGCTTGATTTACATTTTTTACTTCATAAAAATTAATTAAGAAGTTTGATCATGTTACCGAATACAGAACTCAATTAAAGTGGCTCCCTATACGGCTTAGACGGGACTTCCATATTCTTTCCTTACTATTTACTATTTTATTCAATCCAAAGTCTCCGCCGTACCTTAAAGAGCGCTTTCAATTCCTTCAGTCTTCCGTGCGGTCTTCCAGTAAACTACATCTTAAATTTCCTCCCCATTCCACTAACTATTATTCTCACTCATTCACTGTACAGTCCATTCGTTTGTGGAACTCCCTACCACTGACTATCAGACAATCTGAGTCGTTAGCTATTTTCAAAACCAGGCTCAAAACGTATTTTCTAGCGCTTTGATCAAAACAACTTTTGTCACATTAATCGCTTCTTGGTCACCTAGACACGACGGTTTCTTGTTCATATCAAGTATGTATTTAAGTGTATGTAGTGTATTTTGTTTAAATATGTATTTATATTCATTTATTTATGTAGTTGTGTTGTATTTAAGTTTATTTAATACATAGGTAATAATAAGTTTTTGTTGACTAAAATATTCCATCATTATCATTATTAACTTAAGTAGTATTAATTTTACATTTTGTCTTAGTACTTAGCACCACCTTCCCCTTTCTTTCCAGTTTTTCCTGTAAAGGTTGTCTGGAAGAGATCGCTGATGGCGTTAAGACCGCCTTAGTTGTACATCTTACTGTAAAAATTAAATTTTGTAATTTCTTTGTGGTGTGCAATAAAGTGTATTCATTCATTCATTCATTCAAATGGGCTCTAAATACGATACTGAACAACGCCTTCAAAAATTTTGGAAAGTGGTTAAAATTTCATCCTGTATTGTCGTATTTATGTTATCCAAATGTTTTTCTATGCTTTCATAGATTAGGAGCTAATTATCGTGTTTGAATGAATTCAATTCTATCTCCAGCGAATAGTGCCACTAATCGGAAATCAACACAATGGTTGCCCACCGTTAATTCGGACCAATTACCGAACACATGTTCGTAAACAGTAACCGTCTCATTGTTCCGTATCGAACTAGAATCACAGTTAACAATCGGCCGACTTGTCGACAAGAGAGTAATGGAGCTTGCATGTAAAATGTAACAAAAGCTATTGTTGTATCGATGCCCGAAGGTTTCATTATTCATGATCAGTGATCGGAGTAGGTCAAGCTGTTTTCGACCGACGGTAAAAAGAAGAGGTTCTGAATGTATGGCCAAGCACGAGTTTCTACTTTCGGTTGATAGGGTATGATTTTGTTTGTTCTATTTGTATTTGAAAAAAAAATTAACAACCTTAAAGAGGGTCACTATGCAGAATCGATATAGAATTTTCACTATGCATAATCGATATTAAATTTTATCGTCATCATCATCACCGGTCTATACTAGTTCACTGCTGAACCCGGGCCATATCGTGCCAAGGCGAATTTTGTTGGCATCTCCACGTCTTGGCAGGCGGGTTGACTTAAGCATTTTAGCCAAAGGTGGAAAGATGATGCTTGTGCTTGTCTTCTTCTGTCGGTATGTATCTATTTTAATTAAATTAAATAAGAAAAAAAACTCACATGGTCCCAGGGTCATCACCGAGCGGCTCCTCGACGAACGACACGTGCTTCGTCCGCCGGTTCTTCGGTCTGAACTCAAGCTTGTTGGCACAGCCCTTGTTCGCCTTCGTTCGCGCCTCGAAGATCACATGAGGGTGTTTCTGCTGAAACGAATCGGGAAAAACGTTTTCTAATTAGTTATTGTGTCACTGATTCATTCATTTATTCATTCATTCACTCATAGACGTAGAACAAAAAAAACGGTGTTACTGTTTTAATGGAAATTTAACCTTACGAACATGTAATAAAGTTCAATATTGCTTAAGTTGAAAGAGTCAAAAGCTCAAGTAGTTGCTTATTTGGCGAGGCTCGGACGTCTTTGGGACAGTTTTTCGATCGCAGTTTAGCCAATGTTGGAGAGAATATGCTGCTGTCACTCCCATAGGAAGAGAAAGGGTTAAGATGCGCCGACACACACAACATTTGAAGTACCTATATGTTACTTTTTTTTTTCATTACATCTTTTATTAATGATATTAATCGACACTTTATCAATCTACATCAAAACGCCGAACTATACTACAGAATGAATCTACGAGACAAAAAACAAATGACGTATTTTTTCTTTTGGTATAGCCCAGTACACAATTTCAAAATATATGCATGCTATTTTTGGCTGAATGCATTGAACTATATTCCATTTTAAACACCTTATGTACTGTATTCTTGCAAATAAACTTTTACTATACTTTACTTTACAAAAATGTCAAGCACTTGGAAAATGTCCGCCAAAAATCTAAAATTTTTGATACACACAGCGACCCTTTTGTTATGAAATGCGCATCACATTCATTAATTACGATACTATTCATAAGTTTTTTGATTTGGCCTTCATACCTTAACAGGCTTAGGACTAAAAATTGAAAACTATGTTGCGAACAATATTTTCGGGTGAAAACTCGATTCACATTTTTTACTTCATAAGTGGGATCTAAATAGGATACTGAACGCCTATAAATATTTTTAAAGATGATGTTAAAGTCATCCTGTATTTATCTGTTGGACCTAAATCTTAAAATTAATTGGCACTGGTGGTCTTTCTACTTTTGAGACTTAAATATAATTAATCTGTGAAATTAAAACTACACGGTCAGTGGCAAAATCCCTATGCTTATATTCCAAACGTCTTAATTAAATTAATAACATTAATTTCCAATAAAGATGTACACAAAAACCTTTTCATTGGAACCCAAAAAGATTCCAATAATAAATACCTGATGAATAGGATTACTCGTGTGTTAACTTTAAGCTGATGAAGTGTGTTTATTTTTATTGAAATTCAAATGGAAGAATTATTAAATTTACCGGGGAAGTGAACATTTGAAATATGAAATGAAAAATATTCTCGATTTTCAGTTTGAGAAGATTTTGAGTGGGTGCCAAAACAAGATATCACCGACACTCATCTTGCCCTGACTTAGGCTAATTTCAGGTATTCATTTAAAATTATATTTGTTCCTTGCGCTTACAAATCAATATAAAATTATAATTGATATACAATTCCAATAACACTACATTTGATCATGAGCTTAAGTGTGTCTTTATGCTGAAGAAAAAGACTTAATTCCAAGACCGCTCCCAAGAGAGTCTTTTATAACACAAACGTTAATGAAATTTCAACTTAATTTTCAGTGTGATAGGTTTGCTTCTCGGTGGCAGTCGATTTGATTGGCGAGACGTTCTAGGCGACCTTCGGGCAAGGGCTTCTCGAACAGAGGTTGCTTTACGTAACCACATTTGACGTTCAAAAGAAAACGTCTGAAGCTTTAGGTCAAACGAAAACGAGAATAATAGTAGATTTTCAATATTCGAGGCTAACTTCGAATTAATTTTGAAAGGCCTGTCTGTATGCCTTAAAATGATTTGAAATGCAAATTTAATTTATAATATGTACAAATAAAAGTAAACTGTTGAATATGTTTATGGTTTGAACTCAAATGTTAAAATAAAAAGACTGACACCTCGTAATTTTAGTAGGCAACAGTTAGTGAAAAAATATATTTAAATACTGATAGTAGAATTGAACTTGAAATAACTACTTAATTCGGTTGCAGTAAACCCCGTAAAATGTTAAGTTTGAAATGTAAAAAATGCAACAAAAAAGTTTAAAATAGATAGATAGATAAAATCTTTATTTGCATGGCAATAAGGCACACATCAAGAAAATACTACACTCCTTTTACTTCATAACCTGAAATTAAACAAACACATTTACCGAGATTTGTGGTGCTCTGTTAGAATCCGTGTTCAAAAACCCTAAATGGGGGACTTGGTAAAGTTTCTTCTTAGTAATTAGCATCTCTTTTGTTTGCAAAATTACGAATTACCAAGTTCATATTTCTAAGGCTTCGGTGCTTGAGACATTATAATGACTTATAACTCGGATTACAAGTTGTACGTACAGCTATTGTTTTGGTATTGTTTGTGGATGCGGGTTTGATTTGGTAGAGTAAAAATATGCTTATGTAGAAGTACTTTATAACATTCATAATATTCATTTATTAATCAAAAATGGTTACATAATTACTTTGTTTTCGGCAGAAATGGAAGCGTGAGGCATACTAGCGAAAATCTTCCATATCCTACGAAAAGACTTTGGCCTACCAAGGACTGCAATCATTCCTTTCCTAAAACAAGCATCAAATGCGATATTAGGATCGTACCAAATATGGTAAAGCAGGGAAGGTTACTCGGGCAGTGAAGGTGGCGCTGAAGCTCGTCGGAAGGAGATCTCTTAGACATACACCTGGGTCGCAAGTCGCAGGCACTACCTGAGTTTTCTACCTTTTCTTGCAACGATTGACCCGGCACCGCAGATGATTAGATTCGATCGATCGATGGGATTGTAATAACAATGGGACAAAACATCGCAACGTAAAGCATTTGTATGGCTTGACAGTTAAGGTATGATAAATGCGTGTTTTACCTAGTATGTTTAGGATGTTTGTTTAGCAATGCGATTGATACGACAGAAGCTGCTAACTGTAGACTGGGTTACATAACATCAGTAAATGACTTTTCCACAATGAATAACAATGATGTAACAGTCACACCAAAGTGTACATATACTTGAGAACTGAACGCTTTTAAGTTGTCCTTAAATATTTGTGGTACAAGAAAGTCGTTACGAACTTTGTATGGCTTATGAGCTTGTGAGGTAGTTGTCAAAGCGTTTTAACTTTTATAATTATTGTATTATACATACGTTTTCATATTCACCAGGAACAATCAGCATGAATAACCTGGAATTGTCGTGGAAATTAAAAACTTCGAACAAGAACCGAAAACAAAATTGACTCACCAAATTCAGAATAGACTTTGAGGGTCTGATGATAATGTTTCGCTTTCCAAAGAATTATCAACTGTCGATTCAGAAGATAAGTTAACTCTATCGCAATAAATGAATAGAAAACCAATAGCCATGGCAGGTCCATTAAATACTGTATTGATGGTCTGGGAGACACGTTGCCAGCCTAATGATCTAATAAAATAAGACTGCCCCGACGTACGTGTCGGGAAAGCTTGATCGAATCCACGAAACAAGTGTAGATGTAAACGACTGGAAAAGACAAGTGGTTTTGAAAGAAATAAAACTAATGGTTCCATATGAATTGAGAAAATATAAAAAAAATCTATGACCAAAAATTTCCTAAATCAATTTTGCAAGTAACAACTTAATACGTTCTTCCTGAAATATGAATGACAATTAATAACACACTAGCGGACCCAGCGAACTTCGTATCGCCTCCGAATAGTATCTTACGTATTCTAATAATTATGTATATTTAAATAATGTAGGTAACACTTATAAATATTTGTACGACATGATATGTCAAACATGAGGACATGCCACCTTATTGTCAACATCTATGCAAACCATGTTTCTAGCAAATAAACATTTCTGATTTCTGACTTCTGATTTATTTAGTTTTGACGTCTTAAATGTCATTGTCATCAAATATGGCGTGGTTGGATAAATGTATGAAAAAAACAGTTCCTTAGTAGTTATTTTTCCGTTAACTTTCCAAAGTTTTTAATACGTATCTTCCTATTTCCAACGAAGACAAATCCAAAAACACCAAGATTATAAAAAAATATTCCAAGATTATAATATCATAAAAATCTGTCCGGACATTCTCGACTTATAAGTGGTGTAACTAACACGACATTCTTTTATATACAGGGTGAAATTTTAACCACCTTCCAAATTTTAATATATCAATCTACGACACAAAAAACAAAGGACGTATTTTTTTCTTTTGGTATAGCCCAGTACAAAAATGTCAAGATAAAGCACTTGGAAAATTTCCGCCAAAAAATCTAAAATTGTTGATACAGCCTCCTAGCAACACTTTTTTTACGGATTGCGCATCTCATTCATTAATTACGATACTATTCATAAGTTTTTGATTGTCCCTTTATACTTTAACAGGTCTAGAATCGTAAAAATTTAAAACTATATCGCGAAAAATATTTTTGGGTGACAACTTTATTTACATTTTTTACTTCATAAATAGGCTCTAAATACGATACTGAACGCCTATAAAAATTTTGGAAAGTGGTTAAAATTTCACCCTGTATAGATAGTAGATACTCGTAGTAGCACTGCAACTGTATACTACCTAATATTAAATGTATATAGAATTACAAAAGGATTAAAGATAACACCTACAATATAAGTGAATATAATTGATTTCGAAATACGAAAAAATTACATTTTATTAATAAAATAAAAGTGTAAAAAACTACCCCTCAGCATTACCGTGACAGACAGACATATTATCACAAAATGCTGTTTGCAATTTTTATAAATGTCGTAATCATAAACAGGCCTATCAATCGTATTCTGCAAACATTGTCCTTTCCAGTGACATAAATGCGGTGAATCCGATGACAAGAAATAAAATTAATGGGTGAAGGTATCGAGACATGGGTATCAATAATGTCGAGGTACCGAATTATTATATTAGGCCCTCGACTGATGCCGACGTCGCAGAGTTAAAAGCTCTTCGATATTTGGGTTGGGATATTGACTTATTGGTACATTTTAGAGAACAAATGGCACATGAGATTTTATATAATATGAATTTGTATTTAAAACGAATGTCAGTTACCGTTATTTACTGTATTTTTATTTCAAAATAGAAATAATCGTTATCATCATTAATAGTCTAACAAACAAAGTCCCCTCCAAAAGGCGCTTTTTGCCAAAGCTGAAGACACTGCTGCCCGTTTTCATGGCCTTTTATTATGACACCACAATCGGATAAACTCTACAGCCCTGTACGTGCAGTACATAAAAAATAGTACCGCTCCTCCTCGTTCAATAGATGTTGTAGTTAAAAAAGATACATCGATCTAGAAATATAGGCCAGACGACATCGTCAGCACGACTAAAAATATAGGTACCTACTTGAATCAAATCCTTATGAAAATATATCAAAAATAATGATTGACACCCTGTGGTACTCCAGTAGCCAATGGATAACCCAGATCTTAGCCACCTGCTGATTTAACTGTCAATCACTGCTTCTACACTCTAAGAGAGTATCTTGACTTGGCTATGACTCAATGTTCGCATAAATAAATAGACAAAGTTAATTTTTAATTTTAGGTGACTTATTTCGTAACGACTTATAATAATTCATATCTAATTGAATGTTTAATTATTTGTAACCTGTTCTATTTAATGTAACTAGTATCACAAATGTATTTCTATGCTATAATGGCAGAATATGCTGCATCTTTAATTAAATTAAGAACTATTGTAACCATATTCTCAGAAATAAATTATTGATTGATTGATTGATTAAATTGAAATGATTGTTTACTTTCTGAAAACAATTCGTTTAAAAATTTGCTTAGGCACTTTGAACTTCTATAAATACTTTTAAAGCTGCTAGAGTATGAATGACAGTTTGAAAAACATTAAAGAATTCCTACTGTTTTATTGAGTTAACGCGAACATTATAAATTGAAATAAAAGATATAATTACGGACTTAAAATTCGTGTTCATTTTGATTTATCCCGATCACGGGTAGACTAAGGTGTTATTCATCTTAAAATAGGTAATTTGAAAAAAATATTAAAACTACCGCTTCTTATTTTTATCGCCAGTTATGTTTTTTAAAGAATTCATTTATAAACAGTTATTAGTAGCCATTGATTATGTTTGAAGATCGACAAGTAAGTTAGCCTTAGAAAACCTTTTCCCAGTACGTGATTGGATATTTAATACGATTCAGTTCTCTCACACGGCAGCACTCAATGGTGGCTCTCGCCAAATGTGCTACACTTTCATATCTGTGAGTGAACCGTATTTTATTTATTCGGTTGCCTCTCAGCTCTAAGAGCTTACGATCCAAAAGTTTGAGAACGCCTTTTCTGCTACTCTAAACTTCGATTGGCGGATAAGAAATTTCGAAAAACGTAATTTTTACTTAAATTTGCAAGTAACTACGCCTGCCTGTTTGTATGTTCGCTTTGACGCCTAAACTGTTAAACGGATTTATATAAAATTCAGTTTAAATCAAAGAATATTAATATTCTTTGGTTTAAATGTAGAATATATCTTGAAGAGTACACTGACACATTTTGGTTTATATCTAGTAAAAAGTATAGTTCTTTTAAATTATGATCATGACCGACGTGGTATAAATCCCGAATCAATTAACTTTTTTCACTATCAAATACCTAAAAATCTTTGTCATAATTCTATCGACTTCGAAGTCTATTAAGTTGGATACCTATTTAATTAATTTTCATGGTGAGTTTATTTGTTAATTTAGATCAATGCATTGAATTCTATAAAATCGCAATGTTGTTACAGGTAACTACTAAAAATAACAATAATAATGGTAATACGAAGCCAATAATAATCATTCTGATACCAGCACATAAAATGATTTATGCAATTGAATCAATTTATGCAAAACACGAATGAGCATTCGGCAGAGATGCATCTTTCACAACACGAAATATCACGCGAATAATTCCAAATGAAAAATGACTTTGCATCCCTCCCAATGGAACTTCGAATGCAATGTGCAGTCGACTTCTCACACGAAATATAAAATATTAAAGCGAATAATATATTTCTTTCATAAATCGTTGATGTTGGGGTAACTCGTTTGCTTGCGTCGTTAGAATAGAAAATTCTAGATATTCAAAATCCTTCGTGCTTGGGAGAACACGTAAGCTGTTGGTTTAGCCGTATTGCTATTTGTGAATAAGGTGTTGTGTTTGATGAGATAGAAACAGATTCAAAGGTTTTATGAGGAAAGGTAAAAGTACCTAGTCTAAGGTCTGGAGAAATAAAAGGAGTGTTTCTTACTTAAGTAAAATAAAAATTGAAAAATTATACTTATCATTGCTTTTAGAAAATCCAGGTTAGAATCTACCCATTTCATTAAACAATATTGATTAACTCATGAAAATTGTGGCCCAGAAAAGCAGTTTTTGTTGGAATTCTCGTAGCCACGTGGCAGTTTTTTTTTCAACAAAGTTGCATGCACATACAAATAAAAAAAACAAAACATGGTTCACATACTCTTGAAAACTTGGTGCAGTTTTTAATATCCAGCATTGACCGCATTTAACGCTACCCAATTTCAGAAACTCCGATATTCACTATGTAAACATTTCGGTATTTGAATAGCGAATATTCGTTCAAAGCTTTGTGGATACCAAAAATACTATGCATTTTTTTGATTGCCCCGCTATCGAACTGAATTGACAGCTCAAAAGAAACGCCATCTTTTTTAGGTCATATTTCTAAATCCCGCTATCCAAACTTTAAGGGAATATTGTTAGTCTTAATAAGAATGAATGGTTTTCTTTTTTTTTCAAAATTAAACTTTTTCGAAATTATCTCTTTTATTTAGAGGCAAATGCTCCAGTGTTATCGGAGCTGACCGAAAGTTTTCTCATTAAACAAGCCACTGCTTAGTGCAGTCGGTTTAATTACTGCATCAGATCCGATGCAGTAGACGAGGGAGGTCACTGCGGATAACTTTGACGGACCTCACTTAACTTAGTAGTTAGTAGTGTTAAGGTGCCAGTTTGGAATGTTGAACTACGTTAGACTTGGCTGTAAAGGCATTGATCTTTGCCTGAGTTCTTAAACGACTTTTTTTTTAAATGGATATTACTGAATGTGGCAATGGTACAAATAAAACAGTTTCGTAGAAGGTGGAGCGACAATGGCGCCAGGTGTAGTAAAATTCTTTTATTTCAGATTAAAGTCAAGCGTAAAGCGAGATAAAGCAATGGAAATAAGTTAGGTTAGGTTAGGTCTATCAATTATGAAACAGACTGTTGCCTTCAGCTGAAATTATAATTTTAATCATAAAATGTGAGCAAGATCATGTTTTTTAATGTATTTATTTAGCTAATATTATATTATGTAGGTAATGGTAAGTTTAAGGAAACTAAATTTAACATTAAATTTTCTGTTTGAAGAATGTTCATTAAAAGACTCTGTAAAAAGGCAAAATTTATATTTTATACAAACTAGGGTAGTGATGACGCTTTGATAAAATATGTAGAACCAGATTCCGCAAACTTTAACTCCGTAAGAGCAAAGTTAATGAAATTTCAACATCAAATTTCGCCCACCACGTGTCTCATAAAAATAACCGTATACCATATTTGCAACACTGTTGCGAAGAAAGTAGATTTTTACCCGACCGACAAAAACATACGAAATGTCTGTCGTAAGGTTTAGACCATGAGAAATATCCAATTTAGCCGCGTTTTGCCGGCAAATTGACGCCATTTCTCATTTAGATCGCCGCCATGTTGTCCGGTTGCGCTTCACGCGGGATTTAGAAACATTTCAAAGGTGCTGACAGTATGTGTGGCAATTAAGTTAGTGTAGTTTAATTTTAAATTTAAATTACAAAGCCTAGATGAAGCTGAAGATGAAGATGAAGAACCTAGATGATCTTACATACAACAAGTATCAGATTTAAATGAAAGTAGCTGTTAGCACGTTAAACACGTAAAAAATCAAGTGACCAAGCAAGATAATAAAGCAGATATTATGATATTTTTATGACAATGTTTACCTTTAATGCACGTTCATATGGATTTTGACGTGATAACGTCTTTAAAATCGTTTTAGTCGGGTGACATGTTCAGAAACTTGTGTCACACCAAAACCTCACGAGCGCGATCGCAGGTATAGCGAGAGAGAGAGACGGACCGATCTCCCGTCTCATCTCGAGCGCTGCCAGTCATTCCGTGAAACTTGTCACGCGGAATCCTCACGAGCGGAGGCTGGCATAGCGTTCAAGTGAGTGGACCGATCTTCCGTCTCTCTCACTCTAGCGGCATACAAACGAATGGAGATTTTCTCGTGCGGTTAAGTTTTCGTTGAATGTTTAAGATGTAATTTTAAATTTGAAAAAATTGTTATCTTTATTAATTCCTTACTTCCCAAAAACTTATATCACCAATAAGACGTTATCACGTAAACATCTCGATCGTAAACCTACTTTACAAACAACCAATATTTTTTTTTATGACAATGTTTACCTTTAATGCACGTTCATATGGATTTTTTTAACAATTATCAATTATCACCGGTATAAGTAGGCTTTAAAACGAGCGCAAATTAGTTATGGATTTGCGCAAAGTAACGCCTGAGTCCGTTCAATTCAACGAAACTCCAGATCCAGACCAAAGCCTAGTGATGTTGACATCCAAATTTGCTCTGGAAAAATCAGACGCATCTAACAAACAATGAATGGAACAATGTTCCTGGTGGTTGAACTAACAAATCAAAGGTAATTGACACTTTTACGGGAGCGTCAAAATATATTGCCACCGTAAATCTGTGGAGCATAACCGATGCAGGTTACAAAGGAATATTTTTATTAGCAATAAGCAATGGCTCTCCGGTCACGTATTCGGTAGTACCCGAATGACAGAGCTTTGCTAGGTATATTATATGGTATATCTTGTTCTTTGGAACGAGATATGAATGAAACATTAAAAAAATACAATTAAAAAAAAACATTTGGTCTTCTGGCTGTATTCGGGACTTTTTACTTTCCTATTGTAATAGTTTTGTTATTATCAGTACCTTTAAACATGGGTAAAACGACGTTTTCTAGAAATAAAACCTAGTCGTCGATTTATTGCTCCCGAAATCCATTGCATAGTACCTTCTAAATACCATAAAACGAACTTTGTAACGCCTCACAATTATAATTGTAACATCCAGCCAATATGGCGTTTAAATCGTATAGAAGTCACACTTTGATAAATTAGGTATTAACAAATAATTTGTTATAAAAAATATGCGATTATAAATTGAGTTTTAAACTATACTATCTTTCAAGTTAGATCAAACTCTACACAGTGAGCTAAATTTATTAAAATCGGTACCTACAGTTCAGTACGCAAAATTTTATATATCAAGATAAATGCGAGAATTGATCGTTTGAAGGTATTACATGGGTATGCAATAGTGGTAATATTAACACCACCTACAGGCTCACTAGAATACTGATAGCGGTCTGCATACAATAGCCTTGGAAATTCCAAGAAATTCATAGTACCTATCGGTAGGCTATTCGGATTTATGCAGCCATTTACGCTGTTTTAGATTATTCTCGATAATTATATTATTCATTAGGAATGTAGCAATGGATATACGTAATATTCCAATGATGTAAAAATATACTTTATATGAAATTCTCGCAAGTTATTTGTAATTATAGGCATAATATCAGGCTTTAAACTTGAAATATGTATTAGGACTCCGGCGGGACTCGAGCCCGCGTCTTCTCGCATCACGGGCGCGGCGCTTTATCTTTTCGGCCACGCCCAGTGTACGTACATGGTGATGCGGGTTCGAGTCCCGCTTGAGACATATTTTTTCAAGTTTAAATACTGGTTTAAAATAGCTTTGTTATGTGTGTTATACTAGCTTTTGCCCGAGGCTCTGCCCGCTTAAACTACACTTTATATTCCGCTGCCGAAAATCTGTGCCCAGTAGAAGGATACAGAATATATTATGTCCTTTCTTATGGTTAAATCTATATGCAGGATGAAATTTTAACTACCTACCAAATTGTAATAATATCAATCTACGAGACAAAAAACAAATGACGTATTTTTTCTTTTGGTATAGCCCAGTACAAAAATGTTAAGATAAAGCACTTAGAAAATGTCCGCCAAAAATCAAAAATTTTTGATACGACCTCCTAGCAACACTTTTTTTACGCGTTACGCATCTCATTCATAAATTACGATACTATTCATAAGTTTTTGATTTTCCCTTTATACCCAGGTCTAGGACCGTAAAAATTGAAAACTATATCGCGAAAAATATTTTCGGGTGAACTTCATAAATAGGCTCTAAATACGATACTGAACGCCTATAAAAATTTTGGAGAGTGGTTAAAATTTCACCTGTATAAATACCAAAATTCATCATTTTGGTGTAGTAAGTAGTTTAGGCCTGAAAGCGTATCAGACAGATAAACACACAGATTTACTTTCGAATTCAAAATATAAGTACCTAAGGATTAAATTGTTTAAGATCTTACCAAGATTAGTCAAGTGCAATATGTTTTTAAAATATCACATTTATTTGTGTGTAACTCAAAAGCTAACCCCCAATGTTTTGACGTAATTATAGTGAGAAAGATAGCATAAAAACTGAGTAAGTCTTTCGTGATTGCTTTCGTAAACTCTTAAGATACAGCTTGAATTCGCTCTCCCAAGCAATCAAAGATAAAGCATAAAAGTTATAAATGATTAATGTCTCTCGCACTTAGAATATATGTTACTAAGATACTGGGAAGTCTTCTACTGAAATTGAATGGACAGAGGAAGTTTTTTCATGTTAGTTTTTTTTTATTATAACCACTATTCTACACAAAGCCGCGAATGACAACTAGTGCAACACCTCTCGAACTTGGCAGCACTACGAACTGCTACCAACGAAACGAGTTACCAAACTATACTCAAACTTATTAAAACACCAAATCTCCTCCGGTATGTTATGGCGCCACCCAAGTGAGCTGTAAAATTGAAAGCTAATTTAAAAGTTTCAAACAATATGCAAATTATAATGCGGCAAAACTGACGGTCCGTTGGAGGTACGACGACTCACGGTCCTCCGGCTGAGACAGGACTTTCAGTTATAATCGCACTACTTTATGGCTGTTAAATACAAAATCCTATGTCGTTTAGAGTCAAAATCGCTCAGCAACCAAGATTTACACCCGTATTTATAAACAAGTAAAAGTAATAACTTGACTAAAAGTAATTAGGTACTTAAGAAATAATTTGTTTGCCTTAACCTAGTAATAACTAGAAGTTAGAACTACTCGTATCAAAAGTTAGCATTCTCAGCCAAATAATATGACTATTAATGGTGACTCATTTCCTTCACTTAAGCACTGGGTAAAAACATCTTCAGGCTTCGTAGTCCTTAGAAGCAGCGTTTTTGAGTTTTTAAAACCTATCTGAAACTGAGAAAACAGCGTTTTTAGGAATCTAGTCTAGTCACATTCGTTGTCGGTTACATGATTTGATTAACTTCACTCGATAGAAAAAAATCAAACCTACACCTGTTCGTAATGTTTTTTCAATATTACGACCAACCGTAGTTTAGTCGTAATACCTATTGAAAAAACATGACAAAATTTGATGTAACAATTACTTTTAGTCAAGTAATTACTTTTACTTCTTTATAAATATGGGTATTAAGCAATAAGTAATTACTTCTTTTTAAATACGGCCGATAAACATCAAAAACGTAAAAAGTTTTACATCCTAAATTTTTAAATTTAGCGACAATGGAGTGATGTACACACCGGAGTTCAAGGTGTCACTCGCTCCGAGGCCCCGTTTTGGATTCCTGGACAGATCTAAGTAGAAAGTATTTCTAAATCATCACGGGTCTAACCCCCGTATTTATAAACAAGTAAAAGTAATTACTTGACTACAAGTAATTACTTGACTACAAGTAATTACTTGAGAGACAATTTGTATGCCTTAATCAAGAAATTACTAGAAGTTTTATCTACCAAAAGTTAGCATTTCCAGCCAAATAATATGACTATTAATGGTGACCAATTTCTTTCACTTAAGCACTAGGTATGAACACTTAAAGTTATGACTTTCTTAAGCAATAAGTAATTACTTCTTTATAAATACGGGGGTTAGTGTTTGTGGTACTTTCTTGAATCTGATTTCTACTAAAGTGCTTTAAATATTTACAAACTTAGGATTAGAACATAGGTCAGGTCCACATAGATCGGATTGAAAGAGTACAGAAGCGTTTTCTATATCATCTAGCATACTCGGATAATAAATGCCATAGCCTGATTTCTTAAACCGAACGCCTCACCCAATACAGGCTGCAGCCTCTTCACGTGCGGCGCAAGGTAGCAGACATTATTTTTGCTTGCAAACTGCTGCGTGGACTCTTGGACTCCTCGTGTACTCTTGAACAGCTGTTACTGTCTATTCCGCGCTCAGGTAGCCGATTTTAATAAATAGAAAATTTTTGCCACCTCTCTGTGTAAGACCAACTTGGGTCATCATTCACCACTCATGACGTCGAGTTGTAACAGCGTTCGTGCCGATCTAGACATACGAGGATTTCATGGTTCTATCGCCTCAATTAAGAAGAACATAAGGTACATTTTTCGTTAGGATCATTAGTCAAATTAAGAAAATGTTTTTCAAACTGTTTAATTTAATGTAATCTGATTTAGTTTAATTCAATTTAGTTAAGTTTAATTTGATTTGAGTGAATATGATTTGATTTCACTTAGCTTGGTTTGATTTCATTAACTTAGTTGTTTTTTTGTAAATGCATGCGGTGTTTGCATCTAGAAGGTATTACAATGACCTATGTGCTGTATAAAGTAAGTTAATATCAAAGTTAAACGAAGTATAGGGCCTCGGGTAAAAGAACACACAGTCGATATGAAAAACATGCATGTTACAAAATCTGCAGTCTGTGGTCATGCGTTTGATAAGCCCAACCATTTCGTTAGATTTGATAAACCTAAAGTTCTTGCTAAGGAAAACCGATATGTACCTAGAATGATACGTGAAGCAAAAGAAATCAAAAAACATCCTAATTTCAATAGAGAAAATGGTTGGAATTTACCAGCTGCTTGCTTTACCCCATCTTACCATTAATGAAGTCCACAAACCATGGCAACACTGCGAAGGACACAGTTAGCTCATATGGTGTGAAAAGAAACATATCTAACGATAAAAATTAGAGGCGGTAGTTTAAAACATTTTTAAAAATACCTTCTTTAAGACGAATAACACCTTAGTCTGCCCGTGACCATGAACGCTGTAAAGGGTCCAAAACGGAGGTAAAATCAAAAATAAATGCGTACTAAATCCGTAAACGTATCTTTCATTTCAATTATGTGATGTTGTCCAAATTAAACAGGTAAAAGTTTTCAGAAAAACGAAACGCTTCCCTTTCTAAGAGTATCGTCGTAAGAAGCAACTAAAACTCCTAAACTTACGTTAGTAAAGCACATTTTTATTTCTGTTACACTGTATTTATCGCCGCCTCTTCCTCTTCTTTTTCTATTTGAAAATAACAACAGCTGACGCAGCTTATATTTTTTCCCTCAATATCGCATCAGAGCCAACAAAAGAACATCAAAGTGGGTCAACAACATTTTCCTTCAAACCTTTTATAAGAGTCGTACGTGTGCATTGTGTTTTTAACCGCCATTATTGGTGGAAACAGCAAATAAATGGGAAACTTCTATGTGTTCTCGATAGTGAATAATTTCCCGGGTCCATTACCAATTTCTCGTAAATAAGACGCAGGTGTCGCGAGCAAGTGAACCCTTAAATCCGCCGCCTTGTAAATTACTGTAGCAAACTGTTTCGATGGTCCGTTCTGTTTGGTGTGCGGTGACCAAATGGTTTAGCATAATGGGAAGTTTTTCTATGCAGGTTACGATTTTGATAATAAAAGTAAAAAGCTAATTTACATTTAGGTTCTTTGCAAACCGGATTATACCCTAAAATAAAACTTATTTCGATGTGACCAAAGTGCCGATTATTTATATTTATCCTTCCTTGTATGTAATAAGTACCTTAAACAAGTATGTATTCCATTTTTTTTTTAACTATATTCCTTCATTTACTGTCGCAATTACAAATAGTATGTATTTTCTGAATTTTTTTTGGGATTTAATTTTTTATTTTAGTGATATCCCTAATATCCTTGTCTCTTTACATTTTTCAGGTAAGAAGGATAGGTTTCATCAGCATTAAAATTATATATAGAAGTAAACTAAGATATACATGATCGGAGACAAAAAAGGTCTCAGTTTGCTCTTACACTTAAAGGTGTTGCATTCATCTTTTAGTAATCTAGTATCATCACAAAGTACCTAATATTTGAATTTCCATTACGTTAGATAAGTTAAAACTTTGAACTGTCCAAAGTGACATTTATGTAAAAGAAAAAATGTGGCGTTTTCAATAAAATGTTTGCACATATTCAGGGAGCAACCTCGTGATAGATAAATGTTTAATAGGCTGCAATGATAATGCACCACGACTGAGACAAGTTCTTATACTTCATCGTCGGAATCGAATCATAAAACAGTGGACCGACTACTTATAGGGTATTTATAGGTAGTCGGTCTACTGTTTTATGATATACATTTTGGGAACATCCTTTTGGTCACCCTACCCACTATAGATCAGCTTTTAAGGCTGTTCCTTTGTTATCCTTGATGCAGTTGTGTAATGTACCGCAGCCAGTCTATTGGCAAATTTATAGCGCTTTAGTGCCGTTTTGTTATGCACTATAGTGATTTGTTGGCTGGTGTTTGCATGGTATTCTATTGTTTGCTGTAGGGTCACAGCGCAGGTAATTTATATCGCTCGTTTTCAATATCATTGAATCATCTTTCTTTCTCCAAATACCAGTGCATGATAGCCTTGTTAATATGACCGTGTGTAGGTAATGAGCTTTAATCATTCAATTAAATAATTCAATGATTGAAAATAATTTTTCGGTACGTAATGCCAAGATTATCGAAATCTGCCTCTGGGCACTGAATGCAGATTATTAAACACTAACTTTCCAAGTAAGTAATCCAAGAATAACACTTAGTTACCAATCTGTGTTGCCATGTGCCAAGATTAAAGGTAGTCAAACAGCCACTCACGTTCTTTGACATTCATCTCGGGAGTTGGAGTATGCTTTTATAATACAAATAATTATGCCTTGTGCGCCTTTGTGCAACTTCCATTTAACTTACCCCATTAAAAATTTGCCAACTTATTTACAGACATGCATACGCTCGCTCGCTCCGCTCAGCTCAAAAGCTAAACTACCGAGGGCAGTTCCTCCGAGTTCCGAAGCAAATATTCGCTGAGGAATGGAAACGATAAACTTTTTCTTTCACATCTATTTTCCGAATAGTTTTTTTTAGTTCATACGGAGCGTGTTAAAGGCGGAATTTGTTTTGCACAGGGTTGATTGAACTTTGGTAGAGTCAATATACGGTACCTCAACATGCTTAGAAATGTATTTTTTTTAAATCTTTTTTGAACCATTACCTAATATTAGTTCGGACAACTTATTTCTTTTACACATTTACAGCATATTCTGTAGACTGTAAATGTATCTGTTCAATGCTATTTTCGTGGTGAAGTGGCATACACACTGGTTTTCAAGGTGTCACCTGCTCCGTGGTCTCAGGTTCGGACCATGTATAATAAAAATTAATTTTATTCAAATATATTTTCTCGTGTCTGGTTGTTGGAGATAACTTCGTTGTTTTTGATTTAAGCGAAACAAGTGCTTTAAATTGTTATTTTGGGGTCAGAACTATGTACCTATGTGATGTCCGCATTTCTTATTATTTTAGAAGTTTTTTTTTATATACATAAATATTGGGCTTGCTCTTGACTACATACTTAACTATACGGTTAAGAAGAAGCCTAAGATGGAGCGAGCTTACCCAGAGGTACTGGTTCTTCCACACACCAACGGAAAACAGAAAAACTGTTTGGCGCTGGACTCCGGCAGGAGGGTGGTAGCATCCAGGCGGCCTATCTCATTTGTTAAACAGCACCATCTGTACGTTGCTGTAAGTTGCTTGCATCAAATAGTTTGTTTCTTTCTATACATAGATGTCGCTAGCCTTTTAATGTGTATAAAAACCGTGGTCAAGGAAATAAATTTATTTTCAATTTCTGGAGCCATATTAGTCGTTTCATTGTTTGACACTATAAAAAAATACTGGCTGCATGCATACGTTCCAAATTGCACGATACTCCCAACAAAACACTGGCTGGCTGTACGTTCGCATGCACGAAATGCGTCTTAAGCGAAGGCCGGGGTAACCTCCTAAAACCAGGTGAGTTAGACAGTCCGTCATTGTCAGTATGACGGATCCGGCTCATCGCGAAGACAGCCGGCTAGATTCGTGGTGATTTAGGGCAAGGTGCGGCCGACAGCCGCTGTGTTACCGACAAATGGATTGGAACGGAACGATAGACGATTTGCGAATGTTTTAGAATTGCCGGGGTAAGATAAAAGTTTGAGGTTTAATGCCAAATTATGGGGCTGAACTCTAAAACTTTGTATTTTAATTTATGAGACGAAATCTCTTCCATAGACTAAGGCACCGATGATGCACGAGAAGCAAGCAGTGAATATGCTACTTTAGGCAACATAAAAAAAATTACTCGTAAGATCCTCCATGAAGTTTGCTTAGAGTCCTATGATGTCATCATAACATGACCGACACTGTTTTCAGGGTACAAAATAAAAGAGAATTTTTAAATTGAAATATACCTACTTAGTAATTTTATATAGGTTTCTTAAGTGAAACACTACATAAACTATTCATTATTGTGTCAAACTTGATGTGAGTCAAGTAGCCTATTTGTCGAGTAACGGGAAGCAAGTGTGTTGTATGATAAACTAGTGGAGCGAGTACTCGCCAGTAGTGTAAACAGTCAGCGATCAAGTATTAATATAATGCATCTCTTTTGTTTACACGATAATAATATGTATAATGTATATCTATTGTAAGTTTCTAAGGTGAAAAAAAATATACAATAGTGTCGCTTCCTCGCCATGACGACGGGACAACTGCTTAAGACTCCGAAATACCTTATTAAAAAGTTTACTTAGCAATAAGATTATTTTTCTTAAACTTAAGTTTTTTGTTATTATTTAAGACAAAAGATATAAAAGGTTTTCAGATTTTTTTAATACCTCCTAGTTATCTAATTCATGACTGTATCTCAGAAAGAGATAAAACAAAACTAATGTAAAGTATTATTTTGCTTTACAACTATTTGCTTGACAATTTTTTTATTGAATAATCCATTGTGAAATTAATATTCATATTTCAACAATCCGTTCGAACATAACTGAAAAACCCGTGTGTAACAGCTTAAATCGATTCGATCAAACAAAATCTAAAATGGAGGATACCTTTCATATTCAATTTTATTTTAATCCTAACACTTTGGGTGGTACTGACTACTGATTCAATCACATAGATAAATGATTTTCAATAATACTACAGTAGTTATTTTTTTATTCGAACACAATGTTACCGACCCAAACTGAGAGTCCTACTTTTCAAAAAGCCGATTCCCACGTCCTAAATACTATCAAAATGTCTGCAAAAAAACCAACGAAGAAAAATGGCTTCCCGAGACTTGTCAAGGCTCTTATTCTGATTGAATCGTTTGCCAAAAGAACTCGCAGCATATAAATTACAATCGTTCCCTTATCAGGGCCGCTATCAAACACACCACGGTCGCATAGTAAATCTTTGTAATCCCCCCTAAAGATATAGCGACTTTCAGGGCCGCATTTGGGGACGTTTGCAGCTCTCACAAACCGTGGCCCCCATACTGGCTACAACTAAAGAGAAGAAATAAGAAGAGTTTGCCTGAAAGAAGCTTCGTAGGTTTAGATAAAGAATGAAATTATTTTAAATTTAAAAAAAAAAAATTTTACCATGTTTTAAATAATAGCTGATACGACTGATGTCAAGTAAATGAAACGAATGTTAAAGCAACTTACATGTGCGATCAGGAATCAAAGAATAATATAATTGCTCAAATTATTCTTAGAATGTACCTGATCAAGTACCTTGTTTTTAAATTATAAAAGATTTTATCTAGACAGATGTAAGAGTTTTTAAAATAACATAAAATAATAACAAATTAAAATGCTTATTTAAATTTTAATAGTCACTATCACATAGAGTTATTTGATTCGGGGTTTGCAACATGTAATTAATTATGTTACAAGCGCCATGTGCCGCGTTTCTCCCGTTATCATGGCTCTTGCAACAGTGCCGAAATATCGGATGGTATAAACGAAACAAATTACTTTAAATTCAAATGCATTTAATAGACGTGAACATTTTCTTAAAAAAAAATATCATCCACTTTAATAGTGTTGAAATTTTTAGATTCATCTACCCGCTGAAATTTGGGTTTTTGTAGATATATCGTATCCACTCGTAGTTTACTTACTTATTGAAGAGTGGGCCCCGTCGGTCCTACCATAGTACGTCCCTGACTCTTACTAAAGATATATAGCGGCTTTTATAGGAGGGGAGTGATTTTGAATAGTTTAAGATATTCACTTCGATTTATGCATCCAAGCCGGTCCTCTGGCATCGACAGCTCGCAGAAGGTCTGAGGATGAGTTATCTAATAGACATTTTGATATATTGCATTATTAAATATTATTTTCATTCATTGTTTTGTTACTATTCAAAGTTCGAACTTCGAAAGCTTTCGGAATTTTGAATTTACGCACGCTATGAGACAAATTTACGAATTTACCTTGCGTTTACATTATATCTATACTAATATTATAAAGCTTAAGAGTTTGTTTGTTTGTTTGAACGCGCTAATATCCGGAAGTACTGGTTCGAATTGAAAAATTCTTTTTGTGTTGGATAGTCCATTCAATAGGAAATCGCGAGCAACACCTGGTTACATTACAATTTTGCTTTATCCCGAGCGACGTTCTGAATACTTTACAACATTCGTGATCATTTAGTGGACCAATCAAAAAATATCTTTAATTTAGAAAACTGTCATATAATTCATGTCATTATCTTGTGTATGTTTGGATGTGTGTGTTTCTACGCACCGAGTTTTATTTGATATCTATTGCGCAAAACGGGCTAAAAAAGATTTCTAAGTAAATTGACACGCCCACACATACAATTTTTGGGCTGTGTTTAGTTCTCTAAGCTCTCTGGCCGGTTGTAAATAGAAACATTTGAATAAAGTATAATTGATTCAATCAATTTTTACGTCTTAGTCAGTTCTGGCCGGTTGGTAATTGAAATATTCGAATTAAACTTTAAATTTCGAATCAATCAACTCAGTCACAGTCAGAAATATTAGCCGTCATCGATGTATATATAACAGTATGAGTTTGCAAAACTATACATTTGCCAAAAGTGTGCCAAAGCTAAGTGGTTCGACGCTCATGCAATGCAAATCAGAAGCTCTACTACGCAAATACGGATCTATTTGTCTCTTTCAGATACTCTGGGACCTTGCGTATGAGTGAGAGAGGCGGATAGACACAAATATACGAGTGTGTTGCGGAATGAGGCCTCAGTTTCGGCTGTCGATCGCGCCGAATTTCCATTTGGGATTGTCACTTGTTTCCGATACGTTCGGTCTGATTGTAAATCTTGCACTGCACTGATGTCAGCTGTTTTGTTAAATAACCGGCTGGACTGAGAATTTTGACATCATTCATCTTACAAATTTTATAAATGTATATATAATGGTAATTAATCACGCTGAATTTTCGAACAGTGCCCGGCTTTGTGATCACCAACCCGCATTTGATAAGCGTGGCGATTATGACTGTACCCATCATGGCTATGGTATCATGAATTTGGAACAATCTTTGATGAAGGCCTTTGCCCTGCAATGGGATGATTAAAAGCCCATTTGGATTACATTTATGACGTGCCTTGTATTACAACTCCATCTTGTAACAGAAACCAACTAACAGCTTTACGTTACTTCCTAAGCACAAGTGTAATACAACAACAGGATGAAATTTTAACCACCTTCCAAATTTTAATATAGCAATCTACGAGACAAAAAACAAGTGGCACCCGAGTGCCGCTTGGGGGTTGAGGGATTAATCACATAATGATACAACTGGCAAAGTGCGAAAAGGATCTTACGTGCTTAGGTACCGCCGTGTTTAGGTATTTATTTATGTTATTTTCAAGTAAAACACACCAGTCATTTTTACCCTCCCCTACATTTTTGACAAAATGTTTTATTACACTTGGAAGGGAATGTATACAGTGTTTGATAAATGGCAGGTACACACATTCATTCCTTGGTTTACGCAAACACTAACCATAGAAATAAAAATACTCTACACAGGACCAGGCACGTTATGTATTTGAAACGTCGGGATGCTTCTAAATGCAATCTAAAATCCTAATAATCGCAAGATAAATAAGATTTATTTACGGACACACTGTTATAATCACTCAAAAGTACTAATATCGTAATAATTTTAACAAAATAAATATGTAAGTTTTGGGTAATTAATTTACAGGTTGAGATCTGAACCACAAAGAAGGTTGAGAATTCGAGCCTCACCTAAGAAGATTCATGGAATTGTCTTTTCTAAATACATAAATCTGTCTAAATAAGTCTTGACAGGGAAATTCAAACAAGGGTTATCTTAACGCCGCTGATATGCGGATTGCGGAACCCTAAAACGGCTGCGCAAAACCAATTACCACAGAATCCCTATTTATCATAATCATACCAGCTCTCCAAAAACTCTTATCTGCAGAAGTAAATCGAACTTAAACAAGATTAATTATGTAGATACCCCTCGCTTCGCTAAAATTCTCGTAATATTTTAAATCTGGACTAAGCTAGGCGGAGCAAAGTTAGTTCTGCCACAGTACACAGTACTTGAGCGCAGTAGGCTCGCTCTTTACAATTAATACACAAAGGGCTTGTGCACAACCATCTCGTTGACATTGCAATTAATTGACATACGAGTATGACTCATCTTTGTCATAGGCCGTATCAGTTCAATTCTAGAAAACTAGACTCACTCCTCTCCAAGACGACGATTTTGCGAAGTTGGCGGTCACAGCTCAGTGGCGAAGAAAAAACACTTCTGTCCGTCTTTTTCTGGCAAAACTCTTTTAGTCATCTCTCATGACGCCCATAGGAAGTGGTGGTGGTATTCTATTTAGGCCGTTCCGATACGGCCCAATCAATTATTTACTTTCTACGACTTGTCAAAACGCTATCCTGCCCTGGATTTTTTATTGCCATAGTGGAATATGACGTCACAAGCTCTGTAGGCTCTGCAGAGCATATCTTCTCTAAATAAATTTGCACTAAAGCTACAGCTCTACTATCCTCAAATGATCTTCTTCTTTTGAGTTTGAAGCAATTTAGGTTTTTTTAACAAAAAGTTGTGATAAGTCTGAATATTCCGGCCTTGAATAAATTTATATGAAGGATTATTCGTAAATGGTGTCCAAAATCTAATAAATTAGATCAGCCACACAGAAAATAATGCCAATTTTTCATAGATAAATCATGTTATAGCCTTATTAATTAAAATGAAACATCTTATTAAAAACAAGACGAAGATTTAAATAAAACATAATATGTAATTGAGATCCATGTACCTATGTATTTTCAGACTTAAGAATACTTAATTTTTGCAACTTTATTTAGTAGTGAGCCTACTTTATCTATTTTTAATGTCCGCCAACAACGCCACTTGTAATTCGGGGGTGACTGGCAAATGCTTGTTTCAGTGTTGAGAAATGACTTATGTTCGTCAGCGTTTAAAAGGCATACTTGGAATACTTATTTTACAACTAGCAACTTTATTAATGAAAATACATCGAGGAAAAAACAAAAGAAAAAAAGAGTGATGGAAAGCTTGAAACAAATAAAAAATAATGGAAAGCATAAAATAACATGATCCATATTGTTTCGAACCGTTGCTTGTTTTTGGGACTTTACATAGGTAATAATTATTTTATGTATAAAACACATCAATTTCAAATATTCCAGAAAGTATATGTCATCGTACAAGCTCGTCGCGTCATGTCTGACAACAATGTTGGATCAAACGTTTGCGGTCCGGTGCGGAACAGCCATGCATCACGCCGCGTAAGTAATGGCCTATCGCAAATATTTGCTCAAAACAACGAGTTCATTTTTGCAACTAGGGTTGTGTGTCTTTGCAATGCAACCAGAATAAATAAATAAATGTGAACCACATCACACACATTATTCTAATTCCAAAATAAGATTTAAAGCTTTTTGTAGAGGTCTGAAAAAGTTAAGGTACAGCAAATACCAGACCGAAAAATTTAGATTTTTGTACACTGACTCGATTCTGGAACCTTGAAGCAGGCGACACCTTGTAAAACAGTAGATACACCCCTCCACCACGTGAGTCGTCATAATAAAATAAACACTTTTTCCTAGCAAATAATTTTTTTTACAATATATTTAACCGACGGAAAGCATAAAATAAGCTACTGATTTTAAATCCATGCATTATAATGGGGGCTATCGCTAGTGAATTTGCCACTAGAGGCGCTTGTGTCGCGTGAGGTCCAATATCATTAACTTTTCACTGGTTTTGGCGGAATTTGTTGCATAAATTATAATTTCTTTAATTTACCTGCTGGAAAGTAATCTCCTTCGTAAAATATCGCAAATATGGATTATTTGGCGATTTAAAAGCGGAATTAAGAAAAAGCGCAAAAATAGGCGGCCTCAAGAGCAACTATTTAAGAAGTTAGTTTGTTGATATCAAGATAGTTATTTATAAATAATAAACCTTAATTAGATTCAAGAATAACACTTTGTTTCGGCGCCAATCGCCTTTGACAGCTAAACTCCGGACCCAGTCTACAGTGGCGCCAACTGGTGAGCAAAGAAACGGTTGTCCCCATTGTCGGTGATTTTTGTTTTTTTTGCACTGCACATCTTTTCTTTTTAAGACAGTTACCCCTATCTTTTTTGACCTTTGGGTAGGTTTTTCTTCTTTCGAATTGCCATAAGACCAGAGTTGTAAGCGAATGTAAAACTATATACCTATAGGCTATAACCTATAACCTTGCTCTCCCCAAAAAAGTAGCAGTGAATTTATCATCTCTAGTTTTCAATAACGTTGTGCCCAACAAGGGAAAGCGGTATATTACCGGCAAACATTCCTTCCGGGTGTGTGAATACATCTTAATACGTCTTTTGTGTTGCCACGGATTAACCCTAGAGCGGTCGATCGGGGTATTATAGGCCTGCCTGAATAGGCTTTATGAACCCTCGATTCCTAATGGAGTTTGGGTAATTGACTGTCCTGACGTGCAAGGTTCTGGGATGACAGTTCCAAAATCCATTGTGCCCATTATTGTTGGGATGGAAGGTTAATTTTAGGTTTCTGGTGGATCGTTAGATATTGTGAAACTTGTAACGTTATAATCGACAATTTTGATATGGAAATGAATTTTTGCGAAACGTTACGTACTGAAAAATCATAAGACTTTAAGAGCTGAAATAAAAGTATGTTCAGTTCCTAGCAAATATATTTTTAAATAAAATAAAATATTATCTTGGATGTCGGAGGTTACACAGAGGATATAGAAGAAATTCCAAGAGCACATCATCACACTTCAAGGCAAAGGCCTCCATTATTGACTTCAGGTTAACAAAGAAATAATGGATACAGGCATAATCACCACACGTGCTAAATGCGGGTTGGTGATGATCGCACACCCGAGCAATATTTAAAAATTCGAAACTCAAGTTGCTCCACCAGAGGATCGTAACCAGGACCCCAAGATGTTGACTCGGCACTCAACCCAATAGAGTCTAGTGGTTGATGTTTCAGTCTAACTATATCGATATTGCATAGATCGCGAGTCGGTCTAGTGACTAGATTAGACCAACGGGTAACCTAACCAATATCGATGTAATCAGACTAAAATATCGAGTCGTATTTCAGACTGATTGGTTTGCAATCTGCATCGATTGTTCCCGTCCAATTTATTGTGTGACGCACGCTGCATGTTGGCGGGTCTCACCGACCCGTGCACGCTAATTTGACTGCCACATAAATTAAGAGATTCGTAACGGTTAAGCCGGACATGTCTATCGGATTTTCGATTGTCGGAATCGATTTCGCGTGTTTATATAAAAACCAGCTTTTTATCAGCGGCTATGCCCGTGTGAACTACACGTCATAACGCGTAGGCGGAAATTTGTGTTTAGCAATGGAATACAAAATAGCCTTTGTCTCTTTTTAAGACCTTATCTACATTTAAAAATATTTTTTCAATTCAAACCAGTACTTCCTGAGATTAGCGCGTTCAAACAAACAAACAAACAAACTCTTCAGCTTTATAATATTAGTATTAGTACTTATATTAGTATTATTATATTAGTATTAGTACTTATATTAGTATTAGTACTAATATTATAAAGCTGAAGAGTTTGTTTGTTTGTTTGTTTGAACGCGCTAATCTCAGGAAGTACTGGTTTGAATTGAAAAAATATTTTTGTGTTGGATAGTCCATTTATCGAAAAAGTCTTTAGGCTATATCCGTGCCTGGCGTGAAAAAGTTGATAAGTCCAAAATGGTGATTTTACAGGGCAGCAGTTTTAAAGTTTGACGTCTGCTGGTAAATCAGTGTATTTAATGTGTTAATGCCATTACCTTTAATTATGGGTATTTTTTATCAATCTTTCGAACGGTATCAGTAGAATTACTAAATTCATTTTATTTTTTGATATATAAGACTTATCAATTTGTGCACCGATGACATGTCAACTTATTCACCGTCATATTAGGGGTATTTGTTAAGAAAAAACAATTAAATTGATTAAAAGCTTTATCAATTTATTATTCAAGAACAAATACAATTTTAAATATAATCCTTTCCGGTAAAAAGATAAGTTTTTTTTACTGTAGTTTCATTTTTAAGCTGTTCAGTTCATCATTTTGGTTTATATATCCTGAATAGTCTCATCCATTAATCAAGGAGATCCAATAAAACCTTCTTTTTTATCTTCGCTAATTGATGTTTAAATTTGATTTAAGCTACAAGATTCCAAGCCGGACTTTCATAGTTTCTTGAATTTAATTGATTTTAATCAAGAATTGCTATCAAAGGTTTATAAAACTGAATAGTTTCATTTATTTTATTTTTTTATTAATATTTTCTTGCAAATTTAAAAGCGCTTCTATAATCGAACTTAATGCTACATGCCTACATGGCAATCTCTGACAATCGACCATAGAGCTAGTGTAACCTTTTGATAGGTTGCCAAATAAAATTTTCATCTGACACATTGTTTATTCTATTATTTACTGTTTATTCGACGACTATTTGGATCAGCGGTAGTTAACGCTGCTTCTGAGCCATGGGTCGCGGGTTCGATCCCCGCACAGTACAAATATTTGTGTGCATGAACATGTCTGTTTGTACTGGTCTGGGTGTTTTCTATGTATTATATGTATGTATTTACAAAAAAAAAAAAGTATATAAGTAAGTTTATCGGTTGTCTAGTACCCCATACGACAGGGTACTTAATAGTACCTTAATTTGGGACTAGATGGCTCAGTGTGGCCCAGTGAGGCATGTCTAAAAATATTTATTTATTTATTTATTATTCTTTAGATATATTCTTAACGGCCCTTTTTGGTTTTGAATTTTAATAAATCCAAAAAACCTTCCAAAGTTGTAAGTACAATCTTAGAATTTTTTATGCAAATAAATTCCTTGAATAAACATTTTTAGATTGTCTTAGGTGGGACTTGGTTGTGGGTTCGAGCTCCAATCAAGTTTGTGTCGACGAATTTATTCAAGGCTTTTACGCTGTGAGCCGACGGTGTTTCATCAATGTTTTTGTTATGTAACTCCAACCTAAATGTTTCGAGACGGTTTTTTAAGCAAATTAATTGCAGCTGGCGTACAAAGAAAATACAATTCCTTTACTAAACTTTTTTCGACTTGCTTAGGTGGGACTCGATGTGGTTGTGGGTTCAAGCCTCAACCAAGTTTGTGTCGAAGAATTTATTCAAGGCTTTTTACGCTGTGAGCCAACAGTGTTTCATTAATGTTTTGTTATGTAACTCCAACATAAATGTTTCGAGACGGTTTTTTAAGCCAATTTATTACTGGTGGTCATATGAAATAAAATTCCTTTACTAAACTTTTTTTGACTGTCTTAGTTGGGACTCGATGTGGTTGTGGGTTCAAGCCCCAACCAAGATTGTGTAGACGAATTTATTCAAGGCTTTTTACGCTGTGAGCTAACGGTGTTTAATCAATGTCTTTGTTAAGTAACTTCAACCTTAATGTTTTGAGAAGGTTTTTTAAGCAAATAAATTGCTTCTTTATATAGAAAATACAATTCCTTTATTAAACTTTTTTTGATTGTCTTAGGTGGGACTTGATGGGATTCAAGTCCCACTTAAGGCAAATGACTTTATTTTATTTAAGGAAAAGTATTTTGTGTTCAGTCGTTTCAGTGTTTTTTCTATAAGATTCCTGTTGCGTGATCGCAACACCATGGCAACAAAGTTCTTGAATAAATTTTCTAAGCTTTATCTATTTAGAATGTCGAATAATTAGGTATATTTAACCCTTTCTTCGGTATTGATTAGTTTGTAATAGTTTTCGGATGTTAAATACCTTTATACAGCTACTTTACGAGACATAGCCGATTATAATTTTAATTAGCTTTATAATACACATTTAGAATAAATAATAATATTATTATTTTTCATAAATACGTTTCGTTTCGAGAGGCCTATGTCCAGCAGTGGACTGCAATAGGCTGATGATGATGATGATGATGACATAAATACGTTTAACTTTAATTAATTTTATCTTAACTAAGTATCCACCATTAATATAACATCCAATAATATTATTAGGTATTTCTTCTTGTTAATAAGTACCTATTTAATACTAAAAAGTTTTTTTAGTAGGTAATTATGCTTAAAATGTTAAATTTAATGAATACAGACAAATTTTAATCTTAATTCATAGTCACTTTTAAATCTTAATCACTGGATCAATTTTGAACAACTACACATATTATTTTTAAATTGCCAGGCTTGAAGCGGAAATAACTTGACAACTCAACATATCAAGCTTTGAGTTAACATTTAATAGGGTCCTGTTGTGATAACTCATTCTGTCGAATATTTTTATCGGGTTCAGAACGGGCAAAATGCAATAAGTTCACATGTCAACTTTTATTTATTTGTCTCGTTTCGTTTTTGATTGGATATGTCGTTTTATATCAAAAAGTTTGCATAAAGTTGAGATGTTCAAAAACGCACATGCATTTTTTTTTTACTTTTTGACATATTAGGATTTTGATTTTTTTTCACCAGAAGGGTCCTAAGCATAGGAAGCAAATAGATTGATAAAAAAAATTTCATGCATCTCGACTTATCAATGTTTTCACACCAGGCACGGATATAACATCACGCTGCGACCAATAGGAGCGAAGCATTAGTGAAAAATGTTGCAAAAATAATCGCGATGATAACAACAGAAATTGACGCGTACAAAGTCGCGGGCAACAGCTAGTTAATTAATACAAGGCATTAAATCCTGTTTAGTGTTCAAGTCGTCGGATCGTAGCGAAGACTACATCTCCTGAGGATGCCTAGTGAAGTGGCGAAACGCGTCCAGGTTTTTCTTTTTTAGTGTTTATTATGTGTCCCTGCATGCATTTTTGAGAGAGCGTGGGCGGCTTTCTGCATGAACTAATGCTTGCTCACTCGGCGTCGGTGCGGGCTGAGTGGTGTAGTTGCCTAAGCCGGCGTTTTCAAGCGAATATTATTATCAAAATAATTTTCATAATTTATCTTTGCATCTGTGGTTATAAGCGAAACTAAATCCTAATTAAAAATTGATGTCATAATATTAAAATCATAGAATACGTGTCATACGTAAATTTATTGTATAATACAATACCTACAAAATTTATTTGCGTTTGTTTTTAAGATTAAGGTATTCCATTAAGAGCTTTATTAAACTTCACCTAAAGTCTAGAATAACACGTTCTCGCTGCGAATAAACAGTACTATATTATTCAAGTTAAGCGACGCTGCTAACAATATTGCTTAAAAATAAAAAAATAAAATAAAAAAAAAATAAAAATAAAATAAAAAAAAATAAAAAATAAAAAAAATAAAATCAGTTTATTTCAGACAGTGTCCATAAAATTACAATTAAATTCCATAATAATAGTAATACTAATTATAATAATCAACTCAATAAATATAGACAAACAAATAAATAAATAAATAATTTCAATTAACATATTATTCATAATTATTATTATTATTGATAAATTCAGTTACGAATAAAAAATTAAATTAATTAAATTAAATTAAGCATATTATATTACATTACATTTTATTCTAAATATTAAATATCTAATTTAAATAACGACCCCCCGCGGACACACCGGGTACCAGCACATGTGCTTGCACCCAGTGTCTCCGCAGCGGGCAGTCCGGCTTCTCGCTAAGCACCCTCAAGATGACGTTAGTGCTCCCGCACACCCTGCGCTGCAGAGAGGCAATGCGGCGTCGTAGCACCGTATGAAAACCATCCGTGCGCGCGTGCGCGAACATTGCTGATGCGCTGCAGAAACGTTGGAGCCCCAACATCATCCTGAAGGCGTTATTGTATTGTACTCGGAGAGCGTACTTAGATATACAAATAACACTACGTCTGACTTTGCCCAACTAGATCCAGAAAGATTCAGTGGGCTCGCTATTAAATAATTATTATGGCGTCGTTTTTTATACTATTTATACAGGATGAAATTTTAACCACGTTCCGAAATTTTTATAGGCGTTCAGTATCGTATTTGGAGCCCATTTAAGAAGTAAAAAATGAAAATCAAGTTCTCACTCAAAAATATTTTTCGCAATATCGTTTTCATTTTTTCGATCCTAGGCCTCTTAAGGTATAAATGGGAAATCCAAATCTTATGAATAGTATCGTATTGAATTAATGAGATGCGCATCGCGTAAAAAAAGTGTTGCCAGGCGGCCATATCAAAATTTTTTGGATTTTTGGCGGACATTTTCTAAGTGCTTTATCTTGACATTTTTATACTGGGCTATACCAAAAGAAAAAATACGTCATTTGTTTTTTGTCTCGTAGATTAATATATTAAATTTTGGAAAGTGGTTAAAATTGCACCCTGTATTAATGTGCCTGAAATGCAACCTTGTATCTTATTAACTACATGTACCTACTTCAATACCTTTGAAATGGTATTGAAACTTGAAATGTTATGTCTCAGGCGGGACTCGAACCCGCATCCTCGCATACCGGGCCGTGCCCGGATTATTTTTCAAGTTTAAATACTGATATTGTAATTAATTTGCTAAAATATTATATAAAGTACCTTTAAAATGGTTTCAAATAAGCACAAAAATAATGGAATTAAATTCATTCAACTGACAGATAAATTTACGGATTCAAAATATTTTAATATTTTGGTTTATCCCAACGTCTAGAACAATTTAGGTACGGTTTTTAATTATAATAATTAATAAAAAGGTAACTTAAAAAAGGACTAATATAACCGCGTCAAATTTTTTATGATTAAATTTTCTTAAATGAACAAGCTAAGTAGATTTAGCAGAACATTAGTCAATGGGCCTTCGGCAATACATTTTAATTATGCTCTGGGGTCTGTAGACTAATTAACGCGAGCTCTGGAGACACGATATGGGATAATCGCTTCTTGGATAAATAGCAGAATCGACGCAGAGGTTAATGTGATTTAGCTTCAAAAACTTATTACGTCTAAGTATAAGGCTGTTTTGTTATAACTCTTTGATGTTATTTTGGGTTATCAGAAAAAAAGCATCAAATATGTGAGAAAAACAGAACAGTTCCGCTAGGTTCAAAGTCGTTTGTAAACACGTTCAAAGTCAAGTGTGATCACGTTGTGTTCATAAGGCGAAACGGAAGGTAAAAATAAAAGGTATTTTTATTATTATCAACCCATATTAGACCACCGCTGGACATAAGTAGGATTTTGCAATAACTGCTACGGTTGTTTGGCATTTGAAGTTTGACAAATGGAAAAGAGAAGACGCTGCACCTGCTCGTCTTCATCTGGTGATATTTCTTTCGTCACCCATAGAAAGAAGAATTTAATATTTTAGTCATCATCATCATCATCATCATATCAGCCGAACGACGCCCACTGCTGGGCATAGGCCTCCCCCAAGGATCTCCACAACGATCGGTCCTGTGCTGTCCGCATCCAGCGGCTTCCCGCGACCTTGATCAGATCGTCGGTCCACCTTGTAGGGGGCCTGCCCACGGAACGTCGTCCGGTACGCGGTCGCCATTCGAGAACCTTTCCGCCTCAACGGCCATCGGTTCTCCGCGCTATGTGTCCCGCCCACTGCCACTTCAACGATGCAATCCTTCGAGCGATGTCGGTTGTTTTAGTTCTCCTGCGGATCTCATCATTTCTGATTCGATCGAGTAGGGAAATACCAAGCATCGCTCTCTCCATTGCTCGCTGGGTGATCTTGAGCCTTCTTATGAGACCCATAGTAAACGACCACGTCTCACTCCCATAGGTCATTACTGGCAACACACACTGGTCAAAGACTTTCGTCTTGAGACACTGAGGTATTTCGGACGCGAATATATGCCGGAGCTTCCCGAACGCTGCCCATCCGAGCTGGATTCGACGAGAGATCTCTTTCTCGAAGTTGGATAATTTGAACTTGAATATTTTAGTGTATTCAATTTATTTATTCTTTGCTTTTATTGGAGCTTAATTAGAACAATTTTAAGGAACCAATAATGCATTCTTTAGTAAAAATACCTCTCAATAAATGAGATGATCCATGGGTTATCTATGGTATAAGTGTACGAATGTCTTATTATTTTGAAATTTTTGAATATACTACGTTAAAGTAATATTCAGTATAAGTAGCTATCTCATTCAAGTGCATTTTTAATAATAGGGGTTAAAGTATGAAATTGCCGATTATTTTCCCACTTTTTATTTTGTTTATAGCTCTTAAGTATAGTCATATTATTGCGTAATTCTTTTTGAAATGTATCACAAACTAAATCAAGTAACTTTTGACTAAAAAAAATATGCAATACTAGTGCCTATTACTTCAAAGGAAGTCGTTCAAAAGACCCCTTACAATGTGTCAGCTGACCTTCTTGCTTCAATTAAGTATATTTGTATTATATACTTTGATTTTCAAAAATTTAAATACTATAATGCGTAGCTTTATAACCATCTAACTTTCACCTTTAATTGCATCGAAAACGGTTCAGGCGTTTTTAAAAAAACTAAAAAATTGTTAGTATGGAAAAATGACTTTTCTCGATTTCGTCCATACAAAACGGCAATTTCATACTTTAACCTCTAATATTAAAACGTAAATAAAAACACACACAAATTTGGTCTAAAACTGTGACTCCCAGATACAGGTATTTTTACCTAAACATCTTTAAATCTGCTCTTTACTTAGTCTTGACTAGTCACGACACTAGTAGTACTAATTAGCGAGCTTTCCAAAGACAAGATGAGATAATCTCACCTAGAATAAATTGTCGTATTAACGTGTAGATTGGAACTATTATGAGACACGGGGGATTTGTTTAGCGTTGGATGCGACTTGTTGTTTATGCTTAGGTACATTTATGCTTTCATAGTCTGGACTTATTCTAAGCAACAGACTTTTCCTTGGGGTATTGCAAGAAAATAATAGCACTAGTCTTTCTCTTTCTTAGTGTATCGTAAATGACGAGTAAGGATTACTGTAGAAGACGGATAGGAATTCCCGCAATTCGTCGAATATCATTATTTTAATCGCGTGGCGATAATGCCGATATAACATTGTAACGTTTTTTGACAAGGTTGCCTGTAGTAAAATAAATTTGTAATTTATTGTTGGTTATTAATTAGTAATTTTTTTTAAATATTGAATTGTGTTGTGAATTAAGGATAGTATTTGTAGTAGCCAAACATGTGCACTTTTTAAGTATAACATCCAAAATTCCATGTTTGACGCAATAAAGATCTATCTAATTATCTCTTTTTAGAGACGCATGTGTACTGCAGTGGTCTGATATATACTTGTGATGATCATGATGACCTTATTTATCTCTTTTCTATTACAAAAACGTGCTGTACGGGCTATTTACGGCCTTCGACACCGTGACTCGCTGAAATAGCTCTTCAAAGAGATTAATATACTTACAGTGGTTTCTCAATACATTTTCGAGAATATTGTTCACGTTCACGTTACATTTATTTCTTAAGAAAAGTAACGTACACAATTTTAATACCAGAAATAAAGATAAACTAGCCGTTCCAGGCTTTAGACTGGGGAAAATAGGAAAATCGTTCATGGGAAATTGTATTGGTATTTTCGACAAATTACCACAGGGTATTGCTGAACTCCCTGTACATAAACTTAAATTGTATGTCAAAGTATTTTTAATGAAAAAGGGCTATTACACTGTTAATGATTATTTAAATGATATAAATGTATGCATTAAATTGTCCAAGCTCATACTTGCTTAAACCTTTTGTAAACATTTACTTAAAAGGAGGCTGACAATAGTGACTGAGTTTCTTGCGCTGCTTGTTCTCAGCACTAGCCCAGACTCGTCCCAAAGCAGTGGTAGGTTTAAATATTGGGACGTGTAAAAGCGCCTCCTGGACCCTATTTGCAGAAATAAAACTGATTTTAATTGATTTTAACTCTGTTAGCTCATCTTGCTCTAACATCACCGCTTCTATTAATGAATTCTCAAATCTATCCTTATCTAGAAAGTACGATCAAAACTTTTAAAACTCATATCATATTACCGTAAACACGTCCTTTACTTACTAAATCAATGCTCACGTGCAACAAAAACAACGTTCAGAAACTATCTACTTAACTAAGCAAATAGTTCTTGCATGCATTTCGGATTAGCTAGCGTCCACTCCCAACTTGCCGAGGCATAGAGTAAATAGGAGTAGACGGTTTAGAGGCAAACTAAATTACCTACTCGTGATATGTAGATTGTACAAAAGCGCGCAAGATGCAACTTAGCTATTCCAGTTGTGTGAAGTTTGTATTCGCTACGTAATGAATCTGTGCAAAATTTTGGGATCAGCTGTAAGTTGAAGTTTTTGGTCCTGTAGCTGATATTTTTGTGGGTAAATTATTTTAAAGATAAGGGGCTCACAGATAAAAACCGTGAGCTTATTATCTCTTTAGTATTTTTTTTTGTTTTCAATATTACCATTAGTGAGATTGGAGATATTGCGTCCAGTAACTTTTATGTGACTAAGATTAAAAACGGATTTAATTATTATAATATGAATCTGCGGTAAATCTAGCGCTTGTAGAGGAAATAATTATATTTATTTGGGCACAATAGTCAATTGAAATCTCGTCAATTCACAGCATAACTTCTATCTCCCCGACTGATCATGAACACAGAGCCAAACTACTACGAGTATATTTTAGAATAAGTAAACTTGGTACATAATAAAAAAAACAGTTAGTTGTAAACTGCCTTGTTTCATTTAGTTTCTTACTTTTCAATGTTTCAACGGATCTATGAATAAATAGTTATGGAGAGTGAACGTCTGCGTCTTCATAAGTACCTGCTCTATGTTCAAGTCGCATGCAAAGTTAGATGCAGTACAGCAGAACGGTGGCGAACTAAACTAATTTGCGTTAAACGTGGACGCGCGAACCGGAGCTTATTAGCCGAACAATGGTTAGGGGACTCTGCTGATAACTTTTTTTATCTTTGTTAACTAGTCTGTGTTCGCTTAACCATGTCATGATATAAGAAGCGGTAAGTATACTTATCTACAGAGTGATAGGAAATCGTATAACAGGCAGAAATCAGCCTAAGCTAACTTAAGCATAAAATACTATGGTGAAATCAGAAATTTGGTACCTATCATCATTTAAGAAAAAAATATTTGTCTACAAATTGAAATCAGAAATTTTGTATGAAAAAATATATATCAAGTTTCTGATTTCACTATAGGTACTATATATATGTATATAATTATATTAACATAGGGTTGTTTTGTTTTGGCTTGTTATGCCATTCACATAACAACAAATTTAAATGGGCAATAATAAAAAGACATATTTTGTTGGTCTCACAAAAAGAGACGAGCTGGTTTGGCTAATTTTAATTTTGAAATATTTTTTGAAGTCCAGGGAAAATTTTTGAACCACTTAAAACAGTGATTTTTTTAAACCAATTTTAAGACAGTGTTTTTCATACAAAATATTTGTGCCTGACAAACAGGACAGGTTAATTATAATAAAGAAATTATGAATATTTGAATGATTGGCACACAAAGATTAGTCGTAAATCAGTTTTGAACACAACAAAAAAACTTTGTTTTTAACTATTTTTGTAGCAATAGTAAAATCATAATATCAGTATATAAACTTGAAAAATTATGTCACAGTCAGGACTCGAACCCGCAACTCATCGCAGAAGAAAACTAAAATTAAGTTCAATTTCTTTGTGAATGCATTAAAATTTTTTTTTGCGTTATAATTTTCTCCTGCTTTAAATCTTTACTAATTTTAAAAATGCAAAATAAGATCTGTCGTTTTGTTACGCTTTCACGCCTAAACTACTGATCTGATTTTGATAAAATTGAATACAGTGATATTTATTATACCTTGAGGAAGTACTTAGGCTGTTTTGTATCTCACAGTTTGGCACAGGTTTCTAGGATTTAAAATATCATTAAATCAGCAAAATCAAATCATTACTTTTATTTTTAAATTAATTAAGTCGGCTATAGGACATAATTTCAAACTTATTCTAATCATTTGTCACTCACCTGTATGTTTAATGATTAAACAATTCAGTCAAAGAATAAATGGATAAGCGGAATTAATTGAAATATTTGACAATAAATAATTTTAACTTGACATATTGTAATTATGGCTTTATTGAATTTGTTTTCTTTGTATATAGTATTTTATTAATAAAAAATATCCATTTAGGTATTTAGTTGCTAAATGTTTAAATTTTTGCATGCCACAATGATATGGCTGAACATGAGATCTTATAATTTTTACATCTATTTATACCATGTTTGAAGCAAATAAATATTTATATTTCTATTTCTATTTCTACAGCAAATATTGACTGTGACTTTGAAATTTTTGCATTCTTGTCATCGGGTTACAGTTTTTCAAACTATTTAAACTTGTTAAGTCTGTATCATTAAAGATCCAATGTGAATGAAATCTCACCTAGTATAATACTTTGTATGATATTTTTAGCAATTTAATTGCAATTACAATAACAGTATTTTTAAATTTAGATACTGATATCACATAGTATTAGGGGTTAAAGTATGAAATTGCCGTTTTGTATGGACGAAATCGAGAAAAGTCATTTTTCCATACTAACAATTTTTCAGTTTTTTTAATAACGCCTGAACCGTTTTCGATGCAATTAAATGTGAAAGTTAGATGGTTATAAAGCTACGCATTATAGTATTTAAATTTCTGAAAATCAAAGTACATAATACAAATATACTTAATTGAAGCAAGAAGGTCAGCTGACACATTGTAAGGGGTCTTTTCAACGACTTCCTTTGAAGTAATAGGCACTAGTATTGCATTTTTTTTAGTCAATAGTTACTTTATTTAGTTTTTGATACAATACAAAAAGAATTACGCAATAATATGACTACACTTAAGAGCTATAAACAAAATAAAAAGTGGGAAAATAATCGGCAATTTCATACTTTAACCCCTATTATAACCTATAGTATAACCCTAGTGTTGTTATAATTAGTTCCGCATCAAACTAGGTTTAATCAGAGTAGGTGTTGAACATCAACACAGTCGGTCCGGACTCGGCGAACGCCAAACTAAACTAATTCCAGCTGAACCCTGTCCTGGCTGGCAAGCGTTTATGTAGCTCACAATTGAATCTGCGAGGTCTGAATGTTAGATTTAGGACTAACTTGGATGCTAATTGAATACCTACTTAAAATTGTTATTTTGTTGTAAATTTTTTTACAGAATTGTCAAATTGTTTGCGTGTTGTCTAGCATAACTGATAACAGTGAATTAGGCTTTGAGATAATTATTCTTAATTAGTTTTCGTACCATTGCAAAATTTCCTTTTCTTTACTAATATTATATATGTGTATATGTTATGTATGTATATTTAGTGAATAGTTTATGTAGTTTATTATGCATGTATGTAATATTGTATTTTAATGTTATTTATGTAGTTTACTATGCGTGTAATATTAGATATATTTCAGATTGTAATTTTACATCTCTTTTATTACTTTTCTTTACTTGTACTTTTGAATACTCTCCGCCACCTTCCCCTTTCAAATCTGTTTCATCTTTCCTCTACCTGAAGGTTGTCTGGTAGAGATCGCTGCAAGCGATAAGACCGCCTAAATTGTACTAATCTAAATCTTACTCATGTGTTATTTTTCAATATGGTGTGCAATAAAGTGTATCTATCTATCTATCTATCTATTATAAATTCGAAAGTAACTCTTTGTGTCTGTTACGCTTTCACGCATAAAGAACTTTAATATTTAGACGTTAAATATAGAAGGTATAAATATAATATTTATACCCTTCTAATCTATGACACTATAGCATAAATACTACTTATATAATCTAGGATGTTGATGTTATTAACTTAGAAAGTTGAGATATACACAAAACTAAGATATAAACACGTTTCCAATAAGTTTCACGTAGTACTACTCAAAGATAACAATAATTACAAACAACAATATTTCCCCTTCCTTCCCACGTGTTGCGATTCAAGGTGGTGTCAAAATCGTAAAATATCATTCGCTAAAGTGCCGGCTCACACCTACACGATTTATCGCCACACCGGCGAACTTAGCCGGCTCTGAACCACACTTGTCGAATTATCCCCGACCTATAGTTCAGTAGTGTTGGGCAAAGTTATGTGTATTGTATCGATGCAAAGGATTTAGATAGTGCTCACGACCGGTGAAGCCTTTTTACCTGACCACGGCAAAGCCAACAGGAAGGGTCATGATTTTAGCAGTCCATGTATATGTGGGGCTAGCTGTTGCCCGCGACTTCGTCCGCGTCAATTTCTGTTAATAAGATCGCGATTACTTTTCCAACATTTTTCACGGATGCTTCGCTCCTATTGGTTGCAGCGTGATGCTATATAGCCTAAAGCCTTCTTCAATAAATGGACTATCCAACACAAAAATAATTTTACAATTCGAACCAGTACTTCCTGAGATTAGCGCGTTCAAACAAACAAACAAACAAACAAACAAACAAACAAACTCTTCAGCTTTATAATATTTAGTAAGTAAGTATAGATTACAATAATTTTAACTTCAGCCCTTAATGTTTTGAGTGTGTTTGTGTCAAAAAGTAAACAAGGCTTCATCATAAGTTTAGATACTTACATGATGTTTGTTTATAGGTAATAGTTATAGACTTTTTAAAATAATCAGTTATTTTAGTCACTTAAATAGGTACGTTTGTATCAGGGCACATCTAAAATACGGGTGAATAATCGTCAATTAATCGATTGTCAGACATCACTAATTAACACTCGAACATGATCTATGTAGCGCGGCCTCTAAATGAAATTTAAACCCGGTGCTAATGTCAATGTAAATCATAAAAGTTAGGCGGGCATAGCCGAGGCACGTTAGAAATTAGGGTTGACATTTTTTTTTCTTACATAGTATGTAGGCACGGATACAGTAGCCTAGCTAATATTCAAATTCAAATTCAAATTAGTTTATTGGTATCAAAAACAAGTGGTGCCATTAAAATGTGATCGTTAATACTTGCATTCGTTAAAAACTGTGTCGCAAATATAAGCGCCCACCTCCAAGACTCCAACATAAAACTTTACAAAGTAATCCTTACAATATTTTACTAATTATATACCTATGCAAAACCTAAATATGTAATGTTAGTGTGTGTGTGTGTGTGTGTATGTGTGTGTGTGCGCGTGCGTGCGTGCGTGTGTGTGTGTGTGTGTGTGTTTGGTGTGTTGTTTTTTTTTCTTTTTACAGTACTGTACTTAAAAACTCCTCCGTTTCTGAGTAGTTCATGCTTTGCAGCCATGCAGCAACCTTAAGCTTACACTCATGCAGAGTTAATGGATAAATGTTTAATATTTTATGGATTTTGTTGTATAGCAATGGACCCGTGAAGTAAATGTGGCGTTTAGCTGCCTTGTACCCATCATTACTATGGTAACTTGAATTCAATGATGGAGGTCTTTGCCAGACAAGGAGATGATTATAGGCTCATACTTTTTTTTTTACGACATGTTATAATAGCTGATCCGGCAAACGTTGTCTCGTTGTATATATAAGGCGTACCTAATATCCTATTCCTAACGAATACAAATTCAAAAACATAAAAATCATTAATATCGGTACAGCCCTTCTCGAGTTGTAAGTGTGTAACTATTTTTTCATATATATATAGATAGACAGATAGTATAGTTGACAACCCTAATGGTAACAGGGGTTAGGAAGATTATTTTAATGTGTCACACGATATTCGATGCATGATGCTATAATTTATGGCGATTCGCGCTTCGGTATCGGAGTGTTTAATTTCAAACACACTCGAGTGTTTGCATTGTGCAAGCGTGTATGACATAACACATTCGGACGCACACTGTATCAATGTTGTGTATTTAGCAGCAACTTTAGTTATTATTTCATAATCATTAGTGTTTTCGGCTTTGTAATTTCTCACTTCGACCAGACCTTGCATTCTCTTAAATATGATTCGTTGATGCGGCAGTGGCTGTGATCACGGATGTCTCAGCCGTCATATCGATCGTTGTTGTCACGGCGTTTTGGCAGCTTTTTGTATGGTAGTAAAGAAAATATCAATTGTGCGTTCTTTGGCTTTATGCAGTGCAGCATATCCTCTAGGATCAGAAAATTCTCCGCGGCGAAGATCCATTCGTTGTAGTTTTCTCGGCCTTTTAGCTTGGGAACATTTACTAGGTAATTCAATGCCATGCCCGCATTTGGCAAGCGTGTTGATTATGCCAGTACCCATCATTGCTGTGGTAACTTGAATTCAACGATGGAGGCCTTTTCCCTGCAGTGGGATGATTGTAGGGTGGTACTAAATAGGTACTGGTATAGTTCCCCTACTGAGTAAATAGTTTTTTAATTCTATTTAAAACAAACAAACATCCTAATCGGTTTAGTCTATCAGCTCCAACAATATAGGTAATTATGCGCGTATCTATCTTGACCCGGTGCTTAAACGAAAACTTATAGTGACATTACATTGTTTTAAATATTCAACACACCCAAATAATTAGTCTGTAAGAACATGCTATAATATCATCGTCTACAATACAGATCGAAATGCATTATTTATAGGAATCTCGTTATCACGTTGCATAATGTAGGTAGCAAAGCAGAAATCTAATACATTTGCAATGCATTACAGAAGTTGTTGAGCCATGCCGATAGCATTTCCAGAAGAAGCAACGCTACTGACGGCTATGAGATTTCTTAAATAAATCCTGGGCGAGGAAAAACTCTACAGAAATAGATTTGCATTTTCTACATTTAGTACACTTACGAAGTAGAAAGTTTCAGTTTGGCATTAATGATAAATTCACGGTTACGATTATTTAAATCATTTCTTTTAAAATTTTGAATTATTAGTTAATTTAGGTTCTTTAGTAGACTGATTTGTGTAACAACGTGTCTATTATGATTTATGATCTATTAATATTAACTAATCTGAGTTGGATATAACTGTTATCCAATAAAATGTTAAATTTAAACCTTAAAACTACAATATACTGTAAATGCTATTTTAGTAAAATTAATAGACTCAGGCGTTACTTTGCGGAAATCCATAACTAATTATGGATTTAGAAAATTATTTTGCTAATGATTTCCGCTTGTTAATATACCGGCCTAGATACCTTCACCACACTACCCGCACTACTGATTTGAGGAAGCACCTGCACCACACTAACACTGATTGAGCAAGCACTATTTCATGCAGGAAAACCGCCCGCCCTCCCTCAAAAATGCATGCAGTACAGTTAATGCAATTATTAGTACCCAACACCAATATAATAAAATAAAATAAAAAACCTCGACGCGTTTCGCCACTTCACGTGGCATCGAAGCAGCGAAGGCGACAACATCTCCTGAGGATGCCACGTGAAGTGGCGAAACGCGTCGAGGTTTTTTATTATATTGGTGTTGGGTACTAATAATTGCATTAACTGTACTGCATGCATTTTTGAGGGAGGGCGGGCGGTTTTCCTGCATGAAATAGTGCTTGCTCAATCAGTGTTAGTGTGGTGCAGGTGCTTCCTCAAATCAGTAGTGCGGGTAGTGTGGTGAAGGTATCTAGGCCGGTATATTAACAAGCGGAAATCATTAGCAAAATAATTTTCTAAATCCATAATTTGCTATTTTAGTTCCAAATATCGTCTTTTTATTGAATAAGAAAGATTTACTCGATAAAAAACTATTATAAAAAACTGGCTAATATTCGTCGTACATAGGTCTTGAACAGAGCAATCGTCCGGTAGGTTGTTGTATAGGGTTTGAGTCCCAATGAACAATCCCAATGAACACCATGCACATAAATCGCAATTTATGTTCATGATTTAAAAAATAGATCATTCCTAGGAAAATCCTTCGTATTCAAAGCGCAAGACACTGCATCGATTGGACAATGCGATTGAATAAATACTTTATCGTATTAACCAGTCAATGTTGTGGCCCTACTCGCGCGTTTCGCGTCCCGCGACTTCGTCCGAACGTGACAGGCTGATATATTGTCACTGTCAGGTGTGTCAGCGCCCGGGAACGTTCGCACAAATCCACAGCCGAGGGGTTTAGTACGACTTATTCAGCTATCCTATTGCTGTACGTTTGTCAATGTTAGACGTACGACGAATTTGAATTCCAAACGGTTTTATAACCGAAGAAAAACAGATAAGGTTTTAGGATTCGACGCATAATATGATTACTGATTACACGATTGCGATGATTTTTTATTTGATCAGACCTTATCTTATAGCTAAAAGTCGATCACATTTTAATTTAGATAAAAAAATGGACGTATGGGGTTGAGAGGTGACATAAATTTTACTTATCATTTGAGTCGGTAGGTACATAATTGCTATGATTACTCGTTAGGCCTCGTCCTTCTTGGTTGTTCATCCGAAATAGGATAATAAATATTAAGAATATGAAATCTATCAATTAAATCATCTAATAACATTTAGGTATACGAAAAAACAACGTTTATCTGCTTGTACATGTATAAAAGAAAGTCGTGTTGTTTACAACATTTCGAGAAGAGCTGGACTGATTTTTGTGTTTTTAGATATGCCTTCGTCCGGAATAGAGTAATAATATTAGGGGTTAAAGAATGAAATTGCCGTTTTGTATGGACGAAATCGAGAAAAGTCATTTTTCCATACTAACAATTTTTTAGTTTTTTAAAAACGCCTTAACCGTTTTCGATGCAATTAAAGGTGAAAGTTAAATGGTTATAAAGCTACGCATTAAGGTATTTAAATTTCTGAAAATCAAAGTATATAATACAAATATACTTAATTGAAGCAAGAGGGTCAGCTGACACATTGTAAGGGGTCTTTTCAACGACTTCCTTTGAAGTAATAGGCACTAGTATTGCATTTTTGCATATTTTATTTAAAAAAAAGTAAGCTTCGTTTTCCAGGTGGCTCAAAAAACATGGTGTATATTGGAAGTTTGTGAACAGGTAATGTTTTGACGGGATTAAGTAATTACTTCGCGGAGTAGTATTCCCAACTTCGATTGGAATCTCTTTTCAATCCCACTCGGAGTGATCTGGAAAGGTTTCCCTGGGCCGATTAAGTGCGAAAGTTTAATAAGATTGTAAATGTTAACTGCCTAAATTGTATTAACTCATTTGTTTATGAAGTCAGTTAACTTTGAAAGAAACTCACTTTGTCTGTAGCAGAATACTTGGATACTTTGATTTTTGTGAATTTATGGGAAAAAGTAAGTACTTAATTTTAATAAAAATATTATACAGAAAAATTTTACTGCCGAAAAAATGATATCAACTACAAATTCGAGTCAGATTGTTCTATAATTTGTAAAACAGAGTCGTCCTTTTATCTGGCTGGGCACCGACGCAATACTAATAGTTTTATTTGGAGCTTTTGACAGTATTTTTTTGCCAAAGAAACATCCGTTTTAATTTTTTAATTGAGATTTGTGTACCTACTAAAAAATTGAAGGTTATATTTAAAAAACCTATTATCGATATGACTGTAAGCTATCTATTAATAATTTTTACTTAAACCTGATCCTAGAATGTAAATAATGGTTCAAATCCTTAGAATAAAACAAAAATATCCCTTTGCTTTGATCTTAGTTTGAATCTGACTTTGTGTAATGTCAAAAATATGATAATGAATAGTCCTGTAACAATAAATTACAACTACGTTAACAACCAATTCACTTGTCCAAAACAGAAAGTCCAATTTTTCCGTCATTCATTCTTAGTTCCAACTCCGAACGAATTGTAATACGCTGTAGGAAATTACAGCCGTAACTACGGACTTCATGTTTAGAGAGCCCGGAACCAACAAAAGCCCCTGAACACCATTCCAATTACCACCGATAATTGGTAATAGCTTGGCTTTCCGCCATTACGCCGAATTATGTACTGGAAACCTGGGATGGTTGGCTCTAATTCGTAAACTCTAAATATATATTTTTTTAAACAATGCGCCAAGAAACGTGGCGTAAAAAATGCGTCTCCGTCTCCTGGGGACGTATCTTAAAGGGTTATTTAAAAGGTCTTATCTCGTTCTTTAAAAGGTACCGTTTTTCTAACCTAAGTATTTTATTGAAACAACACTCCCAAACACAGTAAAATTTGCATAGTTAACCTGCCATAGTCAACTATCCCCGATCACTCCTACTGTGCTTCATTAATAATCCAATACCACTTCCGATGCTTAGAAGCAGAAACTTTGTACACCAGTTTATCCCAAGAAGAGCGCCGAGTCGTTCATTTTTAAACGTGTATTTCAATCCAGATTTTACACAAAAAGGTTCGGGGAGCTTGAAAAATGCGGACCCGAGGAGGGACCGGCTATTTATTGGGACATAGCTCAAGTAAATGACCCTCTTAGCGGGGCTTGCACTGTTTATTTTGGTTATGGCTCGGCGTTTCTTTAGGTGCGATTCTTTACACTTCGACGGGTTAAGAAACAACTATTTTAGTTCTCGATGTTAGTAAACAAGTTTTGCTAGAAAAAAGGTAAGTAAAATGGTATCGGTTGAGAATCTTGTTTTTCGTTTTATTTCTATGCTAATAATATTATCTAACTAACAATAAAGAATAAAAGCTAATTATTTCATTTCATTATAACTACAGAATAAATAAAAATATGGAAGACTGAAAATTGCTCAATTGTCGAAAAGGATTTGTATTGATTTTAAATAAAAAACTTCCTAGACTATTTACGACACAAAAACATTCCAATTAAATGAACATCTATCGAATATATATAATGAATTCATCTGTCAACAACCTACCCAAAAAGTTAAAGGTCATTGAATTGATTTCCAACTTTAAGGCCAACAGGTAGAGATCAATATCAATTGAGAAAATTTGACGTTTTGTGGTAGGATGACGGGCTGTTGTTGTACTTGAGATGAAATTTGCATTACGGTAGTATGACACATAGCGTTTAAACTTTGACAGTTCAATTTGACATTTTATTTCATCGATGTTAACAAGTCAAAGGTCATAAATAATATATAAATAAATAATAAATAAATATTTAAGAGATGCCTCACTGGGCCACACAGAGCCATCTAGTCCCAAATTAAGGTACTATTAAGTTCCCTGTCGTATGGGGTACTAGACAACCGATAAACTAACTTATATACTTTTTTTTTGTAAATACATACTTATAATACATAGAAAACACCCAGACCAGTACAAACAGACATGTTTATGCACACAAATATTTGTACTGTGCGGGGATCGAACCCGCGACCCATGGCTCAGAAGCAGCGTTAACTACCGCTGATCCAAATGGTCAAATCTAGATGCCATGTCGAAAAATAAATTAGGGTTGTAGAAAGTAGATCGTGAATTCGTGATAAAGTTATAACAAACATACATGGCCGCCGGCCTAAACAAATCTTATACACACAATCCGCCAGAGATTCAGCAATTACAGCCAGAAATCGTTTTGTAATCAGCAGAGGCTCGCAATCAGTTCGCGTTCGTATCTCGACGATGTCGTGACATTATTCGTGTATTTCCCGCCCGGGGGAATCATATCAGAATCGTTGGTGCGGCGTCTTGGCGCAAGTGACAGGAGAAAGCGATGTCTCGAGATTGGGTGAGGTACAATATTGATCAATCGAGTTCTGGTACGAAAGATTGTACGTACAAGAGTGTGCTGGACTGTTTAAGAAGTTATTCGGTGCTTGATGCTCATAATAAGCAATGGTATGTGGAACAACAAATTGATGAACTTATAACAGCTTCTTTTTCGTTAAGTATAATCAAGCTCTTGGATTAAGACTATCCATTATTTTTGTCGACAATTGATTCATGTAGTTCATTTTTGACGACCATTTGGATCAGCGGTAGTAAACGATGCTTCTGAGCCATGGGTCGCGGGTTTGATCCCCGCACAGTACAAATATTTGTGTGCATGAACATGTTTGTTTGTACTGATCTGGGTGTTTTCTATGTATTATAAGTATGTATTTACAAAAAAAAAAGTATATAAGTAAGTTTATCGGTTGTCTAGTACCCATACGGCAGGGTACTTAATAGTAGCTTAATTTGGGACTAGATGGTTCTGTGTGGCCCAGTGAGGCATGTCTTAAATATTTATTTATTATTTATTCATGTACTAAAATACTTAATAAACATAGTAATCGTGAAACTCCTATTTTAACAATTGATATACTGTTGTAACCCTGCACTTAATTATGGGCAGTACCTATATATCATATTATGAAGGCTCAAATAGTGGATAATGGCGACAGCAATACTTGGTTTATCCCTAAGGATAAGAAATCCGTAGGAGAACTAAGATAACCGACATCTTTCGAAGAATTGCTAAGCTGAAATAGCCTAACGGCCATTTCCAATAACCTATCTATCTTCAGTTTTGGCATAACGGAGATAGAAAACAACTTCTGTCTTTGTTTCTCTGGACGGCAAAAACAGAGATAGAAACTGTTTCCTATCTCCGATATGCCAAAACTGAAGATAGATAGGTTATTGGAACCGGCCGTAAACCGATAGGGGTTGGGGCGGAAAGGGTCTAGGATGGCAATTGCGCACCGGTAGACTATCTGTGGGTAGTCCAGGCGGATCGACCATCTGGTGACGGTAGCGGGAAGCCACTAGATAGAGCATCTATGATCGTTGAGAAGATCCTTAGGGGAGCTCTATGTCCAACAGTGGAACGTCCACTGTTGGACATAGAGTTTCAATGTATTTTAAACTTTTATAAAGGTATATTCTGCTGGTCTACATACAAAACAAAAAAAGCGACATGAATAAAAATAGTCCCGCATGATTGTCACATTCGTCTGCGGATTTGTAACGTCAGATCTCTCATGGATTGTTAGCCTACTTAGTATTAACATTAAAAATCTTTTAAAATTATTATTACAGGTATTTTTAATTATTTCATTATTATCTCATCACTTGCGTCGCGAACATTAGAACGCTTATCTCATATTCAAGTCGCTCGCGGCATCACACTCGCGACCAATTAAACCGTGAGCCTGCGAAATATTAATTTTATTTTACTTAACTGGCAACATTATTTTGAGTGTCTTAATCTGTGATTGCACGTTTAGGGATGTTATGAAAATGCAAATCGAATGATTTCGGCGTGCGATTTCAACTAAGGAAGATGGTAAAGTTTGTTGTAAAGTTTATTTTAAGGAAAAGTCATGAATAATGCAAGAAGACAGAAAATTTCCGAAGATCTTCACATAATAACTATTTATTTACTTAAGATAAGAAAAATTTTAAGAAATAACGTTCAAAATGTTGGTAGATAAAATTTGTTGATAGGATAAAATATTGAAAAATATGTCACTAATGATTCTTATATTTTTATTCTTCATTTGCTATTGTATTTATTTTTTATTTCTTTTCTTCATTTTTTGATGTGTTTTTTAATTTTTGTGTTTATTTATGTTTTTTTATAATTTTTATATTTTAGATTTTTAAACACAAATAATATCGTCAACTTTATTTAACAAAAAATAACTCAACCATGCTCCAATACAACACACTTGGGAAAAGTAAAAAGATATTACACAATGAAACAGCAGACTATTCAACCATTCGAAATGTATTTGGCCAATGCAATAAATAAAATTATTTGGCCACGTGAACATTTTTATAGCCGCCATTTTATTTGTTAACCCGTTACTCGCTTGCCGGTTCATGAAGAGCAAAACAGAGCAATAATTTGCGGAGCGTCAGGGTGGCCAAAAACAAAAGAGAATTGAGTGATTTTTACTCGTACTACACCGTGCAAAAATATTGTGAAGCAAACCTTAGTGTACTTTTTAAGATAACTGATACACTTTTTTATAGGTTCAATACACAACACTTGAAGTTTTGGCTATCTATTTAGTTTTATTTATTTTTATTTATTTTTTATTTATTTATAATTGGGACAACAACAGCTTAACACAGTAAATGTTACATGGGTTATGCACATGATGAGCCAATGATAGTTGACCACGACATTCTAAGGTCTTAAGTCTCTCTGTCTTTTAAGGTCTTTTGTTCAAAATTTAATCTTTCCTATAAAGAGCCGTATTTAAAATCGTAAGTCGTATTTTGATTCAGTTATTTTGGAATGATTAAATAAGTATTTTATAATTTTGAAGTCTGTGTTAAGTTAAACAATAACTAAATATAGGATGTTGTATTTTCTAAGCACAAACTGGTAATAGTAATTAGGTTTAGTATTATGATCTTAGATATGACATGTTTTAAATGCATCTTCTTATATTAGGGGTTAAAGTATGAAATTGCCGTTTTGTATGGACAAAATCGAGAAAAGTCATTTTTCCATACTAACAATTTTTTAGTTTTTTTAAAAACGCCTGAACCGTTTTCGATGCAATTAAAGGTGAATGTTAGATGGTTATGAAGCTACGCATTAAATTTCTGAAAATCAAAGTATATAATACAAATATACTTAATTGAAGCAAGAAGGTCAGCTGACACATTGTAAGGGGTCTTTTTAACGACTTCCTTTGAAGTAATAGGCACTAGTATTGCATTTTTTTTAGTCAAAAGTTACTTTATTTAGTTTGTGATACATTTCAAAAAGAATTACGCAATAATATGACTATACTTAAGAGCTATAAACAAAATAAACAGTGGGAAAGTAATCGGCAATTTCATACTTTAACCCATATTATTATCAAAGGTCCTTAGAATGAACGTGGCCTTGCCTTGTCAACGAAAATCCGACAGTTAAACGTTCTCAATGAGACCCACCAGAAACTCCCTTCTCATTAACTTATAAGTAAGTATCAATAAAAGTATTTTTTTTAATATACTTAAGGATTTTTTCCTATTTAAAAATCTTTTTTTATAGAAGTCCGTAGAATTGTTTTAAATGGTGAAATTGGTCCGTGATTGCTTACAGTTTAGGAAACCCTGATAAAGACAGTAAAACAGCGATTTATTAATGTAAGTACTAGTAAATCGGTTCCTGGGAAAATCCAGCAAATGTCCGCCATTTGGGGCCCTCACACGTAGGCGCAAGTATTATTTATCACGTGTAACACAATGAAGTGTGGCATCGGTTATTTGTGGCCATCGCAATGGTATGTTACTGTATTTGGAAATGCCCTTATTTTAAATCGAAATTGGACGATATACATAGCACAATTTTAGTCGTTTTTATGATTCACTGAGATGCATATCGATTATAAATCTATACTAATATAATATTATATTATCTATACCAATATTATAAAGCTGAAGAGTTTGTTTGTTTGTTTGTTTGAACGCGCTAATCTCTGGAAGTACTAGTTCGATTTGAAAAATTCTTTTTGTGTTGGATAGTCCATTTATCGAGGAAGGCTTTAGGCTATATAACATCGCGCTGCGACCAATAGGAGCGCAGTATGAGTGAAAAATGTTGCAAAAATAGTCGCGATCCTAATAACAGAAATTGACGCGGACGAAGTCGCGGGCAACAGCTATTATGTATATTATTTTACTATGTGCGCTATCATCATTTACGTCGAACGAGGTCCAGTGCTGGACAATAATCATGACGAAATCTTCCCCTTATCGTGTGAATATGCTTCGTTCCAAGCCGTCTATATCAGGATTGTAACGTGACTTGCTTTTCCAACTTCCATGTGCGACAGGAACCGGAACCAACAGACCGGACCCGAGCCAGCTGAGAAAATATAATTTCCTAAACTGACCCCACTGGGCATCAAACCCGGGACCCTTGAGTAGCAGGCGGAACACTTAACCACTACGCCAACCGGTCATCGGATGAAAAAAGAATTTAAGAAATAATTCTTGTAACCACTCCATCAAAAACTGTTTTGACAATCTGTCTAAATAACAAACGGGTTAAAACGTTTCAGAAACTGATTTACAACCTGAAAGCTAACGTCGCGACAGCATTTAAACTTAAGCAATCTGGAGCTTTTAAAAGCTAAACTTGGGCAGTAACTTTTATCTCGCGCTCCATCGCTAACCAATTTTCGAGGAGCCATAAATATGGTGTCGTATATAAATATTCCTAATTTCGTAATAAATAATATTTGAATTATTTCCGCGGTGGCGTTAGCAATTTCAAAGCACCTGGGACGCGTAGGATGAACTGCTAATTTCAAACTTCATAAAACACTTAACAGTAGGCTCTCGAACTTTAATCAAAAGACTGTTTGAAGTTTAAGAAGATTTTATTAGAACTCGATTTAAATCAACAATATAATTGACTTTTACATTTTAGCCACTTAGTGTTAGTTACTATGGCTCTTTAAAAAAGCGAAAAACAGAGGAGATATATTAATTAAAATAAATATTTTAAATATACTACCTAAATCAGGACCGCATAGACGCGTAGACCCTGATACCGCATCAGCAATCATGGTATTATGCCTGTACCCATCACTGCTGTGATAACTTGACTTCAATGATACGAGTATAGGCCTTTGCCCATTAGTGGGATGATTATAGCTGTTACTTTATTTTTACTTTAGACCCTGAAAATATCAAAAGTTTTCATCTTAGGTTTAATCTGACATGGCATGCTTATCGGCGTGAATAATTGAACTAAGATTGTGTCTAGCCTTGTGCCCCGGGATGTGTTACGGTTGAAAATAAAAAAACGGGGGATAGATTGGTAAACTTTAATCGCCAACCAGCGTGCCAAGCGTGGCGAATACGTTATAATACTCATACTTTCTACTACATTCCAATGTAGAGGATATCTTAATTAGTAAAACACCCACCCACAACACGCACACAACATAACACACACACAACATAACACACACAACTATACTTATCATAAATAACACGACAAGCGGCAACCATCTTCGTTCAATGGGGGCTATCGCTAGTGAATTTGCTACTAGGGGCGCTAGTGTCGCGTGAGGTCCAATATCATTCACTTTGTACTGGTTTTAGCGGAATTTGTTGCATAAATTATAATTTCTTTAATTTACCTGCTTGAAAGTGATCTCCTTCGTAAAATATCGCAAATATAGATTATTTGGCGATTAATGTGAACGCTTTAAAAGCGGAATTAAAAAAAAGCGCAAAAATTGGCGGCCTCAAAGAGGAACTATTTCAGAAACTAGTTTGTTAAGATAGTTTTTAAAATTATTAAACTTTAATTATATTCAAGATTTAACACATTCTTTCGGCGCCGATCACCTTTGTCAGCTATACCTCAGGACCTCAGTCTACAGTGGCGCCAACTGGTGAGCAAAGAAACGGTAGTCCCCATTATTTAAACTTTACCGTTCGAAATTTAAATATATCCAATAAATGGGTGCACTTAAATAAAAATAAACGATAGGAGGCAATTACTTTACCCGTGTATTGCAGGGGACGTGCCCAAAATGGTCCAAATCGTTGCGATGGCCCCTAATGGCCTTAGGCAGTGGCCCTATTCCTATCTGGGGCCGTTACTCGGTCGTATCACAGTGAAAGCCCCATATCTCAGGTGTCTGGAGATGTAGATATTTTAAGGAGGCCATGAACCGTTTTTTACTCTTTTATGGGTAGGAGCTTCTGTGGCCGTTATTTTGTTTTCGTAAAAGATGTGAAGGGATAAATTAGTTTTTTCTTTCTTAAATTTTATGCAAAAGGTGTGTTTCGAAAATTCATATTTGTATTTCTGTCTGGTTAATCCATCATGAATAGCAATGATTAAGTTTGTTGTAAAGTAAAAAAATGATAAAGTAAACATTTATAATCTTAATTGTAATAGTCACCCCATGCGGTGTAGAGTTAAAATCAGTTAAATCTCCTGTCATCATGATTGATGAAAACTTTTGAAGGTTATAATTTAACCGTCTACAAATATATACGATCTTTTGTCTACGACTTCGCAACTTTGTGGATCGCGCCCCGTTGGTCTAGTGGTTTAAATACCGGGCCAAGATCTAGGGGTCTCAGGTTCGAATCCCGCGTCGGACAACAAAAAAGTTTCGAATTTTCGAACGTTGCTCGGGTATGTGATCACCAACCCGCATTTGGCAAGCGTGGTGATTATGTCAGTTCCCATCATTGCAGTGGTAACTTGAATTCAATGATGGAGGCTTTTCCCTGCAGTGGGATGATTACAGGCTGTTACTTTCCTTTTTTTTCGCAACTTTGAACTTCACACTAAAACAAATTATGTGTGTTAACAAAAATACAAAATTTAAATATTCTTTAAACAAAACATAACTGTTATTCGGTATTCCAGCTCGAACTATCATTGCATACTTTATTGCCTGTATGCAATGTTATTTAAAAAGCAATAGATATGTAACACGACGTGCGTGCATTGTGCGTGACCCTAAAACGTCCTAAATGGGGACTACCGTTTCTTTGCTCACCAGTTGGCGCCACTGTAGACTGAGGTCCGGAGGTATAAGATCGGCGCCGAAACAAAGTTTTAAATCTTGAATCTGATAAGTTTATTATTTATAAATAACTATCTTCATATAAACAAACTAACTTCTGAAATAGTTGCTCTTTGAGGCCGCCTATTTTTGCGCTATTTTCTAATTCCGCTTTCAAAGCGTTCACGTTAATCGCCAAATAATCCATATTTGCGATATTTTACGAAGGAGATCACTTTCCAGCAGGTATATTAAGGAAATTATAATTTATGCAACAAATTCCGCTAAAACCAGTACAAAGTGAATGATATTGGACCTCACGCGACACTAGCGCCTCTAGTGGCAAATTCACTAGCGATAGCCCCCATTGTGCTGTTGCTCGCAATCGGTACAGATATTTCGTTTGTTTAGTAACGGCCAGTTCCAATAATCTATCTATCTTCAGTTTTGGCATATCGGAGAAAGAAAACATCTTCTGTCTCTGATTTTTCCGTCCAGAGAAACAAAGACAGAAGTTGTTTTCTATCTCCGATATGCCAAAACTGAACATAGATACGTTATTAGGACCGGCCGTAAGGGTATAACCTATCTATGCTTTTTAAATATCATTGCCTGTATGTAATTCTGATGTATGAGCTATATTTCTATCAAAGGAATAGTGTTTTTATTTCACTTATCAATTTTGTTAAGATTAAAAGGCCGCACTGCGATAAGGATTAGCCAGCCGCCACCTGGCTCTCAGTCACGTCTCCAAAGTTGGCAACGCCCCTCAAACTCCTGATTAAGACTGTTAGCGGGATAGCAGGAACCATTTTGGCCTCCCAACTTCCCAGCGAAGGACGTGAGAAGCTGATACGTCCCTTAAAAATACTTTTTCCCCCTTTTTGGGGTAAGTAATAAAATGTTTACGGACGAAGTAGGATTTTCACTTAGTGCTTCGTTTATATTCTTATTAATTTTAATGTTACAGTTACACCGCTGTTGCTTTTTTGAAGAGTGTAAAGTTAACTGTCTCATGTATTTATATATTTAACATTTTCTTTGTTCGCTGGGATATTAGATGCACAAATAAAATACTTTTAGGAGTATTCAATTCACTTTAATATCTCTCAATTTTAATGAAGATTATCAATTATTAATTAAATTTGCGAAAATACTACTGAAATTTACCATTTATTAACGGACTTGTCTCACTATTATGAAATTATTGAAGAATTTCATTGATGTCAGAGATGTACACAAAATTCATAACGACAGTTTTTATCATACAATAAACGCAGGGATGCCAGCCTATAAATCGCGATTATACAGTTTAGTATCTTCAATTATACAAAATTGGACCGCATTATACTCGTACATAACCATTTTAAAAAACCGATTTTTCTTTAAAATTTAATAAAAGTTTACCTAGTAACCTGTACTTGAATACTGTTACGTTTTATTCATTACTCTTTTGTACTATTTTACAGTACTGGTCACAATAAAATAATCTTGTAATAGTGGTGGCCAGTGCAATGGTGAACTCACGTCCTATTTCAGGCCTTTCTCAAATTTTGTATCCAATTAATTAATACGTAATGATCATGGATACAATCTACCACCCGATTATACAAATTTTGTATCCAACTAAACGATCTGGCAGCCCTGAATAAACGTGATATAATGACTAAAATATGCAAAACAAATCATTTATAAGTGTTGCCATCATCAATCAAATCATCAATCATCATGTATAAATGATTTGTTTTGCATATTTTAGTAATTACAGCACGTTTATTGTATGATAAAAAGTGTTGTTATGAATTTTGTGTAATAGCTCTGACATTAGTGAAATTCTTCACTAACGCTCCCAATATGTGTGATATAACAGACTAGTACTTATACTAGATGATTTATAGTTGTGAACCATTAAGCACCGTTAGACACCTCGTAAGCAATTACAAGTTGGCGCTAGTTTCGCGGAGTTATGAACGCCACTTAATTTATACTTCCTTCCAATTAACACGCTCGACGACATTATTTATTACTAACATATATTATTACTGAGGGATAATGAATTCAAAAACCATTAAGGCGAGTCCTAGAGCTAAGTGCTGCTCCTAATTGATTTAGTTTTATTACCTCTAAACACAATCAATTCTCAAAAAACTAGAACAGTATCATTTTAGCTAATTACCGAGTATTTATTGAATCTCGTAAACTTTTCATTTAGTTGTTTATAAAGTCGAATATGCCGCTAACGCCAAAAGCGGCCGCTTTTAGCAATAATGTACAATACGAAAGAATGCCAGAATGAAAAGCAGTTAACAGCACTTAGCTCTAGTAGTTCCCTTAAGGAGTTTTAAAACTTTCACAATGTGTATTGAATTGAAATACTCATCATCATTATTATCATCACACCAAATTCTTTTTCTTCAACTTCTATTCCAGACATGAGCGTCTCTACGAGGCATTTTTTTACTTACGATGTCTGCATCAAGCATCTATAACGAAGCCATATTTTTACCGTTATTGCTCACTTAACCCGAAGCAGTGGTAGGTTTAAATATTGGGACGTGTAAAAGCGCCTCTTGGGGCCTATTTGCAGAAATAAAACTGATTTTACTGATACTCTAAGCCCTGGTTTAAGCGTCTTCGACCTAAGTAAACCCCTTCTAGTCCAAGACGGCATACCAGAAACAGTTCAGACGGTCCGGAGATATCAAATATCATTAAAAATGGTCACCCAGCCGCTATCCACATGATTTCTTGACATTTGATATACGAACTTAATCAAATCATGTCTAAGTTATTTTCATTCTATCCATTTAGCATGGAATTTAAAAATATGCCTCTTCATTAATTGCTCCTTAAATTGCTTTTTCTTTATACGCATTCTGCCAATCCATCAAGCTGTGATTGAACAGTGTATTAGTAATTTTTTGTAATATTTAAACTGGCTGAAAAACAAATAAAAAACAAGATTTAAAAAATAACACTGCATGCAAAATTATATTGGTTCCTATTTTAAAAGCAATTCTGTACAAGTTGGCAGTATTTTCAGCATCCAATTCGGTCTAATCAAGCAAAACAAGTATCACATTAAGCCGATTGCCTGATACGAATGAAGCCTAGCAAATCCTCACTTCCTATAATGAATCTGGAGAGTTGCGTGATCGCTTTTTAACAGCATTCTTTTCGACTGTTCTCTTTTTAAAAATAAATTTATTTTTATTTGTTTAGGATACATTTAAAGGTATTTACTTTGTTTCTTTTTCTTATGGTAATGGCAGTTCTGAATAAATGTAGTGGCCAGGATTCCATCAAATGAACCGCATTGTTATTAGCGTAACTAGAAATACAAGAAGGAAGGATATTGTTTAGGCTGAGATCTCAACATAGTACTGAACAGCAAATCCTAAATGTTCTCTCTATATCTCATTTTAATAAAGCTAACATCCCTAGCTTGTTACACACTTTCCTGTTTTTTTTTTTAATAAATTGACAGAGTTTACAGTAGCAATTATGTTTTTCGGAACTATTTAAAGCACTTTTTTCATGATAATTAGAAACAACTAAGGTCCGAAAAAATATACAAATTACTTTTTTTTCCATTGACTCGTCCGAGAACCTCGCAGTAAGCGGCACCTTGACAACCGGTGGTTATGAATTATGATGCTCTACTATAAAGGCCATAAAAAATGGTTTTACCTCAAATGCAAGAAAATTTAATTCCAAATGGTAAGTAGTGTAGACAGATTTAAAAAATGGAATCCAAAAATTTTTACCGTTTAAAAGTCACCATTTTTTTGATACCGTATATGAATAATAAATAATAAGTAAATAATAAATATTTAAGACATGTCTCACTGGGCCACACAGAGCCGTCTAGTCCCAAATTAAGCTACTATTAAGTACCCTGTCGTATGGGGTACTAGACAACCGATAAACTTACTTATATACATTTTTTTGTAAATACACACTTATAATACATAGAAAACACCCAGATCAGTACAAACAGACATGTTCATGCACACAAATATTTGTACTGTGCGGGGATCGAACCCGCGACCCATGGCTCAGAAGCAGCGTTTACTACCGCTGATCCAAATGGTCGTTTAAAATAAGGTATACCTATTAATGCACTTTAAAATGCATTTTTGAGTTTTATCAGTTGTATAGTAATAAAAAAATTACTTATTTTAATAATTGACTATTTCCACCGCAACGCTCCCTCAAAACCCAGTGAAATGGATTCCACCGAGCACACATCTCAAACAGTTCGCAACCGTATGTCTGTTTACTGTACGTTAATCCGATCCAGCCGCGCTTAATACGAGTGGCAAATTAGATTCGTGGTGTTTGCACTAGGTGTACTTGTGACCATATAGAGTCAGATGATTCATTTACTAGTTTATTTAGAAGTGATAATGTCATTTATATAGATAGGGCTAGGTAGTTCAGTAGATGCTGCGTTTTTGAGCTTTTAAAACCCTTCTGAGACACAGAAAAAAGCGTTTTAAAGGCTGAAAAAATATATTTGTTCGTTAAGAATCTAGTCAAGTCATACCTAATGGTTATCGGTTACAAGATTAAATGAACTTGGCTCGATAAATCAAATACAAACCTACAACTTTTTGTAATGTTTTGTTCAATGTTACGACTAAACTACTCCACTTTTTCAAACAATGAAGTTAATTTGCCCTAAGTCTTCGCATGGTTCTCACCGAATCATAATTAAGATTATTAAATGTCAATAAATTATTAGCGATTTACAACATTTTTGGTGTACCTAATTTTATTTGAGAATATTTGAGTTTTTTGTATCCTGATAATCCTATTTCTCAATAATTAAAGCAGATCATTCTTCTCAAAATTATAATCGTTCAATCCCGTTAATTGTCTGTGTCATACATAGTAAAAAAACGTATGCATGGACCAATTCAAACTCCAGTTATTTTTTACCGGCTGTACTTAGGTATATTGATATGTTGACTATTTGAAACACCTTTAAATCGTTATTTCGTAACATCAAAAGTCAGAATCAACACGACAGTTTTTCATTAAATCCGACGAGTGTTTTGTATTTTTAAATTAATAAATCTCGCTCTCACCAATTTGGGAGGCGCGCCTCTAGAGTCCCACGGTCCCGTAGCAATTTTTGCAAATTTGTTCCGTTGACTTTCCGCCCGGACGCAATGGGGTTTTTCTCTGTTTTTTATATTTATTTTTCCCACAGGTTGTCCCAGCGGGCGCGGATTAACGAGTTGCCCTATGCATTTTTCATTCAAGATCGTCGTAAAAATGTCAGCTTCTTAACGGTAATTTCGGAAGTAATGTCTGTCGCCCACTGGGCCCGGTCGGTTTTTGTTTTGGTAACATAAAAGTGCTAATGGTGCTCGTACTTGCATAATTACGTTGATGAAGTTCAGTTGTTTTTTATCATTGTTCTTATTCCTAAAATGTACTACTAAGTGTTGATGCTTGGAGTTTTTGTTCAATGATAAAAGTTGGCGGATTTTACCGGCTTTCAGAATTTGCAGAAGTGAGCCATCTAGCAATACACAGAAAGTCTTGGTGGGATCTACCTCCTAGTGGTCCACTCAGGGTAACGGCATCATTAGTTTTCTAACCAATGATGACGGCTAACAGATCCCTCTGCGGTGGTAGGCTTCGCAAGAGGCCGCCTGGATGCTACCACCCTCCTGCCGGAGTCCAGCGCCAAACAGTTTTCTGTGTTCCGCTGGTGTATGGGAGAACGAGTGTTACTTTCTGGGTAAGCTCGCTCCATCTTAGGCTTCTTCTTCACCGTAGAATTAAGTATGTGGTCAAGAGCAAGCCCATTGATTATTAAAAAAGCACTCTTTCTCATCTAAAAGGTTTCGTTAGTTACGAATATAAGAGTACTGCCAGCGTACAGCATATTTTTCGACCTCCGTGGCGGAGTGGCGTACACACCGGTTTTCAAGGTGTCGCCTGCTCCGAGGTCCCGGATTCGATTCCCGGACGGGTCAATGTAGAAAAAAAAAGAGATTTTCTAAATTTTCTCGGGTCTGGGTGTTTGTGGTACCTTCGTAGCTTCTGGTTTCCAAAATACGAGTGCTTTAAATAGTTGTTCAAATTGGGATCAGAACAATGTATGTGATGTTGTCCACATTTATTTTATATTTTATTTTATTTCTACTGGTCATACATATTGCGAGCGAAAATTTGTCTTCTTATTGTGGTGATTATGGCAAAGGCATGAGTCCAACATGAAGGGTGTTGAGATGATTCTAATGGTTCATGTGAGGCCGACGTAAAATTGGATATATCATAAATTTCTCTATGCATGTATATGACACAACACCAATTATATTAAGTTGACTCTCCGCGTGGATGTCATGTATACATATGCCAAATAGCAATCAAATCAGCTTAATTTAACCGAACTAATAGCCGAAATCGTTTCGACATTATATTATCCACTTGTCACATTCAACTTTAATTGGATTCCAAAATTCGCCGCGATCGGCTGAAATATCAGAAAGCGTTAATTAACTCCATGTAATTACATGAAGGCACGTCGAATTGGAATTATTACCAGTCATTTAAAGTGATTCTGTTCGCATATCTATTTTGCGTTTTCAAATTTCGGATACATATTGGAAAGGACAGTGTGTGTCGGTAATTTTCGACGGTGACATTAATGGATGTGCAAGTAGTAATGTAGTCGCTGTGATTGATGTGGGTACAAATCTAAAAGAGTAATGTATTAACACTAATAAAACTATACAGAGTTTCAAAACTGTGTTTTTTACTGGTATAAATTAACAATACAATTCTGAGATTGTAATGGATAATTATAATCAACCGACAATGTATTCACAGAATTGTATTGTGAGTATTTCTTGCTGACACAGAAACATTCTGAACCATTCTAATTTTATAACATTAAAATAACTTTACGAAATTATTTTTAATCGTCCAAGCCTTAAGCAGTGACAAAAAATAGTGTTGTTGTTAAACCAAATTTGTTTTGAAAAGCATTTGGATTGGGAAAGAAACAATATTTACAAAATGTCAAGGTTTTTAAGTGGATATAAAATTTAATGTTTTTAATTGAAAACCAATGGGATGATTTCAATATTTGGAGGAAAGTTGGGTAGATTGTTCAATTAGGCGGACTTATCGCTTAAAGTTAATTTGGCGTCAGTATTTAAAACTAGACATTATCAAAAAAGTCCAAAACAGATGGGTATCTGTAAGTAAATTGATAGTAAATGATGAATGATCAAAAACCAGACGCCTAACCTTTGTCAAGAATACTATAAAGTAATTTATCACCAATAATTCGTCTAAAACGCCTTGGTAGCTGAAATAGACTATTCATTAATAATGTCGAAGGATATTTTCCGCAAATGCTCGAATTTTGACGGTTGAAATCAAATTCAAACGGATTAAGCTGACACAATTTGCGAAACCGGACGATTGTCGTATTTTCTTCTTTTATTTTTAACGAACATCCATAATGGTATTCCGAAATGAGGTTGAATTCTTTTGTAAAATAAAATGGTATCATCAATACAATTTGGTTAGATATTATATTCGAAATAAGGCAACAGATTTCATCTCATTGTTTTTAAAATAAAACTCGACGGTATTAAATATTCCGGGATCAATTATTAAGGGTGTATAATGGGTGTTTCGAAGCATGGCAATGAGATTAATTTCCAATGCTTCCAATTTGAATATCAGTCTGTGAAAATTAAGGACGTAATAATTACACGTAAATGTTTAATTAATAAAGAAAAAAAATTAAGTGGACTAGCTGTATTCCGTGAAGTATTATTTCACGCAAAAATACTTTACCAAAGACGATAATATGTAGTATCAATTGAGGACTAGCTATTCGCCCGCGGCTCTGCTCATATAAACTACAAGTAATATGGCGCGAACGGAAACCTGTGCCTGTGCTTTGAAAACTAGTGGAATACAAAATAAACTATGTTTTTTCTAGGTCTTATCTATTTTATATTAAAATCTATACTAATATCATAAAGCTGAAGAATTTGTTTGTTTGTTTGTTTGAACGCGCTAATCTCAGAAAGTACTGGTTCGAAAAGAAAAAAATATTTTCGTATTGGATAATCCATATCGAGAAAGGCTTATGCTATATAACATCACGCTGCGACCAATAGGAGCGAAGCATCAGTGAAAAATGTTGCAAAAATAATCGCGATCATAATAACTGAAATTGACGCGTACGAAGTCACGGGCAACAGCTAATATATAATGTATTTATTTAGTAGTTTAGTGTAAAATCGTGACAGAAGGATAGACTTTCAGATTTCTGTTCGCATTTCTAATATTAGTAGCTTAAAAAGCAGCACTTATGATATATGTTCCATTATCTACGCTAAAATAAAGCGCCTCCAGGGGCCTATTTGCAGAAATAAAACTGATTTTAACTGATTTTGATTTTATCTTCATCATCATCTCAGCAAAATATCGACCACTGCTGGACAGTAGGATCACCACAACGATCGTTTCCTAAATAGACAAATAAATCCACTTGACAAATTATATTTCATACTTTTTATTCGCACCCCCATGACTTGTTTATGACATACTGAACCTTCGTCAAATTCATTGTTCAACTTTAAAACCTTTTACCTTTGCGAACAATTCTTACAATAAAACAATTGATCGGCAAAAAACATAATTAAATATCAATCTACAAACAATTGGAAACAGTGTCACAGTTTATCAAACGCCACGAATCAAGGCTGTGAACAAAGGCGTTGAACAAAAGCATTGCCTCACAAAGAACTCTACTCATTACGATGGAAGGATGAGTCTTGCCTTCTCAGTTTATTTTGAGCACTGGGAGTTTATTAAGACCTCCCCCATCCCTTACATAACGGGGTGGGTCTATCAGAATCTAGGTAATTGATAGATAAAGATCTACGATGCGAAAGGGTTCAGTGAGCGATGATACTCGTAGGTAAGTGTATCGCGTTTATTGAGTGCTATATAGTTGTTATATGGTAAGTATATTAAAATAAAATAAAAGTAACGGCCTATTGTCGCTGCGCGTGCAATACCGCGGAAGAGCAGTTTGTAAATACCGCGTATCTGCTTTTATCCAATTTTAGAAGAGGTTAAGAAAACTGGAAATCTTAGTCATTTGACAATATTTAACGGGCCGAACTAACTAGTAACTTTCTTATAAAGTAAGTCAGAAAAAAGTAACTACTTGGTTTGGTCCGTAAAATGTAGCCAAATGACTGAAATTTACAGTTTTCTAAACCTCTTGTATATAGAAGCAGATTCGCGGTATTTATAAACTGCTCTTCCGCGGTGTTGCACGCGCAGCGACGCTATAATCATCCCACTGCAGGGCAAAGGCCTCCATCATTGAATTCAAGTTACCACAGCGATGATGGGTTACATACGTAATCACCACGCTTGCAAAATTCAGATTGGTGATCTCAAACCCGAGCAATGTTCGAAAATTCTAAACTTATTGTTGCACAACCCGGGACCTCAAGATTTTGGCTTGGTAATTTAACCACTAGACCGAAGTGCGTTTGGTAAATAGTACAAAATTAAATGTGTCTTATTTACCATATGGTTTGCTTATCTTATTTTGGCATCTTCCGTGATTGAGTGGCTTAGACATCTGCAGTTTTCAAAAGGTCGCTAACTATGAGGTACCGGTTTCGATTCCAGTACAAAGCAATGCAGAAAAACATTGTTCTACATTTTCTGGAAACTGATGTGTCTATAGAGTTTTTATTGTTTCTGACTTCAACAAAATAAAATATGTTTTTTATAGATATTTACTCTGGGATCAGAATGTATGTGATGTTGTCTACGCTATTTTTTACATACTCCATTTATTTATTAACGTTACTTAGTATTTCATTGTTAGTTATATTTAATTTCATATTTTAATTAGTTCTAGACACTTATCCTTGCTGATATTATAAATTCAAAAGTAACTCTGCCTGTCTAAATTACAGATTTTAATGAAATTTAAAAAGCTAGCTATATGTATAATATTATATTTGTGAATTTCACATTTCAACTAATTCTTGACGCTTAATAATTCATTGTTCGATTGTGAATTTTCCGCAAACACTAATTTAACTCAACTATATGTCTAACAACAAATGACCATGACTCTGTTAAAGATAACCATTGGTCCATGTTCAACGAACTAGGTATTAGGCGCTTTGCAGACGGCGGAGCGGGCCGGGCCGGTCAATTTTACCGTGGACAATAGCTCTATGGAAATCCTATACTACCAACGCACATGAAGGGCAAAAAAACCGCGCCGCAGGTATAGACGGGCAGACGCGATCTTTATTACTTCGCGGTCAAAAAGACCGGCCCGCCCGCCCCGCCGTCTGCAAAGCGCCTTACATAACCCATTAACTACCCTATTCAGCTACCTACCCCTATACCGACCAAGTCGCTATCTCCAACAAAGAAATTGAATTACCGCGTCTATGATTTCCAAATGGCATCGATTGGTTCTGGCCCAGACAAGCCATTCATTACGATCCACTACAGCTCCAAAACTAACTTGAGATAGAGTTATATATATGTAATATATATGGGCGGCGTTTAGTTTGAATGTATTTAAATGACGCATATTTATATTTATTTAACTATATGATTATGATTATATTTAAGGTCATGTCAATAATTACTATCACCTATGTTTTAGGTCCCAAAACATAATTTAATATTTAATAAGGTGAGTTTCCGTTTCCAGCGGAAGTTCAGATTTTATAATAAAAATGTATTGATATGGCAAATAAAATTGTAATAAAAATGTAATAATTATTTAAATATTTTTAATTCTAAATTACGCATGATACCTATTTCATTTATTTTTATATAAAATCAATTAATTGTTAACTTGTTCTATTTTGAATGTCGTCACTTGTTTTGACAGACACGAGTGGCGTGATAAGAAGTGGTGAGGTTGTTTGTTACTCATTATTTAAGCTTTTGTTCGTCAGTAAGGCGATATATTTTGTACTGAGACGTTGTATAAACTGTTACTCTGTTGGAAATAATAATAAATACGCTCTATTCGTATAAATTATTTATTTATATCTAATAAATGGAACCTAGTGAATCACACGATGGGAACTCGCCGACATATACTTAGGTACACCAAGTTTAGGGATGTCTTTGTGTGAATTTATCATAGCTAATTAATTTTACAGTTTGCCTTAGGCACTCTGATCCTTCCCCTTTCTTCATAGTCTTTTTCCTGTACCCAAAGTTTTTCTAGAAGAGATAGCTTTTTAGCCATAAGACCGTCTAAATTGAAACTCTTAACTAATGGAAAAATTGGATGTCATTTCTTTGTTTGGTTTACAATAAGAGTATTCTATCTATCTATCTTTATACATATAATAATGCTTAAATACAGCGATGTGTGTCGGAGAATTGGTAGGGATGTAAGTCAGACATTTCTAGTAAAGCTTTATTTTATGCATTCATAGTGCTACGAAAAGTTATGTACAACGGCTACTTCGTAGCAGCCGTAGTCGTCCTCAAAGCGTTCGTAGCTACGAACTTCTACGATAAAGTTGTGCATTATACTAAAGATTCCTGAAAGGTATGGATTTCTTTAGTAATGCATTTTATCGTTATAATAATATTAAGTTCTCAAAGACGATCTCATAATTCAAATTATCAGGTAATCTTCGATTTACAAGAATAATTAAATTAAAAAAATAATTTTAATTTATTATTACACGGACCAAGATCTCGGGGTCCCGGGTTCGATCCCCGGGCAACAAAGTTTCGAATATTCGAACATTGCTGTGATCACCGACGACGTTAGACGACCGTTTGGATCAGCGGTAGTAAACGCTGCTTCTGAGCCATGGGTCGCGGGTTCGATCCCCGCACAGTACAAATATTTGTGTGCATGAACATGTCTGTTTGTACTGGTCTGGGTGTTTTCTATATATTATAAGTATATATTTACAAAAAAAAAAGTATATATGTAAGTTTATCGGTTGTCTAGTACCCCATACGACAGGGTACTTAATAGTAGCTTAATTTGGGACTAGATGGCTCAGTGTGGCCCAGTGAGGCATGTCTTAAAATATTTATTTTATTTATTTTATCACCAAACCGCATTTAGCAAGCTGGTGATTATGCCAGTACCCATCATTGCTGTGGTAACTTGATTTCAAAGATGGAGGCCTTTTCCCTGCAGTGGGATGATTATAGGCTGTTACTTACTTTATGATTATTTACTAATTTATAAAAACAATGGTTAAATGGTTTTTAGGATATATACAGACTCCCTAAGCCGACTAATCATTTGAATTAGCAGCTGTGTGGTATTACTGACCTATTCTTTGAGCTCAAAGATAAAAATATTTAAACTAATATCATTGCAGTCAACCTTTAGCGAGTAACGCGGGAAAAACTTAATCAAACTTTGCAGAAGGCGAGCTCTTTATAAATGTCGTGTGTCAGGGAAAAATAATAACTACAAGACCGTGAGAGATATTACACCGAAGTGTTACTACGTACTTAGAAGCGTTATTACATAAAGACACTTTTAAATGGGTAGCTTTAAAGAAATAGTACACTTAAGGTAACGTTAACAAACTCCAAATTCGTTTACAGATTTCTTCACACATTAAAAAATAAATATCTTCACCGAATCAATGCTAGACAAAGGCCTCTTCAAAATGAGTTTGTCATAATCGCTACGCTTGGGAAATGGGATGGCGATCGCAGTTCGCCTTATAGTGGAGGAAAGTGGCTGTTACACGTCATTTTCAGGCGGTACTCTTTTCCCCTTTTCTGTCGTTTCGCTATTGACAGTGGTCGTGGTCTTTTTTTTTATAAATAGTGGGCTTGCTCTTGACTACATACTTAACTATACGGTTAAGAAGAAGCCTAAGATGGAGCGAGCTTCCCCAGAGGTACTGGTTCTCCCACACACCAGCGGAACACAGAAAAACTGTTTGGCGCTAGACTCCGGCAGGAGGGTGGTAGCATCCAGGCGGCCTCTTACGAAGCCTACCACCGCAGAGGGATCTGTTAGCCGTCATCATTGGTTGGACAACCAAAGATGCCGTTGCTCAGGGTGGACCACTAGGAGGTGGATCCCACCACGTTAACAGTCCACAACTGTTATAATCTCAAAATATCTTTCTATGCTGGCAGTCTGTCTGACGTAAAGTATTCAGAAACGCTGCCCAAAGCGGATTTTATTTTGCCAGTCCAGCGCATAGGTGTCGTACTCCTTTAGACGCCTCTAAGGACGCCCGTAGGATGAAAAGTAGTGGTACTATTCAATTTTTCGTAGAAATATAAGAATTTAGTCTAAACAAATAATTTAAAACAACCTCTTGTATTTTCCTATATATTACGTTATGCAAAACACGAGTGCATTGCTCTAACGTTGCCTAAACCGTCTGCATATAAGATGGCTGGATCTGAATCGGATTATCTCGTCGTATCCCTTGTCTGGCGCTTTGAGTGCAATATTAAGCCGTCAAAACGCGTTCGCGTCACGTGATCCAGGCATTAATTACCGAGTACTAGCTCCGCCGTCACGCGTACTAGGTGATGTCACGTGTACGCTGTCACTTCGTTTGCGCTAAGGAGCTGGGTTGGGGTTGGATAAGGACATGAGAGCAAGTGATCGGTTACAAGTAAAGCTTAAGCAAAGAAGAGACGCATAAGTAATTTTAGGCATCTATTTATGCGAGGGCTGATAAGTACTTAGGTATTTTTCTAGGTATAGACGAAGGAAGAAGCGTCTTTTCGCCAGCATTGGCCAAACTGTGCTTTCTACCCACCTGCCAAGCGTGGCGAATGTGCCAATTGACTCTTTTTAAAGAAGTATTCGTCCATAAGTGGATTGATATGGGCTGATGGTAAGGATGACATTACCTGTGGACTCTGTAGGTCTATTTAAAACTTAACGGGCAGACATAAGAAGAATCATTACTCGTGTTTCAAAGATAATTCTGCTGATAATAAATTGCTTTAGAAAGAAAGAAGAAAGAAAGAAAGAAGAAAGAAAGAAAATTTATTGTTTAAGGGCATCACTACAACACATAACACGAAAATAAAGTAATATATAAACAAAAAAAAACATTGAACTATACACAAATTATAACTAATATCTTTCAAATTAGCATCGCGGAACCATCATAAAACGTAAATGTTTACCAAATAAACAAACATGTTTGTGTTACCTAATCGAATCACGATAAAATAAACATAATTCGTGTACAGTAGGAATTTGCGCTGAGCACTTTGCTGAGGCAATTTAAAACAATATTTTTTTGTGAAAACTGATAAATAGATATATAAATAGATAGATAGGGCTCCGAATGATTTACAGAATTATTCTTGAACGATAGAATTGTACATAGAAATCACTGTTCATCGTTCATCGATACAAATATATTTTTTTTACCGACGGCTCGGTTCGCCGAAAGAATGATATATATTTTTTCGGCAAACCGAGCTGTGATTTCTATGTACAATTATATCGTTCAAGGATAATTCTGTTAATCATTTAGGGCTCAGATAGATAAATGTAGACAATACCTCACTGGTCGAGTTATTTAAATACTGGACCAAGATTTCGGGGTCCTGGGTTTATACCTGGGTCAAGCAAATAAAGTTTGAATTTTTAAACATAGTTCAGGCTTGTGATCACCAACCCGCATTTGGTACACGGAGAAAAAAGTCTAATTTTTACTAACCAGAATTTTGAGGAAGTTAACTAGAACGCATAGTGCTATACGTGACGTGACAACTATACATGTTGTAAATGATATTTTAAAAATCTAGTTTTCAGTAACGTGAATTTTCTGGTACATTGAACACATTTTTCTGTACACTTTACCATCAAATTTGTACTGCTAGCAATACTTAAACATAGTTGTGCCCATTACTAACTCATTATTTTGATCTTTACAAAGAAAGAAGTAACTGATACTATTTGACATGTTTCGTACTCTTAACTTATTTACCAGATTTTTTTAGTATTTGCAATTAATCCCTCAGCCCCCAGGAGGCACTCCGGTGCCACGATGACAATTGATTTCAATTGTGTCTGGAATAACTCACGATCGACTATTTATTCTTGAAACTAATTCTGATAGCACTCGCAGTTTTTTGTTAACTTTTAGTAGATTTGTTTTTAAAAGTCGTTCTGGTAGTATTTTAAATTATTTTTTTCTCCGTGTAAATAGCGTTGTTTTAAAGCGTGCCCATTACTGCTGTGTTAACTTGAATTCAAGGTTGGTTGGATGCCGTTTCCCTCCAGTGGGATTATGGGTCGTTACTTTAAAATAGACTTAAATGACATACCTACATTGTTTCGCTGGTCCCTATTAAGAATGTCGGTAGTACGTTTTAGTCGATTTTCACTTTTTTCATTTTTTGTACTCTAAATACCAAGATTTATAGTAATCCGTGATAAAAAAAAATCTAGTATTTATTTTAACAAAATTACCCAAGCTAAAAAAGTCGGTTTATGTCAAACGTCCGATTAAAAACGTAGGAAATAACCACGCGACGTTTTTAGCGGGGCGAGGACTGCACCGAGCGAGCGCGGATCTGCCAGTCGCAGCTTTGTTAGCGGGAGAAGCGCTCGCGTGGTGTTTTCGGATTGATCGATGTATTTTACTGTAGCTAGTACTCATTTTAGTGACTAATTATAATGTCTGATCGTTTTAAACGAATTATAGACCTAATAACTACAGCTTCGGCTAGGTCTGTCCCTCCGAAGAAACGAAGACGTGAAGTGAATCATAATATTTCAACTCATTCAGGTAAGAATTATATTATTATTATTATAAAGTTGTAACACACTCGAGTAACAGTAACATAATATAAGTTTTTATTTGATTACCTTAGTTTTAGTTTATTATAGACCTTCATCTGGTAATTATGTTTCGGTGCGATTAAAAGTGTTGGTTAAGGTAGATCCGACATTTTTAATCGATACAGTTAATTAATTTATGTCAGTAATGCCACAACCGACATTGTCAAATGGATTTTATTACATAAATTTTGTCAGATGTGCCACAACCGACTTTAATAAACGTGTCTGAGTATGTTATGTGTGTCGAATATTCCACTACTGACATTTTAAATTGCTATCCATAGTAGGCTGTTTTGTCGGATGTAACACAATTGTCATTTTTAATCGTAAGATTTTTAATTTGAGTGGCAAATAATGTGTTTTAGCTTACATCTGGGTGCTTCAGGAGATTGATTCTGTAAGGAGTTTTTTTACATAAATGTTGTTTTTGTTTTATTTCAGATCGAGGTAGCTCAACAATACCGGAAAAGTTAGTTCAATTAAAAGGTTTACTGGGCGATGATATCTTTGATGACAATATCACTGATTCAAGACCGGTCAAACAATTTATCAATAATAACTTAGACAAACCTGCCTCGCCAACAATTTTATATAATTTTGATGCTGCCACAACTTAACACGATTCAGTGGGAAATCCAAAAGATGCAACACCAGCACAATCACCAGTCCAAACATTGTACTGAAAATAATGTGGTTTAAATTGAGCTACTATTTCAAAGTAGGAACTGTTTTACGTTTATAATTTTAGTAGGTAAATGAAAAACATTTTCTTTAATTTAGAATATTTTATTTCTTTTGATAAAATGTATTTCTCATATTGTAATACCAATATTTTATGCTGGTTTGTAGTTAATTTCTATATAAGTTAATTTTGAACTAGTAATACTTTCCTTTTTATTAGATACCTATGTGCCTCTGGCATTTTAGACGGGGCCCCCAGCATGTTGGCAACACCAACCAAAAAATGTAAAACTTCAGATTGAATGTGACATACTTCATTCTCTTTTCAATCTGTGGTGCTTGCGAATAAGCTGTATCTCTGTGTTCTCAATAATATAATTAACTAAAGTTGACAAAAGCTGCAGTGTTTTTCTTATCCAACCAGCCGTCTTCTACTTCCACTGAAATAACTCTTCAGAGTCATTATTGATTGATAACACAGATAATCCATCGACGTTAATATCATCTCCAGCTCATTCCCATGTAGAGAATCTTTTTTTGTTTCTCTGTGTAGAGAAAATCGTTGCTAACGATTAATTGTATGGTATTGATCTTCCTATACCTTCAAGTGTCACAGCAACTTTTACAAACGGAACTACAACTTCTAGAAAGATCTTTCGAAAAAACGTACAAACAGGACCGAGGCAAGGCAACGTAATAAACCTCATAACTGTTTATTGAGATTACCATTTAAATAAAAAAGGTGTTCAAACTATACTTTATGTGCCTTAACTAAAAAAAAGCTATACAATAACTTGCCGAATGATATTAAGGAATGTGATTCTGTCTCTTTGTTCAAATGTAAACTAAAAAATATGTTTGCACGCTGTAGACAACTTTTTGTTACTTGATTAATAAGGCACCAGAGGTATAAGATATAACATTTTATGTAAAACATTATTAACCTAATCTCATTTTAAGTGAAACTGTATTTTTTTTAATGAGAAATAAATTTATTTAAACCGATATTAGTTATGATAAGTTACTTATATTAATAACAATACAAAGTGATGTTCTAACTGTGATTCTCCTCATGATTAGTATTTTTACTGAAATAAAAAAACTGATCAGGCCTCATAATAAAATGAGGCTATTGAAACTTATCTCCTTAGAATAATTTCCCTATCATTAACTTTGTTTATTTCACCTACTTTTAATAAAAAATTTATACATAAATTAATATAAGACATTAAAAACGAATGTTAAGTCCACTTAAAAATGTAGGATATCCCACTAAGTACAAAAATTAGTGTACGTAAAACGTATAATAAAGTCGGATGTGGCACATGTGACAGTTTAACATAAATTAACTACCTTAAAAAATGTCATATATGCCTTTGCTCATCATAAGCATGAAAAAATAGAAAATACAATAAGGCAACATAAAAACATGACTTTGATTTACATGTTGTCCAAATTTTAAGCGCCAGGCTTAAAGGGATAAAATTTTATCACCAAAACCAACTTTAATTTGCTCTCCTGTAAAGTTGTATTTTTGCAGATCCGACTTTCTTAATAGGGACCAGCGGTTTGATCCCAGAACCTCGAAAAATAACATATTAGAGGGTGTTGCTCTCAGATCATATAAAGAAATAGATATGAAATGGGGGCGTGGCGCGTGCGAATCCAATATGGGCAAACAGAACTATTGCACACCACGGCGAATTATTTAATGAAAAAATCCATGTAACGATAATTATTATTGTATCGGCACAATATACATTGAAGGCTTAATACTAATTAGCTGTGTTGTGAGTACTATGCGACTGCGCAATGTATCGAGGTTTAATCAAAGCGTTCACTGACCGACGTGTGCGTCGCGACCACACTTTGTAGCGACACACTAATTTGCACACTCAAAATGACGCATTGTCTAAGAAAATTATTCATATTTAACATTTTAATCTAACTGCCTTCACTACAAAACCTCTAAACATCAGAAACAAGCCAAATTGTCCGTAGCCATACGACCAACAAGTACGACCCAAAAAATACGATTGAGCTCTCCCATCACGTAGTGGCTGTTAACTTTGACATTCACATTACAAACCAACCATTCTACAGCCACTCGCAACGAAATAAATCAACAGATATGTCGAGTACGTCGTTTCGTTCACAAAGAGCATAACGCAGGTGCCTTACTCTGCTACATTAAGCTCGTATTTACGGATATATCTGTCTCTTTCAGACACTAAGACATCGGTATGAGGTATAAGGACAGATGGATTCGAATATACGGACATTTTTTGCGGAGTAAGGCCGCAGATTTCGCGATTACCGCGAACGTGAAAGATTCGAAAATATAAAGAGGCCGACATTCGAGGGATATTAATCAGAGAAAATAAAAATGTGAGTTCGCGATTTAACGTTTGAAACACTAGCGCTTTTTGTAACCTTTGTTTGAATTAAGAACGTGCGAAATGCGGCATCTTATATTTTTCTGCGATCAATGTAGGTATAATAATAATCTATATCTATATATATAAAAATGAATCCCTATTTCCCTTGGTCATCGCATCACGCGTGAACGGCTGGACCGATTTTACTAATTATTTTTCTGTTTTGTTTGTTACTGTCAGGAAAATGTTCTTATAAAAGAAAAAATTGAGAAAATTGTGCGGGAAATTAGAAAATTTAAGAAAACTTAATCACCATACTAAATTATTAATTAATTAATTTGTCGACCATTTGGATCAGCAGTAGTAAACGCTGCTTCTAAGCCATGGGTCGCGGGTTCGATATTTGTGTGCATGAACATGTCTGTTTGTACTGGTCTAGGTGTTTTCTATGTATTATAAGTATGTATTTACAAAAAAAAAGTATATAAGTAAGTTTATCGGTTGTATAGTACCCCATACGACAGGGTACTTAATAGTAGCTTAATTTGGGACTAGATGGCTCTGTGTGGCCCAGTGAGGCATGTCTTAAATATTTATTTATTTATTTAAATTATTTGTAATGTAACCTTAGCGCTTTTGACAATTTAAACTTTTTAATGTAACATTATTGCGTTCGACATAACATTGACAGAATGCGTGCTGCAAACGGTTACAATTTCCAGTGCGGTTAGCATTTGCAATGTCGATAGATAAATTTGTATCTGAAATATTGTTTAGTTAATTATACCAATTTGAAATCAATATTCATAGTTAAGACAGGACAACGTCTGTCGGGTCCGCTAGTAATCTATATTTAAAGACATAGGTAGACAATTTAAAGTGTATCAGTATAAAAACTTAAAAAATTATGTCTCAGGCGGGACTCGAACCCGCATCTCCTCGCATGCCGGGCGGGCGCTACACCATTAAGCCACCGAGACACTGCAAATTTTTCAAGCATATTCTTAACGCTGTAAGCCAGCGTTTCTTCATCAAATGTTAAGAGTTTGCACCCTTAACACCCGAAAGAAACATCTTTGCAGATGTTTGACAGTCAGTTAAGATGAAACAGCTATTTATATACTTTATTTGATATTTTAGCAATTAAGTTGCAATTATAATATCAGTATATAAACATGAAAAATTATGTCTCAGGCGGGACTCAAACCCGCATCTCCTCGCATGCCAAGCGGGCGCTATACTACTCGTATTAAGCCGGGTTCGAGTCCTGCCTGAGATATAATTTTTCAAGTTTATATACTGATTTTATAATTGCAATTTAATTTACTGTTTTAAACTTTCATGGTCACTATCGTAAGAGTTAGTTATTTCGAGATTTCTACCATGTACCTTGTTTTTTATGAGTTTCCGATATTTCGGCACTGTTGCAAGCGCCATGATCGCGGAAGAATATCGGAAACTCATAAAAAACAAGGTACATGGTAGAAATCTCGAAATAAGTAACTCTTGCAATTTAATTGCTAAAATATCAAACAAAGTATAATTTAAAGTGTATTCTTTGTAGTAAGCGACTGTGTTTAATAAAAACTTAAAAGCGTGCAAACGCTTTCGTTTTCTCTATTTTGATGGTGAAATTAATGTTATAAAAGTGTTATTATTATACTGTTATGTTTAATTAATGATGCCCTCACTAAGCAGCTGTAATAACACCACATTTTGAATCATATTTCAAGGCTTGGAACGATCTACGTCTATTATTAATTTTTGATTTTATTCTTTTTGCCTTTTTATGGTTCAATAACTTGAACTTCTCAACAGTTTAAGGTATTATTAAATGTTTATAAGGTAAAACCCAAAATATTTAGACTGAGTTATGAAATATCGGTAACTACTCGTATTATTAATTTATAGATTTTAGTTCAATAACCAATGCACTGATTTGCATTTTATTAGATTTAATTAATTAAATAGCAAAGGTTGTTATATGGAACACCAGAACTATTTAGAAGGACGTCGCTCTTTTTATGAGATTTATATATATGTATATATATATATATATATATATATATATATATATATATATATATATATATATATATATATATATATATATATACCAGCTGTTGCCCGCGACTTCGTCCGCGTCAATTTCTATTATTATGATCGCGACTATTTTTGCAACATTTTTCAATGATGCTTCGCTCCTATTGGTCGCAGCGTGATGTTATATAGCCCAAAGCTTCCTCGATAAATGGACTATCCAACGCAAAAACATTTTTTCAAATCGAACCAGTACTTCCAGAGATTAGCGCGTTCAAACAAACAAACAAACAAACTCTTCAGAAACAAACAAACAAACTCTTCAGCTTTATAATATTAGTATAGATAACTATAGTCATGTAAAAAAAACAATGTTTCTACGTACTTGGTTAATCGTAATTTGCCATTTCGAACGAAAAAAGTAAAATGTCACTTACAATTGAATTATTTTAAATGCCACTGTCATCCCAGCTAACCACAGACAAGGTTGAACAAGAAATAAATTTAAAGAAAAACAAAAATACGCCCTCCACTCCAAGGAGGTATTAATCACACGAAATAAAGGAGAAAGTGAAAAAAGTCTGGTGACTCGCGATGATTTGCGGTGCCCCGGGCTCGGGCGCTAAGTGGCCAGCTATTTATTATGTTCCATCTTTTCTAGGGGTGACAATGCCTGGCTAAACCTCATCTGTTTTGGTTCAATTCGACACAAATTTATATTTTATGGTACTAGCTTACCCCGCGACCTTCGATTCGCCTAAGAATAATATAATTTGACGTCTAAAATTTCATTAGCATCAAATAAAGCGTTTCCCTTACCGAATCACACTAATAATACTCGTATTGCAATAAAAAATATTGTGATTATGAATTGAGTTATAAACTATGCTATCTTTTAAGTTGGATCAAACTGCACACTGTGTGAATAATTTGATAAAAATCGGTTCAGTATTTTAGAATTCTATGGCGGACAAACACCGTGTCATTTTTTTATATATATTAAGATTTATCACTCATAGATTTCTTTTGTTTGGAAAATACCAGTCAGTCACTCGTAGATAGAGTCAAAACGAAAATGAAATACCATTTTTAAAACTACTCATACACACAGACACACACACATACACTCACTTACTCTCTCTCTCTCACACAAACACACACACATTCACGCACACACTTAGTTTTTTATTTATGTACATTTTTGATTTTTGATTTTTCTATAGTTAATCTTTTAACAACTACGTTAATTGTTGCGATCTTACCATAAAATAATATGGCTGCTATCGTACACTGTTGTTATTGTACAGTGACCATGGCACATAGAAAATTCGCACCTATTCCTACGATGTAAGATGTTCCAGTGTATCGACGTTTGTACCCTGTTATAGTTCTTAATGCAATTTGGAATTAATGTACTTTTTAAATTTCTTAATCTATATAAAAGTTTCCTAGAATATCATCTAAAAACAGCTGGTTTATTGCCGTAATACGACTAAAAACTCCGACATCAGACGAATATTTAATGTCTTTGCAAAACTAAGTCTAGAACGATTCGACCTTCAAATAAGATAGTCACACAGATAGTTTACTGTGATTTTACGATCAGTAGTAAAATTAATAGTTGTTATTTAAGCAGTTATAACTCTAGAGAGTTTTGTTGCAATAAAAAATAGAAGTTTGGTATCAATAACAAAAATGATAAACAAATCTAACGGTATTTTCATCAAGTCTAAATTACTTCTTTACAGTCGAAAAGTCTTTGGAAGTTGTATATTTCGAATAGAATGACATTTACATCGTCATAACTATTTTTTTATATGCTTGCGTAAAGTATTTTAATTATTTTACTTGTGATTTTACTTACTTATACAATAACGTATTTAGTTTTGTAAGTTTATTGGATGCACCATGACTGGTACTATGTTGGGACGTATCCTACTGTATTGCAGTAAGATAGGTACGTCCCATCATAGTACTCATACTGCAAATCATGACAGATTAGAATTCTGTAATGAATATGAGTTTTTACGGTTAGCTCAGTCGGTGAAGCAGTCATTTGGCTGGTGATAGACAGATAATAATATATCAATTAATTAGAATAAACAAGACTTCTCTTTCCCGATTCATCTTCAATAATAGATGAGAAAAACACGGAGAATTTGCACAGTAAGTGATTTTAAAAATCTATTACATGTGGTGCCAACTGGTAGAAGAACACAAATTTATTACTGAATGCAATGATAACAAAACACATACAGCCTAGAAAGATATTTTACAACTCCCCGAAGGCATTCGAAAGCACAATGTAATCTTACATTATTCTGACCTTACTATTTCGTTGGCCGGTCAAGCTTTATCAAGAGTTAATCCATCTTTTCATGTTTTCGGGGTGAATTAAGAATAGAGACAAATATCTCATTTCTGAACGTTTTGTCCTCAAGGAGATTACTTGTAAGAGGATCAGAGTACTAGTTGTCCGCTCTCTTCGACTGTTATTTGCGGAATTAGTTACTGAGGCAATATTATTATGATGTTGTATTTTGTTAAGATAAAAGTCTTATTCGTACGAATTTGTATATTATTGGGAGAGGCATCATTTGTCGATTTTGGGCAGGAACGTTTTCTGTCTATCAGTCAATCAAATATGGGCACTTCATTACCGAGTAAATTGGTAATAAAGTTTTTCCATCAATCATATTTCTTAACCCTTTGGGGTAGTTGTTAATTTTCTTATAAAATTTGTATGAGCAATTTTCCTTTTCTTGACAATATCACACAGTGGTGCACCCACTCTGTGTGGAAGGGAGATTCATATAGATCTATCCTCAAATGTTTAATTTCTCTAAGCAAAATTAGCAAACTAATAAGGTACGATTTAAGGACGCGATTAAAATAATGAATTATTAAAGGCGAAATTATAAGAGTAGTTATAACATCCCATACATTGTTACGATCCCAAATAGCTGTAATATTACTTGTTTCTACGAACATCAGAAATAACAACGAACGTAGAAATAAACAACCAGACGTGAGAACATTTTGCAAAATACTTTTTTACAATGTGAGACACATCCTAAAATATTGTTTATTATTATCATACGAATATTATTGATACTCGTCATCGTGTAACACTAATTGTTTCAATATCATTTGCAGCGCCCCCTGTAATCCAGTACTGTAATCGGAATAGCGAGCACTAATACAGGATGAAATTTTAACCACTTTCCAAAATTTTTGTAGGCGTTCAGTATCGTATTTAAAGCCCATTTATGAAGTAAAAAATGTAAATCAAGTTTACAACCGAAAATATTTTTTGCAATATTGTTTTAAACTTTTACGGTCCTAGGCCTGTTAAGGTATAAAGAGAAAATCAAAAACTTATGATTAGTATCGTAATGAATGAATGAGATGTGCATCGCGTAAAAAAATGTTGCTAGGCGGCCGTGTCAAAAATTTAAGGGTTTTGGCGGACATTTTCAAAGTGCTGTATCTCGACATTTTTGTATTGGGCTATACCTAAAAAAAAAAAGGTGTTTTGTTTATTGTCTCGTAGATTGCTATATAAAAATTTGGAAAGTGGTTAAAATTTCACCCTGTATACGCAGGTAATTATGATAAACAGTTGACCGGGACTGAGCCGAACGTGTTAATTGTGTTAATGATTTTAATTACGTTAATACAACCCTTCCGGAACAAATATCCTGAACGTTCTTTCTAAAAACTGCTTTTTAAATGCTTAAAATTTTTGATACTCAATCCTATTTTAAATGTCCTACACTAGAAAATTGATTGACTAAGAAAAGCAATTTTTTTTAAATTAACTTTACAGTAAGTAGGTCTGGTTTGAGTTCCGGGATAATATCTCGGAATTCTAGCTTTGATCCACGGGTCAGCCAACAAGACTTTCGAATCTTCGAACAATGCTCTGGTTTGTGATTTGATAAGCATAGTGATTATGCACATCATTGCTGTGGTAACTTGAATTCAATGATAAAGGTCTTTACCCAGCAGTGGAAGGATTGTACACTACTTTATATGATACGAGTATTAAAGCAATTTAATTGTTAATTGTAAATCAGTTTGTAAAATTGAAAATCTCGAACCCGCATCTCCTCGCATGCCAGCGCTTTACCATTTAGCCACCGAGACACGACGTCATAGGCGTCAATTTTTCAAGCATATTCTTATCGCTGTGCAAGTTTAAAAACTGACTGTAGACTGTTACTTTACATTATGTGGTTCTGACAAAAACTTTCTCGCTATGTCTCCCACTCAACAGCCAGATTTTGATTACAACTAAGTAATTATTTACTTATAAATTTAATAATTCAACAAATAAATTATTCCCGCTGGTTGATATTATCATCAGAACATAACAACTTCCAAACAACCTAAATAAGTTTCAGCTCAAACTTTCTAGACACACAATTGCTTTTCTAGTGAAAATATTATATAAATTATCTTTACACTTACGCCTGAGTGGGCGCTGGAGCTCTAATAGACAGAGCGAAAGACAATCGAGAGTATTTAATGAGTTAGCAAACATTTCATCCGTGAATTTTGCAGAGAGTCTTTTATAGGTGGAAACTCTTTGCAGCGACCGAGCGCACTTACGCGCCAAGTAGTTGCTTTCTTCCCTTTTAACGATTAAAACGTTTTAAGGTCCGACCACATCAAACGGTTCGCATCGCATCGCATAGGAACGTACGTGGCCACGTCCGATCGGGTTTGATAGGAGTCAACTATACCTACGATCGGCTCCGAACTGCGAACGCGTCAGTTTCTGTGCTTAGTTCTATCATTATCATGTACCTTAAGAGGAAACACAAGGTTCGTTTTTCTATATAAACGTAGACCCCTATTTCCTCCCTGGATGAAGCCAGTAGAGCAATAATTTTTATCACAAAAATCTATGGCTACTATTGGCATGTTTCTGTGTTTTCCTTTTTTTCATAAATTAATTAATAAAAGAGATATAAGCCTTCAAAAATGTAAAAAATTCGCCAGATATTCCGCTGTGTTCAAACATCCAGAAAACAAATTTGGTTAAATTTTAGAAAAAAAACAAAATATACGAACACGGCCAAAGCCTTTCTATAATTTTTAATGAAAAAGTATTAAAATCGGTCTAGTTTTGGAAAAGGAATCGGGGGACTACGAAACGTTGATTTTGTGTGCTTTTAGTAGGTATTTTCGGTCCAAGATGTAGATGTCTCTATCACGCTCTGCATTCGGGCACTGAGCGACAGCAATAGATTTTACAAATACCTATTTTTTAATTCTCTCGCCCGTAGTGTTGACGTGTTTATTTCTTCAAAAATTGTTTAAGTTGACTTAGTATTGTTAGCTTTTGCATCAAACCAAGAAGCTTAAAAGCTTCTTGCATCAAACAAATTTTTTTTTCGTCAATTTCCATGGTCAAAGACATGGATTGCTTTAGGTTTGGTCTTCATATAATAAGTGCTCTGGAGCACCAGTGTCAGACGGTCAGAAGAAGAGCCCTCCCTAAAACTACACCAGGGTAGGAATTCCTAGGCATTATCTCTATTATCTTTCATTAAGCAATGGACTCGGTATAGCATTGTAAACACATTAACACTAAATCCCTAACTTATAAACAACTTCTAACAAGATGCAATGCACCAACAAACTACGAAAATTCCGAGCCGAAATACATTGTGAAAATATGAATAGGAACATTCCATTATAGGCGACCATTTGTAGTCTTGGCTCTTCGGAAGTTTAAACATATTCAATAAGAAATTCACAAGTGTTGCTAACGTACGGAACTACGTTCCTTTTACACTGTGACAGCTGACATATTCTGTTAGCAGAAGGCGACAGGGTGTTGAGAATAGAAGTATCGAATAATACGAGTATGAACACAAGCTAGAGTATAGAGTATGTACAACAGAACAGTATGCTTTGATGCATCACGTTTTCACATTCTTTATTTTTCGCAAGATATGTTGCTATACAGCGTGTTAGGGAAATGGCACAACAAACCGAGACCAGTCTATGTTTACACTTACATATTATTAAATATACCTACTCCACTGAGACGTTTTGGGGTGGTGCGATCTACCTCCTAGTGGTCCACCCTGGGAAACGGCATCTTTGGTTTTCTAACCAATGATGACGGCTAACAGATCCCTCTGCGGTGGTAGGCTTCGTAAGAGGCCGCCTGGATGCTACCACCCTCCTGCCGGAGTCCAGCGCCTGGTGTGTGGGAGAACCAGTACCTTTGCGTAAGCTCGCTCCAATCTTAGGTTTCTTATTCGTATAGTTAAGTATGTAGTCAAGAGCAAGCCCATTATTTATATATATATAAAAAGTAGTTTTTCTTTTTCTACCTAAAGTTTGTCTGATAGATATTGCTTTTAGCAATAAGTCCGCCTTAATGTACATATGTGTCACATTGTAATTTATGGTAATTTTGTTTTGTGCAATAAAATAATTATCTATCTAACTATGGTGAAGTCAGAAATTAAATATCATCATTTCTGAAAAAAATATTTTATTTGTATGAAAATATTTTTTCATAAAGTTTTAGTTTGCATGAATAAAATAATTGAAAAACAAAACGGTCGCTTTCGTTTTGGGTTTCCGTAGGAACGTGTCCCTTCTTCATGATGTTCATTCAATTAAAATTTTAATTATTCAAATGATTGATTATGACATACGTGACGAAGGTAGCTCCACCGTCACAATGGAACTGGGGGACTCTTGTATGTATAATTAATTATTTCTGAAGATCGGTAAGGCACGGCCGTACCTTGTTACCACATATATTGCTGATAGTACACAGAGAAAATGCCACGTTGGTCTAGTGGTTTGAATACTGCGTCAAGATCTTGGGTTCCTGAGTTCGATCCCTGGGTCAAGCAAGAAAAGATGGATGTTTCTTACTTAATCACGCTAAAACTATATACTCAAATAGCAATAGGAAGGAGCCTATTTAACCCGGAAAAAATTCCTGCGGGATAATTTCTCCACGCGTGCGAAGTCACGGGGAGATATCAAGTTATAAGAAGTTTAAAGTTATCATAGTACTTACTTACATATTTAATGACGACCATTTGGATCAGCGGTAGTAAACGCTGCTTCTGAGCCATGGGTCGCGGGTTCGATCCCCGCACAGTACAAATATTTGTGTGCATGAACATGTCTGTTTGTACTGGTCTGGGTGTTTTCTATGTATTATAAGTATGTATTTATAAAAAAAAGTATATAAGTAAGTTTATCGGTTGTCTAGTACCCCATACGACAGGGTACTTACTAGTAGCTTAATTTGGGACTAGATGGCTCTGTGTGGCCCAGTGAGGCATGTCTTAAAAAAAAATTACATATATCAATGCACTTATATTCTAAATAAAGACGTTGTACAGGAAAATATACATAAAGGGAATATTTAGCCTGACGGAGACTGTTCTGTAATTACTGTATCGAATCTATTTTATGCTCACCTCACCTTACTTAAAACACTTTTATGGTAAAACGTTGAAAATTTCCTTTTTAGAGCGCATTTCCTACAAAAAGCCTACGACCAAATTCTAAGATTACACCTTATATGCATTAAATTCGGAAATGTCGTAAAAATATCATAATAAAAATGTTTTGTTGTATAAGAAGATGTTGCATTGATTTTTGATTGTAGGGTGAATGCACCATAGTTGACTAGTTAAGCAGATTTAAGATTTCAAGAGTTGATAGCGGTTTTACCATTAAAAAAAACTTATCCATATTAGTAAATATGAATCAGAATGTGTTATCAGTAATAATTTAAGTAATTAGATTCAAAAGTTAAAGAACTATATATAATATGTACCAATAGATGACTCACTTCAACAAAAAGGAGAAACTTTTGCATGTTATTTATCATTCTACACGTTGTCAATTTGTTTGTTTGTTTGTTTGAACGCGCTAATCTCTGGAAGTACTGGGTCGATTGGAAAAAATCTTTTTGCGTTGGATAGTTCATTTATCGAGGAAGGCTTTAGGCTATATAACATCACGCTGCGACCAATAGGAGCGAAGCATGTGTGAAAAATGTTGCAAAAATTGTCGCGATCATAATAATAGAAATAGACGCGGACGAAGTCGCAGACAACAGCTAGTTAATAATAATAGGTTGTAAATACATATTTACAGTGCGTCTACTAACCACTTATTTTTTAGCATTGTTGTACTAAACACATTGTTTTTTTAACTAAGCGCGTCAATGGGTGCCTCGTTACGTGACGTTATGAAAAAGGTTTCTATCAGTAAAATAATATTATGTTGTTGAAGATATTCAGCAGATATTGATGATGGCTTTCCATCATCAATATCTGCTGAATATCTGAAAGTGTCAGGAACGAGAATATCCGGGATTCAGTTTTAAACATAAAATTTAAATATAATGTAGGTTTTTGCAACAGTGTCTTGGCTTATCCAATGTCGGATAAAGCTCGGGCACTGTATGCAATCTTGGAGAAGAGGTTGAGCAAATAAGGTTATTTACATTATTGTTAGACCCTTACAGTGTTATTACAAAAAAAGATAAACAGGTTTAAGCCTTGTCTAATTTTAGGACAACTAATTTGAAAATATGCATCCATGATATTAGTTCAGTGATATGTCAAACAACTTTAATTAGCCGTCTTATAATTAGACACGGTTCAAACATTGTTTTAGTTTTTTTGTAATAACACCGTTATTTTCTTTCTTTTATTTCGTTATTTGTTATTTTAATTGTAGTTAGGTATATGTTGATTTACGCAACGGGGCGACGTGATCGCTTTGCGACGCCTCCAAATAAATAAAAATATAAATAAATACCTATTACGTTGTTTGTATGTCATGTGCATGTTTGTAACACAACCATGCCATACCAGCTGAACGTATTTAGATAAAACTTCAGTATGTAAACTTGAAAAATTATGTATCAGGCGGGACTCGAACCCGCATCTCCTCGCATGCCGGGCGGGCTCTATACCATTGCGCCTCCGAGACACTGCGACTCAGCGCGAATTTTTGAAGCATATTCTTAACGCTGTAAGCCAGCGTTGCTCGCGCTGAGTCGCAGTGTCTCGGAGGCTTAATGGTAAGATAGCGCCCGCCCGGCATGCGAGGAAATGCGGGTTCGAGTCCCGCCTGATACATAATTTTTCAAGTTTATATACTGATATTATAATTGCAATTTAATTGCTAAAATATCAAATAAAATAGATAAAACTTGGCACAGATAATATGTTGGAATAGCACATAGGCTAGGCATATTAACCAATGAAAAAAAGACCGGTGTTGTGGGATATTAATATGTTTTAAGACTACTGATTTTGTTGCGATTGTCCGAATCGAATTAATAGCATTAACAGCATGTATAGTAAAGTAAATTAAGATAAAACTTTATTAATAATAGGGGTTAAAGTATGAAATTGCCGATTATTTTCCCACTTTTTATTTTGTTTATAGCTCTTAAGGATAGTCGTATTATTGCGTAATTCTTTTTGTATTGTATCAAAAACTAAATAAAGTAACTTTTGACTAAAAGAAATGCAATACTAGTGCCTATTACTTCAAAGGAAGTCGTTGAAAAGACCCCTTACAATGTGTCAGATGACCTTCTTGCTTCAATTTAGTATATTTGTATTATATACTTTGATTTTCAGAAATTTAAGTACTATAATGCGTATCTTTATAACCATCTAACTTTCACCTTTAATTGCATCGAAAACGGTTCAGGCGTTTTAAAAAAAACTAAAAAATTGTTAGCATGGAAAAATGACTTTTCTCGATTTCGTCCATACCATACGGCAATTTCATACTTTAACCCCTAATATTTTATAAAATTAAAATAAAATAGTGACAAAAAAGATGCAAATTTAAAGATGATAATAAACAAGAAATCAGTTTCATTGTTTTCAATATACATATTTCAAAACTTTTATCATCATCATCATCATCAGCCTATCGCAGTCGACTGTTGGACATAGGTCTCATAGGACATAGGTCAGGATCATCGGCATTAAGAAACCGAATTTGGTAGGTTTTAATTTTAAACATAAACTTTTAATTTAGTCGCATCAGATGGAAATTAGAGAAGAATTTGAATTATACAGTGCTTTTATAATGAAATTATTATTTTTCAAAATAAATTATCTAGTACCGATTCGCTCTTCATACCTTGGTCTTACTCGAGCCAATAATCTACGTTAACCAAGCAGTACCCTGGTTTCGTCTGAAGTTATAATAACAGCCAGTCACTCCTTCCTACGAGTTTCATGATTAATGTTGAAACATCCTTGCCTCCGAAATCGGACGAATCATTGTGCGCTGAAGTTGCCAACATTAAGATGATGAATGTACATATCAATTGATGTTGAGTGTACTGACGAGTGTTTGTGATGAGATTTCACTTTGGTTTTTGTGAAGTCAAATTATTTAATTTTTGGATGTTTTATTTCGCCGAGTTATAACAGATAGTACGACGCACAACAAGTAAATGACACGAATGGTTTATCAGTTTTATATCCCAGCAAAATTGAGGAGATTCGAATCTAAAGATTTTCGAATTTCTTCACATTGATCGGGTTCGTGACCGCATTTGATCAGCGTGATGATTATTCCTGTGGAGGCCTTTTCCCTGCAGTGGGATCATGTTGGTGTTACATTCGAATTTTCTTACATTGCTCGGGTTTGTGACCGCATTTGGCAAGCGTGATGATAATATCTGTGGAGGCCTTTGCCCTTCAGTGGGATAAGAAGGATATAGTATGTCACGTCTAATTTTATTATAACAAAAGAAGATTGTCAAATATCCTCAATTATGTTAAAGTTAAGATTCCAAAGTTTTCGGGTCAACTTCTCTGGATGTTATCTGAACGCCATTCCTAGTCAAGTTTGAGAAACAATATTTATGTTGAATTTGAATGAGATCAGACAAAGTTGAACTTCTGTTTGCTCAAAGATAAAAAACCGGTAAATTTCGTGTCAGGCTCGCGATTTGAGTGTTCTGTACTCTCGTTATACAACAATACTTAGATTTTTGACACATTGCTTCTTTATGCAGATGAAGATTTAAAAAGAAGATATTTTGAAATATAATTGTTGATTATAAGTTTGTAATACTTACTTAGTTGCTCACATTACATGAATTTTTTAAACAAAAATTTTCTTTTTATTTACAAAATAACAACCTCCAAAGCAAACGTCTGTTTTGTTAATTTATTTGTACATTTCCCAGCGCCTAAAAAATATAAATATTGTGCCATCTATTTTATTAAGACAGCGGAACTCTAAAAAAATATATTTTTAAAATGGTGTAGATTTATTAGGCCGGCATTTTTTATGAGATAAGAGTTACTAAGAAAAATATAAGATTTATTGGAATTCTTAGAGCTAATCCATAATCTCCTAAAACAAAACTTGAAAAGTAAAAGTATTTAAACGTTATCTTTAGAGAAAAAAAAGTGAACAATTCTTAATTTTTCAAGTTTATATACTGATATTATAATTGCAATTTAATTGCTAAAATATCAAATAAAGTATATAAATAGCTGTTTCATCTTAACTGACTGTCAACCATCTGCAAAGATGTTTCTTTCGGGTGTTAAGGGTGCAAACTTCTAACATTTGATGAAGCAACGCTGGCTTACAGCGTTAAGAATATGCTTGAAAAATTCGCGCTGAGTCGCAGTGTCTCGGTGGCTTAATGGTATAGCGCCCGCCCGGCATGCGAGGAGATGCAGGTTCGAGTCCCGCCTGAGACATAATTTTTCAAGTATATATACTGATATTATAATTGTAATTGAATTGCTAAAATATCAAATAAAGTATATAAATAGCTGTTTCATCTTAACTGACTGTCAACCATCTGCAAAGATGTTTCTTTCGGGTGTTAAGGGTGCAAACTTCTAACATTTGATGAAGCAACGCTGGCTTCCAGCGTTAAGAATATGCTTGAAAAATTCGCGCTGAGTCGCAGTGTCTCGGTGGCTTAATGGTATAGCGCCCGCCCGGCATGCGAGGAGATGCGGGTTCGAGTCCCACCTGAGACATAATTTTTCAAGTTTATATACTGATATTATAATTGCAATTTAATTGCTAAAATATCAAATAAAGTATAATTCTTAAATGCTTTTTACGGTTTTCATAAAATATTAGAGGTTAAAGTATAAAATTGCCGTGTTGTATGGACGAAATCGGGAAAAGTCATTTTTCCATACTAACAATTTTTTAGTTTTTTTAAAAACGCCTGAACCGATTTCGATGCAATTAAAGGTGAAAGTTAGATGGTTAAAAAGCTACGCATTATAGTATTTAAATTTCTGAAAATCAAAGTATACATATAATACAAATATACTTAATTGAAGCAAGAAGGTCAGCTGACACATTGTTAGGGGTCTTTTCAACGACTTTCTTTGAAGTAATAGGCACTAGTATTGCATTTTTTTTTAGTCAAAAGTTACTTTATTTAGTTTTTGATACAATACAAAAAGAATTACGCAATAATATGACTATACTTAAGAGCTATAAACAAAATAAAAAGTGGGAAAATAATCGGCAATTTCATATTTTAACCCCTATTATTTGTATTCATTTGTCAAATAGATTAATTTATTTGTTTCTTGCTTTTGTATAAGCACAAAGTTGATGCTTAGAACTAGAAGCAAAAGATGATTGTATCGTTGTATAATGTTCTGCAAAAGTATACCTCGTTAAGGTTCGTGGACAGTTAAAATATAATATATATATAGTACATAATATTATGTCTATGACATTATTGTGTGGAATCCATAGTATGCCTAAAGGTCGTTAAACACATTGCCTCGTAAAAGCAATATCTCTATTTATGGTGTAATTTATTTGTAATAATCGGGTTTTAATAGATGTGGGACCGAGAACGCACCCTGGGAGAGCCCATTGTTCCTGTATATATACAGAAGACAGTGATTTATTTACGTATTATACAGGACGAAATTTTAACCACTTTCCAAAAATTTTTTTGGTGTTCAGTATCGTAGTTAAAGCCCATTTATGAAGTAAAAAATGTAAATCAAGTTTTCACCTAAAAATGTTTTTCGCAATATAGTTTTAATTTTTTACAGTTTTAGGCCTGTTTAGGTATAAAGGGAAAATCAAAAACTTATTATTAGTATCGTAATGAATGAATGTGATGTGCATTGCGTTAAAAAAGTGTTGCTAGGCGGCCGTATCATAAATTTTAGATTTTTGGCGGACATTTTTTAAGTGCTTTATCTTGACATTTTTGTACTTGGCTATACCAAAAGAAAAAATACGTCACTTGTTTTTTATCTCGTAGATTGATATATTAAAATTTGGAAGGTGGTTAAAATTTCACCCTGTATAGTTATTGAGGCTTTTGTAAATTTTAGATTTATTACTTGCTACCTGTGCAACGCCCCGTTTGTCTAGTGATTTAAATACCGGACTAAGATCTCGGGGTCTCAGGTTCGAATCCCGGGTCGGGCAACAAAAAAGTTTCGAAGTTTCGAACATTGCTCGGGTTTGTGATCACCGACCCGCATTTGGCAAGCGTGGTGATTATGCCAGTACCCATCATTGCTGTGGTAACTTGAATTCAATGATGGAGGCCTTTTCCCTGCAGTGGGATGAGTATAGGCTGTTACTTTACTTTTACTTTACTTTAAATATTGGAACGTGTGAAAGGACCCTAGGGCCTAATTGCAGAAAAAGAACTAATATTACCCCTTCCAGACCCGTTAAGCCCTGGCTCCTGCTCCGGTTACTAGATAGAAGTCCTAGTGGTCCACCCTGGGCAACGGCATCTTTGGTTTTCTAACCAATGATGACGGCTAGTGACGGTGGTAGGCTTCGTAAGAGGCTGCCTGGATGCTACTACCCTCCTGCCGGAGTCCAGCACCAAACAGTTTTTCTGTGTTCTGCTGGTGTGTGGGAGAAACAGTACCTCTGGGTAAGCTCGCTCGATCTTAGGCTTCTTTTTAACCGTAAAGTTAAGTATGTAGTCAAGAGCAAGCCCATTGTTTATAAAAAGTCTTAAAAACAACTCACTCAAGATGGTTATTATAATTATACTTGTCAGAAATAACGTCAAATCGGACGCCAGCGCCTCATCTCGGCGCTCGACAGAGTTTATGACGAGTAATCGGCCAAAGCAAGTTCAGTCTTCATGTATCGGTCGAGCAGTGAACACGCGTCTAGAAACTGTCGCGTGTTCAATTTATGTAATCGTTGATTAACTACCCACATAAACTGAGTTTTTGCTAAATCAGTTAATTATTTTTTTACCGACATTACCCACGTACCTGAAAAATTTGTGTAAATGGCCAATAATAAAGGTCCGGAGTTACCCTCGCTTACACTTATCAGCTTAAAAAACTCTAAACTGCAGACTATCCTTGGAAAGTCATACGATAAGAAGGAACTCGACATAAATATGACTGTTGACCTAATTAAAAGCCAGGGAGTACTTTTGGCCTCGCAACTCGCAACTAGGAGCTGTCACGTTGACATTTGTCTGACGCGATAATCCCGCCTTACAGGGGGACAGGCAATTTGCAGTACCTAAACTTATGGCGTGTATGAAAACACTTTTGGAAACTTCCTTCACAGTATTGTCATTATATACTGTGCTTTTTTAACCGCCTGAAAAATGAAGCTCGCCGTAAAAATTATGTGTAACATCTTTGCAGTGTCATTTTTTAGCGTTCCTTACCCAAAGGGTAAAAACGGGACCCTATTACTAAGACTTCGCTGTCTGTCCGTCTGTCCGTCGCTCTGTCACCAGGCTGTATCTCAAGAGCCGCGATAGCTAGACAGTTGAAATTTTCACAAATTATGTATTTCTGTTGCAATAACAACAAATACTAAAAACAAAACAAAATAAATATTTAAAGGGGGCTCCCATACAACAAACCCGATTTTTTGGCCTTCTTGGTTCGGAACCCTTCGTGCGCGAGTCCGACTCGCACTTGGTTGGTTATTTATCAATACAAATAATCATAACAAATAATTCAATCATAACAAAATGATTCATACATACATACATACATACATACACTCACGCCTTTTTCCCGGAGGGGTAGGCAGAGACCACATCTTTCCACTTGCTACGATCCTTACAGACTACTTTCGCTTCATCCACATTCATTAATCTTTTCATACACGTTCGCTGGTTTAGGGTACTCTTGACCTGACCTTTCTTTAGAACTTCCCCGATTTGATCAAGATAAGTTCGTCGAGGCCTTCCCCTTCCAACATTTCCATTCATACTCGCCATATATATCTTTTTAGTCAATCTGCTTTCATTCATCCTCTCAACATGTCCAAACCATTTAAGCATTCCTTTTTCAATACTGGTCACTACATCCTCTTAGCTATTCATTAAGAAACACGCTGTGATGCGCACGGATGCAGCAAAATAATACGCACGTCACAGCGTGTTTCAAAATACATAGTCCGAATCAATGTTCAATATTTTTCTGAAATTAATTTTAGTGATAAAATAAATAACACTGCCAAGAGGTAATGCATAATGGTTACATAACGCATGCTTTGTTTGTCAGGCGGTTAAAAATACATGAAGCGACTTTGTAGGTACGCGTGGAGAAACTATCCCTCGGAATACAGCAATTTTTCCTAAATAAAATATTGAATACTGTAGAAGTATGAGCGAGAGGTACGAGTATACCAGCAAAATCTCTCTATAACCTGTTGAAAGACCTTGGCTTGGCCAGAACTGCAGTAGGTTCTATACTAGAGCGAGTGTCTAAAACTGCATTAGCAGGTTCGTACGAGATTTGGCCGGGCAGGGAGAGAAACACGAGCAGTCAACACTCACCTTAGTGTTGATGTACGTCGGAAAGGGGCCCCTTAAACCTACACCCGTGTCACAAGTCCCGGGAGCTACTCGGAGTTTCTCTTTCTGCCACACGATGGACCCGGCACCCGCATGGGGAATCCATGGAACGCTAAGAAGTTTGTCTCTCTAGCCTATGTAGTACAACAGCATATAATTAGCAAGCTGTTGCCCGCAACTTTGTATGCGTAGATTTTTGAATTTAAAACTATGTATTAAAAGTATCCCTCGGGAACCGCACCTTTTCACGGGATAAAAAGTAGCCTATATGTTATTCCAGTCAATAAACTAACAGCGTGCCAAATTTTATTCAGATCTTTTATAATATTAATAGGATTTCAGAGCTAAATTTCATGGCAATTTTTGTTTAGCAGTTTTGGTGTGACTATTTGTTATAATATGAATAGGATTTCAGAGCTAAATTTCATGGCAATTTTTGTTTAGCAGTTTTGGTGTGACTGAATTAAATTAATAGAAAAGTTGATCAAACAAATATTGATCAACTTTTTTACATTTATATTGTAGTGCGATAATGTATTGTATATACAGGATGAAATTTTAACCACTTTCCAAAATTTTTATAGGCCTTCAGTATCGTGTTTAGAGCCCATTTATGAAGTTAAAAATGTAAATCAAGTTGTCACTCGAAAATATTTTTTTTGCGATAGTTTTCAATTTTTACGGTCCTAGATCTGTCAAAGTATAAAGGGAAAATCAAAAACTTATAAATAGCATCGTAATGAATGAATGAGATGCGCAACGTGTAAAAAAAGTGTTGCTGAGAGCCGTATCAAACATTTTAGATTTTTGGCGGACATTTTCTAAGTGCTTTATCTTGGCATTTTTGTACTGGGCTATACCAAAAGAAAAAATACGTCACTTGTTTTTTGTCTCGTAGATTGATATATTAAAATTTGGAAGGTGGTTAAAATTTCACCCTGTAGTGCAATAAAGAGTATTCATCCATTCATAATGCAGTTTAAAAAAACAATTTTCAATTCGCACGTTTTCATTGAATCGTCGGATTACTATTTTGTATTTTCTGCATAGTAAGTTTAAAAGATAGCCCCGCCCTAACGGTTCAAAACTTCATAAAGGTGTAGATAACTTTGGATTAAAGTTTATATAAGTGTCACGCGCAGTAAATTACTTCGGGCGATATCAAAATACGCGCTACCTATTTTAAATACTCCATTACAAAATTTTAGAGCTACAAGTATGGTTATTTAAGAGGAAACACTACGAGCGAGAGAATTGAAAAATAGGTATTTGTAAAGTCTATTGCTGTCGCGCAGTGCCAAACGCATTCACCGCAGAGTGTGATAGAGACAACTGCTTCTTGGACCGAAAATACCTACTAAAAGCACACCAAATCAACGTTTCGTAGTCCCCCGATTACTCTTCCTAAACTAGACCGATTAAATTTTTTTTTCATTAAAAATAAAAAAAAGGCTTTGTCCGTGTTTGTATGTTTTTTTTTCTAAAATTTAGACAAATTTGTTTTCTGGATGTTTAAACAAAGCGGAAAATCTGGCGAATTTTTTCCATTTTTGAGAGTTCTTATCTTTTTATCAATTAATTTATGAAAAAACAGAAAACATAGAAACATGCTAATAAATAGTGGCCATAGATTTTTATAATAAAAACGGCCGTAGTATTTCCTCTTAATGCTGTAGCCATATTAAAAAGACATAACAAGGACAAGAGATCGATATTCCTAGAAAACTACAACATCTTTATAATATATTTTAGATCATTATAAAAAAAAATATCCGAGCTATATTTATGTGTACCAGAAGGCCATGATTTCAATAATTAATAAATAACTAAGCACGGAGTTTTCCCTATTCTGTACAGAGTATTTGCATCAGCACCTCTGATTTTTGATGTATTTTTAATTTTTGTTTTTAATAAAAAGTGTATATTTTGTCATAAATAGGCCTCACAATTATATAAAAACGAACGATTTGCGATTTGAGACGAATTCTTTACTTGTAAATATATTTTTTTAAATTTTGTATTTAGATAGGTTTTTATTTTTATTTTAGATTTTAAGTTTTGTTTTAACTTGAACTGTAAATTTATTCTATAATATTCTAATAAATATTCCGTACTAGTTTAAAAATAAAACCAACGTAAGTATAGTAAGTATACCAACCACTTAAGCAAACAAAGTCGCAAGCGCCATCTAGTTATATTAAACACAAACGAATATGAAAACGTTGACGTGCAAATTGCTGCAAAACCTGATTAGTATGTTTTTTCTCAATTTCTTTGGGTTTAACGTTAACAAAGGCCTGTTTGACCCTGTTTTTTGTCTAAAAAGGTCCGCGGGATTAAACACAATGACTGGTAATCTGCCTAATTAGGTATACGAAACGGGAACGCCAGTTTTTCTCTCAGCGATACAATAGGTGGAAGAAAATGATAATTATATAAGACTGAATTGAATTAAGACAAGATATTTTGCACTTTTTTAACTGTTAAACATGGTGTTAAGTAAGACAGAACGACATAGTTCGAAAACACAAATTTCCTTAAACAAAAATTACGTTTGTCTTAGGAGCTACTTGTACCCACAACCTTTACCAGGTGTCACCTCTAACTGTTAAACAGCGCCATCTGTTGCAAAAGCAACGTAACTTGCTTGTATCAAATGGCTTCTTTCCAAATATAGATGTCGCTAGCTTTTTATTGTGTTTATAGACCGTGGTCAAGGAAATACATTGCTCTTTCAATCTTTGGAGCCATATTAATTTCATTGTTTAACATTAACCAATGGGGGCTATCGCTAGTGAATTTGCCACTAGAGGCGCTAGTGTCGCGTGAGGTCCAATATCATTCACTTTGTACTGGTTTTAGCGGAATTTGTTGCATAAATTATAATTTCTTTAATTTACCTGCTGGAAAGTGATCTCCTTTGTAAAATATCGCAAATATGGATTATTTGGCGATTAATGTGAACGCTTTAAAAGCGGAATTAAGAAAAAGCGCATAAATAGGCGGCCTCAAGAGCAACTACTTCAGAAGTTAGTTTGTTGATATCAAGCTAGTTATTTATAAACAATATAACCTTAATTAGGTTCAAGATATAACACTATGTTTCGGCGCCAATCGCCTTTGAAAGCTATACCTCCGGACCTCAGTCTACAGTGGCGCCAACTGGTGAGCAAAGAAACGGTAGTCCCCATTGAACTACCAAGACATTGTCTGTGTCGAATCAAGGCAGAAGATAATTTAAAGAATTATACTTTTAATTATTTTACTACTAGAGCTATGTGCTGCCCCCAATTGATTTAATTCTATTATTTCTAAACAAAATCAATTTTCAAAAAACTAGAACCGTATCCTTTTAGCAAATTACCTCTAGTACCTATTCATATTAAATAAATATTTATATAAATGTCACCTACAGCAAATTCTAGTATATAGGTACCTCTATAACTTATTTAAGCAATTGGATTACTGAAAAAACAATATCAAAGACACAGTTTGCTTGTTTTGTAGCTTAAATATAGATACCTAAAATATAAGAACTGGACACTATTTTATTTTATTTTACAACAATTCTAAATAACTGTGCGATAATAACAGTATCTGAAATTGATCCGACCGAAAACGAAAATTGTAATCGTTATCTTTTATTGGCGAAGCTTTTAGTGACTCAAATGTCTCCTTAGAATCACAGAGCAGCATTCAAATAACATCGTCAATAACCAGCTGTATAATCGCTTTGTAATTAACTGTTATACCGCATCATGCTTTAATACTATAAGACCGATTCATGAGTTTTGAAACGCTAAATAAATACGTAGTAACGACTGAAGCTCATGAGATTGAGGTTAGATTATGCGTCCTTAATGACATCGTCTGGGATACATTGTTCGTTAATATGCGTTTAATGAGTGAGTAATTGCTCTACACTAAGCGCTTGTGGATTCATAATTAGTTTTTGAGATGTATTTTCTTCATGAATAAAGTTGGGCGTTGAAGCGTGGTGATTATGCCTGTGCCCATGACTGCTGTAGTAACTGGAATTCAATGATGGATGTTTTGCCCTACAGTGAGATGATTAATATCCGTTACTTTAGATACTAGGGTGTCAAATGATTGCTAAACAATTCAGAAAAGTTATTTTAACGTACTTGTTTGTACTTTATATTTATACAACGTGTTCCTTTTGATATCCCATAACTCTGGGCCACTCTAGGGTATTAAACAGACCATGGTAAAGAATTAAATTGCATATGAATTATTTTTTAAAAATTAATTTTTTTTGTTACATTTTTTCATACAAAATAATTCAAAAAAGTCACGACTGTTTATTTATGTAAAACACCCTTACCTTGTTATGAATGAACTTTTGAATGAAAAAGATTTACTCGTACCTACTTATCAATGAAACACCCACACACGTCAATGTTTTTTACAAGTTACGCTCTCCAGCTACTTTACTACTACACTTTAGTGTAAGTTTGCCAACGTCTCGCAAAACTAAGGATTCGCCATACCGGTTACACTTTTTTAACAAATTTTACTAAAATTGATGTTATATTCAAAACTATTGATTTTTGAACTACATGTTCTAGGGCGTTTTATATTATTTTTACCTATAGAACATAACCTTATAGTTATGGGCTATCAAAAAGAACACGCTGTACAATATTAGCTAAATGTAACAAACTGGAAATTCATAAAAAACAAAGTACATGGCATAAATACTGAATCAATTAGTTCTGATGGACAATACAGTTGAAATCAATATATTCCAAAACTATAATCAAAGACGATCCGGTTGGCGTAGTGGTTCGGTGTTCCGCCTTCTACGCAAGGATCCATCAATGATCAAGGTTTGATTCCCGGTTAGGTTTAGGAAAAGACCTTTTCTCAATTGGATTGAATCTGGAGGGTTGGGGGGAGGCTAAGGTCGTGCTTCGGAGGGCTGCACTAAGCCATTGGTTAAGGTAAGATGGAAGACATAAAACAACCGGCGTACACACCGGTTTTCAAAATGTCGCCTGCACCGAGGTCCCGGGTTGGATTCCCGGACAAGTCAATGTAGAAAAAAAAGTATTTATCTACATTTTCTCGGGTCTGGGTGTTTGTGGTGCCTTCGTTGTTTCTTATTTCCAAATTACGAGTGCTTTAAATAGTTACTCAAATTGGGATCAGAACAATGTATTTGATGTTTTCTACATTTATTTTTATTTATTTTAGTTATTTATTTATAATATCAAGTCAAGTCAGAAGTTTATTATAGGCGGTTTGAATAACTGTGACACCAAGTCCTCCTCGAAGAATATACGATAAAAACAAGAAGATTATTAATTGTTTCACCAAATCTGATCTTTAGACCTTTACATTGAATACACTTACTGCTAAAAGAGCAGATCTTTAAAGTTAACTCTGCAGTGTTCACAACATTGAAAGAAGTTTAAAATTTAGTGCCGCGTTCATAATTCTGAAGTTTGCCGTATATTATACCTACATCCAAAAGAAGCCCCGAAACCGCAGCGGACGAAGTTCCGAACAGCCGGTGCGTGATAACTTTGCTGTGCAGACTCTATGATGTAGGTGTTAGGAGCCGAGATAGGGACGCGGCGTTGGAAAACCAAACAAAAATTCAAAATTAGTTAACTTTAAAAAAAAACAGAATTCAGAAGAGTTGACTTAAGAGCTCGTTTGTGTTTAGAATTGGTAACCTGTAGAATGGGAGCTATCGCTACTGAATTTGCCACTAGAGGCGCTTGTGTCGCGTGAGGTCCAATAACATTCACTTTTCACTAGTTTTAGCGGGCTTCGTTACATAAATTATAATTTCTTTAATTTACCTGCTGGAAAATGATCTACTTCGTAAAATTATCGCAAATATGGATTATTTGGCGATAAATGTGAACGCTTTGAAAGCGGAATTAAGAAAAAGCGATAAAATAGGCGGCCACAAGAGCAACTATTTCAGAAGTTAGTTTGTTGATATCAAGATAGTTATTTATAAACAATATAACCTTAATTAGGTTCAAGATATAACACTATGTTTCGGCGCCAATCGCCTTTGACAGCTATACCTCCGGACCTCAGTCTACAGTGGCGCCAACTGGTGAGCAAAGAAACGGTAGTCCCCATTGAACTACCAAGACATTGTCTGTGTCGAATCAAGGCAGAAGATAACTTAAAGAATTATACTTTTAATTATTTTACTACTAGAGCTATGGGCTGCCCCCAATTGATTTAATTTTATTATTTCTAAAAAAAATCAATTTTTAAAACTTCACAAGCGTGGCGAATAAGGCAGAGTCCTCCTATTGGAGATTTGTACGCCTATGAGTGAACTGAATTTGGCTGATGATAAACTGACAACGAATGTATAGATAATTATATAATTCTATTAAAATTCGAACTTTTGTGCAAGACTACTATCAAGGATAAACATTAAATTTTAGAGATTCTGAAAGAGAAAATTCACCAGAAATTCCTTATCCATAAAAGCTGTAACTAAAGTATTAAAAATCCCTAACCGAGGCTTAATTGCTGGGAAATCTCAATTAGCACCTTTTTACTGCACGTGAGAGAGTCATTATTTTATGAGTGTTATGTTGACAGAGGGTTATATTAAGCGAAACATTATAGAAACTGGAATTTTTAACTGGAAAATTCAACTTTTTAAGCTCCATTGCAAGGTTATAAACTCAGCGATCGGCACCGAAATGGCATCGCACCGCTTTGCAACAGCACCGCATATATAAATATTATCGTTAGATGATAAATTGCTAATTCCTTATACTTACAGTGATGTTAATACGTTTATATATAAATGCTTTCTTGTTACATAACATGTATAGTACCTACATGGATTGTATACATAAGTTTTTGTATTTACAAACACAGTGCGTATTTTTTTTTTTATATTTTAAGACATGTGCCTCACTGGGCCACACAGAGCCATCTAGTCCCAAATTAAGCTACTATTAAGTACCCTGTCGTATGGGGTACTTGACAACCGATAAGTCGTATGGAGACATTTACATACAAAATGAACCGATTATAACAAAAAGTTTTGTTACAACTAATTCAAACAACGTAAAGTACTCGTTTGAAATAAGCCTTCAAAATCAGATTCTACAATTTATAAAGTCAGTTTAAAATTGAGTTGTTGCCAAATTAAATTGAAATGTTTTTATAGTTGTCGTCAATTTAATAAGCATCAATCAAATTTTGCCATCCTTGACAATCGTTAAGTGCCTACCGATTCAAAATTGGTAACAGATTGCACGATTTTTAAAAATAAATAAAAATAAATATTTAAGACATGCCTCACTGGGCCACACAGAGCCATCTAGTCCCAAATTAGGCTACTATTAAGTACCCTGTCGTATGGGGTACTAGACAACCGATAAACTTACTTATTTACTTTTTTTTTGTAAACACATACTTATAATACATAGAAAACACCCAGACCAGTTCAAACAGACATGTTCATGCACACAAACATTTGTACTGTGCGAGGATCCGGCTCGCGACCCACGGCTCAGAAGCAGCGTTTACTACCGCTGATCCAAATGGTCGTCAAATTTTGTCGGATTAATACCTATTTATATTAAGGTTTCCTCTCTTAATATCTCTATGAGTAAGCTGAGAATCTTTGGGCGTCAATTAAAATCTATAATATTAATTAGTTTATTTATAGCTACAGTATATTAGTAAATAATTACAATCCGGACGATAATTATAATATAAGACACTATCGGAGCCATATTGGATAACGCTTTTCACAGAAGGCCTTTAATTGAGTACAGTTTAATAATTACTTTGTGTAATTAAAGCAAATTAAGCAGAGCGGTGTGCTTGGTAAAACTCTATAGGCGTAACATATGCGTACTTTGCAACGCATTGAACAAACAATACGTGTATGCGTTGAATTACGCGTACTTTGGAACGCATTGTACTGACAAAGCATGCACGCGTAACTAAATTACGCGTTTACACGTGACTTAAATTACGCGTACTTTGATCGCTTTGAACTTACGCTTTGTAGAAACTATAGGGAAAGTAGGTAATATAGTTTTCTTGTGGTAGAGACAAAGCATTTTAATATGCGTAAGTATGCATTTAATCTACGCCTAAGATTTTTTTCTTATTATTCGGTGTGTTTTCCCCAGGGACTACATACTCACCATTTATAAAGCTAGAGTAAAAAGGCTGCTTCTGGGTAAGCTCGCTTCATCGTAAGCTTTCTCTCAACTCCAGGGTTCAATGTGAGGACTACTGACTAAAACAAATGGTTTTAAAAGTATACTTTCGTTTATATAATAATAAAAGTTTACTTTCGTATCAAAAATATCATCGTATAAATTTTATACTATAAAAGATATTCTGAACTTCCCCCACACATCTTCGTAAACAGTATCTCATCATAGCACGGCTGTTAATTATTTTGATATTCACTACCCTAACATCGCCATTGTCCCCGTGCCTTCCAATTACAAGAAGATTTATTAGAGAATTCTTAAAGGGCAAAAACAAAAAATTGCCCAATCCCAGAGCCAACCAGTAAGTGATGACAGTAATTGCAGGTGGCGAGAGCTATAACGATGGCCATCATTCATCAGAAAAGTCGCCCTTCCAAGCAAAGATACGCCTAAATACCAACAGAAAAGTCGTCTATTTTTTTGTATTTTTGGTAAATTTTGAAGGGTGATAATAATAAATTAATCTAAAGGAACAAAAAATGAATTTTCGAAATGTATGGACGCGCATCACTTCCAAGCAAAGACTACTATAGAATTGCTTCCAAGCGATTGCACCGAGTTGCATGATATTTTTTTTATTGTGTTTGTTATTGTCATGGCAAAATGTTTGATAATTGTATGAAAAAAGAACTGTTATAGAAATACAAACAACAAAAGTTAGTAAAGAGTTAACAAGGCCAGAAAAAGATCATTTGCTTGCATTATCTTTATTAAAAATACTTTTTTTCTACATTGATCCGTCCCGGGTTTGGTACCCGGGACGTTGGAGACAAAGCACCTTGCAAACCTTGCAAAAACTCCACACAAAAAACGTTCTCATCAAATTTTCTTTACTTCTTATTATTTATATATCTTCGTTATATTTTGAGATGAAGTTCTCAAGCACAAACAATGACAGCTAATGCCAAATAATAAACTAAAATTAGTAGACAAGGATCCGAAAATGGAATAATCCCATCGCTAACCAGCGAGCAATAAAGATAATTGCAGGTAGCGCGGTCCTAACAACGCCTATCCATCATCCGACTCAGATTTACTCTCTGCGAGCCTAAGAACAAAAACGGTAAGCCTTCGACAGTTGAGTTACGTGGGTAAGACTGACTTTGATATGTAAAGATTTAGAAATGTTAACGGTTTATAACTTTTTTAAAAATCTAGGCTAAGACAATGTTTAAATATGGTTTTCTCGAGTTTATGAACACCATACATTAAAATGAATTATACATATGATTTAGAAAGCTGTCTTAAGTTAGTTATAATTTGTTATACTCGTACCACAATTAAGAGTTATTTATAGAGATTAGTAATAATATTAATCATCCTTTATTCAATTTGATGTTTAAAAGGTTAAGCACCACTGACCGGTAAATTTGATTTCATAAAAACCTTTTTTAAATCCCAAAAAAATAATATTCAAAAAGGCTCGGAAATATCTGCGAGTCTCGATTCCTGAACCATTAAAAACGTACCCACACATTCGTACGTAACCCTCAGTAGCCAAATCCGTCTAGCAATTGCCTTTTTTTACTCTGAAAGTAAATCTTTATAAATACCATGCACACTGACCGATAGATCTCCTCCGTAGAACGGGTGGATGACGAAAGTCTCGTTGCCTATGTGGATGACGCCGGAGACCCCGTTGCATGTGTGGAACGCTGCTGATGCTCCTGGATAGTCCTTCACGGTGCCATGGTAGTAGCAGTGCTCGATCTCCTGGTGGACAAAAGTGATTTTATTTATTTATTTGAAATTGGTACACAAACAGTGGGTCTAGCACAAAAAACTATCGAATTCGAATCGTTTGCGTGTTCGTATCGCCATCGAAATATTTACTATGAAAACTTAAACAGCGCTCGCGCGGTCAAAACTAGGACTACAAAACAAAGCACGAACTTTGTGTCGTTTGCTTCCGATACGCAAACGATTCGAAGTTGATAGTTTTTTGTGCTACAAGTACTGATCACTGCCATTTACAGAGCTAATTAAGAAAAAATACATTCTGTAACAAATGACAGAGATCTAAAATCAGCGAACACAGCATGGTTAACACATTAAGTGCCATGGAGGTCACCGGTGACCTCCAAACAATAAAAAAATAATTGTGTCTATTCCTTCGGCAGTTAAAGGCTTAATATGTATTATTTAAGATAATGCTACACTAAAACATAATATCTATTAAACTAACATAAAAAGTTAAACTTTTGCTTAAAATTACTTATTTTATAGAATACTTATCAAGAACAGAGTCGAGAACACTTATTTATTATTAAAAAAATTCGCTTACAACTTTCTTAAACTGGGGAAAATTGCCGTTTGAAAAGATCAATATCTCTAACACTGCGAGCTACCTCGTTGTATGGACGGCACATTCTCATTATGGGATTGACAAAGCAGGTGTTGTTCCTGTAAACCTGTAGGGCGAATATGTTCGGGTTTCGAGATCTGTATTACCGATGATGTTATTGTTGGGATTAACAAAAACCCAATTAGGCCTAAGTCAAATTGATCTTCTGAGTATCACGGCCCCCTCTCCGAAGGTGCAACATGACCGTAGTATTTATTCTGTTTATCTGTTTTTGAATGTTAATAATTCGTTGATGATCTGTAGAATTGATGGTTTTCTTATATTTCGCTTTCTATGTGCGAGTACCTTAAAATTACTAATTTTATTAGAAAATTCGTTCCCATTAATGTATCAATGCTGTTGGTGTTCCGGATAAAATAAAATCAATTTGTGTTTTGACACTGTTTTAAGCAAATAAATTGCTTGAGGAATTTAAAAAAAAATAGTTACCTGAATTAAAGTTTTTTGACTGTCTTAGGTGGAAACCACAATCTTCGCTTACCGCTAGCCACTAGATGGCTCTGTGTGGCCCAGTGGGGCATGTCTTAAATATTATTTATTTATTTATCAACGCCCCGTTGGTCTAGTGGTTTAAATACTGGGCCAAGATCTCGGGGTCCCTGTTTCGATCCCCGGGTCGGGCTACAAAAAGTTTCGAATTTTCGAACGTTGTTTGGGTTTGTGATCACCAACCCGCATTTGGCAAGCCTGGTGAATATGCCAGTTCCCATCATTGCTGTGGTAACTTGAATTCATTGATGGAGGCCTTTTCCCTGCAGTGGGTTGATTATAGGCTGTCACTTTACTTTTTTTTATTTATTTATCCGATTCTAAAATCTAAGTAAAAATTTTTCTTTCGGATGTTGGAGGTGCATTATAAAAAACATTGATGGAATACTGCTGGCTTACGTCAATTAAATACGTCGACACAAATGTCATGTTAACTCAAGTAAGTGGTTAGAGGACTAATCATCTGATATACATGTAGGTACCTACGTGTAGGAGGAGGAGCGATCGCCGTTTGCCAAACTACGATCTGTTAGGAGACCTGGCCCGAAAGAAAAAAAAACGAAGTTTCACACGACTAAATTTATTCGACCAAAGTCACAAAATGACACACCACTGACCACTCGATTTGCCCAGAGCAAGAATCGCGCTATCCGAGAGTTCTAAAATCTAACTTACTAAGCTTGGAACTGAATTCTAGTGAAAATAGAAATGACAGCTTGCAAAAAGAATACCTACGGAAAAGTATCGAATTTGGTAAAGCGCTGACGCTCGTGATCAGTCCGTGTTAAGTAGGGTTATAACAGATCGTCAATCCTCAAATACGCTAACGAAGACGCGATACTCCTGGTCATCTCTTTTTGGCAAATGGTACTCTTCTAACCACCACTTACGACTCCGATGGGAAGAGAAGGTTGGCGTTATTCTATTTTTTGGCGTCCCCACATTCGACAGCATTGATTACGCTATATTCAAATCAACGTTTGTACTATATTTCAAAATGTTCGTACTTATGTATCTGATATTAGTCTATGTACTGATATCGGGAATACAATGCGATCATCTGTTTCTATTGCACTACTTGTGGACCCCGCGAATTTTGTAGTTCACCAATACTTAAACAGCCGGTAAACATAGGTTGACGATTAATTTGACACAATTCCCATACAAAATACGTCAAATAATATTTTAAACGCTGTTTAAATTTTAACCGTCTGTTGGTGAACTCTACCCTTAGACCCGAGTTCACCAACAGACGTTCACCAACAGACAGAACTCGGGTCTAAGAAGTGCAAATCTTTAATGTTAACTTTCCAACGTGATTATTACTTAATTATTATCTTATTCCTAACCAAGGCAAACCAAAAAACACCAAAATGGTAAAAATCGGTCCAGCCGATCTCGACTTATAGGTAAGTGGTATGGTAACTAACACGACTTTCTTTTATACAGGATGAAATTTTAACCACTTTCCAAAATTTTTGTAGGCGTTCAGTATCGTATGTAGAGCCTATTTATGAAGTAAAAAATTTAAATCAAGTTTTCACCCGAAAATATTTTTCGCAATATAGTTTTAAATTTTTACAGTTTTAGGCCTGTTTAGGTATAAAGGGAAAATCAAAAACTTATGATTACTATCGTAATGAAAGAATCTGATGTGTTTTGTGTAAAAAAAGTGTTGCTAGTCGGCCGTATCAAAAATTTACGATTTTCGGCGGACATTTTCTAAGTGCTTTATTTTGACATTTTTGTACTGGGCTATACCAAAAGAAAAAATACGTCATTTGTTTTTTGTATGATATATTAAAATTTGGAAGGTGGTTAAAATTTCAGGCTGTATAACCCCTCGATTGTATGTTATTCCAGACACAATTAAAATCAATTGTTATCGCGACCGCCGGCGGTCTTATGATCCTGTAGGAGTAGTAGCGTACGAGTAGTATTGTAGTATTGTATCGTAGTAGTGTTTTACCCGCCTCCGAGTGATTAGTAAAGAAGCCTTACAAGAAGAACTCATTCTCCTTGGAGCAACGTCCCTGATAGAAGAAACCCCGCGACCACAACAAGCTATATATAGATAGGTAAAAAAATAATTTCAGTTACTTTTCTACACAGTTTCCCAAGAAAGATTTTTAAAGTACCTATTAGCACCGAATAGCGAGCAAGTAAGTAAGTAACAGCCTATAATAATCCCACTGCAGGGAAAAGGCCTGCAACATTGAATTCAAGTTACCACAGCAATGATGGGTGTACTGGCATAATCACCACGCTTGCCAAATGCGGGTTGGTGATCACAAACCCGAGCAACGTTCGAAAATTCGAAACTTTTTTGTTGCCCGACCCGGGATTCGAACCTGGGACCCCGAGATCTTGGCCCGGTATTTAAGCCACTAGACCAACGGGGCGTTATAATAGCGAGCAAGGGCCAGTTGAAAATTTAAGTGAAAAACATAAAAAATTTTCAGCCCTTTAGCCTAATTATGTTTTATGTCACTCTTTATAAGCTTCTTCGGGGAACCGAGGGTGCTTTCTTATCCGTAATGGCGGTCGGCGTTAAAAAAACGCTCAAATTCAATAAATAATGCGCCCGGGCAATTCCGTGCTCGGGCAGACTTCCTAATTTGTCATTCACGAGTATCGTCTTTCTGCTGGCGAGTGGGTTGGGCCAGGAAAAACGAGTTAGCGATGACACAAGCGGCATATTTAATTGCAAGAGAGAAAATTCTAACATGTCGCGGAAAGCAATAGAATTGAAAGGATAAACAGATTTAGGTGTATGGGTTCAATTGCCATTGATGTAGGCGAAATTTTTGGTTAAGGAACTGTGTTTAATTTTCAACTGTATTTTTATTACTCAGAAAGCTGTTTTCAACGAAACAGAAATTTAATTTGAATGTGAACAAATAACAAAACAAAACCTAAAAGCGCGAAATGAACCAAAATTAAGATGATCGCCGGCCATTGCTTCTACATGAAAAGGATATGCGGTGAATGATGACTTAATTTTAATAATTCAAGGTGATTTCAAGACACAATACTTGGCTATAAGGCTTCTTCACGGGCACTAGCCCACACTTGTCCCAAAGAAGTAGTAATTTAAATTATTGGAACGTGTAATTATATTATATTATAGGAACAGCGCCTCCTAGGGTCTATTAGCAGAAACAAAACTGATTTCACTGATACTCTGAACCGCGAATCTTATAGCCCAAACTGAAAGCCTTGATAGCAATTAGGTACCATACTTTTTGCCTTATACATAGCTGGACTGTAGAAAGAAACCGAATAGGCTCCATTCGCAATTGAATGGAGAAACCAATAAAAGAACTCCTTATGTCCAATAATATAATTTGCTCGTATGGTTGCTTTTATTTAAGAAAGGCAGCCGAAGCCTGTTGCGGGGCAAACTTTGTAAAGGTGTAATTGTTGAGAAAACGCGCAAAAGTGAACCTTATTCCATTGAGGCACGAAACCATGGCGACATGAGTGGGGTTACATTCAGGTATGAAAAGACGATCACAATAAGAAAGACTGGATAGAATTTATTACAAAATATGTATTTCTGGTTTCATATAAAAATGTGATAGGATATTAAAACTAGAGGTTAACAAGTTACAAGTTTTTTAAGTTTCAAAACTTTTTAGGTCAAGAAGACTGATTTCTAAATAAAAAAAAAACTAGATCAATTTCGCTCAGTTCCCATAAGCTCATTAGTCATATTAAAAAAGGGACTATAGTCCCTTTTGACCCCAGCGTAGTCAGGCAGACCGCCGGGCCATCTCCTCTGAACTGCGCAGTTGGGTCTTGGCGTGGTCGTCCGCCAGGGAGAGGTGGCTCTCCCGATTATTGGACCCGAATTATAATAAAATTTAAGTTATACTTTATTTGATAATTTAGCAACTTAATTGCACTTTTAATATCAGTATATAAACTTGAAAATTTTTTCAAGCCTGAGACAAAAAATTTTCAAAAAAAAAAAAAATTTCAAGTTTATATACTGATATTAAAATTTAAGTTATGTAATTATTTATTTTTTTAATTTTAGTAGTTAATATATTAATTCCCTTCTTTCTAAATTTACTTTTGTAGCGTAGCAGAACCTAGTTTTCTGAGGGTATTCCTCTTCAAGGGTTCCCCAGATATTCTGCTACGTTATAAGACGTTGTCCTGTCTTAACTATGAATATTGATTTCAATTAGTATAATTAATTAAAAAAATATTTCAGATACAAATTTATTTATCGACATTGCAAATGCTAACCGCACTGGAAATTGTAATCGTTTGCAGCACGTATTCTGTCAATGTTATGTCAAACGCCATAATGTTACATTCAAAAAGTTTTAATTGTCAAAAGCGCTAAGGTTACATTACAAATAATTTAGTATGGTGATTAAGTTTTCTTAAATTTTCTAATTTTCCGGGCAAGTTTTTATTTTTTTCTTTCATAAGAATATTCTCCTGACAATAACAAACAAAACAAAAAAAGAATAAGCGAATTCGGTCTAGCCGTTCACGTTTGATGCGATGACCAAGGGAAATAGGGATTAATTTTTATATATATAGATTAAGAGATTATACAAATAATTAAAAACAAACGAATGTTTTACTTGACACCATAAGGAATGTCTTTTAAAAAAATAAGAATACACAGACACTGATTGGCATCAATTCAACACTGGTGGCTTAAGTATTTCACGCTTTTCATCGGTTCCTTTTTTTGTGCAAATCTTTTTATCTATAATTACTATCGTATTATCAGCCACTTCCCCTAAGGTCCAGGATAAATCGCTGACGCTGAAGCGTTATCAAAGAAATCGGCTTGTCATAAATTTATGTCTTAACAATTACGGCGGTAAGGCACAATCAAATATCATGGCGTTTGACAGGGGTTGCAACAAAACAAGTTTTTGATTTTAGCGCGATTTTCAATTTCAGTTTTATATTTTAAACGTTCTACAAAAATAATTGTAGGGCTATGCCTATTGATGACTTTTGGTCATATGGGCCAGATAAGTCCGATTTATTTATTTAAACATTATTGTACAGACACTAAAATAATGTACCAGGTGGACTTAATACCATATGGCATTCTCATTAACGATTCATAATAGCATATAGACATCATAATATAACATGTAAACATAATATTATAGCGTAATATATTTAAAATTGTCCGTCAATAACCGCTTACTAGGTTATAGTTATACAGAAACGTGAAACAAAGCTTTTTTCCCGGTAGCGTCAATTACCTAAAGAAACAATCTTACATAAATTGGCTTGGATCTCCTCTTTAACGTTGAATTACTTTAAAAAACCCGCCATGAAAGGAGATGCGGGTTCGAGTCCTGCTCAAGACATAATTTTCAAAATGACGTCTGCGTCTGATATATTTATTTAAATTAACATTCACGAAGCGCGCAGCACACTGACGCATCCTTTCACTTAATTGCTAACTTAACTACCGCGCGAAACGATCGTTAATGCATATCTGAAAGGCATTGCAATGAAAAATGTTACCAACTTTAGATAAATAATGTAGTTAATGTTGCCCTCAATAAGATAAAACGAGAAGTATCATCAGGTTTATCATACGACTAACATTTACGAAGTTATAACCACAAAGTTACTAAATATGAAGGTCTTTAGTTTTTCATTCATAATAAGGCTTTGTAATGGATACTGAAGGTACCGGTCCACAAATTCAAAGTCGTTCAGCGGGCTATTAAAAGAGTTATGCTCGGAGTTTCTCTTAGGGACAAAATCAGAAATGAGGTGATCCGGCAGAGAACTAAAGTTACCGACATAGCCCACCGGATTAGCAAGATGAAGTGGCATTGGGCTGGCCAAATAAGCAGCAGAACCGACAACCGCTGGAGTAAACGAGTTCTTGATTAGAGATCCGTCCTGGCAAATATTGTGTAGGTCGCCCTCAGGCCAGGTAGAGTGATGATTTGCGCAAGATGGGTGGCAGGAGCGAGAGAGGATGCGAGAAGCCGAGGATTGACCTAAGTGACGTGCAACTGGAGAGGCCTATGTCCAGCAGTGGACTGCGATAGGCTGATGATGATGATGATGGGGCTTTGTAACCAAATATTATCAGGCAATGAAATTTCTGGTGTAAATTCCTTCGCTAGCGATTTTTTGGATTCAAGTTGTACCTACTTAAAGCTGTCGAAAAATTTTATTCAAGGCAGTATTTTCGATTCAAAATCGTGTTTCAATATCACGTCACGAGTAGGTATTCTTCTCTGCATATACTATATTATGAAAAAATATCGTGAAATTTTTATACCAAATTAGGTAAAATTAATAGACTCAGGCGTTACTTTGCGGAAATCCATAACTAATTATGGATTTAGAAAATTATTTTGCTAATGATTTCCGCTTGTTAATATACCGGCCTAGATACCTTCACCACACTACCCGCACTTACACTGATTTGAGGAAGCACCTGCACCACACTAACACTGATTGAGCAAGCACTATTTCATGCAGGAAAACCGCCCGCCCTCCCTCAAAAATGCATGCAGTACAGTTAATGCAATTATTCGTCGTCGTCGGAGCGCAGCGAAGGCGACAACATCTCCTGAGGATGCCACGTGAAGTGGCAAAACGCGTCGAGGTTTTTATTATATTGGTGTTGGGTACTAATAATTGCATTAACTGTACTGCATGCATTTTTGAGGGAGGGCGGGCGGTTTTCCTGCATGAAATAGTGCTTGCTCAATCAGTGTTAGTGTGGTGCAGGTGCTTCCTCAAATCAGTGTTAGTGCGGGTAGTGTGGTGAAGGTATCTAGGCCGGTATATTAACAAGCGGAAATCATTAGCAAAATAATTTTCTAATTCCATAACCAAATTAGGTCATTTGAATATAAGTCTGTTGTTGATTTTTCAACATCAGTAACATTTCTCATTAACAAAAGGGATTTTAAAATTGCTAATTAGTACTATCTTGCTTAAGATGGAAAAAAACTCGCGACTGAGTAAAAGCCATAAGTAGAATCTCAATAGGACCCTCAGCAAGAAAATTTATCTTTTACGAATATTAATGCATGTTAGGAAACTCTGTAATTAGCATAAGCGTCTACAAACAATGTTCCATATTCATGTTAAAACGAACTCTAAAATAGACGTACAGTATCTTTTAAACAAATAAAATGAATCAAACAACAATCCAGGCTTTCGATAATAAAGCTAGAAGATAAAAAATAATAATATGAAAAAGTATCTCTACTAATAAATTTTAATGTATTACAGACTTTAACTGTCTGTCTTTGCAGGTACCTCAAGTACCACCCACGGGCCTGATCTCAAAGCTCCAGATTCTGTCATCTTAACGATGTTTTTGTTATCTCCGAAATAATTGAAAGGCGCTGTGGTCCGTGGATATTGTAATACAGGGTGGCTCAATTACAGTATAATAAAATTTGAGTGGACGATAATTTCAGCAAAAAGGAAATTTCGTTTCGCGATTAAATCAGTTTAAGTATTCGTTCCCTTTCAAGTTTGATTGTATTACAGAATAATATAATCGTGTATTACCGTGTTGACAATGGACGTTTGGAGACGCAAGACAACTTTGGAGAGCAATTAATTTAAATTTGGTTATGAATGACGAACACCCCGTTGGTCTAGTGGTTTAAATACCGGGCAAAGATCTCGGGGTCCCAGGTTTGAAATCGGGCAACAAATAGTTTCGAATTTTCGAACGTTATGGTTCGAAAATGTTCACCAACCCGCATTCGGCAAGGGTGGTGATTATGCCAGTACACACATCATTGCTGTGGTAACTTGAATTCAATGTTGGTGGCCTTTTCCCTGCAGTGGGATGATTATAGGCTGTTACTTTTATGAATGAAATATTTACTTATTTTAACTGTACAGAAGTGTGCAAAAACTTAATGTTCATTTATACACGGTGCATTTTCAACCACCTGTAAGACGAAGCTCTCGTTATGTTACCATTATGAATAACATTTTGACAGTGTTATTTAATTTTTTTTTGCCAAAATTTTTTTTACATATTAAATATTGGTTTAGCTATTTATTTTGAAATACGCTGTGACTCGCACAGATGTAGCTGTGTAAGGTCCATTCAACCGAGACCCCGCCGCAGCAAATTAATTCACCTGTGCGCGTCATAGCATGTTACAAAATTAAAAGTCTGAATCAAAATTAAAAAAAATAAAAATAAATAACAGTACATATTCAGATGGCGAGGGCTTAAACTGGCCCCTCGCCACAACCAGTATTCATTGTAGCAATGGGAATGAATATGTCGTCTTTACGACGTCATGTATAGGATTATTATAAAAGGAATAAAATCAGTGGCAATAAATAATAATAATAATAAATAATAAATAAATATTTCAGTTTCAGACATGCCACACTGGGCCACACAGAGCCTAGATGGCTCTGTGTCCCAAATTAAGCTACTATTAAGTACCCTGTCGTATGGGGTACCAGCCAACCGATAAACTTACTAATATACTTTTTTTTTGTAAATAAATACTTATAATACATAGAAAACACCCAGACCAGTACAAACAGACATGTTCATGCACACAAATATTTGTACTGTGCGGGGAACGAACCCGCGACCCATGGCTCAGAAGCAGTGTTTACTACCGCTGATCCAAATGGTCGTCTATATATATTCTGTAAAATATGTATAACGTGAGCACGTCACTCCAGCATGGAGGTTATAAATAAATAAATTTAAATAAATAAATAAATAAATGTTTAGGACATGCCTCACTGGGCCACACAGAGCCATCTAGTCCCAAATTAAGCTACTATTAAGTACCCTGTCGTATGGGGTACTAGACAACCGATAAACTTATTTATATACTTTTTTTTGTAAATACCTACATCCTTATTATATATAGAAAACACCCAGGCCGGTACAAACAGACATGTTCATGCACACAAATATTTGTACTGTGCGGGGATCGAACCCGCGACCCATAGCTCAGAAGCAGCGTTCACTACCGCTGATCCAAATGGTCGTCAAATTTATAATTCATATATCATAGTGCTATTAAGCCAATGAGATCACTGGGCCGCGGAGGCTTATAGCACTCCCAAATCAGGCCTCTTCTCATCAACTAATGACAGTAATCTATTCAAGCCGCACTCGGAGGCAAACAATGGCTTTTTAATTAAACAAACATCAAAGCGGGAAGTTTAAACTGGTATCTATTAATTGCGCGGATCTTGGATGTGTGCGGCGAGAAGTCATTTACGGAATTAGAACCTTGGTTTGAAGTAAACGTTTTGTGTTTACCGTTGGTCTAAACGGGCCAAGATCTCGGGTCTTTGGGGTGGTGGGATCTACCTCCTAGTGGTCCACCCTGGGCAACGGCATCTTTCGTTTTCTAACCAATGATGACGGCTAACAGATTCCTCTGCGGTGGTAGGCTTCGTAAGAGGCCGCCTGGATGCTACCACCCTCCTGCCGGAGTCCAGCGCCAAACAGATTTTCTGTGTTCCGCTGGTGTATGGGAGAACCAGTATCTCTGGGTAAGCTCGCTCCATCTTAGGCTTCATCTTAACCGTATAGTTCAGTATGTAGTCAAGAGCAAGCCCATTATTTAAAAAAAAAAGTCCTACTTTCAGAGGCCTTACTCCGCAACACAATGTCCGTATATTCGAATCTATCTGTCCCTTTCACTCATACTGATGTCTTAAAGTATCTGAAAGAGACAGATATATGTTGCAAGCTTCGTGTTGCAGAGTAAGGCCTCAGGCCTCAGGCCTCGGGCAACTAGAGTTTCATATTTTCGAACATTGCTTGGGTTTGTGATCACCAACACGCATTTGGCAAGCGTAATACCTATTTTTGCTTTATTTTGCACTCGCTTTTCAAACCGAAGCTAACCTTATCATTATCATGATCACCAATCTATTTCAGTTCACTGCTGGACTCTAACCTCTCACAAAGGAGCAGTACAGTTCTGGCAGTACTTTTTTAGTCGCCTCTTTACGACAACGACAGAAAGAGAACGAGTGATGTTATTCTTTCAATCGTTTTAAGGCTCTGTTTATGAATTGGACACCATACTTTGAACTTTAACCACATAAAATAAGGTTGGAATTTAATGAAAAATCCAAACATATGTACCTCATAAAGGTTCAACATACAACACACAATACAAACCAATTCAGGAAACATTCCTTCCTACCCGCTGATCGTACACCACAGGGCATCGAATCGGATCGAAGATGAAGACTTTCATGTAAGCACAATGTTTCCTATCCCAAAACATGTCAATGTTTTTAACCGTAGGTCCCTACACAATATGGTACGTTAGTTTTAAAAACACGGCCCGTAACGAGCATTGAGCCTGTAATTTCCGAGCCATGGAGTGCTACGACTTACTTACAGGCAAAGTCGATGCTGTTTTACGATCACCGTACGGCAGCGGTTCGGTTGCTAGCGGGTTGTCTAGCTTGGTGAGGTATGATAAAGGTTTTTGACTTGTATTATCATATTACTTCATTGTCAAATGCAATAGTAATGTATTTCTTTTGGGTGTCATAAGATGCCTAAACAATTATGCCAAATGTTGATAAGTCGAAGCGTCATCTTGCCATTTTTGGCGAGCGTAAATACGCTCAACATACGTGGCTTTTCTGGAAAAATCCAATCTTCGAGAGGCGTCATGTTACTTAAGTTCAATTTGAGCCAACGTTTAATTTTTTTGGTATTTACTTTCGTAGTTTATTTACGGTTTGTTTAATTTTATATTGTATAATTTTATTTTGGTACGAGGTAATTTTTTTAAAGATTAAATTACGAACCTCAAACTTGAATTTTAAAGCGTTTTATAACCATTATGTTGTAACCATTACAAAATGCAAATTAAAAAAAACATTGGTTTACATTTGATTTTTAAGGAAGACCTATCATAAATTATGTTTTTTACTTTTAAGCGTGTTTATTTAAAACAAATATTCTTGCCAAATTTTGAGTAAAGCTTAAACTTTAAATTATATTATTACCAAAGTACCTACTACTGCCTATAAACAGCAATGCAGAGTAACATTTGAAATCAATAACCAACACAATCCACGAAAACGGTAAAAGTAGTCAGTAAAAAGATTAATTTTAATCACCGCTTCCACTAAAGCCGAGCCTTTACCGTTTACCCAAGTGTTTGCATAGCTGAAGCGGTTTCTAAGCCGTTGCCTCGCCCAAGACGTTAATCCTTGCAGGAAATACAGGGGGTATCGCGGTTTATGGGACGCATTGGATCGTTTTTTCCGCCTATGGGAAAAGGGAATGTTCAGTTAAGGCAGCACTAAAAATAAAGTTAACATCAACCAGAACCCTAACACCATGTTTTTAATGTAGCTATTGCAATGCGTTCAAGTTTAGGATCTATTGTTATATGAGTGTTGGATGTTCCTTGCTAATTAAAAGAGTAATACCTCTTTTTATATGTTGGATATCGTCCGAGGCGACTAATACAAACGCACAGAAGTAGTCGGGCAGCAGCGCTTAACTAGATATAACGTGCTATCGATAACCCAAACAATAAATAATCAACAATTTCACGATTTTATTTTTTTAAATCCGTTAATTAAGAAACATGTGTTTCTTTTTGTTTGAAATAAGAAGATTATCTTAAAAGTTTTTGAAACTAGCTCGCTAAAATAAAATACCAAATTCTGTTCCTAATCATTTAGAAATTGCAGAGTGACATCTACAAGACTGAAGTTGTATCCAAATAGTTTAATTATCAAATTTGAACATAGAACAAAATAGACGGCAAAATGGATAAGTAGGATTTTTGAACGTTTACTGTATCGCTTAGGAACGCATGACGCACGCTGACTCAGAAACATACTTTTAGTATATTTCTGGCTCCTTTCACCCCTTTTCGGATATATTTTTGTCAAATGTTATACCTATACTGACTTAAACTTTCATGGTCACTATCGCCAGAGTTATGTGATTCGGGATTTATACCATGTACCTTATTTCTCCCGTGATCATGGCGCTTGCAACAGTGCCGAAATATCAGAAACACATAATAAATAAGATACATGGTATAAATCCCGAACCAAATAACTCTAGAAGTGTTATACCGTCAAAACACGCAACATTTTAAAAATCTTTTATGTATTTAAGGGAATCTTAATGCTTTTTTACTAACGAATCTTTAACATACTAACACTAGTGATGCCTTACAAAATTCGTTAACACCCTGTCAGGTTTTGCCTAAAAGCTTATCCAACACGTTCTACCCAATAAGACAGGCTTACGAAAAATCAATCGCAAATCCTAAAAGGTTAGCAGACACAGAACAGTTTACAGCGAATGTAGGCAACCTCCGAATTCGCGAAGAGGGAAATAAATTGCACGAACGGCACCGTCCGGGGGCAGGGGGATTGAGGAAATTCAGATTAGATTGAAGGAAGTTTAGATTGGATTGAATTTACCCGCCACCTTGTTTGAATTAGTATGGGCGAGCTCGATGCGTTCGATGCTGGGATAGAGTAGAGAAAAATAGGTATTTTTTTCTTCGTCACCCCAAGAAGGTGTAAATAATATGGTTTGGATTATAGGATCTTCTTGAGGTGATTCCTGATGATATTCAAGGTGGCGTACTTCTAGTTTGAAGATATTTTGATGCAGAGGTTTTGTTGGGTAGCACAACCATCAGCCATACTATAAGTCCAAATAAAGAGAGACATTAATACAAAAATTACATATTAGTCAACATAATATACAGGTTAATTATAAATCACACTACAAAACGTCTAAGTTAGGTTAGCTGAAGAAATCTTTAACAGTGTTAGGCCATTAAGGTACTCAATTTGAACCCTCTGTTAACTATTGACTTTAGTATAGTGTTTATTGTACATAATATAAGTAGCTAGTTCTTAAGGTAATTTGACGTCTGTTCACAGAGTGAATACGATGTCTAGTCAAATACACCCAACACCATAAACCTCAAATGTAGAATAAAATAGAATATAATATTAGGGGTTAAAGTATGAAATCGCCGTTTTGTATGGACGAAATCGAGAAAAGTCATTTTTCCATACTAACAATTTTTTTGTTTTTTAAAAAACGCCTGAACCGTTTTCGATGCAATTAAAAGTGAAAGTTAGATGGTTATAAAGCTACGCATTATAGTATTTAAATTTCTGAAAATCAAAGTATATAATACAAATATACTTAATTGATGCAAGAAGGTTAGCTGACACATTGTAAGGGGTCATTTCAACGACTTCGAAGTTAAGACCTGATAAATTTACCATGTTTTAAAGCAAATAAATAATAATAGGGGTTAAAGTATGAAATTGTCGATTATTTTCCCACTTTTTATTTTGTTTATAGCTCTTAAGTATAGTCATATTATTGCGTAATTCTTTTTGTATTGTATCAAAAACTAAATAAAGTAACTTTTGACTAAAAAAAAGCAATACTAGTGCCTATTACTTCAAAGGAAGTCGTTGAAAATACCCCTTACAATGTGTCAGCTGACCTTCTTGCTTCAATTAAGTATATTTGTATTATATACTTTGATTTTCAGAAATTTAAATACTATAATGCGTAGCTTTATAACCATCTAACTTTCACGTTTAATTGCATCTAAAACGGTTCAGGCGTTTTAAAAAAACTAAAAAATTGTTAGTATGGAAAAATGAGTTTTCTCGATTTCGTACATACAAAACGGCAATTTCATATTTAACACCTAATAATAGAAAAGTATCTATGTCAAGCATTAAAATTTATTCTTGCATATAAATGTTATTCTATTATATTATATTCTAGTCTTTAACTGTCATGTTTGGTACTACATTAATGCAAATTCAACCTTATTTACATAACTTAAAGATCATCTAAACATTTAAGTAGGCCCTTTTGTTGAAAGCGTTTTTCTAACACTGATTGTATGCCCACTTGTCTTTTTATTTTATTTCGATGCTTGAAACGTATGCCGCTAACAAATATTAGCTAATTAATAAACATTAACAATTTACACTAAGGTTAGTGTAGGTGTAAGACTACTACACTTTGACAATGAACTAACCTGGGAAAACAAAAAAAAAACTCTCGCTAGTAAAGAAATCAGACAATATCAAACAAGTGATATTCAAAATTACGTATTCTGTATTCTTACAACAGGAAGAGATGAAGATTTTCTTGTTATCCTTCAGGAATATTAAAACTACACCGATATCTCATTCCAATACTCATTGAGGGCACGCAATTAAAATGCAAAATAGCGAAACATGAACCCGCATTCAGAAACTCATCTAGAGAATACAATGTAAACAAAAAACCGCCGATCACTGCAGACGAAATGAATTTGCTATTAAAAAAAACCTTTTTAATTTCTTCGCAGAAACAGCTAGTACAGGGCCACACTCGGGTTTTAAAGGGCTTGTTAAAATATGTGTTCAATGAAACTTATATCTTCTTGTATATTTATTTATTCTTGACTTTTTTTGTCCTTTGGCCACCCTGCTATTTATTAATTTTGCTTCTCCAATCTTACAGGATTGCCCGGAAAAAATCCACTAATAGTGATAATAATTGCCATAAGTAAGACAGAAAGTAATCTACATCTTTCAGGAATGGTCAGCATGTTCCAATAAAAAAAACATATCTTTTATCTAAGGTTTAGGTAGTACAAGGTATACCTACTTGTACAATAAAGATAATATAACATACAATAAAATTCAATAACATTGAATATTGACAACTGTCAGTTAACTGAAATGCACAATCACTGATCGCTTGACTGACTTAATATTTTCCTTTTCAGGGCCCCGAAGCCCTCCAATAATTACGGCCCTGGTAACCGTAGCCAGCGAAAATATAATTCATAACGAACCACCTCAAGCTTGAAAAATGAAACAGTGACGCGTGTTTGTGATGAAATTCATCTTCTTGAGAGGAGGGGCGCCCCTGATGTTGGGGTAGACAATTATAAAGAAGAAAAATGAAATGTCTAATGTATAACTTGTAATACATTTGCAAATATTGTTAAAGATTTGCGTTTAAAAAGCAGTTAACGATTTTGTTTCACAGAACAGACAAACTTCTTTATCTGTTTGTTTTGTTTACTCTAAAATGTATCAATTATTGTATGATGAATATGTCTTAGTAAAAAAGGCATGAGCTATTTCTATAAAAAAATTAAGGAAGGTAGTTAGTTTCCCTTCAATCAAAATTAAGGCATTCAGATAGGTACTTAATTTATCTTTAAATAGTGATTATATTTGCATTAAATCAAGTATTTGTTTATTAAAACAAGAAAGTTTATTGCTAGTTAAAACAGGTAAATAAACATCTATTAGGCTGTATCTGCAAAGTTCAGGTTACAAACACTATAACTCTGTATGTTACACACTATAAAAAACTCAAAATCTTTATCACAAAATGAAATATTTTGCTAAAAATATCGCTGTCGCCCGAATTTCTACCCCAAAATGTAATATTTATGAAGGGCAAACTAGTTTGCGACACATCTTTGTCACTGTCTAGTATTTTTTGTCGTAAAATACTCCGTTCTCGAATACTAGCTCCAGGTATATAAAAAGTTTCTGCGCTATACTCAAGTAATGATAGTGCCTAGTGGCCATGTGCTTTCTAATGATTGATGATACGAAAGCTCTGGAGGAACGAATTACCACCACTATCACTCAAGGTGCTTGCTTGCGAGCGAGCTTTTAAAGCGTGTGGAGCGTGTCTCTGGGAAATAATTACGTCGGTTTTGTTACGGAACATGATGTATGAAGGTTTTATAGTTTAGTGGAAGCGTCTGGTTGCTGTTGTCTTGAGGTTTTATTTGAATTTCTGTTTTTAGGGATCCATTACAAGAACTTTTTAGCCAAACGAAAATATAAGTGTCTATTCGTTTGGAGACATATGTAAATTTTTGCAGGAGAAGAGAAAACTACTATTGTGTTATTTTTTATTTATTTTGGTATGTAATAAAAAGTATTATCTATCTATATATTAATCCACTACATTCAAACAAGTAAAAGTAAAGTAAAGTAACAGCCTATAATCATCCTACTGTAAGGTAAAGGTTCTATATCATTTGATTCAAGTTTCCACATCAACAATGGGTGTAGGCGTAATCACCACGCTTACCATATGCGGCAAGTTGTTGCCATGCCATTGTTGGTGATCACGAACCCGAGAAATGATTGAAAATTTGGAAATTTTGAAGCTCGACCTGGGGATCGAAACCGGGACTCTGCGATCCTGGCCCGTTACTTAAGAGGAAATACAACGGCCGTTTTTCCATACAAACGTAGTCCCCTGTTTCCTCCCTGGATAATGCCAGTACAGCAATAATTTTTATTATAAAAATCTATGGCCACTATTAGCATGTTTCCATGTTTTCTGTTTTTTCATAAATTAATTAATAAAATCTATAAAAAATTCCAGATTTTCCGCTGTGTTCAAACATCCAGAAAACAAATTTGGCTAAATTTTAGAAAAAAAGGAAAACATACAAACACGGCCAAAGCCTTTCTTTAATTTTAAATGAAAAAAGTATATAAATCGGTCTAGTTTTGGAAAAGTAATCGGGGGACTACGAAACGTTGATTTGGTGTGCTTTTAGTAGGTATTTGGTATGCTTTCGGTCCAATAAGCAGTTGTCTCTATCACACTCTGCGGTGAAGGCGTTTGGCACTGCGCGACAGCAATAGATTTTACAAATACCTATTTTTTAATTCTCTCGCCCGTAGTGGTTCCTCTCAAGCTACTAGACCAAAGGGGCGTTAACAAGTAATCACATTTGCCAAATAATAGTAGCCATTTTGCCACATGTACTTGCGATGCCGATTCAGTAGAAATATGGCTTCCATGATGCCGACGGAATCATATTTAAGTTCTAAGCCATCACGTCTTCTTCGTTTGTTTTGTAGCGATGAGATAAAGCTATGACCCGTAAAATGTAAACGTGGACATTTTTGAATAGGGGATTTTATCATGTTGTTGTAATATTATTGTCAATTTACCAATCCCCATTGTTGTGAACACATAAGTAATACATATTTTTGACGAAGACCTCCGTGGCTAAGTGGCTAACACACCGGTTTTCAAGTTGTCGCCAGCTCCAAGGTGGTTTTTTTATACAGAATGATATTTTAACCACCTTCCCAATTTTAATATATAATATCAATCTACGAGTCAAAAAACAAATTTATGACGTATTTTTTCTTTTGGTATAGCCCAGTACAAAAATGACACGATACAGCACTTAAAAAATGTCCGCAAAAGTCAATTCACTTTGGGATCAGAACAATGTATGTGATAATAAATAAATAAATAAATAAATATTTAAGACATGCCTCACCGGGCCACACTGAGCCATCTAGTCCCAAATTAAGGTACTATTAAGTACCCTGTCGTATGGGGTACTAGACAACCGATAAACTTACTTATATACTTTTTTTTTTTTTGTAAATACATACTTATAATACATAAAAAACACCCAGACCAGTACAAACAGACATGTTCATGCACACAAATATTTGTACTGTGCGGGGATCGAACCCGCGACCCATGGCTCAGAAGCAGCGTTAACTACCGCTGATCCAAATGGTCGTCAAACGTGATGTTGTCCACATTTTTTTATTTTTTATTTTATTTTTAAAGTCAATGTTTATTGCAAAGGCCTGTGCCTAGCTTGGTATAGCGATTGGCAATATCAGTTTAGCCAATGGAGGAGACGTTGCCATCAATTTTTTTTTATCGCTCTTCTCGATAACCATAGGATGACAAAGGCCCAACTTAAGAGGCTAAGTGCGGAAAATTTAAGTCCAACCAACTTAATAACCATAGGATGACCAGGGTGTAGTACCTACTACACAGGAGCAATCTTAATTGCAGTAGTATTATGAAATAATAACTAAAAAAAACATCTTTTGGTTTTGGTTTATTTATAGTATACTAGCGGACCTGACAGACGTAGTCCTGTCTTAACTATGAATATTGATTTCAAATTGGTATAATTAATTAAAAATATTACAGATACAAATTTATTTATCGTCAGCAGACGCAATCTGTCAATTTTGTGTCAAACGCCATAACGTTACATAAAAGAAATAATTGTCAAAGCGATTACATTACAAATAATTTAGTATGGTGATTACGTTTTCTTAAATTTTCGAATTTTGCACGCTACTTTCTCTTTTTTTTCTTCCATAAGAACATTCTTCTAACAATAACAAGCAAAAAAAAAATTTTGCAAAATCGGTCCAGCCGTTCACGCGTGATGCGATGACCAAGGGAAATAGGGATTCATTTTTATATATTCAAGAAACCAATAGTATCAAATCTGAAACGATCACATTAGTAACAGGATTGCATTTTATAAAACAGTGATGGGAGGATAAAACTGAATTCTATGTCGTCAATATAACGATATTGCCAGCCTCAACTACATCCAAACAAAACCAACCTACCTTTTTGATAGTATAGCATTACTCATTTAAAAATAATATGCTGGATTACTAAAAATAGATGTGGTCAACATCACAAAGAATAATCCCAATCTGAGTAGCTGTAAGCCGTTAGTTTTACTCGTATGAAGAAAGAAACAAAGAAGGTATCACAAACACTCAGACCCGGGACAGTATACAGGTGAATTTTAATCACCTTCCAAATTTTAATATAACAATCGACGAGACAAAAAACAAATGACAAACTTTTTCTTTTGATATAGCCTAGTACAAAAATGTCAAGATAAATTGTCCGCCTTAAATCTAAAATATTTAATACGGCCTCTTAGCAACACTTTTTTTATGCGATGCGCATCTCTTTGATTCATTACGATACTATTCATGAGTTGCTGTTTTTCCCTTTAAACCTTCACAGGCTAAGGACCGTAAAAATTGAAAACTATGTTGCGCAAGTATTTTCGGGTGGAAACTTGATAAATATTTTTTACTTCATAAATGGGCTCTAAATACAATACTGAAATTTTTTAAGTTGATGAAAAAGTCCCTGAAATAGTCGTATTTTATGGAAAACCAAGCTTTGTATAAAATAAACGTAGCCTCGCCCTAGGCCTATCTTTGTCCTTTATTATCAAGGTTTGCTCCCTCAGCGTTTGGGGAGATCATAATTTCGCTCATAATCACCGGCATCCGCAAGTAGGTAATCCAGGATGAGATTATTTTTTTCCGAAACGTAACGCAATTTGCGCCATAATGTATTTTCGATAGCGAACCGCGCCATTAAATTGAATCGAGATTTATTTACATGGCGGTGTTAAGGTTTAGATGTTTTTTGCAGTACTAAAAAAGTTAAGTAAAGGCCTATAATAATTTCATTGCAGGGCAAAGGCCGCACTCATTGAATTCAAGTTAATTCAAATGCTGTATCACCACACTTTACAAATGCTGGTTGATGATCAAAAACCTGAGCAATGTTCGAATTCTTTCGTATTTGTACATTATTGACGACCATTTGGATCAGCGGTAGTAAACGCTGCTTCTGAGCCATGGGTCGCGGGTTCGATCCCCGCACAGTACAAATATTTGTGTGCATGAACATGTCTGTTTGTACTGGTCTGGGTGTTTTCTATGTATTATAAGTATGTATTTACAAAAAAAAAAGTATATAAGTTTTTTTTTTTTTTTTTTTTTTTTTTTTTTTTTTTTTTTTTTTTTGAAAGGACCTATGCTGTGGCAGAAGGCCGTTACAGCTTCACCGGGCGGGTTTTAGGCGAGTGCGGAAGGCACTCAGCCCAAAAGCGGCCTGCTAGCGAGTACCTCGAGCGAGAGGCGAGTCCTAGGCTTCGCGTAGCGAAGCCTAGGGCTCGCCCGCGCAAGGGCCCCGTACTAGCGGCGCGATCGGACCGTGTCGGGTGCTGAAGGCACCCGGCCAAGAGGTCAACCCGACTAGTGGTTGCATCGCGTAGCTCGGCGCTGCAACACAGACTGGTCTGTGCATACAGACCGATCTACGCGAGCCCCGTTCTAGTGGGCCCGATCGAGGGGGGCAGACTAGGCCTCAAGGGCGCCTCTGTAGGCTCGGACCTCGGCTTGGGCCGTCGTCCGAAGGGCGGACTGGTGAGAAGCGGCCAGGTACATGTCTGTACCTGCCAAAATGATGCAAGGGTCCTCGCACTCGCCGGCGAGTGCGCTGATTCGATCTAGTGCTTGTCGGGTGTGTACTGTTGTGAGTGGTGAATTGTTTTACGAACGATGTGATTTCGTCGTCGTGATCTTCGAGAACGTTCCTCGGTCGGCGGAAACGGGCTTCGACATCTTTTTGGCACAAGTAGGTGGCGGCTTTGACTATGAGAGGATTCGTATGATTGACGGCTTTATCAAAGAAGTGTTGAGACGCTTCTTTCATAAAGCTGGCAATCGACGGAATGTTAAGGTCGCGATGCAAATTATCGTTACGCACATACCACGGGGCGTCCGAGGCAGAGCGTAAGAATTTGTTTTGGAGGATTTGGAGTCTTTCTAGTTCTGAGGGGCTGGCATGAGCGAACACTGGACTAGCGTAAGTCATCACGGGTCGAATACAGGCTTTGTAAATTGTCAACTTATTTCTAAGTGACATTTTACTCTTCCTGCCGATATAGTAGTAGAGCCTTGAAAAGTAAAAGGCTGCAGTCTGACGGACGCGTTTGATGTGAGGTTTAAAGCTCATTCTACGGTCTAAGGTGACACCTAGGTATTTGACTGTCTTCTCCCAAGGGATCGGACGGTCGTATAGGGTGATTGGTGTGAGACATCGTTTAGGATGTTTTGAAGCGAAGAAACCTCGAGTAAAGTACACTGCTGCACTTTTCTCGGGGTTTACCTCTATTCGCCACATCCTAAACCAGTCACCTAGGGATTGGGCTGCACGTTGTAGTGCCTTAATGATGTAACCGGCATGGTAGCCAGAGTGATAGAGGGCTGTGTCGTCCGCAAATAGAGCTAGCTCTACTTGCGGTGACCTGGGAATGTCGTTAATGAAAATTGAAAAGAGAAGAGGGGATAGCACGGAGCCCTGAGGGACTCCAGCCCTGATGGGGCGGGGAGATGAATAGGACCCCTCTACGCGGTAGCGAAAGGTACGATTTGACAGAAAGTCTCGAAGGATGAGCACGAGACTGTCGGGCACTTTGAGTTGGTACAGCTTGTAGATCAAGCCGTTGTGCCAGACTTTGTCAAATGCTTTCGCTACATCGAAGAAGAGTGCACCGGTTACCATCGGTTTGGATCTGTTGAGGCCGTCGAGAATGTGCTCCGTTAGGCGGTGCACCTGTTCGACACAAGAGTGGGAGGCTCTGAAGCCAAACTGTTCGTTGATTAAGAGATTGTTCGAGAAAATGTAATCTCTTAGGCGGGAAACGAGAACACGCTCGTATAATTTGCCCATAGTCTTGAGGAGACTGATGGGCCTGTAGTTGGCGGGCTTGGAGCGGTCCTTGCCGGGCTTAGGGATACCTATGACGTCTGCTTCTTTCCACGCGGTTGGAAAGATGCAGTTTGCCATGGCACTATTGAAGATAGCAACCAATAGGCAAATCAGTTGGGCGGGGAGGACTCGTAAGACTCTGTTGGAGATCCGGTCCGGACCGGGAGCCTTGTTTGGACGGAAACCTTTGATGATGGTTTGCACCTCATCTGCGGTGGTGGGTGCAAGGGGGCAGGTTGGAGGGAGGGCCGAAAGACGTTCGACTTCGCTGTCCACCATACTAAGGTGGGCAGCGTCTATAGGAAGCGTGCTAGGAGAGCACTGGGCCTCTAGGCTGTCGGCCAAACATTCGGCTTTCTCTTCGTCGTCGAATACGACGGAGTTGTCGGGTCTAGAGAGAGGAGGCATAGATGTGACTATATCTGACTTGAAGGATCTCGCTAACTTCCAATAGGCTTGGTGAGATGGTGAGATCGTTTCAAGTAGGCTATCCCACTGACTTTCCCGAAGAGCCTTAATACGTTCCTTTACAGATGTCCGTAAAGTGCGTAGAAGGGTTCGGTTATATTCGGTGGGATAGGAGTCATAAGCTCTGGTCGCAGCTCTCTTTGCCCTCAACAGCTCTCTCACGTCATCCGGCAAGTTCAATCTATGCCTAGGCATATCTGGAACTTGCCTAGACGAATCGCTAATAGCGGTCGTGATGTGGCTAGTGAGGGCATCGATCGCTTGGTTAGTCTCGTGAGGCGATCCTAACCTGTCTGGGATTGAGTTCAATACTGAATCGGAACTAGGTCCGAGATTGCTCTCGAGCCTGTGCCAGTCCAGTATTGTTTTCATGGATATCTGTTGGTCAGAGGGACCTAATTGGAGGACAACTGGGCGATGGTCAGAATCTAGGTCATGGTGGACTTCTATTGAACGAAGGCGCAGGCCTACATTCTTTAGAACCGCCATGTCCAAGATATCGGGTCTGTGGTTTACGTTAAAAGGATAGTGGGTCGGAGAAAGGGGGGCGATGATGTCAAAATTGAGGACTTCAGCGAGATCTGCTAACTCTCTACCATTGCTGGAGGTTGTTAAACAGTTCCACTGAGTATTTTTGCTATTGAAATCTCCGCCGAGAATGACGGAGGGTCCCATAGCAAAAAGAGCCTCATAGTCGCTCCTTAAGGGAGTCTTGTCGCCAGGTTGATAAATGGAAGCTATTATGACTGGTTGATGGCCGGTCATGGCTAGCCGACAGACAGAAGCTTCAACGTTTGTGAGCGTGGGAGGGTCGAGGGGAACGCAATGCAAGGAGCGTTTGTAATAAATTAGAGTGCCGCCACCTCTAGTGGGCCTATCGTTGCGAACTACGTTATAGTTGGCAATCATAGCACTACGAGGGAGGATGGAGGGTTTTAATAAGGTTTCTTGTACCAAAAAGATGTCGACTTGGTGCTTCATAAGGAAGAGTGATATCTCTACCTTTTGTTTTTGAAGACCAAAGGCATTAAAAAATGCGATGGTAAGGGACCGGGGTTTCGTTCTAGAGGGTGTATTATTCATGGTGAGGAAATGTTTCTAACTTTTTGGAGGAGGTCGGCGTGCTTATCTAAAAGACAAAGCATTGCGCATGGGTCTTTTTGATGCGCACGGATTTGGGCTGCTACATATCTAATTTCAGCCGGGTTGATTTGGCTGAGATTATATATGAGCATGGCATCCTGCTCGTACGGGACAGTTGGCGAAGCCTTAGGGGCATTAGAGCGCGGGTCACGGAGGGTGACCGGGGCATTTGTAGCCTGCAGTGCCTGAGGGGCCTTTGGGACTACTGGCGGTGCCTGAGGGGCAATAGTGGTGGCCTTAGGGGCCATAGTGGGGGCCTTAGGGGCCACAGATTGGGCCGTAGGGGCCATATTTGGGGCCTTAGGGGCCGTCGGGACTGCTGTAATTTGGCTTAAGGCCGGGACAGGGGCGTAGGCATTCCTTGCCCAGGATAGTGGTCGAGACCACGCGTTGTGTCCGTAAGGACGCAACTCTGGGAAGGCTGCGGGTTGAGCCTGAAACTGGCGAAACGAAGGGGCTGGGAAGTGCGCGGCCTTTGGTGCCTGCACCCGTGAGTTTACTCGCGGAGCACGGGGGCAACCGCGATAATTCGCGGTGTGTCCCTGCTCTCCGCAGAGTACACACGCGGGCGGGGTAGTCGCCGTGTCCTTACAACGAGGACAGTCGGCGGTACCATGGTCGCCCAGGCATTTCACGCAGCGCGGGCGTGCGTGACAATTACGGGCAGAGTGCCCGTACAACTGGCAGCGATGACACTGGCCAGGGGTGAGTTTTTTATGAGGGGTCTCGATACGGAGGCCGGAGATATGGCATATAGATTTTATATTAAAAATCTTTTTGCCTTCAGGGGTATTTTCTAGTACGATTTGTACTAAATCGTAAGGGGCTTTGCCACGCGCTTTAAATAAGCGGTGGACTTCCAGAGCTGGAAGCTGTTTCGACTGAAGGTCGGTGAGTATGAAGTCTGTGTCGACTTCTTTCGGAATTCCGCGTACAACCACGCGGAGCTTCTTCTCCTCGACGGGAGTGTACGTATGGAAGTAGATCTTCCTTACGTTGAGGTAATGTTGGAGCTGCCTGTAGGAGGCGATGTCCGGCGTTTGCACGCGGATTCCGTCGGAAGCCGACTTTGCGTGTGAAAACGCAATGTGGCGCTCATTGAGAGCAGCCGAAATATTTGTCCAGGCAGACTTGTCCTGGACTACGATGGGCGGGGGAAGGGGGGCCTTTTTTGTCTGTGAAGCAGACTGCGAGGTTGGGGCTGGGGCAGGGGCGGAGCTGGCGGCGGATGCCTTGGCCGGTCTGGGTTGCCCGTGGGAGATTTTGGCGGTTTTCGCCGGGGGTTCGGAACGCGCGGGTTTACGCGCTCGCTTTCCGTGGGTCACTGGAGTGAACCCTTCGGAATCTGACTCCTCGGTTTGAGACGTTTCCTCCGAAGAGGAGGAGCCGTCACTAACGGGGGACTCATTACTATCCTCTGATGAGGAGCTGGAGGGTGTGGGAGGAGAGGAGGAGCCTGAAGGGCTTTCCTCTTCCTCCATGGGAACGGGCTCTGGGTCTGGGGAGGCGGGCGAGTCCTCGGAGGCTTCGCGAGCGCGACGAAAGGCATTAAAGCCTTTCAACGCGTCGCCTCCTAACGATCGGAGGTACTCTAATAAGAGTACCTCCATCGTGGAGGGAGGACTTTAGTGAGTAATTTTTATTTACCACCGATTCGGAACGCGCCTTCACCGAGAAGAATCGGCAAGAAACTCGGTGACGGTGAGTGATGGGTGTCTGTGTGGTCCAACCTGCCACAGGAAGGTTGGTTGAGTCGGGTGTGCCTAAAAAGGATGTGAGGTCCCTAACACTGGGTGGTCCCACGACGATGTGATGTCGCCGCGGGGTGAGTGGCCTACGCCTAGCAGTCCTTCGGGAGGGACCGAGCCACCGAAATGGCCCGGGATACGCTCCCTAAGGGATGGAATATAGGGATGGGTAAGGTGGGTCACGCCCGGCAGGGAAAGGACTGCAGTTTCTAGTGTCTCTAGGGCGAGGAGGAACGCCTCACCCTCTCAAACGTGCCTTCCAGGAGGCCTAGACTTACAGCCCGATATACCGGCGGCGGAGGGAAATTTCAGCGCCTTGAAAAAGGCACTGTCTGTCGCTCCCTATCGAACAGAACCGCTTTGAAAAAAGCGTTTAACTCAACAAAGGTCAGTTGACACCGTTAGGTTAACCTTTGGAGAGCCGCGGGCGAAACCACGTAGAAAGAAATAAGATAGGAATGCTGCGAACAGCGAGACGGATCGACAGCGGAGCGAGCGTCCGACCTGTGCGAGCGCTGAGAGCGGAATGAGTATATAAGTAAGTTTATCGGTTGTGTAGTACCCCATACGACAGGGTACTTAATAGTAGCTTAATTTGGGACTAGATGGCTCTGTGTGGTCCAGTGAGGCATGTCTTAGATATTTATTTATTTATTTATTTATTTATTGCTAAAAGCGGCCGCTTTTTGCGTTAGCGACAAATTCGACTTTATAAACAACGAAATGAAAAGTTTACTGTGATTCAATAAATACTAGAGGTTTGCTAAAATGATACTGTTTTAGTTTTGTGCGAATTGTCTTTGTTTAGAAGTAATAAAATAAAATCAATTGGGGGTAGCACATAGCTCTAGTAGTCGCCTTAATAAAGATTAAGGCAAACACAGGCAAAATCTAAGTAAAATAGAGAAAAAACCGATTACTATCCATACTCGTTTGGAAATCCAAATACGTTCGGAAATCCCCTTGTTGGCAGAAACATCCAAAATATCGGGAGATGTAAACAACGCACGGAGGAAAACTAACATTCTAACGAATGTTTGTTCCGGGCTTCCGGATAAATTTCATTAAAACTTCCACCGAATTAATTTAATTAGGCATAAAGCAAACGGAAAACTTCAAGATTAGACTATTGATGTATGGTACGAGGTATACCTACTGAGCTGCGTGATGCCAGCATACAGTATGAAATTTTAACCACTTTCCAAAATTTTTGTAGGCGTTCTGTATCGTTTTCAGAGCCCATTTATGAAGTAAAAAATGTAAATCAAGTTTTTACCCGAAAATATTTTTCGCAATACAGTTTTAATTTTTTAGGGTTTTAGGCCTGTTTAGGTTTAAAGGGAAAATCAAAAACTTATGATTAGTATCGTAATGAATTAATGTGATGTGCATAGCGTAAAAAAGTGTTGCTGGGCGGCCGTATCAAAAATTTTAGATTTTTGGCGGACATTTTCTAAGTGCTTTATCTTGACATTTTTGTACTGGGCTATACCAAAATAAAAAATACGTCATTTGTTTTTTGTCTCGTAGATGAATTCTCGAATTTGGAAGGTGGTTAAAATTTCACCCTGTATAAATTGAATAGAAACACTTTTTCTCGACCTGTGGGTTTTAAGCGACAAAACACACACGCACAACGTAATGTTTGCTTGCTTACGAATACATACAATAATTAGTTATGCAATCACTTCAATAGAACGACTGTTCTAACGCAGGGAATTCCAGTGTGGAGGTTAGTGTTACTGTTTTGCTATTTTCTTGTAACAAATGTATAGCTATCTATCCAAGACTGTACAATGTACTTACTTAGGCCTCACGAAAAGGAGAACTTTGGCTCAATCGCCATGTTTGGCATGCTGGCTGGTTGACTATCTTAGTCTGATCAATTACTGATTGAAGACGCTGCCAACTGTCGTTATCTTGCAGAAGGTACTCCTTTTGACTCCTATCATACATGAATTGGTGTTATCCTATTTTTGCGTTGACACCACTTAACTCCCAACCAAGCTACTCAATCTTCCCATAGTTAATATCTCGCTCAAACTTAAATCAGTAAGTGGAGGCGGTGACCTGTCAAAGTTTCCGATATTGCTAACAAACTTGGCCTATTCATCAGAAAGACAATTAAAGTGTGAGTTCGTTTTAATTGAATTTTCAGAGAATTTTGTTCGGTAAACTCCTCTGTCTGTAGATTAAGATTGAGAGGCCCAGACGATTCCGCCGATAGTCTCGCAACTTGGTTTTATAATCGTTTAAATAAGTATGGCTTTGAGTGCTGTGTACCGAGGAGATTGATGAAGGTTGTATCCCATTTTTAGCTGACGCAAGAGAAAGGTGTTTTAATTTGACGTGTATAAAATAACAGTGGGCGTCGTTGGTGTGATAATGAAGACCACACCTTCTTTTTTATTGCTGGAAAAATGCGTTAAGCATGCCTGCCACCCCGGGGTACTGACAGATTATGTAGGCACGAGGTCCGTATACCTACAAAAAACAGCAGTATCTCTCCGGTGCCTTAGGAACCGTGAATACGGGATTGGCCGTAGGCCAATGGCCACTGGCATGCTCCGCAGTCTCAGATCTGCTGTGGCTCGCTTAATATTAATGAAGACCACACATAACCTAACCTTACCAAAGATGGCAAATCAATGATGCAATAAATCGCTGAACGTTGAGACCTGAAACTTGGTCTGTGTGTTCTAAGTATGTTATACTGTTGTACAGCAATAATCTTGATTACTAAGGCTGGTTTTAGAGAGACGCGTTTCAATAATCACCTTTGAAAAGATGTATATGCGAGCTAGGACAATCTTATTCAATGCATACAATTTAGTAGGATAGTAGCCATTTTTAATATACTGATTTAAACTTCCATGGTCACTATTACTAGAGTTGATTGATACGGGGTTTATACCATGTACCTTAGTTTTTATGAGTTCCCGATATTTCGGCACTGTTGCAAGCGCCATGATCACGGGAGAACTGATGTCTATGCGGGTGGGTAGTTGTTAAGAGCAGACAAATCGGTCTACCCTCCGTCGTAGTCTTTTATTACACACGATACCGGTACCACTGTTTGAAAACTCACTATTACTACACTTCTGTTCTCGACACACAACACTTACAGTATCCAATCGAGATATAGCATTTTTTTTGAATTACTTCTGTTTCCGCAAATTTGAACCACTGGATTCCATACACTAGATAATTTAAAGCCATCTTCGCGATTGAAATTTTTGTGTTTGGTAATTTCAATCGCTTCTCTGACCATCCTTGGTATATAGTGGTGTTCTGTAGAAATTATCTTCGCGTTGTGAAACTCAATCCAGTGATTAGGACCCGAGTGTATGAGGTGTTCAGCGATAGCTGATTTATGTGTGTCGTTATTTTTGACCGCTTTAATGTGTTCCTTCACCCGGCAAGCCACCGTGCGTTTAGTTTGGCCGATGTACGAACTTCCACAACTGCAGTCAATCTTATAGACACCTGGTTTTTCTAAAACGAGATTGTCTTTAGGTGATCTTAGACACTGTGATACCTTTCTTAAGGGAGTGAAGACAGTATTTAATGAGAATTTCTTTAGGATGTTTGAGATCTTGTCTGTCACTCCTTTTATGTATGGCAAAAACACAGGTTGCCTGTCAACCTTATACCTTTGGTGTTTTAACAGTTTTCTGGTAGGAAGTCGTCCGGTGTATCCATTTCTCCGTAGTACATGTTGTACATGATCTAGCTCTTCCTGCAGGTGTTCTTCATCGCATAGATCATATGCACGGTTGGTCAAGGATGCTACTACGGAGTTGAGGTGTCTAGGGTGGTGGTGCGAAGTAGCGTGAAGGTAACGGTCAGTATGTGTAGGTTTTCTATACACTGAGTGGCTAAGTGAACCGTCTCCCCGCACTCCAATTTTAACATCTAAAAATGCCAGCTGTCTGTCATTCTCAATCTCACAGGTGAAGTTAACCTTGGGGTGGATACTATTAATACCTGCTAAATTCATTTCAACATCGTCCCTGTCACATTTCAGTATGCAAAACACGTCGTCGACATACCTCTTCCATAATTTAATTTCTGTGGGTGCAGTGGCGATGGCTTTCTCTTCCACATGTTCCATCCAGATATTAGCAGCAACTGGAGCTACGGGGCTACCCATAGCAACCCCCTCTATTTGCAGGTAGTACTGACCCCTATACAAAAAATAGTTTGTCGACAGACAATGTTGCATCAACTTGGCATACTCTATAGGGATGTCGTTGTTTTGTAGCTTCACCTTTACCACTTCCAGACATTCGGCTACTGGTACATTAGTAAAGAGCGATTCTACGTCAAAACTGACCATCAGCTCATTCATCTCCACCTTAGTTTGGTGCAAAATGTCTATAAAATGGCGAGAATCCTTGACATGCGATGACGTTCGTCCCACCAACGGCTGCAATACACTTGCAACGTGTTTCGCCAATTCGTGTGTAGGTGAACCAATTTGGCTCACGATTGGCCGCAGCGGCACATTTTGCTTGTGTATTTTAGGCAGGCCATATAGTTTTGGAGGCTGGACATTCCTGGGACGCAGTGTCGCCACTGCACCCACAGAAATTAAATTATGGAAGAGGTATGTCGACGACGTGTTTTGCATACTGAAATGTGACAGGGACGATGTTGAAATGAATTTAGCAGGTATTAATAGTATCCACCCCAAGGTTAACTTCACCTGTGAGATTGAGAATGACAGACAGCTGGCATTTTTAGATGTTAAAATTGGAGTGCGGGGAGACGGTTCACTTAGCCACTCAGTGTATAGAAAACCTACACATACTGACCGTTACCTTCACGCTACTTCGCACCACCACCCTAGACACCTCAACTCCGTAGTAGCATCCTTGACCAACCGTGCATATGATCTATGCGATGAAGAACACCTGCAGGAAGAGCTAGATCATGTACAACATGTACTACGGAGAAATGGATACACCGGACGACTTCCTACCAGAAAACTGTTAAAACACCAAAGGTATAAGGTTGACAGGCAACCTGTGTTTTTGCCATACATAAAAGGAGTGACAGACAAGATCTCAAACATCCTAAAGAAATTCTCATTAAATACTGTCTTCACTCCCTTAAGAAAGGTATCACAGTGTCTAAGATCACCTAAAGACAATCTCGTTTTAGAAAAACCAGGTGTCTATAAGATTGACTGCAGTTGTGGAAGTTCGTACATCGGCCAAACTAAACGCACGGTGGCTTGCCGGGTGAAGGAACACATTAAAGCGGTCAAAAATAACGACACACATAAATCAGCTATCGCTGAACACCTCATACACTCGGGTCCTAATCACTGGATTGAGTTTCACAACGCGAAGATAATTTCTACAGAACACCACTATATACCAAGGATGGTCAGAGAAGCGATTGAAATTACCAAACACAAAAATTTCAATCGCGAAGATGGCTTTAAATTATCTAGTGTATGGAATCCAGTGGTTCAAATTTGCGGAAACAGAAGTAATTCAAAAAATGCTATATCTCGATTGGATACTGTAAGTGTTGTGTGTCGAGAACAGAAGTGTAGTAATAGTGAGTTTTCAAACAGTGGTACCGGTATCGTGTGTAATAAAAGACTACGACGGAGGGTAGACCGATTTGTCTGCTCTTAACAACTACCCACCCGCATAGACATCAGTTCTCCCGTGATCATGGCGCTTGCAACAGTGCCGAAATATCGGGAACTCATAAAAACTAAGGTACATGGTATAAACCCCGTATCAATCAACTTTAGCCATTTTTATTTTTAAAAAAATGATCTAAGATCATACTACAGGGAGTTCAACGAAATACTGTGGCAACTAAACGTAGAATACTTATACTTGTCTTTATTTTTAAGGATATGTTTACGGATTTAACAAACGTTTATTAGGGTTTTATATTATATTCCGGATAATCCCGACGATTCGAACATTTCCAAACCTTCGTGGTCACGGGTAGCTTCTCACAACCGCGAGTTACATACGTAAACATATCTTCCACTTCAATAGCTTTTACACTTTGATTTCGTAATACAAAATAGTTATTTTGCAACTGAACTATGCTGAAAAGTGCTTCGTGTTCTCCGTTCCTTTTGTGTGTGGTTTTACTTAATAACGCAAAACTAAGTTTGTTCCAGAATAACTGTGGAGACCGCGGCTCGCCCAGAGCGTTGCATAGTTCACATTTGTATAACAGTCCGACTTTAAGACTAACTTTCGTGTGCTGAGAAGTATTTTTTTTTCTAAACTGACTGTACTTTGAGTGCATTGTAGGAAATTACATATGCTGCAGATATGCAAGGACTTTTATAATGAAAATTTCTACGTAGGTTGAGACAACCCTTTTTTCAAATATCCATTTTTTCCCTAGAGTTATGCGATTCGGGGAATATACCATGTACCTTATTTATTATGGCACCGATATTTCGGCACGGCATGATCATAGGAGAACTAATATAAGCCCCGAATCAAATAACTCTAGTAATAGTGATCATGAAAGTTTAAACCTTTTTTTTCCGTTTGTTACTTTGTTTGCAAAAATCAAGGTAGTAAATAGTATTTCTTGCACACCATATAAAATAATTTCAACATAGAGAACATATCAAGAACTGTCATTTGGTTGCTGGAAGTGATCTTTTCCAGACAACCTTCAGGTAGAGGGTACTTGACTTTATAAATCTTTCGACTCTATTCTTTATCATATTACCTCTTCTAGGTACGTCAAGTAATAATTTTACACTGGTTTTAGTATGGACACACCTAAATTACAATTTATACAAATATTTTATAAAGGGTAAAGTATATTAGTTATTTAGTTATTGTAAGTGAGGTTGTCCGGGTTTAATTTCTACTCAATTGATTTGAAATTTATTTTATCAATAGAAACTCACGTTGTTCATAAGTACCTATCATAGATATAAATATCATACTATTAATCCGAAAAATTGAAAAGCAATAGTTTTTCAATTTTTCAAGAAAACAGTAGACAAATATGTCTACTGTTTTCTTGAGTTTACGCGAACACTATACATTGAAATTAAAGATAAGTTTACGGATTTAGAACGCGTTTATTTTTGATTTCACCCGACGTTTCGAACCTTTACAGCGTTCATGGTGGTCATAAATTTAGTGTAAAAGGTGACTGACTGGAGGTTTCTTTGCAACTTGATTGTGACTGAATTAAGGACATTACAAGAATGATTTTTTTAATGAACAGAACACATTATAAATCTAGAAGTTGATAACAATTTATAGTTCGTCAGACGTAGTATTGGTAAATATCCCGCTGGCTGGAAGTCGGTTAGAGAAGCTAATATTTCCGTTTAGCATAATAGTTCTGATATAGGCTAAGTAATAATGATTAAAATTTGACATCGAGGATTCCTCAAAGTATGGCATATGTGACAAACCACACTGTCATAGTAAAACGTTTATGAAAAATATACCCTTTAGCACTGTCAAGTGTCAAGGTCTAGTTTTCTAGTTCGGAACGTTATTCCACAGTTATAAGAGTTTTCATACATGTAATAAGCTCTTCCTATTTATTGCACAATTTATAATGGCCACGATACAAGTAGCTATTTGCATCCGACCCGTCCGGCAAATCCACAGTATATCCATTCTTTCAGCGAGTCCCGCCTGTTTTATTTACTGCCGCCATCTTACCACAGTAAACATAACATAGTAGACAGTAGCATTACGTTATATTGTGCATATTATTTGTGAGGTATGTACCAAAATAACCGCAGAGTTCAGCACTTTTAAATTTTACCACATTGCATTGACTAATTTAATTTCTATTAATATTCTATTTATTTATTTATTTTATTTTACTTTATTTTATTTGGGAAACATTACAGTATTTTTAAGACTACAAATAACACTTATTCTACGACTGGATACCAATTACATGTTTTCACTTATAAAATTCAAGAAAGCTTGTTTTAAATTAAATTCAACTAGGTTAGTATAAAGTAATATAAAGTAAAAGAAAATACGACCTTGGTAAAAGACGATCACGGAATATAAACCAGAAAGTTACTACACAACATAGATCTAATCCAACTTACTCAGAATGCACATCAAATTAGTTCTTTGATAGGTCATTCTTAATGCTGTTAACACTTGAATTTAATAAGTCGATGTCAGAGTCGCTAGCTATCGCATTGAAAAAGTTAGCCGCCCTTATGAAGAGCGAATTCTTTCTGTAATTAGTAGCACTATGAGGAACAGAAAGAGTTGTGGGGCGTCTAAAGGTCCTACTAGGAGCTGTAATATTAATGTATGAAAGGAGATGGGGTGAATCTGTTTTAGACTGAGCAATTTTCAAAAGATAGACGTAATCGGCAATTTTGCGCCTATGTTGCAACGGTAGTCTATCTTCTATCAATACTAAGGCTTTGATCTGATTTATGGTTTAATTATTCGCATAATTAACGTATTACACAAAAAAAAACTTGGTAAGTGCTACCATAGATTTAATTTAAATCTATGGGAGCTACGATTTTTCCGATCGAGACAATTAACTATATGTCAAAAAAATCTTATCAATCTAGAGCTTATTGTGTAAAACATCTTTGCATTGATTTTATTGCTGTTACATGATTTATTGACGATAATGACAGGTTATTAATCGTTTTCAAAGCCATATGTCAGTCTGCCGACTCAATACGGTTCACTCTTAAAGCTGTGAGTACACTGTATGTGGAGTCGTCTGCAAAAAGTTGACATACTGCTAAACTGCCATATTATATTTACTGTGCTCTTCTGCGGGTTCACCCGAGTATGTGGAATAACTCTTTTGTTTGTGAAATACTGTTCCTACAAAACGTAGCTTACTTTCTGAAATCTTACATTATTTTTGTCTACATTGTCATTTTCATTTTGATCTGAATTCCAGATTTCACAGGCAATAATAAAATCGTTAATTATTTCGTGGTTACTCTATCATGCCAACATATTGGGAATTCGTAACAAATAAGTAATATTCAAATGAGTTTAAATCACTCGGTCAGCGATATATCGAGTATTGAATGTTAGACGACCATTTGGATCAGCGGTAGTTAACGCTGCTTCTGAGCCATGGGTCGCGGGTTTGATCCCCGCACAGTACAAATATTTGTGTGCATAAACATGTCTGTTTGTACTGGTCTGGGTGTTTTCTATGTATTTTAAGTAGGTATTTACAAAAAAAAAAGTATATAAGTAAGTTTATCGGTTGTCTAGTACCCCATACGACAGGGTACTTAATAGTAGCTTAATTTGGGACTAGATGGTTCTGTGTGGCCCAGTGAGGCATGTCCTAAATTGAGACGCCGCAGTCAGTTCATTCTGAGCTTTCGGTGCGATACCTGCGAAAAGTGATCTAGCTGCGAAGTAACGACGACTTTAGCGATACCAACGGATATAAGGACTACTCGGAACGGCAAGATTAGTATATTTTAGCTACTTTCATAGCATAATGTCATACGGAATTCTGTTGTGGGGCTCAGCGGCAGATATTGAGTCAATTTTTATATTACAAAAACGTGCTGTACGGGCTATTTACGGCCTTCGACCCCGTGACTCGCTGAAAGAGCTCTTCAAAGAGATTAATATACTTACAGTGTCTTCTCAATACATTCTCGAGAATATTGTTTACGTTCGTAAGAACATACATTTATTTCTTAAGAAAAGTAACGTACACAATTTCAATACTAGAAATAAAGATAAACTTGCCGTTCCAGGCTTCAGACTGCGAAAAGTAGGAAAATCGTTTATGGGAAATTGTATCCGTATTTTCAACAAATTACCAAAGGATATTGCTGAACTCCCTGTACATAAACTTAAATCGTATGTTAAAGTTATTTTAATGAAAAAGGGCTATTACACTGTTAATGATTATTTAAATGATAGAAATGTATGGCATTAAGTTGTCCCAGCTCGTACTTGCTTAAACCTTGTAAAAATTACCTTACCTTGTAAAAATTTATTTAAAAAGAGGCTGACAATAGTGACCGAGTTTCTTGCGCTGCTTCTTCTCGGCACTAGCCCAGACTTGTCCCGAAGCAGTGGTAGGTTTAAATATTGGGACGTGTAAAAGCGCCTCCTGGGGCCTATTTGCAGAAATAAAACTGATTTTAACTGATTTTAACTCTACGGATTGGCTAATAGTGTTTTGGAACCAACGACCTCAGCGACCCACCGGACTACGATTCTTGTGATTTGGCTTGTGTGATAGTGTTTGCGACATCGCCTATTAATTCTCTCAAGAAGTCGACGGTGTTTTTATCCAAATCCCGAACTCCACGTTCGTAACAATATCAATATACGAGTCAAAAAACAAATAACGATTTTTTTCTTTTGGTACAGCCCAGTACAAAAATGTCAAGATAAAGAAAGCACTTAGAAAATGTCAAAAATCAAAAATTTTTGATACAGCCGCCTAGCAACACTTTTTTTACGCGATTTGCATCTCATTCATTCATTACGATACTATTCATAAGTTTTTAATTTTCCCTTTGTACCTTAACAGGCCTAGGACCTTAAAAATTGAAAACTATATTACGAAAAATATTTTCAGGTGAAAACTTGATTTACAATTTTTACTTCATAAATGGGCTCTAAATTACGATACTGAAAGCCTATAAAAATTTTTGCAAGTGGTTAAAATTTCTTCCTGTATTTACTAATGTTCTAGAGTTCTAGTCAATATGACTTAATCTTGGCTGAAAATATGATGACGGTGATGATGATGACGATGATGAGGATAATTCAGTTATTGAGTTGCAATAAAAAAAAAATGGCCTTCAAAGTCATTGCAGACGTAGTGTCTAGTAAAATTTTATCAAAACTTAGATTTTAACGAATAAAACTAAATCCCTTTGGTAAATATGAATTTGAACCGTAGAAATCGCTTTAAAGCGATACGTGGCAAAGCAAAGATCTTGAGATCAAACCTTTCAGATGAAATTCTCAACGCTCAGAGATTATTTCTTTTAAAAGTATTTTGCTGGATTCCCGCTTACATACAGGTGTAATAAACGAATACGTAAATGGCTGCTGATGTGAAACTATTTACTTTGGAATCAGCACCGAATACCATAAAAATATACTTCCGTCCAAGGTTTAAGATCGCTTGTGGGAATTTCGTTTAAAGTAGCAAATGCATTCGCATTTTCAACCAACCCTGTATACTTACTTAAATTGTATGTTAAATAAATAAGTTCCTTTAATAAGATTTTTTTTTTAATTGTAGAAGCCTTGATTTTTAACTTGCAACGGCTTATTGCTTTATTATGAAAAGAGGCTTACAACGGTGACTGAGTTTAGATAAATTTCGAAATATAATTTTATTTAGACAGGCATATATATACCTACCTTCCTATTATCTGCCTGCTTTGCTTTCAATTTCCTATAAATGACCACATTTTAATCTTTTCTAAATTGGTCTGCAAGGGGTTAAATGTTTTAAAGTCGTTCTTAGGAAGGCACGTTAAGCCATATGCAGATGGAAGTCGTAATAACATATCACTTCAGAGACCAAAAGTCCAATTCTACTAAATTAAAACATACGTAGTTCTATTCCAATGCAGTTCACGTTACGATTCCGATGTCATAACTGTATTCGACTAACCATTTTTACTAAACGAAATCTAAACGTAAACTGGCTCAGTTTACGTTAGCAAGCTTAGGATAGCTTCGATCCGAAAAAAGTTGCCTTTTAGACCCGAGTTCACCAATACTTAAACAGCCGGTAAACACAGATTGACGATTAATTTGACACAAACGCTGTTCCCTCGATCGTGAGTTATTCCAGACACAATTAAAATCGATTGTTATCGCGACAACTGGTTGTCGCTTGGGGTTTGAAGCGTTATAACTTAAATGTCTGTTGGTGAACTCTACCCACGTAATTATGCTTGACCGGTTATTTTGACAGATGAAACGTCGGACTATGGCTGCGCTTCGAGTGACAGCAACGTCAAATCACTTGTGGAATATTTATTTAGGAAATAGTTCAACTTAGTATATTCGATCGATCGATAAGGTGTGATGAAACGTTACCCATATTGCTTAGAAGAAGATAAGAAAGTTTACGATTAGTTGCATTTCGTAAATTGTTGGGTTTACGTATTGATAATTTTCGTTAGTAGGGATTGGTCTCCTGCTATTCTAAGAGGAAGGTGATACGATACACAAACAAAGACATTCCCCAATCCAAATTCAGTCACAAGTGATTCCTTTTTGCAACTCGATAATCAACAACTAGATTCGTAAGCGCACCTTTGAACAGCATACCCTTTCATTAAAGCTTTTCACGATGGTCACTCGCTTTGATACAATTTGTTTGTGCGTCATCCAGCTCGAATAGCATATTACCCAACTGCACTGTGCCGTCAAAGTGACAAAAAAGATAAGCAACATTGCGCACTGGCACGGGACACCGAGGATTTTCGGAAATTCCCACTCCACGCGTTCCCGGAAAAATTCCCGGTTTTGCTACTTTCACAGCGCCTGCATTCGTTCGAATTATATTTCAAAAGGATTCCTTAATGTTGTGTTTTTGGTTGGCATGCACTTGAATTTGATCGATCAAATGATGATATTTGAGGATATAGAATGAAAAGTTAACTTATATTCTTATTAGATTTTTATCCTATGTTACTATTCCAGGCATCGAACCCGGGATCTTGCAGCAAACAACACCCTGAAAACCGGTGTGGAACACTTTTCCACGGAGGCAGTAAAATGAACTCGTCAATGCCTTCTAATAACTTCTTACGATACTCTGTATAAAAAGATGGATCACTACCAGATGTATTGTATTTTATAAGACGTATTTAAACGAAATGCGAAATAAATCATTCGTGGATTCTCCACCATAATCGAATAGATAAGCAGGTAAGTCCGTACCTCTTTCATCAGAAACTTTTTTACCGCACTGCATAAGTTGTCTGTGGCGCCGCCCTGGCGGATTTATTTGTAAACTTTTAATAGTTGCAGAAGACAGATGCAACTTGGAGATAAAGCGGCCAGCGAAATGAATCGCTGTAACTCTTGTTAATTGAAAGATGCATGGATTAAAGTTTAGTGCTTTCCAATTTTGGCTGTTATAGATTCTAAGGTATAATAAACGATACCGGGAAAATGTTTATCGGCCTTGTTAATTTGACAAGTCGACCAATAAGTTTGTTTGTGAATGTAGTCTGTCAAAATTTTACTCGGTTTTCTGTATTATCAGGAATATATGTACTTAATTTTAACAATGAAATGCAAATGTATAAATAACTTAACATGTTAAGGTGACCATTTTGTCGGTTTAACTAATATTATTATGTGTACCTACCCATGCCAAAACATTTCTTTTTAGTACGCTCTAAAAATAAATAGATATTTCAAAACCATAACGATTTCTAGTGAAAAATATTTTCATTTTATTTGTTTTCTATTAGTTGTAATTCGAAATATTTAAAAGTACCGGCCATTTATGTAAGCAATGCAATGTGAATTTGAATATCGCTAGTAAATTCGCCACTAGAGGCGCTTCTGTCGCGTGAGGTCTAATAACATTCACCTTTCACTGGTTTTAGCGAGCTTCGTGAAATAAAATTATATATTTTTTTAAATTTACCTGCTGGAAAGTGATCTCCTTCGTAAAATTATCACAAAAATGGATTATTTGGCGATGAATGTGAACGTTTTGAAAGCGGAATTAAGAAAAAGCTCAAAAATAGGCGGCCTCAAAGAGCAACTATTTCAGAAGTTAGTTTGTTGGTATTGAGATAGTTATTTATAAATAATAAACTTAATTAGATTCAAGATTTAAATCTTTGTTTCGGCGCCGATCTTATAAAGTCTCCTTTGACAGCTATTGGACCTCAGTCAACATGCTACGAGGTCATGCTGTCAAGCAAGCATTAATATTGTGATCTTCTTAATATTTGGTATTCGTCGCCACTGTTTTTTTTAATCATTGCATTTTATTTAAAAAAAAACATTTTTTCACATGGATTTTGAGGGTACTTACGTAGCAAATTATACTTAAATTATTATTTAAGATAATCATTACTTACGAGTCCCACCTGAGACATAATTTTTCAAGTTAAAATACTAATATCAAAATTGCAATTAAATTGCTTAAATATCATTTAAATTTTAAAGTATTTAAAATAGCTGTTTCATCTTAACTGACTGTCAAACATCTGCAAAGATGTTTCTTTCGGGTGTTTAGGGTGCAAATACCTAACATTTGATGAAACAACGCTGGCTTACGGCGATAAGAATATGCTTGAAAAATTGACACCTATGACGTTGTGTCTCGGTGGCTGAATGGTTAAAGCGCCGCGCCCGGCAAGCGAGGAGATGCGAGTTCGAGTCCCGCCTGAGACATAATTTTTCAAGTTTAAGTACTGATAATAAAATTGCTTTAATATAATATAAAGCATTACTTAAGTTGTCTTTTGCTCAACAATAACGATTACCTACGAGTAGTAGGTAAGATAAATGCAATTAAGGCAATTGCATTCAGCTTACAAACAATTAAATAACTGTGTAACTGAAGGTTTATTAGAACAAAGTTGGATTCCCAGGTGCAACTTAATACTACTTTGTAACTCAAACTAAGAACTATCAATCTAGAAATGGAAGTTATTAAACGCAATCTCGTGAAATTTCATGTTATATACTTTGTATGGTACATGGTACGGTTTATTAAGTTGGTAATAGTTTAAGATTGTAGAAAATGTATATTTTAGTGAATCTACACTAATCATAATATTATAAACTTGTTAGATATGATTGTTTGTTTGTATTGAATAAGATCCGGAACTACTGGACCGATTTGAAAATATTACCATTAGAAGCCGACACAGTATCTGTGTTGGTCTTCTGACCGCGCGATATGACGAGAAGTTCACGCGGGCAGAGCCACGGGTGAAGAGCTAGTTAATTATAATTTGGTTTATCTATCATCTTCAGCTTACAAAATTGCACTACTGGATATAAGCCACAGTCATCTCCAGTACTGGTTGGTCGAAATTGCAACGCTTGGCAGACTGGTTGAGAGTTGCAGTTTCTTCTGGCGTTACCCCTTCGGCCACCTACATTTACATTTTCTTTTACAAATGTTGCTTGACAAAAGACGACACAATTTCTAAAATAAAAGACAATGCTAGTAGACATAGCACTGACAGCTAGCACAAAGTGGCGGGACACAAAGCAAAAGAAGTGAGAAGACTCGTTTTTCGCAAATAAAGCTTAACTTCCCGCAAAAAGTACCCCTTGGAGCGAGAGCAAAAGGAAATGACGATTAAACATCGAAGTCACCGATATAAATTAGCCATGAATGACTTTCAAAGTTGAGGTCTAATATCATTCCTGAAAGCTAATAATTAGCTGAATGCAGGCGACGCAGTACTGCGTAGTAAAAATCATAGGATCATGTACGGTGTAGGAACGGACAATCAATGATTACCATCATAAAAGTCCTATAGGTTATTTAAGATATTAATTTTAGTAAACGTTAATATTGATATAAAACACAAAAAATCAAGTAACTAATATATTCGGAAAAGCAGGCCAAACATTCGGTAGATTTAACTGACATGTAACTATTAATATCTATCTTATAATAATTTATTTTAATTACTTCTTTTTTGACCGACAGAATATTTTTTACGGACGCACTTATTGATACGGTGCTGATGGGGTTGCCCTGGTACTGTAGCACATAGGGAATGCTTGCAGCAGCGAAGGTGGACTGCTTTGCCACTATGCTAAAGCGGTGTGCCTCCTTCGTGCGCAGGGTGCGGGGCACCCCCAACAGCATTCTGGCTATGATAGCAAGCGGGCTGGACTGCCGCTATGTAAACTTTTGCTGCACAATCTCTGCCGGAGTTGCGCAGTCTAAATAGAAATGTATGTAGATAAGGAGACTAACATAGAATAAGTTTGTAACTAACCAATATTGAGTCTTGTAACTTGAAAATAAATGAATAATAATAATAAAAATAATAATTGCTGTGTTGATATTATGTCTTCTAGTGCCTATATTATTTTGTATTTGTTTAAAGGTAGATACTGATATAATTTATATTGTGTATAATATAGGGTGTCACTTACCGTTCGGATATCACTTTCGGCGCCATTCGCGAGGTACTGGGTTTGTTTCAAATTCGGTGCTAGTAGTTGCCTGTAAAGAAAGATATTTATCGTTAGTTTTATTTCACAATCAACAAGAATTAGAAATCACATTGGTAACACAAAATCGAATCTACAAGACGTGGGTTTTTATGATTGTGGTAATTATAGAACGTGGTTTCCACTTAATCGTTTCGCCTAAAACTATAGAATATCTTCAACGCTTGTTGTCAATTTTAAATTGCTTTTTAAGTTTTGTCTGTTTCTTATCAATATGGTACTTGTATGTGCAGTGTTAATTTGATCTTAAATACAAAGATCAGGAATTTCAAACAATTTATTTTTAATTTTTTTATTTAAACTTTATTGCACAAATATAATATAAAGTACAAGAGGTGGACTTAATGCCTTAAGGCTTTCTCTGTCAGTCGACCAGTGGGCTAAACAGAAATGTTTTGTGGGCGGTGCGACAAGTAACTACAAAAAAAAAAAAAAAAATTAATACTTTGAAAACTTGATTTTTAGCACAGGAGTAACTCTTTGAAATAAGTTACGTCTAAAATCTACACATAACACCTACCAAGTATAAGATATAAACTAAATAATATCATAAAATACATAAAATAAATATGTATATTAAATAAGATACATACATAAATAAGATGACAAATAGGACTAAAGCTATGTTGATGATGATGACAATAGCAACTTGTGGAAATAAGACTTAAGAAGTTTTTTAAAGCAGTGCTTGCTGGGAGCCTGTTTGATGTTTTCGGGAAGAGAATTCCAACAGAAGAACTAAGCAGAGTAAATTTAAGCGTCACATCTATATATATAAAAATGAATCCCTATTTCCCTTGGTCATCGCATCACGCGTGAGCAGCTGAACCGATTTCGCTAATTCTTTTTTTGTTCTGTTTGTTTTTGTCAGGAGAATGTTCTTATAAAAGAATAATATAAGAAATATGCGCGGAAAATAAGAAAATTTAAGAAAACTTAATCACCATACTAAATCATTTGTAATTTAACCTTTTCGCTTTTGACAATTTTAACTTTTTTTTAATGTAATATGGCGTTTGACATAACATTGACAAAATGCGTGCTGCAAATATCGTCAAATAGGGAATAAAATAACCGAATGGCCAGTAATGTTGCCTGTTACCGTTTCGGAATACAAACAAAGCTATTTATATACCCACTAGAAAAAAAACCCAAGAATGTTGTGTATCATCATAGGGAAAGAAATATCATCATGGGCATCATGAAGCACTTAAATCTATACTAATATTATAAAGCCGAAGAGTTTGTTTGTTTGTTGAACACGCTAATTGTTGGTTTTGAACGCGCTAATCTCAGGAATTACTGGTCCGAATTGAAAAATTCTTTTTGTGTTGGATAGTCCATTTATCGAGGAAGGCTTTAGGCTATATAACATCACGCTGCAACCAATAGGAGCGAAGCATCAGTGAAAAAACAGAAATTGACGCGGACGAAGTCGCGGGCAACAGCTAGTAAACAATAAACTATTGGTAACATATTTTTTACTATACCATTTCGTTATCAATATTTATAGTTAAAGACAGGACAACGTCTGTCGGGTCCGCTAGTGTACAATATTGACATTCAAACCTACATACGGTTTGAAACTTTACACCCATTCCCGAATTCACGCTCACCTAGTTAACGCCCAACCATCTATCAAAGACCGTGCGTTGTCAACAGGAGATTCAAAAGACCCGAAATACATAATACTCGTAGCAACCATAGCTGAGTGACCACTACTTTGAATTGCATGCCAATTTGCACCCTACGTACAGCCCACTTCGTGCGGGATTGCATAATTTTGTGCCCATCAATAGGGGCGAGATTCACTCGACTGTTAATTTATTCGCTGTCACGTTGAGTAGTGATGTGCTGGTGTTTTTTTTGATGTTACGATTGTGGGAAAAAAATGCAGTTTAGAAGCGAGGATGTGAGTACAATTATTCGCAGCCCCATTCTAGTCATCGTTACATTTTTTTACTTTAAAATAATATTGAGAAGATTCACGTTTGGAATTAACGAGCTTAAAAAGTGTTAGTTGGTTTGACAGCTTTGTTTGTGTGTGTGCTTATTGCGGCTTCAATGTGCGTGTACTGATGTAATGAGATTATGTTTATAAAAAGACAACAATTACGACTGTAATATTAAAATTTAACTAAGCCACTTGGATAAAACTAGTTGGCACTGTCACTTAAATAATGTAGTTTAAGCTTTTAATAATCTTAGAATAGAAATTCTAGTACAAATACATTAAATAAGATCACATTTAATTTTACATGAATTTATATTAGATAATATCGATATTTAATATCAACAAGGTCACATCATTATCGTGAGCCTATTATTGAGCTCCGGGCCTGCTTGCCGAATGTGATTATTGTGCTATTGTTTTAGAAAACGCTTTAATATGGCTTTACTGACAAGCTAGTCGCTTTGACACGATTTAGCGAAACAGACGAGTAAAGGCAAAATTTAATGCAATTTATGCAACATTCGGGTGCCCTTCGGTTCGCCTAAAATTTAAAGTCCTAATTTCATTTGGCCGAACCGTATTGGCCTAAACTTATAACGTATAATTATTGTCTAGTCTAACAGTTGTTTTCGCACGATTATAGATTAGTCTAAAAATTAAAAACCATAATTTTAGTATATCTAACATCGAAAGCACTAAAATGTATTAGCATCTTTTTTTTTGGCACTACGCTCTAATTTTTTTTAAACCGAAAAAGTTTAAGAAACGAATCGCTCACAAACCGACCCCAAGCAGTCTGCCCTACCCCTAGAGTGTAATTCAAAAGCGCGTAGGTGCGGAGGGGCGAGGCGGAAGTCACGGAAGTCTAATTGTTTGGATGCATGCATGATTGCTTGTTTGCATGCATATTTGCTTGATTGCATGCATAATTGCTTGTTTGCATGCATGATTGCTTGTTTGCATACATGCTCGCTTGCTTGCATGTATGCTTACTTCTATGCATGCATGCATGCTTGTTTGAATGCATGCATGATTGTTTGCATGCATGCATGCATGGTTATTTCAAATATTGATATTTGTTTTAACTTTCTGCGAATAAAAATTTAGAACTTTAAATGGTAGGTGTCAGGATATATTAGGCTAAATGTCGCATTTGGGAAATTATAATACGGCGATATACAATAAGGCGTAGTAAAAAAAGGCTAAATAAGTTCAGAAAAAGTAAAAATGTGCGAGAAAATTTTAGGCTAATAGTTTGTGTGGACAATTAGGAGTACAAACAATTCGGCATTCCGATATATACCCGCAACATTCACTTATAGTTGTTAGATAGTGTAACATTATTTAATGGCTGAGATATTCATTGTGATGAGCAAATTTATTAAAACCGACATGAAACATTTAAATAGTTAACTTGCCTCTATGGTTTTTTCTCTGAGGTTTTTTTAAATTGAAATGAGAGCAATTTTAAGGTAGATAGATATATTTTTTATTGCACATCATACAAAAAAAAAAACATTAAAGACTGTACAACTGTTCAATTTTAAGATAATAACTCTACGTAATAAAAAAAAATCCGAAATACACTATTGTACGTTGAAAAAACAATTTTCCTAACAAAAAAAGTCCCGTTCGGTCACCGGCTCTTGCCACATAGAAGAATGACGCATAACTTTCAAAATAGGTCAAGTTTTTGACATTGAGGCTAACTGGCTCTTTATTCAAGTTTCCCTAGGCTCTTCCACGTTATGAGATTTAGACTTATTTCATTATTAATACAAATATTTTATTCATTCATAACACGATTCCATTAATATAACTAACCTAACTAAAGTAGTTAAGCCTTAATTCAGAATTGAACACACAGCCTTTTGTTAACCGGGCAATATTTTCCCCCGTATTTATAAACAAGTAAAAGTAATTACTTGACTACAAGTAATTACTTGACAGACAATTTGTATGCCTTAATCAAGAAATAACTAGAAGTTATAACTACCAAAACTTAGCATTTTCAGCCAAATAATATGACTAAGCACTAGGTATGAACACTTTAAGTTATGACTTTCTTAAGCAATAAGTAATTACTACTTTAATTACTACTTTATAAATACGGGGGTTAGAACTCCGAAAAAGTTGAATTTCCGTCCGATGCAATTGAAGTTTTTATTCAAGAAATCATACTTTTTCTTTTTAAAAAGCTAGTCAAATTCGTGAAAAAATCTTTTATTTCAATTTAAGCTAACTTTGACATAATCATAGTAAGTAAGTAACTAATCGGCCTACGTCCATCATTAAATTCAAGTTACCATAGCAATGATGGGTACAGAAGCATAATCACCACGCTTGCCAAATGCGGGTTGGTGATCACAAATCCGAGCAATGTTCGAAAATTCGAAACGATTGTTGCCTGAACTAGGGATCGAACCCTGCTCCCCGAGACCTTGGCACGGTATTTGCATCACTAGACCAACATAGCAGGCACAGTAAAAAGAAGAAATTATATTAATATTTTGTGTATCATAAAACCGCTAATAGGCCATGTCTACGTCATTAACTTAATTAATTATTAAACTTTTTAATTGCTTCATGAAACAATTTGTTATAAACTGTCTGATTACACGATAAGCAAAGCCAAATGAAATAATGACTCAATTTATTCGATCTAATTAAATGAAATTATACTCAGAATATATAAATAAAGCGAGAATTTGCAGGTGATTGAAATGGATAAATTAAATAACAAATTAATGTAAAAAAAAACTTGAAATTAAAGCTTAAACAGTCGATCAGTCATGTAAATTGTGTGCAAAAAATAAAAATTACTAAAAAAGATAAAATACTATTATAAAATATATTGGAAGCTTTTACAAACTTATTTCTTAATATACAACATTTGAAAAGCCCCGTTGATCTAGTGTTTTTAATACTAGGCCAATATCTCGGGGTCACGGGTTCCATCCCCGGGTCAGAAAACAAAAAAAAGCGATTTTTCGAACATCAACCCGAATTTGGCAACCGTGGTGATTATGCTAGGCCTGTCATTGCTATGGTAACTTTTGCCTGCAGTGGGATGATTACGTATATGTCGTTACTTCACTTTTTAAGCTATTGCATAGCTTCTATCGCGGGCCTTGAGCGTGGAGACCGAATCCAGAAATTCCGTAACGAAAATAACCTAACACCCCCCACTCCGACCGGCACAGCGGTGATACTTTTTAGTTTTATAATTGCATAAGTTGATAAAAAATGCTATGCAATAGCTTTACCGCGGCAGTCTCCGAGTGCCACACGTCTTTTTTTAAATTTTAAAACATTTTTAAGCCCTAACATACCAGAATCTACCAACAAATATATCTATTCAAAACGAAAATGCTACATATTCCTAATTCATTCAAAGATCAAGATAAATTCGTATCGCTTTTTATATACCTAAGTAAAGGTGATTGAATTAAACAAATTTTAAGCGAAATATTTCTTTTGAACGTCAATTGGAAGTGATTGATTGATTGAGGTTGTAATGGAAAAAAGTGAGACTTTTCTTTTACAAACTGTTTTGACTGTAATAAAGATTGATCGGCTACCCTTGAATTAAAAGAAAAAATATTGTAGAATAACAGAAAAATCAATTTAAGACATTAATTCATTCTTTTAGAGTTTATTTTAGAGAACCAACAAACAAGGTTTTAGAAGAATCAAAAAATGCAATTCGACCTAATTATCATAACCACGATTATCAGTCCAATGCTGGGCGTGGGCTCTCAAAGAAGGGTCCTGGCTAGAGTTTTGGGCTCCGGAGCTGATATATGTCTACTTCTAGGTGTTGACATAGTAGTCATTTGACTCTTTGCACTCGAACGAGTATTATCCCCATAGAATGAATAAAGCTTGTGTCACAAAATTGTATTATTACATCATCAGCCTATGCTGATGATGATGATGATGATGAAAACTGAACTGCGACAGCGCAGTGGACTGCCGGACATGGTCCTCTCCAGTTGCACGCCACTTAAGTCGATTCTCGGCTTCTCGCATCCATCTCCTGCTAGCCATATTGCGCAAATTATCACTCCTCCTGGCCTGACGCGTCCTACACTACGTTTGCCGAGACGCGGTCTCCACTCAAGAACTCGTTTACCCCAGCGGTTGTCGGTTTTGAGGCTAATATGGCCAGCCCACTGCCACTTCAGCTTGCTAATCAGGTGGGCTATATCGGTTTACCTAAAAAAGTAACAGAGGCAAAGTATAAATCGGTACATGACGATTGCCGATGATTGTTTGGCATTGATTCAAAACTGGTAGCTTATTTCATTTGTCAGATTAATTAATTTTTCATGATTTTTTTTTATATGCTGCCAATCTTCTTTATCTAATTTTTGGGTATGCTCGCACCTCTGAAATCCATGAGTACCTCGAAATGCCAACCATCATGGAAGAAGCAAGGCGATACTCAGCCAACTACAGGGACCGCCTGACAACTCATCCTAACCCGTTGTCCAGCGTACTTTTGCATCCGAATCCGATTGGAAGATTCAAGAGAGCCGACGTGCTGCCTTAATGAGGGGAGATGGAGCAGTGGCTCTATCCCGCCAAACCACGACCTCTTGCAACCCACCTGATTATAATCTTATGAGATTGATCGCAGGTTTAAAAATGCAAAAAAAAAAATAAAAACTAATCTTCGGGATGTTTTTGTTAAATTTAGTATATAATTTAAGGGGACTACTAGAACCAAGTGCTGCCCACAATTGATTAAATTTTATTACTTCTAAACAAAATCAATTCTCAAAAAACTAGAACAGAACCAATTTAGCAAATCACGTATAGTACTCGTATTTATTGAATCACTATTATCTGCTTTTTATTGGACAAAATAATATGTGTAAAGTTAAAGTAAAGTAAAGTAAAGTAACAGCCTATAATCATCCCACTGCAGGGAAAAGGCCTCCATCATTGAATTCAAGTTACCACTTGCAATAATGGGAACTGGCATAATCACCACGCTTGCCAAATGCGGGTTGGTGATCACAAACCCGAGCAACGTTCGAAAATTCGAAACTTTTTGTTGCCCGACCCGGGGATCGAACCTGGGACCCCGAGATCTTGGCCCGGTATTTAAACCACTAGATGTGTAAAGTTAATGAACCCTAATTTTTTCCTAAGCTATGAATGATTCTATCATATTCTTGGTATAACACAGACAAGAAAAGAAAGCTTCGACTGTAAAGGATGCGAAACATCGAATGAAAGTAGAGAATATCGAATGTCGTATTAGAGTCATTTGATTCAAAATGGGTGCCATCTTATGAATCCTGTATTAGTAGCGATATTTGGAACCTGTGCTATGCTAGCACTTGAGCATATGTCAATGCAGAAAATGAGAGATAAATAGCCCCGGATTGATTCCTTTTAATGCTAGCAAAGATACTTATTCTATAAGTAAGGCTGAGTTCAAACTGTCAACTATAACTGTAGGTACTACTTGCTTCAAAGTTCACATCTCATTAATGTTACTAAGTAATATTATAAAGTTTTGATCGGTGTTTGTCAACGATCGAACGATCTGGATATAATTTGGCAAGGTGATAGATTAGGATGGAATAGCAAAAAGGCCAATATTTTGAAGTTATTTTAAAATTATATTGCTTTTGTTGGTTATTTTGTATTATTTCTTTTGTTTTACTATTATAAATTTAACATTTTTTTATACTAACAAAAATCAATAATAACATATTATGAGAACTTCGTTATCAAGCCATCATTGTTAAAGATCAAACCTACTGTATAAACCAGCTCAATACATTGATCGCACAGTCCACAAGGGCGCTCACAGTTGACAGTTGTGTTGCGACGCGTGCAACACTCGCAATGCTTGTCCAAAACGCAAACAAACACTAACTACCATTTATGCCTGAACAGGCAACAACACCACTTGCCATATTCAACCTTACAACTATAGTTACAGAGCTTATGATAAACGACGTCCTCAGCTGACCGTAAGCAAACTTGTCCCGAGTGAGATACCTCGCTACATTGAGCATTGAATGTTTGTATTGTCATACCGCACATCTTCGAGTTGTGTTGTTTGTTAGACATTTTTATTCAGCTAGGAAATGTTTTTCTTTAAATATCTTTACTGTTTCAGTGAACTACAAGTATTGTTTGAAGTATTACAAGAGGTAACTCTTTTATTTGATAAAAGCATGCAACAATAAGTAAGCTGTGTCTTAGATACGAGTAATGTGCCCGTACTATCGCGCTGGCGCTTACGGAGCGTAAAGGCGCTCCGTAATAGGCGATCGGTGGATATCGATCTATAAATCCCGAACTACTGAGCCTTAATAAATTCAACTCAATTCAATTCAATATTTTTATTGCGTTCTATAATGTTACAAGGATGTTATAAAATATAATATAAACAGTTCATTATAGACCCTGTTCGGGCACAACAATGTAATAACTTCGCTTATGGTCTGTATTGTTACATTTGACAACAATTCAGGTAACACTGCCTGCCTCTCCGACGGATCCTCGACCGCTGTGTCGCCTAATATGCTGTCAAAGCAAGACGTGTCCATCGATCTGCTTGGCATGTTTCTTCATACCGTAACGTTACTATTTCCTGGTGAGGGTGACTGCTCAAGAATTGGGTCACTGTCTTTATTTCGAATGGGTGTATTCGTGTTATCCGTTTTAGGCAATTTGCAGTAACATGCTTGACACCTCCAGTTTTTCTTGTGGTCTGGATTCATGGTGTTGTAGAATCTCTGAATAGATACATTTGCGCATTGTAGATCATAAGAGTTACTGCATTTTGCACAAGTTAGGTACTCTCTTTTTGGTAATTCTTGCAAACATCCTGCACAAGATGCCATTTTAGCGCCATTTTAAAGTATGAAACATGACTCCAGCAACATAGTTAGATGATTAGAACTATGTATTTTTGACTAAGTAGGATGGTATGCGCTACCAGAAGATCCTGGAAAACTATTGTAGAGGTATGGCTTGCATTATCAATCACAGTGTTTTTTTATAATTTGAGGATTATTTTAATGTGTGAAATGTGATGCTGGAGATTATGAAAAAAAATGTTCAAGAGTTCTGTACTCATGATTAAGTAGGTACATTAAACAAAAGTACATATATATAAAACATGGTGACAAAATATGCTTTAAGAAAGGTCTTTCTTAAGCTATACGTAACATTTTAACGCCGTATTTTAACATGTTACAGAATCCAAAAAATAAATCTATCAGCTTGAATATTTAGTCAACTTCCAAATTCAATGAAGGATCTAGATGAATTCGTATTGTTTTAAAAATATCTTAGTAAGGAGTAATGAAAAACAGTATACATATTGTGAATTCAAAATACGAGAAGCGTAAGATTATAAGCTGCAAGCGTATTTCTCGTAACGTATAACGCCGCGCCGCAATACACCAGGCATGTGGATTACATTACTCACAACAAACTTTCCATGTTCCTACAACACAATCCGCCATTTTATTTTTAGACATTATTAAATCCGAGTTAAGTTCACAAACCCATCTCGCAAATTGCCTGGATAAAGTTATCGCAATCAAGAAACTCGTTCACGTGAGGCGCCCCGCGTTACGGTGCCTCGTTCACATAATGCGTATTTTCGTAAGATACTACCTGCCATGGAATTCTGGAATCCATGTTAATTTGCCCCGCAGGTCACCTCTTAATATGATAATCAAGCCATTAACAGTTCAAATACAAGGCTTTTAATGAGAACGCGTAGCGCGTCGGTGTAACGTGAGCGATTTACGCGTTCGGGAATGGCGAACAAAAGTCAAACGAGATGCGTTAAATGTTTCGGTAATTTACATAGGACTGTGTTAATTTACAAAGGACTACTAATCAAACCGCCTATAGATTTTTGACATTCACACAGTGAATGGTGAAGAACTAATGCATCTTCTACAATGCAATCTATCCGTGACCATGAACGCTGTAAATAATCTATGGTTAAATCCATAAATATAACTTTCATTTCCATGTAAGTTCGCGTAAAATTAAGGCACTAATAATATTTTCGCTGGACATAGAGTTGGAATACGCCAATTTTATTCTTTGGATACTCAACGAGGTGGGAGGGAAACAATGTTAAAAAACCACTGTCCTCTAACTCGTAGAAGAATATAAAGCAAATCGTCGTCCCGAATGGATGGATGTGGGGAAAAAGAAATATCAACGTTAGAATTCTAACAAAGCGCAGAACAGTTCGTAAACCACGACTTAAATGGCATCAGTTATGAGGATGCATCAAGTAAGAAGCTTATAAGGTGTATGACATGAGTCCTCTGAAAAGTTTAGAAGGGACAATGTTATCGAAGACAAAACTTCTCTCATCTTACTTTAGATTTAAAAAAACTCTCAATGTAGTTGGTTAGTTTAAACTGCTTCTCGATTCTCGATTTGCTGATACTCGTAATTAGAATGACTGTTAAATTTGTTTGATAATTTTGTTCTCCATCTGTTTTACAACAAGTAGAAATTTTAAGTTAACGACTTAAAATCCGTCTTTAACTTAACATCAACTATCGGTAGGTAAGTTTGACTTGATTATACATCTTAAATCTACAAAACTACGCTCTATAAGACATTGTGTAGTGCCAGTAGCATAAGCTTACACTGTTTGTTCGTTCTACGCGTACGTAGCTGATTTATGAGTCAAAAAAGGTTTTTTTGATGTTAATAGTTTTGAGAAGATTAAAAGAAAAGTCCTCTTAAATCCTTCAACAGCGTTTGTCAAACTACATCTGCTGTGCAAGACTCTTCAGTAATATATTTATGTTGTTTATTCATTTGTTTACTAAACAACGCAGCCATGTGTCGCGGTTGTAAATGAGAGTGCGATGGAGGCGTGTTTACCGTTGACGAGTTGTATGTCTAAGGCTGGGCTCACTCAAGGAGGTATTTTTGCCCCGGTGTTCCTCCTGGTTTGTTGGCTTTTGAATAATGATTTACGGATTTACATAGAACGTGCGTTCGCGGCATGGTTTTGCGGTTGTCGGAATTTTAGAACGTGTTTAAGATTACCTGGCATTTTTCAAGGCGACGTAGTAATGCTGTTCTTGATTCCGGGATAACATTAAGACGTTGAATGAAAAGGATTTTCTCAAACTCGTTTTCTAATTTATTTTTGTAATCATATAATGAGGTATGATACATTTAAATTTATTTGTTGCAGTCATAAGAGATGAATTTTTCAAAGATGCATAATTACAGTCAAGCAAAAAAGGGGAAGAAAATCCCATTTAAATACGACGTAACGAACAAATGAATCACTAAAATGGCTGAGCAAGCCTTGAGCCAATCAAACGAGCGCCAGATACTTCTTTTTTTCTTGTTCCTACGGATGTCTCGGTAAAAAATAGAAAGAAAGTTTTCAAAGAACGACCGAATCAGCCGAGTAGGGAGATGTAGCCTACAAAACTTCTCAGCAATCTCTCTGAGAACATTTAAAAATGAATAAGACCAACCATTAACGATATTTACTACATTGTGATAATCGTAATTATATTGTTATGATAGTAAAATTACTGACTGTAAGATAATAATTAATATGATTTGGGCTGTATACCTATAAGATTTCAATTATTCGTCCTATGAAAAATAATATAAAGAAGCTCAAAAATTATCCAATTAAAAAGGAACAGAAAATTTTACCATTGAAACCAAATCAGATTAATACTTAGTGAGAAAATAAAACTACACTTTATATTTTTTTTTGTCAAAAGTTACTTTATTTAGTTTTTGATACGATACAAAAAGAATTACGCAATAATACGACTATACTTAAGAGCTATAAACAAAATAAAAAGTGGGAAAATAATCGGCAATTTCATACTTTAACCCCTATTATTATCACGGTTTACAAAAACAAGGAATGTAATTGGTAATATATTCAATACTTCTGAATGTCAAAAGATCCTGCTTTTATACTAGAATATGCTACTTTTGCTACTATTAATTAGGTAGTAGGATACGCAAAAATACTCGTATTTTTAATCAGCATTGTTAATGTTTTGATAAATGTAAATTTCATTGGTATGTGCCTATTGTATACCTTCTACAAAGCTAATTATGAAAAACGTGTACGAGTATGCGATTTTGTCTCTATGTACCATTGGAACTATAAATTATTTCTGAATCTACCATAAAAAGTTTTTGACGCTACAAAAAAGAGAAGCCATGTATAGCATATCAGTTTTCTGTCCTTTTCCGATCACGTCTGTTTAAAAGGTACACTCGACAGCACATCAAGTTAACCAGTTAAACTGCGATAACAGCTTTTATTACGTAGGGCATAAATGCGGTCTCAAGGTCAACATGTATAGTCTGATGTGCCGCCGTGTGTACATAGCCAAAATAAATAATACGGGGAAAGATCGCTGCATAAATCAAAAAGTAGTTCTAAAATATAACCAAGTTCCAATGAGTTTGCAAGTTTTTCAGTGGATAAATAAACTTCTGGTTGAATAAACCCATATCTATCACACTAGCATATAATGCTTGAGTGAATCCAACGCCATATCGGGTTAAACTTTGCCGGCTAACTTTCCTTTAATGACGTCATACAAGCTCCACGACTAATACTAAATTAATCCGCAAATGTAGCAAACCTCTGTGGTGGAGTGGCGTACACACCAGTTTTTAAGGTGTCGTTTGCTCCGAGGTCCCGGGTTCGATTCCCGGACGGGTAGATGTAGAAAAAATGTGTTTTCCTAAATTTTTTCGGGTCTGGGTGTATGTGGTACCTTCGTTGTTTCTGGTTTCCAAAATACGAATGCTTCAAATAGTTATTCAAATTGGGATCAGAACAATGTATGTGATGTTGTCCACATTTATTAGATTTAGAATTTATAAGTCAAACAACGCCCATTGTTGAGCATAGGGTCAGCTGTAATCGATTCCTTAGTAGGCGAGACTGACTGACGTTCGAGTCCCGCCTGAGACATAATTTTTAAAGTTTGAATACTGAATTTTCTTAAACTCACTAATGTTATAGATTTTTAATCTAATCTAGTATTCAAAGGGGGGGGGGGGGGCGTCGGCTTAAACTTTAAAAATGTATGTGTAGAATTAAAATAGTGTCCAAAAGAATGGACATCAGCGTCAATTCATTATAATATGTAATATTATAAAAGTGTGCATGTTGGCTCACTCAGCCTAAATAGTTGGTGTTATAAATAGGATTTTTTTGTATGATATTTGTATGAGTAACTCTTAATTGTATGAGCAACTATTAAAAACCATTTTTAGTGCAATAAAATTAACTAAATGTCTATAACTAAATTTCTTACAACCTCTAACACAAATTTTGAATCACTCATAAGATTAAAGAAAAACAGGGCTCCGACGATAAGGCAATTTATTTCAGCATCATTCCCATGCTAAGCACGTTACATGCATGCTGTGCTCTAGGCATCGTTAATGAACCGTACATCGTTGCGTATGATCATAGTATGTGAAAATAAGTAAGCCCAAACTGAATAAAGTTGTACGAAAAATCAAATTTCAAATGTTTATAATTAATCATATTAATTTTTCGTAATTCTAAAGTCTTTTTGAATATAGAATCAACTTAATTTGAACTTTTAAATACTCTGTACTTTGTCGATCAAAACGATTTGCAATCGTTTAGCACATTTTTAATCGGAATAACAGTTTATTCCGATTAAAAACGTAAAAATTTAAAGAATAAACTTTTTACTGTAGCATTCGTAGTCATGGTCTTTACTGCTACAAAGATTACTACGAGCTACGGTTACACGTAGCACCGACTGCTACGGTGCTACAGTATGAGCTACGACTTGCTTGACTACGATCGTAGAATATCACTACGGCTAAACGTTCGTATAATTAGTTATTCAAAGTTCGTCTCAAAAGATTTGATCATTTGGATAGGTACATAATTATCTAATTCAGCCTTCATCAGTCCACTGCTGGACACATGCCTCTCCAAAAGGAGAGTTTCTCCATAATCGCCACGCTTGGTAGGCGAGTATGTGATTGCCGATTGGCACCAAGTCGATGCTGTTTTAGTTCCGCTCTTGTCATTGTCATTAATACACTGTCATATTTCATGCTAGAGTCTGGCTAATGAAAGCTGAACCCAGGGTTTTTTGAAATAGCAACATTAACTATAATGATATTACGACAATGTCATTTAAACTGTTATTTGTTGAGGATTGATTGATGTTGATACTTGATTTCAGGAGGAACGTTATCTACTATTAAAAAAAACATGTAGCTAAAATGAACTTATCCTAATTTAACCGTGTAATATCTGTATTTAAACTTGAAAAATTATGTCTCAAGTGTGACTCGAACCCGCATCTCCTCGCATACCGAGCGCGGCAACCGCGCTAACCGTTTAAGTGTGCGTGTAAAAGAATTAAAAGTCAACCGACTCTATATAAAAAGCCAAAAGGCTTAATATTTAAATTAGTTAACATTTACCAAAAACAAGAAAACAGGAAAAGTATCAAAATTGTTTATTCCAAATATGGTAGGTGATGCCATATTTAGATTTTTTTTAATTCCCACCTTTTGCTAGGTTCAGCTTTCGTTTGCCAAACTCTATGACTTACTGGCCAATAGAAAGCAGACACCAAAAGTTAGGATATTATATATCTGACAGTCATATGTTTACTGTTCTTCGTAGGTTGTGGCATAAGTGTCCATATACATCGTTTACCAAGCCTCAGTACCTTGTATTTACCATCGTGCTTTCAGCTATTTTGCCTCTAAGAGACTACTTGGCCTACATACGGAGCAATATTTCATTTTTAGGTTTATTAAATAAACGTGAAACCTTTGATGCTATCTGACGTTTAAAAACCGTTTTAAATGATTTAAACGGAGTACTAAAACATGAGAGAAAAGTTTTGACGTGACAACGTCTTAAATTAGGTTGCGGCTGGGAGTCACTTATGAAAAAGTGTAACGCTCGGTAACGTTACGATGAGTCACCGAACGAGAGAGAGGCCCGCCGAATGCTTTGCGTCTCTCTCCCACTCAACTATGATCGGTCTGCCGCGCGCGCAGCACTAGAGAATTAGGCGCATTGAATCGGCGCATGCTTGTGTCTCTGTCTTTGTCTTTCTCGAACGTTCTTGGCGTTGGAAAAACAAGAAAGCGTCATAATACAAGTTCACACGTGTGGTTAAAGTATCGTCAGCTGTGTCTGTAGTGAAAAGACGTTGTCACGTAAAATCTTCGCCCGTAAAACCGACTTTTTATTATTTACTACCACTAACGATACACACTTACTGTGTCGTGTATTGTTGGTACGAAAATAACCATCACAATTTTTCATCCTTCCATCCTAAGTGGCGTATGAAGAAAAAAAGGAAATTATAACATTAATGCTAGAAAATGTTAGGCAGCAGTGTGTTTTTTCTACCACCGGCCAAATCACGATTGCTAAAGTGCCTGTAGGGCGTGGCGATTATGGCATAATTCTCATTTTGGAGTAGCCTATGCCCAGCAGTGGGGCCTTGTGGGCTGATGATGATGATGTACTGAAATTGTCATCTAGTAGTCAGTAATGGTTTTACAAAAAAAAAATATAACACAAAGCCCATCGTCTAATAAGCATAAATATCGTCGACTATTTCAAGTTTAGCATCGACTCCTATTTATTGTTATGTATTTTTTCGGATTTAATTAACGTCAAAATGAGAACCTCGATAATTTTTCGTTAGTTCATCAATATTACTTTAATTAAACTCTTGCTCCAATTTGACCTCCTTTCAGTCAAAGTGTCAAACTGTCAAGTCTGATTGAAACAGTGTTCCTTTTTCCATATTTTTATTTAACTTTAAAAGTTATCATCAACCTTTAGGCTCATTAGGTCCACTTTCCAAAAAGGTCATATACTTATTACGACCACTGCCTAAACCGTAACCTCCCATAGCACCCACTTTTCAAACGTCAACTCACTTTTACTAAACTAATTTGGTTTTGTCACAAGTTCTGAACCATTTTCATGGCATATTGCACTAACTCCAGTGTTTAAGACACAAATTACTCCTAGCGAGATTCAAACCTGCGGCTTTTTATATTTACAGCCCAGTTGGATCACCATCATTACAAACCAGCAAAATACCAGTCCACTGCAGAATACGGGCGTATAAAAAAGGAAGGCTTTGCCTTTATCACGCTTGGCAGGCAGGGTTGGTGATTACAGTTTTGCCAATGGCAGAGAAAAGATGTTGCTGTCCATTTTCTTCCAGCAGCACTAATTTAGACGCCTCTGAGACACCCATAGGAAGATAGTGCCAGACTTTTAAGATTCTGACACCACACGACACGGTTGAGTCGACACAGTTCATTGGAATTGTGTCAAAATAAATCTTTCACTCTTTCAATTATTATTCCTTTGTGTATGTTTACATAGTACCTATACTCAAACGAACATTACCGTCCACCTATCCTTTCTGATTAAATTCGTTGCAGGTCTGAAGACAGTCAGATTTCCCCAGGGAACATCTCAGATTCGCTTTAAGGTACGTAATCGGCGTCCAGCATGAATGACCCTTGCCCTAGACAGTTAGCAGCAAAATAGTGCGGGGCAGATGAATTCTCAGAGGTCTGGGTCGATGGTCGAGCGTAGTCCTGTTTTGCGATTAGTATTTCTGGCTATAGTTGTGCTAATTATTTTGTTGCTGTTCGTTTTGATAGATAAGCTTCGCTGAACAACCAGCAAAAGTTTTAAATACCTACCTTGTTAATCAATACTTGTATCAATCACGATAGTTTTATGATTAGTTTTGTTTAAGTGTTTAAGATACTTGGGTAAACATAGATTCAGACCGACAAAGACTTAAAAACATTCATTTCATTTTATAAGTTTATTTTAAGTTGAACTGCCTTAGGCCTTTGTCAGGACTTGCTTATACGACATTCATGTTATCACAAGAAAAAGGCCATTATTGTCACCATTGTCCAAACTTGTGAACAAAATTATATTTATAAATGTACCTGTTCCCCGAATTGCATATATTATTATTTCAAATAATTTTGAAGATGCGTTTAAAAATACAGCCGAGTTGAGAACCTCTTCATTTTTTTGGAAGTCGGTTAAAAAGGACCAACGATCATTCAAATTTATTGCACAACAATGTGTGTCACATTGAGATAGAAAACAATGGGTTCTAGATTCAACAAGGTTCTGCCTTATTTAGTGGGCGTGCAAATTTATATGCAGGTTATTTTATACATATAATTAATTATTAGGGGTTAAAGTATGAAATTGCCGTTTTGTATGGACGAAATCGAGAAAAGTCATTTTTCCATACTAACAATTTTTTAGTTTTTTTAAAAACGCCTGAACCGTTTTCGATGCAATTAACGGTGAAAGTTAGATGGTTATAAAGCTACGCATTTAGTATTTAAATTTCTGAAAATCAAAGTATATAATACAAATATACTTAATTGAAGCAAGAAGGACAGCTGACACATTGTAAGGGGTCTTTTCAATGACTTCCTTTGAAGTAATAGGCACTAGTATTGCTTTTTTTTTTTTTTAGTCAAAAGTTACTTTATTTAGTTTTTGATACAATACAAAAAGAATTACGCAATGATATGACTATACTTAAGAGCTATAAACAAAATAAAAAGTGGGAAAATAATCGGCAATTTCATACTTTAACCCCTATTATTAGGTAAGTAACAAAACATTCATTGTCAGTAAATTTATAAAATAATGTTAACACATGCCTGAAAAAAAAACTTATCAAAAAACTAATAAAACAGCATTCCAACTGTTAACCCTGAAGCCAATTCAGTAGTGCTCACTTCTTCTCAGTCGGTTAGATATCAAAGTTCCCGGTTGCCATGGCAACCGTCTTTCAAGCCTCGCCGAGCGTGAGTAACGCGCCTTAGGTGGACCGGGTGAACCGGGTCTGAGGCTTCCGTTAAATGGATAAACCAACGTGTATATACAGGGTGTACAGGCGTAATTAGGTCTGGTCATAGTTATGTGGTGTTAGTTTCGATAATACGAGTAGGATACCTACTATATTAAATAGGCTGTAGTTAACTTAGCAGTGACCAAAATTTATATTGAATATTGAGAAAATTGTATGCTTTTGAATGTGTAGGCAAGACCGGGGATAGTTAACTATTAGTGGTAGGTTGACTAACTGTCAATAATTTCACCTGATACAGAGTGTTGCGTGATAAAAAAATTAGTATGAACTGATGTTATTGGAACGTGAAATCGCATGCTATCTTAATAATTTTATTAATAACATAAGCTTTGTAGCCTTAGTCAACCTACCACTATAGTCAACTGGCCCCGGTCTCCCCTATAGACGTACGGATTTGACGATTTCGATATGTTTTTGAGCTTGAACTATGTTAACACTTCATTCATGTCGATAACTAAGTCAACACAGTCATGTTGATGCCAAATAAATGTCAAAATACTATTTAAGTGCGCGGTATCAAATATTTTTAAATAGGTAGTTATTTCTGTCGCTTCAGTTTTTAATTGAAGAAAATTTTTGTTTCTAATTTGTGTCTATAAAAGTATTACACAATACTTAATTCTTATTTTTACCACCAAAAATACAATTTACATAATAAACCATAAGTAGGTAAGTACTACATTATTGTAATTTTTTACTGTTGATGATCATGGATGGCAATATAAGAATTGCAAATATTTATGATCGATTTGTGATGTTCGATTCATTTTATTCGTTAACAGTAACTTCTAACGTTGTTTTCTTTTTTCCTAGACTGTGGATAAAGCTGATATTTTCTATTTATCTTAACTATTTAAGAAGTGTTTGAATGAACAATATTTCATCTTGTTACATTTTGGCCCACCATGGTCCGTCTCCTTTATTTACAAAAAAAATAGTTTTCATTTTATCTTTATCACCGTTATAACCACAAATAAGTAAATAACTGCAACGGAGGCCTTATCCCCATTACATTCATATCACCCCATTAATTTCCATAATCCCCCCGCTTAGTAGGCAGTTTACAGATACACCAGCAGAAGCTGTAGGAGACGCTGCTGCTCGTCTTCTTTGGCAGTAAGTAATCTTTATGTCATCTCTTACGAAACACTTATGAAGGGAAAGTGGTGTTAATTTATTTTTTTAAGCCCCACACGACATTTATTAAGGACAGTTGCAAGGGAAAACAAAATAACAACTATAGTCCTTCAAATATAGCTTGATTAGAATGACACCTGTCAAACTGAGGTGACTAGTGATGGGACTGACTCGACTGATCAAACGAAAAAAAAACAGATAAGGCATATAAAATAAAATGAAAATCAGATAAATTAAGATTTAACAGTAAGTCAGTGTCGTGATCATTATGAGAATAATTGTAACAATCATGAAAATCAATTATTATTTTTTTAACGCTTATGGAATCCAATAAATTTGAATATTTTTAATTCAACTATTAATAATCGCAATTTGATGTTCTTAGCATCAACCAATGCTCATTAAATCATTTGTAACATTTATGTTACATTACTTCGATTTTGAAATACTGTTAGTCTGATTTGTCGATTTTACCTCATCACTAGCGATTATGAAAAATGACGTAACCTTGTAAAGACGTCTTTTCAAGTTAGGTGTAATTTTTGTAACTGGATTATTTTAATGATATTAACTTTAAATATATTTTTTATATTATTAAATTGATTAAATGTACAGCAATGTATAAAAAAATTTTCTTAACATGCCAGTTACCAATATTTTTTCGTGTGCAAATGTGTTTCACTTGTGTGACGCTGGTACAAAGTTACGTCGTCTCTTTCAGTAAGAACTGTCACTCTAATCAAGCTATATTTTAAGGACTTTAATAATATTTAAAGGATATAAATGTTACCTTCATAGTAATTCGCGTAATAAATCTGTTCCGAGTAATCCAAAACAAATATTGACAAGTTTCACTGATAAGCACGACAAAAGATGCGAAATAACGCAAATGAAAGAGATGGCTATAAGTTTTCAATGTTTACCGATCGTGAATGCACTCGACGTGGACGTTGTAAAAAACGGCCTAATTAGGGCGTATTTGAGTCTTCACAACGCGCGCGCTTATAACATATCTGCTTCGTTTTAATATAATATCATTGGTTAATCGATCAATTTCGAATTTCAAAAAGGTTGTCATTTCAGAAGTTCTGGGGCCTTATTCAGCTATTTCAATCGCAGTTCGATCGATAATGAATTGGACGATTTTGACATTTAGCCCATACTAGAACTGTCAAAAACCTGCTATTCAATTACGATTGTGATACGATTTGGTTACGTGAATTAGGGGCCTGATATTCTGTGGCGGATATCAACGCGGTGTCAATATATTTGGTTCGCTTCAGTAAAACTCAGCCAATTTTATGCCTACTCTCATATCGAGCTCTTTTGTTTTTTAGAATATTTCGGGTCTGATAAAATATACCGCGTGCACGTTCAATTTTTTCCAAATACTTTTGCTCCGTATTTCGCAATCCACTAGACCGTGCCATTCAAACACACTCCCATCGCTGCAACACATTTAACTTTAAACTTTAAAAGTGCTGGATAACCCGGCCATCGCGTTTTTATAAATACCACTCGCATAAATTCTTTAAATACACATCCACGTTACAAGCTCATTACCACTAACGAAATTAAAATCATTTTAAATACTTGGTTAATGGGGACTACCGTTTCTTTGCTCACCAGTTGGCGCCACTGTAGACTGAGGTCCGGAGGTATAGCTGTCAAAGGCGATTGGCGCCGAAACAAAGTGTTATATCTTGAATCTAATTAAGGTTATATTGTTTATAAATAACTATCTTGATATCAACCAACTAACTTCTGAAATAGTTGCTCTTGAGGCCGCCTATTTTTGCGCTTTTTCTTAATTCCGCTTTTAAAGCGTTCACATTAATCGCCAAATAATCCATATTTGCTATATTTTACGAAGGAGATCACTTTCCAGCAGGTAAATTAAAGAAATTATAATTTATGCAACAAATTCCGCTAAAACCAGTACAAAGTGAATGATATTGGACCTCACGCGACACTAGCGCCTCTAGTGGCAAATTCACTAGTGATAGCCCCCATTCCGATGCGATGCGAGATGCGACGCGTCGCACGAAAGTACGAAACGCGGTATTTCGGCGCGGAACAGATTGTTCCAAATTCAAAATTTCATAATCAAACCACAAAACTTTCCGTTCTATGCATAAGTCAATTTAGGTTTACGTACGGTAAACATTATTAAAATGGAACATGGAACGTTCAGTCCTTTACTGCGTTTCGTTTCACATCAGAGCACTGTTATTATTTGCGTATTATTGTGCTCATACTTTATGATGGCGTTGTTTGCGTGGAGTGGAACGTGGAACGCGGATTGGAATAATGACCAACCACCTGCTTTTGTTTGAGTTTATAATGTCAAATGTAGACGTTTTACTCTTGTAGATTTATAACATTTAATTCAGATATTTATGTTTGTTTAATGCATAGGTATTGCAATTTTATAATTAGAAACGTTATTAATTTGTAACATTACTTAGTCAAAAATACATAATACTTATTGTGTTGGTAGGTGTAGGATATTATGAGTGTTTTCAGCTTAAATACAATACTTTTTGATACGGCTTTCAAAACAAAATGTTATCTTATGTGTTCATGTTTACCATAAATTGCGCATAACAATTTGAGTTTTAACGGTCGTAATTTTTAAAAGGCACCATAACTTTTCGTTTACTGCCCTATTCTTGGGGAAACTTGAATGATGACAATAAAATGTTAGCTATCAAAAGAGCGATGTCACGTTGAAAAGACAGGGCAAAAACATCGTTAATTTCAGCGCAAAAATAACGCTCATCCCTCGTTGTAACGATAACATTATACCGTTATTGTTCACCTAAGCGGTGAAACACGTGCGCAATCATAATCAGCCAATAACAGTAACGAAGAAGGTAACTGTAGCAAATGTTGTATATTACCGTTATATAAACCTTTAAATATCATATTGTTCCATACGAACATGATGAGGGAACCAAACATATTTCAAATAGCAAAAGCACGGTAAAAAAGTACTTAATATGGTTTTATTAAATGTTATTCCATTTGGATACGTTATTAAAGCCATGGATGTACAAAAATAGGTATCTAAAGAGGTTTTTTAATGTTCATAATATAAATTCAGTACAAAATGTATTGCCGAATAGGATTGCAAAAAAAAGATACAACACTTAGGCATAACAATATTGGCTTGTTTTACATTTCACATTAAAGTTTAAAAATATACGTATGTGTGGTGTGTGGGTCAGAAATGAGAACTAAGACAACCGATTTTAAATCTAAGATAACCGACATTGCTTGATGAATTGCGGAGCTGAAGTGGCAGCGGGCGGGACACATCGTAAAGGTTCTGGGATGGCGAACGCGCACCAGACGACAATCTGTGGCCTATAATATGTAAGTAATCTAGGCCTTCCAAGAGGTGAACCTAAAATCTGGTGGAGGTTGCGGGAAGCCACCAAATGCGAGAGGTAAGAAAAAATAGTTATTGTTGCGGAGATCTTTAGGGAAGGCCTATGTCTAGCAATGGGCTGTGAGGGCGTTGGGACGAAAACCGAAATGATACATAGTCTATCGTGTAATAATTCCATATTGACAAATCACGTCTCATCTTATAATTTAAAATACGTGACAAGAAATGCTAGTGTGACGTTTTTCAAGGACGTTTTTCATTAATATCACGTCCGCATGTACCTACGCTTAACGTGATACAATTTGTCATCAATATACCCCTGTGGTAAATTGATGAGATGATTGATGAGAGATTGATGGCTGAGATGATGATATCTGTGTGTAGATAATCATTATATTTTTCTTCAACCCATAAATAAAACAGACGTCTCAAAACACGTGAAGAAACATTACAAAAAACCAAACTAAAAGAAACATTAATCGCCGTCCGATCTCTAAACGAAAAACGGGATAGGTAAATAAAACAAAAGGAACAATTAGGTAGGTGGATGTTGGCAAACAAAGAGCGGTCGCCATTTTCTCTCATTGTTCCCTGAAGATAAATTTTGTGGCGAAAATCGGATGTAACAAAAACTATTGTAATGTTACTGACGCCACAAAGTATTTGATAATAGTAAGCTCTATCTTAGAAGTTCGTAAAACGCAAGATTATTAAATTGGAATTTTGTAGTTTTACCGGTAAGTAATAAAGAAATATCATCATCTCATCTCCAAAAGTTTCCACTTTTCTGAGAGTTGATAATAGGCGGGTTTGGAATCGCAGTTTGGTAAATAGTGAAGAAGGCCTCACTTGCCATCATGTTCAGGTGATACACCTTGATTGATGAAAATTGTTATCTTCAACATCACTCGTCTTTTAAATAAATAAAGTAAGAAATGTTTACGCCTGTCCTGATTAGGAAAGCAGCGCGTCGATAAAATTGAGATCAGAAGTCGTCCAATTTATGTCCTTCGACAAGGTTATGGAATCTAAATAACCTACACGGGTATTCCATATTTACATAAAACCATTTATGAAGAAATTCAATTACTACTAGTGTGGATTCCATTCGAAAAAATAAATTTATTAAAATTAGGTATAATGTATTCCTATATCAAAGACCTAAATAACAAATTTGTCGATACATAAAATGGACAGAAAAGTCGCCCGGTAAATGAAGTTGTGAGTTAAGGTCAATATTTCTGTATAAACTGTGACTTCTATTTTCTTTGCCCTGACTTGAAAAGACCCGGTAATACATTACCTACTGTACACAATTCTATTATGCCAATACCGAAGCCCACTTTTTTCGTAAAAAAAAACTGTATTGCTGCCAATTCTCATAGAATAGATCGTCTCAAAAGAACATGTAATACAATACCAATTCGATTTCTTGAAGTGTTTCTGTCTGCGCCCTTAAACGGCAGGTGTTTCTTTTTTTCCTATTGTATGTTTACAGTAACAATAGAAACAAAAGTATGATCTGGGGAGAAGGTCTATCAAATCTGGATTAAATTATGCTGGTTTTTGTAAGGTAAATTATTGAGCTGATGAATTGATTAAAAGAGTTTAAACTGTTTTTGAGGCATGGTATCGTTAAAAAGCACTAGTTGGACCGAAGTTTTGTTGAATTTATTTATATTACTACAATATAATAATACAATATAACAATAATACAATCATATTATTATATTGTAAAGTACTATGTAGTAGGAATAAATGTGTTCTAGGTTGTTGATAAATAACAGCCACAATATAAAAACGGAACAGTTTTTAATTCCGCCAAAAAACTCACAAGCACTCAGCGTTAACCTTGTTAAAAACCATCAATATTGAATCGACATCAGAAATAGTATGTTCACCGTTTGCTGCCTAAAACATCGTCGAAAAAAAACAACAAAATTAATATTTTTTTCGACGTTTTGATACGGTTGCATGGAGTTCTATGAAAACGCTTATAATTTTTTTGCTAATGTAGAGTTTAGGGTCTGGGTTTTACGACATCTGATTAATTTTAAGAATAAAAGCGTCGTAAGGTTGTAAGACTTGGCAACATTTATACCATATACTTTTTTAAGAAAACAAAAATTCTTTAGTCTCGTCTCGACGGCTTATAGTTCTCCATTTTCGGTCGATGAGAAAGTAAAAATTTAAATTTAGAACACAAACCAAATTGACAGTCTGAATCAAAAATGGCCGGTGGAGGTAATCGCCTGCAGTGGAGGGCTAACGTAGTGTCAACAAACTGCCTTGGGTCAAAATGGCTTCGAATGAACGAGGGTTGTCATCATCGCGGCTGGCCGAACGTCAAACGGTAACCGTTGTACAGATTAACGATTTTATTAGTAACCTTTCGGCTGTTTGATGTGTTTGTAGAAACCAGTAATTGTATTGAGCGGTCTGTGTTATTCAGTTATTACGTTTGACAGAAAAGTGAATGTTATCTAAGGTGCAATTAAAGTTTTCATTTTATTGGTACGAAAAGACGACGTTTTAATAATACTTTATATGATATTTAAGCAACTTAATTGCAATTTCTATATCAGAATTTAAACTTGAAAAATTATGTCTCAGGCGTGACTCAAACCAGCATGTCCTCGCATGCCGGGCGCGGACTTTACCATTTAGCTGTATTACTAGATTTAAAAATGTGTTGTTTGATGGATTCAAACTTCCATTCAAAATAAAATTTAAGAAGCCTGTAGATAGTAGTAGTAGGCATGAACGAGTACCTATCTGCCTAATACGTAAATTTAAAGTCTTCTAAAAACGATTGTTTTGCAGTGACATAACATTTATTTTATTTTATTTATTATTATCGTTAGAAAATTTTGAAGCCTGTCAGTCTTAATTTACCAAAAAACCTAGACAGCAGATGTTTATATCAATTTAAATCAAATCGACATCGATGAAAACCAATATATTATACTGTAAAGTAACAGCCTATAATCATCCCACTGCAGGGAAAAGGCCTCCATCATTGAATTCAAGTTACCACTGCAATGATGGGAACTGGCATAATCACCACGCTTGCCAAATGCGGGTTGGTGATCACAAACCCGAGCAACGTTCGAAAATACGAAACTTTTTGTTGCCCGACCCGGGGATCGAACCTGGGACCCTGAGATCTTGGCCCGGTATTTAAACCACTAGACCAACGGGGCGTTATACTGTAGCAACTAATTTTTGCATGTAGCAAATAATATTTAAAAATACCCCATCGATCTAAAAAGGAAAAATTGGCTCAAAATAAAAAAAAATTGTGTAGTCATTATAAAAAAAAAATAAAAAAAAAACGCTATTTTCTCAGGTAAAAACGGCGGGCACTAATTTATTCACTCAAAAGCATGTAGCACACGCCACTCACTCTCTAAACACGGCGCAAACGTTTACTTAGCTCCCGACATAAATTAACTTGTTACTCGATGCCAAACTTGACGAGTCGACTAATTATTTTAGTTTCAAAGTAACTATTTTAGCGACACGGCTGCTCGGAATAATGTTACGCACGCCGAGTGGATTCGGTGTTGCGGTCCGGATTTAGGCAGAATTGAATTTTGGTGCGCGGTGGCGCGGTCGCTGCGGTTGGTACGTGCCAGTTTGTAGTTGTTTTGAGCTTTGGATTACAACGGAACGCGGGGTGTTAAACAAAACACTGTCTCGTAAAAATTTACGAGTTTGATTGCAGTTTTCAAATATTTGAATGAGGAGTTCGATGGCGCAGCAGTAATGGCGTTTCTGTTGAGTATATCAATTGTTAAGCATTGCTCACTGGAATCAATACAGTATCTATCTACCAATAAATGATATTAATCATGAAGATTACATTCAATAGGAAAAAAAATACATTTCGCATTAGTACCTGCTGTCGTGATACGTTTCTCATACTTGCGTATCATACTTTTAAATTTCTAGGTCTAGCTTTTTTCCTTCTTGTCAGAGATAACCTTTAATGAATAATCTTCTGTCATTTCAGAGTATGTGTAACCTGACTATGACTCGTAATGTCATCTGACGTTACTTGTCTTTATGGCTCCTCTCTTGCGACAGATGATGGGACCAACGCTTTGGACTATAACCGCTCTTCAAGACCCAACATAATTAAGAAAAAAATTGTTTATGTAACTTTTGTAAAGTGATACAGTATTAATTGTGATTCTGTATAATTTATAGTAATAATAATATAATGTTTTTTCAAACACTGGGCCACACAGAGCCATCTAGTCTCAAAATAAGCCAACATTAGGTAGATTGGGTTATGGGGTACTAGATAACCGATAAACTTACATTATATTATACTTTTTTTTCCAAATCTATACAAATATTATAAAGCTGAAGAGTTTGTTTGTTTGCTTGTTTGTTTATTTGTTTGTTTGAACGCGCTTATCTCAGGAAGTACTGGTTTGAATTGAAAAATTATTTTTGTGTTGGATAGTACATTTATCGAGGAAGGCTTTAGGCTATATAACATCACGCTGCGACCAATAAGAGCGAAGCATCAGTGAAAAATATTGCAAAAATGACGCGGACGAAGTCGCGGGCAACATCTAGTAATAATATAAGTATACTTATTAAAAACATGTATGATACCAATGCTCCCTTGCTTTAGTTTTTTTTCTTTTAGGAAACACAAACATTAATAATGTTTACTAATTTGGGTCAGTGTATTACAATGAAAACATTGATTCGCCAATAAGGCTTATTAAATATACAGAAAAAATATTATTATTTCTGCCAAGTAAATACCACAAAAGCCATACCCAATAAATAAAATATCGGTAAGCCAGTAACGGCTAATTAAAAGTTCACCCTCCCAGGTTGACCTACAAACCGACCCCTCATATTGTTTGTCTGTCTCACTCTAACATATCCACCTGCTAATGCTCTATCCCTGTCACTCCGGATGAACGAGCCGTTTTGTGAATAACTTTTAATTGTCCGGGAAACGGGCTATAGTACAGCGTTACATATTGATGAATGATATTGAAAATATTTTGGTATAATTCTATCAATATCTAGTCTAATAATAACTAATACACAACACAGACACAGAAGACTTTACAACCTACTTCTGACCCATGACACAAATCACCGGTACTAAAAAACAAGTAAACTAGAATTTATAGAGAGATGGCTTTGCTAGAGTGAAATACCTAAGCTTTTAATAAAAATTACAAAAAATCTTTATCATATTCTTTCCTGCATAGAACACTTGATCAAATCTGATTACCGGGGCGCCGCGGCGCTTAGCATATTTCAATATGAAACACTTGTTATTGTGACCTAACTGTAATTAAGAAGGAAAAAACATTTTTAGTTTTTATTTAAATTTTCGTGTTCGATTACGTAACACAATGATACTGAAAACCACTTTTCCATATTTTCCAGAGCTGTCTGATACCTTCGTTTTCTCATCTACACACCAATGGCTGTTTTCGGATCAAAATGATAAATATGATGCCATCTACAGTTTTCATTATTTATTTACCGCTTAGCAAATTAGGGCAAGATGGTCCTCTCACACTGATGTGTGATCGATTGAAACATAAAGGAGAATGTGTCAAACAATTTGTACCATGGCTCCTGGTACGATGATTAAAACCGCAGAATGTTCCAGACATTGATTCCCAGTTATACGGCAGGTACCCGAGTGTCAGATCCAATGACCCACAAAATCGGACCGTAGTCTGTGGATTAAATTTTGTAGCGCCCAAACTAAGACTGGTCCAGGATGAGGGATGGAGCGAGAGACATTTGTTTGTTTATGGTAGCGGGAAACAAGGAAACATCGGACTGATCACAATAGTTATTGCCGAAGAATAAATAAATAATAATATAAAAACTTCAAGTTTAAATACCTACTGATATTATAATTGCAATTAAGAGCTGTTTCATCTTAACTGACTGTCTGGTCTGTAAACATGTTTTTTTTGGATGTTAATAAAAGTGCAAAACTCGGGAACCCATCACTTAATCGCAATTTTCTTCAACGATTTTCATTCCCCATAAAAAAATTCGCAGATGTTTCTAAACGATATTCAACATATTCTAGAATCATGTTACATCACAATTTCATTTTATCGAATGCTTATTATCTACAAACTTACTTCATCGTTACTTCTTTTCATATATTATGTATTTTATCGAAGTAACTAATTAGTAAACTAACTAAGTAGTAAACTAACATTTAGTTTACTATTTTGTTACCCATAATTTTATTTCCACGTAAGTTTCAATATGCAGAATTGTTGAAACATCCAATTTAACCTCTCTAAAGTCCGTATTGCCAAACGATTTTTGTTCCTAATATTATATAACATACATTATTAATAAAAAAATTTAAAGCATAACTGGTATAAATAAATAATAAATATTGATAATAAATAAACAGAGTTAATCTCGACTCGCTATGGTCTCCTCGCCATGGTACTCTTTATTGCACACCATACAAAAATAATGTTTAACTTAAAAAATACATTAAGGACTGTACAATTCAGGCGGTCTTATCGCTGTTAGCGATCTCTTTCAGACAACCTTCAGGTAGAGAATACTTGAAAATAGATAGAGAGGGGAAGGTGGCAAAGAATTTCAGAAATGTGAACATTATAATACAAAAGATTAACTGTGTGGACAAACATTACGAACTAAAATAAAAGTATATAATATAATAATCATAAAAAAAAAAACATATACTACATATTAATATACTTACATAAATAAATATACATACATATACATACTATACATTAATAAACATACCCTAAAATATTATTATGAAGGATCCAATGACCAAATATACCTTATATATATAGAAGGAAAACATTAAAATATAATACAATAATGATAATCAAAGAGAGCTAAAGTGACAGAAGATATGTTTTGAGTCTGCTTTTAAAAGACAAAAGTGATTCAGACTGTCGAATAAACAATGGAAGCGAGTTCCATATGCGGATGGATTTTAGAGTGAAGGACTGTGAGTATTGGAGATTTAGGATTGAAAAGTATAGAAAATAATAAAGAAAGAATATGATAATCACGCCTACGACGTATAGGTAGCCATTTTAGCAAGGCTCGGTATTCTGAGATATGGTCATACTTACGTAGACCATAGATGATGCGAATGCAGAAATTTTGAAGGCGCTCGAGCTTGCTTAGAAAAGTTTCATTAAGATCGACGTAGCAACAGTCAGCATAGTCCAGGATAGGGAAAAGTAAGGACTGTACAAGAGCAATTTTAGTGGGTATCGGTAGGAAGTTGCGTAATCTATTAATTGCCGCTGCCGTCGTATACACTTTCCTACTTACCTCTGCGATCTGTGTACTCCAGGTGAGTGCGCTGTCTATGTGAACACCCAGGTTTTTTACTACGTCACTGTACGGAATTTGGACACCGTCAAATACGATGGGATGTAATTCAAAAGCCGGAGGCGCGGAGGGAAAGCAGCCTTCGCCTGCTGTAACAAGGTGCAGGCACCCGCGCGAGCCGGAGCGGCTTAGGCTGGTCGCCAAAGGCGACCAGCAAGCCGAAGCTACGTAGGCGAGCTTGGGTGACTGCGCCTTGTTACGCAAGGGCGACGAGGCTGCTATTCCTGCAGCGCCGGAGACGAGGAAATCGTAATGCATGCTGCTTGTTTGCATGCCTGCTTGCTTGCTGCATGCATGCTTGCTTTCATGCATGCATTAATTCATGCATGCATGCCTTCATACTTGCTAATATGTGCTTACTTGCATGCATGAATGCATGCGTACCTGTCGCATGCCTGCTTGCTTTCATGCATGCATTAATTCATGCTATGGGAACCGTTACACATTGAAACATGTTTTCATGAATGGTTTTATAGATAACTTAATAATTCTATGAAACATTAGTTTGATATTTCGTTATTCTGCTTAACAAAACAATTGCGAAACATTTTTTTTGTGAAATGTTATTCGATGTTATGAATCGGCAATTATTAACTATTTAATAAATCAAGAAAAAAAGATATTAACATTCATAGAATAGTTTTCTGTGAAATGAAATTCGGTATCAAAAAAGTATTTGTTTTGATAGATACCCGTTTGATCAACAGTTGGTCAGTTTAAAAAACTTGTTTTTATATAAACAGACTCGTTCCTAGGTCCTAGTGCTGAGAGATACCACTGTCTAAATACATTAACTTTACTCTGATACATCGTGAAGTAATAAAAGGGAGAACATTACTTAATATTAGCTTGTATGTTAACTCAATAATTTAGTTTGCTCTTTTAAACCATCGATTTATAAAAAGAGCAAGATACACACTGCCATACAAAAATGACAACTTAAACTGTCCACGATTAAATGATTGGCATTGATTTTATATCTGAGTACCCAGTGATTATTTATTCAATGGTCTGAGTCAACTTTATAACCCGGTTTAATTATGTCAGCATGCAATAGTATGGATATTTATGGTACGTTGTACCTATTCGACTAAATAGTTTGTATTGAAAGTGCACCCTTTATGTAGATGAGTGCAGTTTTAGTTGGGACCCTTTTTTGATGCTTATTGTGTATCTAGGTTCTATACTATATATTACTAGATATAATTTATAATTCACAATTAATTTATTTACTTCAAATTTGTGATACAGAACAGGTTGATACCTTTGTAGAAGCAGTTGGTAGTGCTTGTCACAAGGCATCAGTGATACATTGTAATTACCTACTTTCTTTATAATACATTAATACATTATCCATTATCATAAATTACACTGTTATATCCATTAAATTTTAAATAGCATTTTAATATTATATATGTTAATATGTCTATCGCTAGTCGCTACTGTCATACATTTTAGTATTATTACATTTTCGGTTGTCAAATATTATACAACGTGTTCCTTTTGATATCTTATAACTCTAAGGTTATGTTCTATAGGTAAAAATAATATAAAACGCCCTAGAATATGTGGTTCAAAAACCAATAGTTTTGAATATAACATCAATTTTAGTTGAATTTGTTAAAAAAATGTAACCAGTATGGCGAATCCTTAGTTTTGCGAGACGTTAGCAAACTTACACTAAAGTGTAGTAGGAAAGTAGCGGGAGAGCGTAACTTGTAAAAAACATTGACGTGTGTAGGTGTTTCGTTGATAAGTAGGTACGAGTAAATCGTTTTCATTCAGAAGTTCATTCATAACAAGGTAAGGGTGTTTTACATAAACAGTAGTGACTATTTAGAATTATTTTGTATGAAAAAATTAAACAAAAAAAAATTAATAACTGAAAAATAATTCATATGCAATTTGATTCTTGACCATGGCCTGTTTCATACCCTAGAGTTATGGGATATCAGAAGGAACACGTTGTATACAGGGTGAAATTTTAACCACTTTCCAAAATTTTTATAGGCGTTCAGTATCGTATTTAGAACCTATTTAAGAAGTAAAAAATTTAAATCAAGTTGTCACCCGAAAATATTTTTCGCGATATAGTTTTCAATTTATACGGTCCAAGACCTGTTAAGGTATAAAGGGAAAATCAAAAGCTTATGAATAGTATCGTAATAAATCAATGAGATGCGCAACGAGTAAAAAAAGTGTTGCTAGACGGCCGTATCAAAAGTTTTTGATTTTTGGCGGACATTTTCTAACTGCTTTATCTTAACATTTCTGTACTGGGCTATACCAAAAGAAAAAATACGTCATTTGTTTTTTGTCTCGTAGATTAATATATTAAAATTTGGAAAGTGGTTAAAATTTCATCCTGTATATCAATGTTTAAAACACATTATCACAAAAAAGTATTAGTATTTTTTCACAAAATATAAGGAAAACAATTTGTGCCTACACCAGACGGTATCCCAATAGGTTTAAGTTTCCGGCAAAAAAACTGCTTTATTTAGTAAGAAATATTTTATCATAGCTATCAAAATATTTAATAAAATCCCAGATATTATAACAGATTTACCCATGGACAAATTAAAAACAAAACTGCATATCTGGCTCATACAGAAATGTTTTTATACGGTCAATGAATTTCTAAATTATTAATCATATTTTTTAGCATAAGTAGTATATAATTTAATTGACATTTAATATTTTATTATTGACTCTGATATTTAATTGTTTGATAGAAATAATTCATTGTGTATAATTTATTGTTTGTAATTTGTTAATCTTAGTAGTAGTGGTAATAGGTTTAATTTAATTAAAATTTACCCAGACAAAACATGATGAGCATTAAAATATATAAGTCACCTTATCTATACCATGTTTCTAAGCAAATAAAATGTATTTCATTTAATTTAAATAAAATCGCTAAGTGCTCGTCCCTTGCACCAAACCCACTAACTTAAATGTGGTTCCAACGGATTCACGCATTTGATGGAACTTCGCCACTGGGGATCGATGCTTGTTTACAAAACAACGGTTTTAGCCAACAAACAAGTAACGGCTCATATTTATGGGTGATTCGATGGGGGACTCATAATGACGGATTTTACACTTGCGCGAACAAACTTCGTGTTTGAAATTTAAAAAGTATTCTGTTTACTTTCGGACAAAACAGAAGCAGGAAATATTAGGGGTTAAAGTATGAAATTTCCGTTTTGTATGGACGAAATCGAGAAAAGTCATTTTTCCATACTAAAAATTATTTAGTTTTTTTAAAAACGCCTGAACCGTTTTCGATGCAATTAAAGGTGAAAGTTAGATGGTTATAAAGCTACGCATTATAGTAATTAAATTTCTGAAAATCAAAGTATATAATACAAATATACTTTATTGAAGCAAGAAGGTCAGCTGACACATTGTAAGGGGTCTTTTCAACGACTTCCTTTGAAGTAATAGGCACTAGTATTGCATTTTTTTTTAGTCAAAAGTTACTTTATTTAGTTTTTGAGACAATACAAAAATAATTACGCAATAATATGACTATACTTAAGAGCTATAAACAAAATAAAAAGTGGGAAAATAATCGGCAATTTCATACTTTAACCCCTATTATACAGGTTCATAGGAATCACGGTCATGTCTTAATTATTTATTTATTAAGTTAAGTTTGAACCATGCTCCGTTGGTCTAGTGGTTTTAATACCGGGCCAAGATCTCGGGGTCCCGGGTTCGAACCCCAGATCGGGCAACAAAAAGTTTTGTATTTTCAAACATTGTTCGGGTTTGTGATCACCAACCCGTATTTGGCAAGAGTGGTGATTATGCCTGAACCGATCATTGCTATGGTATCTTAAATTAAATGATGAAGGCCTTTGCCCTGCAGTGGGATGGTTATAAGCTGTTACTATTAGTTTGGGGTAAGAGTGATATGCCACTTCGACCAGTGGCTGCCACAATAAACTAATTTTGTATAAAGTTTACTACATAGACCCGTTGATTCCAAGAAACGTCCGATTCTTTTTTAGGGTTCCGTACCCAATGGGTTAAAACGGGACCCTATTACTAAGACTTCGCTGTCTGTCCGTCTGTCTGTCACCAGGCTGTACCTCAAAAGTCGCAATAGCTAGACAGTTGAGATTTTCACAAATTATGTATTTCTGTTGTCGCAGTAACAACAAATACTAAAAACAAAATATAAATTTTTGGTCCGACTCGCACTTGACCGGTTTTATATTTATTTCCAGATCCGCTAAATTCTTTTGTTATCTCATCAGGGAGCATATTATGCGGCCCTATATAGATGTTTCTATTACGCATAAGTGGACCGCATGAGCAAAACATGTGTACAAAGTTGATTTAATTTTATTACTTCTAAACAAAATCTATTCTCATAAAACTAGAACAGTATTACCTTAGCAAATTACCTCTGGTATTTATTGAATCACTGTTAGCTGCTTTTCATTCAGGCATTCTTCCGTATAGGTAGGTAAATTATTGCTAAAAGCGGCCGCTTTTAGCGTTAGCGACAAACTCGGCTTTATAAACAACTACATGAAAAGTATACTGTGATTCAATAAATATTTAATATTTATTTTGTTTTGTTTTTAGTATTTGTTGTTATTGCGGTAACAGAAATACATAATTTGTGAAAATTTCAACTGTCTAGCTATCGCGGCTCTTGAGATACAGCCTGGTGACAGAGCGACGGACAGACGGACAGACGGACAGACAGTGAAGTCTTAGTAATAGGGTCCCGTTTTTACCCTTTGGGTACGGAACCCTAAAGTGGTAGAAAATGAAATTGCACTAAACCACAAAGAAAACTCTTTTGTGGGTTAAAAAAGCTATAACTCATATAAATTAACTTTTCTCAAACTTGTAACGTGCGAAATGGCACAAACTACAAAGGCGCCATCATACTAAATTACGTTACACACCTAAAGTTTCTTCCTTACACACGATCCATCAGAACGTTCCCCAAAAAATAAAATTAGGACACGAGGCTTAGGTTCGGTTCCCGTGCAGCGATCGAGAAAGTTCCGTAAACAAGTTTTTGTTGAACCCAGCCAAGTTGGGAGGGCGAAAGTATTTAATAGTGATGTGAAAATCATAGAAGGTTTTTGTATCGATAGATTGATATTTTTTACTATTAAATGACACATTTAGAATGAAGAAAATTTTTAAAAGAAGTCGGAACAATATCCTGCCCTCGGTGACTTGCAAAACTATGTTACTATCCTAAAAATAAAATGATCAAACAAGAAGAAGGAATTACTGAATTAAAACAAAATATAAATAATTTGATATTTACGCATTTTACTAATTTAGTTCATTTTGTTTAGATAATAATATGAAAATGCTTGGATTTTTTTTATTTGATTGAAATTATTGATTTTTTTTGATTGAAATAATCTCAAATTTGTTGAATAAGCTTGCAAAAGCCTATGTTTGTTTATGTTTTTACTACAACTCTACCTTATTTTTCACGAGCTTTATATTTATAGCAAGCGCCTTGATAACGGAACAGTTATTCCGTGAATAAGACGCTTGAAACGGTGCAGCACTATCAAAATTCTAAAAACTGCTATTAAGTTATCATTTTCATCATTTTGAGTTTTCTAGCATGTAACTTAATGGTAAAAAGGTCTAAACCCCTATGACAATGATAATGAAAGTTGCAATCGATTAATTCATGCCAATATCGACATATACTGACTGCACTAGTTGATACGTGTACAAAACCCTTTAGTAACAGTTTGGGCCAAATATTTTCTGTGAGTTGGTGGGCTATGCCTTTCTTTATGTTAGACGTAAAATTGATATTGGCTAGATGGGCCAGTTACGGTTCAGAAAGACATTTTTCTTATCATGGTCACTGAATATAGTAATACATTCTTGTAGGCATAATAACTAAAGTAACAGTTGAAAAAACATAGTTTTCTCGGCACTAGCAGTATTAAAAAATTGCTATTGTAAACAAGCGTCTATTTGGACCCATTTGCACAAATAATGCTTTCGCGATTTTTATTCGTAAGAATAAAATTCGCGAAAGTTTTTTCGTACAAACGGTTGTAGCTTTGATATCAAAGTAACACATAGGCTACAATTTGCCACGATTCTGTTCTGTGCTCGGAAACACGACATGACAATAGTATCGTCTATGAAATGATATGATGACACAGACAATATTATATGCTGCCGGTTGGTTGACTTTTTTTCAGCTCACGTTATTCGCTTCCCTCTGAACTCTGAACCCAATCTCAAGTGTTTTAAAAAAGAATAATGCTACTTTTTTTGAAATAAAAAAAAAGATTTGAAAAAAAAAGAAATGAGTAATCTATTTTGCGTCAGTGCCAAATACACTGTTGCTGACCGTCATCAAGCATTCACTAAAATTCTATTACCCATGATTACATCTGGTTTGCATTTAGGTAATTTATTTTTGTAAAATAATTTATAACCTACAATATTCATAACTGCTACGGTAATAACAATTGAAAGTTTATTACATTTACACAAAGGCATGTCGCTGTTAGGAGAGCTTTTGGAAGCTTTTCATACTAAGTTAAGTGCCACTCAAATTCTCAAACAAATAAGGCTGAAAAGAAAACGTTTAATTATAAATTATACTATATAAAACAATGAGATCAAACGCGCACGGCAATTATGTAAATTTCACGCCGATAAAAAGAGATACAATCGTTTGTCGCGATTGAAATGTCCGATTTTATCGTCGGAAAAGTGGAAAATTAAATTAATGGCCACATTTACATTTAAGGGTGGACTAGGTCACAGTAAAAATAGATGAGTTAACTTCATCAAAGGCGCAGCAGGGACGAATTGAACGCGAGAGATACAAATGGTGAAAATATTGATAGACAGATTTTTAATGAAAAGATTGAAAGCTGTACATGACTTTTGTGAGCCATGTGATACTGTTCGGAAATATTATAGCATCATCCCTTGCTTTAGGTCTTAAAATTAAGAGGCGACTAAGGAATAAGTTTATTCACTATCAACACTTTCCCGCCTCGTAAGCGTAGCGGTTATTGCAAATGACAAATAATAGGGGTTAAAGTATGAAATTGCCGATTATTTTCCCACTTTTTATTTTGTTTATAGCTCTTAAGTATAGTTATATTATTGCGTAATTCTTTTTGTATTGTATCAAAAACTAAATAAAGGAACTATTAACTAAAAAAAAAATGCAATACTAGTGCCTATTACTTCAAAGGAAGTCGTTGAAAAGACCCCTTACAATGTGTCAGCTGACCTTCGTGCTTCAATTAAGTATATTTGTATTATATACTTTGATTTTCAGAAATTTTTATATATAGTAGCGTAGCTTTATAACCATCTAACTTTCACCTTTAATTGCATCGAAAACGGTTTAGGCGTTTTTAAAAAAACTAAAAAATTGTTAGTATGGAAAAATGACTTTTCTCGATTTCGTCCATACAAAACGGCAATTTCATATTTTAACACCTAATACTTCTTCGTGGGAGTAGTTTGTATCCAGCAAACTTTGTTTTGTTTGTTTGTTTGATACTGACTGAAAAAATTATAAAACATTTTCTTTGTTTAATAGAATTATTTTATTCTATTTTATTTATTTGGGTCACCAGCAAATGTACAATAATTATCATTACATAAATTAGTTTGTCTGCTTCGCTTTGTAACTTTTGGGAAAAACAAGGTTTTAAGGTCTATGTGGATTCACCAGAAACAAGTTGTTTTGCACAAGGCTATTAATGACAAATGAAAAGAAAAAAAAAATGAAAAATTTTTTTTTCTTTAAATGTCTATCATTTGAAATTCTCTAATATAATTCAAAATTGTTCCAACTCATCTATTTTTCCTACGACCAGGCGAATGAATTTTTAACGCAGCAAGTTTCGGGTGCGGGTCTAGTGGGTAAATCAAACGGTACTTTTATGGGCATCCGAGTTTTATTACCGTGGTCAGAGAATAACGGCGGTTTTTTGGTCAAAAATAAAAGATGAAATCGAAATTAGGAATATTTTTTGTCGACTCTCCCGTTGGAATCGTAAAAAAGGTCGAATGTTATTTAAAGTTGCTGGCTACTGAAGAAAAATGATTTTGTATGAGTTACATAATAATATGTAAGTTTTTTTGACTATGGCTTTTAACAAACTTTTACAATACTAGCTCATATCAGTCCACTGTTGGACATTAACCTCTACAAGGAGACTTTTGCCATTCGCCGCGTTACTCAAGCGGGTTGGCAAATACTGGCTACAACTGGTGAAGGCCACGATAATTTTGTAATCAGTTTATCAATCGTTAATAGAGCTAACTAGGAAAAATTACATTTGAACAAAATGGCGCAAAATAGGTTATAATTTTAGATAAATTCCAAACATAATAAATACTGCACTGGGATATTACATATTCATGTGAAATTACATTCCGAGCTATGTAACCACGGATAACTTACAACAAATATTGCACCGAAATGCACCGCCCTCACACCGCCATCTGTCGGCTTAACGACTTAATTACCGGCTTAATGTATGACCGTACGTTTTATGCCGATTACCTTTTAATTGCCAATGATGCGTAAACACAAAGTAACGTTTCCGTTCCAAATTATGATTTTAATTAGTGCAATGAAAGCACAGATTTATTCAGGAGAGTTCATTAATGTTTAACTGGAACATTTAATGGTTGATGAGGAATCGGTCAATGACCCACACGTCTGTTCATATCGTCAGATAAGATAATTCTTTTATTTACTCATCACAAACACAGCAAACAGAGTACATAATAGGTCTGAGCGAAAGGTCTGAGTGAGACTGATGCCTGCACTAAGTAACTAAATACCGGTGTCTCAGGACATCAGGCCCCCCGCCCGACTAAAGAATATGTAACATGACAAGCGAGACTTAAGTCTATAAGATAAGAGAAAAATATCTCATAGACTGTAGTCTCTAAGTCTATATAATGTAAAAAATATTTAATAAATATAAGAATTATTGAAAAATAAAAAAAGAACATTAAAAAAATAATAATATTAAAATTAAAATTAAAATTAAAATCATCATTTAAATCATCAATACCTACCTACCTTACATATTAAGTGCACTGCTAAACGGTTTGCGGTGGTCAGAAAGCTGGTTAGTGATCACAATTTTGCCATTGGTGGAGATTAGACGCTTATGGCAATTTGATATTTAACCTTCCAGCGGTCGCACGCGGTCTCTGACTCCGCAACGTTTTTAGCCAACTTACTAAAACTGTAAGGAATAGACGCTTGCGCGTCCGTGATATCCACGGGGGGGGGGGGGTGAGTTAACACCCCTCAATAGCCCTGTGACTTTAGTCGCATGCACACGTCCTGTCATTTTTGTGTTTGCGGTCTCAGATTCCGCGCGCGACCGATTGTGTTCCAGAGCGATTAAAGCGAAACCGGGGTAAATATTTCATGCTTTTTGTAACTTGTAATTATTTTTTATTTTTATATTATAATATTTTTTAAAAGTTACTAGTACTAAAAAAGAAAGAAAATTTAATTTTGTTTTGTTTTTGTTGATTTATAACGGTGATTTTCACACAAGGACAAAAATTACCAGTTTTCATAAACCTTTGCGTTATTAATCACAAATAAAAAAATAATGAAAAAATTGCGGAATTGCAGACCGCGCGCGACTGCTTGTACTCGGCGCAAGAGTGCGACCGCTGAAAGGTTATTTTAACCTTTCAGCGGTCGTCTAAAAATACACATCATCTTCATCATCACCTCAGCCAAAAGACGCCCACTGCTGGACAAAGGCCTCCCCCAAGGATCTCCACAGCGATTGGTCCCGCATCACCCGCATCCAACGGCTTCCCGCGACCTTCACCAGATCGTCGTCCGGTGCGCAGTTGCCATTCCAGAACCTTCCCGCGCCAACGGCCATCGGTTCTTCGTACTATGTGTCCCGCCCACGGCCACTTCAGCTCCGCAATTCTTCGAGCGATATCGGCTATCTTAGTTCTGATTCTATCACGCAGGGAAATACCAAGCATTGCTCTCTCCATTGCCCGCTGTGCGACCTTGAGCTTTCTTATGAGACCCAAAAATACACATACATTATAATAATGAATGAATTTGTTTGACATACCTAAGTATGTCAAACAAATTCATTCATAAAGGCCTATGTAAAATAATAATCAGTAAACAGTCTGTCAAAATTTGTAAAATTTAAAAGCCACTTATTATCTTAACAAGAGGGAAGAAGGAAACATGAAACTTTTCTTTAGAAATGTTACCAGTAAATTAAAAGTCTACCGTGTCTCGTATAAATAGAACCTTACTTTGTTTCACTTGTACTTAGAAATAACATAGGTAATTAGTTATTTTGGCATGTAATGTCGAGATAAAATTTAATATTACCACCCCTATTATTTAGATGGATATCGTAAAAAGCGTCTAAAGAGGTAACAAAAGTAAGAAGCAACAGCATTTTCACTCCATAATTGACAAAACTGCGATAGTCAATCCACAAAGTGTGGCGGTTATGGCGCAATCCTCCTTATGGAGAGGTCTTTGTCCAGCAGTGGACTGGTGGAGCCCGATGATGAAGACGGTAAGATAATTAGGTAGGAATCAAACCTACGACATTTGCGAGATATTTGCATACATTTACGATTGATAAGAATTTGTAAATTCTAATCTTCATTTAAGGGTCCTTCAAAAATGAAATTAGTCACAAAAACTAAATCTAAAATCAAATCAAAGTATGTTCCTCTGTTAACAGCTTAAAGTGCTCTCATCTACGCATAAAATTTTGTTTTAATTTTGTTACTTGATTTCCATATTGAGGGATTCATAAGTAGTGTATATCCGCCATTTTGTAAGCGGCCATATTGGATTTGCATTTTGTTAATTAATTGCTCCTTTCTATTAGTTTATTAGGCTCCTTCATTTGATACACCTCATTGAAGGAGTAGTATGAAAATTATGTAATCAACCATTTTGTAGCGGCAGCCATCTTGGATTTACAATGTTACTAAATACATTCATTGATTTTTATTGCCATCAAAACAAATTTAAGGTACCTACATCAATCTGTCAACAGGAATAGGGTCAAATTTCCGCCACTAAATTTGATCCAACCAAACAAACAGGGCAGGCTTAATAAAACCGCTCAATAATAAATATACACCGTATACCAGAGCGTTAATTGTCAATGACTACTCCATTCGCTTAATCGCTGGCGATGACGCGTCATTCATCATGACATCCGCGTCATGACGGTTCTTTCGTCATTGTCACATATTATTGGAATGAATGCGATTATTCATCGGGATATCCGACTGTCATCGCACCGCTTCGTTAATGGTTTATAATGAAACGATTTGTCCTTTGTTTTTATAAAAGGCTAGCTGATGCCTGCGACTCGGTATGATGTTTTCTTCTTGGACAAAAAGCCTATTTTCCAAAGTCTAGCTTTTACATTATAACATTTGTTATAAGTATAAAAAAACGAAACAAATAAGTCACTGTTTTTAGTCGATTCCACACAAGAAAACTCAAATCAAGTAACTTTTTAATCTGTCAATCTATTTGAATAGATACCGAATAATAATTTTAATTGGCCAGCCCCACATTAAGCGATGCCTGAACATACAAAAAATGTGAAGGTACAAGCCGGAAAAAAACATACGTACCTAGAATAAATTAGTTACTTACACAGATAAGGCACATACTGCAATAATTACACACACAATTATTGTGTTAGCGAATTGAAATAGACAAGATTCACACTACATAATACAAGAATAGAAATTGAAATTTTACAAATAATTAAACTGACTTCAACAAAAAAAATAAAAAGAATTCCTAACGTTAAAATACTTAAAAACAAATAATCCAGACAGGTCTACTTATCTGTTGAAAGTCAGAGCACACCATCACATAGGTAATAATTATATTGATCTAATGCCAAGACAAGAGACCTTTGGAGCGTTTGTTTTAAATAATCAGAGAGAAGGTTAATCCACAACAACAGATTTAGTCATGCGCAGACTCATATCACATAGTTTAAATTACATGATTTAGCATAAATTCAGTTAATTATTTAAAAAAAAAATTATCTATATTATTCGGTAAAAAAAAGCTTACTTTGTAACCACATTAATGTGAGTAGTCTACTGATACGACATTAATGTGAGTAGTCTACTGATACGACATTAATGTGAGTAGTCTACTGATACGACATTAATGTGAGTAGTCTACTGATACGACATTAATGTGAGTAGTCTACTGATACGACATTAATGTGAGTAGTCTACTGATACGACATTAATGTGAGTAGTCTACTGATACGACATTAATGTGAGTAGTCTACTGATACGACATTAATGTGAGTAGTCTACTGATACGATATTAATGTGAGTAGTCTACTGATACGACATTAATGTGAGTAGTCTACTGATACGACATTAATGTGAGTAGTCTACTGATACGACATTAATGTGAGTAGTCTACTGATACGACATTAATGTGAGTAGTCTACTGATACGACATTAATGTGAGTAGTCTACTGATACGACATTAATGTGAGTAGTCTACTGATACGACATTAATGTGAGTAGTCTACTGATACGACATTAATGTGAGTAGTCTACTGATACGACATTAATGTGAGTAGTCTACTGATACGACTTTATTGCTTCGAAAGCACCAATACACTTAAAATAAACATGCTCAACTTTGCCTATTCGTGCGAATGCAATACCATCTGATTTCGTTTCCCTCTCGTTTATTTGGGTTATCGGGACCGGAGGGTATTTATGGCAATATCGAATTTATTCAAATCCATTGCACATCGCATTAATATCGGCGAATTCAGGAATATCATGTAGGCGGTCAATTGGATGTTTAATTAAATTGGTACACGGATAATGTGTTGGGCAACGCAACAAATTATAACGTTATCTGCAAACATGGGTTTACTGCTGATAATAATCTAAAAATACGATTTAACCTCTAGTGCAGAGTTTCCCATTTGCCGCGACGCGATCCGGTACCGGTCCATCAAAATAAATTACCGGGTCGCAACATTCTCGCCTTGTTTTAAAAATAATAACTATCGATAGACGCATCGTAAAAAATCTTCTTTCGTCATTTTCCGCGAACTTGGATTCCTTAGTAAGTGAAAAATAAGCAGGACTAGAAGTTATTTAATATTTTAAAGAATTTTATAGAATGTCAAATTAATGATCTACAGAATCCATCTATATTTCTTCTTAAACAATTGATTGGAGAAACAAACCCTTACAAACTTACCCTTACCCTATTAGCTAAACTGGGTTCACAAACAAAGACAAGAAGTGTAGGTTTAATTCTCATCCGAAATTGCAATCATAACACACTTCCATGTTCCTGAAAAAAAGTAACTGACATCTATTTGACTAGCTTTTTAACCTTTCATTTAAAACAATGACCTGGTGACCAAAAATTGTACTTTGAGTTTTGAACCCATTCAATGCCTAGGTTGGTCGTAAAATATTTTACCTACCAATCAACCTCAAATTAAACCAAAGTTGAAAAAATATTTTATTTATTTATTTATTTGTAAATAATATTTTATTTTATTTTAGATACAGCTGTATCGGGGTGTGCCAATATCCCTTGTGTTGTGCTAAATATTTTTTATTTCTTACTTCTAAAAGCTGCACCCATAAAAAAATCGTTAAGGATTACTTTGTTGCGATAGTTCTAAAATATTTTGCTTACTAGAAATCAAAACTTATAAAATCTTATTTCATTTCTTGTCAAATTCAATTACAGCCAGCCAGTAACATGTCTTTCTTCATAAGGTACCGAAATTTTCTACATTTAAAAATCTCATAGAGACTCTGTAACGCATTTCGGAACGGCATCTCGTGACAATTACGTGAAACGAAGCGAAATTTTCCAAAGGACGTTATTCTGGGCACGTGCGTACCTCGCCCGCATCGAATTCGTAATCAAAACGAGCGATACAAGAATAGGGCTTTGAAAAACATGCACTTAATAAAGGGTGCTACTCACGGTTGGGGATGGCGTGTCAACTGCGGTTTAATGGGACTTGAGTGAAAGAGATGGCGTTAAGTTTCTTATTTAATCTCATACCACAGACTTGTTGGGCCTGGTATAAACTTAACTTAGGTTCTTTATCTTAGCAATTCTAGGCAGTCCTTTTCACTCATTTACTGAGGTTATTCACAGACCGTGACCAGGCCCCTAATTCACGTAACCGAATCGTATCACAATCGTAATTGAACGGCAGGTTTTTGATAGTTCTACTATGGGCTAAATGTCAAAATCGTCTAATTCAATCACGATCGAACTGCGATTCGGTTAGGCGAATTATTAGGTTCCAGATTTGACGTAATTTTTATGGACTGAGTCACTAAGCTACCAAATCAATTTTTTTAAGAGTTTTTGATATGTTTCTAAAACGCTTTGAAGCAATAAATTAGCAAATTAAAAAAAAAGTCTCGAACCCTCAGCCTTTTGTTTGTCGGGTGACTGCTTTGACCATAATAATCAATTGCGTATTTACGAATTAACTTAAAAAACTGTTTCACCTTTGCTTTAGGCTACGATATAATAATCATAACATAGCTGTCAGTCTGATTCACTATGTGCACTTGTTAATTGTTTGTATAACTCCTTTATTTTAATTTCAGCAAATATCAATTTTAACTTTCCTTAATTAAGGGAATAAAAAAATCCGGAACGAGATCGTACACGCTAAAATCGATTTTGTCTCAATTCGGAATTCAGGGGTATTAATTGACTGGAAAGTTTTCATTATAATTGGGATTTCTACCATAATGAGTGTTATGTTCTTACAAAATCATTATCCAAAAACATTAGAATTCTTGACATGACTACTAGTACCTAAATTTTAACATAGACGTCTTCGAAGTTACTTATTCTGTTATCTGAAACAGTGAAGGATTTAGGTAATTGCAATCATTTGATTCCATTGTTTCTAGTCTGTCAAAGCATCTGAGAATCCAATTAACAAGTCTTTCAACTTCGAATCTTACACGATGGCTGAATAGAGTTTATAATTATCTATCACGAATAAGCTTTATCCATCCCAATATTATCAAAGCGAGAGTAGCTCAGTCTGTCTGTTCTCTGTCTCGCCCAAACTATTGAACCAATGTTGATAAATGTTTCTTTCTTTATTTCTTTCTTTCTGATGAAATCTACATAAATTACGAAATGTTCATCATTTCAAAATGTAGGTATTTAAAATTCTATTTTTTATGCATATTTTATAATGATTAGGTAAATATGAAGAATTCTAAAATTAAATGAGTCTCTTGTTAAGTAAAAAAAAAGTAACGGCCTATACTCATCCCACTGCAGGGCAAACCTCCATCGTTGAATTCAAGTAACCATAGCAACCGTGACAGGCATAATGACGACCCTTACCAAATGCTGGTTGGTGATCGAAAACCCCAGCAATGTTGAAAATTCGAAACTTTGTACTTGGAATTGAACCCGAGATATTGGGGCGATACTCACACCAATAGACCAAGGGGGCGGTAATTAATTGATTAATTTAGTATCTCTTGCGATCATGTTTTGAAGTGAATAGGATGTATTTCATTTTTACATTCAGTTCCGTTGGATCTCGTTAGGTGTGAGGCTTAGAATAATATCACCTAGAAACCGAATGTAAGCACGAAAAACGCGCAACTAAATACCTGACACCATACCATACCTGGCTTACTTCGTTTCGCGAGCTGTCAGTGCTCAACGTCACGCTAAGTCAAACACAGCTCGCGAAAAATAATTTACAATGACTGTTTGCACTATAAAGAAGTGTTCTAGCATATCAGAGAAACAAAAAGAAAGTGATAAAGTTTCATTTCACAGGTAAGTACTTACATTTTATACATTTTATGTACGTAAATCGAATTAAAAACAAATAATTTAAAACACCTAACCTATCAACATCAGTGTTGCTAATTTTGGGGAAAAAATTGCACACAGTTTGTTTAGTTGGTTTTTAATATTGAGAAAAATATTGAATTTGCCATAACAGCTATGAAATGCTGTTTAGACTAAATGTTGGTGTTATTAAGTCTATGAAAATAATTTCTTAATGAGAATTTATATAATCATACAGGCATTTAAATTTAAACACATTGAAAGGTGGCATTCGTCATTAGATTAATAAATATGTAATATGCTTATGAATGTTATCATATTTTTTTATGTATTTAAAGATCATACTAAACACATGGCAAATCGTCGTATAACAAAACAACACGTTTTCCCATTTTTTGTGGGTAAACGCCCGACGATGGTAACACTGAAGCCATATTTGTGTGCTTTAGAAGAGCGTAGATTTATTCAGCTTACGCACACAAGGATAATTAAATGGCACGCGTTTACGCTTACGTTTTGGTTCAGACGCGGCGTCTAGGTGTATATTATTCTAAGGTGTGAGGTTTCTTAAAGTATATGATCCCACCATACAACGACCTTCACCGAGCTGGTTATTGGATAAAAAGTATTTTATATGAAATTAAATATGCCAATAAATATAATTACAAATGGGTTGACAAAAAATTTTCAGTCCAGAGCAGAATTTTTAAAATTTGACAACCGAATTTCAGGTCTGGTTTTTCGCATTCAATCCTATACCGCCGTATTCATAATTAAATAATATTTATTTGCATTTAACTTTATTTAATTAACCAGACTGGAGCAAGTTACTAGTATCGATTTACCTGTTTATACCTGCCTACTCAAGGGTTGCAACGGGAAAAAAATTGTCAACCTAACGTTTACATATTCTTTTAACCAAACCAGTGAAAAGTTTTAAAAAAAGGTAAATAATCATACACTGGAATGATTTTTTTAAGCAACCCATTTGTAATATATTTATTTGCATATTTTATTGAATAGAAAATACTTTTCATCCAATAACCAGCTCGGTGAAGGTCGTTGTATGGTGGGATCTTAGACTATAAAATATTTATTAATTGTTTGGATGTTTTATATAGTTTTTTTTGTAAGTTGAATAATAACTCAATAGTCAAGGCAAACACACAACTGATACCTAAATTTATTGCATCAATCTGTGGTTAACGATGTTGGTGGCACATGATTAAAGTTTGTTTTTAATAAGTGCTAATTATGTAATCTACTGTGTTAATTGTTTTTTAACCCCAATAAATTGAAAAAAACCGGCCAAGTGCGAGTCGGACTCCCGCACTGAGGGTTCCGTACCAAGTTTAACTAAAATACCACAATATTTTGATGACTGCAAAAATAATAATTTTCATAGTGTTTGTATGAAGGACAAAGTTATGTTTGCTGTTGTTAAAAATGTGCTAGATTTTCAAAACTACCAGTTCGATCTCGTCGTTTTCGTTGAAAGTTTTTGTTAAGATCTACATTATGATTTTTTTCCAAAATTTTCACTTGCTTATTTTAAAAGTTAGAGGGGGGGGGCACTCCTTTTACCACTTTGGAAGTGTCTATTTTCCAAATGTTAGATTTTTCGAAAAAATGATTTTAGGAACCTCTTAGTCTTTTTAGAGGACCTATCCATAGATACCCCATACGTATAGGTTTGAGTAAAAATCAAAAAAAATGTTTTAGTCCTATGTATGGGAAGCCCCCCTTAAATATCATTATTTTTTGTTCAACAGGATACACCTACTTACGAAGTTTTAACTGTGTCATGTTAATACTTTCAGAATAAAGTGGCTGTGACATATGGACGGACAGACGGACGGACAGACAGACAGACAGACAGACAGACAGACAGACTTAACGAATCTACAAGGGTTCCGTTTTTTGCCATTAGGCAACGGAACCCTAAAAACAAATGTTTGGTGCATTAAAGAGTATCTATTATCAATCTAACCCAGCGAATCAGTTTAATGGCATTGTATTGTTTTCCAATCGGCACTCGTCCCGACTCCCGGCTATGACGTCACGCCGTAAACAACATGGCAGCAGACTGAGGGTGCGAATCGATGGCTCGGGGGACTGTTTTCACACCGCCTTTGCATTTTGACCCGGTTTTTACTGGGGCAATATAATCCGGCAGATTTGATTGGAGGTATTCTAAATGGGAATTCTTATTATGTACTTTTTCGTCGTGTTAATTAAATTTTCGAAGATCAGCTTTTGTTTAGAAAAGTCTATATTGTAAAGGTTATTTTGGACTAGGAAAATGTACGGGGAAAATGTGAGAAGAAACATTTATCTGACTAAGAAAATTTTAATGAACTGATATAACATTATGTATTCGCTTTGAAAACACAGTAACTAAGCAAATAATAGCCAAAAGTCTTCATTTGTTGTTTTTTTCAAAAGATTATTTGTTAAATCAAAGGTGTGCTGGCATTAAATTAACTCACAAACAAATGTTTTAGTACTAAACTACGTTAGCCAGTTTATTTCTAATTATCTGAAAAACGTGTTCTCTTGCACTTAAATCGAAACAAACTTTCTTACAACTGTTAAACTTTATTTAGTGCTAAGCTGTTACGAGGTCCGAGCACCGTAGTGAAGTGTTGACTAGACAAAAGTATTCGAGTAGGTGTTAATTTTGTAGTTTTTTTTTTATAAAAGTGGACTCAAATCAGGGAGAAAATCAGTAATAAACCTTATTAAATGTAGGCCGGAAACATCCTATTAGTAAAAAATTTTTATTCATCAAAGATTGTTATTTGGCTGAGGAATCAAATACTATTAATATTTATTGCTGTTGTATTTTGAATTTTAATATGTCCACTTTTATTTCATGTCTACACATGATTTTGAATAAAATTGATTGGTATTGATGGTTGATTTTATTCGATGATCACATTCTAGCTCAAAGTTAAGCTCAATTTGAAATAACTCTACTCCTAAAGTTATCAAAAAGCGGTCGAAGACTAAAAATTAACCGATTCTCAGTCTGTCCCATACAAAAATTTCAACGTTATTTCCCTTCAGCCAACTCACAGTAGAGCTAATTAATTTATTATTCTTTTCTTATCTTCTTTTGACTGTAAGTACTTACTAGAGTTATTTAATTCGGGGTTTATACCATGTACCTTATTTATTATGAGTTTCCGATATTTCGGCACTGTTGCAAGCGCCATGATCACGGGAGAACACTAGTTAGTGTAGGTACTTATTTTAATCAACCAAATGAATAGATAGTTTTTATACTTAAGTATATATAATCAAATATTGGAGTACTAGTGTCACCATGCACATCCCTATATCCAAACAGCAGAACACTTACTAACTCGCGACTTCGGAAATCGGCAAACGCGCTCACTGTTTTATGTTCCAATCTAGCTTATACTGACCAACTGTTACTATTTGCTTGATTGTATTTTTACGAAAGCATAGCATAAACCTTGTGATAATCGTAAGTACTTTTGAGTGTCAGCTCTCGAAATTACTACCGTTGGGACACGACTTCTTCCACGTGGGTTTCAGGATTGTAGTAGGTACTCTTAGTATCAGCCTATAATCATCCCACTGCAGGGAAAAGGCCTCCATCATTGAATTCAAGTTACCACAGCAATGATTGGTACTGGCATAATGACCACGCTTGACAAATGCGGGCTGTTGGTGAGCACAAACCCGAGCAATGTTCGAAAATTTTAAACTTTTGTTGCCGGCCTGGGGATTGAACCCGAGACCCCGAGACCTCAGCCCGGTATTCCAACCACTAGACCAACGTGGCTAGTCTATCACCTAGTCTGACGTGGCTTTGTCGGTCTTGAAATTCAGGATATTATGTGTTAATAAGAGACAATTGTGCAAAAAGAAGTGATAACCAACCTGTTCCTTTCTCATTGTCTATTGCATCAATAACGGATTAGTAATTTAGGTGTGAAAGTGAAGCAGACGGGCAGACAGTGTAACTTTCGCATATATGAAATTAGTCAATTCTTTGGTAATAGCAATTCAATTCTAATTAAGTACTTATTCAAAGTTGTAATGCTATTAATTTATAAATTAATCACTTCAACCAAGGCCACTAAACTCCAACATTTGCTGAAGGTATTTCTTTTAAGGGTAACTTACCCAGATAAAGATTTTTCCCGGTTAAACCTTCATAAATTTCCGGTCTAACCCGCTTTCACTTATAATTTATTCATCCCTAAATTACCAGCGGTGTTCTAATGAGGTATTATTTTGAAATAATTCGACTTCTTATCCTTAACAAGAGTTCTTTAAGATATTCCTGTACATCAAGTGCAAGATGAACCAATTATTCCAATAATTATCATTGTATTACTTATTTTAGATTAAAAAAACAAGAATAGGCAAATAAAAAATAAAACATAGTGGCGAAATTAGTTAAGTTTGTTTGAGTCTAATAAGATTACAAAAGGGTAAATTTGTGTCTTTGTGACAAGCACTACCAACTGCTTCTACAAAGGTATCAACCTGTTCTGCATCAGAAAATTAAAGTGAATATATGAATTATGAATGTAATAACGAAGTAGTTTCATTTTATTGAAAAACATCAGTTAGTGGAGTAATCAGTTTAATTGTGTACTTTTCATCAATGGAAGTAAATAAATCTATTTTGATCAAAAACGATGTACCTATACTAGAGTACTATTTCACAGTTCAAATAAGTACAAATGGATTGAATTCTGTTAGACAATTGCCTATTTTACAACGGATGGAATAAAGGGCGAAATAAAATTATTTTTTTCTTCTATTTTTAATCTGTTTAGATAAAATAAAAAGACATATCTTCTCTATTCAGTCCCACAAAATATAAATAATAACTAACAATTTCAAAAGTTTTCGTTGCTAGTAAACCATAAAAAAGTAACTTATTAAATTTCATATGGCAAATTGCACATTGAACGGAAAAAGACTTCGCATTCCTAAACAGACTATGCCTATGATAGTTCTTGTAAACAAAGTCATTATAAAAACCCCACGTGTATAAAAGATAAATTCATCTAGGAACACTTCAATTTATTTCTTGTAAATAACCTATAACGTAATTTTGTCTCTATCACATATTTTCTTCACCATAACGATACCTACTTCGTATCCAATCTCCTAACGAGCAAATATGTTAGCCTTATTTCTCTATTCATCGAGCCCGCAATGATATTAAATGGACACTCAGGCTTTACATAACTGTGTAGAGAAGGCTCAGTCCAAATGAACGGACTACTTGGACAAACCTAAAAAGGCGTATAAAAATTTCACATTAAAAGTCAGGGTTATCTCGTTATTAGTGCCCTTTTAATCGAATTGAAAATTAGATGATGGTATTAAATACAAAATGAAATAAGACTATGAGTATACAAAAGTTTATAATCATTGAATTATATTTAACACTAGCTGTTGCCCGCGACTTTGTCCGCGTCAATTTCCGTTATTATGATCGCGATTATTTTTGCAACATTTTTCACTCATGCTTCGTTCCTATTGGTCGCAGCGTGATGTTATATAGTCCAAAGCCTTCCTCGATAAATGGACTATACAACACAAAAAGATTTTTTCTAATCGGACGAGTACCTCATGAGATTAGCGCGTTCAAACAAACAAACTAACTCTTCAGCTTTATAATATTAGTTTAGATTTTATCAACATCATCATCGCTATAAATTTAGATTCTTTCCTAATTGTGCATGAATCTAAAAATTTTAGTTTGTGTAAATATTGGTCTAATTAAACAAGTTAATTATTGGTTATTAATTTTAAGCAGCCCAATCGATTTGTAATAAACGAATGCTTTATGAGTTGTTTGAAATGAATCGATATAAACTATATTTAAAATTAGGTATTTTTTTCTCAGAGTGCCGCTCTGCTTGGTGGTTCAAAATGAACTTAACAAATTTGTCTTATTTCATCGTTCAATTGAGTAATCTTAAGAATCAACACTTACACCTTTTGAACGGGCACACGGCAAGCAAGTGGGGTCCTACCTACGTCATTTTCTTTGCGTCTCCTACTTTCGTAGAAAAGAAAAACAAGTCCGGTGATAACATTTCACGGCATTTTATTTATTATTTCCTTAAAGGACCGTAAATAGGTGCAATATTTTGGGGCCGGAAAGACGGTAAATAAACCACCTTAGTGCCCATCGTAGTGATGTACACTTTAAGAGGAAACGCAAGGGCCGTTTTTCCATACAAACGTAGTCCCCTGTTTCCTCCCTGGATAAAGCCAGTAGGGCAATAATTTTTATTACAAAAATCTATGGCCACTATTAGCATGTTTCTATGTTTTCTGTTTTTTTTTAAAATTAATTAATAAAAAAGATATGAGCCCTCAAAAATCGAAAAAAATCGCCAGATTTTCCGCTGTGTTCAAACATCCAGAAAACAAATTTGGATTAATTTTAGAAAAAAAGGAATACATACAAACACAGACAAAGCCTTTCTTTAATTTTTAATGAAATAAGTATTTAAATCGGTATAGTTTTGGAAAAGTTATCGGGGGACTACGAAACGTTGATTTGGTGTGCTTTTAGTAGGTATTTTCGGTCCAAGAAGCGGTGAAGGCGTTTGGCACTGCGCGACAGCAATAGATTTTACAAATAGAATAGGGCGAGAGATTTGAAAAATAGGTTTTCAATTCTCTCGCCCGTAGTGTTTCCTCTTAAGTATTTTATCAAAAAGTAAAGAGAATAGTGTGAAACTGTGTTTGTTTGAGATTTGCTAGGTGAACAAACATACCTATATAAATGAGTAGTGACACACGCAATGGATGAGTGCATTATTCGATAAAAATTGTCGTATTCTTTCAATAATAATGTTTACAATACTAAAAGTATTTTTTGTTATTTAATTCGTTGTTTGTTTATACCATGTACCTTATTTATTATGAGTTTCCGATATTTCGGCACTGTTGCAAGCGCCATGATCACGGGAGAACAGTTCTCCCGTGATCATGTTTATTGAATAACAGTAAACTTTTCATTTAGTTGTTTATAAAGTCAAATTTGTCGCTAACGCCAAAAGCGGCCGCTTTTAGCAATAATATACAATACGAAAGAATGCCAGAATAAAAAACAGTTAACAGTGATTCAATAAACACTAGAGGCAATTTGCTAAAATGATACTGTTCTAGTTTTTTGAGAATTGATTTAGTTTAGAAGTAATAAAATTAAATCAATTGGGGGCAGCACTTAGCTCTAGCAGTCGCCTTAAATCAATAAACTAAGCTATTGTCATGGTTCATACCTGCCATAATGGAAATGCATGACAATATTTTTTATTAGGTTGAACATTATTAAGTTAAAAGAGTACCGAAATCTTCTAGAGTCGCACAATGGGGACTATCGTTTCTTTGCTCACCAGTTGGCGCCACTGTAGACTGAGGTCCAGAGGTATAGCTGTCAAAGGCGATTGGCGCCGAAACAAAGTGTTATATCTTGAATCTAATTAAGGTTATATTGTTTATAAATAACTATCTTGATATCAACAAACTAACTTCTGAAATAGTTGCTCTTAAGGCCGCCTATTTTTGCGCTTTTTCTTAATTCCGCTTTTAAAGCGTTCACATTAATCGCCAAATAATCCATATTTGCGATATTTTACAAAGGCGATCACTTTCCAGCAGGTAAATTAAAGAAATTATAATTTATGCAACAAATTCCGCTAAAACCAGTACAAAGTGCATGATATTGGACCTCACGCGACACTAGCGCCTCTAGTGGCAAATTCACTAGCGATAGCATTAGGCACAACGACTTCCGGTCACTGATTGTGTAATTACGAGTAGTTTACCATTTTGTATCTATGAAAATTACTCAAAGTATTATTGTCGAATTATTCTCAATTATTTTCAATGTTTAATTACTAGATATGATATGCTAAGTCAATTATTTGCAAGACGTTATAAATACAAAGAAAAAGATTCACTTCCGGAGCCCTTCGTAATCGATTAATCTTGAGGTTATGATAAAAATCGACTAAACATACTAAAGGTTTATTTGCGTAAGGTGAAAATCACATCTCTAGTCCAACTTGCGATGAATTATGTCATATCCTCTTGTGACATTTTAAGCCCGGAAAAAGGGTACGAAATGGGTCGCGTAGACAATTTATTGTTTAATTTTATTCGCGAGTAGTTGACATTGCGTCTGTTTGCTGACAGGAAGGGCAAAGGAGGCCTTTTATGCGCCAAATTATAAACGAACGTTGCTCAAAATCCTTTGGAACATATGACAAATGTGTGTTATTAGGACCGGAACTGTTTTACTTCTGATTTGCGGTCGGGTCGACCTGGGACGACCTGCAGGTTCAAATGTGTGTGTGTTTCGATACAGCGAAGTCTGTTTCTTACTTGGAGATAGTCACAATTATAGTCATAAATATCATTCTTTTGAATTTATTATTATCATCTGCTAACGTAAATAAGTCTCCTGCTGGATAAAAGTAAAGTAAAGTAAAGTAACAGCCTATAATCATCCCACTGCAGGGAAAAGGCCTCCATCATTGAATTCAAGTTACCGCAGCAATGATGGGTGTACTGGCATAATCACCACGCTTGCCAAATGCGGGTTGGTGATCACAAACCCGAGCAACATTCGAATATTCGAAACTTTCTGTTGCACGACCCGGGATTCGAACCTGGGACCCCGAGATCTTGGCCCGGTATTTAAACCACTAGACCAACGGGGCGTCGACTGCTGCTGGATACTGGACTTATTCTAAGGAGAACTCTGACGAAATCACCAAGTCTGACAAGAGATCGTACTTTGGTCCATTCTGGAGATAATACGCTGAGGCCCGTCCTCTTCTGTTACTTCTTGCCTCTAACGACACCCATAGGAAAAGGCTAAGCACCACCAATAATTTTCTGTTATTGTGCCACCACACGGCATTAGTATCACATATTATTTCGTATAAGATATCATATAACATTAGGGAATCCGCCCGTGGATCCACTAACTTTCAAGATTAGAATTTGGTCGTTAAATGAGTCAATAAAGTCTTGTTACTTATATTATTATCATTGCCAAAATATAGTTACTAATAACTCCTACTTGGAAGATATTTTAAAATACATCAACTACTTTTATCTTTATCTGTTACTTAATTAAATTCTGTCTTTTTGTTATTTTTTTATTGTGTAATTTGTAATTTATCTTTTATTTCCAACACAATGTATTATTGTTTTAATGGAATTGGACTAATGACAAAAAAATGTGCTAGAAAAGTCACAGGTTAATATTTAACCGCTAAATCTCTTACATCCGCAACTCGATAGAACATTAAGTTTACGACGACTGAACTGCTTTTGTATGATATAAATAATAAATATCCATATATCTGCATGTATAGTCATACATAAACTGCCTTCAATTAATCACAATCACTCGATTCACAGCAAATAATCTCACATCCGCAACTCGATAGAGCATTTAAATTACGACTTACGATTTAACTGATTCCGAGGTAAGTTTCCAAGGCGCTTTGTCAGTCGATTACTCAAATCTTCCTTGTTAAATTCATACTTCAATTGGCGGCAATGAGGCCGGCTCTTTTCCATTGTGAGCGGAACAAAATACCTAACTGATTTTCCAATTTCAGCGAATTCTAAGCCCCTTCGTATTGTTGAAGGTAAGTTTCGCTACAAGGCGCAGGAAATAAAAGTCCTTTTAAAAGTGTATCCTATTTTTGCCTGAATTTTATCGAGAATGATGAATGGGATTTTGTTTATTACCATCTGAATTTATGAGAGCTTTTTACACTTAGCCTTTATACGTATTTCGCAATCGGTAAAGGATAAAGTTGTGGTGAAATCTGAACGTTAATAGGTCGATAGGTCTACAAATAAGAGCAACCTATTAGAATCATTATACCTAAAATTAAAATGATACTTCTGGTGTCATTGAAAAGCAAGCAAATTCATATACATTATAAGACAAACAATGACAATTTGAGTGATTAAGTCACTGAAAGATAATGTTACAGAGGTACGTATTGTTAAATACTACTTCTACTAGCTTTTTGCCCACGGCTGTGCCTGCGTACATACATTATATTGTGTGGGTGGTACTTAGCAGTGAAATAAAAAATAGCCTTACGGCCATTTCCAATAACCTATCTATCTTCAGTTTTGGCATATTGGTGATAGAAAACAACTTCTGTCTTTGTTTCTCTGGACGGCAAAAACAGACATAGAAACTGTTTCCTATCTCCGATATGCCAAAACTAAGATAGATAGGTTATTGGAACCGGCCGTTAGTCTATTCTTAAGTTCTAATCTATCTTTGTATCAAATCTCATCAAACTCGGTTTAGTGGTTTAGGTGTTAAAGCGTGAACGATGGACGGAGTTACTTTTGCATTTAAAATAGTAAAATAATTCTCCGTCTCCGTCTCCGTCATTAAATTGAAGTTACCACAGCAATGATGGGTACAAGCATAATCACCACGCTTGCCAAGTCCGGGTTGGTGATCACTAACACGAGCAATGTTCGTAAAAATTTGAAGCTTTTGTTGCCCGATCCGGGTATTGAACCCGGAACCCCGAGATCTTGGCCGGGAATTTAAACCATTAGACCAACGGTGCGTTATTTATAATTTATCTACCTAGCCAGGTCATAAGTTCTGTCTCATGTGTATTATGAAATAATTTAGACATGTTTATTATTTATGTAACCATTTATATAGCAAAATGAACTTAATAAAACATAGATTCATATGATAATAAAGTTTATTCAAAATGACCCCCGCGATTTTGAATACAGGCCTTCAATCTGCGCGGCCAGTCGTCTATCGCAGCACGAACGAGGTCCATGTCAATATAGGCGGCTGCCTTAATCAAGGATGCCTTGAGTGACTCCAAATCAGGATCAGTCTTTGAGCAGGCCTTTTCCTCCAAGTGTTGCTATATCTTGTAATCTAATGGACTCAAATCTGGACTGGAGGAGGGCCAGTCTTCGTGCCGGATTAAGTCGATTTCACGCGCCGCCAGCCAGTCTTGTGTGCTTTTCGGTCTATTAGCTGGCGCAGAATCTTGTTGGAATACCCAGTGCCTGTTATTAAACATGGTATGAAAACAGGTTCCACAAGGTTCTTGAGGACTGTATTTTGATACACAACTGCATTCGTTTTTACGCCTTTCTCACAAAAATGTACCTCAGTTACCTAAGCCCCAATAAGAGACTCCCAACCAAACCATGAGCGAGGATGGAAAATGACCTCGTTGGACACGCGGAATACGGTTGCTCGCTTCTTCATTGCTGTGTGCGTACACCTTATCATATTGTTTGTTGTAGCTCTCTTCCACGGTAAAAATTTTTTCATCCTAAAAAAGAATTTCCCGATGCTTTTTTCCCGCGTACCGCTTCAACAAAGCGCGGCATCTCTTCAGTCTCAGGTCCATTAAACGAGCGTCCAAACGATGTCCTGTTTTTCTTCGATATGCCCTAAGCCCTAAGTCTTCATTTAACATCCTTTTCACCGTGGTTCTGCTTAACCCCATCTGAAGGGCTAACAGTTTCTGCTTACGTATGGGATTTCTTTGAAGCCTTCACAACTTTTATCACTGCTGGAGTCCTAACAGAGCAAGGGCGACCACTTCTGGACCTGTCATCTACACTAGAGTCTTCATTGTATCGTTTTATGGTACGATAAACGAATCTTTTGGTTATATTCAAATTATTCAGTAAGTCGAAAATCTGAATTGGCGCGTAACCGCAACGATGCAACGCAATAACCGCGACACGGTCTTCTTTAAGTGTCCACTCCATATTTAAAAATGAGGAAAATTCTAATAAGTATACATTTTTATTTTCATGAAAAATTCGAAATTCGAATTCAATAAACTTTTTTGTGGCCAGCATTCTAAATTCAAAAGTTTTTATTGTGTGACTGAACTTATGACCTGTATACTAATATTATAAAGCTGAAGAGTTTGTTTGTTTGTTTGAACGCGCTAATATCAGGAAGTACTGATTCGAATTGAAAAACTTTTTGTGTTGGATAGTCCATTTATCGAGGAAAGCTTTAGGCTATATAACATTACACTGCTACTAGAAGGAGCGAAGCATCAGTGCAAAATGTGGATGAAGTCGCGGGCAACAGTATTCAATAAAGATACGACTGTGCAGTGCAGCTCAAAAGCTTAATATTAAGATAGAAAACTAAATAAAGAAGACAGCTTTCCTGTGATGTCAATTATAGTTGAAATGAAGAGGAACAACGTATTACAAAGTGCCGGACCGATTTTCCAATCTCAGGCCGGTTCTAAACCCTTCGTCGGCAGAAGCAAGCTGAGCTCAAGGCATAAGAAACAAGAGTAATTTGCCGGGAAAACAGCCGGCAAATTAGTTTGCAGCGATACCGCTTTTGTTTGCGTGTGGTGCGAGCGCATTTGGGTTGCATTATTATAATTAATACGAGTATATTATTATTATGAATATCTAGGTATTATAAATGGGAATCTCAGGATAGATATTTGTTACTCAAACGCGTCAGCGTCTTCTCTCTATCTTAGCCCTACTGCGAACGTGATCTGTTTCAGTGAAGGTGTCCAACTGTGGACTGGTTTGGACTGACGATGATGTTAACAACATGATATAATTATGTTAGTTAGCTGCTCAGTTTCCTCTGTGTCAAGTAAAGGTTTAATTGTGCTACTAATAAATGTGGATAACATCACATACATTGTTTTGATCCTTAAGAAACATTCTTAAGTAAGATCTTATAAAAGCTGTGTTTTTTTTATTTCAGTAAATTATAAAGTAAAAAAAAGTAAGTAACAGCCTATAAACATCCCACTGCAGGGAAAAGGCCTCCATCATTGAATTCAAGTTACCACTGCAATGATGGGAACTGGCATAATCACCACGCTTGCCAAATGCGGGTTGGTGATCAGCAACGCCTCGTTGGTCTAGTGGTTTAAATACCAGGCCATGATCTCGGGGTCCCAGGTTCGATTCCCGGGTCGGGCAACAAAAATAGTTTCGAATTTTCGAACGTTGCCCGGGTTTGTGATCACCAACCCGCATTTGGCAAGCGTGGTGATTAAGCCAGTACCCATCATTGCTGTAGTAAATTATAAATTTATATTTAATTTCTCTACCTGTTAATTTTATAACTCCCAAATCATTTCTAGTTAAAAGGACAGAGAAGATATTTTGGTTGTATTTCAAACATATTGCTTGAACTTGGATAAACATAACCCTAAGATTATCAAAATTTTACGAAGATGATCCAAAGATTGACAAAGCGTTCAAAGATCCCGCTACCCGCTTATGCCTTGGCCCACCGCCTGCGCATATACGCTCGTCGCACGCTCCGCTTGGCGACAACTTCATTAAAAGCGCACAAACAAACAAAACACGCTAGCGGTAAACATACCAGCGCACTCTTTGTGCACCAATCAAATTTTTCCGTGCGCGAGCCGCGTTTAGACTTTTTAATGTCCGCCTCTTTATCGAGTTACCGAGTTCCTGGCTGGAATATGCTGTTATATTGTTGGCAACCGAGGACTTACTGAAATTTGAATATCATTCGAACTTGATAAAAAAGCGAATAGAACAAAGGAGTGTCCGAAACTCAATTCAAATGTAAATCTTATAAGTAGCTGCTAAGTTTAATGTTTAAATCTATCGTGAAATCTGTGTTAATCGATTTTCTGGTTTGGTGGTTAACGGTAATGTTTGGTCCTTGGTTTCGTTATATTGTAAATTTGTCTGTGTTTTCTGAATATATCATGGCATGAGCAGTCATTTTACTAACATGATTAAAAGAAGAGCCAGTGGAAACATAGTGATCAAGACAGAACTGAGTTCTTCCGTGATCATGATGTTTGAATCAGTGCCGAAATATCGGTCAAACCAGGGTCATGATATAAACTTCGAATTAACTCTAGAGAGACAATTGCTGGTGTGCTGCCTAGATTATTTTTAAGATACTTCACATAAGGCAGATTAATCATATACTGGTGCAAATATTAGAGTAGCATTAAATTAACGTTGCAAAATTTTTATAGCGATCAGCAAACATGTTAGCTCATATTTATTAATACCAATGTCTCCAAAATAAATAACAGTATCTTATGCAATAATAATAATGTACTCAAACAGGAAAAAACGTTCAATTTATCCCTTATGTCGCTACAAACATTATCCGATATTATTTATTATCGACAAATAGATATATTGTCTATGACCTCGGTCCCCATACGCTGAGGAATTTAATAACAAGTCCTCATGTCTTTTGTTTTATTCGTGTCTTAAGGATTGATGCTATAAAAACACAACTTTGTGTGTGTTTTACTTGAGTACTAAAGCTATGTAATCTTGTGAGCAGTTCTGTGAAATGAAATAACTACTCTAAGCTTAAGTATCTCAAGATCTCACTTTGGAAAAATATCTGTTTCCAAAGTAATCTCTTGCAACTCTAATTTTCATAAAACCCTATCTGAAACATTTCTGCTTACACAGGTAAACAAAAAACAATAAAATAACCATATCCAAAATGTTTTAATCAAAAGGAGAACTCAACCTTTGTTCGCAAAAAACAAACAAAAGTTTTCTTTAACCATATTTTCAATAAACACAAAATGTAACCCAAAAAGGTCTAATGCCCAGTTAAACAGAATATCAAATAGGGAAGCACACAAATCGAAGGGACTTCGGAGTTCAAAAAACAGTTTCTGGGCCCACCATAAATGAAATATAAGAGGACAGGGTCCCCATAAACGAAGTAAGTTATGAAAGATCCGAGTGAGAGCGAGAACGCAGTATAAAGGTCGCTTTATAACCGCATACGAGAGAAGAGGATGGTGATAGCACGAAGTTGGAGCCGTTCGAAACGTGACACAGTGGCTGGAGTTTAACCAAGATTTTGCGTTGGTGGAATCAAATCCTGTGTTTTATGTCCTGCTAAGATATATTTTACAAAGTTCATAAACTCATACTTTGTTTTCGAACGTTCGTTGCTATACTTCAAGAAATGGTTATATAAATACACTTTATCAACTGATGTCTGGCATAGGAAAAGTAAATTATGATCCAGAGATATATTTTAACAATATAGTAAATATCATTTGTAATTATAAAATATACTTAAACGGATTTGACAGGATTATGAATATTTTTAAATCTGGTTACCATTGCTCAGTTACTATATTTTCTTGGAGATCAGAACAAAATAGAAGATTCTGCATACATTGATTCGTTATCTTGATTTATTATTATCTATTAGCTGTCGAAAATAACAGCTGATCAAAGTACCTGCTTATTAACGGCCGGTCCCAATAACCTATCTATCTTCAGTTTTGGCATATCGGAGATAGGAAACAGTTTCTATCTCTGTTTTTGCCGTCTAGAGAAACAAAGACAGAAGTTGTTTTCTATCGCCGATATGCCAAAACTGAAGATAGATCGGTTATTAGGACCGGCCGTAACTAACCCAAGTTCCAGTCATCAGCTTATCTTAACGTTTAAATTATGGTAAAAAAGCTTGTAGTTTTGTAGCAAAAAGTTATTTTAATGTATGTTTATCCGCTTTTTAGTTACTTTATCATAAGCTTCGCGAATTTGGTTGTTTTAATGGCTGAAACAAATTATATCTAAGCACTTACGTATTAAGCTCGAGGTCCAGTCTGAATTTGTGATTGAAAGCTTTGATGAGAAGTGATGTTCTATGAAAGTGTTTGCCGGTCTGAAACAAAGAGAGAAAAATAATGAGTTACATTAAAACATACAGAAGTTGAATTCAATTTTGAGTCGTTGCTTGACTGTTGACGATAAATTTATCTGAATTAAATAAGTAATCTCATTATAATCATAATCATAATTAGCAAAAAAAAAAGAACAACGCAAAGCTTTTCCTTATCCTATTCCGTATCTTAGCTCCATTGGCTTAACTGCGATCGCCAGCCCATTTGCCAAGCATGGCGGATTTCGATCTTATAATTGGCGTCGCAGTATGCCTTCGGCTGTTGGGACTAATGTTGAGTGGGGTCTTTTTGGCACATTAATTATTATAAATTTCTATGAATTTAATCAAATTTCGAAGTGCCAAATAAACATTTAACATAAACATATATTCTATGTTAATAATTTTGAAGAAATTTGGATATTATCAAGTAAAATAATTGAATTAAATTTTTGACGTTCAATTTATTATCCACCAACAGTTTATATTGATTATTAAGTAAATTATCTTTAGTAAATAGCTATTGTTGACTATGACCCCAATTCCAGTGATATTTAATACCGTTTAGAAAACAAACAAACCCTTAGAATACGATAAAACTATGACAAGGGTCCAATAAGTGCGAAGACTAAACAGTACAGCTATTACATTTGAACATAAATTAAGTTACACTTTAAACAAAGTAACAACCACCACAGTAATAATTTACATGCAATATAATAACAGAAATCAATACCAATCGCTGAAAAAAGAAAGAATGCCACGAAATACCAAAAAGGATAGTTATACCAATTTTGCGGTACATTTCAAAATTACAGTAATTTTGAAATGTAATTTTTCAAAATTGGATGAATAAATTCGCAAAGTAAAACATCAAAGGATATTTTTCATGGGAATGATTGTCTTGTTGGTACTTAACAAGTGATGAGAGAAAAAAATCAATACAATAAAATAATGGAGTTCTTAACATCGATAATGACGTACTATTATCGACAATTTGATTGCTTCAATTTGAAAGTTAATCGTTAAAAGAAACATAAATTTTACGTATTTAATTCGCGTTTATTACGGTTTTTGACTTTATTTTGGTTCATCCCGATTCCCGTTTCGAACACTTAATAAAAAACTTACCAAAACGGTGTTAAAAGAGATGCTACTGAGGTTGTTGGAAAGTAGATTTTAAATTTACTTAATCAGGCTTTAAATTCATTTACTCAAAGGTAATATGAATATAGATAGATTTGCTTGATGTGACGTGAAGTAAGTGTTCTTGCAAAAAGTACCATCTATTGTTTATAACAATTAAATAACGATCAACAACAAACCATCTTTCTCAATAAACAAATATTTACATCTGTAGAAAAGCATCTAAAACAAGTGCATTGCATTTTTTATTTAAAATGAAATACAAAGCTTACTATTAATTGCTGGATTTTAATGCTGCGCAGATGAGATAATAATCAAAGTAATCAAGTATATTTTAAACTTTAATTTACCTCCATTTCAGGGAAAATTCAAAACGAACGTTCAATAAAAGCTGCGACCGCGGTGGAAATGCTTCAAGACAAATTATTCCCATGAAAAATATCCTTTGATGTTTTACTTTGCGAATTCATTCATCCAATTTTGAGACAGTAATTTTGAAATGTACCGCAAAATAACTATCCTTTTTTGGGTTTTCGTGGTATTCTTTCTTATTTGAGCGATTGGTAATGATTTCTGTTCTCGGTAAAATTCTAGCGTTGATTATAATTATTTTTGAAATGGGGCAATATGGAGAGTGCAATGCTGTTTGAGCTAAATTATCCAGGAAACCAGCATAAGAGCCTGGATAGACGTTTAACACGAATAAGAAGAAAAACCAAAAATATCATAATGAACCCGTTAACTTTTATAGTTACTATCACTAGAGTTATTTGATTCGGGATTCATACCATGTACCTTATTTATTATGAGTTTCTGATAAGAGTTCTCCCGTGATCATGGCGCTTGCAACAGTGCCGAAATATCGGAAAAATAAATAAGGTACCTACATGGTATAAATCCTGAATCAAATAACTACATACATACATACATTCACGCCTTTTTCCCGGAGTGGTAGGCAGAGACCACATCTTTCCACTTGCTACGATCCTTACAGACTGCTTTCGCTTCATCCACATTCATTAATCTTTTCATACACGCTCGCCGGTTTAGGGTACTCTTGACCTGACCTTTTCTTTAGAACTTCCTTGATTTGATCAAGATAAGTTCGTCGAGGCCTTCCCCTTCCAACATTTCCAAATAACTCTAGTATCATAATCAACTCACGTTGGAATAATTATGTATCCAGTACCTAGTAGTCTACTGGGCACAGAATTATCCCAATGCACGCCACTGAGCCCCATCCCGCGCTGTTATCATGTATTTTATTTTTAAGCGCGTACACCTTAGCTCTTGATTGAGCGTGCGCACTTGATCATTGCCGAGTTACATTTTCGTTCGTTACAAAGATATCAGATATCATAGCCTCTTATGAATGTTCAAGTATATACAGTCTAAATCTGAGTTGACCTTAGACAATACCTTTGTCTTCGTACATAAGCAGTACATTAGCTAAAGTTTCGGATTACATAGTTAACCAAACAAAATATTATAGGCAACTATGTCATTGGGCGAAATTTGATCCGCATCTAATTGTTCCGAATACAAAGACAAGCTATTGTCTCTATTAAGACTATGTATTATTATTGTCCTCCATTATATATTTCGCTTTGTAATTTGATATTTATTATAAGGTAGCATTTAGCGTTCCTAATATAGGGCAAAAGATACACTTGTAAGATCACTTTTGGATGTTAATATCTATATTAAGAAGAAAAATCCATTTTTGAAATTAAAAAAAAAGCCTATAATATCCCACTGCAAGGTAACGGCTTCGTTCATTGGATTTAGTTCCCACAGCAATGCAGGGTACAGGCATAATCACCACACCTGCCAATGGGGTCTATCGCTAGTGAATTTGCCACTAGAGGCGCTAGTGTCGCGTGAGGTCCAATATCATTCACTTTTCACTGGTTTTAGCGGAATTTGTTGCATAAATTATAATTTCTTTAATTCACCTGCTGGAAAGTGATCTCCTTCGTAAAATATCGCAAATATGGATTATTTGGCGATTAATGTGAACGCTTTAAAAGCGGAATTAAGAAAAAGCGCAAAAATAGGCGGCCTCAAGAGCAACTATTTCAGAAGTTAGTTTGTTGATATCAAGATAGTTTACTGATTTAAACTTTCATGGTCACTATCACTAGAGTTATTTAATTCGGGGTTTATACCATGTACCTTATTTATTATGAGTTTCCGATATTTCGGCACTGTTGCAAGCGCCATGATCACGGGAGAACTGTTGTATCTGCGGGTGGGTAATATCGGAAACTCATAATAAATAAGGTACATGGTATAAACCCTGAATTAAATAACTCTAGATCAAGATAGTTATTTATAAACAATATAACCTTAATTAAATTCAAGATATAACACTTTGTTTCGGCGCCAATCGCCTTTGACAGCTATACCTCCGGACCTCAGTCTACAGTGGCGCCAACTGGTGAGCAAAGAAACGGTAGTCCCCATTGCGGGTTGGTGTTCACAAACCCGAGCAATGTTCGAACTTGGTTGAACCCAGACAACTCGGACAAGGCATTTATACACCGTGAAATTTTAGTGGTTGTTTTCCCGCAACAGAACGATTTACCTTTAGTAGCACCATCGAATCGTGAGAGTAATTTTTTGAAAATAAAGATATCGTTGTTCTCAACTAATCAAAAAAATAATCATCAACTCAAAAGCGTGAGATACGATAGTATCTTTACAAAATGTGACGTGTTTGGGTACTGCTTGCCGCACGAAATCAATGTTCAAAGCAAAAGAAGCTCTACGCACTAAGTAATACATCATAAACTGCACCGCGCGAGGGGCAATGACCCCGGCCGGTGACCGGCTGCGGCGCGGCTGGTACCATTGGTTCGAGGTTGCTTTCGAGTTTCGTTTATCACAATCGTGAAACTGCTATTTTTTTATTTGAATAAAAAAAACTGCACAAATCTATTATACTATAAAGATAGAATCATTTCACTGCGGGAAAACAACCACTAAAATTTCACGGTGTATGCAAATGTGTACTGCTACTAACTAACAAAAATATTTAAGTTTAAGCTTAGTAGTAGCTCATTTTTGGGACTAGACGCCTCTGTATGTCCCAGTGCGGCATCACTTAAAATATAAATATTATCATTACTTTGTTCAATCTATACTAATATTATAAAGATGAAGAGTTTGTTTGTTTGTTTGCTTGTTTAAACGCGCTAATCTCAGGAAGTACAGGTTCGAATTGACAAAATCTTTTTGTGTTTTATAGTTCATTTATCGAGGAACGCTTTAGGTTATATAACATCACGCTGCACTAATAGGAGCGAAGCATTAGTGAAAAATGTTGCAAAAATAACCGCGTTCATAATAACAGATATTGACGCGTACGAAGTCGCTGGGAACAGCAATTACTAAATAAAATACTTGTATGAATTGGTTTCAAAGATACTAGTTCAAAGAGTTATTGTGTTATGGGGAATTTGACTTTGAAACCCATTAAGCCTGACAATACCCGCTCTTCTAGGTAACATCATTATGAGAAGCGTTCCATCTGAAAATATCAAAAACGAAATCCAAATACGCCATGACTAGACAGTGTGGGCACTTAACAGAAATCCGAAAAATATCGATACGAACAAAAAATATCGAAATATTATATATTTGAGGATAATTTGGAATAATCACAATAATATAATAGAGACAGGTGATAGTCAACTATAATGGTAGGTTGGCCATCTGCCAATAATTTTACATATTTGAGGGTGTTGAACAAGGTGCAAAAAATTGTTTCTCGTGTTTCTCAGTCACTGGGAACGTGAAATCTGGGAGTCTGGGAGTTATGGTACCTGCGTTGTTTCTGATTTCTAAAAACAAGTGTTATATATAGTTACTTGATTTGAGAAAAAAGACATCTTTTAATATTTTAATTTTAATACAGCTAAAAAAACTCATTACTAAGAATTAAAAACGAAGCCTGGACCTTAGAGCAGGCAACACTTCAAAACCGGTGCGTACGCCACTACATCATGGAGGTCGTTATACTAATGCGTTCTTTAGCTGTTGATGTCCTAGCTCGCATTTGCTTAAACCTTTTGTAAAAATATATTTAAAAAGGAGCTGACAATAGTGACCGAGTTTCTAGCGCTGTTTCTACTTGGCACTAGCCCATACTTATCCCGAAGCAGTGGTAGATTTAAATATTGAAACGTGTAAAAGCGCCTCCTGGGTCTAAAACCTAAAAACTAATTTTACTGATTTCTGTCTCGCTACTCGTAAACAATACTAGTATTTGTTGCGCAATATCGATACCTTTGTTTCAACACGATCCCCACACGAACCTCCGGTGGGGGGCGAAGGGGGGTTGCATATCGGATTATTCGGGGCATCCCTGAAATTATATCAGTCGCTGGAGGCAATCCAGTTTGCCTATAGCAGCTTAAATCTGGGTCGAGTTTTGTACGGAATGCATATTAAATTGATGGCAGGTAATAGCAATGTAGTCCTTTTGCATGCTATTTGCGGGCTATATTAAATGAAAGACATCTTATGGGAGAGAGAACCAGTTTAGAATGTTTGTTTATTTATTTGCGCATTCACTAGCTTTAAAAGTATATTAGCGATGTGAGACAGAGCTTGGCGAAATAAGCAAAAGGGGGTAATTTATGAGATCTACCGCTTCATAATAAATACATATTTTGGGGTAGTTTTTATAAAATGCATCTACCTTTCACGTGGAGTGACGGCATTGCTGTTCTAGTCAGCCTGTGACCACGGCCGATGCAACTCGGTCAAATTGTCAGGCAATAATATAATGTATGTTTGCTTATAAAATTGTGAAAGGATATACGAGTAGTGAAAAACAGGAATAAACGCATAATCAAATGCTGAATATTCACGAGGCAGAAAGGTCAATAAAGTTATCTTACTAACCCAGATAACCCTGAAACTATTTACTACGCCAGAATTTTATAATATTTTTATATGTTGCTATTTAGGGTTACCCGAATTCGAGAAAAATCATTAAAAAAATCTTTGGCATCTGGGAAAGCCGGAAAATGGGTGGTGTTATAACACCTGGTAGGAGGATACACTACTATGCCAAGTATGTACTGAGGAGGTAATGAAAAGTGTTCAATAAGAAAAAGAAAATATTGCATGTATTAATAATTCTTATATTTTTCACTTATTAACTTAAACTGGAGTATGATATGCTGAAAAACAGGTTTTGGGGTGTAAATGAACGATACACTTCTTACAAATAAAATTAATTTTCTTTTTGCACAATTTACACGTCAGTTGCGTGTCCTTGTATTCAATGTAATGGTCAAATTTATCAGAACGAGAGGTTTCTCTATGAGTACTAGGAGTGGGACAAGGGCCACGCTTATTTTTCTTATATGTTTCCCTCCCTCCGAAAAGTAAGATGATCGTGTTCCCCCCCGTTCAGTCTGTATAGTTGCCAAGCATTGTGTTCGGCCATTTCTAAACAATGACAAAATAGTGGAAAGTACCAGTTCTTTCCACGGATAGAAGTACGGTAAAGACCTATGTTTTGATCTGATCTATCTACACCTCCCATATTTTCAATATATTGTTTTATAACAGAAGGCTGATCTGATGAAGGCATCTCGAGACATAGCATTGTAGATCAATGGGAAATCTGTATCTGAAGATTTCTCCCAATACATTGACTTCATAGTAGTACATAGGTGACTGTAAGAATTTAGGGGCTTGATCGTTTTGCCACTGAGGATATTCTCTCGGATTGTGTCGATTTCGCCAAGTATACCGTTGATTTTTGGGCACTGTTGATGCACTAGCCATCGAAGAATCAATAACGTTGGTGCCAACCGAAACCAAATCTCTGCGTCTTCTTTTAGCTAAATAAGATAATGGTAGATCGTCATCATCTGAAGAAGACTCACTATATATTATTTCAGCATCAGCCCTTAGTTGTGAACCTAAAAAAGCAGATACTTAGTTTACTTTCGGTAATAACAAATAACTAGCAAATAGTGATCATAATGCCGTATTACTACCTGGAAGATTGTGTAAATTTACAACGTTTTCATCACCCGAATCCTCGTCTGTCACATCTGCATTTGCATTATCGGGGGGGAAAATAGCAATAGCACTTGGTAACTTAGTGTCATCTTCCGCTTTTTCCAATTCTTCTATAATTTCAGTCAGTTTTAGCGACCTTTTTTGGTGAACCCTAAAATGTCACATAATAATGTACTAGACGTTGTTATTACTACCAGGTGTTATAACACCGCTAATATTTCAACTAAAAAAAACACTTTTTGATGTAATTATCATCCTCGATGTTTTACTCATTAGGTAGCTGACAGTCATACTATAAATAAATTATGGCAAAACGAAAGAAAAAATATAAATTATATTTGATGTAGCTCACCTTTTACATGACATTATCAACCGAAATATATCTTCTTCAATAAATCACTATTTTATGCCTCTAAATAACTGTAATTGTTTATTTTGACTGCACGCAATGAAACCTCGGTAAGCACTTAACAAATTAAGTAGGAAAAAACTGTGCAAATGTCACTTTTTAATATCATAATTTGGGGGTAGATATACGCAAATTTGAGCGGTGTTATAACACCTGGTCGGGGTAAGTGGGCTAAGATAAGAGACCCAAGGTGTTATACGTTTTAACACCGGTTTTCTTTTAGAAAATGAAACGACAGTTATCACTTCTGAACTATTAGCTAAAATAATATATAATAATATTTTATGACATGCCACACTGGGCGACCCAGAGAGAGCCATCTAGTCCCAAATTAAACTACTATTAAGCTTATGTTATAGGGTACTAGACAGTATATTATGTGAGTTGCCATCGTGGCAGGGATTTGCAATCTCCCTCCAGGCAGAAATTTGCCGTGGCCGATCTGGAAAACCCTTAACAGGCTGCGGACTCAGGTCGGCCGATGCAAGGACAACCTATGAAGGTGAGGATATCTGGACCAGGACCTCAACAACAGTTGCGAGTGCGGTGCTACTCCTCAAAACATGGTCACCTTATAACATGTCCCGCGTGTCCGCACACCTGCTCACGCAAAGACCTACTTCGCGCCACCGAAAATGCTGTCCGAGTGGCGGAGTATTGGTCGCATAAAAATAAATAGTTCGCCATCGACACGATAAGAAGAAGAAGTATATTATACATAAAGAACACCTAGACCAGTGCAAAAACCGATATGTTCATGCACACAAATATCACAGTAGTAATTTTTACTACCAGTGATCCAATCTGCCCCCTTACTCTTGAATTTGATTTAAGTTCGATCTCTAGCCAAAATCTGAACAAACTCAATCGAATCGAAATCAAAATCAAGTCAAGATCGATCTAAAATGGCGATCCGTTAAACATTTTCGGTTGATAACGTAATCACCATCGCCTCAAAGGTTTAGGTTCACTTTTCAGAGTACCAAATCACTGATTCTCGACGTCGATTCGATTTTGATCGTTACTCGAATTTGTCAAGAGTAAGCCTGCTGGTCATCTATCTAGTGTCACATGATACTAGGGATGCACACTACTTATACTTACATATCGATATGCGTCGCCATTTTAACTATTCCAAATCGGACGAAACTCAAACCCTCGTATTTATAAAGAAGTAATTACTTATTGCTTAAGAAAGTCATAACTTAAAGTGTTCATACCTAGTCCTTAAGTAAAAGAAATTGGTCACCATTAATAGTCATATTATTTGGCTGAAAATGCTAACTTTTGGTAGTTATAACTTCTAGTAATTTCTTGATTAAGGCATACAAATTGACTAATTACTTTTACTTGTTTATAAATACGGGGGAAAGAGTACAATTACTTACAATTGAGACGAACTGTCAGCTGCAAAAGTGTGCATACACTTCTGATTAATGTTGACTCTTAATACAACGACATGAGGTTGGTAAACCCATAACGTAGTTACATACTTATGCAGCTAACTGTACACCAATAACAGTCTTCAAAACCCGACAAATTTGCTTAGCGCGGGTCGCAAACTGACGATTTTCGCTTCACCGACAAGGGTACGTAACTCAATAAACAAACGTCAGAACATGTCAAGGGTACCTTAGGTACTTGCCCGGTCATTGGTTAGAACGGAAATACATACTCGTAAATTTAATTATGGTAAAATTTCACATGCGTGCATAGAATCTACCGACCATATTCGCTTTAGTTCCAAACATGATAAATTAAATATACAATTTATTTATTTATATATTTCAAGTAACTAAGAGACACTGATCAGTAACTCAAAGTTTTATAATAATATGTTCAGTTTCGTTTTTTTAAAAATAACTTGTATAATGTACAGTTAAGTCTAAAATCCTACAAGACAAACTGTATTATAATTTCAGTCAATCTAAATAATTGTTTTTGATTTAAAATAACGTTTGTTACGAGTGCAAGCCTAGTGTGCATTAATGCGATAGGTCATCAGTGAATGTGCCTATACATATATCTAAGTGCAGCATACTTTATACAATATTTATACTTTTGACGACCTCCGTGGCGGAGTGGCGTACACACCGGTTTTCAAGGTGTCGCTTGCTCCGAGGTTCAGGGTTCGATTCCCGGACGGGCCAATGTAGAAAAAAAGGGTTTTTCTACATTTTCTCGGGTCTGGGTGTTTGTGGTACCGTCGTTGTTTCTGGTTTCCAAAATGCGAATGCTTTGAATAGTTATTCAAATTGGGATCAGAACAAAGTATGTGATGTTGTCCACATTTATTTATTACATTTATTTACTTACTCATGACACTCGATTCGGTTTCAAGACATTTCCAATGGCTAAATTATCTAGTTCCATTAAATCTCACGGAAATATGGATGTTATTTGGTAAAAATCAATACGGTTTGGCGCTAGTGTAGCATTTAAGAGCGACAAATACGTCAAATATCGATTTCAATTCCATTTCAAACGATATCGAATGTCAAAAGCGCTTTCTTGACACTCGATTGACTACTCGGTTTTGCTGTCCATTTTTTAAACCTAAGGTAAGCTAAGGTAGTTTTATCGAATTAATAACAAATCTTACCAACTAATAATATATAAAACGTTAGCTTTCCTACCGACCATCACTTCAAACTCAATTGTTTTCATTTTCAATTGAGTCATCCAAAGTTCCACGCTATCAGCAATAACTCAAAAGTGCGCCAACTTGTTTACAAGATCGGAACAATTTATTAAAGTTTCGCTTTATATCGCGTCTTGTTAGTTAGTTGATGTTCCTTTGTCGAGTTTGAACGGCCCTGCCAGTTACAGCTGGTGATGTTAATACTTAAATATGTATCTATCGATAATATTTATATTTAGTTCATAATGGGGGCTATCGCTAGTGAATTTGCCACTAGAGGCGCTAGTGTCGCGTGAGGTCCAATATCATTCACTTTGTACTGGTTTTAGCGGAATTTGTTGCATAAATTATAATTTATTCAATTTACCTACTGAAAAGTGATCTCCTTCGTAAAATATCGCAAATATGGATTATTTGGCGATTAATGTGAACGCTTTAAAAGCGGAATTAAGAAAAAGCGCAAGAATAGGCGGCCTCAAGAGCAACTATTTCAGAAGTTAGTTTGTTGATATCAAGATAGTTATTTATAAACAATATAACCTTAGTTAGATTCAAGATATAACACTTTGTTTAGGCGCTAAACGCCTTTGACAGCTATAACTCCGGACCTCAGTCTACAGTGGCGCCAACTGGTGAGCAAAGAAACGGTAGTCCCCACTGCGTTATATCTTTGGATCGGAAAGTAAAGTACCAGCCTATTATCATCCCACTGAAGGACAAAGGACTCTATAATTGAATTAACCACAGCAATTATGGGTACTGGCATGTCTGGCATAATCACCCCGCTTCCGAAACCGTAATGCGGTTGGTGATCACTAATCCGAGAAATGTTTGAAAATACAAAACTCAAGATCGAACTCAAGATATCTTAATCCGATTTTTAAGCCAGTTGAACAAAGGGTAAAATTGAGTATTAAATATTTATATATTATATTAGGGGTTAAAGTATGAAATTGCCGTTTTGTATGGACGAAATCGAGAAAAGTCATTTTTCCATACTAACAAATGTTTAGTTTTTTTAAAAACGCCTGAACCGTTTTCGATGCAATTAAAGGTGAAAGTTAGATGGTTATAAAGCTACGCATTAAAGTATTTAAATTTCTGAAAATCAAAGTATATAATACAAATATACTTAATTGAAGCAAGAAGGTCAGCTGACACATTGTAAGGGGTCTTTTCAACGACTTCCTTTGAAGTAATAGGCACTAGTATTGCATTTTTTTTAGTCAAAAATTACTTTATTTAGTTTTTGATACAATACAAAAAGAATTACGCAATAATATGAATATACTTAAGAGCTATGAACAAAATAAAAAGTGGGTAAATAATCGGCAATTTCATACTTTAACCCCTATTATTTAGTATTTCAGCCCATAATCGCACACGCCAATTTGTTTCTGCAAGAATAAAATATTATCCGGTAAATTGCTATTCTAGATAATGTATCATTCACGTACTGAGCAGATTTTAAACTGAGAAAGAAATTTACAGCATTAAAAATACAATATAAAAGAATATTAATGCGGTATCTCTAAATTTTAATAACGCCAGTGAAGCACAAATGATTTTGATGTGCGAGAGCCTCGTGATTAAAAAAGGCAAAACTATCGACATTTCGGCATCACTTATTTCAGCATGTCCCTGTCAGGCGATAATTTGCTTTGAACCCAAAAGGTGAGCAAGTTTCAATCGTACAAATGTTCAATAGTGTCGCTACTCTATTCATAATTTTGATTAAATGCTTACAAAACAGTTTAATAATTCATTTTGCGAAATCACTTTTTTACCCTCTAAAAACTTTGAATACTAAAGAATTTGTATCTGAATTGTGAATTCACTTTCATCGTAACAATTACACATGTAAAAGGGTCATAGATTCGTAGTAGATAAATTCAGGAATAAGGTCAAGTATACAAATAGATTTTACTTTACTTTAATACAATGTATTCAAACAATCTAATATTTACATGGTCTTTCAATTCACAAAGTGAGTCTTTACGAAAATATTTACATCAAAATTACGTAACAGATGCCTTACTCTGCAACACGAAGCTCGTGTTTACGGATATATCTGTCTCTTTCAGATACTTTAAGACATCGGTATGAGTGACAGGGACAGATGGATTCGAATATACGGAGATTGAGTAGCGGAGTAAGGCCTCAGAGTCGGCTTTACCGCGATGTTTTAATTAGCAAAAGAGTGATGCACTCCGCTCTACCCATTGTTCCTCCGAGTGGCTCGGCGAAGGCTGCGGTATTTTTACGCCTTGGCCATGCCGGTTATAGTACTCTTTGGTCATGTACCGCGGGAAGATCTTTGAGATACGAAAAAGTTGGAATGTAGAAAAATAACGATTATTTTGATCATGTTTAAGAATGTGATTGGTATTCTTCAAATATTATAGGATGGTCCAGAAAGTTACGTCAAAGGTTATTTTTAGGATTCCTTATATCCAGGACTATCCAAAAGTACCCAAAATTCGAAAAATTTAAAAATTTAAGAAAAAATTTAGTATACCTACGACTACGAAAAGTTGAAAACTACGTAAAGTTGTCTAACATACACATACCTAGAGTATGTTAAAAAATATACATATTTTAAGATGTCACCTTTAGGACCTTACTGTTTATTTAACTAGATGTCCGTTCCGGCTTTGCACGGATTAACCAATAAAGAGAATGAAAAAAACTGGTCTGTTATTGACTATGTTCTTTTTATACTTTTCATGTTACTCCTCTCTATCTCGTCTTCTTACGTCACACGCATTTAAAGAAGATATATTACTAAAAACATTGATGAAACTCTGTTGGCTAACAAAGTAAAGCCTTGAATAAATTCATCGACACAAACAAAGCCTTGGTAGCTCAATTAGTTAAAGCCAAGAAGCCAAGTTAGCGATGGTTGTAGGTTAGGCAGTCGAAAAAGTTTTTATTTAGAGAATTGTATTTTAATTGTACGGCTAGTTCACAAGTTAAAAGTTTCTCTTTGGGATAAAATCAGAAATGAGGTGATCCGGCAGATAACTAAAGTTACCGATAAAGCTCACCAGATAAGCAAGCTGAAGTGGCAGTGGGCTGGCCACATTAGCCGCAGAACCGACAATTATATTACCCCAGGGTAAACCAGTTCTTGACCGCGTCTCAGCAAACGTAGTGTAGGACGCCCTCAGGCCAGGTAGAGTGATGATTTGCGCAAGATGGTTGGCTGGCAGGAGCTGGGTGCGAGAAGCCGAGGATTCACCTAAGTGGCGTGCAATGGGGGCTATCGCTAGTGAATTTGCCACTAGAGGCATTAGTGTCGCGTGAGGTCCAATATCATTCACTTTGTACTGGTTTTAGCGGAATTTGTTGCATAAATTATAATTTCTTTAATTTACCTGCTGGAAAGTGATCTCCTTCGTAAAATATTGCAAATATAAATTATTTGGCGATTAATGTGAACGCTTTAAAAGCGGAATTAAGAAAAAGCGCAAAAATTGGCGGCCTCAAGAGCAACTATTTCAGAAGTTAGTTTGTTGATATCAAGATAGCTATTTATAAACAATTTAACCTTAATTAGATTCAAGATATAACACTTTGTTTCGGCGCCAATCGCCTTTGATAGCTATACCTCCGGACCTCAGTCTACAGTGGCGCCAACTGGTGAGCAAAGAAACGGTAGTCTCCATTGGAGAGGCCTATTGATTTTAAATTTACACCAGCCATTTAATTGCTTAAAATATAGTTCCAAACATGTAGGTGCTATTATATTTTAAAACAACACATAACAGATTACATCTGTATAATTAACGAATAACGAAACCAGTTAGTCAGCTAACATTTCATCAGCTTATACCGTTAAAGTGCACACTGCACTGTCAACGCGTGATCCGCAACAGAAACCCGTGAACAAATAGATTCCACCTTCCCCTGTATTTGGGGCGGAAAATAAAGCGCTAATGTGTGGCGAGCGTTTAGATTTATTAGCGGTCGTTGATAAATGCACGCCATTATTTAATTTGATGGCGGGAATTGAGCCGGCTCGTGTGGATAGGTCGATACCGAAACATGCGATAGGATTTAAATCGGTAAGCTTTCTGTATGCGTTGGCGCGACGGATTTAAATTTTAGTGGTCGCCACACCAAAATCAGTTTAAATTGTGTAAAAGTTTCAAAATCATTTAAAAGCTGTTCCATTGTCTCTCTCTGTGGTCGCTCCCTCATGACTGAGGATCGTGGTCATCGATGGATTTGAATATTCTACATCTAGTTTGCACTATCTGCTTCCACCGGCGCCTGTCCATCGCATCTTTGACTATTGAGGAGAACTTGGTTGAGGATGAGCCTTTCACTTGATCGCTCCATCTAGCTGGAGACCGTCCACGGGTTCGTCGGCCCTCCGTGTTTCCAACTATGATCAGCTTTTCAAGTCTCTCATCGCCCCTCCTCATTATGTGGCCGAAATAGGATAGGATGCGCTGTTGACAAACTGTGGATAGGAGGGTTCGGATACGAAGCTGTAAAATGATTGATGCATTGGTGCGCATGGCGGTCCAGGATATCCTTAACATACGCCTCCAGCACCATTCCATTGTAATCGATTGTAAATTTTACTTGGATGGTGGAGGTAGGTACGTTCGCCAAAAAAGTGGTCTATCAAACAACAGTGTTCATTTTCCCATGCAAAAATACTCTGACAGCGACCAACACTAATACGTCAATCCATGTAATCAACCTTATATACTTATATTACCTAATACGTGTATTGTCAAAACTGGTAGACCACTTTCTTTGCCGACCGTACATAGCCACAAACATTGACAAAACTCCGCTGGCTAACAGCGTCAAGGCAGCTTAATTCATAAATTAAGTCGCCAGGTAAGCAGTTAAGACAACCGACATTTCCTTTTTAATAATAAATGGGCTTGCTATTGACTACATACTGAACTATACGGTTAAGAAGAAGCCCAAGATGGAGCAAGCTGACCCAGAGGTACTGGTTCTCCCACACACCAGCGGAACACAGAAGAACTGTTTGGCGCTGGACTCCGGCAGGTAGCATCCAGGCAGCCTCTTACGAAACCTACCACTGCAGAGGGATCTATTAGCCGTCATCATTGTTTAGGAAACCAAAGATGCCGTTACCCAGGGTGAACCACTAGGAGGTAGATCCCACCACCCCAAAAAAATAAAAAACTCTAAAAAAGGCGCGGCCTAAAATCAATTTGCGTGGAATGGTACCTATTATAAATTTCCTCAAAACTATATCCGTTTGTCGCTCAAATTACCTAATTCTAAATAACTTACAAAATTAGTTCTTAGCTTAAGTCGTCAAAGTAAACATAAAACACTCCTGTTTAAAAGCTATTAGGGTTGAAATAGTCGTGTAAACAATTCTACAGATTTGGCATGAAAGGGTGAACTGATCAGCTGACGGTCCATCGCGCTCGGCAAACAGGTGACCCCAGCGAATAAGCGTTACCTGACGCAGGGTAGGCGTGACGATATCGTACACTTGTCTTCTAAACGTATTTGTTATTCGTTTTATTCATGAACTGGAAGACGAAGAGAAAAAACGTTACGATATTGGGTTGTAGATACGATTAGTAAACACGCGCCTTGGTTTTCAGTACAAGATTATTTAAAAATTAGAACACTTTAAAATTAAACTTACACTAGGTAACTTGCCATATTTTATCGTCTGCAGCGGGAGGCTAGAAGCTTATGGGATGAGAAGGGGTGGTGATATTTTATTTTTAAGCAAGCACAACATACACAAAAGAATGAAGAAAAAAAAATTACCAAACTTAAAAATGATTGCATACCTACTTATTTTGTTTTTAAACTGTTTTTAAGGCATTGCATTGGTTGTATAAATTAAAAAATACAATTACTTGTATTTAAATTTCGACTGCCTTATGTGGGTGTATTTTTTATTTATTTACTATAACACTTCTTTTTGTGTGCCTTTAATTAATAAAATTTTTAAAGCTAACTTTAGTTCTAGTTTGTTAAAATACAAAAACACGCATTGCATGCATTTTCAGCACATTCGCCACATCTGTTCGCATCCTAACGATTGCATAGTCTGTGGTAACAGTCTAAATTGAATGGTTTACCTCGTTGCCAATTAGCGCGGCCTAAAATCAATTTGTATTGTGTAATGGTGTAACTTTTTAGGGTTCCGTACCTAAAGGGTAAAAACGGGACCCTATTACTAAGACTTCGCTGTCTGTCCGTCTGTCCGTCTTTCCGTCGCTCTGTCACCAGGCTGTATCTCAAGAGCCGCGATAGCTAGACAGTTGAAATTTTCACAAATTATGTATTTCTGTTACCGCAATAACAACAAATACTAAAAACACAATATAATAAATATTTAAGGGCCCCCATACAACAAACCCGTTTTTTTGGCCGTTTTGGTACGGAATCCTTCGTGCGCGAGTCCGACTCGCACTTGGCCGGTTTTATTTTATTTACAGTTTGCACCACAGATTTTTATTTTAACTTTTTTGGTATTGGCCACTTTACACCTTTCCCACTTTTTAAATTCAGCCGAACATTTGATTTAGGAAGCAACAAATGCGCGCAGTTCCAAATTTGAATGTGCGCTCCAAAATAGAATAATATTGTAAAACTGCCAAAGAATCGTTTAAAATCGATTGATTTAACGTTTCATAAGGAGTTCTACGAAATTTACATCTGGGTCGTAAGTCCCAAGAACTGCCTGTACCCTCCTCGGCAACTCGGCAATCCGGCACCCGAACAGTAAATCCACGGATGATGAGAAGCTTTATTTTTACAGATATAACAAAAGCAACTTATTTATTGGAAGTCTGATAAAGCAAGCATAGTTTTAAATGGCTCAACCACAGTCTATTAACCATACTGTGGCTCAACTCTAATTTTAAAAGAAAAATGTGAAATTGCTTACAGAGGAATCATATAAAAAATAATCCCCTTCGAGCAAAACCACAAGTGAATGCTAATAAAATACTTTTTTCTAAACCAGTGAGGAAACAATAATTTATTATCAGGTACTTATTTTCTTGATCTAACTCAATTCCAAGTAATATATTTCGCTACTCTTCACTGTACCTACTAAAAACAATATAGGGTACATTCATGACCTAACCAGATATACGATAAATCGTACACTTCCTTCCACCTCACTTAGCACACGATTGTAGCAAACGTGTTAGTAAAATATAGCTGTTTGTACAAAATAAACAATTGCACAAATCGCGGCGCGGAAAAATACTACATGCCCCGAGTGCGGGCAAATTCGGCGCACACTTAGCGATAAAATATTGCTTCTTCACTAATGCATGCGGCGGTACACTGCCGGCCGTGGTTCGCTACAACAACATAGTTTTATAATAAAAATAAAACATTAGAAAAAAAATAGGCCAAAAGGTCAGTGCATGACTTTTGTCGTTGATTGCTTGTGTGCAAATTCTTCAAAATGTATTATTTAAATTTGTAATATATATAACTCTTCACACCACGCACAGCTGACGTTTACCGCGATACAATACGAGTATTACAAAATATTAATAGGTTTTTCACGTGCCGAATAAAGTAAAATTAAGTAGTTTCAGTTTACAGATTCATTTATTACAATTGGTGCGAACGCCCCGTTGGTCAAGTGAACTCCCCGTTGGTCTAGTGGTTTAAATACCGGGCCAAAATCTCGGGGTCCCAGGTTCGATCCCCGGGTCGGGCACGAAAAAGTTTCGAATTTCCGAACGTTGCTCGGGTTTGTGACCACCAGCCCGCATTTGGCAAGCGTGGTGATTATGCCAGTATCCATCATTGCTGTGGTAACTTGAATTCAATGATGATTAGGCTGTTACTTTTTTATTGCAATTGTCATTTTCTAAAAAACTAAAAAAAACCACCATAAGCCACATTCATCCACTGCAAGACGTACGGCCTCCCCAAGAAGATATTTTTTCCCAATAACCAAGTTTGTTTGGCGATCGCATTCCAGCTCACGGTTGCACGAAGATTCCACTGCCCATCTCCTTCTATCAGCAGCATTTTTAGTCGCCTCTTAAGACACAAATACGACAGGAAAAGGCAAAAGAAAGAGGAAGACAGAAGACACAAGAAAATCATAAAATGTATTCCTCTTTGTAGTTGTTTATGTTCAACGCCATATTGTTTCGTTGCCCAACATAAATTAACACATTTAACCCGTCCACGCGTTATTAGTGTACGTTTCGCCACTATCTTAGACGAGCTTAACCCGTGCGAGCGCGAGACGTTTATTGTTTTCAACGGAGCAGCAGAGATGATTCATCGTCTCTGGATGCAATTCAGGCAATGCACAATTACACATTACAACCGTGTTGTACGAGTACTCTAACGCCATTTTTGTCTGAACTATAGTCATGGAATGGAACTAGCGTTTATAAATACGTTTGTGTAACATAAATTGGACACAAAATTTGAAAAGTTTTATAAGTAAACCTCCGCCAGTTTTTTTCAATGCATTTTTCAGCTGGTTTTAGAAGAGCACTGATTGAAATTCCTTCCGGATATTCTATTTTACACTGCCTTTCAGTTAAATAATTGCAAATATAGATATTGCTGTAGTTATTTTACATAAAAAACAGTTACCCGCCAATTTGTTAGTAATTAAAAAAACACGATTAATTTCCAGAAAATTTATCAATAATTTTGTAAAATTTTTAACGTTTCCAACATTAGTCACTAATTGAAATAATTATACTTCTTAATAACAGTTTTTTGCATAATCGCCACTCGTCTTGTCAGGCGGGTTGCCGATAGCGATTTTTCCAGTGGTGTTTATAAGACATTGCTGCCATTTTTATTGACACTATAATTTGAATCACCTATAAAAGAGGCTATTCAATTCTAACATTCATAGCACGGGCAACAGAAAACAATGCAGTGTACTCGTATTACATACGTCTTGCAAGTGTGTAATAACTAAAAATAAAAATAAAACTGTACTCTAACTTAAATCACATTATAAAAAAGAATCATAAATTTTCTTACTTGCCAGCAATCACTAGAATGTCAAATGACGAACGTTAGAAAATAAATTGTGTAATTTCAATAAAACCGGCCAAGTGCGAGTCGGACGCGCGCACGAAGGGTTGACGGGTTTGCTGTATGGGAGCCCCCCTTAAATATTTATTTTATTCTGTTTTTAGTATTTGTTGTTATTGCGGTAACAGAAATACATAATTTGTGAAAATTTCAACTGTCTACCTATACTCGTAGCGGCTCTTGAGATACAGCCTGGTGACAGAGCGACGGACAGACGGACAGACAGCGAAGTCTTAGTAATAGGGTCCCGTTTTTACCCTTTGAGTACGGAACCCTAATAAAAACGTCTCAGACAAGCTTAGCCTCGCGCGAGGATCTAGACGTTTATTGTTTTCCACAGCGGGACGCGGAGATGATGCATCGTCTCTGGCGAATGCAATTTGGTTGCAACGATTACATGGATGCAGAGCAGCTGGCTCGGCGATATAAATGATACCATTGGTACGGATTACACGAGGATATGCCAACTTGTATAACCTAGATGTATGAGAATGTTCAAAGAAAATTATAGCTGAAATTGTAACGGTAAAACGTACACCTAATACTGGGTGCTCGAATACGAAAACTGTTTTGTTTAGAAAGTAAAAGTCTGAACCAATTAAAAAAACTACGAAGTAGATATTTGAAAAAACGGTCTTTTGGATTGCGATCTTACGTTTGATGTTCAGAGAGCTATTTTGTATAATTAGTTTTTCAAATTGTGTCATTGAGGTTGTTTGAGTTTTGAGACAAGAACTGTTAAATATCTGTGCTTTATCAGCGGCCAGCATTATTTTTTTAAACAAAGACATCATGAGGTCTCTTCTTTCAAATATGCCATGATTTTACTTACATAATAAAAAATCGATAATTTGCTCAATGATTTGGCGTGAATTACTAAAATATAGACGCTGGTAATGCATAAAATAATGACGAGGTGGTTTGATACACACTGATGACTGCAATGTAATTGACTCTCCTAATTGTAAAATATACCGTGCATTTTCAACCGTGGCAGTGCTATTTTTATTTTTTTTATCAATACAAATAATCATAGAAGATATAAAATATTGATTCAGCTTTTCATTTTGAAACACGCTGACGCACCCGGATCCCTCATTCACACGAGACCCCGCCGCAGCAAAATAATACCTAGGTACGTCCAAGTGCGTCACAGCGTGTTTCAAATTTAAAAATCTGAATCAAAATTTATTATTTTGATAAAATTAATTTTATTGATAAAATTAATAACACTATATGATGTTATACATAATGACTGTAACGTGGGCTTAGTTTATCAGGAGGTTCAAAAAGCACGGTGTATATTTAGACCACCTAGACGGCCCAGGGCTAGCTCTAAGCCAAAAAAAATTAACATAATATCTTTACTTATTTGTATTATAAAGCTAACGAGTTGTTTGTTTGTTTGTTTTAACGCGCTAATCTCAGGAAGTACTGGTTCGAATTTTCGAAAAATTATTTTTGTGTGAGATAGTCCATTAATCGAGAAAGGCTTTAGGCTTTATAACATCACGCTGCGACCAATAGGAGCTAAGCATGAGTGAAAAATGTTGCAACAATAGTCGCGATCATAATAACAGAATTGACGCGGACAAAGTCGCGGGCAACAGCTAGTTAGGTATATTTTGATATAAACCTCTGGTCTTGACGCAACATAAAAGTAAGCCTTTATAACATAGTTTCATTTAAAGAAGTTTTCTGTGCGCACTTTATTTGGCCGAATGTGTACACTACACTGTTTTAACTAAACTGTTTTCTATGTCCATCTTATGCGAGATTTGTTTATATTTTCTACGTATCGCTGAAGGAAACTGTATAAGATTGTTTTGTCCTTTTTTGACTACTTGTTTACTTAGCTTCATTTTGTCTCGCTTCACTGGATAAAATCTGCTTTGTTTATACGGTCTGAGGTATGTTGTGTCTTATATTTAAAATTTTGATAATAATAAGAATATAAACTTAGCTATGAACCGAGTAGGTAAGTAAACACACTTAAGAACCATGATCGATTTACGGCCGGTTCCAATAACCCATCTATCTTCAGTTTTATCATATCGGAGATAGGAAACAGTTTCTATCTCTGTTTTTGCCGTCCAGGGAAACAAAGACAGAAGTTGTTTTCTATCTCCGATATGACAAAACTGAAGATAGATAGGTTATTGGAAATGGCCGTTATAGTATAAAAGTGTGGTAGATACCGATTGCCGTAGAATAGAATAGAATATATTATTGCTCAAACTGTGTCCAATGTGCAGTTGGAAATACGGTTAGAGGTAACAACAGTGTACTCATAACGGGCATGCAATATTTAACATGAGTTTTGAAGTATAATAAAAGTAATACTAATTAAATAACGCTTACAATTAAATCGAAAAGATACTGAGACGAGGCTTTAGGGCCTATGGACCTAGGGGCTATGGTTGTGATCAGCTGGCATCTCTTAGCTGAGATGATGATTAAGATGACTTCCAAGCAAGAATCTCTAGAGGTTTTAAATAAACGGAAAATGATGTAAGGTAAAATGCATACACCAGCACACTATCAAATAAGCGTGCGAATAATAGACAACGTTTCAGTTTATTTATCGTCCAATAGAAAATACCTCAGTTCATAATAAATTATAAAGAAGGAGATATGAAATTACTCGTAAATCCTTAGCGAACCCGTGTCTCCGAATTATTTTTGTGTGCCACGCAACTACAATAACACTGTTGTAAGCTTAAGGACCACACTATATCAATTTACAACGGTCATTGGTGCGCACACAAACATGGACCCAATCACAGCAGCTACCACTTACTCGCTTACATAATGCGTCATTTGGTGTGTGCAAATTAGTGTGTCGCTACAAAGTGTGGTCGCGACGCACACTTTGGGCAGTGAACGCTTCGATTAAACCTCGATACATTGCGCAGTCGCATAGTACTCACAACACAGCTAGTTAGTATCAAGCCTTCAATGTATATTGTGCCGATACAATTATCGTTACGTGGATGTTTTCATTAAATATTTCGCCGCGGAGTGCAATAGTTCTGTTTGCCCATATTGGATTCGCACGCGCCACGCCCCCATTTCATATCTATTTCTGTATATGATCTGAGGAAAATACCTAATATTAAATTACTAGCTGTTGCCCGCGACTTCGTCCGCGTCAGTTTCTATTATTATGATCGCGACTATTTTTGCAACGTTTTTCACTCATGCTTCGCTCCTATTGGTCGCAGCGTTATGTTCTATAGCCTAAATCCTTCCTCGATAAATGGACTATCCAAAAAAAAAAGAATTTTTCAAATCGAACCAGTACTTCCTGAGATTAGCGCGTTCAAACAAACAAACAAACAAACAAACTAACTCTTTAGCTTTATAATATTAGTATAGATAACAGTTCAAATGTAAATTTCTGTACAATGAAAATCTGTTGCAATTAAAATTAAGTTACTATATTATTATCATTGTCATTAGAGTTTTTGTGTTACAAAATCCTTATTGTACCATTAATACCTTTGCAACTTTATAGAGTTGTCTTTCAAACGGACAATTATATGTATAACACCGTCTCCCCACATTGGTAAGCCATCCACGTACAGCATCTTCATACTTAATTGGATTCTATTCGGTGAGTAACCCTGTAATCATTTGGTTAACAAAGTTTTCGCGCCACGATCACGGAATTAGGTTTCGCGTAACTCTTAACACAATACCATGTGAGAGAGCATTTAGGAGACGTAATAAACCTACGAGTTTAGTGGTAAAATTTACTGTCAGGGATTTTAAGTTACCTTCGAGTATACTCGTAGTAATTACCGTTATTACACTGATTTAAACTTGTATAACACGCTAACGCCTCGTTGGTCTCGTGGTTAAATACCGGGTTAAGATCAGGGGGTCCTTGGTTCGATCCACGGGTTGGATGAGTTAGAATTTTCAAACATTGCTCGGGTTTCTGATCACCAAACCGCATTTGGTAACTTGACTTCTTCTTCTTGTATTCTATGATTTTTCTTATGGGATAATTGGGATATAGTATCTACCAATAGAAGGCAGTTATTGCATATTATCAAAGAATAGCAACCACTGTAGGATCTTAAATGAGCTATACAATTTTGTTACTTGGCTGTTCGATTTTTGGCTCAATAGAGTTTAAGCCCATGACCTAAATGGATCAATGGAGTTAAACCTAGATTAAATAGGCACCCATTTAAGTGTCAAACAAACAGGTAACGACCATTTGTATAAACAAACACATTTAGGTAGTATTCTTGGCAAATTAGGTAATGTTTTTATTTTAAAACAAGAACAGTCAAAGTTTCGTGCGCTGCTCATAAAAACTCAAAATAAGTGTTTTCATTCAACAAAATGTATACCAGTGGAAAGTTTAAATTCCACAATATCAAGTTTAATTCGGACAATCGAACCGTTAATAATCCACTACAATCAATTCAATGTACCGTACAATGTGACACAACGAGACCGCGGCTTAATGAACATTTTAATTTTGAAATCATTACTCTGCGGTCAAAGTCTGCGGTCGGTATAATAGGACCAACGGTGCGTCTGCGATATAAATGCTTTGTTATTTTATATTTAAGGATTAAATTGGCAGGTAGGCACCTGAAGTAGGGTAAGGTTTTTTTTGCTTCTTTTCTTATCGAAGCCGGCTAAGGTCAGAGGCTATGCTGCCAAGTCATTAGTATTGGTTGTTCGTAGTTACATACCTAATCATAATAATAATATGATAAATACTTAATTCTCTACAAAGAAACTAAATTAAATAGTTAAATTTTAATGGTGGTTATCACAAGAACTCACTTCCATTATCTTATCCCATAGGTACTATAATTTATAGATTGAAGATACGGTTTACGAGGCTTTTATTTTTGTTTGTCAGTCTTTTTACCATCTATATTTTAGATTTGATTGAGACAAGCTCTCAACTATATCAAAATAAACATAAATAACTAATCTAAAGCGGTCTGTCCTGTAAAAAAATATGGTAAGTATGATAAAAAATTTACATGCGTTGGATTGAAAACCGCTTCATTTTTTCGTCTTCCAAAAGGAAAGTGTATTTTATTCATTTAGAAAAAAGATAATATTCTATCCGATTTATTATTTTTAGACGACCATTTGGATCTGCGGTAAACGCTGCTTCTGAGCCATCGCGGTGAACGGTTGCGGGTTCGATCCCCGCACAGTACAAATATTTGTGTGCATGAACATGTCTGTTTGTACTGGTCTGGGTGTTTTCTATGTATTTTAAGTATGTATTTACAAAAAAAAAGTATATAAGTAAGTTTATCTGTTGTCTAATACCCCATACGACAGGGTACTTAATAGTAGCTTAATTTAGGACTAGATGGCTCTGTGTGGCCCAGTGAGGCATGTCTTAAAATATTATTATTTCGACACGAGTAAAAATATCAAAAAATAGAATCGTACACGTGTAACGGTGGAAAAAATTCGTCCTTACGTATCCATCCATAAAAATGATTTGACATTGACTTTAACCATTTCGATACGTTCCGCGAAAATTCACTTTGCATTTCCCGCCTCTGGCGAAAACAGTCTGAACTTGTGTGCTCTCCACTCGGAATGTAATCTTAAGTTTGTACGTATAGAGATCAAAGTCGTATATAAATGTTTTCCTCGACATATCAGCAAATAGTTTCATTGGAAAATCGTCTGTAACGTTCGATTTCTAGAGTATATTTTCGTGTAGTGATGTTTGAAGACAGACGAGTCAGGTGTTCAAACAGGTGAAGCAGCGGAGCATTCGATTCTCGATGTGTCCGCTCGAATGGTCTCGCCCTTATTGGAAAAATATCGGAAATAGGGACGCGCATCGTATCGATCGCGTGTTCATTCGGCGGGAAGAGTGCAATCGAGTCGGCGAGGACCCTTATTTGGGCTCTAAATTAGGTGTACTGGGGTTGAGTGAATATTTAAAAAACAAGTAGTATATACTCAAGATGTTGATTTAGTAGATGGTCGTCTTATTAATCTCTCAATTGTGAGTTATTCCAGACACAATTGAAATCAATTGTTATTGTGGCACCCGAGTGCCTCCTGGGGGTTGAGGGAGTAAATATGTTTCTGTCATGACAATGTATTTCTCATATATTTTAATGACAGAAACTACAAAAAGAATATCTAAATCAATCACAATTGATGACATAATGACATGTACGTCAAAATGAAAACCAATTTAATACAGCATTAAGGTAATACAACACTTATTTATTCTAAGGTAAAACGCAGTTCATCGGGTCAAATGCAGTATTCTAAAAACTTAACACTATAAAGGAATTTCATAAAACTGATACTTCACATTTAATGGTTTGACATTGACGACCTCCGTGCCGGAGTGGCGTACACACCAGTTTTCAAGGTGTCGCCTGCTCCGAGGTCCCGGGTTCAATTCCCGGACGGGTCAATGTAGAAAAAATGTATTTTCTACATTTTTTCGGGTCTGGGTGTTTGTGGTACCTTTGTTGTTTCTGGTTTCCAAAATACGAATGCTTTAAATAGTTATTCAAATTGGGATCAGGACAATGTATGTGATGTTGTCCACATTTTTTTTTTTTAATGGTAAATAGTTTACCTATAGAACGTTTCGACTCGGTTGCACAAACCATAATTGCAAGCAGACTCAGGCGCGTTTTTACCCTGGGGCAAAAAGGGTCATGGTCCAGGATGACGGGGTCGCTGCAAGTAGCACTTTGCACTGTTGTGGGCCTAACTTCATTTTTCCCACCTCCTACTGAAATCCTATTTATTTGTCAAACGTAAAAATTCACTTCAGTTATTCTTCAGCTACAAACCTACCTAGTTTGAAACGATATCAAAAAGCGACTTTGGCGGGAAACTTGCGCGGTTCAGAAAAATTACATAGATTATATTTTTTACTTTTCCATTAATTTATGAAACGAAATATCTAACAGGCCCAGAACGCTATACAGGGTGAAATTTTAACCACTTTCCAAAATTTTTATAGGCGTACGGTATTGTATTTAGAGCCCATTTATGAAGTAAAAACTGTAAATCAAGCTTTCACCCGAAAATATTTTTCGCAATATAGTTTTTATATTTTACAATCCTAGGCCTGATAAGGTATAAAAGGATAATCAAAAACATATGAATAGTATCGTAATGAATAAATGAGATGCGAATCGCGTAAAAAAAGTGTTGCTAGGCGGCCGTATCAAAAATTATATATTTTTTACGGACATTTTCTAAGTGCTTTATCTTGACATTTTTGTACTGGGCTATACCAAAAGAAAAAATACATCATTTGTTTTTTGTCTCGTAGATTGATATATTAAAATTTGGAAAGTGGTTAAAATTTCATCCTGTATTTCAAAATACGCCATTCAATTTGAAGATTTCTCAAAATCCCGTCAGTATTAAGTTTAAATAAAAATAAAATCTTTGATGCTCCAATAATACACTATAAAAAATTGGGGTGAGACAACACGGTTGGAAATGTGGTGTGTCTCGCTCTTGCCTTAGTGCTAATTAATTTTATCAAGTTTACAGTTTACAGCTAAAACCCTATATAAAAAAGTTTATACTCTGTAAGGTAACTGCCAAAACAGAACCAGTTTAAAATATCGAATTAGTAGGTATGGTACCCGACAACCATACCTAAGTAGTTTCACAACAAGATTTATCACTACTTATTCGTTGCTTTCATCCCGTAATGCACTAACGCATGGATTCTACGATTTCAATAATACAAACAAGGCAACACAACGGTTCCAGTTCGTCGAGCCAGAAATATACCACAGTATACTATGTGAACAGTAAGTACATTCCGAGCAAGACCTTACGAGTCCTTTATGAGTCTAAAGACTATCTACAGTATGAAATTTTAACCAACTTCCAAATTTTAATATATCAATCTACGAGACAAAAAACAAATGACGTATTTCTTCTTTTGGTATAGCCCAGTACAAAAATGTCAAGATAAAGCACTTAGAAAATGTCTGCCAAAAATCTAAAATTTTTGATACGGCCGCGAAGCAACACTTTTTTACGCGTTGCGCATCTCATTCATTCATTACGATACTATGCATAAGTTTTTGATTTTCCCTTTATACCTTAACATGTCTAGGACCGTAAAAATTGAAAAATATATCGCGGAAAATATTTTTGGGTGACAACTTGATTTACATTTTTTACTTCTTAAATAGGCTCTTAATACGATACTGAACGCCTATAATTTTTTCGGAAAGTGGTTATAATTTCAGCCTGTATACTACTTGGATATGACAAGGCCCAATGACAGGTGGCATTGACTTTCAGTTTACTGAGATCAAACGGGTCATGCTTATTCTTTGCTGAGATCACCATTTTCTAGTTGCTATTATGTATACATATTAAGGTTATTCATAAATTAATACAGGTGTGAATAAATAGCATCACCCTTTCTTTTCCTATGACTTTAAGTCGTAAAAGGTGACAAAGGAGTACTGCTAGAAAAAGATGAACAGCAATTTTCCCTCTATCAGTGTCTAATTAAACCTCCAGAGCAAACCGTCTTCTTTCCACTACTAACCTAACGCCTGCCGAGCGTGTTATTAGCTGTCACAAAAGCTAAACAAAATCATAATTTCGTAGTATTTAGCGGCCTCTGGTTTTAAGTTTATCTTTTGCATGTATAATTAATTAGTAAATAACCACAGAATAATCAACTATTTGGAATATATGGATCCACCATTTGGATCAGCGGTAGTAAACGCTGCTTCTGAGCCATGGGTCGCGGGTTCGATCCCCGCACAGTACAAATATTTGTGTGCATGAACATGTCTGTTTGTACTGGTTAGAGTGTTTTCTATGTATTATAAGTATGTATTTACAAAAAAAAAAAGTATATAAGTAAGTTTATCGGTTGTCTAGTACCCCATACGACAGGGTACTTAATAGTAGCTTAATTTGGGACTAGATGGCTCTGTGTGGCCTAGTGAGGCATGTCGTTTAAAAAAAATAAAAATAAAATAGGTATGCACCACCAACATTACTGTACGGCTTGCACAATATCAATGTATATATCACCGTAAAATTGTAAACTTCGTCAGTTCATAATTTTAAGTCGATGGATTACAATCTAACCAAACCTTCCCCACCGTTAGATTATAATCTTACGCGTTGTTTTGTAAACTGACAGATCTTACAATTTCACGGTGATTTAAACAACTTGTCGCAACAGTGACTGAGTGTGTGTACTAGTTAGTCTACTGATATTTACTTTACTGTTGCTGGATGTTTTCTTGTGCGAGCGAGTTCGTTCCCGATGCTTTTATTTGCCTTTCTCCTCTTCATTGGATTTGTTCCACTCTTCCAGAAAAGGTATGTTAGATAGATATACAGAGCGAACAGAGCGAAAAGGAGAGATAACAAAATATTTCCAGGGAAATACCTTAAAATATGCAAATGTAAGGCTCTTAGAGTATACATAATACATGATTTAATATTAGTTTATTAAAATGGTAGTATTTTGTTTTAGTTTTATGTTTTTTTCCGTTTTGCTTATGTTTTAATTTCACTTGCATTGCATTGCAGCATTTAAACAACTAAAAAAAAAACTATGTTTTCAATTTATGTCATTTTTATATGTATATAGGTACTGTAAAAGCTTTTGAAATAATCGCGGTGAACTACTAGTACTGTATTAAAAGACTGTCTAGGAAGCAAGTCCAATCAAAGACTTCTTGAAAACATCTGACTTACTCATCCTAATCAAACTGGTGCTTTCATCTTAGTGCTTTGTCTTTGCCATGACGCTAGATTAGCCAATACATTTACAGCGCCATCTAGCGGTACACTATGATATCATTTAGCCATGTTATTTGTTATCTTGTTTTGCTGAGTTTTATGTTTATAGACAACGTCAAAAAGAAAGTTTTGTTTTCACAAATAATTGAACCGATAAAAAGTGTGAAAAAACCATTGCGAATGAAGTGTCATTAATGTGTCGTAACAAAAACATGCAACATGAACTTCTTACGCAAACACAAGCATAAAGTAAGAAGAAATAAATAAACAATATTAAGCTAGCATACCTGGTATGTACAGGCACACAAAAATATAAACATTCAAGACAAAGAGAGACAGGAAGGAGATAAATAAATAAGTACTAGTATGGCCAAAAGGACTAGGATAAGGCATACTGTCAGTATTCTGCGGGAGCCTAAATATTGAATAACATTAGCGAAAAGGCGAAAAAGTGAAAAAAACAACAATTCCCATCACGTCCAGCTAACTACAAATAATCCCCTTACATCGACGTGACAATTCATCGGATGAACGCCGATCGGTGTTCACTAAATAACTGTCCGTCCGTCACACGCGTAAAGGCGTCCGCGATGATTTGTGCGCTCTTGCCCACTATTTTTCATGTCCCCCTAACGTTACTAAATCATGCTGACAACTGGGCGCTGGAACACTATTGTACACAATATTGAATCTAATTTCTTTAGTGTCAAAGCTTTATTTCATTTTGGGTTGTGCGTTTGGGTTATAATAAAAATTCTACGTGATATATTTAGGGGATTTGTTTCTCCTTTCACCTTTTAAAATGACGGTGTTTGTTATTAGGATTTATAAACCAATTTCCGTCAGATTTCAGTGTGGTCGCCCAATCGGTGGCATGAAGTATTGATGATAAAATTTTTAGCATTATTTCCGGGAAAAAGGCAGCATACAAATTAAGGTTGATCTTAGTACCTGGAAATAATAGTGTTTTAAAAATTTTATAGTTAAATTACCAAATCTTAGATCATGCTGAAGCATATACCGACATAAAAACAGGTCCAAGTGATATTTCAATGCTGATTCGACGAAAGTAAAGGCATTTCAGTGATTTTACAAGCTAAAATAGGGCAATTTATTCGGGGTACATACCATATTGTATCATCATTGTTCTTTAAATGTGACCGATAGTTCAGGCCCCCAATTCCGCTAATTTACAAATGGCTCAATAGAATCGCAATTGTATATTTTGGCACATTTAATATGGTCGTAATGTCAAAATATAGGATTGCGATGCAATTGCGATTCTATTGAGCCATCAAGCAAGCCATCGAGCAACCACCGCCGCGCCACCTTCTGTTACTTTGCGCCATGGTCATGAGAGATGTCTTCCGTAACATACAATTTAAATTTATAAAAGTTTAAATCAAGCAATTATACTGATGATTTTGAACATTAGTGTTGCATTTTAACATTCTTCTAGACAGGCTATTAAGCAACCATCACTAAATTTAAACGGTAATAAAAGTTTGATTTCCCATAGTTTTGATAAGGTTCCACTATAGCTGTTGTAGTGATTTGAATACCGGGCAAAAATCCCCGGGTCGGGCAGCAAAAAGTTTCGATTTTCCGAACACCGCTCGAGTGTGTGATCACCAATCCGCATTTGGCAAGTGTTGTGATTCTGCCTATACCCATCATTGTTATGCATGGTAACTATAATTTAACGATGTTACTTTACAGTTGCATAAAATACTATTCTAGTGTTGAATCTTCCACTCACTCATATCCATTTAGGCCAAGATTATAAATAAATAAATAATAAATAAATAAATATTTAAGATATGCCACACTGGGCCACACAGAGCCATCTAGTCCCAAATTAAGGTACTATTAAGTACCCTGTCGTATGGGGTACTAGACAACCGATAAACTTACTTATATACTTTTTTTTTAATTTTTTTTTTTTTGTAAATACATACTTATAATACATAGAAAACACCCAGACCAGTACAAACAGACATGTTCATGCACACAAATATTTGTACTGTGCGGGGATCGAACCCGCGACCCATGGCTCAGAAGCAGCGTTAACTACCGCTGATCCAAATGGTTATCAATATTAGTTACAATTACGGTTCCAACAAACATTTCAAGTCAAACAAAAACTGCCACACTCATTCTGATGCCGCAAACGTATTATCGACAACGCAAGAGTAATCCTTTACCCCGACTATATTACAACAATAATACAGTAGCCATGAACATTATTAATCGCCACAGAGATTACACTGATGACCTCAACGTCCATCAATAAGGAACTACGCCCTTCGTTATCCGAATCTTGCCCCGCACAACCGAAGGGTGCGTTTACACTGGACAAAGCGCACCGAACATAAGGAAACATCTCATTTTTCTGTCCAGAGGCAGTGTTATATACAGAGTATTAGGTAAATGGTATTACAACATATTAAGCATATTGGAACGAAGTTCCTTATCGCGCGTTGCGAAAGGGACGGAAAGGGAAAAGACGGAAAAAATTGTAACGACACTTTTTGAACGACACTTTTTGCTATATTATTGGTAGTAAGCCATGCGGCGTGCGCGTAAGGGAAAGGGAGAGGTAGACGGAAAGGGAGAGGAAGAGGGAGAGGAAGAGGGAGAGAGAGAGTGAGAGTGAGGGAGAGAGAGAGAGAATTAAAAATAAAATGAAATTTTATTACAATTCCTTCACTAAAAATGAACTTCGTTCCATCTGGGTGTCCCTTGACACCTCTCAAGTTTTTTTTTATTAATACTATGGTGAAGTCAAAAATTTAATATCAATTTTGAAAGAAATATTTTCATACAAATCGGAATCAAAAATTTTTGATTTGTATACAAAAAAAATATAAAAATGATGATATCAAATTTCTGACTTTACTATACTATTTATATGCATTTATTTTAACATAGGCTAGTTTTGACTTCATAAACAATTTACTTAACAGTTTGTATAACTACTTATAATAACATAGAAAACACCCAGACCAGTACAAACAGACTTGTTCATGCACACAAATAAATTTGCAGATATTATAACCTAATATATAACCTACAATCAGTGATAGGAAAACGTCCTCACGAAATTAGCACCCACTAGATTATTTGGGTGCTTCTTCAACTTAACAGCGTTCAACTTAATGTCGTGTGTGTAGGGTTGAAATTTAATCAACGACAGTTTTAAATAATATTTTTGTATGGAACTGTGTATTTCTTATTTCGTATCTATGTTTTAGATCAAGATTCGGCGAATAGCCCCGAACGACGGCGAGCAGCGTTCGGTTTGCGATATTACAGCGATTAATAGTCTTACGTTTATTTTATTGAATCCTATCAAGCGGTATTTTGTCTCCTTATTTCCTTATTTAAAAAAGTTTGGAGTACCTATCTTTATATAACTTTATACACGATCAATGCATAGCTTAAGTGATTAAATATAAAATAAAGCCTTGGTTTTGATTAATTGTTTCTTGACATGTATTCAAGTGAACTTAAAGTTATACGCTCTTTATTTGAAATGTAAGAACCAAGTACGCTTTTGAATGTACAATCAAACGCATATATTTAAGTACCTACCTTTCGTCACCTATTACGTCTTATTACCATCATATTCCATACGACGACCATTTGGATGAGCGGTAGTTAACGCTGCTTCTGACCCATGGGTCGCGGGTTCGATCCCCGCACAGTACAAATATTTGTGTGCATGAACATGTCTGTTTGTACTGGTCTGGGTGTTTTCTATGTATTATAAGTATGTATTTAAAAAAAAAAAGTATATAAGTAAGTTTATCGGTTGTCTAGTACCCCATACGACAGGGTACGTAATAGTAGCTTAACCTTCAACTGGTGACGTCAATACATGTTACAGTATTGGTGATGTACCGTCATTTTGACGTACTGCTAAAAAGCCAAAATACGGGAGACCAACTGCATGAAGAATGATAGAAATTACTTTATTTATGAGTTTATGAGTTTATTTCGTAAATAAAACACATTTTATATTTTAATAGACATATTTATTTGAACTATATTTTAAGGTAAGTTGGTATACATTTTTGATCTATTCTTGTAGTCTTGAGATCAAACAACATAAAATTTAAAGAAATCAAAAGAAACAAAAACCTATTACTTTTTTTTTATTATACTTAAGTAATAAACAAAAAGAAATCACCTGAGATGTTGGTCCGATAGAAAAAAATAAAGATAAATCATGGCAACAAATGACATAATTTCTTCTAGGCAATGGAGGCATGCGGGTTTCTTGCACCCCTTATTTATGTATTTTGTTCTTTTTTTTCTTTTTTGCTGAAGATTTTGTACAAGTTTTTAGCTTCTCAGATGTTTGTGGAACAGGGTCTGTATCTTCTATTTTCAAAATTCTCTTTATAGAAGCACGAATTTCTCGAGGAATTTTCGGATAATTATAGCGCCGCAACATAATATTATATTATGAGGTGCACAAAGTTAACAGAACAACCAGTGATTTTGGTCTAAATAACGATCTTCTGTGTCACTGACAGCACCAGTGTTTTGGTCTAGCAGTCCAGTGACGATACGTTCGAAATCTTCGTCGTTTGGATTCATTTTCAATGACAAAGTGCAACTCACTAACAAAACGAAAAACTGACACTATTGGTGATGTTACGTCAAACTGACGTCGGGTACCCTGTATTTCCCCACATAAGCGTGTGTGATTTCCGGTTTGCGTAATGACGGACGCCAAACTGAGAAAGAAGCAGCTACTAAGGAGAGCGGGGGCGGGGAACAAGCCGTTCGAATGATATTATGTGTTTTTTCTTGAGCGACGTCAAATTGACGGTACGTCACCAATTGAAGGTTAATTTGGGACTAGATGGCTTTGTGTGGCCCAGTGAGGCATGTCTTAAAATATTTATTATTATTTATATTGTGAGCTCCATCAGTTTACTATATTACATACATCGCGTGACATTACAAAATAACGGTAATTTGGGTTAGATTAGGTTGTAATCCATTGTTGATTACAAATATATTTTTCATTTTTAAACAAACTTATAGTACATAATACAGATAACCTACCTCAAAAATTAAAGGTCATTGAATTGATTTTCAACTTTAAGTCCAACATGTAGAGCTCAATATCAGTTGAGAAAGTTTGACATTTTGTGGTAGGTTGACCTGCCATTGTCGGTACATTAGCATTAATACCTGTGGGTCTAGCACGAAAAACTATCGAATTCGAATCGTTTGCGTGTTCGTATCGCCATCGAAATATTTAGTATGAAAACTTAAACAGCGCTCGCGCGGTCAAAACGAGAACTACAGAACAAAGTACGAACTTTGTGTCGTTTGCTTTCGATACGCAAACGATTCGAAGTCGATAGTTCTTTGTGCTAGACCCACTGGTTTCAAAAGCTATGGAGTTTAACATAGTAAGAAGTACATTTATATCAAGAAGTACATTTATTTATATCAATCACCTAAAAAGAGACGCTCGAGCGCTCGTGCCTTACAAGGTGCCAGAACGTGCGTTTTTATCTCCAATGTAACTGCGCCCTTACAAGAGGGGGATTAACAATAATATTTGCTAAGACGAATGATAATCGAATTCTATCAGAGCTCACCGGTAGTTTTGTATGGTCAGCGGAATAATTTTCATAGTTGAGTGTCTGATATTTCGTGTTTTTCGTGTATGGTACGCAATCTAGAATCTACTGACAAATGTTTATCTGAAACATATTCGATTGGTACTTGTTTCGACGTATCGATTGTTGTTGTCCCGAAAGTGATTTATCAGAGAACAATTTATGTTATACTGATAAAAAAAGTTATCTTATTCTGTAACATTATTATTAAACAAATGAATAAAAAGATAGCAGCTAATAAAAACTTTATTCTTCGACATTTCGATAGAATTCAACTTAAATTATTTAACCGACAAAGTGCATAATTAAGTAACTAATCTATCTAGTTACAGTGGCCTGCAAATCGGGCCATACAATTTTTGTTGGAAAACCAAATCTATTTCAACTTGATAAGATTGTGTTAGTCCCAGTGTTTAGCCCAACGCCCCGTTGGTCTAGTAGTAACGCCCCGTTGGTCTAGTGGTTCAAATACCGGGCCAAGATCTCGGGGTCCCAGGTTCGAATCCCGGGTCGGACAACAAAAAGTTTCGAATTTTCAAACGTTGCTCGGGTTTGTGATCACCAAACCGCATTTGGCAAGCGTGGTGATTATGCCAGTACAGTACCCATCATTGCTGTGGTAACTATTCAATGATGGAGGCCTTTTCCCTGCAGTGGGATGATTATAGGCTATTACTTACCTTTTACAGTGTTTGGCGTGATGTGTTGTCCTCTGTACAAGTCAATGCACGCAGATTTTTGGTCAGTTTTTGTGTGTGACTAGGTATCTCAAATTTATAATAGGGGTTAAAGTATGAAATTGCCGTTTTGTATGGACGAAATCGAGAAAAGTCATTTTTCCATACTAACAATTTTTTAATTATTTTAAAAAAGCCTGAATCGTTTTCGATGCAATTAAAGGTGAAAGTTAGATGGTTATAAAGCTACGCATTATAGTATTTAAATTTCTGAAAATCAAAGTATATAATACAAATGTACTTAATTGAAGCAAGAAGGTCAGCTGACACTGTAAGGGGTCTTTTCAACGACTTCCTTTGAAGTAATAGGCACTAGTATCGCATTTTTTTTTTAGTCAAAAGTTACTTTATTTAGTTTTTGATACAATACACAAAGAATTACGCAATAATATGACTATACTTAAGAGCTATAAACAAAATAAAAAGTGGGAAAATAATCGTCAATTTCATACTTTAACCCCTTACTTCTTACTGAGATTTTATGTCCCTAAACTTGTTTTAAGTAAATTATGATGAGATTTCATGCAACTGGGTATTTAAAATAATATTATTAACTTTCCCTCCGTTTCGAGAGTCTATGATACTTTGTTAGGGTTCCGTAGCCGAATGGCAAAAACGGAACCCTTATAGATTCGTCAAGTCTGTCTGTCTGTTCGTCCGTATGTCACAGCTACTTTATTCTCAAAGTATTAGCATTACACCGTTGAAACTTGATAGATAGGTGTATCCTATTGACCGCTTTACGAATCTCATAAAAAAAATTAAAAATAATGATATTTAAGGGGCGCTTCCCATACATAGAAATATAACAAAAAAAAAATTTTTGCTCAAACCTAAGCATATGTGGTATCTATGGATAGGTATTTTAAAATGAAATAGAAGTTTCTATAACCATTTTTTCCAAAAGTCTAACGTTTGGAAGATAGACGCTTCCAAAGTGGTAAAAGGGTCCCCCCCCCTCTAACTTTGAAACTAAGAAAGAGACAATTTTCAAAAAAATACATAATGTAGATCTTAACAAAAACCAGCAACAACAATTGGTTTGAGAAGAGAGAAACGAATGGGTGTATAATAATATATCATATTATTATGATAATATGGCAAATAACAGACACCGCGATTTATCTGTGCCAGATGATAATATAAAAATTACAACTCTCATGCCGTATTCCCGTGAGAATTAAACGGAATTCATGGATAAAATAGTCTATAAATTATTCTGATGTGTACTCACACATAACTGTATGTAATTGTAAAGTCTTGTTAACTTTTTTTTCTCTTTACTTAATTTGTATTGTTGTATCTTCACAAGTACATTTTTATATTTAGTTAGGTAGGAATTACAATACGATTAAAATAAATTGATAGCTTATTACTTCGCATGAACTCAGTTATTTAGTATCCTGGAAAAGGAATCACTGCTCGGTAGGTTTTAGTATAGTGCATAATCGTTTAGCTAATTTTGATTTCGGGTCCTTGTTAACTTAAATTCTGTACTTTTTACGTAAAGGCGTAATAATCATCCATATCCATACAAATTTTTTCTTTTATTATTCGCTGTTGCCCGCGACTCTCTTAACGTGGAATTTAATGCCACGGGAACCATATTTTTATCCAGGATAAAAAGTAGTCTATGTGCTATTTTAGCCTATGAACGAATGATATTATTCAGATCAGAACGAAGCAGATATGTCATACTTTGAAACTAAGCAAGAGAAAATTTTCAAAAAAATACATAATGTGGATCTTAACAAAAACTAACAACAACAATTGGTTTGAACGAGATCAAACTGGTAGTTTTTGAGAAACAGCACATTTTTAACAACCGCAAATATAACTTTGTCCTTATATAAAAACACTATGAAAAACAAATTTATTTTTGCAGTCAATTAAATATTGTGGTATTTTGGCTAAGTGGAAGTGGACCCCTAATTCAGTTAGTTGGTACGGAACTCTCAGTGCGTGAGTCCGACTCCCACTTGGCCGGTTTTTTTGTTAGATCGTGGGCAAGAGTGATTCAAACTGTTTTCTTAAGTTTACGCGAACAGTATTCATTGAAATGAATGATGATCACGGATTATTCGCAGGCAGACCCGTGACCAGGAACGCCGTAAAAAGTTCGAAACGTGGTTAAAGAGAGACAAACTTCTTAGCGTTCCATGGATTCACCGTGCGGGTGCCGGGTCCATCGTGTGGCAGAAAGAGAAACTCCGAGTAGCTCCCGGGACTTGTGACACGGGTGTAGGCTTAAGGGGCCCCTTTCCGGCGTACATCAACACTCACCTTCACTACTCGTAAAATAATTCGTAAACATATCTTTCATTTCAATGAATAGTGATTCTAATTTATCCACTAAGTACTAGCTTTTGCCCCTGACTTCTTCTACGTGGGTTGGACGATCAGAGAGAAACGAATGGGTGTATAATATATCATATTATTATGATAATATGGCAAATAACAGACACCGCGATTTATCTGTGTCAGATGATAATATAAAAATTACAACTCTCATGCCGTATTCCCGTGAGAATTAAACGGAATTCATGGATAAAATAGTCTATAAATTATTCTGATGTGTACTCACACATAACTGTATGTAATTGTAAAGTCTTGTTAACTTTTTTTTCTCTTTACTTAATTAGTATTGTTGTATCTTCACAAGTACATTTTTATATTTAGTTAGGTAGGAATTACAATACGATTAAAATAAATTGATAGCTTATTACTTCGCATGAACTCAGTTATTTAGTATCCTGGAAAAGGAATCACTGCTCGGTAGGTTTTAGTATAGTGCATAATCGTTTAGCTAATTTTGATTTCGGGTCCTTGTTAACTTAAATTCTGTACTTTTTACGTAAATGCGTAATAATCATCCATATCCATACAAATTTTTTCTTTTTTTATTCGCTGTTGCCCGCGACTCTCTAAACGTGGAATTTAATCCCACGGGAACCATATTTTTATCCAGGATAAAAAGTAGTCTATGTGCTATTTTAGCCTATGAACGAATGATATTATTCAGATCAGAACGAAGCAGATATGTCATACTTTGAAACTAAGCAAGAGAAAATTTTCAAAAAAATACATAATGTGGATCTTAACAAAAACTAACAACAACAATTGGTTTGAACGAGATCAAACTGGTAGTTTTTGAGAAACAGCACATTTTTAACAACCGCAAATATAACTTTTTTCTTCATACAAACATTATGAACAACAAATTTATTTATGCAGTCAATTAAATATTGTTGTATTTTGGCTAAGTGGAAGTAAGTGGACCCCTAATTCAGTTATTTGGTACGGAACCCTCAGTGCGTGAGTCCGACTCCCACTTGGCCGGTTTTTTTGTTAGATCGTGGGCAATAATGATTCAAACTGTTTTCTTAAGTTTACGCGAACAGTATTCATTGAAATAAAAGATGATTACGGATTATTCGCAGGCAGACCCGTGACCAGGAACGCCGTAAATAGTTCGAAACGTGGTTAAAGAGAGACAAACTTCTTAGCGTTCCATGGATTCACCGTGCGGGTGCCGGGTCCATCGTGTGGCAGAAAGAGAAACTCCGAGTAGCTCCCGGGACTTGTGACACGGGTGTAGGCTTAAGGGGCCCCTTTCCGGCGTACATCAACACTCACCTTCACTACTCGTAAAATAATTCGTAAACATATCTTTCATTTCAATGAATAGTGATTCTAATTTATCCACTAAGTACTAGCTTTTGCCCCTGACTTCTTCTACGTGGGTTGGACGATCAGAGAGAAACGAATGGGTGTATAATATATCATATTATTATGATAATATGGCAAATAACAGACACCGCGGTTTATCTGTGTCAGATGATAATATAAAAATTACAACTCTCATGCCGTATTCCCGTGAGAATTAAACGGAATTTATTCATGGATAAATTATAGTCTATAAATTATTCTGATGTGTACTCACACATAACTCCATGTAATGGGGGCTATCGCTAGTGAATTTGCCACTAGAGGCGCTAGTGTCGCGTGAGGTCCAATATCATTCACTTTGTACTGGTTTTAGCGGAATTTGTTGCATAAATTATAATTTCTTTAATTTTCCTGCTGGAAAGTGATCTCCTTCGTAAAATATCGCAAATACGGATTATTTGGCGATTAATGTGAACGCTTTAAAAGCGGGATTAAAAAAAAGCGCAAAAATAGGCGGCCTCAAGAGCAACTATTTCAGAAGTTAGTTTGTTGATATCAAGATAGTTACTTATAATTATTTATAAACAATATAACCTTAATTAGATTCAAGATAATAACACTTTGTTTCGGCGCCAATCGCCTTTGACAGCTATACCTCCGGACCTCAGTCTACAGTGGCGCCAACTGGTGAGCAAAGAAACGGTAGTCCCCATTGTAAAGTCTTGTTAACTTAAATTCTGTACTTTTTACGTAAAACAGTAATAATCATCCATATCCATACAAACTTTTGCGTTTTTTTATTCGCTGTTGCCCGCGACTCTCTAAACGTCGAATTTAATCCCACGGGAACCATATTTTTATCCAGGATAAAAAGTAGTCTATGTGCTACTTTAGCCTATGAACGAATAATATTATTCATTTATTCTTCATTAGAACGAAGCAGATATGTCATAAGCGCGCGTTTTGAAGACTCGAATACGTCAATTAGCGATTCGAGCGCAATCACGAGCGGTTATCGTTAAAATTAGAGCCATCTCGTGATCATTTGCGTGCTATTTCGAATCTTTTGTTCTGCTTAACAGTGAAACTTGTCAATGTGTGTAGTTTTGGATTGCTCGGAACAGATTTCATACGCAAATTACGAGTCCTACGAACGTAACATAATATCTATACTTTAGAATATCATTGCTATAATTACTTACTACTCGAGAAGGGCTGGACCAATTTTTATGGTTTTGGTAATTTTGGATTTGCCATCGTCCCGTTGGTCTAGTGTTTTAAATACCGGGCCAAGATCTTGGGGTCCCAGGTTCGAATCCCGGGTAGGGCAACAAAAATTTTCGAACGTTGCTCGGGTTTGGATCACCAACCCGCATTTGGCAAGCGTGGTGATTATGCCAGTACACCCATCATTGCTGTGGTAACTTGATTTCAATGGTGCAGGCCTTTTCCCTGCAGTGGGATGATTATAGGCTGTTACTTTTACTTTTTTAATTACATCGTTAGGAATAGGATACCACCATTTGGATCAGCGGTAGTAAACGCTGCTTCTGAGCCATGGGTTGCGGGTTCGATCCCCGCACAGTACAAATATTTGTGTGTATGAACATGTCTGTTTGTACTGGTCTAGGTGTTTTCTATATATTGTAAGTATATATTTACAAAAAAAAAAGTATATAAGTAAGTTTATCGGTTGTCTAGTACCCCATACGACAGGGTACTTAAAAGTAGCTTAATTTGGGACTAGATAGCTCTGTGTGGCCCAGTGAGGCATGACTTAAAAAATATTAATTAATTAATTAATCTGATGACAATGACATTTAAGTTGTCAAAATCAAATATTAGGGGTTAAAGTATGAAATTGCCGTTTTGTATGGACGAAATTGAGAAAAGTCATTTTTCCATACTAAAAATTTTTTAGTTTTTTTAAAAACGCCTTAACTGTTTTCGATGCAATTAAAGGTGAAAGTTAGATGGTTATAAAGCTACGCATTATAGTATTTAAATTTCTGAAAATCAAAGTATATAATACAAATATACTTAATTGAAGCAAGAAGGTCAGCTGACACATTGTAAGGGGTCTTTTCAACGACTTCCTTTGAAGTAATAGGCACTAGTATTGCATTTTTTTTAGTCAAAAGTTACTTTATTTAGTTTTTGATACAATACAATAAGAATTACGCAATAATATGACTATACTTAAGAGCTATAAACAAAATAAAAAGTGGGAAAATAATCGGCAATTTCATACTTTAACCCCTATTACTATTCTGAGGCGATACAAAGTTTGCGGGGTCCGCTAGTTTATCATATTAATAAGATAAAATTAGTAGAAGTAAAGATAAATATAAAGTTAAAAATACAATTATTTGACGAGACATAGAGAAAAAAATAAACTTAATAAAAGAGGTAATAAAACAAAGTACAATAATATTGACAAAATAAAAAGGACAAACTAAATAAAGAGGTAATAAAACAAACAATAATAATAGTAAGTAAGTAAGTAACAGCATAGGGAAAGAAAGTAACAGCCGCAATCATCCCACTGCAGGGAAAAGGCCTCCATCATTGAATTCAAGTTACCACAGCAATGATGGTACTGGCATAATTACAACGCTTGCTAAATGTGGGTTGGTGATCACAAACGCGAGCAACGTTCGAAAATTCGAAACTTTTTTATTGCCCGACCCGGGGATTGAACCTGGGACCCCGAGATCTTGGCCCGGTATTTAAACCACTAGACCAACGGGGCGATAGTTTAAAAAGGACACACTAAAATACGAACACAAATAAGTAGGACATGTCTACGAGTCTCAAGGTCCCCACAGAAAGGCATCTTTCTCAGCCTGTTGTTGTTCATCTGTGCACGCGCACACTACGCTGGTCTTCTATTGGAGCCACAGAGTGAAGCACGAAGCACGATTTTAACAATGTCTGGTGGCAGACGCAATCTCTTTGATGTGCAATCAATAAGGGATGAAATGACGATTTATCCCGTCTCGTCACGGGGTGATAAATCTGCACCGTCAGAACATTTGATCAGCGAAGACAAAAGCAACAGGGATTTCTTGTAGCCTGTAAATTTTAATGTTTTTATTTGATAAGACCAACTTAATGAACAAGCTTACTGAATATAAAGTTTTGATATTTAAAATATAAAATAATAAATGTTGGAAACCATCCTCGAAGGAAAGTCACGCAAAGAAGTAGGAAAACAAAATAACTTTTTATTGCGGCAGTATACCTACAAGTAAGTACAAGTAAATATTTTATATGTATAGGTTTACATATTAAATGTTTTTTATAATGTGACATCAACTTACAAAAGGCTAGTCGCATTGCCATATGAAGACTAGTTTTGATGATTAAAACTAGTAAAAGATAAATCGCATTACGTAGTAATTTTGATGTCTTGGTAAAAAAAAAATATGTGACTTTTTTCGATTACATTTAGGCCTAACTTAAAAATTAGGCCTAAATGGGATCAAAAGGAGTAAAAACTCTTTCAAAGTAAAAATCATTTGAATTTGGCAGAAGTTATTATTACAATCACATAAGTCGTCAAAATAAAACCGGCCAAGTGCGAGTCGGACTTGCGCACGAAGGGTTCCGTACCAAAACGGCAAAAAAGAAACGTTTTTTTTGTATGGGAGCCCCCCTTAAATATTTATTTTATTTTGTTTTTAGTATTTGTTGGTATTGCGGTAACAGAAATACATAATTTGTGAAAATTTCAATTGTCTAGCTATCGCGGCTCTTGAGATACAGCCTGGTGACAGAGCGACGGACAGACGGACAGACAACAAAGTCTTAGTAATAGGGTCCCGTTTTCACCCTTTGGGTACGGAACCCTAAAACCTATAACGATATTTGTCCTGAAAAAGCAAATTCCATATTTTATGTAGCCATTATTACCAACGATTAGTTTAGAAAACTAGGTTCATTATTTTCCAGCATCAAGATTTTCGATCCAGAACTTACGAATCCAATTTACAACCCCGAAGGTAAGGGATGGCGCAAATCAAAATCCGGTTGACTCAGAGCGCCCAATTAGTGTCAGATGCTTGTAGCTATCTTTTATTGGAACTTCAGATCTACTGCAGCATTGTGTTAGGTATTGCATACCTGTCTCCCTTTGTGCTAGTTGGTGTCACATTGAAATATAATATCACCGTCCTTTCTCGTATATGCTCGTATACACCATGCAATTTTAACCACCTATAAATGAAGCCCATGTAACCATTATGTATAATATCTTGGCAATGTTATTGAATTTTTTTTACAAGAATTTTTTTAAATCAAATTATTGAATATCGGTTCAGCTATTTATTTTGAAACACGCTGTGACGCCCACAGATGTAGCCGTGTAAGGTCCATTCAACCGAGACCCCGCCGCAGCAAAATAATTTACCTGTGCGCGTCATAGCATGTTACAAAATTAAAAGTCTGAATCAAAAATTAAAATTTTTCAAAAATTCTTTAAAAAATAAGTAACACTGTCATGATGTTATACATAATGGTGGGCTTCGTTATACAGGTGGTTAAAATTGCACGGTGTATAGGGTGTCGATAAGGAGTACTCTGCCCGGAAGAAGACGTGCATTAGCGTGTTCACACAATAACAACTCAAAGCAATAAAGGACATCTACATCTTCACAAATCTACGCTAACACTACAAAGAGGAAATATTTGTATTTGTGTGTGTGTGTGTGTATGTTTGTAATGAATAAACTTAAAAACAGCTGCGCCGATTTCAAAAATTCTTTCACCATTGGAAAGCTACATTCACCTTGAGTGACATAGGCTATATTTATTGCTAGAAAAGATTAGGGATCCTTACTAAAACTTGAACGGGTCAACCCGTGCGGACGGGCTGCTAGTAATACATATAGGTAGGTCGGATTGATAGAAGCACCTCTTTTTTACGCCGGTTAGAAATGACAAATAGATAATTTGGTATGTATGTATTTCGAATAAGCTTTGTTACTTTATTTTGGTACATGATAATTTTCAATTTCAGTTTCTTTAAATTTATTTCCAACCACGCCATATTTGAAGACAATGACATTAATTTAAGGCGACCAAATCAAAAAGCTTGCGGGATCCGCTAGTTGCGAATAAAAAATAACTATCACTCGATTTCAACTTTTTTTTTAAACTCATATATGTTTGTTCAGAAACTTATCTTATTTGATTTGAAAGTGTCTTTTCTCCGATTAACAAATTGTAGAAGGGACGATCTTATTTTAAATCCACTACTATGCAGAAAATAGTTTTATTTAAAGTCAAAGTACAGTTGCTCAAACCTAATAAATCCAGCTGAATATATGGCGTTTCGTTCTAGACCGAGAGACGCTTCATTTTATATAAAATCTTGGATGAAATACTGTCTCAAGTGCAGTTTATGAGCCTCCGCAGATAACGCGAGTCGGTGCTTATCTCTTATCATAATTCTCTGGTGTTAAGTGACAAGAAAAGCCGGTCAAGTGGCATTTGCATGGCTTTTATGACGGGTTTAGAGTTTAAAGCTTTTACAGTGAAATAGATAAAGTCATATCGAAAACCCTGAAAATTATGTTTTCAATTGGAAAAATATGGATCGTTGTTTAGTATTTGCTAGAACTATTCTGATGTGGTTTTCTCTGCCAGTAGACATTACGGTAAAGAACAACTTGAAAGTCTTTGATATACTATGTCTTAGTAAAATAAATAAAGTCGATAGAAAAAGTAATGTCCACAGTGAAGTAAAGTAACAGCCTATGATCATCCCACATCAGAGTAAAGCTATCCTTGAATTCAAGTTACTACAGTATAGGCATAATCACTACGCTAGTCAAATGCGATTTGGCGATCACAAAAACAAGAAATGCTCGAAAAATCGAAACTTTTGTGGTTGGCCCGAGATTCGCACCTAGGATACCGAGATCTCAACGGAGCGTTACGAAAATGTAGTGGAATCGATCTAGCGGTTCTCGAGTTTTAGCGAAACTAACGAACATCATTTATTTTTTCAAGGCTTGTCGATACATTAGTTGCTTGATGGGGATGGTGGGATCTATCTCCTAGTGGTCCACATGGGCAACGGCATCTTTGGTTTTCCAACCAATGATGACAGCTAACAGATCCATCTGCGGTGGTAGGCTTCGTATATAAGAGGCTGCCTGGATGCTACCACCCTCCTGCCGGGTCCAGTGCCAAACAGTTTTTCTGTGTTCCGCTGGTGTGTGAGAGAACCAGTGCCTCTGGGTGAGCTCGCTCCATCTTAGGCTTCTTTTTAACCGTAGAGTTAAGTATGTAGGCAAGAGCAAGCCCATAGTTTATAAAAAAAGTGTCTTGGAAGCTCAATTCTTGAAGCAGTCACTGGTGAACGGAAGGTTGCGGTTTCGAATCACCTATGTCGAAGTTTTCATTAAAGGAATTTTACTGTTTTGCAGAGAGAGACACAGAGACACAGACACAGATACCCAGACAGAAATAGCGAAATTATTAGGGTTCCTCATTGACTACGGAATCCTTAAACTCAGCAACCTCTCAGCTCCTCATAATAAACTCAAATTATTACATTACCGATAATTATAATTGCGTATTCGATATCGGATGACGCAAATACAGCGAACGTAATCCGTGCCTGATTAAGATCATTCACGTCATAGGGTATCGATGATTGAATTCCCTTTTTCTTGGCTACGAGGAAAATAAGGGCAGAAATAATTACGCCATGCCCCGGCCTGATAGGGGAGGCAACTGTAATTAAGGGCGGTATAGTTGACTCAAAAGATTTACATCCTCCTTTGACGTATGTCGAGCTTGTGTGATTCAGACGGATCGTAGAACACTTATATGTTCGAAGGTGTAAAAATAAAGTATATGTATTTGAGGATAGACAAACAGATTGATTTAAAAAGTCTCGTGCTATCAGTCAAGACGTATTGGGTACTGAAGCCTCTCCGATTAGACCAGGAACGTACGGCACTGATGTAAAAAAAGAGATACAGAATCAGTGCTACTTAAAATTTGACAGTTTTAGGTGTTAATCTGTACGGGACTATGCAGATGCATGTTTCAAATGTTATCGATAGTTAATTGATTTGTTCAGCAGATTTAAGAACCTTTATTTTGCCGTGTTAAAAGAAATCGTGTGACTGATCATAAGCGAATGGCATAAATATCCATTTAATTTAATAATCCGGCAATAGTAAAGGACCAAAATCTGCTGAAGAGATACATTTTCGGACTGTAAGACCCCCTCTATAAGGGTTGTTACGCAGCCCATTGCCGTCTTAAACGAGTGTCAGATTTGGACGTAACAAAACACAAATCGTTTATACATTGAGCATCTAGAAGGCATTATGTGGTCAATCTGAGAGTAAATAAAGGTTATATTTACATAAAATAGCAGCATGATAAAATACAAGCACGGCTGACAAAGGAATGCCAGCGTAACCCAGCATCGTTCTGATTAAACCACGCGTGCGATCGACTTATTTTTTTATTATTTATTTACACTTTATTGCACAATAATAAAATATAGTACAATAGGCGAACTTAATGCTAAAAGCATTCTCTCCCAGTCAACCATTGGGCCAAACAGAAATAATACAGCCGGTGCCAAAAGAGAGAAAGAGAAAAAAAAAAGATAACAATCATGAAAGTAAATTATAATTACTATTAATAAACTTACACATATATAATAAATATATAAACATACATAAATACATATACGTAATATGATTGCACACAGAATTCGTACTACTTGTTGTCCCAATCCCCACGTTATGAGGATTATAGATAGAGAACGTACCAAAGTTTAGCGCGTATGCGCTCCGGGGCGCGTCAGTTGGCCTGAATCGTATTACAACGGAATAAAGATGTGAATACACAAAGTTAATAAATGTTTTGCGGTCAACTGTACTATGTTGGAACGTTCTCCCTAAGGCACACTTCGAACGGCTTGAACCTCGCGGTCTGTTCGATTTCGAAGAACAAATGTATCTTATTTTCTATATCTATGGGTTTTACTTACGTAACTTTAGTATTTTTGTAAAAAAAAATATATATGACCCATAAATGCGATGGCTTTCAAAGGTGAAAGTTAAGGAACTATGAGACGTCTAACCGTACTTATTTCACTACGTTAGTTTATTTGCAGATTATGCATATTTAAAATATGCTTTTAATGTTATACAACCATTTGGAAACTTAGCATCAAAGTTTTAAGTAGAAAGTAATCACAGTCCACATCCATACTCAACTTATGTCCAAGGCATTCAAAGTAAAAAAAATAACTTCGTCGAATAAGTGAATCGAATAGACGGTATTAAAAAACTCAGTTGATTAAGAACAAACAATAATCACGACATCTGATCACCTTGTAAGACGAGCTCCGCGCCCTGAACCCGCTCGGGTTTTTTTCCAATACTTCAGATATTGGAAATCGTCGGGAAATGCAGACGCCCAATGCATTAGCAAGACTATAATGAAATCTTTTCTTGGAGATTATTGAGAGTTAGATTAATTTATTAGTGTCTCTTGTGACTGCTCTAACCATTATGCTTCCAAGACATTTGTAGTGTTGACGAATTTATTATTGTACTAGCTGACCCGGCAAACGTTGTTTTGCCATAAAATTTTAATATTTTACTACCCTACTCCTACCCTACCCCTACCCTACCCCTACCCTACCCCTACCCTACCCCTACCCTACCCCTACCCTACCCTACCCTACCCCTACCCTACCCCTACCCTACCCCTACCCTACCCTACCCCTACCCTACCCCTACCCTACCCCTACCCTACCCCTACCCTACCCCTACCCCTACCCTACCCCTAACCTACCCTACCCTACCCTACTTGTGAATCTAAACCATTCCCAGATCCCCTTGAACACACACAAAAAATTTCATCAAAATTGGTCCAGTCGTTTAGGAGGAGTTCAGTCACATACACACGCACACAAGAAATATATATATTAAGATGTATCGATGGATATAAAATAATATTACTAGATACATAATCAGTGGCAGAAAAATAGTTTTTTTTTACGTTTTGTTTCGCAAATTTAGATATAATGGTTCCATAGCTCAAATGAAAAAAAAACCACTCATAATACGAGTTGTTCGTTCGTCGGTAACGACCGTTTATATCAGAAAAGTGGAGGTATCGTGTTGATATTAAAACCATATTATTATACTAAAGAGATACAGTCCCTTTTAAGCTGTCTAGAAATCAAACTTCCTGGTTAACGTAAAACAAGATCAGTCGTATCTGATTGTATTGCAAAAAACGTATTATATTTCGTCTTTAATAATAATAATAATAATAAATATTTAAGACATGCCTCAATGGGCCACACTGAGCCATCTAGTCCCAAATTAAGGTACTATTAAGTACCCTGTCGTATGGGGTACTAGACAACCGATAAACTTACTTATATACTTTTTTTTTGTAAATATATACTTATAATACATAGAAAACACCCAGACCAGTACAAACAGACATGTTCATGCACACAAATATTTGTACTGTGCGGGGATCGAACCCGCGACCCATGGCTCAGAAGCAGCGTTAACTACCGCTGATCCAAATGGTCGTCAACAAGTACCTAGATCGGATCAAGAATATCGGGTTGACAATATAAAAGTTGCTCAGAAGGCAATAATAGAATTATAATATGGATATAGGAATCAGAATTCGGAAGGCAATATAGAATTATACTATGGATATAGGAATAAAACTAAAAACTATACTCGGTGGGTGAGTCCGACTCGGACTTATTCGGTTTTTTTAGATACAAATTGAATTAGCAAACACAGGATTGAGACGCTCCTGAAGACAGTCGCGATTAGTCTTCCTATAATTTATAATCAATCTAATTCTGAGTCCTAATGCCGTATTACGCCCCCTAACGGAGCGGCACCAGCCTCATTGCTTAAACCACCCTTTTGACGTGACAACGTCTTAAATTAGGTTGCGGCTGGGAGTCACTTATGAAAAAGTGTAACGCTCGGTAACGTTACGATGAGTCACCGAACGAGAGAGAGGCCCGCCGAATGCCTTGCGTCTCTCTCCCACTCAACTATGATCGGTCTGCCGCGCGCGCAGCACTAGAGAATTAGGCGCATTGAATCGGCGCATGCTTGTGTCTCTGTCTTTGTCTTTCTCGAACGTTCTTGGCGTTGGAAAAACAAGAAAGCGTCATAATACAAGTTCACACGTGTGGTTAAAGTATCGTCAGCTGTGTCTGCAGTGAAAAGACGTTGTCACGTAAAATCTTCGCCCGTAAAACCGACTTTGCAGGCAACCATTTTTTTTTAAATGCCTTAATTTAAAGTTCTGCATGAAATAGTGCTTGCTCAATCAGTGTTAGTGTGGTGCAGGTGCTTCCTCAGATCAGTGTTAGTGCGGGTAGTGTGGTGATGGTATCTAGGCCGGTATACGAGTATTAACAAGCGGAAATCATTAGCAAAATAATTTTCTAAATCCATAATTAGTTATGGATTTCCACAAAGTAACGCCTGAGTCTATGAATTTTTTTTAATTTAATAGTATCAGTATTATCAGTATAGCAGACAGAATATTTTTGCATTGGAAAATCAACCATGTTATTCCATGACGTGCGAATGATTTTCAACCTTAGGATGATACACTTTCTTGCCCGATCATTCCAACATAACTTGGACAAAAACCTCGGTGGACGAGTCCGACTCGGACTTACCCGGTTTTTTTTAGTAACAAATTAAATAAAAATATTTTGATTAAGATTGAGACGCTTCTGAAGACAGTCGAGATTAGTCTTCCTATAATCAATCTAATTCTAAGTCCTAATGCCGTATTACGCGCGCTAACGGAGCGGCACCAGCCTCATTGCCCAAACCGCCCTTTGTCCTTTGTGTAATGTCTCAGAAAATGGCGATTCGAGCCGATCTCCCCTGTGGAGTGTGAGCTTTTTTGTTGTTTACGCCTGATTAGTTTCGTTGATAATAAATAAGATGGTAAATTACAGTTTTTATTTGAGAAGGGAAACAATACGGTTGATCTGGTAACTATTTTAGTACCCCTTATTTGGTAAGAGCCAATATATAACGTGTGTCTGGTATCTTCTAAATTTACTTACTTGTAAGCCAAAGCACATTTAGTTTATACTGACCAAAAATTTGGTTCTGGATTCAACGCTTTTTTTTATATTTAATATATCCATGCATATATTACCAGGTTAACTGATTTCAGTGTGCTTTTGTTCAATTGTTCATTTTTAACCAAAAAAATCTTATGAGTTGAAATATAGGGTTGACAATAAAATACAATAAAACCTTACCTAACTTTTTTGAACTAACGTACTGACAAAAAGTGTAAATTAATCCCTCAACCCCCAGGAGGCACTCGGGTGCCACGATAACAATTGATTTCAATTGTGTCTGGAATAACTCACGATCGAGGGATTAAAACACTAATTTATGTTAAAAAATAGGTACTGAAAATTATCAATCACCGACTTAATATTTGTGAAATATTTCACGCTTTTTGTTTACAGATATAATTAAAAAGATAATATCAACACTACGTATGCCACTTAAGGCAATGGTTTTTTTTTATCGAGTTTGGTTTCAAATTACAACAGAATTTGAATTGCCTAGAAAATAGTTTCACAAATAGGTAAATGTATCCTGGAAAGTCATCAAATCAATAAAAAACCAAAGCATAAGCAGGCATACGTAAACGATCAAAAACAAACGCCTTTAACCTCAACTGTTTTAACGACATCTCAATCCACCATTCCATGTTTACACCTCATGAAAATTCCATGCACTTTATAACAAACCAGTTCTATACACTAACGACTCCCTAAGGACTGCTTGGAACTCCAGTCATACAACTTTACGGGTTAAATAAATGTTTCAGGGGCATGCAGTGGGTTAAGGATGACTGACGTGCTTGTCCAATGTCCAATTAGATTTTGTATTGTGTCAGTCTAGCTCGTTGTACGCCCCAAAATGGCGTAGGCCTCTCACGTCTGATAAATAATTTTGTATAGCATTTGTTAGTGTTTCATTTATTTAAAACAATAGCAAGTCGGACTCGTCCACCGTGATAATTTGCAGGTACATACAGGGTGAAATTTTAACCACTTTCCAAATTTGAATATAGCAATCTACGAGGCAAAAATTAAATGACGTATTTTTTCTTTTGATAACTCAGTACAAAAATGTCAAGATAAAGCACCTAAAAAATGTCCGCCCAAAAACTAAAATTTTTGATACGGCCGCCTAGCAACACTTCTTTTACGCGTCGCGCATCTCATTCATTCATTACGATACTATTCATATGTTTTTGATTTTCCCTTTATACCTTAACAGGGTTAGGACCGTAAAAATTGAAAACTATATCGCGAAAAATATTTTCGGGTGACAACTTGATTTACATTTTTAACTTCATAAATAGGCTCTAAACACGATACAGAACGCCTATAAAAATTTTGGAAAGTGTTTAATATAGAATCCTGTATAATAGTAGTCTAGATATGAGTGTTTAGTTTATTATATGTAAGTATTTGTACTTTTTGTAGTTTAGTCTTTTTTTTAATTGATAATTGTATTTTATAACTACTTTTTTTTATCGCACCGCTTACTAAACATTTCTGTTTAGCCCGATGGTAGACTGGCAGAGAATGCCTCGTGGCATTAAGTCCACCTTTTGTATAATAACTGTTAGTTTGTGCAATAAAGCTTAATAAATAAATAAATAAGTACATATTATAGATAGTTTCAAAATCGAGTCTAGAAGTTTTTTTACTCAGTTTTTCCCAAATATTGAAGATTTTGTAATAAATGTACATACAACGGCAGGTCAACCTACCCAAAAAGTTAAAGGTCATTGAATTAATTTTCAACTTTAACTCCAACAGGTAGATATCAATATCAATTGAGAAAATTTTACGTTTTGTTATAGGTTGACGTGATGTTGTCTTAGATTTTTCCATTTTTTTTCGAATTAGATGCTATTATTAACAAAATTTCATAGTTCGCTCTATAACTTTAAATTCTCTTGATAGTGTTAAAATTAACGTTTTTAGTGGCATTAATGGTTGTTCTTTTTTTGCCGCAACTTCGAATTACAAGTTTGATTACAACACACTTTCAAAATGATAATAGCAATAAGACCGCCTTATTGTACAGATATGTCTCAATGTAATTTATGATACCTTTGTTTTGTGTTATAAAGTATAAATAATCTTTCATTAGTCCTTAATATAGCGTTAAATGTCACCTCCATACCTATTATCATTCACGCGTTCCGAGATTTATTTATTATTGAAAGTCTTAGAACAGTTACGTCAGAAAGTCGATACTATAATACTAGTAGGTCACTCTTAGAATAAATTCTAAGAGGTCACTTGACAAACTTGACTCCAGACAAGCCATGAAGGATAGTCATACAAAAAGAAAAAGACGTGTGGCACTCGGAGACTGCCGCGGTAAAGTTATTGCATAGCATTTTTTATCAACTTATGCAATTATAAAACTAAAAAGTATCACCGCTGTGCCGGTCGGAGTGGGGGGGTGTTAGGTTATTTTCGTTACGGAATTTCTGGATTCGGTCTCCACGCTCAAGGCTCGCGATAGAAGCTATGCAATAGCTTAATTTTATAATTTTATGTATTTTCTAATTTTGACTTTTGTAATTATTTTTTTCTGTTATTTTGGCAGATATGGTTACCATAGGCAACCATACTGTCGAAATCCTTATTATCTTCTAAATTCTTTTAAATTTCGGAAATTCAAAATTGTTCGATCGTGCCTCGCCCCGAGTGTTAGGTTTTTTTGCGTTACGGAATTTCTGGATTCGGTCTCCACGCTCAAGGCCCGCGATAGAAGCTATGCAATAGCTTAAAAATAATCGTAAAATGAGAGCACATGCAAATGCTTTGATTCTTCCATCACATTGACATATTATCATGACAAGCTGTTGATATTTACTTTCACACACACCCAGCTATGAATCACACGAGTAACGGTGTGTATCTCATTACCATGATTTAACACAGGACTCAGGTCGGCCGATGCAAGGACAACCTATGCAGGTGGGGATATCTGGACCAGGACCTCAACATCAGTTGCGAGTGCGGTGCTACTCCTCAAGACATGGCTCACCTTATAACATGTCCCGCGTGTCCGCACACCTGCTCACGCAAAGACCTACTTCGCGCCACCGAAAATGCTGTCCGAGTGGCGGAGTATTGGTCGCATAAAAATATATAGTTCGCCATCGACACGATAAGAAGAAGAATGATTTAACACGGCACTCGTGACATCTCATACAGCGCTAAGTTATACGAGGTTAGCATCAGCCTAAATTCACTTTGCCAGATGACTGAAAAAGACTTGAGAATTCAAAATTATGCTTTTAGCTTTGTTTTGGAAATGTTTCGTAGAAAACTTTCAGATTAATCTTGATCGTGACATAGATCATCGCATGCTGCAATTTGATGCCTATGACGTAGTGTCTCGGTGGCTAAATGGTAAAGCGCCGCGCCCGGCATGCGAGGAGATGCGGGTTCGAGTCCCGCCTGAGACATAATTTTTCAAGTTTAAATACTAATGTCGAATTTAATATTATAATTGTTTTGCTTTTATTATAGATTGATTAATTTTGTTTTATTTAATTGATTAATTTATTTAATGAATATTATGTTGTTTAGTTTCATCAGTAGGTATTTGGTCGAAGTTTTCCTGTGGTCTATCTTTTTTTGAGCTACAAGAAATTAAATATGTCCACACTTATAGAATTGATACATACATGCCATCAAGTTCTTGCTTTTATTTTATGCATTTGAAAACTGCGCTACAGCGACGAAATATCTTTAATAAACAACTTTTAACCAAAATTGACTATTAACGGTTCACCATCAAAACCGTTATTCTAAAGCGTGTCTGGTTGTAAAAAATGCGCTACGAAAATCTCAATCATCGAAAACCAATTTGCAAATCAAATGACCGTTTTAATTACTTTTTTTTGTGTGGAAATCGTGAATATTGTCATGTATTTCGAGACACGTACAGAAACCCGAGGCTTTAATTAAGGCGCGAGCTGTCGTGGACGACGAGCGTGTACACATTTGTTACACGAAATGTAGGCGAACGCTTGCCTACAGTTATAGTTTAAGGGACATGGTCCCCGTTAATTTCACTGTCAAGAAACTAGACATAAATGAAAATGTATTTATTGGGGCTCACTGGTGACCCCAAATACGTTAAGATACTTGAAGATAAATGGACACGTTTTTTTGAATATTTCAACACAAAAACTTCGTGATTCCAATTGTACAAATTCTTAGAGAACAGATTTCTAAATGGCTTTCAATGGATGTTAATGTCATAATGTTTGTCGAATTTGAGTATGCTTTAGACGGCTCCAGGTGTAGCTCAGTCAGTAAAATTTTCCTCTAGTATGTTTTGTACTATAAAAGTAAATAAAGTTGGTACTTGGGACACAGTGAAGGAATGATGTTAGGAACGTTATGATTATGCATTTCTATTTATTTATTTATACGGCTCTAAAATCGTATGTGAAACTTTTAGGTATAGTTATGTGGATTGTATAGAAATATTTGTAACATCCATTTCTTTGTTGGATTTTTATATGAACTCCAAAGACAAGGATTTCGGAATTTCGTGTGAATTACCCACATATGATACGTTTATCGGTTTTGTTCCCTTTTGATCGTATTTTAACATCAAGCATTTTTTTTATTACGTACTATTTTGTTATTTTAGTTATTTTTTCAAATACGTGATTAATAAGTAGGTACAATAAAAAAAATCATTTTTAATAAAATGCGTTTAGTACACCAACTCCCGTAACGTTTGTTGCAATTTTTTGTTCCATATTGATGCAAAATTAGTGAAAGTAAAATTTTTACCCGGACCACAGCCCCTGGAGTATCCCGTCTAAAGCAGCCACCATTTGCGGTTGTCACGCGGTAATGAATGTTGTTATGAGCGGCGGCTTATTAGCTATAATGTTGCAGTATAAGATGTTTAGCTCTTGGTGTCGCATAGTTAAATTTGCATTATGCAAAGCGTAGTTTTTAAATATAATGGCAGATTTTTGTTCATTGTCTTCAGTTTAATGCCCTCACTAAATCTATGACTTAAACAAAAGGTTCTTCTTATCACGGACGCGTATAGGCTGACTGTAATAAATAATTTGTATAATTGTCTTCAGTAATTCATAGGTAATTGTAAGATATAAAACTCTTTTGCAAACAAAACAAAACTCCAAATTTACATTACAACTTGTGTAGTGTTTTGTTATAAAATAAATTAGTTCTATATTTAGAACTAGATGGCGCTAATCTTTTTTAAATCACGTCATCATAATTATTTTCTCCAGAGATAGGTACGAATACCATCAGATAACCTAAATTTTTAGTAGCTAATTTATTATATATATTGTTATGTACTTATATGGTAAAAGCTTACCCTAGCTCGCGATCTCGTGCCTTGCTGGTAGTCCGATCCGTAACCTCTTCCCTGTAACAAAATTAGACATCAGACAGGTAAAACATATGTTATATTATCATTATTATCATCATCAGCCTATCGCAGTCCACTGCTGGACATAGGCCTCTCCAGTTGCACGCCACTTAGGTCGATCCTCGGCCTCTCGCATCCAGCTCCTGCTAGCCATCTTGCGCAAATCATCACTTCACCTGGCCTGAGGGCGTCCTACACTACATTTGCCGAGACGCAGTCTCCACTCAAAATCTCGTTTACCCCAGCGGTAGTTGGTTCCGCGGCTAATATGGCCAGCCCACTGCCACTTCAGCTTGCTAATCTGGTTGGCTATGTCGGTAACTTTAGTTCACCTCATTTCTGATTGTATACCTAAGAGAAAATACATGTATTAAATGTTATATAAATAATCAACAAATATAACATGGTAACCAACCGGCAGGGCAATCAATGTATCACGTGACTTCAAAAGAAATACAATAAAATTATTATAAATACCGTATTTCTTCAGGAAGTACACGAAATTTCGAAATAACTTATATTCTAGAATCTATCTTCTATCTTCTAGTCTAGAATATATAAAGCTGAAGAGTTTGTTTGTTTGTTTGTTTGAACGCGCTAATCTCAGAAGGTACTGGTCCGAATTAAATTTTTTTTTTGGTGTTGGATAGTCCATTTATTGAGGAAGGCTTTAGGCTATAGAACATCACGCTGCGACCAATAGGAGCGAAGCATGAGTGAAAAATGTGGCAAAAATCGTCGCGATCATAATAACAGAAATTGACGCGAACGAAGTCGCGGGCAACAGCTAGTAACTTATATTCTAGATGTTATTCTACATGTTTTATCAAAATCTGTTAAGTAGTTTTCCCTTAAAATATTAATAAACAGTAATACGAAAATACTTTCGCGTTTATTAGTCAGGGTTTATTTATAGCTGCTGGCTACAAAAACAAGTAAAAAATAGTTAATTCCATTGTCAAGTACCTAACTTACGAAAACTAACTTCAGCTGTAACTAGCGGGACACCGGGCTCACTTTCCAACCGTTCTCATGACGTGTTAATCGTGAGCTAAACAAGTTTCCTGTTTGTTTTAACAAACAGTCGACCTTAATCATTTCAGCGTCCTTAAACCATTGCGATAAGGTTTAAAATGTACAATTTCAACGTTGGTTTGTCTGCGACACGCTAATTTCGTGTCGGTTATTTCAATTAGGGATTAAAACGTGTTCAGGCTTGTCGGGTTGACTGAAAGTTTATACGGGTTGAGACAGTTCACTTACAGACGACAGCGCATTAGAATATATGTCGCAGCCATCTTGTTAAATTAGCCAGCCTATTTGATGCCTAGGCCGTTCATTAAACGCCGGCATCCAATGGGGGCTATCGCTAGTGAATTTGCCACTAAAGGTGCTAGTGTCGCGTGAGGTCCAATATCATTCAATTTGTACTGGTTTTAGCGGAATTTGTTGCATAAATTATAATTTCTTTAATTTACCTGCTGGAAAGTGATCTCCTTCGTAAAATATCGCAAATATGGATTATTTGGCGATTAATGTGAACGCTTTAAAAGCGGAATAAGGAAAAAGCGCAAAAATAGGCGGCCTCAAAAGCAACTATTTCAGAAGTTAGTTTGTTGATATCAAGATAGTTATTTATAAACAATATAACCTTAATTAGATTCAAGATACGAGTATAACACTTTGTTTCGGCGCCAATCGCCTTTGACAGCTATACCTCCGGACCTCAGTCTACAGTGGCGCCAACTGGTGAGCAAAGAAACGGTAGTCCCCATTAAATCACTAGGCGGACGGTTAACTGAACTTAAATCACTTAACGTTTAGCAACTTGACGTATTGAAAGCTAGCCTTTTGGAAACGACTGACCAAGACTCAGCCAAGACGTGATTCAAATTTAGTTTGGTTTTTACTGTAGCACAGCGAAGTGTGTTATATTTCGTTTGCGCTGCATTTTAAACTAAAAAATTACGTAATATATTGTGGAATTCATATAAAACATGAAGGTGGAACGGAACATAATACGAGTTTTAACTAGAAATTCAAGTCGAAATTAACGGAATATGAACTTCAACATTAAGGTTGGTTTCCTGGCCCCTAATTCACGTAACCGAATCGTATCACAATCGTAATTGAACGACAGGTTTTTGACAGTTCTAGTATGGGCTAAATGTCAAAATCGTCCAATTCAATCACGATCGAACTGCGATTCGGTTACGCGAATTAGGCCCCTGTTCACTTATTATTAAGTAATTAAATTATGCGATTCATTAACGTTTACTATGTTTCGCGTTATTGTCAAAGTAACGCATAGTAAACTAGTGTTGGTAATTTAAGGATCTCAAAGAAAACCTAATTTAACTACATGACTACACAACGTTTAGTCATCTAAATAAATAAATAAATGTGGACAACATCACATAGTTACATTGTTCTGATCCCAATTTGAATAACTCGTATTTTGGAAACCAGAAACAACGAAGGTACCACAAACACTCAGACCCGAGAAAATGTAGAAAAACACATTTTTTCTACATTGACCCGTCCGGGAATCGAACCCGGGACCTGGGAGCAGGCGACACCTTGAAAACCGGTGTGTACGCCACTCCGTCACGGAGGTCGTCAAAACATCATCTGGTTAAACGTTGCGGTCAATTAATTGGCTGGTTGTTGTTCAGCTATTTAACTAGATGACGGCATTTAGTCAACGGCCTGGGCTGTTTACTCAATTCCTGATTAAGCTGGTTGGCTGCAACATCATTATCGGGGAATCATAACCTCTTTGCAATAGGTGCGAGATTGCAACTAAAGATAAAATGTAGTCTTAGCAAGATTTGAACAATCATGGTATTTATTAAGAAAAATATTATACTTTTCTTTTATCTAATACTTTTTAAGGAGTTAAGTAACACTGTTTACATTTCTTTTATCGAGGTCGATATTAAATCGATATAATAGAGAGTCAGATTTAGCCTATTCCATGTGGAAAAAGTCACGAACGAAACGCTATAACGTGTTATAAAATCAAAAAATTTGTCCACACTACACTCCTAGTTGTTGACCATTACGTACTGGGACAGATAGTCCAGCTAGGTAAGTCCAATTTTGGCAAGAGATCTCTAGTCGAATCTACCTTGGATTAAAACCTCACTTAATGTTTTAAAAACTGTTATTCAACCAAATACATTGTTAGTGTTATTGAAAATACAATGCTTTGAATAAAAATGTTGACTGCTTGAGTTGGGACTCGAACCCGATTGGAGGTACTAACCATAAACATTACAGCCTTACAGCGTAAAGCCGTAAAGCCTTGAATAAACGCGTCAACACTTTAAATGCCTGGGTGGCTCAATAAATAAATTAAAATAAATATAAAAATCATTCATTTTCTAAATGATAAAATAAATAAATAAATGAATCCTTAGTTTGTTAATAATGATAATAAACAATTTGACCTTAGATAGTATGTTAGTAATAACGATTAGTAACAAATGACCTTACAAACAATTATACAAAATGAAATTTTAACCACCTTCCAAATTTCAGTATAGCAATCTACGACATTAAAAACAAATCACGCATTTTTTTCTTTTGGTATAGCCCAGTACAAAAATGTCAAGATAAAGCACTTAGAAAATGTCCGCCAATAATCTAAAATGATTGATACGGCCTCTTAGCAACACTTTTTTTATGCAATGCGCAACTCATTCATACATTACGATACTATTCATAAGTTTTTGATTTTCCCTTCATACCTTGACAGGTTAAGGACCGTAAAAAACTATGTTGCAAAAAATAATTTCGGGTGAAACTTGCTTTACATTTTTACTTCATAAATGGGCTCTAAATACGATACTTGACGCCTATAGACATTTTTGAATATGATGAAAAAATCATCCTGTTTCTACCTTATATGCAATGGTTAGAGCAGTTAGAGCAGTCGCCCGGTAAGCGGAAGTTCATGGGTTCAGTTTCACCTCAAGCAAGCTAAGTGATTGTTTATTGTATTTCTAAACTCAATTAACTTTACCCCGTCTTTTTACCGAACTATCTGCTGACCGAGCAAAAATTATAACCTACATAATCCATCTCTAATTGCAACTTCGAACGCTTGAAATAAAATGGCCGCCGTCATCTAAAATCGTTCGGTTAAAATTAAAGATATTACGGATTTAGTACGCGTTTATTTTTTATTAAACCCGACCCGTTCGGTTAACCAAACTACAGCCGGAATGTAATGTCAGTTGAATATTTAAATTTTACCAACCTGACCAAGCAAAAATTATAACCTATGTAATCCATCTTTAGTTGCAACTTCGAACGATTCAAACAAAATGGCTGCCGTCAGCTGAAATCGTTCTGTTAACCAAACTACAGCCGGAATGTAATGTCAGTTGAATATTTAACAGTTTCAAGTTGAATTAAGCGACATCAACAAGTCTGGTTATGGTTGCGTTAAACTCGACTCTGTCCTAATATAATTTGCAACGAGTCACTAACTTTTACTTGAGACAATGCCGTTAAGTTTGCGGCTATAGTTGATAATGATATAGAACACATTTTAGACTTTGTGCTCGAGGGATAAGGATGATTTTTTTAGTTGCCTGAACATAAGTTTAGAGACTTAAAAGAAAAAAGTTGCGACGGTCTATTGCATTTAAAATTTATTGCACAGTAGCTGCAGCTGCTACGTAGCTTTTTCTTAAAACACTATCTGTTTGTTTTGTTATACTTAAATCTTTGAATACGGTACGGTAGATAATGAGATTATAAGTAGGCATAAAGGCGGTGTTATGAGCAAAATAAGAACTTAAACAAATATAGTGCTCAAGCTTATGTACTCAACTCCACTTTCGCCTTGCAGCAATACAGTTGAAACCTTGCCAAAGAATGTGGCGAAAATCCATAAGTCTTACCCCCGTATTTATAAACAAGTAAAAGTAATTACTTGACTACAAGTAATTACTTGAGAGACAATTTGTATGCCTTAATCAAGAAATTACTAGAAGTTATAACTAGCAAAAGTTAGCATTTTCAGCCAAATAATGTGACTATTAACGGTGACCAATTTCTTTCACTTAAGCACTAGGTATGAACACTTTAAGTTATGACATTCTTAAGCAATAAGTAATTACTTCATTATAAATACGGGGGTTAGTGTGCATTATAATTAGCAGGTCCATATTTCTTGTTTCGCATAACAGAAATATAATATGTTGAGGCACACAATACCAGCGTCGTAGTACTCTGTGCCGCGGCATTATTCTAGGACCTAGTTGGTACTTCAACACAGTTTCTTTTTCACTTTTCTGTTATATTTGAATGTGCCAAATAAACGTAATTGTATTTTATCTTGTCCTTCTTTTGAATAGCTTTTTGTCCAGCAGTGAATGAATGTAGGCTTATATGCAATAAAACATAAGTCCTCCAATGAATTATTTTTGAAGCAAACACGCATCTAAAGTTTGCAATACTGTTTGAACAGGTGCTACTAAAGATGGTCGAAATTAATGCAAATTATAGACAGTTTATCTACCTACAACTTTGCGTAAAACTCAATAAAGAAATAACAAACAAATATTTAAATAACACGAACAAAACATTGCGGCAAGCCACCAACGAGGGTATCACAAAAGAAATACGAGTTTCTAAGAATATCAGACAAATACGCATTTCTCAGAATATCAACAACTTTAATGAGAGAGTAATATAATCCTCTTACGTAACCTAATATTCCTCGTCTCTTCCGTGTAATTGCTTAACAAGTGCTCTTTTCGATAAAAAGAAAAAAACGATCTATAGAAACGGTCCTATAGGGTAGCAGGAATTTATTCCTCCCTTGAGAAAGTATACGGTACAAGTTATGAGTTCTGTTTTTTTTTTGATAAAAAAGCATAAACAAGTGAAAAAATTAACTAAGGCAATGGTCGTATTAGCCAGCTCAAATATTAGAAAATTACCAGAGATTAATTTGGGGTTTATACCATGTATGTACTTTGTTCTTCATGAGTTATCGATATTTCAGCACTAGCGCCATGATCACGGAAGAGGGTTCCTGCATTGTCGCTTTCATGGTCACTATGGTAAGAGTTAATTGATTCGAGATATATACGAGTACCATGTTCCTTTTGTATGTGATGGCGCTATTCGTATAGTAAAACAAGATACACGATATAAGCCCCGAATCTAAAGACTTTTCCAGTGATAGTGACTATGAAGGATTAAATAAAAATAGCACCACTCATTTTTGTCTTATGGGTGTCGTAAGAGTTAGCTAAAAGAAGGCCAGAAGGAGACATTTGCCACGTTTTTTGGAGTAGCCTATACCCACCAGTGAAGTGATAGAGGCTGTTGATGATGATGAAGATGATGTCATCATCAGCCTATCACAGTCCACTGCTGGACATAGGCCTCTCCAATTGCACGCCACTTAGATGATGTAACTATACAAATCAATAAACTAAAAAAACTGTAGTTTAGTTAGAAATTTAAATATGGATTTTGTTAATATTGTTGGTGACATGTGATATTAAGGTATAGACAACTATCTGGAGTCTTATTCAGCTATTTTGATTGCAGTTCGATCGTGATTGAATTGGGCGATTTTGACATTTAGCCAATACTAGAACTGTCAATCACCTGCAATTTGATTACGATTGTGATACGATTTGAATAGCTGAATTAGGGGCCTGAGCTTGTATCTAGCGTTCGTTATTCGCTAGTTAAAGTGTTACGAAAAAAGTAGATTCATTGCTAGAATTGTAGCATCTACGTCTCATGAAAAATATTTATAATTTTAATGATAACCAACCAAACCAAATACGCACAAAATCTTTAAATATGCAGTCAAGAAAGTATCACATCACAATGTATGACGGTTTCATGGCGATATATATTTTTTCTAATATTGTATTCTTCATCACCATAGTAGTCAAACGAATCCCACTGCAGGACATAGACTTACCCCAAGAATCTCGACAACGACCTTTACTAGATCATCGGTCATGGTCATAATTCCGATTCTTTCCGCCTTAACAGTCATCAGTTCATCTTTCTAAATGCCCCACCCATACTTCCAATCTCGTAGAACCTTTTCCGTTTTTCCATCAATGATGGTTATCTTAGTGCTCCAAAGGATTTCCTCATTTCTAATTTTATAGCTTAGGGAAATACCAAGCTTAGCTCACTATTACCCGCTGTGTGTGTCTGTGACTTCTTATAAGAACCAAACTAAGCTGGCATGTTTGGTCCTTGGTTCAACAAAATAAAACCTTCTGCAGATCGTTTCTAACTTGGGCTAAACTGAAAAATTGACGAATTAGAGATCCAGACTTCATATAAACAAAATTAGTCTTCGGTAAACGAATCGGGGCAAAAGCTTGTTTATCTGGGTCTTGTAATTACGCTAGGAAAGTGCGATTTGCCCCGGGCGCAAAAACCGGGCAAATAATACAGCAGCCTCCGGTGATTTAGTTAAAAAGACGCTGTTCGTTAAACATTTCTGTGTTAAAGCAAATATTAATGACTAACACTGTAAAGACGCAAAACTTAACAATACTGTTCTGAGAAGTAGTATTCAAAATTGTGTAATTATATTACTAAAATTATTAACTACGAGTATGACTGAAATAAAATTATTAGGTGATTCCTTTCATGAAATAGTTTTCTTCTTTAAGGATAGCTTCCTTGCCTGTCGTTGCAATGTATGTACTTGTTTATTACAAAACACTAATTAAGCTTTCAATGAAACAATATTGGCCCTATTTGGAGTAGAATTCGAATTATAAAGGGACGTTTTGGAAAGTGAGCATTTTGCAAAAGGGATGTTTCGCGAAAGAGACATTCTGAGACAGGGCCTTATTTCGACTGGTGAACCTTTTCAGAAGTAGGTATTCTGCGAGCCAAGCTCTACACGGTTTGGTCAGTGGTAAGAAGAAGATACTACTATTAGTAGGAACTTTTTGTTACAGAAGAAGACAGTTTCTGTCTTCTTCTCGCTGTACTTCTTAGTCGCGCCATACGAAACCTATAGGTAAGGCGTTTTTCTATTTACATGCCGAAATTAAGAGTAATAAATGTTGACAATGAAAGAAACATAATAAACGCACGTTCTCGAAATGATTTTCCCACAAAAAATGTTATCAGAACGCATGACAACCGTAAAAAGAACTACGAATAAGAACCGTGTGCTCTCGACAAATCGCTTACACGAACAAAATGGCGAAACAAAGCATTGACAAAGGATATTTTATGAAAATCGTTTTCCTTTTGATGTGTAAAAGAAACGCCACGCAGGTACTCAAGAACATTATGAAAAGGGTAGTGCAAAATTGACGAGGCTCAGTCGAGACGACTCGAAAACCTAGTTCATGTACGATATAATATTTTTAAACCGTGTGTACTGTCAAAAATTAATGGCCATTTGCGGTTTAGTAGGAAAAAGTAAAGTTTTGCGATTGGAGACAGTACTTTGCACGGAAAAAAATGGTTTTAGTAGCTAATTTTCTCTTCTTCTATAACGCTTAAAATTTTGGGTCATGATCTCCGGGTCAAGCAACAAAAGATTCGCATTGTCGATCTCCTATCACTCTAGAATTCCTTTCCTTCCTCTATTTTCCTTTCATCCGAAAATATTTTTCGCAATATAGTTTTCATTTTTTACGGTCCTAGGCCTGATAAGGTATAAAGGGAAAATCAAAAACGTATGAATAGTATCGTAATTAATGAATGTCATGTGAATCGCGTAAAAAAAGTATTGCTAGGCGGCCGTATCAAAAATTTTAGATTTTTTGCGGACATATTCTAAGTGCTTTATCTTGACATTTTTGTACTGGGCTATACCAAAAGAAAAAATACGTCATTTGTTTTTTGTCTCGTAGATTGATATATTAAAATTTGGAAAGTGGTTAAAATTTCATCCTGTATACGGTTTAAGAAAAACTTTATTTCTCTTAAAGAGTACAGATAATTCACTTACAGAGAAAATAAACTATACTTACTGAAAACTACACACTAACATTAACTCTGTTTTAAATGTAAACAAAAGTCTATTAAGTAATAAGTTTCACAGTAACTATTCACTTATTTGAGCGTACACAATAATATTCGATATAAAAAGAGGTGTCGGGTAGAAATTAAAGCCGTTGGAAGTCGCCAAGCAACCACGGATATAAGAATCCCTTCTGTTGAGCGTACTTGCATACTGATATTTATTTTAAATTTGTATGTATGTGTATTGATTTTGTAAAATATGTATTTTATTTTATTTTTTAACTACATATTTCATATTTAGGTACTTTTAGGAACTCTTCGCCGCCTTCTACACTCTTTTCCAATTTTTTTTCAACTGTCCTTTACTGAGGTTGTCTGGAAGAGATGGCTTCCAGCGATAAGACCGCCTGAATTGTACAGCTTAATATGTATTTTATGTGAAAAAATCCTGTATCCTGTACATTTGGAGGTTCCTTATTTATTAAAATAAAGCCAATCAACATTTTCACTGTGCTTCAGTAGAAATGGTTGAGCACTGAAATTTTAAAAACTCTTTTCAAATGCTTGAACGATTTTAAAACGCCTATTGTTAGTCTATGCCAGTCTAAAGTACTTTTAAATTTTTCTTACTTTCGCTTTTGTTACGACTAGATTCAGAGAAAGTTCATTATTTACATTTTTAATTATTATTATATAGATTTTTATTTTTATTCTAAAAATAGTTTTTTTTCTTATTGATAATGTTGAAGTTTCACGTTCTAAATTGCTGAGTTTTTAAATGCAAATAATGGATTTAATAATCTGCCTAGAGTTTTAGCGTATCCTTAGCCAAAAAAAATTTGTAGGTGTCCCACATCTATACCTTAAATGATATGGCAAAAATACAAATCATAATAACTCGCCCGTACCCATTAGTAAGATTGAAACATAGTTCAGAAAACATTGTAGCCGAATTCCAGGATACGAATGCCGTGCTAAATTCGTGCTCTTTCGTATGGCTGCGCCTAGTAACATTCTTATAAAAACAGAGTCTTAGAGAACTTTTACTTTAGATAAAGACTCCTCCCATTCCTAATTTACCTAATTTAATCAATGTCTTCCCAAAATTACTTAGCACTATTTTCGTCACACCCAATTCGAAATCTAATAAACTTAACTCTTTCATCTCAGTCGCCGACTGACCTTCTTCAAACATCAGCCACCGAAGGTCGTACTCCGAAATTCAGTTATTCGATTATCTACATATAAATTAGTTTAGTGTGACATACATTTTCACGGGCTGTTGGTTTGTTCTGACTAGTTTGCTTGTGAAATTACGAAGGATTTTCGGATAAATTTGGATGTAAATTTGGTAATAGATCGTATTTGTTCATTGGTACATATCATATGGTAACGCGAGGTCATCATCAGGTCATCATCTTTACTGCCATTAGTCATTTGCATCAGCAATAAGACGATTACGCCATAAACCTTGGCAGACGAGTTAGCGATCGTAGTTTGACTCATGGTGAAGAAAAAATGCTGTTACTCGTCTTCTTATTCCTCTGGTTGCCTCTTATGAGACGACGATGAGGGGTTGAAAGATTGAAATGGGTTGTTTTATTATGTTTCAGGTAGGCGCCATTTGGCACTTACGTACTTTAACATCTTGTAAAAGGAATGTCTTAGCAATCTGAATAAAAAGTAAGAAAGTGAAGTTGCAATAATTAAGGAGACTTTCAATATCAATGAAACTGAGGATCTGCGATGCCTTTTCAAAGTCCCTAACAGTAGCCCAGCTGATTTGCTATTATGACCCTACCCGATTCCGTTTCTAGTTTTATCTCCGATATTTTATCAAGCATGTTCTCCATGAGTTAAGGCTGTCGACTAATTTATAAAACACCCTGATCTCCCCAATCCGTGTAAATTCGCTAACAATCTCAACACATCAGCAAAATCAATACGTATTCACCCAGACAATATTCTTAAGGTGCTTAATCTGCTTACTGCTTCAAGTTTAGATTACTTGTACCAAATTCTCGTTATAAGAAAACTTTGAAGGAGAAATCTTAACAAGTTGCCATAATGCCAAAGTGTTATGCTTATAAAGCTGAGCAGGATTTGCGACAGTGTTGGAACAATCGAAACAATTTTGTGAAGCAATGTTGATTAATTTGGTCTTGTAGATAGAAATTTGTAGGGAACTATTTTGAATTAAGCAGGAATAGTAGAAATTGTGATGGATAAAATAAATGGCTTAAATTTTGGTAACAATGAGATCAGAGTATTGCCTCTCGTCAAACGGGCGTGGTGAATTCTTATCCAGTGATCACGGCAGTACCATCATCAGCTCACATTCACTTTACCACCAGACATCGGCATCCAAGGATAATGGTGCCATAATCGCCATATTTTGAAAGTGGGTTGGCGATCACAGTTTGACCAAAGTCAGAGAAATTACCTATTACTCCTGACAGTTACTGTTGTTAGACCCTTAAGGTTAGCTTCTTACCCTATGGATCTGTTTTCTAAATTTACACTTGGATGATCATATTGAAAAAAAGAAAGAAGAATGAAAGAAACATTTTTATTTGACACACATTTGATAAACATTACAAATAAATTTAACAAGAAAAAAAAGGACAAGCAAAAGGTGTCATAAAGGATTCCCGCCGATCAGCATATATTCTGATGACTGGATATACATGTCACGGTGAATAATTTCACTAAACCCATGGAATTTACGGAATCCAAGTTTGGAATCATACCTATTGACTCTTGGCTGGGAACGTGACAGAACGCTTCTAGAAGATACACATTTTATTAAAGACCTATTTAAGCTAGCTGTTTAAACATCTGAAATAATTTCAATGATTTCCACAAGTAATGGGAACAATGAGAAAATTTAAGACACAGTTGGCTCATATTGTGCGTTACAATTAAAATTAAATCTTGAATTTGTTTAATCAGTTTTTGAAAGACAAATAACTTTTTAATTTCCTGTACCAAAAAACGCTAATTTATTTATAATATATAAATAAAAAGACTCGAAAAATCCGAATAAAATGTATTCAAATCTTTATTTATATTGTATAGATGGGGACGCCTAAGCGCAAATAATAATAAATATTTTCCATTCCTCGTTCCATGTGCCCAACTTCATATATTTACAATAATCTTAAATATATTTCCTCAGATGTCCTTCCAGCTCAAATATAATATCGTTTATCGAATCATATCGTTTAAATCTATCCCTCTTAACCCTAAATCGATTGTTGCGCATTTTTGAGCATGTTTGATCGTCCAAAGCGTCCCCTACATTCCGGTTCGCTTGGGCTCCCAGAATATTCGTCTTAGAACTAATTTAACTTCTAAAAACTTGTTTGAAGTTACTAAGATCGTTCGATCCTACCGTTTAAAGGTAACCATTAATTATAATAGCACGTGGTGCTTCGGGAGTGCCAATATTTGTTACGAGGAAATTGTGTTTTGGATTTAAATTAAATTGTTTCGCTTTGAAAACGAGTAAGGTTATATTTTACTTTGCATTTGTTTTTGTCTGTCCCAGTCAGTCAGGTGGAATTCTAAATTTTGTTCTTTCGCTCGACTTCGACGGCTTTACTTCGTTCTAATCTAGTAATACATCAATAGTCTTTACTCTTTGAGGCTGTATGAGGTAGATATGATATAACAATTTTAATACTTATAGAAGATCAAGCCTACCATTAGAATATGTAGGTATACCTGAAACCAATAAAAAGTCTGCTAACGATAGGTTTATTGAAAGAAAACAAAAATTTCAGATGATTTACGTTGAGAATTTAAGTTGGCTCAAATCTGGAAGTGTCCGGTTGGTTTTACCTATATGAGGAGAATACGGTATCTGTCGTGAGATGGAAATACTAAAAACAAGTCTCGTCTGACGCCGTAGGCAGCTCGAAAAATCTGAGTTAGATGATCTATGAAGAATATCATACGACAAGACTGACCTTCTGCGTGTTGACCTCCCGCGTGGAGATGCCCATCTTCTCGTGGTGCCGCAGCTGAACGGGGTAGATGATCTGGTAGTAGTGGGCCCCGATGTTCCGCACCAGCTCTTGGTTCTGTCTGTACTCGCGCAACAACCGCTCCACTTCACCTGAAACAAGACGAAATCAATTTTACCAGTTGCAATGCTATCGTTTTCGCTCTTCACGATAGTTTTTTATTTGCTCCGTATATAAATAAATGTATTTGTAGTCGTTAATGTCAGTATTGAACTAAATAATAAAATAATGTAGACAACGTCACGTAGATTTTTTCCGATCCCAAAGTAAATAACTATTGAAAGCATTTATTTTGTAGGAATCTAAAACAACGACGATACCACAAACACGTTGTTCGAAAAAAAAACATACTTATTTCTGTTTTTTCAATTCCAAGAACCGAACCGAAGAACTCGGTTGGAGCAGGCGGCACCTTGAAAACCGATAAGTCCGTCACTCTATCATGGAGTTTGTCAAAGGTCATGAGCATTATAAATATGCATAAGAGCTCCATCCACTAGCCAAAGGATAAAATCCAACATTTGTTGGTTTAGAACTTTGAAAAAAACAAAAAACTGCTTTTCAGCACAGCACTACACAAAACTGCATCACCCGCTTCGTATTCTTGACAATAAATTACGTTCGATATTTCTGTTTCAAAATGGCTGCTTCAACCAAATAAAGACACGAATTCAATTTCCCTTATCGACGCCATTTTGACAATGAACCCCTAGGTGCTCGGGTTGGACAGCTCTATATAAATGTTAATCTTGACCATTCCACCGGCACTTATGACCTAAATGAGTTCCAATCTGGTCGCCATTGTTCAGTTTAAGGTCCTCGTAAACTCACCACAGATGTTGAGAATTTCAGAATTGAAAATTACATCGCTGATGTTAGAGTTGCATTTTCCCTGTGGGATTTGAGAAATTTTAATGTCGCTTCAAAATTACTGAGCAAGATACATTTAGCATTACATGCTAACTATATCTCGTTAAATTTACTGAGTGAGACATATTCTCCATCATTGTCCTACATCAGTGTTGTGCTGGACATAGTCTTCAACAAAAGGAGCAGTCTCTCTTCTACGCTTGGCAAGTTTTGGATCGCAATTCAGACAACAGTAGAGAGAAAATTATGCTGTTTCTATTTTGGTTTCGATAGCGACTGTATAGAGTCGTTTTCGACATAAAAGATGGGGTGCTATTTTATTTTTTTAAGCTTTAAAATACGTTACAGTGGTCATACTGATTGAAAACTTCATTTTAAATTTGCTCGTACTTCCTATTGTGGTATGGCATTTTAGGCAAGTTCAAACGAAATATTATGATAATGACGAACGACAGGGTCAGCGCTTCCGCAGTCGGTGACCCGCTCACCTAATGGCCACATGGCTAGTCCGGTCGGTCGGCATCGTTTGTAGGGTAAACTGACAATATCTTTTGTAGAATGCAACGCAGACGATGATATACTTTAGTACCTCTTATATTTTGCGTGTGCTTTGCTTTGGTATGAGTTCCATGTTTACAAGTATGTCTTAATACCCAATACGGCTGTTGCTAGATGCTGAATAGTTATATTATGACTGGCTATGTTTTTAAGTTGATTTTACATGTATGTGACTGTGAAATTTTTTATAATAGATATTCTTTAACCTTAACCTAAACTACTTTCGTTGTCATACTCATACCAAAGTCAAAGTGAAATCTACTTTTGGTTAAATACGAAACAAAAATGTAGAATATAAAAAAAAACTCGAAAAGAAGACACTACCAGTAGACTGCTAGTTGGGAACCGTCGCGAAATGTGTCTAACTACATCAAGCTTTGTTATCCAAAAAATTTACTATTATGTTTTAAGCTATTGCATAGGTTCTATTGCGGGCCTTGAGCGTGGAGACCGAATCCAGAAATTCCGTAACGAAAAAAAACCTAACACCCACACCCACACACTCGGGGCGAGGCACTATCGAACAATTTTGAATTTCCAAAATTTAAAAGAATTTAGAAGAAAATAAGAATTTTGACAGTATGGTTATACACCATACAGTATGGTTTGACACCATAGGCATATGGTAACCATATCTGCCAAAATAACAGAAAAATTTAATTACAAAAGTCAAAATTAGAAAATACATAAAATTATAAAATTAAGCTATTGCATAGCTTCTATCGCGGGCCTTGAGCGTGGAGACCGAATCCAGAAATTCCGTAACGAAAATAACCTAACACCCCCCACTCCGACCGGCACAGCGGTGATACTTTTTAGTTTTATAATAAATTGCATAAGTTGAAAATAAAGCTATGCAATAGCTTTACCGCGGCAGTCTCCGAGTGCCACACGTTTTTTTTTTTAGCGTGTCTACATTTGTCTAGAACTGTTGCGTTATTACACAGTATTGTATTTACATACCCGCTATAGACAATAGCAATACCAGCAAGTTTCAAATTGATTCATATATTGTTTGTGATGAACAAACGAACTATGAATCACTCTAAAACTTCAAACACTTGAGTTGAAACGGAATCGCTAGCAATTCCTTGTTAGACCTTGTAAATACACGCGAGAATAGATAACATACATTTGGTGGAACTTCCGAGTGTGGAGCTACAAAGATTCTCGAAACTACAATCTCTAGCGTTTTTAATATATTTGAAAACTTTCGCTTTGATCCAATTTCAATAATGCTACTCTTTGGAATCCGATTCTCAAACTTGTAGATTGATTGAGGATATTGCAGGTTTTTCTTTCTCAAAGTACGAGTAACATGTAAAAATAATAATAATAATATTTTAGTCCCAAGTTTGATGACCGCCGTGCCGGTTTCGAGGTGTCGTCTGCTCCGAGGTCACGGATTCAATGCCCGTGTCAATGTACAAAAAAAGTATTTTTCTAAATTTTCTTGGGTATTCGAGTTTGTGATACCTTCGTTGTTTCGGAATGCCACAGTACGGGTGCTATGAATAGTTATATACTCACTTTGGGATCAAAATAATGTATGTGATGCTGTCTACATTCATTTAATTATTTATTTTAATTAATCTACCACTAAGTAGCTTGGGGTGTGTGGTACTAAACAACCGATAAAGTTACTTAAATATATATTTTTTAATTTATACATATGATATATACAAAAACTCCAAGACCAGACATGCACACAAATATTTGTACTGTGTATGGATCGAACACGCAATCCGTGGCACTGAAACAGCCTTATACTACCATTGAAACAATTAGTCGTTTTTAACGATGTCTTGAGCTTACACGTACGTATATTTCACATTTTAATACAGAAGTCAATATCGGGCGGTGCTAAAACATTATGTTCTCTTACCCTCGTTTCCATGGTTATAAAATTTATGTAGCAAAATTCCCAAGCAGTTTTGGCTTTGCATAACAATAGGTTTATTCCTTTTGCTTGCGCTCGTGTCTCAGTTATAAGAATTGTCTGAAATTTTTAGTGAAACAACAAAAAAAAATGTATTCAAGTCAATGCCTATGAAAAAAAACAGCTTAAATAAACCACCCATTTTGGATGATTTTCGGTGATCCTTCTTGGGCATTACTTACTTAAAATTTATTTGGGTCTCGTAAGCTTTACATTTTTGTGTACGCATAGATTTCCATGCTTTTTTCTTATAACTGTAGGGTTCAAATTTAAAAAGAAAATTCTATCCATGCTAAAAAGTACTATTTAAATCTCCAGAATCATAATGACGAACGAAATTAACAATTTTAATAGCCAATAACAATGTAACTGTTCAGCATCTAACAAGTGCAGTATTTGGTACTAAGACATACTCGTAAACATTGAACTCACAACAAAGCACAGCACACGCAAAATAAAAAGAGGACATAAGAAATCAATTTCGAGCAAGTCCCAAACAATTACCCTTATAAACCGACCAAAGACTTTTTTCCTTGCGTTACCCGATTCATTCCACTTATAATGACCCAGTATCGTATATCAAAACCAAAATGGGGTAGCAATGATGTAAGTAATTAATTATTATTATGATTGGCAGTTCCCGGAAAGACGTTTTACCGTACCCTTATGAAATTGCTACTAATAGAATTACTTATGGAAAACATTTTGTTACTTTTGGGGTTCCGATTCTTGTGAAGAAATAAATATGGCTGCTTTATTGGTCATTGATATGTCTGTCCGGACTATTTCGAAAAAGTAATCATGGTAAAATATTAATATGATGTGTACTATTCATTCAGAAAAGACAAAAACTGAGCAAACGTGTGAGTGATATTTGCTCACCAACAGTTCCTTGCGTATGTTTCAGTAAATATAATAAATAGTTCAGGAATCAAGTCTTTACCCAAATATTTACTGATTTAATTACAAATCTTAAATTTTTTGACTTTCCTAAATTAATATAAGACGGTATTGCTAGGCATATTTCTTAGTCCTAGGTGGATGGAAAATATCCCATATATTTTGATTTCCTTGCTACTCTAAGACTGAGGGTTAGATCTAAAATATCCTCAAGTTCAAGTTCACTATGATCATCATCATCATCAGCCCAATTTAATCCACTACTAGACGAAGGCATTTCCAAAAGGAATATTTTGTCACTCTCTTTTTCTAGCAGTACCAACTCCTTCAGTTGTCTTTGAAGTTACTCATATGATGAGAAAGGGCGATGCTATACTATTTTAGACGCTCTATACTCCTACTATTCTAAAGCTATACTAACAACATTATGGTTCGACGACCATTTGGATCAGCGGTAGTAAACGCTGCTTCTGAGCCATGGGTCGCGGGTTCGATCCCCGCACAGTACAAATATTTGTGTGCATAAACTGTTTGTATTGGTCTGGGTGTTTTCTATGTATTATAAGTATGTAGAATTTACAAAAAAAAGTATTTATGTAAGTTTATCGGTTGTCTAGTACCCCATACGACAGGGTACTTAATCCCTCGATCGTGAGTTATTAGCTTAGAGTTAGAGTTAGTAGCTTAATTTGGGACTAGATGGCTCTGTGTGGCCCAGTGAGGCATGTCTTAAATATTTATTTATTATCACCCAATCTAACATAACTCAAGACGCAAACTGATCTATCCGTGATATTGGCACAAGTTATATTAGATACACCCCCGCGGGCTTCGATTCTGCTGTCACGTTGCTACCCGGTGACGCAAACGCAACGTGACCGTGTTTACTCGGTACGAACAAACATAAACATTGTCTTAATATTAAGATTGTTGGCAGAATCAACATTCGTGTCGACGATGTTGCAATGTTTGTAGCTTGAAATACGAGTAATTTTACTATGAGTCCCATTTGGTTATGAAAATTAACAATAAATAGATATTCTGGGCCGTGTGGTTCCTTCTTGGGCTAAACTGTGGTTGTTAAGCTCCATGCCGAATGTGTGGACAACGGAAATATGCCACCATTTTGTGTGCTTGATAAATAAACCGACTTAAAAAAAAAAGATTATTATTATGATTATGATTAAAAAATGCGGAGGTTCTATGCTCGTCTTTTATTGTTTGTCATTGACTCTTAATTGGTGGCTTATTTTACGCTTTCTGACTTGTGATTTAAGTTTATTTTAAAGGATGTCAATGTGGACAAACCTTTAGAAATAAAAAAGCGGGTGTTTTTAATCAATTTGAATGGGACCAACTTTTAACCATAACATATTGCATGAATAAAAATCTATCGAATTCGGTCAACTTTTTGTAAAATTTTGAGCCTTTTCAAATTTAAAATATAATGGTAATTTACTACAAAACTCAGCAGTCTTATATAAATCGCTTTACGTATCGTAAGCTTATTTTTCTCGATTTGCTTTAAATGGATTAAAACAGTTTTATCACTAACATCGCAGCCAGCCACTTTGCGATGGATCCGCTTCCACGATAGTCTTCAATTCTTCATTATCAACTAGGGTCCGTCCACGGGGCTTGTTCTGCAGGCCTAATTTCCAGAACGAAAACGTTGGAACCAAAAACGCGCGGTGTTTTCCTTTGCGTTCCGACCGCCATAGGCATCGTTAACTCTTCGAGCTGTTTTTACAGCACTGGTGCCACGGTGGAACTCGTATTTGAAAATAACGCGATATTTCAAGTTTTCCATTTCGTTAACTAAGTGACGCAAAAAATGCAAATGAATGACAGTTTACAAAACACAAATACATGACGTGTAAATAGCTGTATAAATTTGAATTTGGAATTCCTAACCAAAGAGGAGATTCTTTAGATCAAAGTGACCAGTACTACAAAACGCCAATTTCATATGTATGGACCTAATATCAATTTCATATATTTTATTCCAATTCGTCGAGCGAAAACACTATAAAAAAGCAACTTGTCTAAGGCTGCAGTTCTTCATTTTAAAGTTTATGTTTCCTAGTCTATCATAAGAAGCTGCGCTCAATAAATAAGGACAGTAGTGACCACTGCCTACGTCGGAGGGAGTTTGTGGCCTCGAATTTAACTTCTCGATTGTATCAATCGATAACCTATTTGCATTTGAATCGATTCCATAACAAGCTACGTTAGAGCTGCCGTGTGAAAGCTTTTTAACGTAACTAGCGAATGGCTTGATCTTAATCGACGTCTCTTTCAATTTAAATGAGTGTGATGTCAAAATAGACGTAAGTGTTTGAAACAAATCCGTTCTCAGAAGAATTAACGGTTTCAATTTATTGTGCAGAAATAAAATTTAAAAGAAATATGTAGTTATGTAGTTCAAAAAACACAAATGAATAAGCAAAATATGACTGAATTTGGAAAGTCGTTTCTCCACCATATTCCAAAGTCTTTATTTAAAACTTGGCCTTCCAACTTTATCTATACTAATACTATAAAGCTGAAGAGTTTGTTTGTTTGAACGCGCTAGTCTCTAGAAATACTAGTTCGAATTGAAAAATTCTTTTTGTGTTGGATAGTCAATTTATCGAGGAAAGCTTTAGGCTATATAACATCACGCTGCGACCAATAGGAGCGAAGCAATAGTGAAAAATGTTACAAAAGTAATCGCGATCATAATAACCGAAATTGACCCGTACGAAGTCGCGGGCAACAGCGAGTCTTGTATATAGCGATCATGACAAAATCCTTTTGAATATTCGATTTATATAATTCATGATATTTAAGTACTTTTCATGTGTTTATATATACATGTCACCGTAAAATTGTGAACTCCGTTGGTTTATAATTTGATGTAAAAGGATCTTTTTTGAAAAAATACTTTACGCATACCTTACTTCTTCAGGGGCAAAACATTAGGTCACGTTAGACTCTCTTGTCAGAGCCTAGCAGTATAAACCACTGTTCGACCGACAAGCATTACCCACTAAAGACCTGTGTTCACGCAACGTACTCAACATGAGTATGAGTATGAGTAACGATACATGGGAATCCGAAGCTATAGAATGTCTTCCATGCATCATCTATGTATTTATAACCTACAGTTACTTTGTAACTTCATGCATTACATTATAAGGGAATTCTCTTAAAATAGCTTTTATTCCATTATTTATTTATTTATTTTATTCTAGTAATTCTTCGCCAGGAAACTTGGTCCCGGGTCGTCTTGGTTGTTGTGTTTGCGTCTTTCATATATTTAGTTACAGTCCTCGTTTTTGCCTGAAAGTAAAATAACAGCCTATAATCATAATAATAATAATATAATATAATAATAATATTTTAGGACATGCCTCACTGGGCCACACAGAGCCATCTAGTCCCAAATTAAGCTACTATTAAGTACCCTGTCGTATGGGGTACTAGACAACCGATAAACGTACTTATATACATTTTTTTTCTAAATATATACTTATAATACATAGAAAACACCCAGACCAGTACAAACAGACATGTTCATGCACACAAATATTTGTACTGTGCGGGGATTGAACCCGCGACCCATGGCTCAGAAGCATCGTTTACTACCGCTGACAAATGGTCGTCAAATGCCATGCCATGATACGTACAGGCATAATCACCACGCTTGCTAAATGCCGGTGATCACAAACCCGAACGTTGATCGAAAATTTGAAACTTTTTGTTTCCCGACCCGTGGTTCGAACTCTGGACCCTGAAATCTCGGTCCAGTATTCAAACCACAAGACCAACGGGGCGTTGCCTTCTGAAATATATTTAGTTCTTGCCGGGTCATATGTTTAGAAGGCTTGCACATAACGTGACCGTTTGATCGTCTTTCTACCAGCATTTCTGGGATCAGTTTGACCTGGAAGTTACTGCGGATGTAAGAGTTAAAGACATGGTCTATCGACGTTATTCCACCTACCCCATCTTAGCATTCTCATTACAGCGGCATGGTTACACATCTTGTTGTTTTTTGAGTAAGCATCATTCGAAACCGTATAGCATGATTAGCCTAACAGAGGCACTGGCATCATTTATAAACTGAAGGAGTTTTAAAATTTGTAAGTGACATTACAAATTTTAATAGGGGTTAAAGTACGAAATTGCCGATTATTTTCCCACTTTTTATTTTGTTTATAGCTCTTAAGTATAGTCATATTATTGCGTAATTCTTTTTGTATTGTATCAAAAACTAAATAAAGTAACTTTTGACTAAAAAAAAATGCAATACAAGTGCCTATTACTTCAAAGGTAGTCGTTGAAAAGACCCCTTACAATGTGTCAGCTGACCTTCTTGCTTCAATTAAGTATATTTGTATTATATACTTTGATTTTCAGAAATTTAAAATAGTATAATGCGTAGCTTTATAACCATCTAACTTTCACCTTTAATTGCATCGAAAACGATTCAGGCGTTTTTAAAAAAACTAAAAAATTGTTAGTATGGAAAAATGACTTTTCTCGATTCCGTCCATACAAAACGGCAATTCCATACTTTAACCCCTATTATTATGTAAATGCGTGGATCCAAGGTCAGCAATTATGTAAGTCGAATATACGTCACCAATGGCGGGTGAAATCATTAACCGATTGTACAATAATTAACAATTCAATTAACCTCACGCCATCACTAACTTCCCTGTTGTGATGAATATTAATTTCACGTGCTGTTGGGCGTGTGAGCAATGACGTATCAGAGTGATTATGTACTATGTATAGTAACGAAACTTATTTATTTATTTATTTATTTATACTTTTGACGACCATTTGGATCAGCGGTAGTAAACGCTGCTTCTGAGCCATGGGTCGCGGGTTCGATCCCCGCACAGTACAAATATTTGTGTGCATGAACATGTCTGTTTGTACTGGTCTGGGTGTTTTCTATGTATGACGTATGTATTTACAAAAAAAAAGTATTTATATAAGATTATCGGTTGTCTAGTACCCCATACGACAGGGTACTTAATAGTAGCTTAATTTGGGACTTGATGGCTCTGTGTGGCCCAGTGAGGCATGTCTTGAATATATTTATTTATATTTATTTATTTATTTATTTATTATTCAGGTTTACCAACAGTTTATTTACACCCATAAATATTATAAAGATATAATCTAGTATTAGAAGTAAACCAGTGTAATAACTTCTTACAGGTAAACACAGCATGCACATAGAACAAAAAATACTAGAAATTAGTGGATCATAAAATGTTTCACTTAAAACAAACAATATTAGAATTTATAACACAGTCAGAAATTAAGTCTACTTACAATTCAAAGTTAACTAAACAAACACTAGACTGCTAACCTAACAAACGCATTATTTAAAATTATTTTATAAAAAAAAAATATATATTAACTAATTAAGGCGCGGTATTAAGATGCTTCAGTATGGCTCTACGGTATTCCATTAGAGAGTCAGCGTGTAAGTCAATGGGGACTACCGTTTCTTTGCTCACCAGTTGGCGCCACTGTAGACTGAGGTCCGGAGGTATAGCTGTCAAAGGCGATCGGCGCCGAAACAAAGTGTAAATCTTGAATCTAATTAAAGTTTATTAATTATAAATAACTATCTTGATATCAACAAACTAACTTCTGAAATAGTTGCCCTTGAGGCCGCCTATTTTTGCGCTTTTTCTTAATTCCGCTTTAAAGCGTTTACATTAATCGCCAAATAATCCATATTTGCGATATTTTACGAAGGAGATCACTTTCCAGCAGGTAAATTAAAGAAATTATAATTTATGCAACAAATTCCGCTAAAACCAGTACAAAGTGAATGATATTGGACCTCACGCGACACTAGCGCCTCTAGTGGCAAATACACTAGCGATAGCCCCCATTACATCACTTATGCTCAATCAATATGCTTATGTCAATTTCTGTTATTATGATCGCGATTAAAAAGTTTTTTAAGCCTTCCTCGATAAATTGACTATCCAACACAAAAAAAAAACAATTCGAACCAGTAAGTAATTCCTGAGATTAGCACGTTCAAACAAACAAAAAAACTCTCCAGCTTTATAATATTAGTATAGATTAACCAAAAAAAAAGCTCAAAGTAACTTCTTATAGGAAAAGGTATCCAACATAGAATTCAAGTTATTACAGCAATGATGAGTACAAGAATACTCGCCACGCTCGCTAAATGCGGTTTGGTCACAAACTATTGAGGCGGCAAGTATCTAGAACTAAGTTAATAAGAGAGAAAAGTTACTGAATATAATGAGATTAAATTGTAATTTAATCTAACTCAAGGACGCACGACGCACTGTTTTTCGATTTGCCACTATATTGTAAACTTTAATTACAATAATATTTAAATCTCATGTAATCTCGCGTGCGACTCCCCGTGCGACCCTCACGTACCCGACCACTTTTTAATCCACCGCGTTATCGTAAGAACTATACACGTAACTCATTTTTATTCCGTTCCACTACCATTTATAATAAAAAATATACCAACATAGACTTATTTAATTTATCCCTACCTGAATTAAAACAGACTCTCTTAATGAGTCTTGCTTTGTAAATCTAACTAGGTGGGCTCATGCCTACCTAGGTACTTGATGTCTAGATTATATTACTGTAGATTTCCATTTATTACAGAAACAGATTGTAACTATATTCTTTGTTATATTACTATGTTACTTAATCTCAAAACATCAATCATCATTTAGAGGTAATCTCAGCATGTCTGATCACCTATAGTGGCTCTTATATTATATTTTTATTGTATTTTACTTTATAGGCACTATTTTGGTCTTTTGTAAAGAAAAATTCTGTACTAATGTACTTATTTAATATTTCATGTATATGACTGTTTGATGCCTTAAATAAATTAAAAAAACAAAAAAAAAATGTAAGCGAACTATGGTTTTTTGAGAATCAAAGATCTATAAACCTTTATTTTGATAGAAAATAACCGACAATAATCATGCAAAGACCCAAAATTGGTGGCACATTCCACGCTTTCCGTTTAATTTTAATGTGAAAATAGTTTGTATATTTGTAGCAGTGAGAACTTTCGTAGTGCCGTAGGTAACTACAGAGCTGCCGTGCTACAGCTTGGCCGTAGATACTACGAAGCAGCGACTAAGGAAGCTACGGTTCTAGTTTTCTAAGCATGGCCGCATTGCCTCCAGTCATGTGCTAGCTGTGTAGGTATATAAAATATGTTAATAAGACAAGGGTGCAACTAAAGCGCCTTATTGTGAAATACTAAAAACATTTGGGTAAATTTTGTAATGGCAACGACTCTTTGACCTACATTTTTTACCTCATAAATGGGCTAAATTGTCAATTCATATTGGCAAAACTGTAAAAACAGGCATTAATGTATCAAGTACCAACATATATAAAACAAAATGTCGTTAAAGCGATAATCACATTAAATATGGCCAATTTAGGTATATCGGTTAAAGAGTACTGGCAAAATACAAACAAAAGAAAAAACAACCAAAACTAGACGCACCCTTGAACAATACACTTCGTATTTTAAACCTCAAACATGTTCCATATTTAAAATATCAAACGTTGCAAACGCAAAAATACATGCGCTTATGAAATAAGGCAATGACATGCCGCATGCAGCCTTGCAAGCGGTACATACAAACTGTACAACTCGGAATATAGAGCACTCCATCTCGCAGCGTCTCTGCGGTATCGGGGGCGCTCGTTCGCTCCAGTTGGCCACAATGCCGGCCGTATTACCGCTCGTCTCACTGTCCCGAATTGCGACCGACTTTACTCACGCCCCGATTATTGCTGTTTGCCCGTGACTCTTCGTTTTTTGATGACTCGTTATTGTCAGTTTCGAGTTTGTCGTGCGTTTTTAGAATAGGGACTTTTTTTTTTTTTTTAATTGGAATTATATTAATGAGAATGAGGTATGATCTGACAGCGTAGTAGACTAAGTTGTTGTTGTTATGTTATTATATTGGTGATATGAATTGACCCACTTATCAATTGAAAACTTACGTTTAACTAATTTAAAAAATGATACTCCAGAGTAATTAGCTTATCTATGAAAGTTTATTTCTCTCTCGCTCTCTCTGCAGAAGATCCATAAGTGGAAATAGAGGTAAGTATAATGTAAGTTAAATGAGATTTCGAGTAAAACGCTAGTTCAATATAATATTCATATCAAAGTACGAGTACATTTTATTGCACATAATCTTGAAGCTACTGAACAAGTTATTAATATAGGTAATATTAATTACAATGTCAATAATTTGGTAAGTAGCTAGTAACCACATTATAATTGCAAAAAATCACCAAAGATCAGGACGTCACAACATTAATCCCAAAACTAATAGATATATCTAATGTACACAGGAATTCCTTCATAAGACGTAAATGACTACTTTAGTTTGTTTCGGACCAAAAGTGACCAAAACCATTGCTCAAAGATATCTAATAACATTATTGTTTATAACCAGAGTTTATAATTACAACTTTGATTACGTCTCGAGTTCGAAACTTGCGGTAACGAATGAACTTTCCGACAAATTTGCATCCCTACAAACTGTAGGTATACATTGCGAAGTCAACATTAACTATAAAGCACTTGTCACATAATACTGTACAGTTTCACTCATCAATGTATCGCAAAATATGAAATGTTCATCATTGATATTTAATCTTTATACACCTTGTAAAGTAATTTGTTCTGTAATTATTAAATAATAGGCAAAACCAATAAGTTCAGGAAAAATAAATTTATATCTTTTTATTTTTGTAACGTAATCTTCAAATAGTATTTTTTTAACACAAAAAGTGCCCTTCTGGATCATTAAATACCAATTTTTAGTCGAAGCCAATCAAGAACTCACCGACAATCACCATGGACCGACTTAACTCCTTCACCCTTCGTCTCTACAATTTTTTGAAAAAAATATAATTATATTCAGAGAAATATTCCTTTCTCCTTTAGGCCTCCTTTAGGCCAAAGGCCATATAATACTACAGTTTTAATTCATTTACGCAATGCAAAAAATCTAATAACATAAGCCAACGTAAAAACCATACAAATAGAACCCTAAAATCTGTGCTAACTCCAGCGGAATAAGAAGGAAAATGCTTACAGAAAATCTGAGCTGATTGATTGATGTATGTAATCGCCAAGCCAAATAGCCGTCCAATATCCTGTGCCATGCTGACGAACTATTAACTGTGTTTATGTTGAAATAGAGAGGCTTTAGTTAGACAGATAGGTATACACTTCATTGCAAACAAAAGAAGGCTTACACTATTATATAGGTTACAAGTTTTCTTCCCTGCCCGCATGAACAACACTCTTTGATCTGGTGGAAAACCTATGCCCAGCAGCGGTCCACGAAATAGCCTACATCCTTTCTCAAGGTGTGTCTACCAATATATAAACTTGAAAAATTAGTCCCACCTGAGATATAATTTTTCAAGTTTATATACTGATATTATAATTGCAATTTAATTGCTGAAATATCAAATAAAGCTGAAAATATTACCGACAGAGTTATTATCGGATACTAGCGTGGACCCCGCAAACTTCTAATTGCCTCAATATAAATTTGATTTTGACATCTTAAATGTCATTGTCATCAGATACGGCATGGTTGGAAAAAAATATGAACAATTTATTTTTTAAATATTTGACTTTCAAAATTTTTTAATACTTATCATCCTATTCCCGACGAGGACAAATCCAAAAACACCAAAATCGTTAATCTTTACGAATCTAAACTAATATTATAAAGCTTAAGAGTTAGTTTGTTTGTTTGAACACGCTAATCTCAAAAGTACAGGTTCGATTTGAAAAATTATTTTTGTGTTGGATAGCCCATTTATCGAGGAAGGCTTTAGGCTATTAAAATCACGCTGCGACCAACAGGAGCGAAGTATGAGTGAAAAATGTTGCAAAAAAAGTCGCGACCATTATAACAGAAATTGACGCGGATTAAGTCACGGGCAACAGCTAGTCGTTGAACTAATACGCTGCTTTGCTATATTAAACCTTATTGGTATGAGCCTAATGTATCAATTACTAGCAGTGATTCTTCACTCAGTCGATCTACCTTCCAAGGGCACGTTTACGCCTTTAACAAATATTTGCTTATCCGGTAACACGGCCAATTTAGCGCTTTCCTATTAGTTTCTCACCAACTCGTATTTGGCAAGCGTGGTGATTACGCGAGTACCCATCATTGCTTTGGTAACTTGAGTTCAATGATGGAGGCCTCTTCCCTGCAGTGAGATGATTATAGACTGTTACAATTGCGCGTAGTTTCTAATAGGAACAGAGTTGTAACGTTCTCAGACGAATATAGCCCGATTCAGTCCGAAAATTAATTTAACCGGATGTTAAGTACTAACTAGAGGGTATCGTGGTCAAAGGATTACGGATTAATACGATATTAATTCACTGTAAGCCACTATAGTAGGTACTAACTCATACCCGCACCCGAGCGGTTGAGTTCTGTCTAAACTCCGTCATAAAAATTTGCAATAAAATGTATAGTGCGAAAAACCAATTAAAATTTAAATGTACGTGAAGTCCGAGGAATTTGTCACCGAACTGTGTTAAAATAACAATTTTAGGAGTTATTAGTGAAGTGTTATCATTAAAACAATTTCATAGTGTTTTTGTGACAAACTTGACGGTAAACAAACAGTGTCGCAAACGGCTGTTATGAACGAGTCTCTGACCTTACAATGACCAATAAAGAAATGCTCGTATACAATACAGTGCATAAATTCGCCATCATGACATAGACGCTTGTAGCGTAGCGGCTTAACGCACGGACTAAGTGATAGAACAAAATCTTGAAAAGTTCGTGGTTCAAACCTGGGTTTTTTTTTTTTTTTTTTTTTTTTTTGTTTGTTTTGGTTTTGCCATTGTATATTTTTATAATAGTATCAAGCCAGGCAACTTGATTCAATTAAGGTCAATTAAATAGTAAAGGTTTAAAAAATAAAAGGGGAAATCGTTCGTCCTTAATATGGCTCCTAGTTGCTCGAAATGTAACAAGCCTATAACTAATAAACAATGTCTGACTTGTTCGTTGTGTGATAAACAATTTCACCTGGACTGCACGAGTGTAACATTTCAGCGCTTCAAAATTATGACACCGACAAATAAAAGAAACTACAAATGTTTTCCTTCCTGCCGCTCAACGCCACAAAGCAGGGAATCATTGCAACCGGCGACTACCACTAATGAACTTGAAAACATAACACATCGAAGGAAACATGAAATCAATATCCCTATCGAAAACTCTTTTGAAGCTTTGACAGACGAAGAAGATCAATACAATTCCTTAACTTCCACACCTGCATTTGATTTAAATAGAAGCTTTTCAACACTGATTTCAACTCGTAATTGTACAGAAGATATGGAAGCTCTCAGATCAAAATTACAAAAATTAGAAGAAAAATTGGAAATAGCAGAGAATGAGATTTCTAACTTGGTTTCGGAAAACCATACTTTGAACAAAAAAATTTCAGAGTATGAACTAAAAATTGAGCGGTTGACGCATATTTGTAAAACACCAACTACAAACACCTACAAGAAGAAACCTAAGCCTAATGGTAGTAAAAAACTGAATTTATCTCAGCTAAGCGAATCAGGACAGCCGTTACCACATAAGAAAGATATTTTAAAAAACTCACCATCAGTTGTTAATAATATAGATACCCCAAAACAGCAGACTTCATCAAGCCCAAGAATACAAAGCAAATTATGTATTCTAAGCACAAATAAATATAGCGGTATTCTATCGAAGGCGCAACACTATTTCAATAATTATTCTTTGTGTCACTACTTGACACCGAAAAGTGACATCAGGCATCAACTACAAGGTTTAGACATTAAGTTGGAAGGATTTACCACGAACGACTACTGCATAATATTACTCGGCGAAGAAGATTTTTTGGAGACTAAAAATTATGTCGATCTAATTGTACATATAAGAAATATAATACAACCATTACGGCATACTAATGTGATAATTTGTTACCCTACTTATAAAATTGGAAAACTTAATAGTATGTACAACTGGCGAATTGAACATTTCAATAATTTATTATATCTTGATGTTATGACACATGAACATTTGTATCTTATTGACTCAAATCAAAATCTTCTTTATAATAGATCTATGTTTAATTATAATGGAACATTAAATGACTACGGTATTAATACTATTTTTGAAAACATGACACAAAAAATTGATGACATTAATTATTACTTCCGTGACCAGTTTTTTCGTTGACATATCTTTAAAAAATAATAATGTATCTAGAGGTAATATCATAAATAACTGTAATCTAACGCAATATAAATGTAAAAAAGAAAGTTTATGTGTGTTTCATCAAAATATGCAGGGATTGTTAGGTAAACTGGACATGCTGGAGTTGTGTATTGATAAACTTTCAGATCAAACTGGTGAACCGGATATTCTATGTCTATCAGAAACATTTGTACAAAGAGGAAGCGAAAATAATATTAAAATAAAGAATTTTAACGTTGCGAGTACTTTCTGTAGGAAAAGCAAAAAGCGAGGCGGAGTAGCAATATTGTCTAGGAAATCAATAACATGCATGCCAGTTCAATATTGTATCGAGTCTTCCGTTGAGAAGATTTTTGAATGTTGTGGGATAGAAATACCTAGCAATAAACTGATTGTAATTTGTATTTATAGAATTCCTAATAGATATAATGTAAAAGATTTTTTGTCACGTCTAGATAACATACTACATAAACTTACATATAATAATGACAAAAAAATTATAATCACAGGTGATCTAAACATCAATACTATGGTTGTCAATAATGATGTAACGGATTTCCGGGATTTGCTTAAATCATACAATCTCGAACTACACATAAATGTACCTACCAGAAAAAACGCATGCATCGACCACATGGCTAGTAATATCGAAAACGCAAAAGGCTCTGTACACGGTTTTCATCTATCAGATCATGATACATGCCAAACATTGGAATTCAAAATAAATGGTACTTTACTTTCGGGTTTCTGGTATTTAAATGTTAGAGATTATAATGAAGAAAATATTAGGAAATTTGAACAATACTTGCAAAGTCAAAGTTGGTCAGAGGTATATAATGAAACTGATGTGAACAAATGTTTTAATAAATTTCATAGCGAAATTTGTCTATTTTTTAATCTGTGTTTCCCAACACAACGAATAAAAATAAAAAACAAATCTGAGAGACCGGACTGGATTACTCGGGGAATAAAGAATTCATGTAATAGGAAACGTGATCTTAGAACATATTATTACAGACATAAAACTACTGCAAACAAAATCAATCTCCGAAAATACAGTAGAATCCTAAAAAAGTGCATTTATAAATCACAAACTATTATAAACAGTAGAAGATTAAATAAAGCAAAAAATAAGTGTAAAGCCGCATGGGATATTATACAAGACAAAAGAAATACAGACATAACAAATATTATTGAGACTATTACAGTTAACAATAACGATCTAACCCAACCAATGCATATAGCGGCAGCTTTTAACAATCATTTTACTTCGATAGAAACCTGCTCAACAACTAGTCACTATGCATTAGGACCCATAAATACACAGAGACATAGCATATTTATAATACCGACAACCGAAAAAGAAATTATAAAAATTATAAAATCATTAAACAATACAAGAACAGTTGGATATGACGAGCTTCCCACTTTTTTGTTAAAGCGATTTGACTATTTATTTGCCCCAGTTTTAAGCTACATTATTAATCTGACTTTTTTACACGGTATTTTTCCAGATGCTCTTAAGATTTCTATAGTTAAGCCACTCTTTAAGAAAAACGATAAGAAAAACATGACAAATTACCGACCTATAACCAAGGTACCTATAATATCTAAGATTTTTGAAAAGACAATGGCAACTCGGCTACAGAGTTTTCTGGATAAACATAAGATCATTGCCAAAGAGCAAAATGGCTTCCAAAAATCAAAGTCCACTTCATTGGCGGCATACTTGTTAATGAAAACAGTAACGGAACACATTGATAAAGGGATGGCTACAATGACAATATTTTTCGACATGACCAAAGCCTTTGATCTTGTTAAGCACAAGATACTAATCGGCAAATGCGAAAAATATGGTTTTAGGGGACAAGCTTTAGGTTGGATATCTAGCTATTTATCAAACCGCACGCAATGTGTAGAAATAAGCAAAGTTAATGAATACGGAGAGCTATTGTCATATAAGTCCTCATTTTTGGAAACTCAGTGTGGAGTGCCTCAAGGAAGTGTACTGGGTCCTTTATTGTTCCTCCTTTATATTAACGACCTACCGAGCATCATAAAATACCAAACTGTATTATTTGCAGATGACCTTTCTGTAGTAATACCTCAAAATATTACACATAGTCTTGCAGATGAATTAAACTTTACTGTAAATAAAATAAATGAATGGCTTACGGCAAATGGACTTCTTGCCAACGTATCTAAAACTAATTTTATTCAATTTCGAAACTATCAAGCAAACCCCGTTAATCCAAATATATTTTGTCAGGGTGAGTTGATTCAAGAAGTCCACGAAACAAAATTTCTAGGCATCATGGTTGATGAGAATTGCAACTGGAAATCTCACGTCCAGTATATTTGCTCAAAATTAAGCAGATTTGTATTTGCATTAAGACGACTGAGATCTATATCAGGAGAAAAAATTGCATTACAAGCATATCATGGCTATGTATCGTCGGTATTGCGTTATGGGATAATCCTGTGGGGGAACTCGACAAACATAGAAAAGGCAATAATTGTGCAAAAAAAATGCGTAAGGGCGCTTTATGGAATAGGCCCATTTGAAACATGCAGACCAGTATTCAAAAAATTAAAAATTCTAACACTGACTAGCCTCTACATTCTAGAAATATGTGTATTTGTTCGTAATAATCCTCATTTCTTTACAAAACCAATAGCTAATAGTAAACTGCGGCCGAGAGATACTGAAAAACTAGTAATGCCATTACATAAAAGTAAGTTATTTAGTAAAAATTGTTATATAATGTCGATTAAAATTTACAACCATGTACCACGAGAAATGAGAGCTTTGCCAACTAAAATACTGATATCAAAACTGCGTAAATGGCTAATTGAAAAGTGTTTTTATAACTTATCCGAATTTTTTGACTGCACTAATGTTTGAAGAATTAATTAAATTTTATAACTGACCACTATTATTAATTTATTGACAAATATGTTTGTAATCTGTTTACGTGCCGATCTAATTTAATTTAAATTGTAACTGACATTTGGCAAATTTATTGAATAATTGTTTAAGATGAGAATGTTTGGGTCTGACAATTAGACAAATATTATAAAAATTTTGCATGCCAAGATTTGGTAAAATATGTGGATCAAATTGTTCTTAACACCTGTCTGTACCATATTTTATGCAAATAAATATTTCATTTCATTTCATTTCATTTCATATACAAAGACGAGGGATACGTTTGGATTAGGAAACAACATTGTATATATTGTGCATACGTATTACAATGCTAGCGGCTTTGTCTGCGGATGAAATGTAGCATATTAACGGCCATTTCCAATAACCTATCTATCTGCAGTTTTGGCATATCGGAGATAGAAAACCACTTCTGTCTTTGTTTCTCTGGACGGCAAAAACAGAGTTAGAAACTGTTTCCTATCTGTAGGTAGACTCAATGTCATTAAAAATAAAATAGTAAAATAAAAAAATAAAAACTTTCATTTAATGTCTGCTCTAACATTTAAATTTTAAATAAATTTTAATGATGTATAAACTAAGCAACATAAACATAGTGTTTGTTTTATCTAAAACAACATTAAAATTACGTCTTATTCTAAATTAAACTAAAGAATTAAAATTGTTTACACCCTAAAGTAGGCCTGACTATATGTCTTAAAATAAATTCAAAAATATTGGTTGTTTGTAAAGTAGGTTTACGATCGAGATGTTTACGTGATAACGTCTTATTGGTGATAAAAGTTTTTGGGAAGTAAGGAATTAATGAAGATAACAATTTTTTCAAATTTTAAATTACATCTTAAACATTCAACGAAAACTTAACCGCACGAGAAAATCTCCATTCGTTTGTATGCCGCTAGAGTGAGAGAGACGGAAGATCGGTCCACTCACTCGAACGCTATGCCAGCCTCCGCTCGTGAGGATTCCGCGTGACAAGTTTCACGGAATGACTGGCAGCGCTCGAGATGAGACGGGAGATCGGTCCGTCTCTCTCTCTCGTTATACCTGCGATCGCGCTCGTGAGGTTTTGGTGTGACACAAGTTTCTGAACATGTCACCCGACTAAAACGATTTTAAAGACGTTATCACGTCAAAAATTACGTCAAGTACTTTAAAATATTAACTGTCGTGGTCATGGGCATGGGCCTATGTGTTTTAAGCTTTAAATTGTTTTTCGACGTTATTACCTATCTTATAAGGTACAAAGTTTAGTGGCAGTATTTAACCAAGCCCCTAAAAAGATATACGAAACAATTGTTAATAACAAGTCAAAAACGATCACCGAATGTCATCTCAAATGAAAATTTGAGTTTCAAGTCTCAGCAAAGTGTCAAAACCATTAATCAAGTACTTCGCCCACGAATCCATATTATTATCACGCTTATACACGTCAGGTGTCCCGATTCCAATCAAGGGCTCGACCCGATTCAATTTAAGTTTGTTCGCTTGCTCATGCCGAGTAAATCTTTTGTAATAAACCGAAGAAGGAAGATTCCTTATAATAAGAGTCTGTTGACACTGGCTAGCGAACGCGGGAGCGGTCAGAGACACAGGTTAAGAGGCAACACAAGGGCCGTTTTTCCATACAAACGTAGTCCCCTGTTTCCTACCTGGATAAAGCCGGTAGAGCAATAATTTTTGTTACAAAAATCTATGGCCACTATTAGCATGTTTCTATGTTTTCTGTTTTTTCAAAAATTAATAAATAAAAAAGATATGAGCCCTCAAAAATCAAAAAAAAAAACGCCAGATTTTCCGCTGTGTTCAAACATGCAGAAAACAAATTAGGCTAAATTTTAGAAGAAAAGGAAAACATACATTTACGGCCAAAGCCTTTCTTTAATTTCTAATGAAAAAAGTATTTAAATCGGTCTAGTTTTGGAAAAGTAATCGGGGGACTACGAAACGTTGATTTAGTGTTTTTAGTAGGTATTTTCGATCCAAGAAGCAATTGTCTTTATCACACTCTGCGGTGAAGGCGTTTGGCACTGCGCGACAGCAATAGATTTTACAAATACCTATTTTTCAATTCTCTCACCCGTAGTGTTTCCTCTTAAGCGGTGCAGAAAATTCTAATGTATACATAAGAATAATGTTTAATTTACATCTACAGTGTTTTTTCGAAGGTTTTCGTCAAGAAGCAGTTAAATTAATCACGTAACAAAAAAAACCTACAACTCTTGAGGTTTCCTACTTAAGATGGATGATAATAATAAAGGCTAACTATTTTAACTTTCAAAACGTTTACTACCGGGTGGCGGCTCCCAACTGATTCATAGCTGCATTTTAAATCGCAGATTTTTTATACTTTTTCACTTCATTGTCACAAACTGTGAGATTTACCGAGGAATTCGTTACGGGTTCGCCATTAGCTTGAACAGTTATTTCGCTATAAGCATTTTTGTTTTACACCTGACAAAACACTGTTCGCAACAAACATTTTAAGCGTAATCATGTTCAAGAAATACTGTTATAGTTACCATAAGTAGCGTCCAGTTTGATATGAAAAGTACTCAGCTAACTACTCTATAGTTTATAAATAGGTACGAAAATAAGCTCAGTTGAAAAAGCGGTAGCGGATACAAATCGCTCTCGCTTCAGCTTGTCACAATGTAGTACCGCCTACCCTACGTGCTTAATTGAGCTTGGTACGCTATTTCAATTACATAACTTTAATAGCTATTCTCTTTATTGGCATAAAGAATCTTTCGACGTAAGCTCCGATAAATTAGTATCTGGAACAAAATTACGAGAGAAACGCTGCCATCTCAAGCCCGAAGGTAATATTGTTTCAGAAATTAATATTATGACTGTATTAAATTTTGTATTTTGATAAAAGTAAAGTAAAGTAACAGCCTTACGACATCCTACTGCAGGACAAAGTCCTCCATCGTTGAATTCAATTACATAAATAATGGGCTTGCTCTTGATTTACATACTTAACAATTCGGTCAAGAAGAAGCCTAAGATGAAGCGAGCTTACCCAGAGGTACTGGTTCTCCCACATCAGCGGAACAAAGAAAAACTGTTTGGCGCTGGACTCCGGCAGGAGGGTGGTAGCATCCAGACAGCCTCTTACGTAGCCTACCACCGCAGAGGGATCTGTTAGCCGTCATCATTGGTTAGAAAACCAAAGATGCCGTTGCCCAGTGTGGACCGCTAGGAGGTAGATCCCACCACCCCATTGGTGGTGTTCATAAGCCCAAGCAACGTTCGGAAATTAGAAACTTTTGTTGTCCAACCCGTGGATTGAACCTAGAACCCCGAGATCTTGGAAAAGTAAGGGTACTTTTGTGCAATGTAAAATTTTATATTTAAACTGATTTTTAGTAAAAGTATGAAAATTTTATTATTGCCAATTTAAATGACTTCACAATTCTTAAAGCACACCAGTGTGTTTCCAGCTACTACAGTTATTATCGTGAAATTCTATTTTTTGTCAATATATCAAAACGTCAAGACAATCTGTGTTTTACCTTTTGTTTTACCGTGTGAGTTGCTGAAATATGTAACATCGCTTAAATCTCTAAGAAAGAGCCTTATATATTAAGAAAACCTATGCGACAGAATATAATTTGTAACATAAGCTTAACCCGTGTTCCGTTAATTAAGCGATTCATCAAAACGAGCCGCCATCCGCAAAACCCATTGTAAGTTTCTGAATATACGACAGAGCCTAGCCCAACGAAGGTAGTAGATCTCTCCCCTTCCGAGTTCTTTACAAAATAATCAGCAAACGCCAATCAGGTGAGTCTGCAGGCGGGGTCAAGTTACAATGGATGCTCGAGTAAGCTTTCTTGATGGTATATTTTTGGTTCTATCTAGTTGAAGTAATTAAGCCATGTTGCTGACGTTTTTTATGTTCCTTCGATAGGAAAACATTTTGGTAGACATTTTTCGATTGATACGAGGTGGGATATTTCGCATCCATGACTTTCTGCTATCCAGTCAATATGAGTAACGGAAAAGGTATTACTAATATTAGAGGGGAGTCATAATTTTATATGTTTTGGCACAGAACTGATAAAATTTTAGGTTATATGTTGTTAAAATCAAAATTAAAACATTTCTGCACATAAAAGGATTAATATTTTGTCCAGTTTTTCAGACAAAACGAGACTCACAAATTTTCACATCATTACATCTTACAATGTTATCATGAGATAACAGTCGTTAAGCCCTGTTGAAGGCCTTCGGGCGGCTTGATAAACGTCCCACCGGCGGGGTGATGTTGCCACAGCGTCGCCCTTGCCGTCCACCAACTCGCACTAGGCCAGGGTGGTGGTACTAAGGCCTTGACCCCTCTCCTTAAAGAGGAGAGAGAGCCGTGCTCTACAGTGAGCGAAAATGGGTTGTTAATACTAATACTACATCTTCCAAAAATTTACTATAGAACTCGAGTCAACTAGACCCCATGTATACCACGTGAGCCATCTCCACACATCTTCCATTGTGTCCTCACTTGTCAGATCTGCAAGCGATGTGGCAATATCGCATATTAATTACTAGCTGTTCCCCGCAACTTCGTCCGCGTCATTTTCCGTTATTATGATCGCGATTATTTTTGCAACATTTTTCACTCATGCTTCACTCCTATTGGTCTTAGCGTGATGTTATATAGCCTAAAGCCTTCCTCGATAAATGGACTATCCAACACAAAAATATTTTTTCAAATCGGACCAGTACTTCCTGATATTAGCGCGTTCAAACAAACAAACAAACAAACAAACTCTTCAGCTTTATAATATTAGTATAGATTCCCCGAAAAACACTTTGTTCCCGAAATTGCTTCATAAACGGCGCGAGTATCGTGCAACAATAGATTTTTTTGTTAATACATCACAAAAGCTATTGTCGAGTGGTGAATAAGCGCTTTCTCTGTGACACTTTGTAAATATGGCCGGCGAAGTTGTTGAGCCTGATGGCTGGGAGATGACGGGGCTAGTTGAACTTCTTAGTCACGGCAGTAGACAATGATACTTGTATCTCACTAGATCTGAGTTAAAATGGAAAATACTCTAAATATACTTTGGTAGTTACCGAAGAAAAAGCGTTAAAACAGAATTGAAGAGCAAATTAATCATGTCCGAACTGATCTTGAGGAATTCAGTCATTTGTAGCTAAGTAATTACCGTTTTAAAACTACACAAATGTAAAAAGCCTTGTCGTATCGTGCAATTACGTTTAATACTGATACATGTGAAACCAAAAGGACATTTCATACGCAGAAAACATGTAAAATATTGAGGTATTAATAGCTGTAATCGATTATTGGACTATCGATACTCCATTATTCATTATTGTTGATCCCCCATAATATTCTATACAACAATTAAAGCCATCGTATCCAAAATTCATTGACAGTTTAATTACTTATATTATCAAACGAACGTTCATTTTAAATTACTCATACATCCATTAATTTCCTAACTTTTCAAATATAAACCTTATCACCATACATTTTCGGGACAATATCCAAGTTTACCAATAAGCATCTATCTCCCAAAACAAGCAGCGATGCCTTAATAGCTAAAAGTTCATAGAAGCACCTGTTCCGAAGGGATTTACAACTAATTTATGTAAAGTAAGTTTGAAGTTACAGCCGAGAACAGTTTATGGCAATATTTTGATTAAAGACAACTGTAATTAGTATAGTTGGGAATGAATCAAGTTATGGAAGTTTGAACAAGTGTAAGTAACAGAATATGGAATAATCCGTCGCTCAGAACACTTCAGTGTTGCTTGCACAATAAACAAAGTCAAAAAGTGTGCAGGCAACCCTGTGTAAACTTAAAAAAATAACTTACAGTATACTTACTGTAAATCTAAATGCCTATTTGCTATCATTATACACGTTTTTAGTAACTGATCCTAATTTTTGGGCACCTTTCTGATAAATCATTTGCACCAACTTTTACTTCTATTTAACTTATCATCATCATCATCATCATCAGCCTATCGCAGTCCACTGCTAAACATAGTAAACGTAATGTTGTACGCCCTCAGGCCAGGTGGAGTGATGATTTGCGCAAGGTGACTGGCAGGAGCTGGATGCGAGAAGCCGAGGATTGACCTAAGTGGCGTGCATTTGGAGAGGCCTATGTTTAGCAGTGGACTGCAATTTAACTTATCGTTAAAGCAAAAATGTAAGTCAGTGAGAAGGTTTGTTTATGTTTCTCATTAGAAGTCATTTTACATTAGTCGAGGGTGAATGTTACTGATGGTGATTTTCAAGGATCGATGTGTTATTAATTTGAAGCAAACTTTAGGTTGAATGAGAAGAGGTATTTGTGTTTTAAAATTTTTCTACTTTTGTTCCGCAGCACAAATAACAAAGACGCCAAAATCTCGAAAAACTGTACTTTTCCCAGTAGCTTTTCTTATTAAAACAAGACATAAAGTTAGATAAATTACATAAATTTGCATTTTGTTTCTTTTCTGACATTTGAGAAAAGAAACAAAAAAGAAACACCTACCTACTTAGCGACAGTAAAAAAAATGTACCAATATTGCTTTACTTTTATGTACCCGCCCCATACCAAAACCAGCCAAAATGTCTAGTATTTCATTTGTGAGATAGATATAAAATATGTCTAACTACACCTTAGTATTATTCCAATTAGATACACACAGCGTCTCAAATTCTGTTAGACACCGTACGTACTGTATGACAAAGCAGAATCCAAGATGCATTACAGTAGGTAACAGCATTCAATTATACCGCTCACGTATTGTTATCGGTCCTATTTTAGTTAATTGGTTGTAGCTATGGGATTTCCATTCACAGACAGATCAATAAAACATATATGAAAATATAATTCGTTGAATAATTTTTATTCAACTGTCTTAGGTGGAACATTTACGGTCGAGTGGTGTAACAGTTGAATGAATGATGAATGAATTTATAAATGAACAAATGAATGAATGGTACAATGGTACCAAGACAGCCAGCGGCCATCTTGAAACGTAAATTAATTTGTTAGTTGTTACTTTATTAAGATCATGTTAATCCTATTAATATGTTTAGTTAATCACACTTATTTAAGTTTCGGTTTGACAGGCTAAACGCAAATTTATTTCAGATGATAACATAATATTCGTTTCAAAAATATACATCAAACTCATTTCTAGATTTCAGTAATAAGATTATACAGGCTGTCATTTTAATAGTATTACCAAACAAAACTAGCATTGCAAATGCATTCTATGACAAACTCAATTTGAAATCCACATTTTAATAATTTTGTTAGGTATGTCTTTTGAAGTAACTAACAATGCGTAAAAATCCAATTTCTTTCAGAAAGAAGAAAAAAAAAACAAGTCAAAGTGAGAACATCAAATTATAAAATCGCCTTTAATAATAATATTTTGTTGATACAGACAGTCTTTTGGCTAGCATTACCATTTAGTTACAACCTTTAAGTATTTCAAATATTACCTCTGCAATTTACTTCGTAATATGTCAAAATACAGACATACAGAGCGGAGGGAAGGGAGGGTCTTCGTCACGCCTGCTTGCCTCTCACGCTCCGTGCTCCGCTACGTGCATGTATTTAGACGAATTTATTACACCGTAATATGCGAGTACGAGTTATGTACGTAGTCTAATTATACGGGCGTTGCATTGAGCTGACAGTTAAATTAGAAAGAGTTTTGCATATTGTTAATTTGTTTGGGAGTTATTTAAAAGGTTCAGTTAGTTTATTATGTTTCAGAGTTGTTTAAAGTGATTATAACCTTATAATAACGGATATGATTATCGTCATCAACAACACAGGCCATGTTAAAAGCAGTGATTGCGTTTCTTGTGCTACTTCTTTTCGGCAATAGCCTCAGAATTATAACAGTGGTAAGATAAAAATTAGGACCTGCAAAAACGCTGCCTGTGTTCAACTTGATTTATAAATCATTAATTTTATAGACTTACAAAGTTTTACAGAAATACAATCTATTTTCTTAATAACCGATTTCAATTAGAAGGAGTTTTCAATTGGCATGCTTGATTGGCGAGTTGTTGCCCGCAGTTTAGCCAAGAGTGATGGGCTGATTCTTTTGGTCAGAGAAGTCGCCTATCCCACCTATACCCAACTTTTTCTAGCAGTATGCCCTTAGTCTCTTCTTATAACAATCATAGAAAATATGTTGTTTATGTGCTAAAACCTCACATCACAGAAAAAACTAAACGTAGAATTTTGTAATTTCTAAGCCCCTTACAAATTTTCAAAAGATAATGCACAAGTTTTTTTTTACAGCGCAAAGGGGCTATTGTAGACAGTTTAATTACACTAAAAACTATGAAATTCAGCAAGTAATACCGTCTGAAACCGCATGTATTGGGAAAAGTCAGAAAAAAGTTGTGATTGAATATTAAAAAGTAAAGTAACATTTATTTAAAGTACGAGGTTAGGCAGCCATCGAGTATAATATCCACCTACTTACTACGGGACCTTCAGCACTCACGTTCATGCACTTGAACAAGTCATTAAGGAATCGATACAACCGAATATTAATCGACCTGAATATAATATCAGATGCCATTTGCATTTCGACGCTCGCCACATGTAAATTCGCTTCATACCGATGACACGTGCCGTCACGTGACAGAGGCTTAATCAACCCTGACGCAGTGCCGACAACTCGAGTGATTCCGATTATTCGATTGGCAGGTACGTTTACGGGTATGCTAAATATTTTTGACAATCGATTCGGAGAATGGGATCATTGAAATGTGTCGATTTGAAGTGTGGAGATGTTTCCATTATTGTTAATTATTAGTAAACAAAAAAGGTTTTTAAGCTATTGCATAGCTTCTATCGCGGGCCTTGAGCGTGGAGACCGAATCCAGAAATACCGTAACGAAAATAATCCTAACACCCACACCCACACCCACACTCGGGGCGAGGCACGATCGAACAATTTTAAATTTCCGAAATTTAAAAGAATTTAGAAGAAAATAAGGATTTTGTCAGTATGGTTGCCCATGGTAACCATATCTGCCAAAATAACAGAAAAATTTAATTACAAAAGTCAAAATTAGAAAATACCTACATAAAATTATAAAATTAAGCTATTGGATTGCTACTATCGCGGGCCTTGAGCGTGGAAACCGAATCCAGAAATTCCGTAACGAAAATAACCTAACACTCCCCACTCTGACCGGCACAGCAGTGATACTTTTTAGTTTTATAATTGCATAAGTTGATAAAAAATGCTATGTAGGTAATAGCTTTACCGCGGCAGTCTCCGAGTGCCACACGTCTTTTTTACCACGCTTTTATTAGCTTGGGTTGTATCTATGTATGTATGTATGTATGTAATAGAATCTTTGAGCTTAATTTTCACCGATTTTCAGAAGTTTGATTAATTTGAAACTTTGCACACGTATCAAGAGCCGATGACAATGCAATAATTTAATAACAGTTTTCCAAGTTTTCCTCTGTAAGAGGGAGTAAAAGAGATAGAGCTAGCGCGCGATCTGTATCAATTATGTTTCCTGCATAGGTTTGGACTTACAGTCGGTAAAGAAGGAATCAAATCTTATAAACTAAACTAAAAGTAAAAAATAAATTATAGTTTAGTTAGTTAGTATAGGGTGGGGGGCTTGTTATAATTTACATTTACAACAATCTAAATCAAGCCCCCCACGCTTTTTGTATAATAATATGAATTTTTCAATTGATTACTACAGTTTTATTTTTAATTTTTTAGTTCAATCTGTTTTAAAAGCGTGGTTTTTTAGTTTTTTAAACTTTAATTTATTTTTTATTGTTTTGGGTCTGAGGGCTTATGGTACCTTCAATATAATTATATCAATGTCCATGATTTGCACAAAAAAAGTGCTTTGATAGTTACATAAATTAAAATCTGAACCAGAACGCGAGGTTGCATAAAGTTATTTATTACTTAATAATTACCTACTGGTCTTATGACCGCTGTTTTGCCCACGTATCTATACTAAATCTATATATATATCGCCGAAACATGAGCCTAGCAGTAGGATAGAAATAGCCTTTGTCCTGTCTCAAATTATAAAGTTTATTGTACGTAATTTCGTCAAAAAAAATCAGACAAAGAAACTTTTACATTAATAAGTAGTATTACTAAGGATTTTAAGAAGTTCCTAGTTTTTATTTTATTTATAGATGTTAACAGCCAGATCATAATGAATTGCAATTAAAAATTTAAGAATGTCATCAAAATAAATAATAATAAATAAATATGGACAACATCACATACATTGTTCTGATCCCAATTTGAATAACTATTTAAAGCATTCGTATTTTGGAAACCAGAAACAGAAACTGTACAAAAGTTCGAACACGTTTTCATAATAGTTCCCGTTGTTAGTCTAGTGTTTTTGAAACTGCAAGCCAAAGCACAGAGGGATTCTCAACCACAGACTATAAATATGCTATTGTAAATTGTAACAGCCCCACTTACGGGCCCATACATAACTTATGTGGTTAGGGCGCTTTCACACTCGCAAAGAATATAATATTCGCGTTTATCACAGAGTTTCATTTGTTTTGGTGTCAATGATAATGACTAACCTGAGGCTTTACTCCGTAACGCAATGTCCGTAAATTCAAATCCATTTGTCTCTGTCACTCATACCAATGTCTTTGAATAACTGAAAGAGACATACATATATGTATATTCTAACTTTTTGTTGCGCAGTAGTGCTTCTAATTTGATACTGGCAACCTCTATGGTCACGGAGGCACAGATAAAATAAGGACCAGATACACAGTGCTATGCAATAATGATACTTCGAAGTGTCATAACTACCGTAACGTACAAGTACTTGAGTTTTTGCGCGGGAAACGAGAAGAGAAAGATGGACTTTTGTTTCGTAATTTTGTGAAATTATACTAAGCGGCATTTACTCTGATAAAGTAAAATAGCATTATTATGATAATGTGACAGTGAGTAGGATAAATGAAATAAAAGTGTGAAACAAGGAAAGGCGCTCCTATTTGACTCGAATCCACGTTCTCAGGTAAAACTCTTGTAATCATTGAAATGTATGAACCACCCATACATTTCAATAAATCAGGTTAGTATAGATTTAGGTTAGGTTAGGCTATTATGTTTATGTAAGTATTTATGATATTGTATGTATTTTAAATTGACATTATAACTAAAAACTAGGCTGTATAGACTTGACCGAAACCGTTAAATTTTTATGAAAAAAAACGTAAGTACTTGCTTATTTTTAAGAATGTACTACAACTACAAATAAGGCGCAAAATGCACTCCAATGTTCAGTGGGGACGTTTTTCTGCCACTGATTTTGTATCTAATTTTTACTTAACATAAATACACGAAGGTCTGACGTACTCATTTTTATTTACGGTGAATTTAGTGTGACCAAACAAACTTGACGCTCAGCCTTGTAGTTTGAGTAATGGGTCCTGGATCTTGGACTCGATTAACGGTTCGGGCAACTATACTTTAAAATTTTCGCACTCCCGGGTTTATGATCATCAACTCGCATTTGGCAAACGTGGGGATTATTCCTGTAGCCATGCTGTGGTAACTTAAATGAAATGATGGAGGCCTTTGCCCTGCAGTAGGATGATCATAGGCTGTCTTTACTTTACTTTGCGTACTAAGTCGATTAAGATTTCATTGGCACAAATAATTAACCGAAAACCTTAAAAGTCGTTAGTGTGAAAAATATCCAACAGAAATCGTAATGCTTGCGGTAAGAATGACTCGATTAAATACATTTATTATTCAGTCGAGTCATTCTCCTACCGCAAATAACTGTTGAACAATAAACCCAAGTGAAACTATGTATTATAGCGATATAAGTACTTAATTTTAATGACAACTTTAAATTTTTTATTGTTGCAATAAAATTGGCAACAACTTTTACTAGTACACAATCCTATAATTTTCATTTTAAGATCGCACATAAAATGTACTCCTTCCAACATTTTGTTATTTTATTTGCAACTTTATTTTGTTTGGCTACTCTATTACTATGTATTATCTTTGATTTTGTTTCAATCGTCTGTAAGTTATGTAACAATTCACTGAATCGTATTTCAAAATGTCCCGCAAGACGTGCATATAGCGGTTTCCTGCAACCTTCATCAGATCGTTGGACCACCAGGTAGAGGCCTACCCACAAATCGTTTCCCCACAACTATCGGATATCTTTTCTTTGCGTCCCTCCTACAGGCACTTCTTTAAGTGATATTGGTTACCTTGTTTTTCTACGGATTTTTTTCCGATACTATCACGCAGGGAAAAACAATGCATACCACTATCTATTGTTAGTTGTTGACCCTGAGTCTCATTATGACGTCTATTATTAAGCTTCAATTCTTTAAGTCATCACCAAGGCTTTATGAGACCCATCTAAAACATCCACGCTTCAGTTCCATAAGTCATCACCACACGCAATGATCAAGGCTCTTTGAACTTCCAATGATACGCATTCATACTACTAATCACCAATATTTTATCTATACTAATATTATAAAGCTGAAGAGTTTGTTTGTTTGTATGTTTGAACGCGCTAATCTCAGGAAGTACTAGTTCGAATTGAAAAATTATTTTTGTATTGGATAGTCCATTTATCGAGGAAGGCTTTAGGCTTTAAAACATTACGCTGCAACCAATAGGAGCGAAGCATCAGTGAAAAATGTTGCAAAAATAATCACGATGACAATAACAAAAATTGACGCGGACGAAGTATTTAATAACGAAATATTTTTACCAGTTATTTATACTAGTTCACGCCCGTCATTCTGTCCGCGCCCTTACGCAGCACACAAAGGCTGAAAGCGAAGGGCATGGTCCTTGACCACTTTGTGTAAAGCTGAAAGCGCTTTAGAGAGGCTGCATCAAATGCATAGTGAAACTTGCTTTGCTAACCTCGCAGGTTTATTGAACGAGGATTTGGGGTGCATTGTTGGATTAAGTCTTTATAATGAAACAGATTTTAAGAAACGCTTATTTAGCTCATGTTTTACAATTTAAAAAAAATCTGAAATGACGCCTAAATATTTTTTTGTATGATTTTGTATACGTTTCATTGATGGAGATGTTTCTTGTTCAACGATTTATTCTAATTAAATTTGGAAAAAATCCAGTCCATAAAAATACACTAATACTATTAAAATAAAATCGGTGACAATATGACCATATTCCTTGTTCAATATTGGTTTTTATAAAATAACCGGCTAAGTGCGAGTCGGACTCGCGCACGAAGGGTTCCATACCAAAAAGGCCCAAAAAACGGGTTTGTTGAATGGCAGCCAGTATTAAATATTTATTTTATTTTGTTTTTAGTATTTGTTGTTATTGCGGCAACAGAAATACACAATTTGTGAAAATTTCAACTGTCTAGCTATCGCGGCTCTTGAGATACAGCCTGGTGACAGAGCGACGGACAGACGGACAGACGGATAGACGGACAGACAGTGAAGTCTTAGTAATAAGGTCTCGTTTTTACCCTTTCAGAATAGTATTTGATTTTGACGTCTTAAATGTCATTGTTATCAAATATGGCGTGGCTGGAAAAATTTATAAACAAGCACACCGAAATCATAAAAATCGGTCCAGCCCTTCTTGAGTTATAAGTTGTGTAACTAACTCGACTTTCTTATATATAATAAGATTAATCAGCAAGATGTTCAAAAACAATATTAACAGATATGTTGGGGTTTTCCTACATTCTTAGAATAATAACACCTAGGAGCCGCGTCTGAACCAAAACGTAAGCGTAAACGCGTGCCATTTAATTATCCTTGTGTGCGTAAGCTGAATAAATCTACGCTCTTCTAACGCACACAAATATGGCTTCAGTGTTACCATCATCGGGCGTTTACCCACAAAAAATGGGAAAACGTGTTGTTTTGTTATAACACGATTTGCCATGTGTTTAGTATTATCTTTAAATACACAAGAAAATATGATTACATTCATAAGTATATAACACACGCATACGTTTTGGTTCAGACGCGGCTTCTAGGTGTTATTTTATTCTAAGATAATAAGATTAATCAGCAAGATGTTCAAAAACAATATTAACAGATGTTGGGGTTTTCCTACATTCTTAGAATAATAACACCTAGGAGCCGCGTCTGAACCAAAACGTAAGCGTAAACGCGTGCCATTTAATTATCCTTGTGTGCGTAAGCTGAATAAATCTACGCTCTTCTAACGCACACAAATATGGCTTCAGTGTTACCATCATCGGGCGTTTACCCACAAAAAATGGGAAAACGTGTTGTTTTGTTATAACACGATTTGCCATGTGTTTAGTATTATCTTTAAATACACAAGAAAATATGATTACATTCATAAGTATATAACACACGCATACGTTTTGGTTCAGACGCGGCTTCTAGGTGTTATTTTATTCTAAGATAATAAGATTAATCAGCAAGATGTTCAAAAACAATATTAACAGATGTTGGGGTTTTCCTACATGCAAGATTTATGTATGCTGAGAAAATTAGCTATGTATTAAAATGACTAAAAAAAATAATTATATAAAAACGGTGATTAATAAAATTAGTTGAACACGCGAATCGTACAGAATCAGAAAACAATCCTTTCGAAAATGGCGAGACAATTTTTTTTTTCTTTTTTTTTTTTTTTCTTTACTGTCATCGTTCCAAAGAGGCAAAATAGTTGAAGTCGCTACAGATATATCAAGCTCTTCAATGAAACATCGACTGAAAACTAATGATATTTCTTGCCACCTCCAAATGAGAAGGTGGGTTCAAAAGAAATCGTATTTAAACAGTGAACCTCCTGTTGAAAATAAGAATGTTTACTTTACAAACTTCTGGTTGGGACAAAAAGAACTCGACTACCAAGTTTGAGTTGTAGATTGCGGTCGAAAGTTGAAATTATGCCGGCATTATTCCGGGACCTTTGTAATTAATTTGTGTTTTGTTTTACTTTCACGGGATGGATTTATTTCTGAGAATCAAATAACGGTCGGAACACTTGACGATTTTTGAATGTGGTATACCTACTCGTATTTCGTTTGACCGTTACTGATGTCCAATTTCAAATGATTCTGAAAAAGTTGGTTTCAAAACAAAGCAATTTTTTAAAATATTTTTTTAAAGTCAGAACGATGTTTAGTTAGACAAAGATATCGAAGACGTAGTTGCCGAGGGCAAAGGAAACCAACGCTCTTTTTCTTAACAAATATAGGTATTTTCAGATTATATGACAATTTAGGTTAATTTAGGTAAAATACTCGTAGGTTCAACTAATATAAAAAAAAATCAGTAGATGCTCATTCGGTGAAGACATATTTCTTCCACTGATACTGTTTTATTATACATGAATCAGGGACAATTGTTAAACAAAAAAACAGTTTCAAAGATTTTAATATTTTACCACTTTAAAAGCAGCCGCAACAAACTTAAAGTTGTGACTTACTTCTAACTTTTTCTATTGAGTCACAGCTTGCTTGCGACAGAAGACTTAGCATAACCTTGTTTTATAAAAGCATAACATAAAGTTTTGTCGTGTGTTGCCAGCCTAGAATAAAGCAGCGCCGTGAACATGCGAATGTGACAAGAATTTTTTTATTGTCGGTATATTTTTGTAAAATGAGTACATATAATATTTCTGCAAAGCCCCAGGAGGCGCTTTTACACGTCCCAAAATCAAAACCTACCTACTGCTTCGGGACAAATGTGGGCTAGAACCGAGAAGAAGCAGCGCAAGAAACTCAGTTAGGTACTATTGTAAGCCTATATTTTAATTAGGTATTATGTTTACAAAAGATATATGCCAGTGCAAGCTAGAACAATTTAAAGCAATACATTCCTAACATTTATACGGTACTAGATGACCCGTTAAACTTCGTATCACCTATCCTTACGACAAAAATGAGTGAAAATTTTGAATTGGAACATTAATGTATGCGAAAATTTTTTTTTTTGTTTTTACTATCTTCCTCCCTATATTTCCATAAGTTCTCACCTTTTAAACCTTCCCTGGACTGCTACAAATATTTCAAAACCAAAATCAGCTAAATCGGCCTAGCCGTTCTCGAGTTTTAGCGAGACTAACGAACAGCAATTGCTTTTTATACATTATATATAATATATAATATATAATATATATAATATAATAATATATAATATATTTAATTTCATATGTTTAAACTTGACAAATTTTTTTTTGGTAATATTACTTAGAGGCAACTCAGGCAACTTTAGCTTTAGTAAAAACTAATAAAACTGGTCAAGTGCGAGTCGGACTCGCGCACAAAGTGTTTCGTACCAAAAAGGCCAAAGAAACGGGTTTGTTGTATGGGATTAAATATTTATTTTATTTTGTTTTTAGTATTTGTTGTTATTGCCGTTGCCGTATCAGAAATACATAATATGCGAAAATTTCAACTGTCTAGCTATCGCGGCTCTTGACATACAGCCTGGTGACAGAGCGACGGACAGACGGACAGACGGACAGACAGCGAAGTCCTAGTAATAGGGTCCCGTTTTTACCCTTTGGGTACGGAAACCTAAAAATGAAATCTTTTTTTTTCTCTTAATAGCTAATCTTTTCGACGAGATTTCATTGGATACTATTCAAGCTTAAATTTAATTTATGTATTACTGTAACCAGTTTAAAGACAGAATTGGGAATTCACATGCTTGAAGATTGATTCTAATTGGCTGTTTATTGAAAATAGATGATCCTAATTGGCTATTTATAGACAATAGAAATGGTAATCCAATAGACTGTAAAATGTTTATTTCTGTCAAACGTAACATTCCTGCGTTACTTTAAAACAGATGAGTTTAATACGTTTTAGAACTCCTCAAACTAAATATAGTTACACAAAGGATTTCGCATTGCTCAAAATAATTCTCAAATCTCAATTCATTTGGAACTGGATTCCGTCGCCACATCAAAGCCATCTCGCTCGCAGTTTTGATTTGAAACTAGTTTGAACTGGTTTGAACCGGTTTGCGCCTGTTTGAAGCGGTTACGATTCCGGTTTCAGTTGAGTTTTCTCCTTTCTAGTTGTAGTTTTTATTCCGTTTAGAAGTTGTGTAAAACTTTCAACGGTTTCGAATGTGTTGGAATGCTTTCGTTGCTTTATTTTCAAACAGCTGAATAACCTCTTAAAGGCATAAAACGTACGATTTGTGAAACTTTTTTTGTTCGCTATCCTTCAGCATTTTAACTTCTTACCTAAATATTAGAATCAAAACAAAGGTAGCATGGAAAGATAATTACTTATATCTTATGCAGGATGAAATTTTAATCACTTTCCAAAATTTTTGTACGCGATCAGTATCGTATTTAGAGCCCATTTATGAAGTAAAAAATGTAAATCAAGTTTTCACCCGAAAATATTTTTTGCAATATAGTTTTCAATTTATACAGTTTTAGGCCTGTTATGGTATAAAGGGAAAATCAAAAACTTATGATTAGTATCGTAATGAATGAATGTGATGTGCATCGCGTAAAAAAGTGTTGCTAGGCGGCCATATCAAAAATTGTAGATTTTTGGCGGACATTTTCTAAGTGCTTTATCTTGACATTTTTGTACTGGGCTATACCAAAAGAAAAATCATTTGTTTTTTGTCTCGTAGATTGATATATTTAAATTTGGAAGGTGGAGTTATTACATAATTTAAAACGTTTTCTTTTATTTTAATGTCTTGTTAAACATTTGTCTTCCGAAAACACCTATTACCTAAAGTTTATTCTTTTGTAACTACTCGTACCATGACTATAGTACGACATATAAGATAAGTTTCGCCTTTTATTCTTAAACTAGCTGACCCGGCAAACGTTGTTTTCCCATAAAAATGATTAAATTACTAAAATGGCTAACAAAAAATAGGGGCTGGTGGTAAAAGGGTAAAAATTTAGGGTTGTATATATTTTATAAAATTTTAATATTTTACTACCCTACCCCTACCCTACTCCTACCCTACCCCTACCCTACCCCTACCCTACCCTACCCTACCCCTACCCTTACCCTACCCCTACCCTACCCCTACCCTACCCCTACCCTACCCCTACCCTACCCTACCCTACCCCTACCCTACCCCTACCCTACCCCTACCCTACCCCTACCCCTACCCTACCCTACTTGTGAATCTAACCCATTCCCAGATCCCCTTGAACACACACAAAAAATTTCATCAAAATCGGTCCAGTCGTTTGAGAGAAGTTCAGTGACATACACACTCACAGAAGAATTATATTATATATAAAGATGATATCAAAAATGACTACTAATTACTTGTATTTTCGCCACAATCTCTCTGAAAATCAAAATATTGAAAACCTTACATATTTTTACACCCAAATCTTTTACAATGCCAAACAAAGAATATTCATTTCGCGCCAACGAAACAATATAACAATGGCATTCAGTAATTCTATGTATCAAAGCATCGCGCTTTTCCCGATTGTATTCAGACACAATCTCCTCGATTCGCTGACAAAAACACAGTCGTAAATTTAACGAATGCAGTAGGATCAGTCTAGATTAAACATTTTAAGCGTCTCTTTTTGTGTTTAAAAGAAGTATTGCGAAAAAATATTACGTCATCACCAGTGCCTGGTTGGTGAAAGTAATTCGGCCTAAGTAAGAGTTTGCTGATCTTCGTCTTCTCAACATACATAGGAAGAGAAGAGATATAAATAGGTATGTTGTCGTAATTAAATTTGCGATTAATAATTACCTAACCCAAAGTTCCACAAGTCCTAGACCGTTTCTATTTGTGATAAATTACCGCTTTAACGCTTTAATTAGGATAAGGTAACAAATGCGAGGAAGATGTCATTTCAAATAACAGAGTCGTATCGTTCAAACCACAGAACATAGAAGTGGTTCAAACCTATCCAAGTACTCAGGGGCAAGTCGGAGTAAAAGTACTTAGGTGAGTTAGGAAAAAAATATCTTGCTGAAATCTGAAGTTGCTGTGTGTCTTCTTCTTCTTCTTCTTCTTCTCAGCCCTCTTCTACCATTCTCTTGGTGTAGGCCTCCATTCTTTCATGCCAGTCTCTTCTATCCTGAGCCACCTGTATCCACATCGATCCGGCTTCTCTCTTGATGTCATCCCTCCATCGCATTTGGGGTCTTCCCACCGGGCGTTTCTCTCCCCATGGTCTCCACTCAACAACCGTCTCACACCAGGAGTCATGTTTGCGGGCGACGTGGCCTGCCATTCCCACTTAAGCTTCGCCGCTCGCTGGACATCATCAGTAACTCTACTTTGCTCTCTTAGCCACTTATTTGTCATGCGGTCTCGCAGTGTTACTCCTACCAGTTTTCTCTCTATTGCTCTTTGGGCCACATGCAGTTTATTAATGAAGTCTTTAGTAAAAACCCAAGTTTCAGCACCATACGTGAGCACTGGCAAGACACATGCGTCAAATATGCGAGCCTTTTGTTCCGCGGTGATGTTTATCCTGAGAGCAAAATCTATCTTGGAGTACGCGGCCCACGCTAGACGTGTGCGTCTAATAATTTCGTTGACCTGGTTTTCTTTGCCTATCTTAATCTCCTGACCAAGATAGATATACTTCTCCACTCTATCATCTGTGTGTAAACCTGTTGAATGTACTTGTATTGTGTCAGGAATGAAGTCGTTTACATGCGACGTAGCATTTCAATATGTTGCCAATAAAGAGGCGGGCGTCAGAAACAAGATGTAGGTACAAACACGACATGACTTTAAAATTGTGACACGAAATTACATGTCAAACTTTAATACCTTTGTATTATCTCGTCATTTTAAAATCATTTAAATTTCCTAATTTCACACCCTTTGGCAAATTACAAAATTATAATTGACGAGCCCCGTTTCAAAGTTATAATTACAAACATTTTACTAATTTATTAATGGAAACTGAGAAGCGCCTTAATTAATTATTAATTTGTAGGAATTTTCGTGACTTTCAAATAGAATTTTACTACAAATTTTAATTTGATCACAAACACAAAATTAATTCAATCCCAATTTACGTAGTATTTTTTAACAAAACTAAACAAGATATAACCGACAACACGTGCAAATAACTATCATTTAGTGCTCTAAAAGTTTTTAAATTCTGTGATTAAAAGGCTTTTGCTCCTATTTTTTAAGTTTACGGTCCATAGGTCTAGTCAAAGTCTTTAATATAATTATACGGTTATATTACAGTACTATTTCAAAATATTGTACTTGATATAACTCTATTTACATATACTTTAGTTCCCCATTGTTTCGTCGTTTTCAATAGTTCACCGAAAAATCCAACCTTCCCATAACTTCGAGTGGCAATAGAAATTGTTTTGGAAAATTTCACAAACTTGACGCACGATATTGCCATGACGCAGTATGCGTGATGTCGGTCGTCATAGTCGTCATAAAGCGTCATGCATGCGTGTCAAGCCACGTGTTTCTCCCCTAAGGCCTAGTTTGCAACTATTTAGTAGTTCACGATCCAGGAAACGGTGGCGAAATGGGTGCAATGTTTAATAACGGCGTCTCCCTTTTACTCGACCATGTAGCAAGATAGGGTTATGTTTTCAATTCGTATTACAGGCACAAAACAAAATTGATGAAGTGTTTATATGTCTAAAATAATATGTGTCTTAAAGATTGGCCATTGGTAGTAGTACATCGGACAAAATACAAACGTGCACATCATTTCTGACCTTCCTGATAACACTATATAAGTAAAAGTTACACAAATTATACTAAATAGCAGTTTAAACAAGATCAAATCAAGATTTATCGTTATTTTTATCTGAAATCTTGTTTGGTTTAGATATCTGCAATGTAAAATTGGTGTGCCAATATTCGGACACTTTTAGGTCTGTGTTTAGGTGCTTTATCTTGACTATTTTGTACTAGGCTATACCAAAAGAAAAAAAAAACGTCATTTTTTTGCCTTCTATAATATTGTTGTATTAAAATTTCATCCTGAATATAAAACTGTACCTTAAGCTTTTACACATACGTAGATAGACGGAACACAGTTAAAGCTTCTTAAGAACGTCACCTTGTGACACTGAGATTGTCAACTGGCTGATAGCGGCCAGTGGTCAAGCACACATGGCCGTTTCGAGCGGTTGTACGAAGATTAAACTCTGTACTACGATGTAACTAGATAAACGGTATCTACTCATGTGGCTTTTATGCATGTCCGTTGTAAACTTCGCCTTACATCTATGTATACCTACACACACGCACCACGTTGCTAGAATTGCAACGTTCATCTGTCATGCGATGAATCGCGTGAATTTTTATTGTGTGAAGAATGCAACGAATTCTGTCACAAGAATTTGTTAGTTTATTCTTTGGAAAGAACAAATAACTTTTGCGTAGGTTCTCGTATGTGGCGTAATGTGCTGATAAAACCCTTGTTCAATAAAAGCGATTATACTCTTTACTATTATTTAAGTTCCTCTTTTTAACTTGTTATTTTTACTTGTTAAAACCTACCTATGTTTAATTAAAATGTCCACACTTCGAGGCATCAGTGATAATAGGAAAAGAGTTTTGAAAGTCATGCCGTGAGACATTCCTTCTTTTACTTTAAATATCATAAGAATTGATTGAAGGAGTACCGGTTGAGGAGGAAACAGTACCTTCCCTTTACCACTAGCCCAACTAGGTATAATCGGCGAATGGCGATTACGGCAGAAAGATATGATTTACTAGATAATTATGATTTTGATTTAATTGTATGTTTGAAATGTTGCTGTCCTAATAAATGTTGTTTAATATTTTTTGACATTTAATGTAGTAATTGTAATACTTATTTGACATTTGTATAATTTGACATAATTTTAAATTTGATTGTATGTGTGATAATATCAGATTGACTTAATATTTGCACGGCGCATTGCGATAGAATAGCAGCGTTTTACTCTGAAATAAAACGCATATTAAAATACTTACCTCACTGGAAGCTTTATATCGAGATAGCATTTCCGTTTCCCGTCATTTGCCTACCCTTTTTAGTACGTAGTTTCCGGCTAAGTGGCGCCACCTGGCGGTCGTGTGCTTTTGAAGTTTCTTAAAATATGCGGCACACCATTTTGTTCATTGGCTCAATTGCACCAGGCAGAAATAAAGTGAAAGCTTCCAGTGAGGTAAGTATTTTAATATGCGTTTTATTTCAGGGTAAAACGCTGCTATTAAAACACTGTACCGTAACTGGAAGCTTTATATTGAGATCTGTTTGTTATCGCCTGGTGACGCCACTTAATATTATAACGCCTTAGCGTAACGCCAATGTGACATTTAAAAATAAAAAAGTATTTATGATAATTGAATACTTTTTATTTTAAGTAAGACAGTATTCTTTTCCGTGTATTACACAGGAGTAACAATAAAAATTAACATGTAATATAACTATGAAAAGGTAAAAATTCAAACTAAAAAACTTTCTAGGAAATTCTTCTAGCAATCGCATTAGTTGTGTAAAAGTTTATCAATACTTGATTTAATTTCACACATAGGATTGTTGTGATGTTTTAGCTGATTACCAATTCCCATGAGCTAGAACTTCGTCGATGGGGTGATTTTCTAACCAGTTCTTGGAAGCTACACAGATCTTACGCTATCTGGGGTAGCTGTGTAATCAAGAAACGTTTTTACAGTTCCTGCTATAACAGTAAGGTACCTACGTGACGTAGGTACTGCACCTCAACTGATGAAAATATTGAATAATTTAAAACTTTTTTATCTTTCACTCAGCGATGTTTTAACTAATAGTAAATATTATAATTTTAACCACCCAGACAGGAGGCTTACATTTTTATTATTTATATTCAAAATTTATCTGTAGACTGTCTAGTCAGTACCTATGTATTGCTATCGGTTGTAGAACCAAATTCAGGCCATACGGTAAAGTTTTTGTATTATGGTGAGGTAGGTACTTTAGGTTCTATTCTATACTCTACTATATTCTAAGGTCAGGTCATGAATGCATCTGCCTGAACAAATAAGTATTAAAATTGCTGTTTGATGTAATGATTGAAACATTCTTGTGTCGGTTATAAATTTATAATTACACTGACATCCCATACGGTTTGGGGTTTTTTATTCTTTGTAAAAGCAATTAAATTAAGAATATGTTTTACTAGAACGTGAGTACTTTACTGTTCATGGTTCAGAAATCGCATTATTTTCAGACAGCTAATTTATGTGTACAAGTATTGTATTATGTGATAATGCATATATTAAATGTAAGACTGATAAGAATTGCGCCAATTGCGGAAAAGTAAGGCTTTTAATCTTTATTGCTATTGAAATTGTCCTTGAACAACAACAATTCTAAGTTACTTGACAAATTTATAAAATAGACTCACCAAGAACTTTTAAGTAAAAGCTTTTCTTTAGAGGCTTTAGAGGCTTCCACCGCCTCACCAACCCCCAGATTTCCTTTTTTCCATCGAGGAAATGTATCTGGAAGTTACTAAGGTAAGTGGTGCTGCAAGTGCTCAATCTCTGACACGCCAGAACACTTTCTCCCATCATGGCAAAAACAACCATGTTAAAAGATTTAGTTGAGTGAGAGCACCCTGGATATTAGAAATGTTTGTAGGAAGATCCAAGTAATGGGTTCGCATCATGAAGAACCGAACGCATCGCCAATGTATCCTGAAATGTATTCGATGCCGATCTAACGTATGATATTTTCATTAGAAATAAAGATTTCGTACTTTCCCTTTGCGAAGATGTAGGTACACCTGTTATTATTTTGTCACACTAAGAATCAAACTGATGTAGTAGTGAATGTGGCTCTGAAGAGCATTTAGTATTGGTAGCATTTCTTTACGGATGCAATGACAACCTTTTCTTAAAGAATTTAACTTCCCGCTATCGCAATGCCTTTTAAGTTAAACAGTTTAACTCTTGACCCTCAATTTTTAAACCTTACGTATTTGGCATGCTTAAATGCTACAATTGCGTTAAACTGTATTCCTAGTTACGGCCTATAATCATCCTACTGCATGGAAAAGGCCTCAATCATTGAATTCAAGGTACCAAAGTAATGATGGGTAAAATGAATTGGAAAAGAGCTTGATCCAGGTCCAAGTCAAATCCAGGGTCAAGTGATTGCTGACAATGTGAGCAGCTTTGGAGGCAAATAGGTCTATTATTGGACATTCCCGTTTTATAATCACGAGATCTGTACAATGTGCTAGTCGGTTCGGACTCCGCAGTCGACAGTGCCTATTTGCCGAATATGTGGAATTTAATGGAACTAGTAAGGTCAAAATTAGAAATATAATTATTGAAATCAAGTCTAGGTTTAAGCGCAAACCTGCTTGGTCTAAAGCATCCGTAGTCAAAAAACGCCCCTGGGAAGGGCAATGCAACTGTCGATCTACTACTTCAGTTGTTCGATAACCACCACTAGGGGCTGGAATCTTATCAACTATCTATGATTTATGTGACAATGCGGCACGACAAAAATGACGAAATTCATTCATATCACTAATTCAATTCATCTTTGTAATTATTATTTTACTTGATTGATTTCTTTGTTGCAGTTTTTCTATTCGTTCATGTTTTCAAATTATTAAAATTTTCATTATATAGTTAATAATACTTTTTTGGGTACAAAAACCGATATTTCTAAATTCACTTGCCATCCCAACTTCTGCAATGTTTGAAACATAACTTTTACATGCTCGCGAGCATTTAGATGTAACAGTAAGTGTCAAGTACACTAAGAAGGGTTCTGACATGAAATATTCGATTTGGCCTTATACAGGCATAATAACCAACTGCATGACTACATTCGAGTTCACAAGTTAAGACTTTTGACACAAAGGAATGCGATACTATAATTCTTTCAAGTCAACTTTTTTAATACCTCTTGGAGTATTAAAACGACCTCGGGTACTTTAATCGAGCCGCGAGCCCTTTTTTATGAAATGAACATCTGGCCATGTTGCAAAAGCAGGTCCATTCCTTTTTGAGGGTAGCTGGTACAAAGCAAGCGAGGTAGCCCCGCAAGGGTGGATAATTTTAGGCGTATCGCTTGCATGAAAAAGCCTAATTTTAAGTCATTGCTTGAATCTCTTTGATCTAGCCGCGAGCCCTGATTATGAAATGAACCTCTAGCAATGTTGCTATAGCAGGTTTATCACTTTTTGAGGGTAGTTCGTGCAAAGTAGGCACCCGCGAGGGTGGATAATTAAAAGGCATAGGCTAACATGGCAGAGCCCGATTTTAAGTCATTGCTTGAACCTCTTTGATCGGGCCGCTAGGGCCCTGGTTATAGAATTAACTTCTAGCAATTTTGCTTTGGCATAACTTACCTTAGGAGGATAGTTGATAAATAATAAGGCATCCCGCGAGGGTGGATAATTAGAGGCTTGCATGGCAGAGCCCGATTTTAAGTCATTGCTTGAACCTCCTCGAGCCCTGGCTATAGAATTAACCTTCATTTTTGCTTTGGCAGTACTTACCTTACGAAGGTAGTTGATAAGTAAGTAGGCACCCCGCGAGGGTGGATAATGAAAGGTATAGGCTTGCATGGCAGAGCCCGATTTGTATACCAACTACCCTTAGGAGGGTAGTTAATAAATAAGTAGGCACCCCGCGAGGGTGGATAATTAGAGGCATATGCTTGCATGGCAGAGCCCGATTTGTATATCAACCCTTTGGAGGGTAGTTGTTAATAGGTAGGCACCCCGCGAGGGTGAATAATTAAAGGCATAGGCTTGCATGGCAGAGCACGACATGTATATTGTAAGTAGGCAACCCGCAAGGGTGAATAATCGATAGCATAGGCTATGAGACTTCTAAATTTTTTATGCCTCGTCCACACGAGAGACAGCGCTTTGATTGATTGTTCTTAGCTGTGTGGATTTTTTGCCCTTTGGAGGTCAAAAAGCTTTACGAATGCCATCTGTTTTCTCCAGAATGCATTTGAGTGGAATGTGGATCTACACTAAATAAGTCGGGTTTGTAAAGTGTTAGGGTTCTTAATTTTAATAGTTTTAATAACCGTTTTTAAACGATAATAATTTGTTTTTCTAAAATGGCAACTCTTTTCAATATCAGAACATCCAGTTTAACACGATTGGTCTATAGACTTTTACATTGGCCAATCAGAACACTCAATCTTTCCCGCCATTTGTAAGCTGCGTTTTTATTGGTCAATGATTAATGGCTCTGTCGACCAATCAAAGTCCAGCATTTCCCCGCCGAAACAGAGTTGTAGAAATCGGAGAAATGACCATTTGGCGGTATTCTTGTCGAGGAGGCCAAAGATATTAGATTGTACAAGAATATTATTTTATAATTATTTAATGTCAATTTGTTGAAATAAAGTATTAGTAATATACTTCCATCTTTATTCGTGACGTATCATATAGTTATTATACTTCAGAAGTGTGCAGAACAACGTTTTTAACACGTAAGTACACGCCCAACTACCCACAAGTTTTATGGTTTCAACAAATCCATTCCATGGTGACTTTATGGTGTTCGGGGGTGCTGATGTTAAAGATACCGCGTGGTTATAGAGTTATTAAAAGGGGACAAAATTTTGTTATTTTTCGTCTACGACTTACCGTTTTCGAGATATTTCACATTTTTTCAAAATTCAATTTTTTACGGCCTACCCTCCTCTGTCGCTTACCAGACAGTTCGAAATCAATACATAGCTGAAAATCATATTGCTAATGCCTAGTAATATAATATTAAACTTAATTCAGCACTTTATCCAACTTGCTTTGATTTCTTTGTACCCAATTTAATATTTGTTCTTTTTGTGAGTTACCAGACTATGGATGGTCCACCGGACCACCGAAGGCGGCACTCCGAGAATCGGAGGTTAGAGACACCAAGCCGCTATCCAAGACGCAACACAGCCTCTCACAGTCGGAGTCGTTTGCGGAGCCCATCGGAAGGCAGAAGCAGGAGCCAGCTGAGGGAGCTAGGCCGGGACCTGTGCTCTCAAGATCTCGACCGGGATCGTGAACATGTCAAGGCACTTGAAGCCCAGCTGCTGAGGGAACGTGAGCGACTTCTTCACGTCGAGGAACGACGGCGCTCATCATCGCGACGCAAACGCGAGAACCGTGCGAGGAGCCCTGGTCATCACAGCGCGCATCCCACCACGTCGAGTCAACGCGAGGATGTCTACCAGCGCGATCACCAGCGTGGAGCGGCAGATGCAACAGCTGAACGCCAGGACGACGCTGGATACATAAGGTCACGTAATCCTTCTATCACTAAGAAAGACTTTCTTGATATGTTTCATTGTTTGAAAGATAGCTTGATATCCCAGCCATCCACACAGGATGTACGATCCACCCCTAAAATCGACTTTATGAATATTTTACCGAATTTTGACCCTTCCAAAAAAAACCAACGTATTGATGTATGGTTAAAGAAAGTAAACGAGTGCGCCTTAGTGTATGGATGGGATGATCGAACTACTACGCATTTCGCGATGCAGAAACTACAAGGTCTGGCCAAGACCTGGTATGAAGGGTTAAATTCAGTGTTATTCAGCTGGCAAGAGTGGCAAGATAAGCTAGTCAACGCATTCCCTTTTGAGCAGAACTATGGCCAGGCCTTGGAGGATATGCTTAGAAGGAAAAGCCGTTTTAATGAACCTATTGAAATTTACTTTTACGAAAAGCTTACATTACTTAACCAGTGCGATATAGTTGGAAAACGAGCTGTAGATTGTTTAATTCACGGAATTAGCGACAGAACTCTTCGATCTGGAGCATTAGCTCTGCGTTGTACGCACCCCGATCATTTGTTACAATACCTAATGAGCAACAAAGATTCCCATACTTCTGTTGATCGTAGCACATCGAGAAACAAAACAGACAGTACCAACAATACTAATCATTATAATAATAAACCAACCTACAGGCCCGGTCAATCTTTAGGCTGTTATAATTGCAAGGAAAAAGGCCATAGCTTTCTTCATTGCCCAAAACCACTCCTAAAGTGTAGTAAATGTAACTTGCTCGGGCATCTAGCAGATAACTGTACTGCGTACACTAAAACCGACAAATTCCAAAAACCTAACGTTCCAAAAACGATGTGTATTGATGGTACTGACGATAAAGGAAATAATAGTCAGCGTTCTAAATTCGTGAAAAATGTTTTAATTAATAATATGTCGTTTGAGGGATTTGTTGATTTTGGAAGCGATGTCACTCTTTTAAAAGAGTCTGTAGTTCGTACTTTGGGGTTAACCCATGATAATGTAAAGTCACACTTGAAAGGTTTTGGCAATTGCCTTGTTCAGACTATTGGAGGTTTGCTACTAGTTCTCAATGTTGACGGTGTCGAAGCGAAGGTATTTTGTAAAGTGGTAGGTGACAGTTTTTTGGAAAAACCTGTTCTTATAGGTCAGTCCTACACTGAACAAGCGCATATTATCGTTTATAAAGATGCAATCAACCTTCAATTTCTTGACATTGGCAAAGAATTACCAAGCCCAGACCTTGTATCAGGTGCTGAATCTTTTCTAACGGTCAGAACGCTGGATACAGTCAAGCTTTATGGGCCGGCTTCAGTAAGAGGTAGGATTGATTCTGATTTTAGCGGTGCTGCACTATTGAGAAGCGTCGTTGCGGGAGAACCTAATAAGAAATATCTAATTTGCGGAGGATTATGTATACTCAAAAATGGTCGGTTGATAGTAACTGTTTTCCCTTATGCTAGTTCCTGTTTGATTTCCGGTAATAGAGTGCTGTGTAGGGCTGAAAAGATTGACGTGGTTAACAGAGTTATTGTAGAGCCAAAAGAAATACCAATCATCCCGAAGAGGGTGCTAAATGAGTGTGAAGTCAACGTGGATGATAGCGTACCGGCTGAAGTCAAAAATAATCTATTTAAAGTGCTTAAGAGATATGCTCACTGTTTCGCCAAGTCACTTGTGGATTTAGGTTGTACGAATGCAGCCGAAATGTCGATAGAACTTAACAGTGAACGGCCGGTGGTCTATCGTCCATACAGATTATCACACCATGAGCGGGAAAAGGTGCGTTCCATGATAAAAGAAATGCTAGATTCAGGGATTATTAGAGAGTCTATGTCTCAATATGCTAGTCCGATTCTTCTTGTCCGGAAAAAGGATGGCTCGCTCCGACTTTGCATTGATTACCGTATGTTAAATTCAATAACAGTAAAGGAACGGTATCCTATGCCGATTATTGAAGATGAAATTGCTCGTCTCAGTGGGCAGGCTTGCTTTGTCACCCTTGACCTCGCTTCGGGGTACTATCAGGTGCCGATCAGAGAGCAAAGCAAATATTTGACATCCTTCGTGACGCCGGACGGTCAATACGAGTTTAATCGTATGCCGTTCGGCTTAGCAAATGCTCCTGCGGTATTCCAGCGCATGATTAATTCGATATTAGGGGCGGCGCGTTTCGGTAAGGCAACGGCCTACATGGATGACATTCTTATATTTGGGAAAGACTTTGCGGAATGCTTGGAGCGCCTAGAGGAAGTGCTGCAGGTTATCGAAAGGGCAAACCTCACTTTAAATCTGTCAAAATGCGAATTTCTACGTGACAAAATTGATTACTTAGGTTATGAAATCAGCGCATCTGGAGTCCGGCCAGGCGAAAAGAAAATACTGAGCGTTATGAACTTCCCACAGCCTCAGAATATCCATAACGTCAGACAATTTCTTGGCTTGGCAAGCTACTTTCGGAAATTTATCCATAATTTTGCAAGTACTGCTTCTCCACTTAGTAAACTATTGAAAAAAGATGTATCCTGGCAGTGGGGTGTTGAGCAGGAAGAGTCCTTTCAAACACTAAAGAATCGCTTGGTTAATAGGCCAACTCTAGCAATATACGATCCTAGTGCAGAGACTGAACTGCACACAGATGCTAGTCGGCTGGGCATTGGAAGTATATTGCTGCAGCGCCCTACAAAGAATGATGATTTTCGAGCAGTGGCATTCTACAGTCGGCAAACTTCTCCCGAAGAGAGAAATTTCCATTCTTATGAATTGGAGACTCTAGCAGTGGTGTGCTCTCTTCGCAAATTTAGGGTTTACTTGCTAGGGAAACAGTTTAAGATTGTGACTGACTGTAGTGCGCTTCGCTCTACCTTTACTAAGAGGGACTTAATACCACGGATAGCACGCTGGTGGTTGTCACTTCAAGAGTTTGACTGTTCTATCGAATACAGGGCGGGTGCAAAAATGAGTCACGTAGATGCACTGTCACGCAACGCCATTAATGATGAAGCCTTGTGTGATCAATTTCCGGCCGTAATGACAATCACCAGTGACGATTGGTTACATACACTTCAGCTTGGAGATAGTGAACTTCGCCGGATCTGTGACATACTGCGTTCTGATCTTGATAGCAAGGGACTTCAGTACGTAAAAGACAATTATACCCTTAAGGATAACAAACTGTACCGATATTTAGATGATGACAAAAAAGTTTTACGCTGGGTGGTTCCGAAAGGTGCAAGATGGCAGTTGTGCCGTCTTAATCATGACGATATTGGACATTTTGGGGTGGAGAAGACCCTCGAAAGAATAAAAAAGAATTATTGGTTTGCTAAAATGACAAAATTCGTTACAAAATACGTTAACTCTTGCATAGAATGCGCTTTTGCCAAAAGTAATTCAAAATCCCGCGAAGGTTTTCTTCATCCAATTACTAAAGTGGATCAGCCATTTCACACAGTACACGTTGATCATCTTGGACCCTTTGTTAGGTCAAAAAGAGGCTTTACCTATTTGCTTGTTCTCGTAGATGGCTTTACCAAGTTTTGTCTTATCAAACCTGTCCGAAACACAAAAACCCATAATACTATTAGGGCCCTTGATGATATCTTCTGTACATTCAAGAATCCTGATCGTTTAATTAGTGACAGAGGCAGCTGTTTTACAGCACATAGTTTTAAAAGCTTTTGCACGGAAAAGGGCATTAAACATATTTTAAATGCAGTTGCGAGCCCGAGATCTAACGGTCAAGTGGAAAGGTACAATCGTACGATTCTTGACTCCATGCGAGCCATGGCCGTAAAGTATGGAGAAAAAACTTGGGATAGTCACTTGGGTACCATTCAATGGGGATTAAATAATACTGTCCAGAAAACTATCGGGAAAACTCCATCCGAGGTCTTGTTTGGTTATTGTATGAATGGCGAGAAGAATTCTGTTCTTAATGATGTAACGAATGACACTAGAAGAGATGGCGATGTTTTTGAGACACGATTGGAAGTTAAGGACCGAATCGATATTGAGCAAAGTAAGCAGAAACAGGCTTATGATAAAGGTAGAAAACCAGCGCGTACGTATAATATAGGTGACCTAGTTAAGATAACTAAAACCTGTTATAACAATGACGGACAAAGCAAGAAACTTATGCCCGCTTATATAGGGCCCTACCGCGTAGCTCAAGTGTTAGGTAGGGACAGATATAAGTTAGCCCCTATCCCAGGTATTTCGCAAAATAAACGTCCAACCACAGTAGCAGCCGACCGGATGATGCCTTGGATTCACGTTTCAACTTTAGAGCTACATGAACATGATTCCGATCATGAACAAGATTCCGATATTTCTGACATGTCTGACGATGGTGATATGTCTGTTGGCAAAAAAATGATGAACTGTTAAATCATTCATTCGATTTATTAATTGATTAGTTAATATCATAAGTTACTTGCAAAGGCAAAATATGTACAAATTGGCGTTTTTGTTTCAGATCAGACACAAGAATCGATCGGTTTGTGTCTGATGGAAGTTACTGAAGTCCCAAGTAATCGAGTTCTTGAGGACAAGCACTCACAGAATATCCATTTAATAGATCGTTGGATTGCTGTGGTATTTTCCAATTAAGTAATCGATACTTAATTCATCCCCATAATCGAGTCTGGGGTTAGCATAAGTTAAATTATCAATATTCCCATCTAATCGATCGTTGGGATAGTCATAAACTGATAACTTGAGTAATCGATCCTCAAGTTACAAAACCTATTTCATAATTATTGAAACATTTTTAAACCATATTTTGTAGGCGAATTATGAACTTAACTCTCGGTGTATTATATATTTTTGTGTAAAAGTAAAACATTTATATTTAAGCTAGTAGTCTCTGAATACACAACTTACTCACTTATAATCTTGCTTTAGTGATAATGTATATTTTTAGCATCCTTGCTCTAACAATGTATAACTGTTTTGTAGTATCATATTGTATGTTGAGTATTTATAACCAAAAATTATGTCAAATATTTTGTTGTTTAAGTTAAGTTAGTTAAGTATTGTATTTTATGTTTAGTGCCTGATTTTATGATAATGCTTAGGGCAAATGGTCAAATCTTCCGATTGTTAGGGTTCCACCAGGGGTCGTGTGCGGGGACGCTCACGATGTCAGGACGGTCGATTGTTAGGGTTCTTAATTTTAATAGTTTTAATAACCGTTTTTAAACGATAATAATTTGTTTTTCTAAAATGGCAACTCTTTTCAATATCAGAACATCCAGTTTAACACGATTGGTCTATAGACTTTTACATTGGCCAATCAGAACACTCAATCTTTCCCGCCATTTGTAAGCTGCGTTTTTATTGGTCAATGATTAATGGCTCTGTCGACCAATCAAAGTCCAGCATTTCCCCGCCGAAACAGAGTTGTAGAAATCGGAGAAATGACCATTTGGCGGTATTCTTGTCGAGGAGGCCAAAGATATTAGATTGTACAAGAATATTATTTTATAATTATTTAATGTCAATTTGTTGAAATAAAGTATTAGTAATATACTTCCATCTTTATTCGTGACGTATCATATAGTTATTATAAAAGGTATGCAGGCTTTAATAAGTGGATCTCTAATTTGACTTATACTGCATTCTCGTCGCATCTCTGTAAATGCTGCCCGGTGGCCACAAGCTAATTGCACTTTATTAGAATTCGATTTTATTTGTGAATAATTCTTTTACCTTCGTGTACAAATTGTTAAAATTAACGTCTGTTTAATTGAAATAAATTTACGACTTAAACTCGCGTTTATCAATACGGACTTACCTAATATTTTGGTAAATTTCTTCCATTTTAATGAATAGGTTGCGTGAATTCAAAAAATCTGTATACTTAGTAATCTGTTGATCAAAAAAGGGGCTCCACTGACCTCAGAGATCTTATATCAATACTGATCATTAGCGGTGTGTAGGTATGCTATTTTGAGGCACTTGTTTGCCAATTTTACCCATTTCATAAAATTTAACACTAAAACGGGATTCTCAAGGCACTGTTTTATAATTTAAATGTAAAGAAAGGCAATTCGCCCATTTTGTCAAGCAATTTAGCATTAATTTGATTAAAATAAAGATACATTTATTAAGCGTATTTATTTTATGACGGCACCCGAGGTGCCGTTCACCTCGATAACCGGCTAAAGAGGAGCTCGAGGAGCTGCCAGCCGAGCCAAACAAACCACTCAATGCTAAACGGAAAAGACACCATACACTTTTACGTATTACATCATGACTTTAATCCGAACGGCAAAACCGTTAAATTCATTATTTAAGTCACACGAATATTTAAGCAAGATATTTCATGTTTTATTAAAAACATTTTGTTTTAAGCAATAAAATTGCTTTTGGAAACTGAAAATAAAATTCCTTGAAATAAAATACATAACATTTTAAAATAATGAGGGTAGGACTTACCAGATTTGTGTACTAGTTTGTATAAAAACCCACTTGGTTATAATTCTGCTCTGAGAATTATAATATCACTGAATTTTAACGATCACAGAGACAGGGCTTGCAGTGAACGTGTTGTTACGACGGTAAACTAAACGCCAATGAACAAAATGGTGTGCCGCAAATTTTAAGAAACTTCAAAAGCACACGACCGCCAGGTGGCGCTACTTAGCCGGAAACTACGTACTAAAAAGGGTAGGCAAATGACGGGAAACGGAAATGCTATCTCGATATAAAGCTTCCAGTTACGGTACAGTGTTTTAATATGCTGGATAACCTATAACTACTACGAACTTTTTGTATCCATATTCTGGCAAATAAATGATTATTTATTTATTTATTTATTTAGATAGTCAACCTTTTTTTGTTCAGAATAAAATCCGTTATAGGCCCAATGCCCTTGTATTCAATATGAACATTGAATAGAATTCATTTTTATGTCACTCGAACTTCATCCAATTTATACCATATCGCGTTACCGATTACATCGCTCTTAAATTTCACAGTCAATGTTTTTGTCAACAATATCTATTACATATATTTCTTAAGTATAAAGAATATCACTTTCCTTACACACTTCCATACATCTTTTCACCGTAAGTTTTCTCCAATAAGATGAAAATAATTTCACTTAATATGTCCAATGTCCAATTATGTACTTGCCCACTCACTTCCAACTGCAAAGTTGGTAAACTAAACTTAGAGTACTAATATTATCATAAAACTATTGTAAGTCCTTTAAACATTTTGAGACCAAAAAAATTTCACTGATAACTGGAGTAGGCAAAAACGTAAAAATGGAGCTTTATGCACATATTAAAACCTAAAACAATAACACATCCTAATATATTTGCAATTTAAACATACGTTAATTTACAAAGCAAAAATTAAACATTCTAAACGCACCGTCCTAAATCATGCCAGGCTTTCTTCCATGCATCCACTTTATCGCCGAGATGTAAAAATGGAAGGGGCTACCGGATATCCGGGTACCTAACGGCGGGAAGTCGCCGTGTAACAGTCGCCGCCCGGTTCTGCTCATAATGCCCTTTGAATTTCGAGTCATATTTCATCCAGATTTTTCGGGTTGTGAGTATGAAATAGGAGGAAAATACTTCATATTGGGACTATGATATTTTGATGCAGATATACCTATGTAGAAAATTGAATGATTGTAAAATCGGAATAAAATAAGAACATTATAAGACCCGAGTTCACCAATTCTTAAACTGCCGGTAAACATAGATTGACGATTAATTTGACACAATTCCCATACAAAATATCGTCGTCTTAAAGTGTTAACCTGCTAACTCCATTTTTATTCCTAAAGAGTTTTTAGTATCATTGGAAAGAGAAAAAAAATACCTATAATACAGTAAAACATGCTAAATCAAACGGCTGTTCAAAAAGATAGAATTCAACCTCAATAAAAACTGATAACTCCATGGTGTCAAAATTCCCCGCGTAAAAATTGACAACTCCGCCATTTTGTTTGAACGCGCGGGCTGGAATTAAGTGTCTGGAATATTTGATTAAAAAACAAATAGATTATCATTGTGAAACGTTTGTTTGATAGTGTTTTTTTAAAGGTAAGTATCACTGAATGTGTTTGTTACATATTGATCGCCTAATCACAAGTAAACAGAGTTTATGATACCTAAATAATAACCTATGAAAAATGTGTTCACGTGTTAACTGGGGTTAGCAGCAGTTTTGACTATGCTTTTTTGTGTGTATTGCGCTTAAGTATTATATAAATATTGCGGAGATTCAATTTTAATTATTTTGAGAAATGTTTTATGGATAAAGCTGTTATTAGATAAAGCATCAATACAATAAGACTACAATACGTGACAAGATATAGGAGTGTTTACGCTTTCTTGCTAGAAGTCTTTTTGTGGGGCCAGCCCCTAAAAGATAAACTGATTTACTTATCATTTAAAGGTCATGGATAACTTCATGCTTATTAAGCTTTTTTTTTGCTTTGCAGATGAGTAAAGATAGTGTTAAAGCTTCAAATAAGTTATCTAGAGGGAAGTGTATTGCACAAATGTGTATAAATGAGACCCCTCCTGATTTAACTAACGCTTTTTCAACCATGGCTGATGATTTCATGACTCCTTGTGCTACTAAAGATTCTGAAAATGATTCTGCTATTTCAAATATAGTTATTTTAACACCTACCGTCTACAGTGAAGTTCAAGCAATAGAATACAATCATACCCAAATTAACACCAACAATCTCTCATTGCATCCGCCTCATAGCACGTTTTCTCCTATCACCAATTCTTCTCTTATGCCAACTCTAGCCACTGAAGTTATTGAAGATACTCATATGCGAGCATGTGCTTTTGCTTTTCAATGTGATGAAGGATCTTTTATTTCTTCTGACTTAGTTTTAGCTCCTAACCACAGCAAGGAAGTTTTTCAGTTTGATACTGACAGGCATGACGAGGAAGTTATTTCTAATATGAATAATATTTCGAATCTACAGGCACCAAGTCTGCAAATGATAAATTTTACTGAAGTTGAGAATGTTGATATAGAAATGGTCGATGCAGGCACTTTACAAGACATCACAAATACTGTAAACGTTTCTTTGGTGCCATATTCAAGTAGTGCAACTGATTCTGATATCGAGTTACCTGTAAAAAAGGAGCCGTCACGGGACGCCTGGTAGATGTGAAACATCGACGTTATTTCGTAAAAGTAGTATGCAGAAAAGAACAGATTGTGGTAGGAACTAAAAATGTCAATAAAATAAAATAAAAAAGTTGTGCGTGTACTAGTGTACACACGTAAGAAGTGAAACTTCTTTATGGCCTTATTTTTCGAAAAATGATCTACATGCAACTCTCCAGAAATTGGTTAAATTAGTTAAATTGGTTAAATTGGTAAAATTGGTTAAATTAGTTAAATTGGTTAAATTGGTTAAATTGGTTAAGTTGGTTAAGTTGGTTAAATTGGTTAAGTTGGTTAAATTGGTTAAATTGGTTACGTTGGTTAAGTTGGTTAAGTTGGTTAAGTTGGTTAAGTTGGTTAAGTTAGTTAAGTTGGTTAAGTTGGTTAAATTGGTTAAATTGGTTAAATTGGTTAAATTGGTTAAATTGGTTAAATTGGTTAAATTGGTTCAATTGGTTAAGTTGGTTAAGTTGGTTAAGTTGGTTAAGTTGGTTAAGTTGGTTAAATTGGTTAAATTGGTTAAATTGGTTAAATTGGTTAAGTTGGTTAAGTTGGTTAAGTTGGTTAAGTTGGTTAAGTTGGTTAAATTGGTTAAATTGGTTAAATTGGTTAAGTTGGTTAAGTTGGTTAAGTTGGTTAAGTTGGTTAAATTGGTTACGTTGGTTAAGTTGGTTAAGTTGGTTAAATTGGTTAAGTTGGTTAAATTGGTTAAATTGGTTAAATTGGTTAAATTGGTTAAATTGGTTAAATTGGTTAAATTGGTTCAATTGGTTAAGTTGGTTAAGTTGGTTAAGTTGGTTAAGTTGGTTAAGTTGGTTAAGTTGGTTAAATTGGTTAAATTGGTTAAGTTGGTTAAATTGGTTAAATTGGTTAAGTTGGTTAAGTTGGTTAAGTTGGTTAAGTTGGTTAAGTTGGTTAAGTTGGTTAAATTGGTTAAATTGGTTAAATTGGTTAAATTGGTTAAATTGGTTAAGTTGGTTAAGTTGGTTAAGTTGGTTAAGTTGGTTAAGTTGGTTAAGTTGCGAGCTCAGTGGAGCGAAAGAGATGGCTTAACGCCGGATCGAGTGAGAGAGAAACGCACAGTCGATTGCGCGTGGCGACGCGTCGCCACGCCAGAAATCGGTCTCACGTGCGCCTATAGATGTTTCACATCAAAAGTAAAACTAGAAACAAAAAATCAAAAGTTGATCGTTTAAACTGGTTTGCGGAAAAAAATAGGAAGTTGAGGGAAAAGGGATCAAAATACTATGGAAGAGTAAAAAAGAATTCTAAATGGACATACGAAAAAGAAAAAGAACCACGACATATGAAGGAGAGATGCAAATGCGAAGGGTTAAAAAGACTGCAGTGCAAAGAGGTTCAGGAAAAAAACAGAGAAGAAATATTTACTATGTTTTGGAAAAACTTGACTTGGGGAGAAAAGAAAGTCTACGTTAACGAGCATGTTAAATGTGTAGCAATTAAACGACCGAGGGACAGAAAGAATGCCGAAGAATCAAGGCGGAATCAATCTTTCGAATATTATTTAACAGGAGACGGTGAGACCAAGTGAAGAGTTTGTCAAACTATGTTTCTGAACACTCTTAACATTGGGAGGATTCTGAGGACAGTTCTTGGATGGAAGAACACAATGAAAAGTGACCGCAAACCTAGTCAACAACGTGTCGCATTGCAAAATGTTAATCCTCACGAAGAAAGGCAAAAGAGTCTAATAGCATTCTTTGATGCTCTCCCAGTCATGGAATCACACTATTGTCGCTCGTCTTCGTCAAGAATCTATCTGTTGTCTGAGTGGCAGACTAAAAAGTCTCTTTATGATTTTTATGTTTCAGACTGGTGTCGAACACACAGTTCAGAACCATTATCGAGCACCGCCTTCTATAAAATTATGGAGGAAAGAAAGATTTCTCTATTTCGCCCTAAAAAAGATGAATGTGAGAAATGTGCTAGTTACAAGCAAGGAACTTTAGAAGAAAGCGAGTACCGCTTACACATGGAAAGAAAAGATGAGGCTAGGAAAGAAAAAGCTAATGACAAAGAGTCAGACGATTGTTTAATTTTTGCCGTAGATACACAGGCAGTTTTGCTTTGCCCTGTGTCAAAAGTAAGCACACTGTATTACAAAACAAAGTTACAAGTTCATAATTTATGCTTTAAAAATTTAAAGAATAAAGATGCCTACTCATACGTATGGAATGAAAGTGAGGGTGGCATGAATGCAGAAGAATTCACTTCCATTTGGGCGAACTTTTTAGAAAAAAACGTGATACCACATTTACCAGTCGGGTGTAATAGAATAATATTTTATTCGGATGGGTGTGGTTACCAAAACAGAAATGCAGTGATGTCAAATGGGTTGCTAAATGTAGCCGTTAAATATAATCTATGGATAGAACAAAAATACTTAGAAGTAGGGCACACCCAAATGGAAGTGGATTCTATGCATTCTGCAATAGAAAGACGGCTAAAAAATAAGGTCATAAACGTCCCTGCAGACTACATTGATATTATAAAAAATGCTCGTAAGGAGCCATACAATGTGGAGTATTTAAATTACAGTTTTTTCAAAAAATTTGATCTTGTCCAGTGCTACAAAAGTATAAGACCAGGAAGGTCAGTTGGAGATGCAAAAGTAAACGATATTCGAGGACTCCAGTACGCCCCTACTGGTCTTATTTCGTACAAACTGAGATTCAATGAACCATGGTCAGAGCTGCCACAAAGAAAAATGTCTATTGATCATAAATTTTACCATGAATTGCAAAACCTACACGAAAATCGATTGCCAATAAAAGAACGTAAGTTTCAGGACCTGCAACAAATTAAATTAGTTCTTCCAGAAGACTATCGCGAATATTATGATAATCTACCACATTGATCTTACCATTTTTTTTGTTTTTAAGTAATTTATTTCTAAAGATAACATTTTATAATGGTCAAATTTTAAAACCTAGTAACGTAATTCCACTGTTTTAAAAAATAAAAGATGTTAACTCCTGTCCTCATAGTCCTCATAGTCGTAAGTTTAAAAATAAATTGTTATAACTCCTTTTTTTATCTATAACTTCATGAAATTAAGACTTAGGATGTTTTTTGTTATATCAATAATTAATAAATAATATTCTCTATAAACGGTATTTTCAGTTTTTTATTTAGTCACCCAATATAATACTATTGGAGTTAGCAGGTTATCACTTTAAGACGACGATATGTCAAATAATATCTTAAACGCTGTTTAAAACTTAAACGTCTGTTGGTGAACTCTATCCGATGAAAAAGAATACTCTGGAAGAACAACGAAGTTCAGAAATATTTTCCAAGTTTCTAAATTAGAACTTGCGGTTCGAAATTTGAAATATGGAATACGCGATGAGTCGACGACTCTAGAAGTCACCACGTGATCTTTTCTCGCGACAAATCGCGTGCACGATCTGTCAGTAAGAGATAGGTACTAAGGTTTTTTTTTATTTCTGTTGGTTTGTTTAACAAGGAGGAGTTACATTTGCAGATAAATATTACTCGTGTATACAATAGCAACCCATCAACCGTGAGACCATGGGGTCATGATGCCAAGCGTGAATATACAAAAGCTATGTGATGCAAGAAAAAAGAAAAATCGAAACAAGATAATAGACACTTACTCTAAACCAAACACCATGAAAAGTAACGCAACTATTCCAGGATCCGCCATTTTTGTCGCCATGGCAGTTACATATAAGTGCATCGAGTTATCTTTATGCGATGTGAAAATCGCGCTCTTATACGAAACTATAATCGGAAGCTGATAGGATTCCTATCGGAATGACTTGTATAAAGCTAACCACCTCCGTTGATGGTCCCCAATGCAATCCGACCGCCGAGTCTGGTACAAATGTGCGCATCCGTAACATCCATTTTATTTGAAACTATTGTTCGTAGTCGTAGCCATTTTAGATCCTTCCAGCAAATTCGGTTTGTGATATTTGAAAATTCGAAACGAAAATTTCGTGTGGTGTCGAAATTAAAATCGATTATTTGGTACTTAGTTGGATTTTAAAATTAGAATACCTTAACTGAGTGGTTTCAATTGTTTTGCAAATCAGAATACTGAAGGAGTACTGCCGGAGGACACGGGCAGCTGATTTTTATTTTTACTATCTGCAATTGGCAACGCACCTGCCCGGTGTGGCGATTATGGTGAAATCCAACTTTTTGAAAGGTTTTTCTTCAGTAGTGGACAGATGTAGGCTGGTAAAGATAATGATGGTAATGATGTCAGTACGGAACTAAAAAGAAGTGTAGCAAATAATGGTTTTTTGGTATGATATTTGAAGATTTGGTTTAGCTGAATCGTCAATATTTATAAAAATCTTATACAGGCTGAAATTTTAACCACCTTCCAAATTTTAATATATCAATCTACGAGACAAAAAACAAATGACGTATTTTTTCTTTTGGTATAGCCCAGTACAAAAATGTCAAGATAAAGCACTTAGAAAATGTCCGCCAAAAATCTAAAATTTTTGATACGGTCGCCTAGCAACACTTTTTTTACGCGTTGCGCATCTAATTCATTCATTACGACACTATTAATAAGTTTTTGATTTTCCCTTTATACCTAAAGAGGTCTATGATTGTAAAAATTGAAAACTATATCGCGAAAAATATTTTCGGGTGACAACTTGATTTACATTTTTTACTAAATAAATAGGCTCTAAATACGATACTGAACGCATATAAAAATTTTGGAAAATGGTTAAAATTTCATCCTGTATAAGTAGAACTTTGTAATAAGTTTTATTTACTATTTCGACTATTCAATAATAACTTACTTTTTATTTAAAGTCGAATAAGCAAGCAATTCGAAAAAACTAACAGAAAAATATTACTACGTATTTTTTTGCGATGAACTTAATAATATTTTACCTATGAACTATAGTATCTAACAGTAACACTGACGAATCAAATACTTCTAAGAGCGATTAAAATGAAAATAAATACCCAAAGTAAAAGGTTTACAAGACGTTTCGTATCAAATCACGCTTTTCCTTAGATATTTCTATGAATAATGATAGCTCCTACTATCGGAATTATAGGTAAAACGATTTTAAAAATTTCCAGTCACTTAAATTCTACTCAATTTAATCTATTTATTTGGTTTATTCCAAACACTCGTTATTTATGAATACAAAATAACGAGAACACATAACGGAGGAATAAAATTAAAACGTATCAAAGCGTTGAAATACGAAACTAAACCGATTTGATACAAAAATCAAATTTTATTCGAGCCATCTCTCGAATGCGATTCCCTCGCCGGCTCCGATACAAATGTGTGCATTTATTTTGCTTCGTTCATTCCTTTTGGTATCGCATTGCATGAAACTGAAATGAGAATGTTAAGATGGATGTGTAGAGTGACGAAATTGAACAAAATAGGCAACGAATAGGTACAGACACCGGCAGGTCAGCCTACCCAAAAAGTTAAAGGTCATTGAATTGATTTTCAACTTTAAGTCCAACAAGTAGAGATCAATATCAATTGAGGAAATTTGACGGTTTGTGGTAGGTTGACGTGCTGTTGCCTGTACATTAGAGGCAACGCCCCGTTGGTAGGTAAAGTGTTCAAATACCAAGCCAAGATCTCTGGATTTGATCCCTGGTGAGGTTGAGGTTCCGTACCTCAAAAGGAAAAAACGGAACCCTTATAGGATCACTTTGTTGTCCGTCTGTCCGTCCGTCCGTCCGTCTGTCAAGACCCTTTTTCTCAGGAACGCGTGGAGGTATGAAGCTGAAATTTATATCAATTACTCAGGTCTACTGTCCCTTGACACTTGCAAGGGAATCAAAACCTACAGGGTGCTTCCCGTGAACTCAGAATCTTGAAATTTGGTACGAAGCAACGTCTTATAGCATAGATAAAGGAAAAATTACGAAAACCATAAATTTTTAGTTACATCACATAATATATATTTTTTTAATAATTTTAAACTTACTACCCATTTCCTCATAAACGCGTAGAGGTATTAAATTGAAATTCATACCAAATACTCAGGTCTATAATACCTTTAAGCTGTAACAAAATCAAACTTCTATGTCAACGCAATCAAAAGAAACAGCAATTTAAGCTGCATATTTTGAAACTCGCAAGTACTCGCAAGGGAATCAAAACCTAAAGGGTACTTCCAGTCGACCTAGAATCTTGAAATTTGGCATGAAGCAACGTTTTATAGCACACATAAAGGAAAAATTCCGAAAACCTTAAATTTATGAACGAACTTTGTAAACCTTGCAGGTTTGTACGGAACCCTCGGTGCGCGAGTCCGACTCGCACTTGGCCGGTTTTTCAACATTGCTCAGTTTTGTGGATGAGTGGCGAGGTGATTATGCCTTACCCGTCATTGCTGTGGTAACTTAAATTCAATGATGAAGGCGTTTGCCCAGCAGTGGGATGATTATAGGCCGTTACTTTTTTCCATTTGACTTAAAATATTTTAATTTGTTATTTAATAGCTTCCAATGACGAACATTTGCACGCCTGCCAGCAGGTTAAATACAATGGCTAAGAAAATATTTTGTAACATCTTTGTAATATGTATTTATGCAAATAAAAATATTTGATTGATTGATTGATTGATTGATTGATTGATTGATTGATTTTACATTTGACGAAGTAGAAAAGTGGCACCGGCTGTAGAAAAGTTGATTTGTCTATCTAGACTTGTAATAAGCACAAGATTAGATTTATTAAATTGCATAAAACACTGTACGTGATAAAGATGTCATAGAAATCAAAGAACATTCATGTTTTGCCAAATTATAAATAGCATGCAATAATTAAGGAATACAAGAACCCATGTTTTAACATTACTCTTTAAAATTAAAAAACTCCTTTACACTGTAGAAATTGTGCGTGTGTCAGCATTTTTATGTCATTCGGTATTTTATTAAATATGTTGATAGTCATAATCAAGCAACTTTTGCCGTATTTAGCCAGTCTGGGAGCACCTTCCAATACAAGTCTATTTGGGTTTCGAGTATTACGTGGATAGATCTCACAAGCCTTTTTAAGCAGATTTGGGTGTCTACGTACAAATAGGCATATTTCGTTAATATAGAGAGACGGCAGAGGTAGTGAACCAAGTTCTTTGATTAATGGTCTACACGATTCACTTGGTCGGATGTTGCATATTACAAAAGAAGTAACAAGAAGAGTGATGAATGTGATGATTGATAGGTGGACAGTTTGAGGCGACCTAAAAAGAGATGAATTGATTGTGTCAGAAAAGATAATGATGAAGAATGGAGTGCACTGTGCATGACTCGATGACGACCAACATGATTGTATGATAAAGGAAAACCTACTGCCCGAACTCAAGATGAAATGGGAACAGGGCAAGCGAATAATGATTCTATTTAGGTATTATACATACCCTTTGAAACGTAAAACCCCTGTATTTAGTATGATTATACTAAAACTGGAATTCGGAACAAATCTACTGATAGTAAGCTTTCGCTGAAACAGTTTCGGTATTTTGAACTTAAACTTAAAGATATTTTAAGTTTAAAGTTGCAAACATAGATGGAACTACTGTCAGAAGCGCCGAAGTAGTCTGAAAACCCCTCATTGTATTTCGGTCGGTTTCTCCTTAACGAGACTTACCAACTGGGCTTTCTTCATTCCAAAACGAATCGTCCAGTGTGTAGTCGGCTTCTGCAACAAAAACATAATTTTGTTGTAGGTACCTATCACACACGCTTACAGCGAGTCGCATTAGCATTTTGGACTTTTCGACTAAGGATATAGAGGTGTTTTTGATTTGATGAATGTCGTCACGGTTTATTGTTTTTAGGGCTTCGTACCTAAAAAAAAAACGGAACTTTATTGTATCTCTATCTTGTCCGTCTATCTATTTAATATTATTTATAAAAATATTTATAAAAATTAATAGGGTATTTTTCATTGATCACAAACTTTGAAATCTTTCATTTTAATTTTAAACAAATTTTGTTATTTAGGTGAAATTTTAGAGTAAGTCTTATTTTAGTCTGAAAAGAAATTTCATGTAAACTTAGAAACCACGTTAAAAACTATATGGAAAAAAAGACGACAATAATATTTCATTTAAATCAATCTTGAAAGTACAATTAAATTGCCAAAATTTAATGTTAAGTCGACGGCGGCGTAAAATAAGTAATTGCTTGATGGAATTCGTCGCTAAAATTTTAAACGTTCAAATTATTTTTTTGGAACCCGCAAATCATAAATGCTATTTAAAACAAAAAAATAATTACCGGCCAGTGACTTTGCTACAAATAAATTTCACAATACCGTTGCCTGAACTTAATTGTTTGCCACAAAAAGGGTGAGGTTTTATTGTATCCTTATCATTACGCCTGTAAAGTTCACAATCCTTTGGATGAGAAACGTACATGAGTAAAAATGAATCGTTTTTAAAAACCAATGTCGTTACAGTCTTTATTTGAATATCAAAGAACGTTTTATAACGACTCTATTGTTATTGTAATAAGCTTGTTACAGTACTCCGTGGTTAAAAGACCAGCTGAACGATATTCCGTTTTTTTTTGTATTCTTACATCACTTTGGAATTGATGTTATATACTTTAACTATTTAAATTATAGTAGCTACACAAAGCCTGGATCTGACAGAAAAACTATCAAACTTTAACATAGATAAAAAGAGAAAACTTCTTTTTAAACCGACCAATCAACTGTCAAAAATGATAAGACATATTCATACACGTCGATCTCAGTAGCGACCAGGTATATTGGTGTAGTGGTCCGCCGTCTACGCAAGGGTCTCGGATTTCTTTTACTGTTTCGTTTCAAAAACATCATTTTCCATAATAGCTTGGGCCTAGTAGGGGCAAGCGTTATAGTCGTACTTTGGAAGGCATAGTAGGCCAATGGTCCCGGTTTCAGTCGGAAAATAATACTCTTATAACATCACGTCAGAGGCCAGTAGTTGATGGCTTAGAATACCCTGACACCAGATTGTTCCTGCAGAATAACCACAAGATAAGAAGTTCTCAGTAAAACGATACATGGCGTATACAAATTGCAGCTTTCATAGTCTGCTGTCCATAATGCTACACAGAGGCAGAAGAGATACAACGGTGCCTTCTGAACTGGGTGTATATCATATACCTGAAATAACGGCCTGTAATCATCCAACTGCAGGGCAAAGACCTCCATCATTGAATTAGAGTTGCCACAGCAATGACGGGTACATGCATGATCACTGTGATTGCCAAATGGGAGTTGGTGATAACATAACCGAGCAATGTTCGAATATTCGATAAGATTTTAGGGTGGTGGGATCTACCTCCTAGTAGTCCACGCTGGGCAACGGCATCTTTGGTTTTCTAACCAATGATGACGGCTAACAGATCCCTCTGCGGTGGTAGGCTTCGTAAGAGGCCGCCTGGATGCTACCACCCTCCTGCCGGAGTCCAGCGCTAACAGTTGTTCTGTGTTCCACTGGTGTGTGGGAGAACCAGTACCTCTGGGTAAGCTCGCTCCATCTTAGGCTTCTTCTTAACCACCAAGGTCAAACCCAGGGCTCCAAAATCTTGTACAGGTTCTGAGGCCTTAGTCCGCAACACATGTCGGTATATTCGAATCCATCTGTTTCTATCACTCGTACCAATGTCATAAAGTATCACAAAGAGAATGATATATCCGTCAATACGAGCTTCGTGTGGCAGAGTAAGACATCTGAGGCGACTTAACCAATGGGGCGTTACAATTTAAAAAGTTTTTTAAACACATTAACATTAAACTATGACAGTTTTTAATAAGAGATGTAAAACAACATTTCACAAGTACATCCTTATCCTAAACCAAGTATATTTATCTAACTGCTATACTAACCAGTGCCCATCACTATGATCATTAACAGACCATTCCCGTAGGGTTGAAGCAACTATATCGCAAATCGACACACCGTCCGATCAGCGTGTATCGCAATATCTAGTAACGAGCCGTCCCTCGGACGGTATCACTGCCGTTAGTTTCACTATGGAGGCAAAGCTATATTATAAAAATGGATCCGTATTTCCATTGGTCATCGCATCACGCGTGAACGGCTAGACCGATTTCGCTAATTCTTTTTTTTATTCGCTAATTCTTGTTTTGTTTTTTATTGTCAGGAGAATGTTTTTATGCAAGAAAAAATTAAGAAAATTGTCTGGAAAATTTGAAAAATTAAGAAAACTTAATCACCATACTAAATTATTTGTTATGTAACCTTATCGCTTTTAACAATTTAAACTTTTTTAATGTATGGCGTTTGACTCAACATTGACAAAATGCGTACTGCTAATATATTCAAATAAGGGGTGAAAAAAACTGAATTTTGCACATGGCCAGTAATATGTCACCTGTTACCGTGTCGGAATACCAACAAAACTATTTACATATACATAGTCAGGTCATAACAAAAACGTAGAATATAATAGACGGACAAAGCCTGCAAAATAGAAGAAAACCTCATATGGAAATCTAGCAAGATAGAAAAAGAAAACAAATCTTTTCGTTTTGTGACCTGTCTTATTTGACAGAGTGACATCCAGTGGCATATGCGATATAAGGTTCAACATTTTATGTAATTATCTAGTACATCGTAGATTATCTAAAGTAAATACAGTTTTATCTAACAATGGTCACATGTTTTGTGAGTGCCTGTGGAGTCAACCATAAAAATAATCCAGAAAATTGCTCATTTCACAGGTAAATACGTAGAAAGTCGTCATCGTAAAAACGCGTTATTTTTGTTGTATTTGATCTTGTTGTTATGTTGTAAATATAAAATTATTTCAATCCACTTGTTCATTTTAATATTTTCTATAGATAAAGTTCTATGTATTAATTATTTACATTATTTTGGTGAATAAATAATTTATCGAAATATTTTACATGTACACTAGAGCTTGACTCAAATTTATCGATACTATTGTCGACATTTATCTTGAATGTTTCCGGAGAAATTTGATGTTAATTTATGTTAAGCGTCTCAAATGAATGTCAACTTAACAATTTGAAGAAGGAAACTGTAAGGAATCACATAACTAAGATAATCTTGTTAAAAGTCAATAATCAGGGATTGATTCATCATAATGTAAATGTTTATTCAAATTTTGTTTACTTGTTCTTTTTTACTTACTACCATTGATAAGCTCACACGGCACAGCAGATGACAAGGGAAAATCTTTTGAAGAAATAAATAAAGAAAACTAATTAACAATGGCTGTTATTTTTTATTAATTAAGACTGTTTATTTTTAAATTATATGTATAAAATATACTCACCGGGCACATTTATCTGCCCACTATTATAGTTGTAAGAAGTGAGGGCGGTTAGGTATGCCGCAAAGTAGGTGCATAATCTCGAGATAAAAACAGTGTGACAGTAAACATTATTTTCCAAACGACAAACTGCAATTATCATCGATAGTCTAAAAATGTTAAAAGTACGTCACTAGTTAACACACACATTGACAAATAAAAACTGGTCACGCATTATCGGGCTGTCAGTCGATCTACTTGTATCCTATATCTATGGGTCATAAGTTCTGTCACACAATAAAAACTTTTGAATTTAGAATACTGGCCACAAAAAAGTTTAGTGAATTCGAATTTCGAATTTTTCATGAAAATAAAATAGTGTACTTTTTAGAATTTTTCTCATTTTTAAATATGGAGTGGACATTTAAAGAAGACCGTGTCGCGGTTATTGCGTTGCATCGTTGCGGTTACGCGCCAATTCAGATTTTCGACTTACTGAAAAATTTGAATATAGCCAAAAGATTCGTTTATCGTACCATAAGAAGACTCTAGTGTAGATGACAGGTCAAGAAGTGGTCGCCCTCGCTCTGTTAGGACTCCAGCAGTGATAAAACCTGTGAAAGCGCGAATTTGAAGAATCCCATACGTAAGCAGAAACTGTTGGCCCTTCAGATGGGGTTAAGCAGGACCACGGTGAAAAGGGTGTTAAATGAAGACTTAGGGCTTAGGGCATATCGAAGAAAAACAGGACATCGTTTGGACGCTTGTTTAATGGACCTGAGACTAAAGAGATGCCGCGCTTTGTTGAAGCGGTACGCGGGAAAAAAGCATCGGGAAATTCTTTTTTCGGATGAAACAATTTTTACCGTGGAAGAGAGCTACAACAAACAAAATGATAAGGTGTACGCACACAGCAGTGAAGAAGCAAGCAACCGTATTCCGCGTGTCCAACGAGATCATTTTCTATCCTCGCTCATGGTTTGGTTGGGAGTCTCTTATTGGGGCTTAACTGAGGTACATTTTTGTGAGACCGGCGTAAAAACGAATGCAGTTGTGTATCAAAATACAGTCCTCAAGAACCTTGTGGAACCTGATTCCCATACCATGTTTAATAACAGGCACTATATTCCAACAAGATTCTGCGCCAGCTCATAGAGCGAAAAGCACACAAGACTGGCTGGCGGCGCGTGAAATCGACTTCATCCGGCACGAAGACTGGCCCTCCTCCAGTCCAGATTTGAGTCCGTTAGATTACAAGATATAGCAACACTTAGAGGAAAAGGCCTGCTCAAAGCCTCATCCTGATTTGGAGTCACTCATGGCATCTTTGATTAAGGCAGCCGCCTATATTGACATGGACCTCGTTCGTGCTGCGATAGACGACTGGCCGCGCAGATTGAAGGCCTGTATTCAAAATCGCGGGGGTCATTTTGAATAAACTTTATTATCATATAAATCTATGTTTTATTAAGTTCATTTTGCTATATAAATGGTTACATAAATAATAAACATGTCTAAATTATTTCATATTACATATGTGACAGAACTTAAATATTATGACCTGACTAGGTATACCCGTCAGAAAAACAAACAACAAAGAATGTTGTAGATATATCATAGCATAATAATAATAAACAATAAGTTTTTTTTTTATTAAAACATTTCTTAATCAATATTCATAGTTAAGACAGAACAACGTCTCTCGGGTTCGCTAGTATAATATACAAGCAAAACGGCCTGTAATCAACCCACTGCAGAAATGCCTCCATCGTTGAATTCAAGTTACCACAGCAATGATGGATACAGGCATTTCAATTTTCACCTCGCTTGCCTATTTGCGGGTTGGTGATCACAAAATAAACCTGAGCAAAATAAAAGTAAAGTAAAGTAACAGCCTATAATCATCCCAGGGAAAAGGCCTCCATCATTGAAATCAAGTTACCACAGCAATGATGGGTACTGGCATAATCACCACGCTTGCCAAATGCGGGTTGGTGATCACAAACCCGAGCAATGTTCGGAAATTCAAAACTTTGTGTTGCCCGACCCGAGGACCGAGCCAGTATAAGGGCTTGTGTTTAAAAAGAGGCTGACATCGAGACTGAGGTTTCTAGTGCAACATTTTGTCCCTAGCTCTCACTTGTCCCGAAGCAGTGGTAGGTTTAAATATTGGGAGAAGCAAAAACGCCACCTGGAGCCTATTTTCAGAAATATTTCATTTTCCGCCGAACAATTTTGATGAACTTGAAAAGAAATATTCCACGTGTAAGCACGTTATAATGAACCTACAAATAAAACGCAAAGTTTATTTTTATCATGAGTATAAAGGAATATTGTATTACAAACGAATTCCGTTTAGGAAACTTCGTAAACATCTTAAATATAACCGCGACAACGTTCTGTGAATCGTTAACAAATAACGAGACGCTATTTTTGTCAACCGGTTGCAAACACTGCTCACAATTTAATTTTACTTTAGGCCGAGACTCTTGAGTTCAAAATTATTTCATAAAATGCCCTGGAATTGCAGAAATAAAAAACTTAGCTCTCCATTTTTTCATTTCTCTTGGTAGCTGAAGCATTTATTGGGGCTGAAAGTCTTTAGCTCAATGCGACAATATAATGTATAGTAGAAACAGTTAAGAAAATGTGTTAGTTACTAACGTCAATCTGGTAAATGACGTGTCAAAACAAGTACCTATAATTAGAATTAAAGATTAACTTAATCAACATACATAGCAACGCCTTTCTTCTCATCATCAAAACCTGCCAAGGATGGTGATTATACAAACAACTTTTTGTGTGGCCCAATATCCATAGTTGGTTGTTTTGGGCTGATGACGGAATTAGGACTTTGTTTTTGTTTTAAAATTAATATAATTATCACTGGTTATTTTATCATTATCAAAAATCACTTTTGCCACTAAGTAGGTTCTTAAGTAAGTAAGTAAATTTATATTATGGAATACGTAATGTGCACAGAAAAGCAAAACAAATATTTGAATAAGATTTTATGATCAGATCATTCTTGATAAACTTATACATAAACCTCATGCTCGCAATTAACCTATATTATAAATTAATTTCCTGTCATGCTTGCAACATTTTGATTAGCCGAAATATAATAAAAACTTTTTCAATTATGCCTTTCCAAAATATCTATTTACTCAAATCAAAATCATCCCACAAACTGACCTGTGTATTCGAACTCAATTAATCCAGGGTATATAATTCCCGGGTACTGGGTCGGACAGGAAGTGCGGCGGCCATTACTGAACACCGGAAGTGATTTAGTGTTGGCCAAGTGGCGCCCCCATGGTGCTAAATGTTAGTGATTTGGATATTAGTGATTTTGTTGAGATCATAAATTGATATTTTTGTACATATCAAAATTAGTTGCCAGTCGTTTATTTTAGAATTACATACCTAACTATTTGAGATGTTAGAGTAACATCACAGTTGGTTTAAATTATTTCTATTTGAATTAGGATCATAATATTATAGCGTCTTGTATTGTAAAAGTTCCAATTAATAAACATAGGAGTAATAATATTATAATTCCTAAAAATTATGACTCAGGCGGGACTCGAACCTTCGAGATAACTTTTCAAGTTAAAATACTGATATTATTGTTGCAACTTAGTTAGTTAAAAAGTCGCCTATTTTCTTTCTCTTGTTTTTTTTGTCTCTTTCTGTCTGAGATTGAAGGTAATTTCTATACAGTACCTATGGTCACAAGTGTTCAGAACATTTTGTTTGTATGCATATATGCTAAACGTTGTTTTAAGCTATTGCATAGCTTCTATCGCGGGCCTTGAGCGTGGAGACCGAATCCAGAAATTCCGTAACGAAAATAACCTAACACCCCCCACTCCGACCGGCACAGCGGTGATACTTTTTAGTTTTATAATTGCATAAGTTGATAAAAAATGCTATGCTTTACCGCGGCAGTCTCCGAGTGCCACACGTCTTTTTTGATAATATAATCGCCCCACATTACGCTGCTTTCAAATATTAATTCTGATGCAACTGACCAGACATGGACTAGTATACTTCCGTCTAAGATTGCCTAAATTATGAAAATCAAAATGTATTTTGTACGCAATATTTATAACACAAAATCAAATTCTCTCAAAATAACAAAGCCTACCATCAACGTCGACATAATATTTTTGGACACTAATAATTACTTTCTTGATAAACTGTATTCTCAGAAAGAAACAGCAAACATTCTCATGTAAATGTCACATTTACACAAAAAAATATCTAAAAAAATCAATCTGAAAACTGCAAAGAAACAAAACACTGTAGAAATATGTCCCTATTTCAAGCAAGACCGGCAGTATTGTAACTTTTTCCTCTCCCCGACTGTTTCTAATTAAAATTAATTGCTTTTACGTTTAGAAGTTAATTTTTGCAAGGAAATAAGCGCTCGAACATTAATTGTTTGATAAATAAACGCGTCGGATAAGGATTCGCTAGTTGCTTCACAATTTTTATGGCCATCAGCTTTACGGAAATTCTAGGAGTTTGCTCCCAAAACGACAGAAACTAAAAAAATCATTTGGAATCAGCTCTAACGATTTGATCTATACGTTCGCCAGACAAATGTCAAGGGTGGGAATCATGAAAAATACACCTGTAAAAAAACTGACAAAGTACTCACGCACGGAGGGTTCCGTGCCTTAGTTATTATTATTATTTTTAAATTTCATTCTATTATTTGTGTTGGTCGTAAATTTAAAGCGTCTAGCTGTTTCTTTTTTCTTATTTTAATTGTTTTTGGTATAGCGGCAACAGAAATACACCACTTGTGAAAATATCAACTGCCTATTTCCTTATTATAGTTCATGAGAAACAGCCAGGAAGCAGACAGACAGACAGAAAGTGGCGTCTGAGTTATAGGGTCGTGGGTTAGTTTTTAAATTATTTTTATAAATTAAAAAAGAATAGACTTTCATATCAATGAAAATAAAATAAGTTCGACCTTGTCACTATTCTAACAGGTGAGCAGTCTTCACATGGCAAACTTGGCACAAAGAACATAACCATAACTCCGATCCAAAACCCATATGAAATCGCCATAAACCCAAATATCAAAGCTAGTATTATTAAATCTGGGGTCAAAATTCCCTGTCCCCGAACAGTAAGAAATCCTACAAACAATAGAACAGCGTGTATATAATCAAACACACATCTAGCTCATACGAAATTCGCTCACGTACGATAATTTTCGAGTCGGCCCGCTAAGTTAGGCGAGGCGTGGAACCGTGCGATTTGCGAGAGTACCGTGATGAAAGTTAGTTTGAGATAAGGAAACAAGAATATTTTAGCTTTGATATATTTTAGGGGTAAAATAAAGTTTCCTTATTATCTACTAACTTATGACAAATTTAAAATCTTTTTTTTTTGTGTGGTGATTAAGCCCGTGATGGTATGTATGGATGGGTAATGAAGGGGAACATTGCTGTGGCAACTTGAATTCAATGATAAAGGCAATAATATTTAAAAGTATAGATACTCGTATGTTACCTTCTAGTAATTCGCGTATTAAATCTGTTCCGCCAATCCAAAACTTTGACAAGTTCTACTGATGAGCAGAACAAAAGGTGCGATATATCACGCAAATGAAAGAGATGGCTATAATTGCACTGAGACTGCACTCGACGTGGACGTTGTAAAAAACTATTTAATTAGGGCGTATTTGAGTCTTCACAACGAGCGCGCCTTTAACATATCTGCTCCGTTTCAATAATATCATTGGATGGAGACATTTGTCCTGCAGCAAAATAATAATGGGTGGTTAATAAGGTTTATATTTAAAATCATAATCATAATTAATAGCGCATATTCATAGGCCTCTCCAGAAGGAGTTATCATCATCATCATCATCAGCCTATCGCAGTCCACTGCTGGGCGTGGGCCTCTCCAGTTGCACGCCACTTAGGTCGTAGGAGTATTTTGCTGGACACAGGCCTCTCCAAATGGAGTCATTATCATCATCATCAGCCTATCGCAGTCCACTGCTGGGCGTAGGCCTCTCCAGTTGCACGCCACTTAGGTCGTAGGAGTATTTTGCTGCACATAACTCTCCAAAAGGAGTCATCATCATCATCATCATCAGCCTATCGCAGTCCACTGCTGGGCGTAGGCCTCTCCAGATGCACGCCACTTAGGTCGTAAGAGTATTTTGCCATAATCATCACGCAAGGGGACGTCTACAAATTACGTCACACATTAAGGGGGGGGGGGGGGTTACTTTTGGTGGCATTGGGCAAAATAGTATGGGAATTTTCGTAAAAATGCGTGACAAAGGGGAGGGGGGGTCTGAAAATCCTAAAAATCGTGTGACGTAATTTTTGGATGACCCCCACGAGGGTTGGCGATCAGAGTTGAGCCAATGGTGGAGCGAAAACTCTGATGCTCATCTTCTTATGGCAGTAGGTACACCTTTAGTCGCCTCTTAAGACACCCATAAGAAGAGATAGGGCGATGCTATACTTTTAACGTGCCGTCACCACACGATAAGTAAAAACGTCATCAATTTGACTTTAAGTCCTGTCATACGTCTTCAGATGAATGAACGACCATTTGGATCAGCGGTAGTTAACGCTGCTTCTGAGCCATGGGTCGCGGGTTCGATCCCCGCACAGTACAAATATTTGTGTGCATGAACATGTCTGTTTGTACTGGTCTGGGTGTTTTCTATGTATTATAAGTATGTATTTACAAAAAAAAAAAAGTATATAAGTAAGTTTATCGGTTGTCTAGTACCCCATACGACAGGGTACTTAATAGTACCATAATTTGGGACGAGATGGCTCTGTGTGGCCCAGTGAGGCATGTCTTAAAAATATTTATTTATTTTATTTATTTATTTAAATATATTTGACACATCTAATAATCCAGAATAAATAGGTATTTAGACCATACTTCATTACGTACAAACAATGCAGAAATTGATTAGTTTTTTTTTAAATAAATATTGGGCTTGCTCTCGACTACATACTTAACTATACGGTTAAGAAGAAGGCTAAGATGGAGCGAGCTTAACCAGAGGTACAGGTTGTCCCACACACCAGCGGAACACACAAAAACTGTTTGGCGCAGGAGGGTGGTAGCATCCAGGCACCCTCTTACGAAGCTTACCACAGCAGAGAGATCAGTTAGCTGTCATCATTGGGTAGAAAACCAAAGATGCCGTTTCCCAGGGTGGACCACTAGGAGGTAGATCCCACCACCCCTATAATATGTGCATAAAACCTACACACAAGTCTGTTGCACCGCAATAAATCGCGGTTTTTTCTACCAGTTGAAAAGATCAAACTTTGTTTTACAACGCATTAAACTTATTATAAATTAAACACTTGTGCAATATAAGGGAGTACAGCGCCATCTGTTATCTTGTGGCATTAACGTCTAGTTATATTTACGTACCGCAACGTTCGTCTTTTTGCTTTTTTTTCTCTATCCTAAAGTATTTTACAACGGTAACATAAAATTGTTTAACTTACCACTAAAACACCGTTAACTCTTCTAAACAGTGCACGTTTTCCATAAATATTAAATTTTACAATCTTGCTAAAACAGCAACGGAACGTCCGAAGCATAATTACAAAACATAACAGGCCGTCACATCTGACATAAGCGAGTTAAACTCCCAAAACAAACAGTTGTATGTACTGTAGAATTTTTGAGCTCATAACTACAACGCGTTCAGAATTCATAACGCGTCACAGTCGAAATAATCTAATGCACATACAATTTGCGCGACACCGCCACGCGACACGGGTTATGCAAAACGTTGCGCGACGTTGCCACACCGAATATGCAAAATATGCGTCAAAATCAGGGTTGGCACGTCCGCGAAATCATGTTGTATTCAATAATGTACAGTTTCGATGCGTTTACCAACCATTTATGATGACATTGTTTTTTTAGGAATCTTATCAAACGAGGAAAAGGAAAACTATAAATATTCCTATCAACCTGACGTCCATTTTTCCGAAACGAGGCACATTGTCGCATAATATGTTGGCACAAATCCGCGTATATTAATGATTGAAAGAAATAGATTTTATATGAAAATTATGAAAAATGTTTTTTATTTGAATTGACTTTAAAACGAGCCTTTATTTAAACATATATGTCTAGTTTTTGCGAAGAGATATAAGTCGTTAACTTTGACTTTTTTCGAATTTAATGTATTTATTTAAAATGGAAGAGTTTTGCTCTTGTCGTCAAAGAAATTTCCACTGCAGTACTCCTAAGTCCTGGACCTGATGTCATTATATAAATATTTTCCTTCCTTGCTTCGTTTTCTAAGCCTTCTCTTTTCCCATTTTATAATTTTAGCTATTTAACGTTAGCATGTGCAATTTTTTTGATTATGTTCTTTTTACAACTATAAGTTTGATAATATATATGTTTATCATTATTTCTTTGGTGTAATTGTTCTATTATTAATTCACCTTTTGTTTCTGAGCCTGCGATATTTTGGCAATATTCCAAGCGCCACGATACAAGTGAGTGCCCGAAACAATTAAGCCTAACACCCTTTGTTTGTATTTAAGAATACAAAATGACTATGGAAAGGTATTCAACTGTGATTCCCGATTAATTTCCGGATTAAACTTGTGTTTATTAGGATTTTATTTTGATTAAATGACCACTTTGCTGTAACTTGACATTACAAACGCAACTTAAATGTGTAAAATTAATTTCAGTGTATATTGTTGGCGTAAGTTAAAAAAAAAACAATATGTTGTACTCATAGTAACAGATTAATCTTGCAGTGACATCCCTACACATGAACGCTAATCCCTAGTAGTTTGTGTTAATAATTAACCCCTATTTTGCGTGGCTCAGTTACTGAGGTGACTAATTAATCATTATTCATTTACTGAAGCTGATGACCAACGACGGCATGCATTAAAGTTGATAGTTGTCCTTCTGTGTTTTTATCTTTATACAACAATCCATCAATGTGGTTCGCAAATGGACGCGTAAGAAATGGTAAAACAGAGTTGCACTAGCAAGCCTGCAAAAAAAACACAACAAAACCCATATACTCTAAGGCTGCTCGCCCACGTCCGATAATCGGTGACCGATTTTTGTAGGAGAAAAATAGAACGTACTGATAGCAATGGAGCAACGCACACGTCCTACAAAAAATCGTTCATGATTGTGTATGCTGCTGCCTACTATAGAAAAATCGGCCCGATTATCGGTCCTACAAAACGTCTGACGTGGGTGGGCAGCCTAAGTCGGTACCTACCAAACAAGATATCATGCCGCCAATCATCATGCTGCTGATAATAGTTCCATAAATGTTTATAATACAACACACTTCTGTACATACATTTAAATACATTACGAATCTTGTATCCAAAAGGGTATGGAAAAGTACAATACCAGCAATTATAAGAAAATAGACTGGAGAGATCTAAAGTGAGGGAAGATACGCTTTAAATGTGCATTTTCAACTCAAATATGATTCATATTGCTACATAATCAAAGGCAGGCCGTCAATGATATTATTTTAAAACGAAGCAGATAATTATATTATAAGCGCGCGCGTTGTAGAGACGCGCGCGCTTAAAATATAATTATACTCAAATACGTCCTATTTAGGACGTTTTGTACATAGTAGTAAACGTTAAAAACTATAGTCATCTCTTTTATTTGCGTGCTATTTAGCATCTTTTGTTCTGCTTATCAGTGTAATTTGTCAATGTGTGCAGTTTTGGATTGCTCGGAACAGATTTAATAAGCGAATTACTATGAACGTAACATATCTAAGTATACTTTAAAATATAATTGCAGACATTTCTATAATTATATTGCCGCATTAACAAAGGCAGGCAGTTCTATACTTATGTGAAACGGTTTTACAGTAAGGAACTAAGAATGTGAAGAAGTTGCGTAGCAACTAAACAAGTAGCAGTGACTTATAATCATTACTCCGGCCTAATAATATAATAACAGAAAATGTCGCCATTTTGTCGACCGACTTCACAACTTGACAGCGAACGTTCGGAAATCGAGTTACGATGTCCAATATTGATACAATTGTACCAACAGAACGAACCCAATTTCTAAAGGAAGGACAGTAATTTGCTTCTGAGTATGATACAACTAAGAAGTTTCAAAAAAATAATAACGTGTTCGAAATATCTGTGAGATGATTTGGTCCATTTAGTGGCATAATAATACCACTAGTGTCGTGCGTGGTGATGGCCTATTATATAATCAATATAATTTGATATTGTTATATCCAACCTATATATCAATTGATTTTCAATGCTTTTTATAAATTGACATACGATTTCTTAAATGCATTTGACGACCTTCGTGGCGGAGTGGCCTACACACCGGTTTTCAAGGTGTTGCCTGCTCCGAGGTCCCGGGTTCGATTCCCAGACCAGTAGAAAAGATGTGTTTTTCTACATTTTCTCGGGTCTGGGTGTTTGTGGTACCTTCGTTGTTTCTGGTTTCCAAAATACGAATGCTTTAAATAGTTATTCAAATTGGGATCAGAACAATGTATGTGATGTTGTCCACATTTATTTATTTATTATTTATTTATATTCGACTCCAATATTTAAGATTTCAACGTACAATCAAAAAATCAAAAAAATCAAAATATTGTTTATTCATGTACAGTATAGTTTTATACATCAGTTGTCGAAGCCTCCTTTTAAGCATTTATATCAATGCCTGTGCCAGGAGGCTCCCAATCTTCTAATCTGCTTATTTAATGAAAGCTCTTTCAAAGTGGACAAACTATTTCATTTCGACTAATTTTTAAATACACGTTCTCCGTGCAATATGCCATAGTTGAAACATCAATGTTTTTATTTATGTACCTCATATCATCCTATATATATATGATTTACTATGAGTGAGTGTTAAAGTTACCTTACTTTTATCAAACTTAGATAAACTGTACAAAATCATCCCTATCGTTTTTATATTTAACAGTTTTTTGCAACGCTAAAGTCTAAAACTCTTTTTAATATCATTATTTCACAGTAAAATTGAGCCTTAAATAAATATTAAAGCCTCGATTTAAAAACCGTTAGGTTTAAATCCTCCACGGGACAAATTGAATTAAGATTGGTGCAGTGTGGCGAGCGGGTTGGTATTATATTAATTAAATTGACATCCACCACGACCGGGATTCCGTTTCCACGCGATGGTGGAACCCATTAGATATTTATGTATATATTTTACAGAGGGATTGATTATACACCGTTCATTGAACCTCCTGACAACGGAAACCCGCGTTATGGAACCACTATATAACATCTTGGCAGTGTTTATTTTTTAAGCTATTGCATAGCTTCTATCGCTGGCCTTGAGCGTGGAGACCGAATCCAGAAATTCCGTAACGAAAAAAAACCTAACACGCACACACTCGGGGCGAGGCACGATCGAACAATTTTGAATTTCCGAAATTCAAAAGAATTTAGAAGAAAATAAGGATTTTGACAGTATGGTTGCCTATGGTAACCATATCTGCCAAAATAACAGAAAAATTTAATTACAAAAGTCAAAATTAGAAAATACATAAAATTATAAAATTAAGCTATTGCATAGCTTCTATCGCGGGCCTTGAGCGTGGAGACCGAATCCAGAAATTCCGTAACGAAAATAACCTAACACTCCGACCGGCACAGCGGTGATACTTTTTAGTTTTATAATTGCATAAGTTGATTGTTATTAAAAAAAAATCTTAGAAAAATATAAAATATTCATTCAGCTATTCAATTGGAAGCACACTGTGCTGCACACGGACGTATCTGTGTAAGTTTCACTAATCCAGGGGCCTTACCATTAGCTCTTAAAGCAGGACTGCTATTGGACTGCATTGCTCTTTTGTACTATGACATCGTTTTTAGCAGGCCTGTGGCAGGCCAATTTACGTTGACGTTTCTAAACCGTTCACCATTTTTTTACTATGAACTTTTCAATCTTTTCATACCATGACACTCAATTTGACAGCAGGTAAACGTCCTTTTGAGCGAAGCTAATGTCATCCTAGCCATCTTGAAGAAGTTACTAGGAGACTAACTTTTTCGACATATTTTATGCGTTTCTCAGACTTTTTTCAGCAGTTTTGTGAAAATTTACATGTTTCATTATAGATTAAGGAACCTAATTACAGTGTAAAGACACCTGAAGGTTAGTATTTTGTATAATATGTTTATATCATCATTTACCAAAATGAAAATACAATTTCGACAAAATTGTTAGCATGGTTTTGTGATGTAATAGGTATATACAATAGAATATATTGAAAAAACTGTACTTTCAAATTTTATAACTCTTCTTTCTTACTAATATTTATGTGTAATACTTTTTTCAGATTTGTAACAAATACATGGAAATTATAAGTGTAAATGATGGCTATGATTCATTTAATTTACAATAAAATATGGTCTCATCATCCTTTGTAGTCCCACTTGAATGAACTGAGCACTATAGCATCTGTATGGCTTTTAGGTAAACATACAATACACATTTTAGTTTAACTTTAAAGATAAGTATGTCCTTTCTGTTCAATTGAGTAAAAAGAAAAGATAAAGAAACATATTTTACAGGTTATAGCACCTCAAACCCTTGTGTTATGAATATGTTGCTGATTTTGTTTGTTTAAATATTGCCTGGGTGTAAAACACAACTAAGTTTTAGTTCTTATATAACACATTTGCAGCAGTCTTACAAAGATGATAAAATTAATGAATATTTCCTTTTATTGTAGGTGATTCTAGATATTCACTGCTCAAATTTATGATGACAACAATTGTTTAAGCAGAATTAGATTTTTCTGAAGCCTATTATACCTATACAGAGACATGTGAAAACTCTTAATGACAGATAGAGATCAATTATAGGTGTTCTACAGACTCTTATTCAATGGTTCATTACCAACCTCAGGTAGCTAGCCTTATTGCAAAAGCATTTGTAATCCTACATAACATTTTGCAATGCAGCTAATCAATTATCTCACAGATCAAGCAAAATTTATCTCACAGACGAAGAGGTTCACCAATAAGCTTATGTATTGATGTATTTTTTAACCCCTTGTAATTCCGGACACAAATAAATTTTCTTATGGCTCGATTCCACAACTTCGGTAGCCGACCAGTTAATACATATACCTAGAAAGTTATGGTTGTTTTGTTAGATTTTAAATTTAGGGTTAAAACTGAAGTACTGTTATATTAAGTATGTCTTTTTTATTTTAATATGTGTTTGAAATATACAGGATGAAATTTTAACCACTTTCCAAAATTTTTATAGGCGTTCAGTATCGTGTTTAGAGCCTATTTATGAAGTTAAAAATGTAAATCAAGTTGTCACCCGAAAATATTTTTCGTGATATAGTTTTCAATTTTTACGGTCCTAGACCTGTTAAGGTATAAAGAGAAAATCAAAAACTCATGAATAGTATTGTATTAAATGAATGAGATGCACATCGCGTAAAAAAAGTGTTACTAGGATGCCGTATCAAAAATTTTAGATTTTTGGCGGACATTTTCTAAGTGCTTTATCTTGACATTTTTGTACTGGGCTATACCAAAAGAAAAAAGACGTCATTTGTTTTTTGCCTCGTAGATTGCTATATTAAAATTTGGAAAGTGGTTAAAATTTCACCCTGTATTTTTTTGTAATTATATTACATATATGAAATCATGTGTTTGTTTTTTTTACTGCAAAAATTCTACAAAACATGTCTACTTAACCAAATGCTCGACTGGTAGAGAATACCTAATATGTAATATAATTTTCCTCTCCTTGAATCATTAATTATTTTATGTTTTATTTTTTGCATTTAGTCTACCCAGTCAGTACTAAAATAGAATAGATTATTATAATACCCATGTAAAAAGTAGTAGTAGTCTTTTACTACACAGTGTAACTGAACCAGAAACTTCATTCAAACCCTAATTTTATGACTACATCGCCCGCAGAATTAAAATTTCTGCCACCCTTTCCATTCGCTTGGAGTGGTCTCCAGCTGTTAAAGATTTGTTAACTGTTATTCCCAAAGGTTATACAATTGGGTGTAAGAAACTAGGCGTTTTTTTTTGTTGGTTTTCACTGAAAGTCAATGGATGATCACTTTTTTATACTAATATTTTAATAAAATTACTTACAATTCCACTTTACTTTATTCAATACTTACACACAAGTATGACATTGTGAAAATATGGTTTAACCACATGAATAAATATTTACTCATGTGGTTTAACTCAATGTTTAACTGTAAATATAAAATAGTCGAACGTACGTACTACTCCGGGAAAATGGAATATTTCTTCAATTTTTGAATGTTACCGCCAAAAATGCAGGCAGAACCGTTCCAATCATGATCACGTTAAAATGTCTATCCACATTTTCAATAACCCAACACTGTACATTAATTACTATCGCCAAGAAGGTAATTTTACTAGAATTGAGTATTTTAAGTAATCTCCTGCAAAATAGCAACATTTAGATCGACTTTTTCTCTTTTAAAATCCAATAAGTATAAAGTTTTTCAAAAACCGGTAATTTGGAATAAATCTTGTATTTGTGTATTTGAACTTTTTCAACTAAAAAGAGACAGATTTATCTGAACCAGTATAGCTCTGTCTCGTTCATGCAATCTGCAGACAAACAGACCATAGACAAGCTTAGCAGTTCACCTTTTGGTTTAGCGGTGCTAAAGTCGTTCAGCTATTCAGCGGTTATGGTATGATTTTTAGCAGGGCAAAAGCAGTCCTACTGTTGAACTGCCTGGAAATTGAGTGGCTTGCTATAAGCTGATGGTAAGCCCCCAGGATCCGGCCGAAGCATATTATTTTGCGTCTGTGCGCGTCAAAGCATGATTCAAAATGAATAGTCTTAACTTTTTTACATTTTTCTAAGATTATTGTAATTAATAAAAAAAAAATACACTGCCAAGATTACATAACATGGGTTACGTTTGCCAGGTGGTCAAAACTGCACGGTGTAAAATAGTAGAATTTTCAGCCATTCGCTGAATACGATAGGATGTATTCGGCGGCAACGTTTTCTCTCGACTATTGTCCAAATCGCTACGGCGATCGCAAACCTGGCTGCCAAGCTTTGTAATTTTTTTATTTAGTTCTTATTTTAAATTTAAAGAATATTTATTTTCTCATTAGAAACCGTACAGTCACTTACATGAGAATATTACAATCGTAGGTAATACGAAATTGTCCAGCAGATACAATCTAAATTAAGTTGGGAGGAGTCCTGAGCTCGGTATACTTACACTTAGCATACCTTTATTATTTTCCATACCAAAACACAGTTCTTATTACGATAGCAAGCAATGTTTTTAAAGTTACGAACCATTTTATTTTATATTTTTTTTTATAAACTTATTTTTTTTTATTCTTCAGAAAACTAACAGCGTATTTATAAAGTACTAGCGGACCCGACAGACATTGTCCTGTCTTAACTATAATATTGATTACGAAATGGTATAATAAAATGATGTTACCAATTGTTTATTATTATTATGCTTTATGATACACAATATTCTTTGTCTATTTTTTCTGGCGGGTATATAAATAGTTTTATTGGTATTACGACATGGAAACAGGCGACATTACTGGCCATGTGCAAATTTCCGTTTTTATTAACCCCCTATTTGACGATATTTGCAGCACGCATACTGTCAATGTTAAGTCAAACGCCATCCACTAAAAAAAGTTTAAATTGTCAAAAGCGATAAAGGTTTCATTAGTATGGTGATAAAGTTTTCTTAAATTTTCTTATTTTCCGCGCAATTTTCTCATTTTTTTCTTTCATAAGAACATTCTCCTGACAATAACAAAAAATTATTAGCGAAATCGGTCCAGCCGTTCACGCGTGATGCGATGACCAAGGGAAATAGGTATTCATTTTTATATATATATATACCTAGATGTTAACTAATATTTTACAAAAGTTTGACATTAATATGGCCAATAACAGGTTTCCCTTTATACAATACAAGTTATACAATCAAACATTGCCGCCTGGGAGCTGCCCCGGTCTATAGACTAACAAACAACAAAGGCAAGCAATGGCTATAATTATGGCATAATCTTCCTTTTGAATGAGCACCCCGTTGGTTTAGTAGTTTGAATACTAAGCCAAGATCTCAAGGTTTTTTTTTTAATAAACAATGGGCTTGCTCTTGACTACATACTGAAGTCTACGGTTAAGAAGAAGCCTAAGATGGAGCGAGCTTACTCAAAGGTACTGGTTCTCACACACACCAGCGGAACACAGAAAAACTGTTTAGCGCTGGACTCCGGCAGGAGGGTGGTAGTATCCAGGCGGCCTCTTACCAAGCCTACCACCGCAAAGGGATCTGTTAGCCGTCATCATTGGTTAGAAAACCAAAAATGCCGTTGTCCGGGGTGGACCACTAGGAGGTAGATCCCACAAACCCAAGGTCTATCCCCGGGTCAGGCAACAAGAATTTCGAATTGTCGAACATCATCATCATCATTATCCTATCCTATCGCAGTCCACTTTTGGACATAGGCCTCTCCAGTTGCACGCCACTTAGGTCGGTCCTTGGCTTCTCGCATCTAGCTCCTGCCAGCCATCTTGCGCAAATCATCACTCTACCTGGCCTAAGGGCGTCCTACACTACGATTGCCAACCTCACCTGCACGCGGTGCATCTTGCTGGACGACGAACGAGGCTCAGGCGACCCACCCAACTGAAGGCGTAGTTAAATGTAGCAGGCTGGTGACGGGCAGCAGCGTCAACAGTGTGAGAAGCTACGCCCTGTGATCGCTAACCATTCTGCCCAGGGTGGCGATTTTGGGCATAACCTCAAAGTATGCAGACGCACAATAATTGTCGAGTATTGTACGGATATGTGACCAACAGCCCGCATTTAGCAGGCGTGGTTATTATGCCTATACCCATCATTGCTGTGGTAACTCGAATTCAATGATGGAGGCCTTTGCCCTGCAGATGGTTGATTACAGCACTGATAAGATAATACTAAAGTACAGATGCCTCACGTTATACAAGAAAACCGGACTGAGCTAACTCCGCTTATCCATCTGGTTAAATTTATTGGTCTAAGTACGCTCTAGATGTCGCTACGCTGACACGACCACATTTTACCCGAGATTTGTAGCACCTCGAAAGTGTGAGCAAATAGTATTTTTTTCAATCAATAGATGGCGCCAAATGCAGAATATGCATTTGGCGCCATTGGATGCGAGTGGCGCGGGATCGATCGTTGTGAAGATCCTTGGGGGAGGCCTATGTCCAGCAGTGGGCGTGGGATGAGGATGAAATCAAAGAAAAAGTTTATTCACAATAGCATAATACACTGACAATTATAAATACGAAACCAATAAACGAGAACCTATGTTTAAAAGAGCATACGTTTTAGAAAATAAATTCATTTGTGGTTAAATTATTTGAACGTTGCAAATGTGTAAATCATTTCCTGCAGCGAGTAACATACTCGTTTTTCATAGCATGAGTACAAAATTCCAATTCACCAACAGTTCTGCTTGTAATCCTAACCAGTTAACGTTATTCGTTTTAACTTTATTTGTTATTCTGTGTTTAGTATCTGTAAGAAAATTTCAAAAACCTGTTAAAGTAATTGACTTTTGTCGATCATTTTGAATTAATGGGCATGATTTATTAATCATAGTCATCCCTTGAATTTGAAATCTCGTAGGTACCTAGATAACATTGTTTTGAGTTTTTTTTAATGTCATTTCGCTGGTTATGTACTGTGGTTTAGTCGTTTTAATACCGGGCCATGATTTTGGGATCCTGGGATCGATCCCCGGGACAGGCAACAAAAAGTTTCGAATTTTCCAACAATTGCTCGGGTCCGTGAACACCAACCCGCATTTGGCAAGCGTGGGAATGATGCCTATACCCATCATTGCTGTGGTACCTTGAATTAAATGATGTAGGCCTGTACCCTGCAGTGGGATGATTATAGGCCGTTTTCTTCATTTTTTTTTCAAGGTAACCAAATGATTTAATTCTTATAAGTAACACATATTGGAAGTACATAAAACACACAGATACATAACTCAACGATAACAAACATATAACAGCAAAAAATACTTATAAAAGTATTTTTTGCTATGTTTGCCCTCTATAAGGTAGTGGCAAGTATATTGCCACCATAATTTAAACCTTATACCGTTAGGATACAGTCCAAAACCAATGAATTTTAAAATTGACTGTCCTATACCAATCAAAGAGTTAAAAAAGATTAACTCAGGTTTGACTGTTACCCACTGCTATATTGATTTCACTTATAAACTGTCTAAATGACAGCGCCAACATATCTTCTATCTACTTTACTTTTTTTTTCTATGTTGTGTGTTGACTGTAACTCAAATGATGTTCTAGTAACGAATAGGGTAGGTCATGAATTGGTGTGCCTACATAGTCCTGATAATTTCCTAGTATTCCTATTGGATTTTTTATCCTATCTGGAGTTAAAAACTGACGTGTAAAAAACTATTTACCTAGTTCAACGCGTGACAGCGTTTGTTGGTTTTTGCAATTGATTCCTGGCTCTAGATTTGTTAAAAATGTTAAAATTGACAAATATGGAAATTTAGAAGGATTCTATTTGTTAAACCAAAACTGTTATTTGAAATTTTGTTTAGTTTTCGATTTATTTAATTATGAAATAATTCTAGGCTTCCACAGAATGCGTCGTGGCAGCCCTAGGCTGCTTTTTGACACCTTTTTATTTGTAATGTTTCTGTGTCAAATGTGTGTCAAATAATTTTTTTTTCTCTCTTTCTATATATAAGGCAAAAGTGTCATCAATGTACCTATTAGACGCTATCTAGGTACCTATATGAAATGTGACAAATAGAAAATCGGTGGACAAAATTTCTTGATTCTTAAATTCTTAGATCTTGAATATATCCAACTTTACAGCAAAACACACACACTGCTCACAGCAAGCTGGCAAAATATTTTTTCCTATAATCGCCGCTTTTACATTTTTGTCACACCACCTCTTTAGCCTCTTACGATACTCTTATGACAAAGAACGTATGAGTACTATTTTGTTTAATCCCTCAACTCCCAGGAGGCACTCGGGTGCCACGATAACAATTGATTTCAATTGTGTCTGGAATAACTCACGATCGAGGGATAGACTTGGGCGTTTTTGGTTGTGAACGCAAACGGATATATATCCGATTTCAGATTTCAAAATTGATTTCAAAATCCGTTTTGAGAAATCCGATTTCAGATGTGCCTACTACAAACCGAAATGGGACTTCCGAAATTCGCGCCATCTTTTTTACTCCGCTTTGTTACGATTGGTTAGAAAGAGACAAAGCGAATTTCTTCACAATTCCGAGCATCAGTAAAATTCGCTTTGTCTCTTTCCTAACCAATCGCAACATAGCGGAGTAAAAAAGATAGTGCGAATTTCAAATCCGATTTACGTTTTGGATACGCACACACAGTATGTTTGGTGGTATTAGACCTCGCTAGCGTTTGGTTCGGTTAGATTTCTGAGATCGGATTTTCTTATTGAGAAATCGATTCGATTGGATTTGTGTTTGAAATCGGATTTTGGATTCGTTTTGATATATCGGACGCATGCCTATCGAGGGATTAAGGCCCGTATAGACCCAGCCAAACGACGGCCACGGCTGGGCATAGGCCTTCCCCAAAAAAAAATTCTAACCTTTTTTAAAACAATTTATGTGATCCTTGGTCAAAATTAAATAAATAACTATTCAATCATACTACCGACACAAATTTCCTTGAAAACTTCCGAAGTGTTACGTAAAATCCGTAATTACGGGTGGGTGGGGGAGGGGACCGGATATGAAATGACAAAAGACTTATCGGATGACGAGGCGTGATGGCGGCTTCGTGAGGAACTTTTAGGATTCAGCATAAAATTAGAAATACGTAAGGAGAAAGAAAATATATGACACCAAGCAAACGGAGAACATAAAACATTGAAAAAGGAACAAAACTTTTAACGTACTTAAATATTATTATTATGAGTATTTTAAATAAGTATTTATAAGAGTCGTCATTGCTAGCTTTTTATACTACAATAAAGTCAAATGATCCTCAGAATTAAATATGAACTACTAACGCCCGCGGCTCTGCCCGCGTGAACTACACGTTCAATCGCGCGGGTAGATACAAACACAGACAGACAGACAACGTGGTTACTTTCGCGTTAATAATATTAGTAAAGATCATACTAAACACTGCTATGCGAGGCAAGGCGTATCTAAAAATCAAAAACACATGATATTTTGGGTCAGTTTAATATGGTTTTTACTAGCCCAGGGCCCCAATTCTTCTAATTTACAAATGGCTCAATAGAATCGCAATGGCGTCGCAATCGTATATTTTGACATTACTACCATATTAAATGTGTCAAAATAAACAATTGCGATTCTATTGAGCCATTTGTAAATTAGCGGAATTGGGGGCCTGGATAAATTCACAAAAAACAAGTCTTGAATTAAAACAGCTTCAAACATTGATTGGAATCACTTAATCGAAATTAACTTACTGTGATTTTCTTAGCACATTTCTTTTAAAAAAAAATCAGTGGAAATACCCTTACAGCCATTCGAATTAAAAAAAAAACGTGACACAAATAAATCGAACCCTACTGACCCTCCATCACTCTAGTTTGAAACCGCCCTTTTATCGCCCCATGACTATGTGTCAATATTGGCCCGAGTTTTTGTGTCCTTTCTTAATAAATCTGACGAATGTTTTCCTTGCGACGTTTTTATCTGAGCGACAGACTTCAATTCCTTTCGATGTAATAACGAAGGGATTAAACCCGGGCCTTGCTTATTCTCGCTGAGAACGTTTATAATGAGGGTGGCATGTGTCAAGGGTTTGACAGATATTCGAAATTTACGTTTATGGATTGACAACGGTGATATTTTATTCTGATTATGTGGCTGAGTTTTTGGCGCTACTTTATCTTGGTACTAGGCTATAAATTGTTTTGAAGAATTGCTTTGTTTAAATAAAACTTATTTCACTAATTTTGCTTATCAATATATCCGTTTCTTGGAAGGTATTGTATGATATAAAATATTTGTTCAATCTGATTCTTAGCGGGAGACTTCAAGTAAGTTTTCTGTTATATTTAAATAATAACCCATCCTCTTTGCATAGCAACATTGTGGCATATCTGAAAATATTTATCACCTGCACATAGAGAAAATACCATAGACTACGGGTAAGAAGGCATAGCAGTTCTTGTGAAAAGTTCTTTTTTTTTTAAACTTTTTGTATTACCTTTAAAGGTTTTATTTTTTTTTAAAAGGGACTGACGTATAGCTAATTTCGAAAAAAATATTATGGGCATATCCATACACTTTACTTGTTTCAGACTTATGATTCCCTAAAACCTGTTAAATAAATTGAAAAAACCTTTAGTCGCAATCAAATCAAGCAAGACGACCATTTGGATCAGCGGTAGTAAACGCTGCTTCTGAGCCATGGGTCGCGGGTTCGATCCCCGCACAGTACAAATATTTGTGTGCATGAACATGTCTGTTTGTACTGGTCTGGGTGTTTTCTATGTATTATAAGTATGTATTTACAAAAAAAAAGTATTTATGTAAGTTTATCGGTTGTCTAGTATCCCATACGACAGGGTACTTAATAGTACCTTAATTTGGGACTAGATGGCTCTGTGTGGCCCAGTGAGGCATGTCTTAAAAAATATTTAAAAAAAATGTAAAAATTTAAGCAAGGGACCTCAACAGACCCATTTACATAAAACTTGATCTAACCACTATGTATGTACTTCCTTTGTCCCCACAATATATTTACTAAAGCTGCAATATTGCACGCCTTTACTGCACAGTGGGTAGTGCGCGATACATTCACGTACATTATTCTTGTGGTTAAATTCAATAAAACTTAACACGGGCAACTGAAACTACGTCTCGGGAGATTTAACGTTAAAATTTTTAAGTTTTATAATCTTTGTTTTCGTTCTCAGCTGAATTAATTATAATTGTTATATTAAGGCATTACGGTTGCTTTTACTGCAGATTATTTTTAATATTCTAATTCACTCTAAGATTTTATGAAAATATTTTTATTAAGTAATATTTGTAGTTAGTAACTACTTATGGTATTTTTATCAGCTAAACAAAAATTCCATACAGTTTTGCCTACTTACAATGAGTTATTACCACCTTTTTTAATACAATAGTAAAAACAAATTTTGAGAAAAATATAAAAAGCTGTATGTAATGAGGTACTCTTTCGTTTCTCCGATGATAATAATGCAATTACTGGACACTAAACCTTTTGTATTTGAGCCGTATGATAACACCACGTTATAAAATAGTCTTATTATGAGAAGAAATACCACAAACACAAATGGTATCACCAAATCATACGGTTATACCGCCATGTGTGTACAAAATGTCATTTTTTATAATATTCAAAGTGAATGTAATGCTCCAGAAACACGCAAACGCCAGGCATCAAAGTTCGCGTCTGTTTCGTGAGCAAAATGGCTTGTTTCGTAAAAAAATACACACAATAACACGCATGGAAAGAGGCTCTACCATAAAACACACTCGGAGAACCATTGCGTGAACGACTCCATTCGTTCGCCATTCATTCATTCGGAATATATATTTCATAGAGGTTTTGGCGCGATACATGCGGGCCTTTAGGAGAGCGGTTGTGATAACATTGATTTAAATATTTGAAGGCATGTGTTTATGAGGTGAGTTTGCTTTATAAAATTGAATGACTGTCTACTGAGGAGTTGATTTTTTAAACATTTTCAGTAACTTAAGACACCTTTTATTATTATTTATTTATTATTTTATAATTTAAAATATTTAGAAACCCTTGATCCTAAAGATTATGTGGACAATAACACAAAATTTAGATTTTAAAATGGGAATTACAAATTAAGATTGCTTGCACAGCTCTAGAATGAAGTCTATAAGTGACAATGTCTTTAAATTACTTCTTATTTTTTTATTACGAAATTTTAAAATTTAATTTAAACCATAGATTTTAAATTGTTCTAATATCAGTTTAAATCGCCATAATTACAACTATTCATTTACGATTTGAATTTAAATTATAATCGCTCTTTCTATAGCTTATAAACAAAGTCTTAGCGTAGCGTGCGCCCGCTTGTTAGCAACTTAAACTGCGTGATTGCACAGTCGAGAACAAACTCGTCTTATTCCTACTCCTTAACCTCTCAAACTTAAGGGCTAAGACGCGCACTTTCCGATTCCGATGTACCCACGCACGCAATATCGCGTGTTCAACTATTTGATTAGCGAAAAACGCTATCTCGCACGCTTCGTCGGTCTCTATTATATTTTACGACTGTTTAGAGAAACGACTGTCGTTGACGACGCCCAGAGTAGTCGAGGCACCGATTTGTGTTCGATGGTACGAGGCACGCGAACGCCGAGGTGGGGCTAAGGAGGTTTGTTTAGTGATAAATTATTAGTGCCGTAAATAAACAAGAGCTGGCACAGTGGGCACTGAAAGTACACTCTGTCATGAAAGCATCGGGATTGGATGTTTTTTATGGCTCCATTTTTTTAAGCAACTGTTTTTTATTTTACTGCGGAGTTTGAATTAAACCTGTTGATTAGATTAAACACAGTGTTTTTTTAAAAAATTTGTTAATATTATTAATTGTAAAATATGTCATAACGAAATAAGACATTAAAAACATACAAATGCCCTGAAACTAAATAGATCAGGAAATGAGGAAGGATTGTCAAGCAATATTTTATGTAAATTATAGTATAATGTTTATCAAAGTTTCATTACGTGTTAAAAAAAGAAGTTCAAATAATTCCTAACCCTTCGTCGGCAATTAAACCACATTTTAAATTAAATTTAGGACGTCCCAGAAATTACATCTGCAAAACTCCGTTCAAATTTTAAAACAATCTCACTTAAATTTTGTCACACCGAAATACGTGCTTGAAATTTTCCGAGTTCTAATTTCAAAACGTGTCAAGATGGCGTCATTAAAAAAATCATTATACTAGAATCTAGTTCGGAATTGGCTACAGGCGAGTCCCTAATTGTAATTTAGCTAATTGGACACACTAATTACAAGTCCAATCGGATAAAAGAGAGGGAAAAAACCGTTTTGGTTCATTACTCAGAGTGATCGCATTGAGATAGTCTAATTGGAGCGGGCCTGTGTCTGGCGATGTCGGCGAACGTTGCGTTACAAACGAGAAGTGCTGATTATGATTACCTACTTTAGTTACGCTGGTACTTAGTACGTAGTACTTAGAACGATGTAACGTGTATTTTTCAGTAATTTGGACCTTCAACGACAGACAAAAATAAAAACTTTAAATAGATAAATAATTTAACAATTTTATTCAGTTAAGACACTATTTTTTAGACGTGACGTTAGTCGGTGATAGGTTTAAAACTGATTTAAAATGCATTTAAAATGAATCATGATTTTTTTATATTGTCCCTAGAATTTGAATTGAAATTGAACCTACGACGACAGGACGAAACCTTGTAAATCAGTGTGTAGGCTATTTATTCCACTTTAGGTCGTCTTAATCATACATTTGTTTGATTTTGTTTCTTACGGTTATACTTTTGATTAATCATGTCATTGATTTAAAACCCAATCACTTAACAGAAAAAGCAAAGGCAAGAACAGAATACCAAATCTGCTGTACCAACATAACAAAATGCAAGCTCAGTGCTCGACCCTCTGCGTCCCGGAGTATAGTAGGTATTATGGCGAATTATGAGTATTACCTTTCGCTCGATTTATTGAATATTGGCTTAAGGAGCTCATAGGAAAATATACTTTACAAGTTTGCCAAAGAAAATATAACTTGGTTGAGCATATTCTGTGAATTTTGGATGTTGCAATAAAATATTGCAAGCTTTGTACACTTTTTGCACGTAACGAAATTTTACTTGTATTTTACAAAATACAAAATCATTTTTATAGACGAAATGTCGAAAGCACTAGGTTCGCAAAAGCTTGCCACTCCCGATAGTGAGATAACAAAAAGCGAATTTGCCAAAAACGTCGAATATTGTTATTTAGTGATGTTAAGCAATTTGTTTTATCGATGATCGATAAACATTTTGAACCTTTTGCTTCTAGTATACCTTTTCCTTATTAAACTGTTTTTAACTATTTCAAGGCTATTACACCTTAATTGGAAACAGCTTTGGCTTAACTGATCGCACAATGTGTATGTAACAATTATAACTTTATCAAATGTGTATATTGTTCTTCTTCATTATAATCATTAGACTACATGAGTCTATTGCTAGAGATAGGTTACCTCGAAAGAAGGATTTTGTCGTCAATTCGTCATCGTCAATGGTAAAACCTGCTGCAGCTACATGCCTCCCTGTGTCGGTGTTCCTTCGTCTAAGCCTACAAGACAGCGAGAAAAAACCAAGGAGTGGAGAGTACTACACTCTATATTTCTACCATTATATGTCTATACGGATTTTTAAATTGTAGTTTTTATATTTAGACCAGAAAAATCCTAATCTACTATGGAATTACTACATGACCTTTTTTAGTAACACAATCGCGTGATTAAAACTTTTAAATTGTTATGTGACAAAAATAAAAAAAAATATGCTAAAGATCTCACGATATAATAATAACTTAATGTGAAAAATTAATATTACTGAGGAATATCAATTTTGAAACGATTTAATAACATTTTCGGACACAAGTGAGATAAAGGTTAATGCTCTCAGCATACCAACCAACTTTAAAGCCTTATAGTAACCTATAGTAACCTTATAGTAGGTATGAAAACAAGGAGTTTTCATACCTCAGTGTTCAAAGAGGTAACAAAGCCAAAAAAAATTAAATGAAACAAAAAAAGTTTTGTTGCTACGAGTGATTTAGATTAAGACGCTGACTGCAGCCGATGACCTTGAGCAATAAACACGCCCACAAATTTATTCGTTTTTGAATTTCTTTGGAACGCGCCGCAGCTATCACTGTCGATTCCCGTAGGAGTGACAGAGAAAAAGCGCATGGAATAGAAGGGCCTAAGTGCCAAACAACAAAATTCGTTGTGCAATTTAAAATTGCCCTTTTATTTAAAATCTAAATCAGCCATTTGCTTAAGCAACATGTAATATACAATATAGCAAAATTTTATTATCATTGTTATACGGACTGCTGAGAAAAATGGTAATTTATGTATTTTCAGAGGCTACTTAGAGATTATTTTCTATCGATAAAAGTTTTTAGAATCGAGTTTTGGAAACAACCACCTGGTCAAAAATGAGGTAATTTCAACTACATAGAATTTGGCAACAATACGAGCCATAGGCTTAAAGCAAAACAATCTTCATTGAGCTCAATTTGGCTCATGTCAGCGTCTTAATACAAACATTCACAGCAATCAAATACGCTTTATAAATACAATTTTAACCAAATTTCTATATCGATGTTGATGTTATTGATGGTTCTCGATAAAAATATCGTCAATTTTTCCGGTGACACCATTCTGAATACCTACGTCGAGCGCTGAGTGTTGCATGACTGTTAGAGTACGAGTAGTATCGGATGACCGATATCGGATTCAAATCCGTTCATACGATAGACATCTTTTTGTAACACGCTTTTTTGGTGCCTTTGTGAAATTGGCGATAAATTGTTTTATTCTTCAACAATGTAGAAGCGTTTTACATTCTAGTGATTTCAAATTTATTGCTACAAATGTCCGTATCAAAATTAATGGTTTTATGAAGAACAATACATTCCTAAAAATGTACAATGTACAAAAACAGTAAATTAAAGTGCTTATAATTTTGCAAATAACAGCCTGAACCAATAAAAAGGAAAAACGTAAACACTTCTATTTCTAAAAACAAATAATGATACATATTTTTTTTAAATCAATTCAATGACCTTTAACTTTTTGGGTAGGTTGACCTGCCGTTGTCTGTAACAACGGCAGGTCAACCTACCCAAAAAGTTAAAGGTCATTGAATTGATTTTCAACTTTAAGTCCAACAAGTATAGATCAATATCAATTGAGAAAATTTGACGTTTTGTGGTAGGTTGACGTGCTGTTGTCTGTACAAAGAAAAAATCCTTACCCAATCAAATTAAATAGTAACCAAATCAATCACTATGTGAGAGCACGTAAGGTTGCTTACTCTTGCTAAAGTCCCGTCACATCGGTGGTTAATTTCCCGCTTTTTTCAAATTCCGTCGTTTTTATACAAGTTTTTTTCGAAAAATAAACTGAAAAATTCATGTTTTTTATTAATAAACCGGAAAAATATGAAAGAAACGGAAAAATATTCATGTTTTTTTTTGTGGAATATTTTTATTATGTTTTGGATTGTAGGGTAGACTTTTTTTTTGCTTGGTTTGTTGTCATGCGCTCATTCCGGCCGGGCCCACAGATAGTTCATATCACGCACGCCCTATTGTTATCACTGCAAGCATTTATAATAGTTAGTTTTTGGATTTCATTGAATAATTCATAAATCACGTTGCATCATTGTTTTATAAATTGGTTATAAAATTATTTTTTTCCAATTGTTTTTTTCAATATTCGAAACAAACGACGAAAATTTAAATAAAACTGTTTTTTTTCCTAAGGTTTTTTTCGGATATATTTCAATGTAACAAACCAATAAAACGGTAAAAAACGAACAAACGTTTCTTTCACCGAAAAAAACAGTTTGTTTCTTTCAGAATTTTCAACGCTAGTTGGTACATACTTAAAAAACTAAGTAGTATATTGGCTGGACATGCATTAAGATGAACAAGTTATTTTTTGAGCGCAAACACGAAACATCAAACGACAACTGGATAAAATATAGGTACACTCATTAAACGAAACATAACCTCAGTCCTACTAAAGAAATCGGGTAAAACCTCCACTTTAAATTCGGACTACAGACTCTCATCCATTCTTACATTCGCAAAATATGCACAAAATGAGTCGGCAGTTATTCATGAAAATCTCATACAAATCTCGGCTCCAAATCGTATAATAGGAGCATACCCACACGCAAATTTTACATTCCTTTTCTTTACCGTTCTGAAGTATTCAGGGGTTTTTTCTCTCATTTGCTGAGCGTTTCAGGAACAGAAAATGTTTAATCGATCTCGGTTTTTAACTTAGCGTTTTATTAACTTTATTATGTTCCATCATTTTCAAATGCTGTAAGTATTAACAGTACAGTGTTTTATCAAACCTTCAAGACTGTTTGACCTTATTAAATTTTTTGGTTCTCAAATAAGTTCCTTGACTTGCTTGCAATCCTTTTTGCACCGTCAATGTCCTATATATATTAGGGGTTAAAGTATGAAATTGCCGTTTTGTATGGACGAAATCGAGGAAAGTCATTTTTCCATACTAACAACGCCTGAACCGTTTTCGATGCAATTAAAGGTGAAAGTTAGATGGTTATAAAGCTACGGCATTATAGTATTTAAATTTCTGAAAATCAAAGTATATAATACAAATATACTTAATTGAAGCAAGAAGGTCAGCTGACATATTGTAAGGGGTCTTTTCAACGACTTCCTTTGAAGTAATAGGCACTAGTATTGCATTTTTTTTTTAGTCAAAAGTTACTTTATTTAGTTTTTGATACAATACAAAAAGAATTACGCAATAATATGACTATACTTAAGAGCTATAAACAAAATAAAAAGTGGGAAAATAATCGGCAATTTCATACTTTAACCCCTATATATATATATATATATAGGTATATATTGTACTATTTAAGTATATGTTGATTGTCACTTTATTTGAAGGCTGAAATTAAACATGTTTACGATTTGTTAAATAAATATACGAGTAGGTATGCCTATATTCTGAAATTAAAGATAATTTTTTTTTTTGCATTTCAGAATAGCGCAACTAGACATTTTAATGATGTGCGCGGTGTTATGTGACTTGGTTATTATAATAACACGAATAAGTATGCAATTTGTGATATTTCAGAACTGGCTGTAATTCATGCGCGTTCAGGCCCCTAATTCTGCTAGCCAAATCGTATCACAATCCTAATTAAATTGCAGGTTTTTGACAGTTCTAGTATGGGCTAAATGTTAAAATCGTCCAATTCAATCACGATTGAACTGCAATCAAAATAGCAGAATAAGGGCCCAGGTCAGTTGTAAAAGAATTCTAAGAGCACAATTTAAATATGGTTGGAATTGTTTTGAGACTATATTCTAAGCAAATAAATTTGCTAGTATAACAGGAAAATACAATCCCTAAAATAAACATTATAATTTATCCTTGAACCTAAAACGTTTGTATGGTTTAAATTTTTGGTTCAGGAGTAGCAAATAACTAAATTTGGTTACAAAAATACTGATTTTAATGCCAAATTTATTACCGTCATTGTTAGCCGTATAAACAAACGTAAATAAACTCGAAAAAAAATTTTCTTTCCTGGGTCGTCGACCCCGAAAGGGAAGAAAATTACACAGCCCTACTTTTGATTACAGACTGCGGTGAAAAGTTACGCGAGTCACCACCGTCAAGCAGAGTGGCGCTGGGCGGCTACACGTTAGGCTTGGTGTACATTTTTTTTGTTTTTCACCTACCAAAAGAAGAAAACGGAGATCCTTTTTTTACTGTTTTTATTTCAACCGATTGACTTCTATTTCTTATTTAATTTATTTTCAATTTAATTTTAATTTTAATAATGATACTTATTAACCTGATCGAGCAGATCCAACGATATAAGTAAATTAGGTAAAAGGCCTAGGTACTTCAATACGGTAGGTTTTACAGATTTCAAATTAGGAAATCGATTTATTGATAAACTAGTATTTATTTGCACGATATAACTTAAATTTTTATCAAATTAAAATATTCATTCAATAAATATTTTATCCAATTCATTGAATGACTTTTGATTCCTTATCACCCCCACTTGTATCTTGTGACATTTTTGAGAAACTCTCAAAGCTAATCTAGGACATTTTTTTTATTTAACGCTGTGCTCGTAACAGGATTATAATATAATTGATTCGGGTTTTACATTATTACCTTGTTTTTCATGAGTTTTTCAGCTTTGTTATTTTGGCTCTGATGCAAGCGCCATAATCACGTTATAAGAGTTCACGGAGAGTAGAGAATAAGAGTTCAGAGAGGAAGAATTCTCCTTCATTGATCTTAACTGTCTGTCTATCACGGTTAATGATACAGCTAGGTGACAGACGAACGGACAGACAGCCCGTTCCCGTTTTATCTTATGGGTACGGAACCCTAAAAACGAGGAACATGAACATGAACACTAAAAAATAAACTCTTATGATAGTTCCTTAAAAGTTTAAATCGTGTGTACTAAGCTCAAATAGACGCGTTGAAGTTCCTCAAACCACCACCTTCAGCCATCTAACCGACCGTAATTTCCCCATAATGAAGTCCAGCGTTTTGCATGGAATTTGATTTATACTTTTTAATGTTAGTAACTTGAGAAAACTTTCTTTAATAATTTACGGTTGGACCGAAAGATGATAAAGGTTCTTTTGAAAAGTTTTTCAGTTGTCGACTGTTTCATTACATTCGTGATTTTTCGGTGCCTTTAGGGAGCAGTTGACGTTGATTTTCCATTCAAATAACACTTTAATTATATAAGAAGCTAAACGGATTTGGTTTCACAGTTGTTTGAGGTGCCAGCATTTCATTAGCACTCTTTTTTCTAATGTGTGTATCATGAGAAGTACTGATACCAGAAAACAGTACCTTCATCTCTCCACCAAATTTGGAATTGTTAACCTGACTGCCCAAGCCCAATGTGGCGTAATTGCAAAAGCTCTCTTTTTGAGATGTTTGTGTCTACCAGTGGACTGATCTAGGCTTATAATCATAATGACGCGCATAACTACATCAACAACATATCAAGTCTGTAAAATAGGATGAAAATTTGATGCTTTCTTTATAAAATAAATGGAGTATATGAGTGAAATATGGGTGAAAATACGCCATTGCAATTTGTCAAATTAAATTCTAGGTATGTTTAGTCAAACAAATAAACCAAATTTTACTTGTTTGTCAAGAAAAATCATACTAAGTAGGTATGGGCTGTCCTTAACGACCTTATTTTTATAAGCTTTTAAACTTTCGCGTTGCATTATAACTAAAACTTATAATTGCGGGTTTTTACCATATATAAAAGGCGTAACGGACAAAATTGGATCAGCACACAGTAAATACTCCATTAAGACTGTATATACTCCGTTACGTAAAATATCACAACTACTACGATTGCCTAAGAACGGCTTGCCTTTTCAAACTCCGGGGGTTTATAAAATAGACTGCAGCTGTGGTAGTTCGTACATTGGCCAGACAAAACGGACTATAGCCGGAAGATTCAAGGAACAAATCGCTGCAGTGAAAAATCGGCAAACGAATAAATCCGCGGTAGCAGAACATCTGCTTAATATGGGGACTAATCACTGGATGGAGTTACATGACCCAAAAATCCTTTCCACGGATCGCCATTACCATACTAGGGTAATACGTGAAGCGATTGAAATTAAAAAGTACAATAATTTCAATCGGGAAGACGGATTCAAGTTGTCAGCGGCCTGGAATCCAGTGATTAATAAGTGCAAACCGCGTGTGTCGCCGTTATAAATAAACATTAACCTGGATACTGTGAGTGTTGTGTGTCGCACTGAACCTACTGACTCCAGTTCAAGTGTACAAAAAATATCGGAGAGTTCGAGGGTAGCAGAAGAACCGGCCGTCCGATGCAGACGGAGACACCGCGCACCAGTCCCCTCGTGACCACGGCCGTAGCATCACGGCTGAAACGTCGAGGAATGTAAGTAGTATCCCCGCAATTATAAGTTTTGACCTTATTTTTGTTACTTTTAACTGTACCTAAATATAATGTTAAGCATAATGTTCATGTAAGTTTGTTGTTTCAATTTCAGTAAGATCCTAATCTCAATATCAGTGTTTAAACTTGAAAAATCATGTCCCAGGCGGGACTCGAACCCGCATCTCCTCGCATGCCGCGCCTAGCATGCAAGGAGATTCGTGTTCCAGTTGTAATTGCAATTAAATTGCTTAAATATCATAAAGTACTAATCTCAATGTCCGGTCAAAAGCTGGAAACTCATCAAAATACTTAATCAGATACTAATATTATCAACACTACATTGAACATAGTACCTACCTATAGAACTATACGTTCTACCCCAGAAAATTTCTGCAGCCACACTTTCCGTTCACAAACTTAAGAGGAAATAATAGGGGTTAAGACGCTGACTGCAGCCGATGACCTTGAGTAATGAACACGCCCACAAATTTATTCGTATTTGAATTTCTTTGGAACGCGCCACAGCTATCACTGTCGATTCTCGTAGGAGTGACAGAGAAAAAGCGCATGGGAATAGAAGGGCCTAAGTGCCAAACAACAAAATTCGTTGTGCAATTTAAAATTGCCATTTTATTAAAAATCTAAATCAGCCATTTGCTTAAGCAACATGTAATATACAATATAGCAAAATTTTATTATCATTGTTATACGGACTGTTGAGAAAAATGGTAATTTATGTATTTTCAGAGGCTACTTTGAGATTTTTTTCTATCGAGAAAAGTTTTTAGTATCGTGTTTTGGAACAGCCACCTGGTCGAAAATATGATCAATTACAACTACATAGAATTTGGCAACAATACGAGTCATAGGCTTAAAGCAAAACAATCTTCATTGAGCTCAATTTGGCTCATGTCAGCGTCTTAAAGTATGAAATTGCCGATTATTTTCCCACTTTTTATTTTGTTTATAGCTCTTAAGTATAGTCATATTATTGCGTAATTCTTTTTGTATTGTATCAAAAACTAAATAAAGTAATTTTTGACTAAAAAAAATGCAATACTAGTGCCTATTACTTCAAAGGAAGTCGTTGAAAAGACCCCTTACAATGTGTCAGCTGACCTTCTTGCTTCAATTAAATAAAGGACCGATGTCATATTAATAGATTAGGTATTAAGTATATTTGTATTATATGATCTACTTTGATTTTCAGAAATTTAAATACTATAATGCGTAGTTTTATAACCATCTAACTTTCACCTTTAATTGCATCGAAAACTATTAGCATGTTTCTATGTTTTCTGTTTTTTCATAAATTAATTAATAAAAAAGATATGAGCCCTCAAAAATCGAAAATATTTGCCAGATTTTCCGCTGTGTTCAAACATCCAGAAAACAAATTTGGCTAAATTTTAAAACAAAAGGAAAACACAAACACGAACAAATCATTTATTTAATTGTTAATGAAAAAAGTATTTGAATCGGTTTAGTTTTGGAAAAGTAATCGGGGTACTACGAAACGTTGATTTGGTGTGCTTTTAGTAGGTATTTTTGGTCCAACGAGCAGTTGTCTCTATCACACTCTGCGGTGAAGGCGTTTGGCACTGCGCGACAGCAATAGATTTTACAAATACCTATTTTTCAATTCTCTCGCCCTCCTCCTCCTTTCCTCTTGAAATTCGCAAAAATACCTTTTCGCGAAGCTTTAATAGTCTCTTTTACCCATGCTACATAAAACATGTCAATTGTAAAAGTACCTAGAGATGTCTCGAATAGCATTTATCAATTGTTGAATTCCGCATATTTGGCCACGCTCTCAGTAGGAGAATCGAATACCCAGATCGAATATTTAAAGGTTAATTACTAATTACAATATCTCTTAATGTAATAAATGCACCACCCTTCCCTCCCCCTTAGTAGTTACTCCAGTTTGTTTGTATCATTTATACAAATTTGCGATTAGATCACCTGCATCACTAAATAATGTTGTTTGTTGTTTCTTTTTCCTAATCATTTTGAAGTTTGTTTTTTATAAGCTATAAGTGCAGGTAGTGCATAATTATTATAATTGCAATAAATTTTTGTTGCAATTAACTACATTTTTAGTAAAAAAAGCGTGTTAATTTATAGTCAGTACTCGGTATCTGAACCAATCATAAGTACAGTACTCAAGTAAAAGCCGAATACCGAATCATATTCGGAATTCATCGCATCACTAGTACAAAGCATAAAACCCCAAACAATCGTCGCCCGATGTCTGAAGTCGACGTTTACGAGCGTTGTTTATTCCAAAACCATCGGCATAACCAAAAAGTCCAAAAAACTGTGAGCGCACAAAGAAGCTCTATAAGAAACATACTACAAGAATCCGAGCTATTGCCAGTCCGAATCATAAACCAAACAATAACCCAGACCATCGACCGTCTACATATTTATGAGAGGAAATACAGGGTGTGCACTAAATGCCAGACCGCATTATAGTACGTAACAGAGAAGGTCTACAAAAAGATTTAAGCAAGCAAGCAGTTTTGGAAATGGTTTTATAGTCGTTTAATGATACGTCATATTGATGACTTCTAAATTCACAAATTTTTACTAAAGATGGAATCCCTAATATAACTACTTAAAAAATCAACTTTTATAAGCCAGATTTCCTTTATGTAATACGAGATATACTTAATCAGTTTGTATAACCGAATCATTACAGGAAATCCGTTTTTTCTATGAATTCGAAAACATGTATTTTTTAAATTTTTCGAATCGGCCTGTATAGTTTCATTTCGGTAGGCGAGCGAATATAGACTCTGCCGTCCTGATAATAGATGGCGTTGTTTTCGTGATGACTGAGGTGTTTTGTGAATTATGCCTAGTAACAATGCGGACGCAACGTCTCGATCCGTCGGAGTGATCTCTTTGTCTGTTGCTAATCGATTGCTAGAGTCTTAATACATAGATACAACAGAAGATTACATTTTCATACAAATTTTAATGGTCTTGGAAAAAGTCTTCTAAGTAAGTCTAAATAAACGATTAAGTTGGTGTGGCAGTTGGGTTGTATTCCTGCAATGCAGGGTTTCGGTTCCTGATCAGGTCATTCAAGCACTAGATCTTAATTGGCTTGGTCTGAAAGAGGTGGCGAAGTTACAGTCATGCTGCGAAAAGCACATTAAGCCTTTGGTCACGATTTTTGTCACAAGATGGTAGTCGTAAAAACAAAGCAGATCAGAGGCTTTTATTTTAACTTGGAGCACTCTGACACCTTTCTCTCTGAGCTCGCTTCCTCATAACTGAGGATTGTGGCCATCGATAGATTTGGATGTTCTACATCTAGTTTGTACTATCTGCCTCCACCGACGCCTGTCCATTGCACCTTTGACTACTGAGAAGAACTTGGTTGAGGATGAGCCTTTCACTTGATCGCTCCATCTAGCTGGAGACCATTCACGGGATCGACTCTAACACCAGAACATCCTTAAAAGAATTTAAACGAAGAGCAGAAGAAGAACTTGGTGTAAGAAAGTGTTGTGGTTTCCTTCTACCTCAAGTACATCGGTATCAGACTTAGATAAAAAAAAAAGGTTTGGATCTTTTAAAAGCATTAGGTATCTAATCGGAGCATTCAAAGAAAGAAGCAATCAATGAAATCCACAATAAGTAAGGAATCCATTGAGATAATACTAAACCCAAGTAAAGTTATCATACTAAGTGTCAATTTCCAAAATAAAGATGTTCCCCATTTTAGGCCCAAAGAATGGCATCGCTCGAAACACGGATCCCAGTGCGTAATTCACACTTGGCCGATTTCCCTCGACACTGCGGAGCAGAGGAACAAAAAATATACATTTGGACGGCGGTGAGAGTGCTATTATCTTAAAAGTGTTTGCGTTCGATCCCTTGAATGCAAACCGCAGATTTTATTCCAAACAAAAACAGTTTCGCATTTTGTGCTGTCGTTTTTGCGTTTTGTATTCATTCCTTCTGTTTTCCATTGTGCTCGGAGCTGGACAAGTGTATCAATTTTGTGACACAAAAAAAAGGTATTCAAAATCGTATAGCAGAAACGTTTTGAACACATTAATTAAAAAATCTACTTCAGTCTGTGAGAGTTTTCAAAGTATTTTAATGTGAAAAAATTTTCGTCTTAGGTATAAAGTAACTATAAGATCACTGCCAGTGGAAGGTAATCAGCTACGTTCTATAATTTCGCCAAATTGCGATCGCCTATTTGCCAGCCATGTTATGGGCAAATCCTCCTTTTGCAGATACAAATTTCCAGCCGTGGACTAATAATAAAAAGCGTCTGACTTACGGTTGATCTACCCAAACCCACCCACTTTAAGATTTGCAAGTTTCAACGAAGTTTTGAAAGGGACATCGTCTCTTTCGCTATTGGTATTGGGAGACAAACTTCTTAGCATTCCATGGATTCACCGTGCGGGTGCCGGGTCCATTGTGTGGCAGAAAGAGAAACTCCGAGTAGCTCCCGGGACTTGTGACACGGGTGTAGGTTTAAGAGGCCCCTTTACGACGTACATCATCACTCACCTATACTACTCGTGTTTCTCTCCCTGCCCAGCCAAATCTTGTATGAACCTGCTAATGCAGCTTTAGACACTCGCTCTAGTATAGAACTTACTGCAGTTCTGGCCAAGCCAAGGTCTTTCAACAGGTTATAGAGAGAGGATGTAATACAGAATACTGACCGAAAAAATTCTCCAAATTGCCATCGACATACAAAGAAGACATATTTTTTTGGTTTTAAGGTACTTTAGTATGTTAAGGGACAAAACATACTTCATTGCATTGTTTTGTTCAAATGTAGCAGGAAAATAAATGTGTCATGTTCATAACTGTCGTTCTTGATTATGGCAAACAAATTAAGATTTCCTGCTCTCATTATTATTATAATTACGTTTTCTAACAAGACACGGCCACGAAAACCATGCAGGTTATCTCTGTAACCCAGTGTAATATTTATAGACAGAATATCTCATTACTGGGACAATAAAGGAGACCAAGCAGTCATTTCAAACAAAAGGTCGTCTCCAGATTTCATTTTGTTGCCATCCCTTTCGGACATATAAGTATTATGGCAGTAGATACTCTTCTGTCTTTGTCTGCGATCCGAGATTTAGTGGACCTTTCGACAATCGGATGAAACTGGCTACTATTGTAAGATTTTCATTGAAGTTTTGGATGTTATATTGGACAAGTTCGTTTTGTGCTAGTGATACCGCCAGTGATTTTGCCAATGTAACAGAATCATTTGCAAATATTCCATTAATACTACGGCTTCGAACAGCTTTACAGATTTGAAGCGGCAATCACAATTATTATATAGGTTTTTTAGATTTTACCCTACGTTTCGAACCTTTACAGCGTTCATGGTCACGGGCAGACTAAGGTATTATCACCTTAGTTTAACACCTTAGTCTGCCCGTGACTATGAACGCTGTAAAGATTCGAAACGTAGGGAAAAATTAAAACTAAACGCGTACTAAATCCGTAAACATATATTATGTATTTCATTTCAATGTTATAGTGTTCGCGTAAACTGAAGAAAACAATAGGTTTAGTAGTCAAAATCTCGTTAATTCAAAGTCATGAGTTTAACGTTTAGTACAATAAGTGCCTTTGGTTTTTTGAAATGTATGTAATAGGACTACCTGAACATTGGTGAATAAAAATATTGCAAGTCAACCAGAAAATCTGCAAACAAACTCTTATATAAACCAAATTTAATATCCGACTCAAACTCTTCCTTCTTTAGAAGCTAAAGTAATATTATAAAAAATGAGTTCCAATGTTTCAAATCTATTTTGAGACCGCCAACAATCCATCAAGCTCATAATATCACATTCGAATTAATAACTCCGGGCACATTTCCAAGAAAAAACGATAGGCGAGCCAGCTGTCTCCTTTTCAAGTATATATTATTACTTCCTTTTGTACCGAAATGTATTGTTGAGGGTAACCATTAATGTGGACCTACCCTAAGCCACATTTTCCGAAGACCGCTAAAGTTCGTGAGGTGCTAGCTTATGCTGGTTATGTTGTACCATCGGGTGCGTTCATTAAGGTGCAAGAAAAACATTATTTTGTTATAAATGTAGGGCTGACGTTATCTCGGAACGCTTAGGACAAGGTTCTTCTCTTTATAGGGCGGAAGACTTGTAAAAGTTGGTAAAAGTTGTTATACGTGGGTAACACTGAAAATGTTTAGAACTGGCCAGTTAGAAACATTACTAATGAAAGCTTTTTTTAAATTTTAATTGTAGAACTCTTTGGTAAACTTATGTAGTATATTGCATTCATTTGTCATTTATTTTTGTAGATTGGCGGCAAATCTAACACTCCTGTTACACGTGAAAATGAACCTAACGCGAGAAAATGTTCGGTCAATGATTTATTATGACTTTTGTTGTAGGCTTACTCAACAACAAAGCTATGATAGGCTGCGATTAGCATTTCTTAATGAAGCCCTATCTCGTGCCACTATTTACAATTGGGTTAACGAGTTTAAGCGTGGACGTAGCAATCTCAATCTGATCTGCGTGAGGGACGTCCTTTAACAGCGACTACTGAAGATAACATCAGTGCTGTGCGACGCATGATAGAGGAAGATAAGAGAATGACCTATCAGCAGATACGGGCAAGCCTAGGCATTGATATGAGTCAAGTTCAAAAAATATTACACGAACATTTAGGCGTCAGGAAGCTTTGTACCAGATGGATTCCCCATACTTTAACCGACGACCAGAAACACCTTCGCATGGACTGGTGTCGCCAAATGTTAAATAAGTTCAACGGCGGTGATTCAAATGCTGAATTTGACATCATCACAGGTCAACTCAGTGGGTGTTTCCTTTTGAGGATCGGCCAACTAAGGTAAAGAAAGGAAGAAGTCAAGGAAAAAAGATGATTGTCTCATTCTTTGGTCGGGAAGGTCATTTCGGGACAGTTGTGCTAGAAGATGGAAGGACAGTTACTGCAGACTGGTATGTCAATCGCTGTTTGCCTGTTGTCTTGGAAAAAATTCGACAGCAGCGCCCTCGAAGCAGGATCCTCCTTCATCACGACAATGCTTCAGCACACTCCGCAAAACGGACTGTTGAATATTTGACTATGGTAGGTTACACAGTCCTGACCTGGTGCCCTGCGACTTTCATTTAATTTTATTCTCAACAACTAAAGGTAAAATTCGAGGTATTCGCATTACGAGCCCTGAAGATGCGATGAAAGCGTACGAAAATGCCATAGAAGGAAGAATGGCCCCAATGTTTTTCTCAGTGGTTCCATCGAATGCGACGATGTGTAGAGAGGAACGGAGATTACTTCGAAAATAATAAAAGTATTGGCAACTTTCTACATTAAGCCGTTTTTCATTTTCTAAACATTTTCAGTGTTATCTAGGTATTATAACGGTTGTTCGGTTAGGTTTATAACATGCTGAACTACAACACAATTTGAGAACTATACCAAACTACCAATTTAACAATTTTCTTTATAACTCTCTGATATACAAAAATGCTTGACATTTTGACAAAGCACAAAAGTGTTTGATCGTTTATTATGCTGCGAGATAATCAGGTTGTTCAGTTTAAAAACCAATAAATCCACACTTATATAATCTACTAGCTGTTCCCATGCCATACTTTGCTGTGGCACATTGTGATTGAGTGGTTTTTGATTTTTATGTTTATTTTTGCGCGGTCGCGGATAAATAGATAAAAACAATCCTTGATGCGGATTATATATCATGCTAAAATTTCAGCTCGGTCAGTGCAGAACTTTTTGAGTCTTTGAAGCGTACACTAACCAACTTAACATTTTTATATATAGGTATAGATAAGTGCTGTCATATTCAATCCAATGTAGGCTAAATAAAAAATCTTTTTATTTTTAGGATTCGAACCCGCTGGTGGACAGATAATAAATTAACCATTTTATAATTATTGGTGATTTCTTGTTTAGCATCCTCTGGAAATTGGTGCCGTTTTTAATACCTTTGTTTTTTTTTTCATAGAGCTTAGAGCAAGTTATTTTTCTACACCTTGTCAAATTTATTATTTCAATTAAAAAAAAAACATCCAAATCTGTTCACATGGTTTAAGTTGTGAGTAACGATACAAAGTAAATTGTGAATTCACTAATTTTAACTTTCATGGTCACTATCGTAAAAGTTAGTTATTTCGAGATTCTACCATGTACCTTGTTCTTTATGAGGTTCGGATATTTCGGCACTGTTGCAAGCGCCATGATCACGGAAGAACTGAAACTCATAAAAAACGGAAATATCAAAAACTCATGAAAAACAAGGTAACATGGTAGAAATCTCGAAATTACGAGCTCTTAAATTGTGAATCTATTTAATAAAATAGACTGAACTAGTTATTTTATCACATCCACCATTGCTGTGGTAACCATAATTCAATGGTAAAGGCCTGCCTTGCAGTGGACTGACTATAGGCCTATACTTTTCTTAAATTTACTTTAGTTAATTAACTAATTAGCAGTACAGCAGCTAGTTTTGTAACTCTAAATCTTGTAGCCGAAGAGAACTGTCGACTGAAGCAAGTTCGTTTATACTAATTTATTATTAGCCGGTAAACAGCGCCCTCTACCAAAGTTTATCTGGACCGCAGCCAATCCAGGAACGTGATTTTACTAAAGAGATTATGCTTAAAGTCTTGGCTGATTAAAAATTTACTTTTAAAAAAAGGAACGAAACCTTCTGTTGGTAATTGTTAAAAAAATATAGGTATATGTTTTATTTTTCTAAATCTTTGTACAGTTGATGGGAACTGTTAACTTATACTCGTACATACACTTTTTAAAAAGTTGAGAGCGAGAAAGTCGCAATATTAAACGGAACATAAAAATTTAAGATCTTATATAGAAAGATATTAAATGATTTTAAACTTTCGCGATTTGAACACATATTATTTATAATACACTAACGGGTCGTTATCGCGTTAAATATTATGAAGGTATAAATACCTATTTATTTACCCGACGTTTCGACTGGATTGCACCAAGCCGTGGTCAGGGGCCGACTGATGACAGCTCAACGACGTCTTCGCGAAGAGCGGGGTTCAACACCTACCCCCAATTGATCTTGATTATTTTTATTTTTCGCTATAAAATCGGTATGACACACAACACTGACAGTATCTTCACGACGGCGATATGAGAGGTTTTTTGGCCTTGTACACTTGCTGATGACTGGGTTCCAAGTTGTCGATAGGCGGTATCCATCTTCGCGGTTGAAGTTCAACCGCGAAGATGGATACCGCCTATCCAGTCGAAACGTCGGGTAAATTATATGCATGTTTTGTTGACGTCATGATTTATCTAATTATGAAGTAATTTATTCAATTTATGATAATCAGCATTAGTATATTTGTTTATAAGTTGTTATGATATTTTTCATCAAAAAGTTTATTCCAAAAAAAGTTTGCTTTCGTCTATCGCCAAACAAAATCAAAACAACATAATTCCAATAATAAGAAATATGTTTACTTATCATTGCTCTTCCATATTCTTTACCTTATACGCTTTCCTAAATCAACATTATTGGTACCACAAAATTTCATCATGAATAATTCTGATCATCTCGAATTACGAATATAAGAAGCCATGCATGAGTTTCGAACAAAAGAAGTCCAACTTAGATAACGTTCGAAAGTTTATACGCAAATATAGTCGAACGCTAGACTTTTCTGTGTTGTACACGACTTATTTAGGATTCCTAGGAGACGGGCGTGATAATGCGGTTGTATTCTGGACTCACCCGGTATTTCAACTACAATAGTTTTGGCGTCGTCTGCCGAAGAAATGCGAGAACGAATGCTTTGTGCTCGTGCGCGAGAATGCACGCCGATAGAGCGGTTCAAGTTTATAAAATACGCTCGAGCACTGCATACACTGGAGACAGCGTTCTTTTCTTTAAAATTTTGCACTAAAATTATTTAGTTTAGACTATTTTTAAGCAACTATATTGCTTGCATGAAAACCTTGAATAAAAATGACAACTGTTTTGTAAACTAACAATAGATAAACTATCAACCTTCTTATTATTGGGAGACTGCTCTAAGCATTTAGCTACCAATACATTTTATGTGTTGACGACTATATTCAAAGCTTTGCGCTGTATGCCACGAGTTTTAATCAACAATTTTGATTATGAACATCAAGCGTTTACAAAAAAAATCTTGCAAATGTTTAACAATCGTTTGAAATAGAACAGGTTCATTACATGTTTTTTAAACTGATTTTGAGCAATTGTGTTAATTATAAGTTAAATACAACTCTTTAAATAAAAATGTCAACTGCTTTGGCTTAATTAAACATTAAGTTAATGCTAAAAGTCTCATAATATAGGTACCTAAATAATATAGTAATGATGCGGGTAGTTCAAAAATCGAACACTTCCTTAATAGGCAAACAACAGCTCCACCAAACCAGGTGGATCGTAAGAAAAGAAAAAAATTAAGCATACCCCAAATAAAGCTCTACAGCAAAACGGTGTTAACGTAATAGTGTTTTAAAGGCTGAGTAAGGCAGTTAAAGGTCCTCTAAACTTATAAATAAGATTCACTGCTCAGATACTCAGTTCCAAGTCACTCAAGTTGTGACATGGTATTATCAGTATCTCGTTATCATACAAGTAGCGACTGAGTTGGGCGAGTGCCAGAATTCGCGCGTGCGTTAGTTTCACTGTCAGAGAGATCTATAGATCTAGAAATATCTTACTACTAGTATTTATAAAGTTCTTTTTAATAACATGGATTAAAAAGCATTGAAACGCAGGAGCTTTTTCATTAAAGTCAGTTTCTACCTTTTTTGTATTTTTTTGTATAGCTTATTTGCAATTATCAAACTTTAGTCTTTGCCTTGCTTGTTTTACTTTAAATCGTTTATATATAAAATAATACAGAAATGAACTAATTAAACAGCATGTTCAAAAAGTATTATTTAAAATTCTGAATGATTAAAATTATCAACAATATGAAACTCGTACCAATAGACTTTAATTCCACAATCTGAGCACACGCCAATCAGTATGTTTTCTAATTATAATGTATCATATCATATGATATGATGCATCAACATGATACCTATTCATGTCAATCGACCTGATGGGGAGCCTACCCACTGATCGTAATCCGGTACACGGTTACCATTCCAAAACCATTCCGGTCCAACCGCCATTGGTTCATCTTGCTATGTGTCCCGTCCATTGCCACTTCAGCTCCTTAATTTTACTATACGTATGCATGTCTTTTTTAATAATTTGTGATTGGTTTAGCGATGAAGTCAGTAATTTGTAATTTTTCTCGACAAAATACTGTATAAAACATGACTAATGTTGTATCTTGTTGTATTGTTTCAACCAAAAGAATTTCTATAAGAGCGCTGAATTCCAAAATGTTTTAAAGATCGAAATTGAATTCAAAATGATTGAATTCAACACCTAAGCATTGCCGATTCTAACACCTTTTAACCGAATTGCAGTTTTCTGATTGGCGCACGAGCTGTCAGCGTATTTTCACACCAACTTTAGACTCTATGCCGAAGACGTAAGATTCGTTAAAATGGTTGGAAATGCGCCAATTCGTCTAGCACGTACTACTGATGGAAAAGGTTCGCTTGCAACCGCTATTGGTTCAAGTCTTAGTGCGAATTAGATTGTGTACAGTCTCATCTAGAATATTCAACTATTTCATTTGTCTGGTATTCTGTGAACGGTCCGAAGAGTCATATTGACTGAACTAAATGTAAAATACATTTAGTTCGGTCAATATGACTCTTCGTTTCTGTCTTTATTTAGCTTCATAAAAGCGAAATGTCTATTTTCATATCTATTACGTTCAAAAATATGTGGGAATATCTTCTTGTTGGAGGGACTTTGTCAGACAGTGAACAGATGTAGGCTGATAGTGATGTGTATTTAAAAAATATATATTTTTTATGTTTATTTAAAAGGAAATTAGACATGAAATCAATGCTATGACTTAATTTATAATTCACTGTTAAGGCTTTTGGTACAACTTATTTTAAATGGATTTTTTATAAGGAACGTAAGCATTGCTTTATATTTTATTTATATCAAATAATTTTTTTAGTCAGATATAAACTAAACAAGAACAAAATTTGTTTGTAGTTTCAAACTAAGTATTGTAGAACCTTAGGTAAGGTGTTTCTAAGCTGCAAAATGATTACGATTTGCATTCTGAAAACAATTAAGTTTACATCCCCAGGAATATTCAGGTCTGTAATTTTGTCGAAATCAACAAGTGAGTTTATAAATTGGTGGAATTTCTTCGGGCACCTTAAATTTAACGGCGTTTTGATTGCAGCATGAAAAAATGATGCCAATTTAAGAAGCCCTCGTTCGGCCAAGTCGGACGAAGAACCATAAATCGGGCCTTGTTTACGGCGTTTCATTAAGCCGAATGTGTCATCGTAATTCCAGAAACACACCTAATGAATACATAAAATCCCCACTTTTACCGATTGTACACCCCGTTCGATTTTCATTCTTAACACCACAAATTATGTTTGCTTTTCGTTTACATTGACGCGTCAGAAAACAGGGAGCAGCGGATGTTTTGGGTCGTTTTAGACTTTATTTCTTATCACTTAAAGATGAAGTTTTTGTTGTTTACTCTGCCGTGGTTTTATGTGTGTAGCAAACAAACCCAAGAAAAATATAACAGCCATTAGGGGCCAATGGAGAGTTCCTAATGTGGAATTGATTCGGATCGTGCGTTTTATATAGCGTCAAGCCTGTCTCATTTTAACCGACAAAAACAAGAGGTTCTCAGTTTAATGTGTATTTGTTATGTATTACCACGGCAATTGAATCTTAGTCGACGTTTATTGTACAGACAATAGCACGTCAACCTACCATAAAACGTCAAATTTTCTCAATTGATATTGATTTCTACTTGATGGACTTAAAGTTGAAAATCAATTCAATGACCTTTAACTTTTGGGTAGTTTTGGGTAGTTAACGGAAAAGGAAGCTGAACAACATCAGCTCATACTCATACTAGCTCATTCACCTAGACAAGATTCTCTCCAATAGGGTTTTGGCACTATCTTCACGTAAGGCAGGCTGGTTGGCAATTGAAGTTTTGCCAATGGCAGAAAATACTGCCAGTCTTTTTCTGGTTGTACTCCTAGTCACCTCTAATGACACCTAAGGAAGAGAAGAGGTATTACTATTTTAATATTTTGCCAACATCACAGGACACACATCTGAACGTATATAAGGCCTCTAGGTAAGTGGGTTGGTGATAGCAATTTATCTAATAGTAGATTGGAGATTTTGCTTCTGATATTCTTCTGATTTTACACCTTGTGCCCCGTTGGTCTAGTGGTTTAAAAACTGGGCCAAGATCTCGGGGTCCCGGGTTCGATCCCCGGGTCGGGCAACCAAAGGTTTCGAATTTACGAACATTAATCGGGTTTGGATCACTAACCTGCATTTGGCAAGCGTGGTGATTATGCCAGTACCCATCATTGCTGTGGTAACTTGAATTCAATGATGGAGGCGTTTTCCCAGCAGTGGGATGATTATAGGCCGTTACTTTACTTTTTACTTTACGATACAAAGATAAAGTACGAGAATAATTGCTGTACCGTTTATACATGTAGTGTGTCCCGGAAAGTGTTAAACCCTTTAAAGCGTTGAAAAGAATTAAACTTTCATGATCACTTTCACAAGGGTTATTTTATTCGGGGTTTATACCATGTACCTGATCTTGGCATATCTTTCGTTTTGCCACGGAATATCTTCCGCGATCATGGCGCTAGCAACAGCGCTGGAATATTGGAAACTAATGACAAACAGCGGCCTTAGACAAGTGGCTTTCAAATATCATTTTCGCTAGACGAATTGATGTAAAATGTATGAAAATTACATAAGCTTACGATCGTTCGATCGTTTGTTGATGTCATTTTCATACATTTGATATCTATCGTCTAGCGTAAACAATATTAGAAAGTCACTTGTCTTACGGCCGGTCCCAGTAATCTATCTATCCTCAGTTTTGGCATATCGGAGATAGAAAACATCTTCTGTCTCTGATTTTGCCGTCCAGAAAAACAAAGACAGAAGTTGTTTTCTATCTCCGATATGCTCAAACTGAAGATAGATAGATTATTGGGACCGGCCGTTAAGGGCGCAGGGCTCATGGTATGAACCACGAATCAACTATCTCAGGTGATAAGCTATGTTAAATTCGCACACTGCAACATTTTAGAAGGAAATAATCAGTGAAACAGTAAAATAAAATCAGTATCAATCAATCAATTAGCCTATTGCAGTCCACTGCTGGACGTAAGCCTCCCCAAGGGTACGCCACGCTGCACGATCCCCCGCTTTCCTCATCCAGCCACTACCAGCGACCTTCTTCAGGTCATCGGTCCATCTAGCAGGGGGGCGTCCTACACTACGTTTGCCGAGACGTGGTCTCCATTCGAGAATCCGTCTACTCAAACGCTTATCGGTTCTGCGACAAATATGGCCAGCCCACTGCCACTTCAGCTTGCTACACTTTTGGATAATGTCCATAAGTTTGGTCCTCTGCCGGATAATCTCGTTACGGAATTTTATAAATCAGTATAATCAGTTTTATTTCTGCAAATAGGCCCACCACCTCTTACAGTAAGAATTTTAGGAAGTTTTGTCTTGATTTTAAATTAAAGGTTTGTAATAGATGTTTTATGTTTTGAGGCCTATGTCCAGCAGTGGACTGTGATAGGCTGATGATAATGATGATGATATACAAAAGCTTTTAAAGTTACACAGCCCCTTATTTCGCCAACATTAAAGTTCAAATTGTCGCTTTTAAACCGTATCTTTTCATTGCAGAATCTTTAGTTTTTAGTACCTCAATAACTAAAAAGATAGCTCTATTACCAGTCGCTTCGACCATAAAGCTGGCATTTACTATTTCTTTGTTCTTCACTTTAATGTTGGTAATGAGAGCTGGAGTGAGGCGCCTTTACGGTGCAATGGTGCCAACGTAACAGCGTTAAATATTGTTGTTTTAGAATTTCGCTTTTATGGTAAGACTTTATTGTAAAGTGCAATGTTGAAGTAGGTAATGCTTAAAAAGAATTGAAAAGAGAAAGTTAGAATGTGTCATTAATGAATAACTTAACCTTAAACTTAAGGAAGGTTTTTTCGTTTTAATACGGTCTGGTTAGATGTTTTCTATAAATTTTATTTATGCATAGTGATGTTTAAGAGAAGATATTAAACATTGGCTATTTATTCTTAGCCAGAAGATATTTTTATCTGACACTATGAGAAATAGCCTGCCTACAGATTAATTTTGTTAGCGTTAATAAGTTTTTTTTAGATAATACTAGAGTTATTTGATTCGGATTATGATACCATGTACCTTATTTATTATGAGTTTCCGATATTAAAAATAAATCAATATATCGTTAGATAATGTTTAGAACCCCATTGGCATAGTGGTCTAAATACCGGCCGAAATCTGGGACCCCAAGGCTCGATCCCCAAGTACTGCAAAAAAAATGTTTCGAATATTGCTCGGGTTTGTGATCACCAACCCGCATTTGGCAAGCATGGTGATTATGCCTGTTCCCATCATAGCTAATTCGATAATAGAGGCCTTTGCCCTGCAGTTGGATGATTGCAGGCCGTACTAATTACTACTACTACTAATACATTTTGGCAGGGATTTTAGAAGGGTACAATTAATAGAGTTAAGAATATTCATCCATCTTTATAAGTACAATACTCATGTCATTGTCATTCGTTCATATGCCTTTCAGCCTAGGTCAGATAAGTTTGCGGCTGAAAGTTCTGGCGGGCAGCCAGACCCTTCCGCTGAGTGCTTTTGTCATTCAGCGATACGCTGCAGCGCTTGAGAGCTGAAAGGGCACTGTAAGCAGCTTTCGAGTTGCTTTATGATATGTGGGATGACCGTCGATAGTCGATGTAGCCATTTCAATGTTTATAGGCTACCCATAAGTTTTTACAGCATCTGAATTGTAGTTATTGGGGTTCTCTTAGATTGGAAAAGCCAGCTGATGGCGAAGATAGAAAAGTTTAACACTACTCTGGCTTTGTTTTTCGTGTGATGCAAGAACGATTCAAGAATAGTATCCCCTCATCTTCTATGGGCGTCTGAAAGGCGATTAAAAGAGTGCTACTTCCATAGCATCTTCTCTTGTTAAACTGTGATGGTGCGTGGTGATTATAGCTAAGTCAATATTTTAGAGAGTCAGGACTTTCTAGCAGTGGAAAGACAGTATTTTGGAGAGTCCTGTATCCATCTGTCAAAGTCCTGTATCGATCCACTGATCGATATAGGCAAGTGTTTATGATGACATAGTGGATTTCATAATGATTACAAAGCACGGAAAAACTGCTTTACTTGACTTTTCTTCATTCCGTAAAAGGCAAACACAATTTTTTTAATCAATGGGTTTTCTCTTGACTACATACTTAACTCTACGGTTAAGAAGAAGCCTAAGATGGAGCGAGCTTACCCAGAAAGTGGCACTGGTTCTCCCACACAACAGCGGAACACAGAAAAATTGATTGGCGCTGGACTCCGGCAGGAGGGTGGTAGCATCCAGGCAGCCTCTTACGAAGCCTACCACCGCAGATAGATTTGTTAGCCGTCATCATTGGTTACAAAACCAAAGATGCCGTTGCCTAGGTTGGACCACTAGGAGGTAGATCCCACCACCACTTTCGGATTCATAATTCCAAATTGGAAGCAAAGTGACGTTCAATTTTGGTCAAGTCTTACTCATTCACACTTTACAAACAACCTTTGTTAGTATCATATTATCACTAGGCAACACTGAAATAATAAATAAAAACCAAATAATTACTAAAAGTAATAAAGTGTTGACTACAACTTGACAAAAGAACATTTTCCCAAATGGTACAGTGACCAGCACATCAGAATAAACATTTTTATTGCAAAATCGTTCCTATTCCAACTGCATAAGATGCTTCAGTGTTTAACGTGGTATGCTGTCTTATACACTAGTCACTAGTGGCACGTGAACGTGTGGGAAGCCCCGAAGGCGGATTACCAGGAACGCTAATGACACTCATTAGCGCGGAAGGACAATGCGCTTATACATCGAGATAATGCTTTGTTGCACTTTTCTGTCGTATTTCGGGACTGTCCTAGGAGTACAGACAGGCGGTAAACTATATTTCTTTTAACTTTTACGTTGCACGATTATTCGATCGTATAATCGAATCAATAATGATTACAATTTCTTAAGTTGATTAACATTTTGGGTAGGTATACCATCTGTGGTTGCATACTCAGTTATGATCATCAAATCAACTGGTAAGCAGTTAGTTTCATCATCATCATATCAGCTAAACGACGCCCAATGCTGGGTATAAGCCTCCCCCAAGGATCTCCACAACGATCGGTCCTGTGCTGTCCGCATCCAGCGGCTTCCCGCGACCTTGACCAGCTCGTCGGTCCACCTTGTAGGGAGAACCATTTTCGCCAGTCAGTTTATGGATTAACAAACTCTACTGCCCATACTTTTCAGATGGTACTTTCTAATTCTAATCATCAAATTACAATTTTAAAAAACTGCAAATTGATTATTAGAAGTCAAATCAAAAAAACTGATGATTTATCATAGTTAAATATTCCAAAGCACATCATGCATAGTGTTAGCTTGAATGAGTAAAATCTTAAATCTTTTAGCTAATATTCCTGTTTCATATTTGTACCTATTTTACTTAACTTCATAGCTTTGATTTCATTGGATCACCGAGATGCCATGATGATCACGGCAGATGATATCCGAATATTTTGATATTACATGCTAAAAATTGCTTACGAAAAGTTACGAGACTTGTGGCTCATCTTCATTCTTTTGTTCCCCGTTTGAGCAGACTTCTGAATTGTTGCGGCAAGCAACTTTTCGTAAGCAATTTTTGAATGTAATATCAAAATATTCTGATATCATCTGCCGTGATCATCATGGCATCTCGGTGATATTCACGCCACAAGTCTCGCAACTTTTCGTAAGCACTTGCAGGAAACCATTGTCGATGAATAGTGGTCTAGAACTTTACTCTATATTTTGCTTTTTATAACTTTTTTTTGTTGATTTTCGTTTAGTAATTAATAAAGTGTAAGGTAGTTATTGTTATTCGTTTTAGTTAAATAAAATCGATGCTACCAAACATATCGCATGTGGTGTTTACCTTAAAATAATTGTGCATTTAGATATTTAGTTGTGGCTGTATATTATCTAAAAATTATTGTAACAATTGCTGGTCAACCAAATAAAAATAAAAAAAATAAAAAAATAAAAAAGGATTAAGCATTTCTATTGCCATCAGTACCACTAGGTGCTATGCGACGTTAGCTTTTGTTGCTTTTGTGTGTGTATAATGGAACACAGAGGAATGAATCACGAGAGCATTATCTTGGAAGTTTAAAAACTTTTGTAGACGCATTGTGTTAGAGTAATAAATTAGGAGAATGATTTCTTTCCTCATTAAAAATATGAATTATTTCATTTAAAGTATTGATTTAAAATAAAAACTCGATGCAAAAGCAGCGACTGAAAAACCTTCTAAACATCTGACCACTTTCTGATTGTTTGGGTGCTCGTACATCCTAGTTGCATTCATAATTCACGTAACATTGAAAAATACATTACGTAGAACTTTGTATTGACATAATATTTTTCTTATATTTTATAGATGTTTAAAGTACGTAAAACGTATTTGAAACGATGTTAACAGTAATCGATTTTGAAATAATGTGTTGAAAATAGCAAAAAATAAATGACTTAATAAAGGAACAAGTGTTTCCAATGGAATTGCCTTCCAAAGCCTCTCAAGAGTTGTGATAGTTAACGTTTTATCGCGACATTAAGACCACGTTGCTGCCGCATTTACTGGCATTTTACAGACGACAGCACATTAAGCTGGACGTAGCATCTTATGTCTTTGATAGAAGTGCGATTTTGTGAGAACAAAAATGTGTAGCTTGTTGTGCAGTATCCCTGGAACAGCTCGCCTTCTGCACAATCACAACCGTTTTTACGAGAAGAAATGAAATACATTGTGATAACAACATGGCAATGTATAGAGTTGTATACCAGAGAGTAGATATTAATTAATAGTATATGTAACCCTGCAAGCGTCGACCTTAAGACGGTCGACGATGTGGTCTAGCTATAGCTGGCTGCTTGCGTCACGCGTTTGAACACCGCCGTCCAGACGCGCTCGCTTGCAAATGTACTAGTGGGTAGTTGACGCTATTAAATCGCACCGCTTTTGAATTATCAGAAAGCAAAGGATGCTCACTCTAGCTCTGTTGACTACCCGAGTAGCTAGGTGATCCATACCAGTAGTTTTTGTGTTAAGGCGTTTCATTAACACCCTAAAATAATACCATTCTTATCAGTATCATGCAATGGAGTGCTAAATCATGAGGGATCCATTTTTCATCGTTTCGGAATGCATTTTTTAAGGAGAAAAGTACAAACTTTTCTCCATTGAACCGATTGCCTATTAACGCGAAGACTAGCCTTTGGTAGTAGAAGAGATATAAACAACCGGCTGAACCAAACGTTCGTTCGGTGACATTCGCCGCCGTTCGCTGATTATGCTTTCCGTGCGTCATTCGTACCTATGAGACACCTTTTTTGATATTGCTCATGCGTCGACAGTGAGCAAAATAAGAGAACAGTGGGGAAATATCAGTACCTACTAACAATCAAGCAACATATGCTAGATGTCTCATTATCATAACTTTGACCAAATCACTTGCAACTATGGTGAGCATTGTTAATGTTATGCCGTAGTTAAAGAATTTATTATCAACTTGCTAAATAATACCTAAATGTTTATTTCTTGCAAATGCAATATCTTTTCGCAGTTTAAGTGTTTGTTTCATCTTCCTCTCTTAATGCATTTTTACTTTGTTTCAAATGCGTTTAAAATTGCTATTTTGTTGTATTAAATTGAAACATTCTTTGATCCGGATCCTTGCAGCTGTTTTATCAGTATACTAGCTGTTCCCCGCGACTTCGTACGCGTCAATTTCTGTTTTTATGATCGCGATTATTTTTGCAACATTTTTCACTGATTCTTCGCTCCTATTGGTCGCAGCGTGATGTAATAAAACCTAAAGCCTTCCTCGATACATGGACTATCCAACACAAAAAGAATTTTTCAATTCGAACCAGTACTTCCAGAGATTAGCGCGTTCAAACAAACAAACAAACAAACTCTTCAGCTTTATAATATTAGTATAGATATAGATAAGGTACTAAACGAATTTGTTTTTCCTACTTTCTGTTATTTTTTGCCAGATAATGGTATTAATTTAGTAGTAGATAGATTAGAATTTTCTTATGTCTACATTTCATCTATATCACCTCCTCAGCTAGACCTAAAAAAATATTTTAATTAAAAACCAAAATCAACTCAAAGCCATTTGCACCGCACGGCTTCTTGCAATCATACTATATCAATCCATTCACTTGTTTCCAGGACATTGCTCATTGCACCCATTCTAAAACCTTTTTGTGAAACAAATATTTACTAGGCTCTGATTAATTTGGTGTAGTTAGTGGTTATTCTCAATAATACTTTGACATTTTGGTATGCCTGTTAGCAGATCTGACATCGCTGCTAAGACTTTATCCCCGTTCAGGTTTCAAAAAGAGCGAAGGTTACAAACGCCAATCAGATAAGTCAATTTAAGGTATTCCTCGGTTTTCTCTTTATGGTATTTATTTAATTGATAAATATAAAATCAATAATTATCAATAAACGCCCCGTTGGTCAAAATACTGGGCCGATATCTCGGGGCACCAAATTCGATCCCGGAGCGGACAAAAGTTTCGAATTATCGAACATTTCTCGGGTTTGTGATCAACAACAGCGCCTGTCGCGCCTGTAATTTACCTATTATGTTATTGTTTAAGTTATTCTCAGTAAGTGAATTGTTATATTCTTTATAAGATAATAATAAAGTTCATAAACCGGACAACAGCACAATTTTTGGGGTGGTGGGATCTACCTCCTAGTAGTCCACCCTGGGCAACGGCATCTTTGGTTTTCTAACCAATAATGATGGCTAACAGATCTCTCTGCGGTGGTAGGCTTCGTAAGAGGCTGCCTGGATGATACCACCCTCCTGCCGGAGTCCACCGCTGTGTTCCGCTGGTGTGTGGGAGAACCAGTATCACTTGGTAAGCTCGCTCCATATCTTAGGCTTCTTCTTAACCGTATAGTTAAGTATGTAGTCAAGAGCGAGCCCATAATTTATTAAAAAGAAAAAAAAAACAAGCGTGGTGACCTGCACCCATCATTGCTGTGATAACTTGAATTCAATGATGGAGGCCTTTGCCCAGCAGTGGGATGATTATATAAGCCGTTACTTTTTGAAATCGGGTTTAAAGTTTTGGGTATAGTCGATAAATGTCCGAGCATAAACCCGTCTCTACTTCAGACTCATTACATACTTTCTTTCGAGACCAATAAATAATCTAATTTCATTTCATTTACATTCCACTCTAAGCTACATAATTTGAACTGTCAATCTTTTCATAAACTAAGTTTGTATTATTAAATTTCCAAAGTCTGAATATCCGATTCGAAATTGTTCAGCCTAATTCGTTTATCCTATATTGTAGTCGACTCAAGAATCTTAGGAACCTTCTCGAATCGCATAAATATTATTGCGTATCAAAAATGAGATCATATATCAGTCACGGGGCACCGGCGGGCTCGTATTTCTGTCAGATAACGATTTTTCATTTATTTCTTACGGCTTTATTCACTTTGTGTATACTACGGAGATATGTTTAACCCGTAAGAGGAGTGATTGGGATACCTGTACCCCGGGGAAGCTAGTCAATCAGGAGATGGGGCTTTTATTCGGGTAGGTATTAGGAAAGTTCTAACAATTCACGAACAAATATAAGCTCCCTGCAAGCACTTGATCGTGTAAGCTTTTGCTAGCGAAAGTTATTATTTTGTCAATTAAAATTTATCTTAGTTTTGCTAGATATGGAGAAAACAAATAGATGTTCTTTAACCAGTGTACAATATATTAAATGGAAGAACGTATAGAAAAAAGTAAATTATCAGCCTATAATCATGCAACTGCAGGGAAAAGGCCTCCATCATTGAATTCAAGTTAACACAGCAATGATGGGTACTGGCATACCTAATCACCACGCTTGCCAAATGCGGGTAGGTAATCACAAACCCGAGCAGTGTTCTAAAATTAGAAACTTTTTGGTGCCTGACCCGGGTATTGAACCCGGTTCCCCGAGATCTTGGCCCGGTATTTAAACCACTAGACCGAAGACCAAAGCACGTATGCACCAACATAATTGCCGAAAAACATTTCATTGTGATGTCAAATGTGTTTTCAACCCATATTCGTCAACGTTATATCCATACTTCAATACTTAATACATAATAATAGGGGTTAAAGTATGAAATTGCCGATTATTTTCCCAGTTTTTATTTTGTTTATAGCTCTTAAGTATAGTCATATTATTGCGTAATTCTTTTTGCATTTTATCAAAAACTAAATAAAGTAACTTTTGACTAAAAAAAAATGCAATACTAGTGCCTATTACTTAAAAGGAAGTCGTTGAAAAGACCCCTTACAATGTGTCAGCTGACCTTCTTGCTTCAATTAAGTATATTTGTATTATATACTTTGATTTTCAGAAATTAAATACTATAATGCGTAGCTTTATAACCATCTAACTTTCACCTTTAATTACATCGAAAACGGTTCAGGCGTTTTGAAAAAAAACTAAAAAAATTGTTAGTATGGAAAAATGACTTTTCCCGATTTCGTCCATACAAAACGGCAATTGCATATTTTATCACCTAATACATCCTCATCAGTTATGTTACAAAGAAATCAAACATTGAGGAATTTAAATTAATTCAAAAATTAAAAAGCTTGCGATGTAATATAATATTTAATAAACAAAGAATTATACTTCGTCGCTGCATCCTCAAGATTTTCAAATTCACCAAGTAGTCCACTCCTGAATGTACTAGGCATCGAACACCTTTTAGAGCTAGCAACATTTAAAAAAGTAAAAATAATAAATATAACTATATTTCCGGTGCGCCGGCGCCACCCCGATCGAACTGTCAACTCGTCATTCGCTTCTAGTGTTCGGGCATCGAAACATCGAAATATCTAATTTGACTTCAGTGACATTATTTTTGAAAAGTTAAAGGTTTTGCGAGTTTGTGTAAGTGTTTCTGGTGTTAAAATGGGAAAACGGAAACATAAAAGCAAGGAACGGGAAAAAATACGCCGAAAAATACGTCGCTTGGAACGACGTTTAGATTCTGAAAATAGTGAGGAATATTATGGTAAGTTATCACTGTTATTATAGTGTATGCTATGGTCTAGCTATGGCCCGTTAAACTTTGCTATTACCAACCTTTGGAATGGCGAACGGTTTACGAAAATAATTTTCAATATTTTTGTTTTTCGTCTACCTACATTTATAATGGTTTTTATTTTCTTTTGTACCTACATAATTTACACGTTAGATCGTTAGTAACTATTACATTATGATTTCTATGAAGATGTTTATAAGAAATTTTGACCGTCTTATGCTCGTCAAACAATTTAATTCACGCCAATAACGTGGAGTAGGTAGCTATTGGTTTTTTCCGTCAGTATAGTAAGCTATTAAGTTTCTTAATTTGAATTTTAAAAATTACGTGCCTCAGCCACAGAGTCGTGATGCGATTACGACCGGACTGTGTGTTATAACTAATTATCGTATTTTTACGTAGAACCTCGATGCGATTGAGGTCATAATAAAATATTTCATTGAGTAGTGATGCGATTACTACCGAAATATCAACACTTACGTGTAATTATAACCCTTGCAGATTATGCATCGGACTATTCATTGCCGTCAGATCACTCTAGCGACATAAGATCAGTAGTCTCAATACCCCCAACGGAACCGGTTGCCGATACACCCCCAGAAAATGGGAATGGTTTAGACGAGTTTCTATTGCAGACAGAGGTCAATAAAGAGATCCCCCAACTTCCACCGGATATCTTGGAAGCCTTGGGCGAACCCAAAAATAAAGACGAAATTTATGCTCCCAAAATAAGAGATGAGGTATCTGAACGCTGGGGTAAGATCATAGTCGATGGTCTGAGTAAAGAATCAGTACAGAAATTGACCGAAAACATCCATATTCCCGAAAACTTTAAGTTGCTTAAGGCACCTAGTCTTAACCCAGAGATTTCAGCGGTTTTGTCAGAATCTACCAAAAATAGGGACAAACGCTTAGAAAAAGCTCAAAACCATCTCGGGTTAGGAGTTGCAGCTATCACAAACTTAATGACTAGTTTGATCAATGGCGATATGGATAAGACTGACGTCATTAAAAGACTATCCGAAGCTGGGCAATTGCTATTAGACTTACATTGCCTAAATACGTCGGCAAGGAAAAAACTCATCATGTTTAGTCTAGACAAAAAGTTTACGAATATTGTACAAGGGGTTAAAAGGGACACTTTATTATTCGGTGAAAATTTGGGAGAGAAAATTAAGGCAAATAAGACAGCGGAGACATCAGGCTTGCAAATTAAAAGGACATTTGAACCACAACCATCAACTTCCTCATATAAATCGAACCAGCCGGCTACGTCTACGCGTCAGGGAAACTGGAAGGGCCCTCCCCGGGCACATGCTCAGAGAGGCAGGCGCGGGGCGGCCAGGACTCAAGCCTCTTCGACATCCAGACGGATTCCGGTGACGACCGACCGATACCCCAACTCATCCAGGACGAGCAACCAGCGCGACAAACCAGCACGCAGACCCTAGAGGTAAAACAATACGCGGGAAGGTTGCGCTACTTTCTTAATATCTGGAAAAGTATTACTAGCGACCCTGTAGTACTACAGTATGTTACAGGATATAAGATTCCATTCAAACTACCGGTTATTCAAAAGAACACACCGCCTGAGCCTTTTTTCAGTGCAGTTGAAATCCACCATATCAATTCAGAATTAGCTAAGTTACTTAATTGTGGTGCAGTTAAGACATGTAACTATGTCAAAGGACAATTCATTTCAAATATTTTTCTCATTCCTAAGAATGATGGTAGTTTCAGGTTCATCCTTAATCTTAAAAAACTTAACGAATTTGTGGAAACTCAACACTTTAAAATGGAGGACATAAGGACAGCTTCGAAACTGATAACTAAGGGAAACTATATGGCAAATATTGATCTTAAAGACGCGTACTTCTTTATCCCAATACATTCTTCTGATAAAAAGTATCTGAGATTTAAATTTGGAGATCAAATATACGAATTTCAATGTTTGCCATTTGGTTTGAGTTCCGCTCCTTTTGTATTTACAAAAATTATGAAACCGGTGATTAGATACCTAAGAAATCGTGGCCATTTACTTGTAGTATACTTAGATGATATATTATGTAATAATAGTTCCCATAAAGGCTGCTCTCAGACTGTCAAAGAGGTTCTTAACCTATTAGAAAGTTTAGGGTTTCTAATAAACTACGAAAAAAGTGACATCGTTCCTAGTCAACAAAAAACTTTTTTGGGGTTTGAAATTGATTCTTCTGAGATGGCCCTTAAATTACCCATAACCAAACGGCAAAAAATATTGCATTTGATTGATAGCATATCAAAGATACAACAAATTTCTATTAGAGACTTTGCGAAGTTTTTAGGTGTACTTACCTCTGCATGTCCAGCTGTGGATTACGGCTGGGTCTATACAAAACTATTTGAAAGAGAAAAGTTCTTAGCCCTTCAGGAGTCTAATGATGATTACGACAAAATTATGAAGTTAAACGCCAACTTAAAAAGTGATTTTCTTTGGTGGAGACACAATGTTATGTCTACTATTAAGCCTTTCCGCAATAGCCAATATGTTCTAGAAATATTTTCCGACGCTTCTCTTACCGGTTGGGGAATTTATTGTAATAGTGAATCGTCTAACGGCTTTTGGAGTCTTTCTGAAAGTCAAAATCATATTAACTATTTAGAGTTGCGAGCAGCCTTTATAGGTCTTCAATGTTTTGCAAAAGATGTTACTAACAAAGAAATTCTATTAAGAATAGATAACATGACCGCGATTTCATATATAAATCGTATGGGAGGTGTCCAGTATAAACATCTTAATACCATCACGCGTGAAATTTGGAAATGGTGTGAGCAACGCCACATATTCGTCTTCGCATCCTATATTAAGTCGAAAGAGAATATAGACGCGGATCGCGAATCCAGATGTACAAACATAGACACCGAATGGGAAATATGTCAGCTTGCTTTCAATAAAATTACAGAAAGCTTTGGTTCACCAGACATAGATTTGTTCGCATCTCGACTAAACACGAAATGTTCCGCATATATATCTTGGAAAAGAGATCCACACGCCTTTAATATTGATGCATTTACAGTAAACTGGAGTGATTACTTTTTTTACTGCTTCCCTCCTTTCTCTCTAATATTAAAATGCTTACGCAAAATAATTGATGATGGGGCTTCAGGTATCATTGTTGTTCCACATTGGCCAAGCCAGCCATGGTATCCATTGTTTTTAAAACTCCAATCATCAGAACCAATTTATTTCTCACCTAGGAATGACCTATTGCAATCTCCTTCCAGGAACCGACATCCGCTTTGGCGAAGCCTTACCCTGGTGTCCTGTCGCTTATCAGGGAAGCATTCTCCCGACAAGGTTTAACAGCGGATACAATCGAGATTATGATTTCATCTTTATCTAATAGCACGCTAAAGCAATATGACACAGCTTTTAAAAAACTGTGGTCATTTTGTCTGACTAATAGAATTTATGATTGTTTTTCTATAACTAACCCAATAGCATTAAGTTTTTTATCAAATCAATTCAGATCAGGGGCAAGTTATTCTACTGTAAACACACTCCGATCAGCGCTCTCTCTTCTTCTGGGTAAAGAATTTAGCTCCGATGTGAATGTGAGTAGGTTTTTAAAAGGAGTATTTAAAGCTCGACCATCTTTTCCTAAATATCAAAACACTTGGGATACGAACACAGTCCTAGACTTTATCAGTATTTGGTATCCCAATGAGGAACTACCTTTAGTAACATTAACAAAGAAATTAGCAGCTCTCCTTATGTTGTCGACAGGACAACGAGTGCAGACGCTGTCTTTGATTAAGTTATCCAATATTCGAGTAAACAATTCCAACATTGATATAATTATAGACAAATTGGTTAAAACATCAGCTCCGGGAAGATCACAGCCCCATCTTAAGATTCCATTTTTCAATGAGAAAATAGAGATCTGCCCATCTAAAACTTTAATATCCTACTTGGAAGTGACTAAATCTCTTAGAGAAAGTGCTGATACGGATAAACTGTTCTTGACTACTAAGAAGCCTTATCATAATGCAAGCGCTTCTACAATTGGCCGCTGGATCAAACAAGTCTTACACGATAGTGGTATAGATACGAGTATATATTCCGCACATAGCGTTCGTCACGCAGCGACATCTGCGGCTGATCGTAGAGGCGTTTCCATAGAACTGATAAATAGAGCAGCAGGCTGGTCTGGTAATTCGCTGGTCTTTAGTAAATTTTATAACAGACCAGTTGCACCCAGTAATGATAATGATTTTGCTAATGCGGTATTCGATTCTGATTAATTAAAATATTATTGATTGGCTCAATGTCTTATTTCATTAATTAATTAACGATTTCACTAAATCTCTAAACATCTACTTGGTGAATTTGAAAATCTTGAGGATGCAGCGACGAAGTATAATTGAAGGTTAAACAAACTTACCCTAAGTGAAGTTTGACCGTAATTATACAAGTCGCTGCATCCGAAGAGATTTTCAGTCCCACCCTGCCCGTGAGTTTACTTGAACTAAACATACATACCCTATTCATCTTTAGTGAAATCGTTCTCTGAAAAGAATGACGAGTTGACAGTTCGATCGGGGTGGCGCCGGCGCACCGGAAATATAGTTATATTTATTATTTTTACTTTTTTAAATGTTGCTAGCTCTAAAAGGTGTTCGATGCCTAGTACATTCAGGAGTGGACTACTTGGTGAATTTGAAAATCTCTTCGGATGCAGCGACTTGTATAATTACGGTCAAACTTCACTTAGGGTAAGTTTGTTTAACCTTCAAATATATCCCTAAAAAAAGATAAAAATTTATAAGTTTATCCTTTTTTTATGGAAGCTTAAACAAAGATTATGGCGAAAACGCAAATGTGGGTATTTTAGAGAGTCTCGTAATACTGATCAAGTTTGTTGTGCCTTTAATATCTCTTTTTTATATTAGAGAACGGACAGGGACAGCAAATCTTCGGCCTTCAACGTTTTTATTACAAGGCATAGTAAAGTTTTCTCACTATTATTTGTGAAGAAAATTCGAGTAAATGACTTTTGACCTAGTCTTTGGGAGCTACAGTTTTGATTTAATCTTGCAAATGAAGTGAGCAATAAAGACGAGTTTGCTACTTTATGTATTTCATCTTAAAAAAGGATGATTTAATATTCAATTATTTATTAATAAAACCAGCCAAGTGCGAGTCGGGCTCGCGCACGAAGGGTTCCGTACCAAAAAGGCCAAAAAAACGGGTTTGTTGTATGGGAGCCCCCCTTAAATATTTGTTTTATTTTGTTTTTAGTATTTTTTGTTATTGCGGTAACAGAAATACATAATTTGTAAAATAATTAACCTGTCTAGCAGCTCTTTAGATACAGCCTGGTGTCAGAGCGACGGACAGACGGACAGACAGCGAAGTCTTAGTAATAGGGTCCCGTTTTTACCCTTTGGGTACGGAACCCTAAAAACTAGTAGGTACTATACAGGCTGTTAGGTAAATGGTATAACAAGCCGAATCAGCCTATATTTATATGTCTAAGCATATAAATACTGTCGTGAAGTCAGACATTCCAGATCATCATTTTTGAAGAAAAAAATTTTTAATGAAAAAAAAGATGATATCAAATTTCTGACTTTACCGCAGTATTTACATGCATATGTTAAGAGGAAACACAAGGGCCGTTTTTCCACACAAACGTAGTCCCCTGTTGCCTCCCTGGATAAAGCCAGTAGAGCAATAATTTTTATTACAAAAATCCATGGCCACTATAAGCATGTTTCTATGGTTTATGTTTTTTCAAAAATTAATTAATAAAAAAGATATGAGCCCTCAAAAATCGAAAAAATTCGTCAGATTTTTCGCTGTGTTCAAACATCCAGAAAACAAATTTGGCTAAATTTTAGAAGAAAAAGAAAACATACGAACACGCCAAAGCCTTTCTTTAATTTTTAATGAAAAAAGTATTTAAATCGGTCGAGTTTTGGAAAAGTAATCAGGGGACTACGAAACGTTGATTTGGTGAGCTTTTAGTAGGTATTTTCGGTCCAAGAAGCGGTTGTCTATATCACACTCTGCGGTGAAGGCGTTTGGCACTGCGCGACAGCGATAGATTTTACAAATACCTATTTTTCAATTATCTCGTCCGTAGTGTTTCCTCTAACATGGGCTGGTTTTGGCTTTTTATATTATTTACGTAACACTCTGTATAGTACTAGATTTTTGCCGCGTGAAATACACGTTATAATACGCGGGCGGAGACCTTTGTGCAGCAGAGGAAACCAAAATAACTTAAATCTTTTCTCAAGATGTAATCTATTGGTTTGTACCAATTTCCGTTAATACTGGTTCAGTGGTTAAGGCGTGCAATCATTGATAACAGACAGACAGCCGAACACAGGCAGCTAATTTTGCCATTTTATAGTAAGTATTATTTTGGAATCGGCCATTTTCTTGAACTTGCTCGTTGTGGCAGACTTACTCAATTGTTATATTTATTTTTCCAGCGTTTATAGAAATGGAAATACGCATTAATGTTTGATCATCAATCCTTCTGCGTTTATTTAAAAATATCCTTTCTGTATAATGACGATGATCATTTGTGTTCTGGCAGAGACAGAGTTTTTAGAAATAATATCGTCTGTTTAACCAAATTCTCTCCGCTGATTTATTATCTCTTTAAAACCTTGTAGTAATACAGCCTATAACTATCCTACTGCAGGGAAAAGGCCTCCATCATTGTATTCAAGTTACTGTAGCAATGATGGGTACTGGCATAACCACCACGCTTGCCAAATGCGGGTTGGTGATCACAAACCCGAGCAATGTTCGAAAATTCGAAACTTTTTGTTGACTGACCCGGGGATCGAACCCGGGACCCCAAGATCTTGGTCCGGTATTTAAAACTCTAGACTAACGGGGCGTTAGATTAACGGGGCGTTAAACTTGTAGCAAAACACATTTGTGAACATTGCATCTATTATATATTTTATGATACATAAATAAAATATACAGCGTGTTATTTAAATGATATAAAAAACCGAAGGCAGCCTATTTAAACATAATTATATATTTTATATACAACGGTGAAGTCAGAAATTTGTTATCATCAGTTTTTTATCATCTATACTAATATTAAGAAGCTGAAGAGTTTGTTTGTTTGAACGCGCTAATCTCAGGAAGTAAGGATTCGAATTGAAAAATTTGAGAATTGAAAGTTTTGTGTTGGATAGTCCGTTTATCCAGGAAGGCTTAGGCTATATATCATCACGCTGCGACCAATAGGAGCGAAGCATCAATGAAAAATGTTGCAAAAATAATCGCGACCATTATAATAACAGAAATTGACGCGTACGAAGTCGCGGGCAACAGCTAGCACAAACTAAATTGAGATTGCGCTTTGTATGAAAATATTTTCTCCTTGTTATACCATTCACTTAACATCTTGTATAGATTCATATACGCACACAAAATAATATAGATATACATACACAAAAAATCCACAAACGATACGTCGACGCGCATCAATAAAAACGTAGTTGTAAATCCCACACCATTCGGCAGATCAAGTGGATTACTCGGCTCTCGTCGTGTTTTAAATCGTACGTGTATTTTCAAAAATAATATCTGTTATCCGATATTTCATCCTCCCCGATCCCCTGATCCTTCAATCAGGGGGGATTATGTCCCACGATCCAGCTGATATCCCGAACACAGTATTACTATTACAATGGAATAAACATAATGCTGTAGAGGTTTTATTGTTGCGAGGAACTAATTTGGTGCCGGATTGGACGTGGATTTGGGTCCTGAGATGTTCGGGATATTCTGATAACTTGTACTGTTGCTCGTTTATTGATAGATGTAGACAAACATAGATAAGGAAAGTTCCTATTGGTATATCGTGTTATCCATTTAAGACAAAAACAATTCATAGATAATAGTTCAAAATTGCTTTCGTTTAACTTTAAGTGCAACTAAAATACTGAAAATATATGTTATGCCTATAACTCGATGCTGATCGACTGCACCAAATTGTTTTTTTTAATACTTATGTTTTAAATGGATTATGTTTTAACTAACAACTATCATTTCCCCTCCCTCACCCTCAAACCTGCTGACCACCATAAAAAGAGGAGTGATTCTTCACAAAACCACCCAGTTGAATATTCATAGATGAGCAACTTCGTCGCGGAGATAAAGAATATTTTCAGACGCGATTTAAATGCATTACTTTCTGTTTTAACACATTAATGGGAACTTCTCACTTCACGACTTTTACTTCTTCTATAAACTTTATAGTTAGAGTTTTTTATTTAACAACAATATTTTAGTATACTTTATTTGATATTTTAGCAACTTAATTGCCCGGCATGCAAGGAGATGCGGGTTCGAGTCCCACCTGAGACAAAATTTTTCAAGTTTATATACTGAAACAATATTTTAGGTTCAATAACTTTGGCAACCTCCGTGGCGGAGTGTCGTACACACCGGTTTCCAAGGTCCGAGGTCCCGTGTTCGATTCCCGGACGGGTCAATATAGAAAAAAAAGTGTTTCTCTACATTTTCTCGGGTCTGGGTGTTTGTGGTACCTTCGTTGTTTCTGGTTACCAAAATATGAATGCTTTAAATAGTTATTCAAATTGGGATCAGAACAATGTATGTGATGTTGTCCACATTTATTTATTTATTTATTTAACTTTGAAATTCTTTAGTAAATTAACACTTTAAGTTGCCTGTCGAGAAATCTTTGCTACATCATATTATTTACTACCACTATAATTTCATTATCTGTACTGCATGCAATTTTGTAGGGATGTCGGTTTTGCCGCATGATATAGTGCTTGCTCATTCAGTGTTAGTGCGAGCAGTGTGGTGAAGGTACCTAGGCTGAGGGTGTTAGCGAGCGAAAACTATCATTAGCAAAATAATTTTCTAAATCCATATTTTAAAAATAACAATAACAGTATAAAAAAACACGCTACAGAATAACCTCATCTGTCTTCTGACTACACGAAAATGAGTTATGAAGCTAAAAGGAGTAGAATGGCAACCAGAACACAATAAATTACAATTATTTGAAATGAAACGTAAACCAAATTAGTTAAGTATTTAGGACATAATTGGAAATAACATGCATTGCGTAAGTAATATGAAATAGTCCTACGTCACAAGTAAACGGTTAAAGCTTCGTTTACGAATATTATATAGTAAATTAATTTATTGCCTTTTTATTGTTCTTGAGCATTATTTAAAGCTGTTATTTGACCAAATGTATTACTAGTGAAGAATTGAAAATATAATTCTTTGAATGAAAATCGATTGCCTGAGGTGACATTTGTTTTAATAAATGCTGTATTCGCACCTCTTTACTGGGAAATCGCAACATGACTGCCAAATGATTATTGTTAGATAAACTCATCGCTCATATTATCATCAATATTCGTAGTAAGATTGGCTGTTCAATTGTCACCTGTTGCTCGTTTAATAGGTACATTCTATTTAGGTCATTCCCGGAACGAAACTTCATTTCAAACCTACATTTGGCAGTTAACGCCATAAACCGATAGATGGCACCCCAACGAGCGAAATAATCTGGCTGCGATCGGCTGGCCATAAAACCGATGGTAGGACGACTGAGGGTAATCTGTTAGGCGGTTTTATTTAAAGCGGCCCATTCCACCTCTTATTATTCACGTTTGGGTAATTGGGACGTACTGGAATATTTCTTGAAATATAAAAAAAAATATTTAGTATACTCAAACTTGTTTGAGAACTGAACAAAAAAAAATATAGTTAGCTAAAATAAGGCATTTTCACTTGAAACGAAACAATGTAGTCCCATAATACGAGTGTATTTTTGGTTCTTAATATAATTCTGGCATGTAAATATAGAATTTCACACTGATAAAATAATAAAAACAGGTTATTTAAATTTAAAACTCATTTTGTCTTTGTTTTAAATACTACCTACTTATGATTGCATTTACACAGATGTATTTTTTGTAATGCTAACTAAAAAACATTAATTTTAGTTCTTAAAAAGGTTAATGTTGTTAAGATAGAAGTTAGGATATATAATTTATTTACGTAATTGTTATCAATTGTTTACACGAATAAATAAAATTCAAGTGCATGTTTGTAATTTTCTAAATAAGCAATCCTAAGAGACGCCATAATATGATACTTTTTATGATGACGATGATATTATAATAGTTTTAACAAACTAAATACAAATCCCAACCTTCCAAAACTTCGGTTAGATAATAATAATAGCGCACCGACTGAAATCGCTCGACCATAAAACACTTCAAATGGTTTGGCATAATCGAATAGATGGCACTTAACAATTTAAATGCCAGCGTTCTGACTGCGGCGCCGCTTGCAGAGGTACAGTGAACAAAGAAAATTACTGGCTGGAATAACAAAAGTGTAAAAAGATTTGGATTTAATGAAAAAATATACGATTTCCGGTTTGACGAACGAGTTTGTAAGTACTGGGCCCCAATTCTGCTAATTTATAAATGGCTCAATAGCATCGCAATCGTATATTTTGATATCACTTCCATATTAAATGTGTCAAATTATATAATTGCGATGCTATTGAGCAATTTGTAAATTAGCGGAATTGGGGGCCTGTAATTGTGCGTCTACACTGGAGCCACATAGATCTTTGTAACCGCTCACATTCAGTGCTTTATCCTTACTATAATATTATGAATGTGGAAGTGGCTTTGTTTGTTTATCTGTCTGTCTGTCAGTCAGTCTATCTCAGACAGTAAGACAGATAACTGCTCCTAAACCATCGCGTTGCATAACTATTTAAAAGGTACAGCAGTCAGCCTGTGACCAGGGGCGTGCATAGCAATTTTGGGTAGGATATTCGTTATCAAAATTTAGAAAACTTAACCATGGGAAAATTTCAAAGATCGGGTTTTCACTTAGTTTGACGTAGTAGGCATGGTAGGTAGTGCTATAGGCGTGTTTGGTATGCACGCCACTGCCTGAGACCACGGCCGATGCAACTCGAGGAATATAAAATAAGGCATGTTCGCGTTTAAATCCCGTTTAACCTTTTATATAGTAAGAATGATATATATTTTTACCTATCTGTCTGTATGTACGTCTGTTAAGCTTTCACGCCTAAACCACAAAATCAATATCATTGAAATTTTGTACACAGAAAACTAGACTGTAAAATAGGGCATAAGTTATTTCAGCCGCGTATATAAAGTATAGGAAAAAACTAATATTTTAAACTTGTTTTTGCTCTTGCATAACTTTTTATTGAGTGTTTCTCTGATTGTGTTGTGTGGTGCTGGTATCACAATAAAGTAGTATTATGTATTTTTTTCTCAACGAACTTCTGGTAAAATCAGCAGCTTAATGAAACGTATGAATGTAAAAACTTATATATACATGCAGTCAAAACAAATACTAAATTAAACAATAAATGTTTACAATATCAATATTAACATAGATATGTTTTCGTAGTCTAACCCCCGTATTTATAAAGTAGTAATTACTTATTGCCTAAGAAAGTCATAACTTAAAGTGTTCAAACCTAGTGCTTAAGTAAAAGAAATTGGTCACCGTTAATAGTCATATTATTTGGCTGAAAATGCTAACTTTTGGTAGTTATAACTTCTAGTAATTTCTTGATTAAGGCATACAAATTGTCTCTCAAGTAATTACTTGTATACTTTATTTGATATTTTTGCAACTTAATTGCACTTATAATATCAGTATATAAACTTGAAAAATTTTGTCTCAGGCGGGACTCGAACCCGCATCTCCTTGCATACCGGGCGGGCGCCATACGATTAGGCCACCGAGACACTGCGACACGGCGCGAATTTTTCAAGCATATTCTTACGCTGTGAGCCAGCGTTGTTTCATCAAATGTTAGGAGTTTGCACCCTTAACACCTGAAAGAAACATCTTCGCAGATGTTTGACAGTCAGTTAAGATGAAACAGCTATTTATATACTTTATTTGATATTTTTGCAACTTAATTGCACTTATAATATCAGTATATAAACTTGAAAAATTTTTTTTTTTTGGCTCACAGCGTAAGAATATGCTTGAAAAATTCGCGCCGTGTCGCAGTGTCTCGGTGGCCTAATGGTATGGCGCCCGCCCGGTATGCGAGGAGATGCGGGTTCGAGTCCCGCCTGAGACAAAAATTTTTTCAAGTTTATATACTGATAATGACTTGTAGTCAAGTAATTACTTTTACTTGTTTATAAATACGGGGGTTAGTATTAGTCTAGTTACTGAACAACTATTAAAAATATGTACAGGCAACAGCACGTCAACCTACCACAAAACGTCAAATTTTCTCAATTGATATTGATCTCTACTTGTTTGACTTAAAGTTGAAAATCAATTCAATGACCTTTAACTTTTTGGGTAGGTTGACCTGCCGCTGTTTGTACATTTAGAAACTTGTATGAAACACATTTCAATTCCCAAAAAATATTTCACTTTGACTTATTTGTTTACAATACCAGATATAGCATAACAGCGTACGTATTTAATTAAAATAATAACAAAATCATAATGTACTTTATATGATATTTTAACAACTTAATTGCACTTATAATATCAGTATATAAAAAAAAATTCAAGTTTATATACTGATAAAATCATAATAATTCCAATTCGATGTCGTATCATAAAATCATAGTGTACTTGTTAATTGTAAACTTCGTTAATATTATAAGTAACAAAACTAACTATTTGCTTGCTAATTGTAATGGCTGAATAGGTGTTCTAAAATATGTTATTGTTGTCCATCTTCTGTGTACCCTACTCAAATGCAAATAAATTATTATTCTATTCTATTCTATTCCAGTTTTTACGCTTGGGAGCTGAAGAAGAGAACTTATTTTTTTGAATACATAACTTCTGTAGAAGTTGGAAGTGCAGATGAACCCTTTAAATAGCTTTACCAAACACCTCTTAAGATAGAACCAGGCAGGACATACTACAGCGGCACCCAGCGTCAATATGCTGTGTTCCATTAAATTAAATAACATGAGCTTTGTTAATATGAAACAGTTTTCATATTTACAGTAAATAGTTTTTACTTAAAATAAACAAATATTTTTTTGAAATTATTATTGAGCCAAACAGTTACGCTTTGAGCTGTCATTGTTTTCATTTATAGCAAAAATCACTACATTAGAAACGTTCTTAAAAAAAAATAAAACATTGCCAGTATCGGAGCTCCGTAGCGCTGTAGATCCGTAGCGTCGTAGATCTGTAGCGTCATAGACCCGTAGTATCATCGTAGCACTCAAAGTATTTTCTCAGATGCGTAGCCAATCATAGCATTGGAAGCTGTGATTGGCTACTTTCTTCGTGGCACGTAGTCCCAGGCTAGTTCGTAGCATTCTTCGTAGTCTTCGTAGCGCCAATCAGCTATTTCGTTTTAGAATCCAAACGCTTTGCCTTCAACTGGGCAACGGTAAAGCGTAGGAATTCTAAAACAAACTACTGATATATTCTTGAGTGACATTTTCTTTCTTGACATCACAATTAACTTATTTCAGTTTTATTGTTTTATATACTAGTGGCATTTTTACTTATCTAACCTAAGACCTAAGACTAATAACTATCTGCTCAAAACTTGAAGCGTTCATAAGCAAAGGGGCCGACGATGCTAACGGCCCTTCTTCACTGATTGAGTATAAAAGAACCTTTGGGTAAGGAATGAAGTTACTATTTTATTTTCCAAAACTAAATTGTTTTTTTGTATAATACTTAATAATTTGGTTTGAACTTTAATATAAGTATTATTTAAATAAAAATATCTAGTTAAGTGAATGGGATATACACACTGAACTAGTATTTTAGTTTGATAATTAATTTTGCATTGAGACCCCGAAATCCAAATAAAATAATATTTTTCTTTAAAAAAGGCAATTTGGAGCTAGCAATTTTACTTATTTCATATTTATTAAAATTTCGCTTCCATACCTACTATGCTACGCAGCAAAATGTACCAACAATACACATTTAATATTTTATACACAATAACAGGGTCTGATAAAGGGAGAGTCCCCAATTACAGCAGCCAGAGACGTATTTAAATGAAATTATAATTTTATACGCCGCGCTACATTTTCGAATGAAAACGTTTTGCTCAACGGTTTTGTCCGTATAATTATATTTTGTTGTTACAAAGTCTGTTTTTGAAAGGAATATTAAAATTTGTTGTTGATCTAATTAAAGCGTGTGAAATAACCAAATTTGAAGTGAGGTACTGTGCATTAAAATAAACGATAAATAGTTATTACGGTAAAAAGAAATGGTAAAATTTTACATATTGTTTACATAATATATTACATATATTTTGAAATCTTAAACATATCAATATCATCATTAAACTTATGTGAATTCTAGAAGGTACAGTATGCACTTACTAAGATCAAATTGAAATAAATAAAGAAATACATACATTTAAAATGTTTCTACTATTTCGCTTGTTGCTTGGGAAAAATTAATTTTAACAATAACGTCGTTGCCTTAATAATATGCAAAGCAATACACATACTATAAAAAATATAACATACATAAATTTTTTTTTGCAATTCAATGGAAATTTTAAACTTTTTTTTTTGAAACGAGTTGCTTTTTGATTCTCATTTCAAATCAGACACAACAGACATCAAATTCGTTATTACATTATAACGAAACGCAACAATATTATACGAGGCACCTATTACTCTACGAGATATCATCAGAGGCAGGGAGGATAGGGTTTTCCCACGGTCCCCTAAACGGGAGATGGTTCAGTATCGTTTATTCTGGCCATTTCGTGGAGGTAGATCGGTGATAAGTGTGATTGTCCCAAAATGATTAGCCGTTCTATTTGTTTTGGAATACAGCGTATTTTTGTTTGATGTTTTAATAGAAATAAAAATTGATAACTGTGATACGGATTGAAATGTCTTTGTAAGAAAACAGAAATAATTAACGTTATCATTTCAGATTTGATCACAAAAGCATTAATTCTAAATTGGTGTTTTGTTTACCTCGGTAATTTTTTTATTGTTAAATCAATTTTGAAAGCTTTTAGTCTAACATTTATTGTACCTACGAGTATATTGGATAACTAAATGAATCTGAAAAATGAAATGAAACTCGTTATGAAAATCTCATATATCTATGTGTCGATTTAAGCAGCTTTCATTTTCGATAGAAGAAAATCAAAAATATGAAAATGATATTGGCGGACGGAACATTGACGGTAAGCTTATGTCATTTTTATACATTATCTATTTGTCAAGCGTATACGTTAATAGAAAGCAAACCGTCTAACACAGATAGTAAGCATTTTACATGAACTCAAACTACTCCACATAGCCAATTAAATACATTTTCAAACAAAGCATCTCCTCTCCAAACAAGAGTAACGAGGCTATCATACTAAACCTCGGCATTGCACTAACGGCGTGGGGTTTAATATTCACCGCTATAACCTTAAACCTGTAATCATTTCATCAGGTAGCCAACTAACGTTAGTTTATTATTAACCGTAACAATTCGCACAGTATTCGCAACATCATTAGTACAGGAGATAGGTCTGTGAAATAGCGAGGTAGGTCTTGAAAATTAATGTTCAAGTGTCGTGTGGTGCTAGGACATTAAAAGCACCACCTCTTCTCTTCCTATGGGTATAGAGAAGTACTTCCAGAAGAAGATGGCCAAGACGGAAAGACACATTAATTAAGGTAGCAATATCGAAAGATACGATTGAGATCCAATTACGATTCAATTGAGCCATTTGTAAAATAGCAGAATTGGGGGCCTGGTACAGTTTACTGCAGGTTTACTGAAGATAAAAAATGTGAAACTAGTACTTGAGTTTACTTATCACCAAAACCAGTCTTTATCATTCCATTCTTTACATGTTGAGCAGATACAGCAACTATGATGCCGTGAACAAGGGTAATAGGGATTCATTTTTATATATAGATTATAATGACAATTTAGCATAAGATATGTATACTGACTTACTATTGTTATCTTAAATATTTACATAAACAGTATTTTAAAGTAACTTCATATGATTGAATTCACAAAATAAAGACTCCGGTTCATGTTTTGAACAAAGTTAAGTGAAACATCCTTATTATTTACATACAAGAGGCAGATTAACAATGATAGGAACACGGGGGACTAAATTTCCTGGTGATCCTACTAGTAGGACAAATTAGTAGGACCACGAGGAAACACGGCTTTTATTCTTAAGTTGCGGCAACATACATATCATGACTTTATGAACGAATTCAATAGCCTGAGAAGTCTAATCAACTATTTTGTATCTTGGTCAAACTACTTTGCTACTGGCTGTGCGTGTATCATTAAAATTTACTGTAATTGTTGCTCTAGCTACACGAAATTATAATATTAGAAGCATTGCATATTATCTTATTAACATGATGTGCGGCCTTAGATGTATACGTATGAAAATGGCATTAGTTTACGAAGCGATCAATCGTAATCTTAGGTCTTTATTTGATATTTTAGCAACTTAATTGCACTTATAATATCAGTATATAAACTTGAAAAATTTTGTCTCAGGCGGGACTCGAACCCGCATCTCCTCGCATGCCGGGCGGGCGCCATACCATTAGGCCACCGAGACACTGCGACACGGCGCGAATTATTCAAGCATATTCTTACGCTGTAAGCCAGCGGTGTTTCATCAAATGTTAGGAGTTTGCACTCTTAACACCCGAAAGAAACATCTTTGCAGATGTTTGACAGTCAGTTAAGATGAAACAGCTATTTATATACTTTATTTGATATTTTAGCAACTTAATTGCACTTATAATATCAGTATATAAACTTGAAAAATTTTGTCTCAGGCGGGACTCGAACCCGCATCTCCTCGCATGCCGGGCGGGCGCCATACCATTAGGCCACCGAGACACTGCGACACGGCGCGAATTATTCAAGCATATTCTTACGCTGTAAGCCAGCGGTGTTTCATCAAATGTTAGGAGTTTGCACTCTTAACACCCGAAAGAAACATCTTTGCAGATGTTTGACAGTCAGTTAAGATGAAACAGCTATTTATATACTTTATTTGATATTTTAGCAACTTAATTGCACTTATAATATCAGTATATAAACTTGAAAAATTTTGTCTCAGGCGGGACTCGAACCCGCATCTCCTCGCATGCCGGGCGGGCGCCATACAGCTTACAGCGTAAGAATATGCTTGAATAATTCGCGCCGTGTCGCAGTGTCTCGGTGGCCTAATGGTATGGCGCCCGCCCGGCATGCGAGGAGATGCGGGTTCGAGTCCCGCCTGAGACAAAATTTTTCAAGTTTATATACTGATATTATAAGTGCAATTAAGTTGCTAAAATATCAAATAAAGTATATAAATAGCTGTTTCATCTTAACTGACTGTCAAACATCTGCAAAGATGTTTCTTTCGGGTGTTAAGAGTGCAAACTCCTAACATTTGATGAAACACCGCTGGCTTACAGCGTAAGAATATGCTTGAATAATTCGCGCCGTGTCGCAGTGTCTCGGTGGCCTAATGGTATGGCGCCCGCCCGGCATGCGAGGAGATGCGGGTTCGAGTCCCGCCTGAGACAAAAATTTTTCAAGTTTATATACTGATATTATAAGTGCAATTAAGTTGCTAAAATATCAAATAAAGTATATAAATAGCTGTTTCATCTTAACTGACTGTCAAACATCTGCAAAGATGTTTCTTTCGGGTGTTAAGAGTGCAAACTCCTAACATTTGATGAAACACCGCTGGCTTACAGCGTAAGAATATGCTTGAATAATTCGCGCCGTGTCGCAGTGTCTCGGTGGCCTAATGGTATGGCGCCCGCCCGGCATGCGAGGAGATGCGGGTTCGAGTCCCGCCTGAGACAAAATTTTTCAAGTTTATATACTGATGTAATCTTAGGTCATTTTCATTTATTATTCATACATAAAAAATTGGTTATGTTTACAATAATTGCTTGGTCTAACATTAAGATAGTTAAAACTAAACTTAAATTGCCTTGCCTGAGTCGCTTTTAAGGGTATACTAGCAATTATTTTGAGCAGGTACTAGCTTGTAGTATGTGCAGAATGCGACGCGATACTGCAGTACGCCTCAAACGGCCCTTTGTGAGATCCGAGAGCCCTAATAAAGGGCCGGTTTATACCTAGCATAGCTGTGTGTAACCGAGCTTAGCTCAATACACTGGAGAAGCTCACTCGGGCAAATATAGAGTCATATTGTTGTTGAAAACTTCAGTTTTAGAGTTTAAATGTTGGTGAAGCAAATTGTCATAAAAAATTATGTACCTATACTTGTTTTGTGAATTGTTGTAATGAATATATCGCACACTATAATGAAAATGGACGTAAAGAAATATTGTATTTTTGGACACGGATAAATTATTAAATTTTTCAACTAAAAAGAATAAACAATATGAGTGAAAAAAAAACAACAATAAAGCTGGTGTATTTTTATGTCAGTAAATAATGTTAAATTCTTTCAGCTGTACAATGTGATAGGGGTGGTACTTCTAACCCGCTAATGCTAAGTACGATATCTAAATACTTTATTTGATATTTTAGCAACTTAATTGCACTTATAATATCAGTATATAAACTTTAAAAATGTTGTCTCAGGCGGGACATTTAAATTATTCAACAAAAATAAAATAGATTAGAAGTATCACCTCTATCACACTACTCGTAAGAGCGCTGTCACCTAAATATAGGCATATTTTATTTTTTGTTTAAAAGGTGGCTTCGATCAACACAATTCTAATGTAAAAATACTTTAATGAAATAGAAATCTATTCCGTCTACTCTTTTCTAAAATAAATCTCGTCAGAGCCATGTTATGGGTTATTTGGATAATTCTTAGGTATCATTTATCATTTAATAATAATCATACTAAGATCGTTCATAATGTAAGGGAAATAAGTTGAACTCTTACCCTCTGAGCACGTTCTACACCCGACAATAAGCAGCGAACAGTTTTCAAATTACCATTTTTCCCAAGACCCGTGGCACGATGTCTTGGGCCCGAGGCTGAGGCAATTTTACCGAGATTAAATCCGGTCCACTAGACCGGCTCGGCCGGTTCACTTCTGTCTTAACCCGGTAAGAACGGTACAGTCAAGTGTAATAGCTGTATTTAAAACGAAAACGAAAAAAGAGGTTCTTCATTTAACAAGTAATATGTTAGGTAAATGGTGTCTTAATTCGACAAATAGGTATGCATTATGATAGATTAATGGTGAAACAAGCCATCTTTGTTAACATACATAGAGCACTATCATCATCATCATCATCATCATCAGCCTACGGCAGTCCATTGCTGGACATAGGCCTTTCCCAAGGCACGCCACTTTTCTTGATCTTGAGCTTTGAGCATCCAGTTGCTGCCAGCCACCTTGCGCAGATCGTCATTCCATCTAGCAGGGGCGTTCAACACTACGTTTGCCCACTACTTTTAAGCACTATGGAGATGTCAAAAATAATATAAAGTGTTTTTTTTTAATTTATTTATTTTTTTAATTGTTGAATATTAAACTCTTTAAACAAATGTTACTTATTTAAGTATTATTTTTAAATTGTAACTTAGGTTTTTAAAGTTTGTTTGTTTCAATACATAAGCTCTTAACCACTGCGTATTGCCAATAATGACTTATCGAACAAAAAGGTATTCAAATACTTATATTTGGCTTGCTATGAGACCTGATTTATGTTTCCAGTTGTGTTCATAGAAGATCAGCTTTAATTTTTAGGGTTTCGTACCCAAAGGGTAAAAACGGGTCCCTATTACTAAGACTTCACTGTCTGTCCGTCTGTCCGTCTGTCCGTCGCTCTGTCACCAGGGTGTATCTCAAGAGCCGCGATAGCTAGACAGTTGAAATTTTCACAAATTATGAATTTTTGTTACTGCAATAACAACAAATACTAAAAACAAAATAAAATAAATATTTAAGGGCTCCCATACAACAAACTCGTTTTTTTGGCCTTTTTGGTAAGGAACCCTTCGTGCGCGAGTCCGACTCGCACTTGGCCGATTTTATTTAAGATGTTACAGCTTTCATGTCATTACATTTAGAAGGGACGCCTCAAACATTTGTGTGTCTGTGTGTTTGTAAATCTATAAACTGTGTGTTCATTAATAACATTAAACAAAGATATCAATCACAAATCGATCCTGCTTAGAATAATATCATTTGACTAACAATCGTTTTGTTTATGAAAGGAAATTCGTGGGTACAAAGGGCCGGCTACATTCATGTTCAGACAATAGCGGAATTAATGATGACGTCTCCAGGGCATTGGATATAACTATGTTACGAACAGAGCATAATAGCTACTTGACGAATTTCAGGTTGTATTGAAGCAAAACAAAGGGAATATTAGACTAAAAATGTAGGAATTATATTCGTCATATGAATAAGTAAATTGACCCATCCAGGAATCTCGAACCCAGAACCTCGGAGCAGGCGACACCTTGATAACCGGTATGTACGCCACTCCGCCGTCATCAATATCACCATCACAATCTTTTTTTAAGTATTAACCCTTATCCTTTTTAATCCATAGTACTCATATTATTGAAGCAATAAATCATCCATTTTGACAAAATTTACAACAGAGATAGATTAGATCTTATAAAGGTCAGAGGCTATTTTGTATTCCAATGCCGGAAGTAGATTTGCGAAATAACGTGTAGATCACACGTGCATTATAAAAAGCTAATTGGAAATAAAATAATGAAGGTCAATTAAAAACATTCATGAAACTTCGCTTCGACGACAAAAAATACTGTCATGGTCACTTAGTCGCAAAGAACAGTTGTCCGATTAGTAAAAGGTTGTGGGTTCAAATCTCACCTGTGGCAGTCAAAAATAACTTCAGATTTTTGGTCGGAGTCTACACTTTAAGAGGGTAGTCATTTTGATAGTCATGAACATATATTTTGTAACAGAATATATACAGTTGTTCAAATTCGAATGTTAAAAAGTTAATATTTTTATCAGAAATATCATAAAAACAATATAAATCTCGCTTTTAATTTAACCAAAAAACTATACTCAAACACCTCTTATCGCAATTGGAAATACCACATCCTACACGTCACGGTACTCATTGCAAATTCGCTCTAACTTTAACTACATAAGGTCTACTGACAAGAACAAAGGTGTACCGCTCTTAGGGTGACGTTCAGTATTTCGATCACGTAGACCCCACCTCGCGGTTCCGTATGAAGACCCAATTCCGGCTTATTATCTTTCTTCATACTTGGGCTTCTTTCGACACGTGACCTCTTGTTAATATAGTTTGTACAGGTTGGAATAAGTATGATTTGATGTTTTTCGGTCTTGCGAAAAAGGTTTTAATCATTAAATGTGTATGCAAACTACGTACAAGGGTTAATACAAGCCATATTATAAAACTGAAGTCATTGACCTCACGACAAACATTTTTTTTTTTAAATTAGACTGATATTGAACTTCATCATCATAATCTAAACCACACGAAGTTCACCGCTGGACGTTGACATCTCAAGGATCTTCACAACGATCGTACACGCCCCCACGTATATTCGTCTGGTGCGCGGTCTTCATTCATTCATTCATTCAGACGTACCTATTTTAAGTCGGAAAATCATGTTTTCATGGTATTCAGACAAAACTTTTACTTCCTTTGTACCTTTTTTATGCATTTTAAATATTACGGCACCTGTTGAAGCTAAAAAAAACCGAATTCGTTCGAACCACATATAACAGTGGTTAAGTTGTGTTATTATTTATCTTACAGAGTTAAATTACCAATTCACCGTTATTCATACCGATAAAAACTAACAAAAATGGATTCTACATTTACAAATTTAAGGTCCAAGTTCAAACAGGTCACGTAGCACAAACGATGATGTATCAGTTATTCTCAAAGTGTATTTGAGTTATGTTTTTGAGAACTTTGTCCTCCATTACTTGGGTAAATGTTTGTCCTTCTGAAAGCCCATGAGTGTATTTGTTGTGGGAGACATGTATGCTGTCTATTAAATTGTTGAGTAATTTTTGGGGCTTTATCGTAAACGATGAAAATGTTTTATATTAAGGGAATTGAACAGTATAAATTATATGTAAATATAGAAATATATGTTCCTTTTATGAAGAAGTACATCTTCATTTTTAAATATTAAATGTGATCAATTTTGCCATCATTGTCCTGAAACAAAATAAGTAACTAAAAATGCACTTCTTTTTGTGGAAACCAGAAAAAACAAAGGTATCACAATTATACTCGTACCAAGACGATAAAAAAAAATATTTTTTTAAATTAAACCGTCCGAGAACCAAACAAGAGACCTTGGAGAGACACTTTGTAAACTGGTGTATAAGCTTTCCTCCGCACTTTATCATGGATGTCGTCAAATTAAAAATTGATAGAAAAATGTGGTGTTAACGCATTGATTTACTTATTGTTTACTGTATTTGGTCATTAGCATACCTATATTGAACCGGTAAAATATATATTTACAAGACCCAAACGTGTGTTACTATAGACCTAGTAAGTAAATAAGTTTACTATGCTTCCAAACTGCTGACAACTTAAAACAAAACTGTTAACTATGTGTCTTTTATACGAGTTATTAAACGTTATTTTCCCTATTCCATAAATAAAAGTAGTGTGATGAATAAAGGGTTTTCATTTAACGGTTTAAAATAATGGCGGCGTGACTCGGCTAGTGAATTTTCCCGTTAATCAAAAACCCCTATAGGAAAAAAAGAACAAATTCACCTAGGCATAAAATTAGACAAGTTTACGCATAAATCACTAGGCATATTCAAATAAGTTGAGCAAGTACAGGAAAAAAGTCAAACACATCTTTAAAGTCGCATAACTTAGGTGACCCCTAAAACCATAAATTGAGTGCAGACCTCACAGAGGGCAAGATATTGAAATAGGCAAAAAATTATGGTTGCTTTCTCAACTTATAAAATATAGCCATTTCATTTGGGGTTTCAAGACTTTATTTCTTTCAATTAGCACCCCAAATTGATAATTGTTGCATAATTAAGACTTTTACCATAGGTACATTCCACCTACGAAAATTATAAGCCGTAGGACTTAGATTGGACATAGCAATAGCAGGTTCGTACCAGATTTGGCTGGGCAGGGAGAGAAACACGAGTAGTGAAGGTGAGTGTTGGTGTACGTCGGAAAGTGGCCCCTTAAATCTACACCCGTGTCACAAGTCCCGGGATCTACTCGGAGTTTCTCGTTCTGCTACATACCAACGATGGACCCGGCACCCGCACGGGAATTCATGGAACGCTAAGAAGTTTGTCTCTCTTCTCAACTGCTGTAGGATGGACTCGAATCCATAATCTCTCGCTTAGCGGGCGACGGCTCTTGTCATTGAACATTGTTACCCCCAGGTAAGTTACAGATTGTGGCTTCAAATCCCACTCAATGCTGTCGACATTCTTATTTAAGGAATTGTATTTAGTATTGGGTTTTCAGTTTGCGGTAACAATTTCTTATCTAACTAATACTTTAATTAAAATGAATTTAAATACATTTACAGATTTGACTTGTAGTTATAAAAATTTTAAATTACATTTTGAATTATCCTGTTGTTTCGAACAATTTTACGAAACACCCGAGACCATGAACTCTGTAAAGTATTCGAGCCTTCGAAAACCAAAAATGTCCTAAAGAAAGCGTGTTAAATGCGTATCTAGCTTTTATTTATGAATATAACACTTTTTAACTTTCGCCTGTAACCATGAACTCTGGAAAAAATATTCGAAGCCTAGAGATAAATTGAAATACAATATCCAACATAACTTACTAAACTTATAAGTTCTTGTTAAATCTGTTAATATACCTTTTACAGCAAAACAGATTAGATACCTAAAGACATTCAAACTTACAAGAAAACAAATATTAAACTAATTGATAACACATAACAAGTATTGTAATAACGTTAGTCAAAGTTATGTGTTTAACAAAGGTATACACTACACAAACTGTTATACAAAATAACGTAACTACAGTTTAATAGAGTTGTTAAGTTTTAACGAAATATCCTCTCAGACTTAGAAGTTCTAACGGGATTTTCGTTTAGTTGAAGTATTTGAAGTTTCGGCATACAACCGTAAAATAACTATATCTCCTATAACTCCATCTAAGAAATAGTTCGAACTGTACTCTAAAGGTTTTTGCACCAGGTAGAAACCGCAACGGACCGATATTAAAAATATTTCTTTCACAGATAATTTTCTGACGATGAGCATGAAGCTGACAAGTTTTAGTAGGTGCTAAAGAAGAAATCACAAACAGTAAGCGTGCACAGTATAATTTGAGTTTAAGAGTCGGGTACTGGTAAAAACGGGACCCTGTTTAGTACTAAGACTCCACTGTCAAACTGTCTGTCAGATTTTTTACAGTTGACGTATTTCTGTTACCGCTATAATAAAAAAAATACCAAAAACATAACAAAACAAATAATTGAAATGGGACTTGAGTACAACAGTCGTGTTCTACACAGAATAGACTGAGTACTTAGGTGTTTTTTTTTTCGTTTTTTGCTTGATGTATTGTATTTGTGTATATATGGGTATATTAATGTATATTAGTATTATACGAGTACATTGTGCTAGTTTTGCTTGTAATTGCTAATATTAGCATTGCTTTTTTTACCGAAACATTTCATTGTATTTAGTGCCAAATTATTATTGTCAACGCACATTTTAAATTCATCTTTACTTATGTCTTTATTTTAACAAAAAAAACTCATGTTGTGATATCCTATTATTATTACAATTTTTCATGTGTCACACCAATGTATATTTATGGCTTTGCTGTTGGATATCCAAATAAATAAAATAGTAAATAAATAAAAAAATATTAAATTTAACTGAGCTACGAAAGCCATTGTGTGCGAAACCGACACATGGCCGCTTCTTTTATTTTTTTAAGGCTGTCAACTCTATTTTCTGACTAAGGCGCTATCCATTTGGAACGTACTGTTGGGCACTGTTGTATATAGCGTGTAAACTAAGTATGTTAAGATCACACAAAGGAACTTTAAGAAAATCTTAGATCTTAGTAATCTGTTGACTGAGCGACATTTCAATCGAAAATCCTAAGAAAGTTCTGCTATTACACAAGCCTACAACCTTCAGAATTACCAGAGTTCTAATTGATGATTCACAGTCGAAATGTTGACCATTCCTATCTGAATAAATTGAGTAAATCAAGTCAACACGGGACGGCAGAGTCGCTGTGTACACTCCCCGTGAGATGTCTCGATCGATCTGTAACAGCTATGAACACAGAATCAACAATTTAAACTAGTTTATTGGAGATGCAAATAAAACGAAAACCAACAAACAGTCTGAGCGATTGGCCAAGTTGGAATAGTAATGGCGATGTTTGATCTGTGGGATTGCTTATGATTTATGACAACAAACATGAAAGTTAATTAGATTTGGTGTGTGTGATAAATAGAGTAATTTTTAAGATCTTCATAATGAATGATTAAATAACGGTTTGTCCATATTTGCGTTGATATGTTTTGCTTCTTGAGCAATACGTATTTTGAGTGGGGAAGTTTCATTTAACGGTGATATTTTTACTTAAATAAATGTTTATATGATATGCGTAGCTAACGCATAATATTATTATCATATTTCTATTTTTCTACCTTAATTTACCTTTGATTGATTGATTACCTATGATTTCTGTAAATGCACTCCATGAGAAAATTGTTGATTTGTGTAAAGTTTCATTTTTTTTTTCTTGATAATTTCTTTAGTAACCTACATAGAGTTCACATTTAATTTTTCTACAACAACAACAACTGATAATGCATCACATTATAATCGATTATCGGTTGCCCTCATAAATCAGTTATTGCTTTCGATCTAGATATTTATGAAAAATGGTAAACACACAACGACTCTCCAAAACCAGCTAAAAGAAAATGGGCGCTCTGGGAAATTATGGAAATGTACTCTAGATGCCGCAAGTAAGCCTATCAGCTAAAACGTTTGGAAAGGCTGCATAATATGAAATGTCGCGTTTATAGGCTTCCAATATTTAAATTTCGAATCTTTCTAATTAGAAATGCTTAGTTTCCACTTCATACACGATATGCGTAACGAAACACTCACGCAACAATGGTCCGTATGACAAGATGAAAATTTGGGTAATTACAACAAGATAGTTGTTAATTTTTACTACCATCATCATAACCTCTTAATATTAGGGGTTAAAGTATGAAATGGCCGTTTTGTATGGACGAAATTGAGAAAAGTCATTTTTCCATAATAACAAATTTTTAGTTTTTTTAAAAACGCCTAAACCGTTTTCGATGCAGTTAAAGGTGAAAGTTAGATGGTTATAAAGCTACGCATTATAGTATTTAAATTTCTAAAAATCAAAGTATATAATACAAATATACTTAATTGAAACAAGAAGGTCAGCTGACACATTGTAAGGGGTCTTTTCAAAGACTTCCTTTGAAGTAATAGGCACTAGTATTGTATTTTTTTTTAGTCAAAAGTTACTTTATTTAGTTTTTGAAACAATACAAAAAAAATTACGCAATAACATGACTATACTTAAGAGCTATAAACAAAATACAAAGTGGGAAAATAATCGCCAATTTCATACTTTAACCCATAGGGGTTATAATTACTATTAGTACATAGCTGGACAAGAGTACACACGGGCCTCACCATAGTTTTACTTACATTAAATTAGTAATTTTGGCAAGTATTTTTTGGGATAAAATATTTTTTGTTATTGTTCTTTGTACATAGTTTTTTTACTTTGTGTTTGCAACATTTACTTGAATTTTTTTAACACTGTCTATTTTGGTAATCTGAAATTGAAACCTACATAATATGATATTGACCTACATTTACCCCATGTAATGTTAAGGCTCTCGGCTCTGGGTGCGCTAAGCGAGGTTCCAAGCTCCATTATATTCCTTACTCTTATATATTTCTTTATAAATTTTAATCACGCTCAAGTAAAATTATAGCAAAGACTTTACTAAATAGTTTATCCAAACCCCTATCCTATAATCGTGTAGACTGCAATCTTTCACGAGCAGCAACACACATACGCAAATTGATGATAAAATTGGATGGCATCCGCTCTCCGTGATCGCCGGCGCGCTCGGGGGAAATCACTAAGTATAGGCTAGGCTAGGGCTGCCACCTTCATTCACGCAACTAGCATTTAGCATGAGTTTTGGTTTGAAAGATTTTAAATTTGAAAACTATCCTGTACATTACATACAGCTGTGTATACCTTTAGCTTCTATTTCCTCGTCAAATATACTTCAATTAAATAAACCGTTTGGGCGAGATTGAGCAAAAAAATTTTTTATCTTGTTTTATTTCCGGACTTTTATCTTAAACACTAATATTATAAAGCTGTAAAGTTTGTTTGTTTGTTTGTACGCCCTAATCTCAGGAAATACTGGTTCGAATTGAAATATTATTTCTGTGTTAAATAGTTCATTTATTAAAGGCTTAATGCTATATAAAATCACGCTGCGACCAATAGGAGCGAATCATCAGTGAAAAAAGTTGCAAAAATAATCGCGGTCATAATAACAGAAATTGACACGGACGAAGCCGCGGGTAACAGCTAGTCTTAAATATAAAGATACGTCAGTTCTATCATAAATCTAACCTAGATTTGATTGAGTCACAAATCGTGCCACTTACACTTCCCTTAGGAGATAACTTTTTGTGTTAAAAAGTATCCTAAGTCCCCTTATCTCAGGACTCAAACTATTCCTATACAAATTCTCATCTAAATGGGTTCAGTGGGGAAGGAATAACAGACGTCTCACTGATAACAGAGTGATAGTTTGAGTACAGAAATATGCTAATGTACTGTTGGTTTCAAAATATTAAAAAATTTGATTAAAATATTTTCACACACAGTCTTTCTTACTCACAATATCAAAACATATTCAAACCACATGTAATGGTGCAAAGAAAACACATAGAGAGGGACACACGCACGTGTGCGTGCCATAAAAAATTAGAGATAATCCCAACAAAATTAATAAACTTACTTTAAGTACCTTTTTATTGGTACTAAAGTTAACTCCTCATGAATAAGTCAACTTCAACATGCTCGTGACAACCCTTATTTACCACATTCCCTTATTTGAGGAATCCGAGGTGGTTTTTTTATAGTGTTGTTGAATATGCTGTTTTGACTCTGTATGTCTTTGGTGCTAAATGTCAGAGTAACATAGGATAATTCATACAAACTATTTAGAATGACCAATAAAAAGTCTGACTACGATTAACTACGATATACGAGTACAATCCTTCTTAGTACTAGCATATGAAAAAACCGGCCAAGTGCGAGATCGGACTCGCGCACGAAGGGTTCCGTACCAAAAAGGTCAAAAAACGGGTTTGTTGTATGGGTGCCCCCCTTAAATATTTATTTTATTTTGTTTTTGCAACAGAAGTACATAATTTGTGAAAATTTCAACTGTCTAACTACCGCGGCTCTTGAGATACAGCCTGGTGACAGAGCGACGGACAGACGGACAGACGGACAGATGGACAGACAGCGAAGTCTTAGTAATAGGCCCGTTTTTACCCTTTGGGTACGGAACCCTAAAAATTATGCGAACTATTGTCGTGCTCTTGGTGAGACTACCATTAAAATGTCAGAACCAAAGTATTTAAATTTTACTTTAAGTATAACAGATAAAGGTCAATGTCGATTAAGACTAATTTACGTATGTATGTTGACTGCACATTGTATTCTTTATTTGTATGTATACATCAATGAATAATACCAATTTAGAAAATTATCTACTCAAAAACGGCTTGGAAAAGATTATTTTATAGTCATGCATCGCTCAACACGTTAAGCGGTTAGGCCAAGCGGAAAGACGTCAAAACAAGCCACATCAAAGGCAGGATGGTAGGCGAATCTGAAAACAGATAACTACGTACGACGACGATTTGGATCAGCGGTAGTAAACGCTGCTTCTGAGCCATGGGTCGCGGGTTCGATCCCCGCACAGTACAAATATTTGTGTGCATGAACATGTCTGTTTGTACTGGTCTGGGTGTTTTCTATATATTATAAATATAAAATATGTTTACAAAAAAAATATATAAGTAAGTTTATCGGTTGTCTAGTACCCCATACGACAGGGTACTTAATATTAGCTTAATTTGGGACTAGATGGTTCTGTGTGGCCCAGTGTGGCATATCTTAAACTATTTATTTATAACTGTTGAAGAATAACCATTCGACTAGACGATGATTTAATCATCATCATCATCATCAGCCTATCACAGTTCACTGGACGTAGGCCTCTCCAATTGCACGCCACTTAGGTCGGTCCTTGGCTTCTCGCATCCAGCTCCTGCCAGCCACCTTGCTTCATCAATCAGCAATCATCACTTCACCTGGCCTGAGAGCGTAAATAAATTGAAACGATTTAAAGAATATATTGCCGTTTTAAAAATGCTTTTTACTAAACTGAATTAAATCAACTTAAGATTTTAAAAATGTGAGATCTGTTTATAATTACAAGCACTTTCATTCAAACAAAATCTCTTTGACCAACACTCACTTGTTTTTGAGACATATAACACTATATCTGTCAAATGCTGTCATCAAACCCAACTATAAAAGGTAAGCCTTGCCAAAACCGTTTTCACCCTTTAAAACTCACTGGCTCGCAACCTCATTGACTTTCCTATCACTTGCTTCGAATAACTATTAATTAGAAGTGGTTAATCTCAACGTCGACGTATAGCAGAGCGGCTGTGTAGAAAGGTTTACCTTTGTAGCTGGTCGGTCACCAAATTGGCCACTAGTGTATCGCCTGCTTTTACTGGACACTGTTGGGTTGGAGTGCGAGTGCTGGCGTTTTTTGATCAAAACATTTGATTCTAGCGAAATGCAGCGCACGTGACCAAATTTCGTGAAAAATGTTTTTCTAGTCTAAAGACCGCTTACTTTTTTATGTCACCATAGAGCACATAGAAAAACAGTAATTTTGTCGTCATGTGAACACCTATGTTTTAAAAGTTAACATTGCTAATACTGGCTTACTGATTATTGAACTATACTCATGAAAATAATTTCAAATAATAAATTAAATCAAGAAGAAGTAGTAACGTGTAAAGAAGATAAAACATACTCTTATACTCTTATAAGATGATTTTTTTTCTGCTGCTAGGTAATAAAAAGAGGTTGTATTCTTCATTTCACGGTTGTATCAGAAGCTTTTCAATGCAAAAGCAATCATAGTTATTCAACCGTATATTTTTTTTCTAAATAAAAACTAGCCCTTAGCATAGCACATACTATCCTAGAATGTCATCTAACTCTGTTTCAAATTCAACCACATTTGTTCAGCCATTCGACCGTGATTGAGTAACAAGTAACCGTTCTAATTTTCACATTTATAATATTACCAAGACATACAAAGATATAAATACGGTAAAATCGCTACCACCGAGGCTCGACCCTATAAAACGGAGGTGCCAACCAATACATCGGCGGACTATCCAGGGGTTAAATTAAACTAGAGACCCACACAATTAGGACTAATGTTCGTTTCGTGTTTTGGTAGCGAACGATCCAACTGTTGTTCTTTGTACTTGCCGACTTGGTCCGTGGTTTTGTTGTAAATAAAGCTGTTGAAACGAAAGCTAATTGTACGTGATCTTGAGGAATAAAATCTATTGGTTCGGTTCCGTTGGACTGGAGTAAGGTACGAATTTTGCAGGGTAGATCCGGTATTTTGTAGTACTGGAGATTGGCCCTTATGTTTGGGGTTTTCGTTATTTACAGCTTTCAATATATAACGACTGAATAAAGTCAAGGTAGTCGCTCAGTAAGCAAAGTTTGTGGTTTTGAGTAATATCAAAAGCAGTCGACATTTTTATTTGAAGTCTTATTCCTAGTCAGTGTCACTTTTGTTTTTTTTAACAATGGAATAGATATTTAATTGAAATAACTATGAATAAATTTTAACAACACCTAAATTATCCTACTATAATAGGGGTTAAAGTATGAAATTGCCGATTATTTTCTCACTTTTTATTTTGTTTATAGCTCTTAATTTTAGTCATATTATTGCGTAATTCTTTTTGTATTGTATCAAAAACTAAATAAAGTAACTTTTGACTAAAAAAAAATGCAATACTAGTGCCTATTACTTCAAAGGAAGTCGTTGAAAAGACCCTTTACAATGTGTCAGCTGACCTTCTTGCTTCAATTAAGTATATTTGTATTATATACTTTGATTTTCAGAAATTTAAATACTATAATGCGTAGCTTTATAACCATCTAACTTTCACCTTTAATTGCATCGAAAACGGTTCAAGCGTTTTTAAAAAAACTAAAAAATTGTTAGTATGGAAAAATGACTTTTATCGATTTCGTCCATACAAAACGGCAATTTCATACTTTAACCCCTAATATTTACAGTCCCAAAATCTTGTTCGAATATTCTTTAATCAAGACGAAGTATCATTATATATATATTTTTTAAAATGGTCTTTACTAGGACGATCAATCTAAATTTTATATATTTAGAAAATGCTCTTTTTAGGGTTCCGTACCCAAAGGGTAAAAACGGGACCCTATTACTAAGACTTCGCTGTCTGTCCGTCTGTCCGTCGCTCTGTCACCAGGCTGTATCGCAAGAACTGCGATAGCTAGACTGTTAAAATTTTCACAAATTATGTTTTTCTGTTACCGCAATTACAACAAATACTAATAACAAAATAAAATAAATATTTAAGGGGGGCTCCCATACAACAAACTCGTTTTTTTAGCCTTTTTGGTACGGAACCCTTCGTGCGCGAGTCCGACTCACACTTGGCCGATTTTATTTAAGTACAACCACACTTTCAGCTGTTATAACCAATTCAAACACTGCTGTAGTTAGGTTTAAAACACAGATCAAAAATATCAAATGCACTGGCCATCAACAACTTACCCCTAAATGTAAAATATACCCAATCAATTTTGTTGGTAACAGATAACAATCACTTTCTATTAGGATTTTGTTGCCGTCTGTACATTTTCAATTTAAAAATTCTTACTAGGTTTGGTAAATATTCAATTAATATACCAAACCTGGCCATCCAGGCATACCACTGGGGTCCTCCCACCACCAGGGTACCACTCCTTTTGTAAATTAATTTTGTACGACTGCTTCGGGACTGGTGCCGAGTAGAAGTAGCGCAAGAAACTTGGTCACTATTGTAAGCCTCTTTTTAAATAATTGTTTACAAAAGGTAAGGCAAGTACGAGCTTAGACAGTTTAATGCCATACATTCTTATCAAATAAATAATCATTAATAGTGTAATAGCCCTTTTTCATTAAAATAACTTTGACATACGATTTGAGAATTTGTACAGGGAGTTCAGCAATACCCTGTGGTTATTTGTTGAAAATATGAATACAATTTCCCATGAACGAATTTCCTACTTTCCAACAATAATGTATAGACTGGCGTGCAAGCCACCGTACCTACATTCATGTGTGTTTAGCACTTTTAGCTAAACATTTTTAAAATAGAAGCATAATTACTAAATAATAAGCTGACTATTGCATGTTTTAACTAGTAAATATACCCACTTATCACATTTGAATAAGACTTTGATCGAGGTTGACAGCGAGGTTGTCTTAATATGACAGCCTTCCGGGCCTGTCCTTGATAACGATATTTATAACGAAATACCGCTTTTGGGTTCCGGTCAAATGAATTCACATAACGTTTTTTACGGTCGATAAATTGTAATATACTAAGCAAACCGAACCGATTTCTTTTTAAATATTACTTTTATGTTTTATTACCATTCCTTTCATAGGTATGAAAACTAAGAACTTAAGTGTGAAAAATGCGATACGAAGGTTTAAAATTTTGTATAAAAAATTTTGCGAATTAAACGATATATTTTTTTTTAAGTATTTAAAGTTTAAGCAAGACATTTGAGATACTGAGTCTAAAATGTAGGCACACATACGTTTAAGATTGTATTATAAACTCATGTCACGAAATTTACAAGTTTAAATCAAACTGACCATATGCAAATAAATCTAGTCGGTATAAAATCTGTTAAAGGTAGTCTGTACTCGTATATACGTTGTAGTCGTATCATGTCAATTATCTATTTCAATATTTCCATTGACCATCAAGATCTTAATATATTCTGCCAGTTCAGCAATAGAAAATTCTGTTTTACAAGATTAAGGGCTGTTTATTCAATGGTCAGATAAAAATTATCTATTGATTATAATATAAGATGACTAATTTGAAAATCCAACCAGAAATGCTATAACTTGTCTTATGATTGAAATTTTTAAACTGGTCGTCTTATATATTTTATACAACCGATAACTTTTTATTCAAAAATCAGCCCTATAACTTGGAACGGATAGTTTATCTTTATGCCTGGTATTGACATTATAATATGTACACCAAATTCTAGAAAATAAATTATGTTTTTTACGGACGTGAATAATATTCTCGTAAAAGCACCTATTAATAGGCTGTATTGCATATAAGCTATAACATTACTGTCCCTGTGGATATTTTCCTTATTACTGTGACAAGTAACACGTGAATCCATTCCGAATTAGGTCTACAGGCTCTTGAGTTCTAATCAGAGGCAATACCGTTCAGAAATCGAGGCGGAACCGATCGATAAATCTTTGATGAGTCAAGCACACTTACAATGAATCAATCTTACATGATGAGAAATTAATAATACTGGCAAGTGTTTTAAAATGCAAAGAGAAAAAGAAGAAAGAAGATAACAACACCTCTAGTCTCTTTATGATGTCGTAAGAGGCGACTGAGGAATTTTTTTTCCAAGCATGACAAGATTCGAAAAAAGTATATATGGGAGAAGTTTGACCATCATCATTATCGTAACCCACTTACATTAGTCCACTGTTTTGGACACAGGCAATTTTAAGGTGGTGGGATCTACAACTGGCAACGGCATCTTTGGTTTTCTAACCAATGATGACGGCTAACAGATCCCTCTGCGGTGGTAGGCTTCGTAAGAGGCTGCCTGGATTCTACCACCCTCCTGTCGGAGTCCAGCGCCAAACAGTTTTTCTGTGTACCGCTGGTGTGTGGGAGAACCAGTGCCTCTGGGTAAGCTCGGTCCACCTTAGGCTTCTTCTTAACCGAAGAGTTAAGTATGTTGTCAAGAGCAAGCCCATTGATTATTAATAAAAAAAAAACGCTACACATGGCATCTGGGTTTGAGATCGTAGTTTGGCCAATGGTTAAGACGCTTCTGCCTGTCATCTTCTGACAATACTGTTTAGTCGATTCTAACGACAGCCATAGGAAGAGAAGTGGTGATGTTATTTAGTAATTTAAAGATCTCGACACATTGTTTATTATTGAGCTGATAAATACTGATTAATAACAAATCAAATATGTGTAATCAAATAAATAACATAGGTTAATCATTCAGTAAATCCAATTTAGGTCTGTTTGATGTATATCAGTTGTCTGATATAAGTTTGATCTACAAGGCTAGACTTGTAATCACATTTGGGAAATATCATGCGAGAAACGAGTAAACAAAAACGAAAGTTAGTTTATCATAAAATTTCTTTAAGTGATTCATCGAAAATATTTTATAGGTTCTTTGCATACTATCAGTCTTCTATTGTTAAACTTAAACTAATAAACACTTGAAAAGTTAACTAAATATGGAACTCTACTATTTTTTAAGTTAAATATATTTTTATTTTATAATTCCCTAAATTAACTTCCATTCTAGCTGTCCATGTGGGTTTTTTACGGGTTGACCATGTTAACTTGATTGTTTGTTTAAATAAATAATAATAAAAATAATAACTCTTTATATTTTTTTGTGTGAATATTTTCTCCTATCCATTACAAACACAATAAAGAGGAATCATCCAATTCGGTGATGTCGATCGCAAATTATGCGCGTAATACATTTCGGTAATTCATTTTCATTATTGTTTTTTTAATATCCAGCTGAGTCGTCTTACTACCTTATTAATACATATGAACGTGTACATATTGAGTTATAGAAGATGAAGATTTACTTATTTATTTATTGAACATCCGACTGAAATACTCGTGCCTTTTCAATCTATCCGTCTACGTCACGCCGGGTACATCTCTAGTTGAATCCGTCTGCAATCGGTTTGAAACCGGGTCGGATGGGTTTGCGGCTGGCCCCAGGCCGACCGGTGTCGGAGACAGGTACTGTCGGCAAATTGAAGTGGCCTGAAATAGACTGATGTATCGCACGATATAGTGCTACGAGTACTCGAAGTACACTAAAAGGGCTTAAAGCATAGTAAAGTGGCAAGCAAAGTTTAGTGTACAGTAACGGAGCTAGTTTATTGTTCAGGTAGGTTAGGATTTTTAACTTTTTTAATATCTTTATAATTGATTATAATTTAACAATTTAACTGCGAGTTCCATAAAATTCTAACAGATGGCGGTGTAAAATTCGGTAAGGTAAACCATATTTGATGACAATGGCATTTAAGACATCAAAATGTATTCTATGGCAATACGAAGTTCGCGGGGTCAGCTATAGTATATGTGTATTTTATAATTCAAAACTGGATATTATTCATGTTTATGTTTCTAATAGTCATGACAAGGTTTATATAAAAGAAAATATTCCATAATTGCATAGAGTAATAAAACCGTTTTAGAAATATCCACACAAAAAGTTTGTAAATCGTAAACATGGTCATAAAAGCATTTTCTTTGCATTATCTTTATTGGTAAGTCCGTGCATAGTTGAAACGAACAGCTGATTCTATTATTATCTTCTGAATTGGATTGTTTTTATTATACCTGTACAACCGTAATAATAACCGTATATTGTATATTACCTGTACGACACAACTTTTTTCTACAATTAACATGCCTCCTGACATGAAACCATCTTAACTATCTTCTGACAAGTACCTACATATTTTAATTAAAAATATCAAAATAAGTAGCAAAAATATTCAGAAGTATCCTTCAAAGGGATTTCAAGATTCTATTTCAAAATGAACTTGGACGTTTGATTCGGTCTTGAATCTGGATCCAAAAGGATTGAATATTGGCCTAGCGCCAAGCAATGATCACCTAATGGACATTAAATGCAGGAGGTGAAATATCTTATAATATAAACAGACAAGGCTATTGAAATATGTGCCCCATGCCTACAGAAAATAAAAATCAAAAAATGTGGACAACATTACATACGTTTTTTCTCAAACAGAAAGGATTTAAAGCATTTGTATTGTAGGAATCAGAAACTGTTGGAAAACATTGTAAAATACATTGAGTCGACGCTTGATAATTATTAATCACTACTTGTTTGGCACTTTTACTCCAAATTGAATCAAATTTTAGCAATAAAAATTTAAAACAAAGACTAGCCTAGTAAGAAGGACTGTCTCACGAATCACAAGAAAATATAAACAGTCCAATGGTCTCTTGAATAGTAACTGAAAAAAACCCAAGATAATAAATTGTCAACCTGTCTTGTTTTTATTCACGTTCATTCAATCTTGATTGTCAATGTATAAAGCTTAACCATTTCATACTATAAACATTTAATAAGACCGCAGTTTAGTACACACGAGAGCTGGCCGAGAGCCAAACGGCATGCATGAGGCTCTGATGGAAATTATAGAGAGCTTCCATGGGACCGGAGAGATCCAAGACAGGTGATGCATTCTAAAGAGTCTGCTTCGAATATTCAAATTGAGACGGCGAATAAGCTTTGGATTCTAAGCATGTCTAGGATGCGTACGAAAATGTTTTATCGACTTATAATATAGATGCAATAGTAAAAGTAACGGTTTCTAATCATCCTACTGTAGGGCAAAAACCTCCTTCATTTAATTTAAAAAAGTAACAGCCTATAATCATCCCACTGCAGGGAAAAGGCCTCCATCATTGAATTCAAGTTACCACAGCAATGATGGTTGTACTGGCATAATTGCTTGCCAAATGCCGGTTGGTGATCACAAACCCGAGCAACGTCGAAACTTTTTGTTGCCCGACCCGGGATTCGAACCTGGGACCCCGAGATCTTGGCCCGGTATTTAAACCACTAGACCAACGGGGCGTTAAATTTTAATTTAAGTTGAAATTAATATACTCAGGCGTTACTTTGCGGAAATCTATAACTATATGTCCTTCATTAAATATGTAGTACTTGCTCATTCAGTGTTAGTGCGGGTAGTGTGGTGAAGATACCGGTGTTAATGAGCGGTTATCGTGAGCAAAATATTTAATTTAAGTAACCAAAGCACTTATGGGATTCAGGCGTAATCACCACGCTTGTCACCACGGTTGGTGATCACAAACCGAGCAATGTTCGAAAATTGGAAACTTTTTGTTGCCCGAACCGGGGATCGCACCCGAGACCCCGAGATATTGGCCCGGTATTTAAACTACTAGACGAAACGGTTTCAAAACGGATACTATAGATGACAATTCTGTTGAGAGGCATTATTTTTTGTGACTTGAAATGTGACGTACCTACGTATATTTTTGTGTACGAACTGGCATAATTTTTGAAGAGAGTTTTTGACGTGATAACGTCTTTAAAATCGTTTTAGTCGGGTGACATGTTCAGAAACTTGTGTCACACCAAAACCTCACGAGCGCGATCGCAGGTATAACGAGAGAGAGAGACGGACTGATCTCCCGTCTCATCTCGAGCGCTGCCAGTCATTCCGTGAAACTTGTCACGCGGAATCCTCACGAGCGGAGGCTGGCATAACGTTCGAGTGAGTGGACCGATCTTCCGTCTCTCTCACTCTAGCGGCATACAAACGAATGGAGATTTTCTCGTGCGGTTAAGTTTTCGTTGAATGTTTAAGATGTAATTTAAAATTTGAAAAAATTGTTATCTTCATTAATTCCTTACTTCCCAAAAACTTATATCACCAATAAGACGTTATCACGTAAACATCTCGATCGTAAACCTACTTTACAAACAACCAATTTTTTTATTTAATTTTTTCATAGCACAAAACTTTATTAAACGCTCCCCAAAAAGTAAGAACGCAGTGTTGACAGCACTAGTTTTGTTCAAAAGCTAAACTTTTTTCGCACAACTGCATGAACCACAGAACATAGAATTCCATGTTCTGTGGCATGAACCGGCGAAACTTCTTTGAGCCGTTACTGCAGCACTGGTGCCACGGTTGAACTCGTACTCGTAAATAACGCCGCGCGATATTTCAAGTTTTCCAATTTGACAACAAAGTGACGCAAAGAGGAAAAAGGAAAGAAAAAATGCAAATGAATGACAATTTATGAAACAAAAATACATTGTTTGTGTCAATAGCGGTATAAATTTGAATTAGGAATTCCAAACCAAAGAGTAGATTATTTTGATCAATGTGGCCAGTACTACAATACGCTAAATTCATATGGAAGGACTTATTATTTTCGTCAATCATTTTTTTGTAAAATAGTTCTCACATCAACATGTTGTATGTAAGATAACATAAAATTTTCTTAAGTTTTGTCGGTACCTCAATACTAGGCCACTCGAATATACCGTTCGCTATACAAGTGGTGCGAGTACAGGCTTCCGTATAGCGGGTGCCCTGGGGCAGACAATCTCGCTGTTTGAATAGCCCCCTTCCCACAAAGGACACACCTTTGAGCCACCAGCTCAATGTACCACAGATCCCTAAGGCTGCGTTCCCACCAGACTTGTGCGAAAAGGGGTAATGTGTTTTCATTTGACTACCTGAGCCTAGTCGGCTGGGTGATGGGAAAAATTTCGAATCTGGGCTTACTAATCGTCAACATGTTAACTTCAAATTACTGCAGTATAAAAAAGCAGTTTTACAAATAGGTTGAAAAAGTAACAAGTTTCCTGTAAATATATTGACAAATTTAAACATAATGAAAATAATTAATTAGCCTAATGCACGTTCTAATTAGCAAGAAAATGAATGGAAACAGTATCAAACTGTGCTAATGTATTTAGAAAGCGCTCGCGCTCAGTCGGGTTAACGCAAAAAAGCTTTTGCTACACAGCACGCGGAGAACAAACAACGCGTTGACAGCTTAATAACAACTAAAAACATAGCAGCTGACTTAAAACAGCGTATAGCTCTGCAGTATGGATTCATTTTATCAATACTGGGTGAAATTTTAACCACCTTCCAAATTTTAATATATTAATCTACGAGACAAAAAACAAATGACGTATTTTTTTTTTAGTATAGCCCAGTACAAAAATGTCAAGATAAAGCACTTAGAAAATGTCCGCCCAAAATCTAAAATTTTTGATACGGCCGCCTAGCAACACTTTTTTTACGCAATGCACATCAAATTTATTCATTACGATACTAATCATAAGTTTTTGACTTTCCCTAAAACTGTGAAATTTTAAAACTATGTTGCGAAAAATATTTTCGGATGAAAACTTTATTTACATTTGTAAATTAATAAATGGGCTCTAAATACGATACTGAACGCCTACAAATATTTTGGAAAGTGGTTAAAATTTCATACTGTATAAGCATATAAAAGCCCAAAGCTAGACATTAAAACCTTGTATAATTCCACATTGTCTCAGCCTACTACTGATGCTGCTCTTTGTGTGTGTTTGTCTCTATCAGTCTCTGTTATTTCACCCTCTTTATATCTCTCTATGTGTATATAATAATAGGGTTAAAGTATGAAATTGCCGATTATATTCCCACTTTTTATTTAGTTTATAGCTCTTAAGTATAGTCATATTATTGCGTAATTCTTTTTGTATTGTGTCAAAAACTAAATAAAGTAACTTTTGACAAAAAAAAAATGCAATACTAGTGCCTATTACTTCAAAGGAAGTCGTTGAAAAGACCCCTTACAATGTGTCAGCTGACCTTCTTGCTTCAATTAAGTATATTTGTATTATATACTTTGATTTTCAGAAATTTAAATACGAGTACTATAATGCGTAGCTTTATAACCATCTAACTTTCACCTTTAATCCCATCGAAAACGGTTCAGGCGTTATTAAATAAAAACAAAAAAATTGTTAGTATGGAAAAATGACTTTTTTCGATTTCGTCCATACAAAACGGAAATTTCATACTTTAACCCCTAATATATGTATACACATGTATGTATACGTGTAAGGTAGCAAACACAACACACGCACTTTTAAAAAACGAAAAGAGTCCAAGGCTTGAAATATATGACTAAAGTATTTGATCACGATATGGAGTCACGCCCCGTTGGTCTAGTGGTTTAAATACCGGGCCAAGATCACGGGGTCCCAGGTTCGATCCCCGGGTCGGACAACAAAAAGTTTTCGAATTTTCGAACGTTGCTCGGGTTTGTGATCACCAACCCGCATTTGGCAAGCGTGGTGATTATGCCAGTACACCCATCATTGCTGTGGCAACATGAATTCAATGATGGAGGCCTTTTCCCTGCAGTGGGATGATTATAGGCTGTTACTTAAGTAAGTAACAGCCTATAATCATCCCACTGCAGGGAAAATGCCTCCTGTAAAGGCACTCTGTAAGTAAGTACTTACAGAGTCACGACAAGAGTGCAAATTCAAAATTACTACTTACTACAAAATGTTTTGTTTTTAAGCAATTCAAATTAATGTTTTCTTGAGTTTACGCGAACACTATAAATTGAAATGAAATACATACATGTTTACTAGTCTAAGATCCCACCATACAACAACCTTCACCGAGCTGTTTATTGAATGAAAAGTATTTTATATTCAATTAAATATGCCAAAAAATATAATGCAAATGGGTTGCCTAAAAAGTTTTAGTCCAGAGTAGAATTTTTAAAATTTGACAACCGAATTTCAGGACTTTTTTTTGCATTCAACCCTATACCACCGTGTTCATAATTAAATCATATTTATTTGTATTTAACTTTATTTAATTAACCAGACCGGTGCAAGTTACTAGTATCGATTTACCAGATTATATCTGCCTACTCAAGAGTTGTGACGGGAAAAAAATAGTCAACCTAACGTTTGCATATTCTATGGGCTTCATATTTTCGATTGGCATGAAATTTGTCTATAAACCAAACCAGTAAAAATTTTTTTATTAAAACAAAATAAATAATTGTTAATTAATCATACTCTGGACTAAATTTTTTTAGTCAACCCATTAGCAATATATTATTTGGCATATCTAATTTAAATTAATATAAAATACATTTCATTCAATAAACAGCTCGGTGAAGGTCGTTGTATGGTGGGATCTTAGACTATACGGATTTAGTACGCATTTATTTTTGATTTAACCCGACCTTTCAACCATGAAATCTGTAAAGTGTTCGAAAGTCGGGTTAAATAAAAAAAAAACGCGTACTAAATCCGTAAACATAAAATATTTTATTTCAATTCAAATTAATGTTGAAAGCTCAAAGTTCAAAACTCAATTAAAGAACAAGAAATACATTCAACGAATCATAGTTCAAACAAAAACATTTTGTTAAGTAGACGAATAGATCATATCAAAATCTAATATTAACACTTATTTAAAGCACATAAACATTACTCAGTACACATAATGAGTTTAAAATATTTTCAAACAGGACAATAGAAACACTAATGGCTTTTACCCGACACGTCTGTGCAAGCACGCACATTATTCTTCGTTGAATTTTTTCTCGTGAATTTATTTTACGTTACGTTTTTGGATTTAAACCCGCAGTCCAGGCTAGCAACGTTATTTTAATTGTTAAACGTTTGAATGAGTACGGTATTCCGTTTTACGGGAGATACTCTAAATGTTTCCTAATAGAGCTTCTCTTTCGTGATTTAGCTTGAAATATGGTTGGGTTGAAATCCCGCCTTAGGCAGTCCACGAAAAAAATGTAAAGTAACAGCCTATAATCATCCCACAGCAGGGCAAAGGCCTACATCATTGAATTCAAGTTACCAAAGCAATGATGGGTACAGGCAAAATCACTACGCTTGCCAAATACGGGTTGCTAATCAGAAACCCGAGCAATGTTCAAAAATTCGAAGCTCGTTTTGAGGAATTCCAAAAAAACTTTTTTAGAAATCTATTACGTTTGCCTTTTCCTTGCGAAGCTATGTCCAATTTTAAGTCGTTCAATAATAAATCGCCTACCTTATGTCTATTCTAAACCAGCACCTATATTCGGCTTGTATTTTCAGCAACAACTTAACACAACAACAATTCGTAAATTTATAACCGCCTCTTCAAAACTTGCCCTTAATACAAATGCAAAATCTGAGATTCAAATTTAACACAAGGTTAAGCCAAATCCATCATTTTGTTCAAAAATAACCCTTCACTTGGTTGGGAACAAAGAATACGAATTAATGTCATCCAAAACTGAATGAGAGAGCAGAGTTTCGTCCTAAAATTGTTTGTATACTTTAATTATTTACTTGGTTTCATTTAAAAGTTGTTTCCAAGCTTATGTTTGAGGTGAAATCGTTTTCTTTTGTGTAATTTAGAGTGTGGAAAACATTTAACTCAAATATTAGTACAAAAGATCAAGTAAATAAATAAAATGTAAAGTGGTTGGAAGAAAATAGTATATTAGTAACAGTTTTTTTTAGATATGAGAGAAAAAAAAATGTTTAGAATACATATTTATAGCTGTTAAATCGAATAAATCTTTGTTTTAACAATAAGTTTAATCCTATAAGTATAATAATGACGATCAAACCGAAACATGTTAGTATTAGGTGACTTAGCATAGTGCTATAAGAGTGTATGAAAGGCTGGAAAAGGCAGACATATTTACTGAATAAAAAGTATTATCATTTTTAAAGTCAACAATATCAATTTTCTAAAATAATATAATTATAAGATCTTTACTGTATCTTTGACTTAGCATTTGTTAAAACAACAAGATTCATTATCGTAATCATCAATCAACATGTCTTCAGTGGTTTTATGTAGTCTCATGATGATAATGTATTTAATAATATTTAATAATATTTTTTAAAGACATGCCTCACTGGGCCACACAGAGCCATCTAGTCCCAAATTAAGCTACTATTAAGTACCCTCTCGTATGGGGTACTAGACAACCGATAAACTTACTTATATACTTTTTTTTGTAAATACATACTTATAATACATAGAAAACACCCAGACCAGTACAAACAGACATCATGCACACAAATATTTGTACTATGCGGGGATCGAACCCGCGACCCATGGCTCAGAAGCAGCGTTTACTACCGCTGATCCAAATGGTCGTCTGTAATGTATGTGTGTAATGTATGTTTATCAACCTGACAACCACTTTTTTATTGTGGACTATGCAACTGTAGCTTAAGAAATCAATTTTTCTTAATTTATTATTCTCTTTAGCGAAGAGTCTTCATCTTCCATAAACCGTAATAACCTATTGAATATTTATTTCATCCGAACAAGATTCAATACGGTTCTAACGTCGGAATCATTACATGGGCAAACTTTCGCAAACAAATAGCGGGGAAAATAAAGTTGATTCGCACACGGGGCCCCGTTTCAATGGTAAATATCCAAAGTTGAGAAGTTCATTTCCTCTTCGAGCAGACCGCCCAGTTGGGGAGAGGGGGTAGGCTTTTCATAACTCATTATGGGCCCGGCCTTGTCTAGGATACCCCGGAACCGTGGCTGGGCCGGGTTAACGATTTTTTCATATTTATTTGCTATCGACTTCGTGGTGACGGAACAATAAGTATACAGTATTATACAGACGCCAGTACATCACACAAAACATTGGTGTAGCTTATGACATTGAAATAGGTGCGATTTTGCAATAAAAATGTATTGCCTGATGATAAAAATCTAAACTCAGACGCATGTGTATAGTCTACCATACACGCGCGTTTGAGCTTCGTTTTTTTTCTTTTATCTAATAATATATAATTGCTTAATTCCCAAAAGCTAATTAATTATTTCTCAAAAGGGACATACATCCCTTAAGATTTAAGAGATAAGACTGATTATACAATTAAATATAAAATACATACATACATATTATCACGCCTCCTTCCCAACGGGGTAGGCAGAGACCAAGGCCTTCCACTTACTACGATCCTGGCATACATCTTTCGCTTCTTCCACATTCATCAATCTTTTCATGCATGCTCGTCGGTTTAGAGTACTCTTGACCTGACCTTTCTCCAGAACATCCCCGATTTGATCGTGGTAAGTTCGTCTAGGCCTTCCCCTTCCAAAGTCCCTTCCACACTCGTCTTATAGATCTGTCTAGTCATTCTTCTCTCATTAATTCTCTCTACATGCCCAAACCATCTAAGCATCCCTTCCTCAATCCGTGTGACAATATCTTCTTTCACACCACTACGTTCTCTTATAACACTATTTCTTATTTAAATATAAAATATAGTACTATAACCACTGAAGTTTATGATGCTGCTTATCAGGAGCTTGCAATAAATTAACTACAATAAAATTATTGAAATAAATTATCTTGCGACTACGATCTCTGTAAAATGTTAAAAAAAGTTGTAATAATTTAAATACATAACTAAAAGTCTTAAATGAGTAGTAGTCTTTTTACACAACAAGGTTGAATTAGATAATATATAGGAGCATAGATCGATTCTCTTCACATTTATTATTGACATCACTTTAGTTTAAGGGATTTAATTGTATATTGAAGTATTTTATTGTTTTAAATCAAAGTTTAGTATTTTGAACTCTTCTGTTCAAATTCAATGTAAAGTTAATGTCTGTGTGTCTAAGTAAATACAAGTGATATTACAAACTAATAAAAAAAATATAATAATGCACCACTGGTGACAAACAAACACTCCTCCTTAGGTATTGAAACAATATTAGCCCTTTCAGTTGTACCTCGAGCTAAAAAGAACTTTCTAGGATATTTATTTAGTACTAGGTAAATTTTTGAAGTCATTTAAAAAAAATATTCAGTAAATAAGAAAAGTCCCTTTACCTTATGTACAAAATCTAATTTTCTCAATACAACAAGTTTCTCAAGTTGCTGAATTGACTCTCAAAATCGGCCTTACTAAATTATTAGTCTGCTACAAAACAGCCCTTTAAAATTCACATTATATAACCAAAAGCCTCAAGATTTGGATTCTCCACAATTATTCACAAATGAAGTGTTGTGGTTGCGAGCTTATCGCACCGACCCCCGACTAACTTCCGGTCGGCGGTACGAAAAGGGAGGCATTCGACCGGGCATTAAATTAAATTTCAATTTACGCACAGAATTTGATTGAATTTCGCAAAACACTTAACGCAGTAAGGTTGAGTCTAAACAATATGTCAGATGTGATGAAAGATGGCAGTACCACGAAACAGCTTCGGCTTTCTTCATCACAATAATTGTCAGCTTTCTGCAATACTTAAAGATAGACTACAAGTCAAGATTAACTACTTTCATATTGCATATTCTGGGGTAGTTTATATGCATCTTCCTTCCACATGGAGTGAGTGCATCGCTGTTCCAGTCAGCGTGCAACCTTGGTCGATGTTACTCGTTCGAAACGTCAGACAATAAAATAAGGTATGTTTGCGTTTAAATCCTTTTATACATTTGAAATAGATAAAATATGATTTTATCATTAGTAACGTACAAAGCTCAATTATTTACTAGGCGATTCGTAATATTTATGTGATTTTAACAGAACTAATTAAACTAACAAATGATTTAACCAAAAGTTACGTATCTGTTTGGTAATAATAGAATCGCGAGGTTTAGGTAGGTACTAGCGAAATCTCTTTAAGCTGTAAAAGATCTCTGTTATTCGTAGAGTATGCCAAATATGGCCATATGCCTATATGGCCATTCGGGTAGTGAAGGTGAGCGCATACGCACGTGTTAAGAAGGCTTCCCATACTTAGACCTGGGTCATAATTCCCAGGCCCTGTCTTGAGTACCTTTTTCGGCAACCTGATGGACTCGGCAATCGCACGGTGATACCATGGATGCTAAGGAGTTTTGTTTGAAATTGTGATTATTGAATGTCTGTAGCTATTTTTATAATACGAAGTTTCATCAGTCCATGTTATGATTTTTCCTAATTATAACAGTCTAAAGGCTAATATGACAAAGCATAAGATAATTGCATATTGACACTTTTATCAGACGTGCCAAACGTTTTGTCTGTGGTTTTTGCCAACCTCAGTAAACACGCTCATGAGTGAAGCAACCACGCCTTACGTAGAAGTCCAATAGTTTTATGAAACCATAATTTGTGGAGTCCGGCGGCATTTTTCAACCAATGCCCAATTTAGTGATACATTATTTTACCATGCATTACCAACCCATTCTGAAGCAATCCTCCATTCGTTGCATATTTAACTACGATGATTCTGCTCGCTGTAAAATTCTTAACGACCATAGTCATACCTGAAATAAAGAAAACACATTAATTAATTCAAATAATGTTAGCAATTAAGAGTGAAGTCTAATAGATACCAGTGTTCATGTCAAATGGTAAGCCTGAACATACTGACAAATAGTTTTTCGCCCGCAATTCTACCAGCATGAACTACACGGGGTCCAGTACTTGGTTTCGAATGAGGCTGTAGCGACACACGTTGTGGCGAAAAATAATTGTATGCTAGTTTGAATTTCAAAAGGCTGAAAATAAAACACTAAGTCCAAGTCTCGTTTACCCCGTTTTAATCTACCATTGTACGTAATTACGTAAATAAAAGTTCTGTAAGTACTTTAGGCGTGAAAACTTAAGATACAGACGGATTTACTTGCGCATTTATAACATTAATCCTTTGACGATCGGATATTCCAGACACAATTAAAATCAATTGTTATCGCGACAACCGGTTGTCGCTTGGGGGTTGAGGGATTAAATAAGGAAGTGAAGAAATTATAATTAAATTCATTCATTAATTAGACCGCTGATAGTCCGAAGAATTTTTTATTATTTTTTTAAATGCAGTATAAAAATAGACTATTAAATCAACACGTATGTATAGGACTCAAGCACTAAGGGCTTCTTACCACACATAATACAGAAAACTGACACTGTAACAAACATTTACAATATTCGTATTTATTCCTATACTTGTTTTAATATATTGCTTCAGGCTAAAGTAATGATTCTAGGTCACCGGTAAGAAGATAGATAGATAACTTATTTACCCTGTACATTTTGATTCTCTTTGCGAATGTTAAACACTAAAACTATACAAAGCTATCACCAACAAAACAAAGGGCTCCATGATCATTGCGGGGTAGAATGATTAGCCACTTACGACCGGCATTAAGACGAACGATCGATAAAACAGACGCATAACCCGCCATTTTGTTATTTACAATGGACGTTTGCTAGCCATTTTGGACTTATCAGTGGATATAAAAGTTATAATAGCAATTTTCACCAGAAGGAAAAATACTCATATGTAACAGAATATTTTTGGAAAGCAGTCATGAATAATTAAAATTAAAATATTTTAGAAATTAAATCCAAACATTAATGTGTAGGTACTTAACATTCAAGACTTTTGCACTTTGAAAACATATAGTCAAATAGCCACGGGAGCAAAAAATTGAGTAAAATCAATTTCATTTCTGAAAATATAGGCGTCGTCGTATACAAGTAATCTGGTGTTGAAGCCCGGACAAACAAGCACGACGGTCTAATATACTTTTCGAAAACAACCCGAGCGAGTATTATAGGTACCTGCTGACCATTGCGATCTATACCACTTTGCCACTGATAAAACTGAGTCACCTTCGTATATCTGCTTCAGGAGTATTGTGGGCTAGTACCAAGAACAAGTATCGCAAGAAACTCGTTTACAAATGTAGCCTGTCTAAAGATTTTATGCAGATCCTAAGAACAGAGTTGTAAATTTCCATTTAAAATTAATAGTCAGTACTTTGCAAAAATCCATTCGTCGGAGTGTAGTGAGGGCGGTAACATCTCCTGAGGTTGCCACGTGAGGTGGCGAAACGCGTCGAGGTTTTCTTACATTTGGTTGGGTACTTATAATTGCATTATCTGTAATGCATAAATTTTTACCTAAGGGAGTCTTGAATGTTGTCTTATGGAACGTAGCTTAAGTACTCAAAAATTAACCATAACCTCAAAAAATATTTAAAACACAACTACAAAAAAGCCAGAACTCATAATCATTCCACAGTATATTTCTTTGTTAGACAACCGTGTTGAGGGGGTTCCTTCATTATATCCGGGATGATTATCCTCTTACAGAGAACGTTAAGACAAACTGAAACTGTCGAATAAAAAGGCTCGCAGTCCTGACGTCGTAATCTTTATAACAGCCATCAAAGATGGCGGAGATCGTAAATGCTGGAGTGCGCAGGTACAGGTTAACCGCCGTTACTAAATGTTGCGGAATTATATCTTTAAACAAACGTTTAACTAGTGAGTAGTAGTTTTTAGATTAATAAAATCTTGGCCCTTTTAACCAAGTCAGTTTATTGTTTTAGTTGTTTCTATAAAGAGTTTCTTGTTTTCCATAAGTGACTAATATTTTGGCACTGTTCGGCACTTTTGTTCACGACGACAAAACATCGCTTTTACCGATAAGTAGCCTTTATGAATTCAAGTTACAGTAGTAATGATGGATGCAGGCATATTAACCACGCTTGTCAAATACCGGTTGGTGATCACAAATGTTTGAATATTGGAAGCTTTATTGCCCGACGACCTATGGGGCGTTACAAGTTAAGGCCGCAATTTTTGTCGCCTGTATTTTATGCAATTAAGTGTATTGAAATGTTGTACATCAATAGTTGAAATAGGTGCGGTTCTGAAAAAAGTATACACTGACGTGTAAGCCAGTGTACACCTCCTGATGTAGAAACTCCGAAACTAATAACTGTAGGTAACGAATCATTGTGTCGTGTCAAAGCTGTTATTAATGTCAGCGCTAAAGAAGTCACTTATTTTTGTAATGCTGGCGTTTGAGCCCATATAATGGATAATTAAGGGGCTAAGCAATCCAGATTTGCACTTTTTAAAACCTCACAATCCCTAACTCTTTATAAACCTAGTATACATGAAGACTACTGCTCTCATAAATATACAGGACTAGCTGTTCCCCGCGATTATGTTATGTGTTATTATGATCGCGATTATTTTTGCTACATTTTTCACTGATGCTTCGCTCCTATTGGTTACAGCATGATGTTATATAGCCTAAAGCCTTCCTCAATAAATGGACTATCCAACACAAAAAGAATTTTTCAAATCGGACCAGTACTTCCTGAGATTAGCGCGTTCAAACAAACAAACAAACTCTTCAGCTTTATAATATTAGTATAGATGAAATTTTAACCACCTTCCAAATTTTAATATATCAATCTACGAGACAAAAAACAAATGACGTATTTTTTCTTTTGGTATAGCCCAGTTCAAAAATGTCAAGATAAAGCACTTAGAAAATGTCCGCAAAAAATCTAAAATTTTTGATACAGCAGCCGCCTAGCAACACTTTTTTTACGCGATTCGCATCTTATTTATTCATTACGATACTATTCATACGTTTTTGATTTACCCTTTACACCTTATCAGGCCTAGGACCGTAAAAATTGAAAACTAAATTGCGAAAAATATTTTCGGGTGACAGCTCGATTTACATTTTTTACTTTATAAATGGGCTCTAAATACGATACCAAACATCTATAAAAATTTTGGAAAGTAGTTAAAATTTCACCCTGTATAACTCGGAAGATATCTTCAAAAAATATTTTTTTTATCATAATGCAGGTGCTATGCAGGGCTGGCAACCAGCCAGCGAGGCATCGGCAATTAGAACCGATAGCATAACGAGCTCAAACAACACTTCAGATCGCTTGTTAGTGGGAATAAACAAATGTTGCCATGTCGGTGCTTGGGCGCACTTAACGTTGGCTCGTTGCAATTGTTGTACAATAGAGAGTTTGTCGGGAAAATGTATCGTTGGGTGGCGAGAGCATATACAGCTTTTGCGTGTGGTAATAGATTGAAACATGTCAAGCTAATGACAGTTAGTATTAACACCTTGGGGTGAGTAGGCTCCCCATTAGGTGGACCGAGGATCTAGCGAAGGACGTTCGATATGGGTGGCGCAGGATCGGTTATCTTGGAGATCCTTAAGAGAGGCCATTAACCATCAGTAGAATTTTTATGTATCGTTGGGTAGCAAATGCATATACAGCTTTAGCGTGTGGTACAGAATGTAGCATGTCAAGCTAATACTAATTACTGGTAACATCTTGGGCTGGGTAGAGTGCCCATTCGACCGGCCGACCATCTATAAGGGTCGTGGTCGTCTTGAAGATCCCTAAGAGAGGCCTATGTACAGCAGTGGACGCGTTTGGCCGAGATGATACTGATGGTGATAACTCCGATCGTTGTCTAACAGAGAGAAAGGTGCTTGAACCGTAATAACATCACAGAAAAATATCACCAAGGTCATAACGTCTTAAGTTTTCATTATTTACTCATAAGATTATTGGAACACCTTGCACGTTCCTATTAAGAATCTCTGACTTAGAGACCCCCCCCCACTAGCGTCTTTCGAGCGTCGACGTCAAGGCAGCAACCAATCAGTGTTGACGCAACGCAAGCGCAGCGGCATTTACTTAACGCTGATTGGACAATGCGGCGACGTCGACGCTCGAGAGACGCTAGTGTGGGGAGGCCTTTAGAGTGCTGACAGGACTGAAAGAACGGCTCAAAAACAAAACACTTTTTTTTCAGACTTCACAAGTTTTGCATTTTCCCTATGTTATTGTTGTAGCAATTCGTATTATAGCAACCAAAGTAAGTAGTACCATATACATAATGATTATTGTATAATATTAAGTCCTGTTTTCCTAACTAAAAATGAGTAAGGGTCACGACAAATTACCTAAATTAGGTCTTTTTTAAGACCTGAACCACCTGGTGACGACTCAGCCTCTAGTTATAGACCACTTCAAAGCCCTTAGCTGACCAGGAAATAAACACCGTACCACGTACCATGGTTATTATTTCACTAATTGAGTTACACAGGTTGCCGGGAGCTTGCGAATATTCTGTCACTTTTCTTCTTGAATGTCAATCGATTCACAAATTCGCTGTTGTAGACGAAGTCGTCAACTCTTTCTTAATTCAGAATGGCAGAATAAATAAATAAATAAATAATAAATATTTTAAGCCATCTAGTCCCAAATTAAGGTACTATTAAGTACCCTGTCGTATGGGGTACTAGACAACCGATAAACTTACTTATATACTTTTTTTTTTGTAAATACATACTTATAATACATAGGCAGAAGATTCAAAAGCCTAAGACCCGAGTTCACCAATACTTAAACAGCCGGTAAACATAGATTGACGATTAATTTGACGCAATTCCCATACAAAATATGTCAAATAATATTTTAAACGCTATTTAAAACTTATACGTCTGTTGGTGAACATCGACCTAAGAAGATGCTACTTCTTTCTAAAAACGCTCGTTTCTAAAAGTAAAATTGATGTTGAAGAAAAAGAAAAATAAGGCAGGTGTTTCACAAGACAAAGACGATAATTCCCAGTCAATTTGAGACCACGGCCACTATAATGTCACTGAAACGCCAAAGAAGTTGGTGGTATTATTAGCGATTACGTAATGAATTTTGTATTCGGTTCCATTTTCATAACTAAAAATTAGGAAGGGTCACCACAAATAAGCTGGATCATACTGAACGGTCTGCCATTAACACATGGTCTGCCACCTCAGATCATATAAAGAAGGAGATATGAAATTACTCGTAAATCCTTAGCAAACCCGTGCCTCCGAATTATTTATGTGTGCAACGCAACTACAATAACACTGTTGTAAGCATAAGGACCATACTATATCAATTTACAACGCTCATTGGTACGCACACAAACATGGACCCAATCAGAGCGGCTACCACTTACTCGCTTACACAATGCGTCATTTGGTGTGTGCAAATTAGTGTGTCGCTACAAAGTGTGGTCGCGACGCACACATCGGGCAGTAAACGCTTCGGTTAAACCTCGATACATTGCGCAGTCGCATAGTACTCACAACACAGCTAGTTAGTATCAAGCCTTCAATGTATATTGTGCCGACACAATTATCGTTACATGTATGTTTTCATTAAATATTTCGCCGCGGAGTGCAATAGTTCTGTTTGCCCATATTGGATTCGCACGCGCCACGCCCCTATTTCATATCTATTTGTTTATATGATCTGAGTCTGCCACCTAGTGCTTAGTGAGTTCAGTCTCTTCGTGCCTAGTTCTAGACCACTCCAAACCTCTTAAACCACAGAACATGGAAAATGGTTAGAAAGTCTGTCATGCGCCATTTGTATGAGATCCGATGTCGCTGCTTGCGCCCCACTACACACAAACAAGTTCATCATCAGCCTATCGCAGTCCACTTCTGGACATAGGCCTCTTCAATTGCACGCCCTTTAGGTCGATCCTCGGCTTCTCGCATCCAGCTCTTGCCAGCCACCTTGCGCAAATCATCACTCCACCTGGCCTGAGGGCGTCCTACACTACGTTTGCAGAGACGCGGTCTCCACTCAAGAACTCGTTTACCCCAGCGGCTGTCGGTTCTGCGGCTAATATGGCCAGCCCACTGCCACTTCAGCTTGCTGATCCGGTGGGCTATGTCGGTAATTTTAGTTCTCTGCCGGATCACCTCATTTCTGATTTTATCCCTAAGAGAAACTCCGAGCATAGCTCTTTCCATAGCCCGTTGAGCGACTTTGAACTTGTGGACTAGCCGTACCGTCAGTGTCCACGTTTCGGCTCCGTATGTCATGACGGGTAGGACGCACCGATTGAAGACTTTCGACTTGAGGCATACAAGTTCAAAGAACGCCAATAAAAAAAAAACACAGCGCTCATTTCCATTTATGTTTAATCATTTGCTCATAACTTCTGAGGAGCGCCGGTCCCGCCTAAATCGACTTCCTAACCATTTACATGTACTGTCACTTAAACTCTTCGCTGTCCAGGAAATAAATACCGTACGTATCGTGGTTATTATTTCACTAATTGAGTTACACAGGCTGGCAGGAGGCCAGAAGCTGAGCTTTTCACTTCGCCGGATTACGCGGCCGTGTTGTATGCAGTTGTCTATTGATTTCGAATTATTGCTTGTTGTTCCGATGTGGAAATAAAGGGGGATTTTAACGATAGACTTCTTTAGCTTAGTTTCCTTTAGTTGTTGGTTTTCGTTTTAATATTTAAGGACTTTGAATGAAGGTAACAAGAGTAAGAAACATTTTGGACATTATACATTAATGATTTGAATCTTTTATTATTGCGATCAAGAGGGTTGATTGCTTAACGATTTACACAATAAGACTAAAGAAAGAAGCGAATTCAGAAAAGAAACAGACTAACCACTATACCTACTTTTTTATAATTCTATCAATCTTTAATTCTGAATCAGGAACATCAAAGGTCCTTTGCCACAGACTATCGAATTTTTAAGACAGTATGTACTCACGATAATAAAAAAAAGATAAATAAAACAAATATGCAATTATTTCCTTTACGAATCTTCAATTTTAATGTTTAAAAGGTTAACCGCAATTTTCGCAATAGAAATACAGACCTCTCCAAATTCTGTTGAGGACTGAGTATTATGTAAAGCTAGCATTTTATAATACGTTTCACGGGAGCCATAGTTAAGCCAAATGCAGTAGGTTTACTCTCCATCTTCTGGTATTTTGACACGTTAGGGAATATCAATTCGTATTTTTCCAAAGTCTGTTAGGCTTTTCGAGTAAAGCCTAACTTTAACCTAGACTTTGGAAAAATTAAAATTCATTCAAAAATTCAAATTTATTACGACAACAGGCATCATGTCATGCCACGTGTCTTTTCACGGTTGACCTACCGACAGTCCCTACACTGTGCCCGAACCACTGGATTAGACTCGTCAGGCACAAGACGGATAAATTGTATCTTCATTGCGTTTTATTACGTTTTCTTTAGCCTCAAGCTCTTAGGATTTATATTTAAATTATTCCATTAGGAACTGTGCTGTGTCCGGTGTAATCTTATTTTTAATAATCTTCGCCTCTCTTTCGTAACTTTCGTTTATTGGATATTGTGGGAAACGTGGAGTGTTTCCATCTTGAAGTGTCAGTTTGTAACGGGGCTAAAATTACATTGTGGGTTAGATGAAATAATGAAAAATACTCTCCTCCCAGAGGGATCTTTTTATTTCTTGCGTATAAATCTTTGACTGAGTATCTAAAGCTCCTTAAATTTCATCACAAAGAAAATTTCTTGGTTTGTCCGTGTAGGTAAAACAGGAAGTTCATAAGAGTTAAAAAACCGGTCAAGTGCGAGTCGGACTCGCGCACAAAGGGTTCCGTACCAAAAAGGCCAAAAACACGGGTTTGTTGTATGGGAGCTATATTTTGTTTTTAGTATTTGTTGTTATTGCGGTAACAGAAATACATAATTACTGAAAATTTTAACTGTCTGTTAAGAAATAAATTTAGAGCGAGAATGACTAATTGGCTTCTGAATCAGTGCTTCTACACTCTAAGAGAGTATCTTGACTTGGCAATTAATGACTCAATGTTTGCATGAATAAATAGACAAAGATAATTTTTAATTTTAAGTGACTTATTTCGTAACGACTTATAATAATTCATATCTAATTGAATGTTTAATTCTTTGTAACCTGTTCTATTTAATGTAACAAGTATCACAAATGTATTTCTACGCTATAATGGCAGAATATGCTGTATCTTTAATTAAGTTAAGAACTATTGTAACCATATTCTCAAAAATAAATGATTGATTGATTGATTGATTGTCTAGCTATCGCGGTTCTTGAGATACAGCCTGGTGACAGAGCGACGGACAGACGGACAGACGGACAGACAGCGAAGTCTTAGTAATAGGGTCCCGTTTTAACCCATTGGGTACGGAACCCTAAAAAAGAGATCTCGCCATTTACTCGCCTATTTGAGTAAAAGTACGTAAATATTTGATTTATGCACACTGCTGCCTTAGTTAGAGTAACGGTTGTGCTGAGAAAACACATTAATTGTTTGATTTTTAAGCTGATTTCTTAATTCTCTAAAACCTCCTTTTGAGAAATAAAACATGGAAAAAAATCGAATTGAAAATCTCTTCCCCTTTTTTCGTCATTTAAAAAAAACAACAAATCTTATTATAGATATCAGTAAAATAGTCACCTTGTACATATCACATAAAGTTACTAAATACCTAGTTACAGATACAATGGCTAGACGTTATTCTGTATAATAGCCAGTTCTAAGAAATTACAAAAGAGAAATAGCTCAATTCGCGTACTAATAAAGATGAAACGGACTTTTATTACATCTAATGAGAGATACATTTATGTGTTTTCTTAGCAAAGCTTACATTCGTAATGCCGTGGAATAACAAGTGTTACACGGAATATACAGGATGTTTTTAATTAAATTATATTACGGGCTGAAACCTAAATATTCTATCAAAATAAATGCTGAGTAAATAATTAGGTATCAGCATTTTGAATATTTTATTACCTGTACTGCACCCAATTACTCAGGAAAACATTTTAAATTAAAATGATGAAAGTAATTTTTTGACTTTACTATAATATTTCCATGCGTAGATATATAATCTAAGCTTGTTTCGGCTTATAAGTAATACTAATCTGACATCCTAAACACAAAAAAAAAGGTCTGGTCTTGTTATTTAATATTAAAATTATTTAAAATATATATTTTAAGGATTCGTTTATAAAGATAAAATGATAAAGCAGTATAAAAATTACTGGCAAAATGCATGATTTTAAACACTAATTTTGTTTTTTGACCTTGGCTTTTTGACGCCAGTCAACAATAACACAGTAACTGTCAAATTGGTGATTTTCACATGTTTTTCCATCTACTTTTTTTCGGCTATCTGAACTCAAAGGTTTTTTCTTTTCGAATTGGCCAACACGAATCTTACGCGAGGGGTCAAAACAACAAATTCCGGGGAGCACATACATTAAAACGGAGTTCATTAAGCATTGAACAGGCAATAACAAGCCGAATTAAGGCTCTCTTTTCAGCAGGCCCCTAATCGGTGTAATGAAGATGAACGACTACCCGTAGGCACAGTATAGGTACCAAATAGTAGTCCGGGTAGGTACATTAAAAATTAAAAAAAGTATACATTGCAGTTGTATCTTCATACAAGTAAGCAGGTATAAAACTTTTGGTATTTACCTGACCACGTCACGTCTATTACGACTAATTTAAATGATTAGCCTAATATCGTAACGGTATTGCTGAGTCACAAAAGCCTATTTACAGAGATCTATTTTGAATAACAGTCTACCCGTGATTTCAAACGCTGCAAAGTGTTAAAAATGTCGGAATAAACTAAAATATAACGTAAATAAAATAGCAGCATGATTCGGACTTGGCACTAAAATTTCAACCTATTGTATTTGCTGACCAATTATCAAAATAAAACCACAGTTAAGAAATACAAACCTTCTTTCCCTTTTTAGTTTATGTTAAAGCTGTAACCAGGATTTGTGTGTTTGTTTCGGGTCAGGTTATAGAGCGTTTTATGATCGTTAAATTGAATCAATATTTTACTGTTTGGCAATCCAGCTTGTAATACGTACTGGAATTACACAGGTTCAGCAGCAATAATAAAATAAACAAAATTATACAAACAACACTACCGCGCTGTGTAGTGTCAACTAACGGCCGGTCCTAATAATCTATCTATCTTCAGTTTTGGCATATCGGAGATAGAAAACATCTTCTGTCTCTGATCGTGCCGTCCAGAGAAACAAAGACAGAAGTTGTTTTCTATCTCCGATATGCCAAAACTGAAGATAGATAGGTTATTGGGACCGGCCGTAATACAAACTAAAGCTCTCTTGAGCAGCACAACTCTTTTTAGATCTTTAGAGGTGACGAAAGTAGTTAGTACAGCTAGACGAAAATAGACAGTAGTTTGTTTTTTCTTTCATAAATGACAAAACGGCGTTATAAGAATAAAAACGTTCAACATGGTGTATAAGACACTCTACAATTAAAAATGTTACATGTCAAAATCGGGCGGAAACACTACGGGCGAGAGAATTGAAAAATAGGTATTTGTAAAATCTAATGCTGTCGCGCAGTGCCAAACGCCTTCACCGCAGAGTTTGACAGAGACAACTGCTTCTTGGACCGAAAATACCTACTAAAAGCACACCAAATCAACGTTTCATAGTCCCCCGATTACTTTTCCAAAACTAGACCGATTTAAATACTTTTTTCATTAAAAATTAAAGTAAGGATTTTTCCGTGTTTTTGTATGTTTTCCTTTTGTTCTAAAATTTAGCTAAATTTATTTTCTGGATGTTTAAACACAGCGGAAAATCTAGCGAATGTTTTCGATTTTTGAGGGCTCGTATCTTTTTTATTAATTAATTTATGAAAAAACAGAAAACATAGAAACATGCTAATAGTGGCCATAGATTTTTGTAATAAAAGCGATTGCTCTACTGACTTTATCCAGGGAGTTTTTCCATACAAACGTAGTCCCCACGTTTGTATGGAAAAACGGCCGTTGTGTTTCCTCTTAATACGAGTAACAACACTAGCGGACCCCGCGAACTTCATATCGCCTCAGAATATTATTTGAATTTGACGCCTTTACCGTCAATGTCATCAGATATCTTGTGATAGGAAAAAATATTAAGAAACAAAATTTATAATTTTTGTAACGTTATCTTTCCAACGTTTTTAATACTTATTATCCTACTAGCTGTTGCCCGCGACTTCGTCCGCATCGATTTCTTTATTATGATCGCGACTATTTTTGCAACATTTTTCACTGATGCTTCGCTCCTATTGGTCGCAGTGTAATGTTATATAGCCTAAAGCCTTCCTCGATAAATGAACTATCCAACACAAAAAAAAAAACAATTCGGACTAGTACTTCCTGAGATTAGCGCGTTCAAACAAACAAACAAACTCCTCAGCTTTATAATATTAATATAGATTCTTGACGAAGACAAATCCAAAAACACCGAAAACATAAAAATCGTTTCAGATATTCTCGAGTTATAAGTGGTGTATAACGAACACGACTTTCTTTATAGAAGAAGGTAGATATCAACAGACAAAGAAACCTTAATAATATATTTTAACACTATCACAAACGTCCTTTTTACCACGCTTTTATTAGCTTGGGTTGTATCTATGTAATGGAATCTTTGAGCATAAATTTGACCGATTTCCAGAAGTTTGATTAATTTGAAACTTTGCACACGTATCAAGGGCCGATGACAATGCAATAATTTAATAACAGTTTTCCCAGTTTTCCTCTGTAAGAGGGAGTAAAAGAGATAGAGCTAGCGCGCGATCTGTATCAATTATGTTTCCTGCATAGGTTTGGACTTACAGTCGGTAAAGAAGGAATCAAATCTTATAAACTAAACTAAAAAGTAAAAAATAAATTATAGTTTAAAAAACTAAAAAACCACGCTTTTAAAACAGATTGAACTAAAAAATTAAAAATAAAACTGTAGTAATCAATTGAAAAATTCATATTATTGTACAAAAAGCGTGGGGGCTTGATTTAGATTGTTGTAAATATTTTATCAATAATTTACTATATCTGTGGATATCATAACAAGCACCCCACGCTTTTTGTACAATAATTTAATTAATGCAGACAAGAATATAACGTAATACTTTTTACAACACCATTGTGAATGAAAACTCTAACCCCCGTATTTTTAAAGAAGTAATTACTTATTGCTTAAGAAAGTCATCACTTAAAGTGTTCATACCTAGTGCTTAAGTGAAAGAAATTGGTCAACATTAATAGTAATATTATTTGGCTGAAAATGCTAACTTTTGGTAGTTATAACTTCTAGATATTTCTTGATTAAGGCATACAAATTGTCTCTCAAGTAATTACTTGTAGTCAAGTAATTACTTTTACTTGTTTATAAATACGGGGGTAAGACTCGTAAATGTTAGTCGTATGATCAATCTGATCCCACTTTTCGTTTGTTTTCTTGAGGGCACTAAAACTAAATTCTTCCCCATTTTTCCTGTAAAACATACACATTAAACAATCCTGAAACATGCGGGCTGCTGTATATGACTAATAAAAATAATACTGATTATCCCTAGCGTTCGTTCTATTGCTCTTTTTGGGAAACTATGTTTTTACGAGTCCCTCGGATGCGAGCTACAGACCCGGCCGTTTGGATGTTCTTATACAAACATGGCCGCTATAAGGTTATTGCGTAAGGTATCATACGTCTTGAAACAGACAAATTAAGTGGCTAAATTAATATTTAAGTAGCATGCTAAATGTTTCTAAATTACTATGTTTATCCTTTATTTATACACTTTTTATGAGGCTAAGATAAGACGGTTATTCTTCCTTACAATTATCAAATATTTTCTTCAACACAAACCTCCTAGCGATTACAAATCACTTTAATAAATAACAAACAAAAATTAAATTCGGTGCAGTCGATCGGAAGCTCTCATACCTATCGACGATTAATTTTTATTTATACAAAAAAACTGGATATATTTAGCAGTACTTTTTAAGTTCATTTTACAACAAACAAATACATAGGATGAGAAGCGTTGATATTTTATTATTTAAGACCAGTTCCTGCTGATATTTAGTTATTTACTTTCAATTTAAATAATTCAATTAAATTAATATTTCAAAGATTTTTGTCAATTACCAGCCGCCTGCTTACTTAGGAAAAGGCAGTTAGTCCGGGACCTATTTAATGCAGTTGAAATAGTTTTATTAAATATATCATATTTTCAAATTATTTATAACAAATCAGTGAGTTCCTATAGCGCCATAAATATACTTAAGCCTGCACAAATAATTCAGAATCTCTTGCCATTCCCACATTTGCACCTCTATCTGTATTACGGCAAAAGTTGCGAATCAGCAGTATTGGCCGACACAGGCTTACTGGGCACTCCGTTAATAGGCTGATAGATTTCATTACCGTAATTGAAGTATTTCCGTTCCGGTTCCGATGGAATCGAGCTGAGCATACGAATTAATCTTTTGATGCTACGTTTAATACAATTTGCAATATGTGTCTCGGGGGCATTGATTTTGTTTAAGGATATTAGATAAAATATATCTGCACACATTGACAAGTTTCACTGATAAGCAGAACAAAGATGCAAAATAGCACGCAAATAAAAGAGATGGCTATAATTTTAATTGATTACTGCACTCGACGTGGACGTTGTAAAAAACATCCTAATTAGGCCGTATTTGAGCCTTTACAACGCGCGCGCTTGTGACATTTATCTGCTTCGTTTTAATGTAATATCATTGGGTTGAATGCATTTTTTTTGTTTTATTTGCATCGTTGATCAACATTAATAGAAGGAGAATATTGTGATTAGCCAAACTGCGATCGCCAAGCCGTCTGCTAAGGGTGTCAATTATGCCTATTACTTTCATTTGAAGATGCCTTTATACGTCCAGCAGTAGCCTGAGACAGGCTTAATAGGCATTTAAATAAAACCAAAATAATGGTATCAAAGAATTACGTAAGTTCGAATTAGTTCGTATTTTGATCTGCATAAAATTTTTAATAAAACATTTATTTACACATTTTTTGTTTTATTTGTTTTATCCCGACATTTTGAACACTTTACTTTGTTCCTGGTCATAGTCAGATAATAAAAACGTGACTTAAATCCGCAAAAAAGTTTTTATTTCAATTATGCGTAAATTATTGATTTCTTAATACTGTTAAAATTACGTTACTATGCCACAAAAAAAAAACAGTAGGTAGGTGTAAAGGAACTCAGATTTTTTGAAGATGTATCTTTTTTCTGATGGAATGTGGTTTCAGCAGTTTGTTTTTCAGCTTTATCGTGCCAACTGAGACTCCGAGTGAGATTTATTTATCGTCTCCGAATCCACCCCGGAATCCAAAGATATACGAGAAAATTGTTATTTACAAAGCTGTTCTGTACCTACTTTCAGCTTTTATTCCCTTTTTACACAAGTTCTTTGACGACTTTAATGTGTTTGCTTATTTGCATAAGAGACGTACAGTTTTTCATTTGAATTTTTCTTAATTAATAATTACGAGTAAAATTAAAATCACCGTTCGTATCTTTTGATCAAATCTGACTTTACTAATGATTTGAAAGCTCTATCTGAAGAAGACAACTTCTCAGTATTATAAAAAACTTTGTGAAAATTTGTGTTACCAAAATAGATGAAATAAATTATCAAATGTAAGTCGGTTTGCGACGAGTTTTTTGATTCCAGTTAGGTGGCTTATTTTTAGGGTTCGTACCCATACGGTAAAAACGGGACCCTATTACTAAGACTTCACTGTCTGTCCGTCTGTCCGTCGCTCTGTCACCAGGCTGTATCTCAAGAGCCGCGATAGCTAGACAGTTGAAATTTTCACAAATTATGTATATCTATTGCCACAATAACAACAAATACTAAAAACAATATAAAATAAATATTTAAGGGGGGCTCCCATACAACAAACCAGTTTTTTTGGTCTTTTTGGTACGGAACCCTTCGTACGCGAGTCTGACTCGCACTTGGCCGGTTATTTTAGTTTTTGTCACCTAACTTTTTGTAAGTTTTTTTTTGTTAAGGCGTATATTTCACGTTTAAAATTTATATTGAATCAATTTTGAGCCATATGTTAGAAAAAAATAACAATCAAGTTGTGTAAGTATAGTTTTTTTACACTCCTTTTGCTTAAAGAACTCTAAATACATACTAAATAGACTCACTCGTTGTTACACAAAGAAAAGCTTTCTTTCTCCAAAGTCACTTTTTGCTGGCCGTTTTTGCCGCAAAACCGGCAGCTGCGGCAAACCTGCGTCAAAATGACGCGGGTCGTGTTGCGACTTTTTGCCGCAAACGCGTGTTGACTCGACGGTAGTTTGTTTTGCTAATTGATGTGTTGACGAGTGACTGGTCAGCGGAAAGGTCATAAGGTACATAAAGGTCCAGTTGTTAGAAAACAAATTATAATATGAACATTGACTGCATCAAAAGTATTGTTGAGTTGACTAAGTTAACTAGCGAGAAAATTTATATAGTTTGGCAACGCAAATATTTGTTATTTCCATCAAAAAAATATTAATCTTTCAAATCCCAAAATTCAAAATTGGTTTCTGAAGTACTTTAGGGTTCCATAGACAGGACAAGGAACCCTCATAGTTTAGCTATATCGCTGACAGTCTGTTGACCTGGTTGTCTGGCTGTTTAATCTCAAAGAATGTTAATGTTAGAAAGCTGTAATTTCACATGAGCCACGTTAAAAAATCGTAAAAAAAAAGTTTCTCTCATCTATTCCGTAGTGTAGGGTTTTGTTGGATAGGTGATTTAAAAAACTGTCTAATTGCATCATTTTTCGTTAAAAGTTTTCTGTGTATTGGTAAGAAATGTAATGTTTTTTAAGTTACTAGTATTACATAATAAAAGCAAAATAGCATACAATAAGAGCAAAAGTATTACTTGTACTACTATTCAAACCTATGCCCCAGATCTATTTCGTCATCAAATTTTATTTAGCTCCGGTGAGCCGCTTTGATGTGATCAAGTAACAAATATTTTATCAGAAATTCACGTTTCTAATATAAGTTATGTCTTTATAACTCTAGCAAGTTTATATTATGGACACAAAACTGTCTTAAAATATAAATAAGCTATGTATAAATAAAATTTTATTACCTTAGCCCTCTTGGACATGACCCAATTATATAATTTTATATTCATGTGGCACTACAGTGCAGGGCCTTACATTTCAACAAACAGGGTAATAACGTCTCGAGGTTGGCTTTGATGGTAACTTTCTTTGCAATTAAAAGCTCTTGTCGGTTCGGACGGTCCTTCGAACCGGATACTGTGCTTTATGGGGTGACCAAGATGTTGGATTTGTTACAATCAAGACGCGTCAAGTAAACAAGCGACTTTGTTCACGTTAAATTTGAAACTACCCAGTGTCTCGGTGTCTTAACGGTTTACCGCGCCCGGTATGCATGGTGATGCGGATTCGAGTCCCGCCTGCGACATAGTTTTTCAAGTTTAAATACTGATAACAAGGGATTTTTTGTATGAATCAACTAAACATAGATTTTTTTATTTTTGTATCAGCGTTTTTGCATAAAATTGTAGTCGATGTATAAGAAATTGTAAAAGGGTTTTTAATTTATTTTTACAGCTTCAATGAGTGTTTCTTTATCCTTTCAATAATTGTTAGTAATAAAAAATACCTAAAAAGGACTACTACCTACATGACATGACATTTGACATGACACTTTTTATTTTGTTTATAGCTCTTGTATAGTCATATTATTGTGTAATTATTTTTGTATTGTATCAAAAACTAAATAAAGTAACTTTTGACTTAAAAAAAATGCAATACTAGTGCCTATTACTTCAAAGGAAGTCGTTGAAAAGACCCCTTACAATGTGTCAGCTGACCTTCTTGCTTCAATTAAGTATATTTGTATTATATAATTTGATTTTCAAAAATTTTAATACTATAATGCGTAGCTTTATAACCATCTAACTTTCACCTTTAATTGCATCGAAAACGGTTCAGGCGTTTTTAAAAAAACTAAAAAATTGTTAGTATGGAAAAATGACTTTTCTCGATTTCGTCCATACAAAACGGCAATTTCATATTTTAACACCTAATATTATAAACGTGAAAGTTTGTGAGTATAGATGTATAGTATAGATGTCTGAATATTTGTTGATCTAACCCGCTAAAACGACCCAACGGATCTGAATGAAATTTGACATGGTGATAATTTATTGGCTGGACGGTAATATATAGACTACTTTTTACCCCGGCGTTTTTACGGTTCCACTAGGATATTTTAATACATAATTTTAAATTTATTATTCCACGCATTCGAAGTTGCGGGCAACAGTTAGTTTTTAAAATTTATTACAGCTAATTGTACTAGAAGTAGTAACAGCCTATAATCATCCCACTGCAGGGAAAAGGCCTCCATCATTGAATTCAAGTTACCACAGCAATGATGGGTGTACTGGCATAGTCACCACGCTTGCCAAATGCGGGTTGGTGGTCACAATCCCGAGCAACGTTCGAAAATTCGAAACTTTTTGTTGCCCGACACGGGGATCTAACCTGTGACCCCGAGATCTTGGCCCGGTTTTTAAACCACTAGACCAACGGGAAAAAAAGGCGTTAATTGGATCAAAAATAAAATCCTTGTCATGGTCACAACACGCGTCTCGTTTGAGACAGTAACAGATTTTCTCCAATTAAATCTGTGTGAGGGCCTGCAGAGATTTCCGTTAATTAAATGCGTCCTCGAACCTCCGTCCTAGGAGGGCCGTTCTCTCGCTCGCCTCTCGAGATAATCGTCGCCCGAAATTATTATCTTTGATTGTATACGGAATTCAGCTTTGAGGTATAATTGGGGGTGATTATAAGTGATTATTGTATTGTTCGCTTTGTAGCAAATGTACACTCTCAATACATAGCTTAGTACCTGACTTAGGATCAATTGTGACCTGCCTGCTTCAGCAATCCTGATGTAATCGACTCCAGCGGTAGTGGGTATGCTATTCAGTAGGGTGCCTTGCTTTTACATGGACTCGACCACATTGCTGTATAGAACCCGATAAATTCAACTGAATTAATTCTTTAAAGGTAAAACGCCCTATTAGTCGAGTAGTTTAAGTACCGGATCAAGATCTCGGGGTCCTAGGTTTGATTCCCGACAACAAGTGTTTCGAAATTCCATAAATTTTGTGCGGTGTTAGGCTTCGTAAGAGGCCGCCTGGATGCTACTACCCTCCTGCCGGAGTCCAGCGACAAACAGCTTTTCTGTGTTCCGCTGGTGTGTGGGAGATATCTCGGGTCGCATCACGGGTGATCAACGACTCGCATTTGGCAAGCGTAGTAAATATGCCTTAATACCGGTCATATTACTGTGGTAACATGAATTCAAGAGGCTCTTGCACTGTAGTGGGATGTAGATACTAAATAGTTTTTGTCCTTCTCGACGTTTCGATCCGAACACGTAAGAACTTACAACATTGCTTAACAGCACCTGCAATTAACCGTTTTGCAGCCTACATCGATTTCTCTAAGAACTTGTTGTGGCTTTCAAACGTCGCGTACCTACTACTCAATCACTGCTTAATATGTTCATCATCATCATCCCCAGCCTATGTAAGTCCACTTCTGGACCCAGGCTTCTCCAAAAGGAGAATTAAGCATAATCGCCACACGTAGCAGTCGAGTTTCCGCAAGTTTGGCCAATGACGAATAGAAGACGCTGCTGCCTATTCTTTTCTTCTGGCAATAGTTTTGGGCTATCTCTTACGACACTCATAAAAAGAGAAGGGTGGTGCTCTTCTTTGATGGCTTATTATCTCAGTATGACTAATCACCTTCGAATCGCTACTGCTTTTGCATTCCCTTGACTGTGCAAAATCCAGCTTTGAGTTATAATTGTGGAAGCTTATAACTGATTACCGTATTGTTCGCATTATAATGAGGATTAGTTATTCATGCGACACATTTCAGCGGCGTCTATGGGATGGAGGAGCGAGAATGTGTTGACATCAATGAATTTGAGGGGAGCTGTCTCTGTACGGATTTGGTTAAATCCGACATCCTGATGATAAATTGATAGACATTCAACTTAAAGTATGTTTGATGTAAGTGATTATTTTATATTTGGTTATCTTTTGACGACCATTTGAATGTAGTAAACGCTGCTTCTGAGCCATGGGTCGCGGGTTCGATACCCGCACAGTACAAATATTTGTGTGCATGAACATATTTGTAATGGTCTGGGTGTTTTCTACGTATTATAAGTATATTACAAGAAAACAAAATAAATAAGTAAGTTTATCGGTTGCCTAGTAGCTAATACGACAAGTATCTTAGTAGTAACTTAGTTTGGAACTAGATGGCTCTGTGTGGCCAAGTGTGGCATGTCTGAAAATATTGTAACTTGAACTTCACGTTATATCGCGTACCTGGAAACCTGTGCTTAGTAATTGAATACTAAATAGTCTATGCCCTTCCTCAAGATCTTACCTTAAGAAAGGACACCGAATCTTTTGAACGAATTTAATTAAAATCTGTGCAGTAATTTAGGCATGAAAGTAGAGTTGCAGAACTATCTATAGTTTGGCTATCGATAGTTGACCTCGAAAACTAGTTATAATATTGATAGTGCTATCAATAGTATCGATATTATGGAATCAATCAAAACTATCGATACTATCGATAGTATTATGATGTAATAGTATCGATTCCGTCAATAGTATTGTTCTGAAGCAATATTATTGGTCTTCAATAGTATCGATGCCATCGCTAATATCGATACTATCGATAGGCTATCGATACTATTCAAATGACGTCACCTATCGATAGTAAACTATCGAGCGGCAACTCTACTTAAAAAAGTTATTATACAGACAGACAGACAGAGAGACAGAAATCTCTCCCATTTATAATATGAATAAGTTAGGATTACTGCCGTATTTTCTCTCTTTCTGTCCTAATCTTCAACCATCAAAAATCTACTGCATCATCATCATCAGCTTCTTCTATAGAGCCATCTGAAACCAATCAGGTCGGATGACGGAGGGCTGTGGCATTCTTTTGCTGCATATTTCAGGTTAATACTCGAGAATTCAAATGATCGTAGGTTCTGCAAGCTTTGTGACATAAAACGTTATTCAAAGAAATGTGTCGATTATTATGTGACCAGTACAAAAATAACCGTCAACCTTCTTTTAACTTTGTAAGCATAGTTTTATGTATTATAAGTATGTATTTACAAAAAAAAATGTATATAAGTAAGATTATCGGTTGTCTAGTACCCTATACGACAGGGAGTACCCTGTCGTATAGTCTAGTCCCAAATTAAGGTACTATTAAGTATAATAGTACCTTAATTTGGGACTAGATGGCTCTGTGTGGCCCAGTGAGGCATGTCTTAAATGTCTTATGTAACTACAAGCCGTTACTTGCAACTTTGGAAGAGTCGAATTTCGAATTTAAAACTCCCACGGTAAGCTTAATGTTAGAGTAGGTAAAAAGTAGCATTTTTTAAACGCTAGAAAATTATAAATCGTTCTCCGTACCAAATTTGAACTTAATCGTTCAAGTAAATAAGTCAGCTTGGTGTGTTTTAGTAACAAAAATTCATTAAAAACTGACTTCTTCAAAAATTTAAAACAAACCAAGCTTTACACAGTTACTGTTGCCTAATTTGTGTTTATAGTTAATCTTTGCCCGCGGCTTTGCCCGCGTGAATTCTACGTCATATCGCGCGGTTGGAATCCTGGGCCTAACGGTGGCATACAGAAAGATGGTAAGCTTAATACATTTGTGCCTGTAAAACCATGGAAATAAACATACAAAATTTCACACCAATCGGTTAAGCCATTAAGTAGTTGACATACAGACAGCAGCGCCACCTACCGGGTCCGGCAGTGAAAAATAGCCTATGTTCATCAAGGATGATGTCAAATTCTAATAATTAAACAATTTTTTCAAATCGGTCCAATAGTTTCGGACCCTATTCAAGACAAACAATCAATCAAATCCCTCCTCTTTACAATATTAAGTGTGGACGTAGATTGTTCTAATGATAAACGTGGATAACATCACATACATTGATCTGATACCAAGTAAGAAATCAGAGCACTTCTTTTGTCTAAAACAATAGAGAGCCTCTATCACTACCAAGACTCAAAAACTTATAAAGCTGTCTCCTAAATTGCACTGTACGAGAATCAATTCAGACATCCAGCTTCTTGGAATTAGCGAAACTTTGAACATTTAGTCCACTCCACCATTTGTTATGTTTTATTTAAATGGTAGGTATTTTTATCTATTGCATTACACAATTATTTCACACTGAAAACAATAGGTGTTTATTAAAATTTTGACACAAACCTTTTTCAATGGATGCTTCATTCGATCACTTAAAAGGCGGTACGTATAGAAATTATAAATTAACGACGTGAATAGGCCCCCGCTCGTCGCCCGCTACTGCAGCTTTTAGCTGTATAATGGCTGTCAAAGCATCAATTTGCTAGAGAAGAGGCCATGAGTTTAATAATTCGTTGCTCGCCGACTTTATATTTGAATTATGCATTTTGTGTTCAGTTTTATAGTTAAAATTTATGAATAAAGCATATATTAATTTTAACATTATAGACAATTACTTTGTGGTTATTACAAATATATGTTTATGATTAAAATTTGTACACTCTTGACACAATGTTTCTAAACTTTGGGTTATAAATTTCTATTGTAGTATTGACGGGAGAGTGACTCTGAGTTTAATACCACACAGAAAAACCTTTTCTGATTACTACAGATAAGTAATTCGTAGTAATAGCGAGTGTAACCCGGCCTAGGTTACAGTCAAATTAAGCTCGCATAAATGAATTTTAAATTAATAACAAAAAACTATAACACAAAATAAAATAGCTAGCACGAGCAAACTATTACATTCAGACTATGTACAGGAACCTATGCCGTCCAGGAAGTAACGAGAGGCTATGCGCTGTCGAGCTGCATTTCCCGCCCGTATCTACTCGCTTTGCATTTATAATAATACGAGTGGAAATTACTGAGCGCACTGTTGTTAGAAAACGCTGCAAATTTTAAAACTTTCCCAACGTATTAAGGTTATAACGCTAACAGCTATATAATAGCATCTCTTTAGCTGTATGATAGCATCTAGAAACTACATTTGTACACTTTAATCCCTCAACCCCCAGGAGGCACTCAGGTGCCACGATAACAATTGATTTCAATTGTGTCTGGAATAACTCACGATCGAGTGATAAATAAACTTCTCGTAGCACTGTTGACTACGGAGTTACTACGACAAACGTAGCTGAACCATTTGTATCGGCTACAAGTCTACGAAAGCGTCGGTAACACTTAAACTATCGAGAAAGCTAATTTGATCTAGATTGTGGCCAAACATGACAGCCAGCGACTTAGAAATAGGTTTACGCCTGCCTCAGACAGGCTATTTAACGGTAGATGAAGAAGCGATTGATGTTGATGAGTTTGTATTGAATACACTACGTTTAGACGAGTTTTGAACTACTTACGAGATGGAAGCCGTCGTAGCCTAGGAGGTCGAGCACTGAATTCTGGTTTGACCAGATGAAATATTCATACACGACGTATTAGAACGAAACGTCCGTCGAGTTATTTGCTCATATTATTCGTCAATCAGACAAAATGTAAGTAAGTATTAGAAAATATATCAAAAATCTGTGTATTATTTGTGTATCTGTGTAAATCTATACTAATATATAAAGCTGAAGAGTTTGTTTGTGTGTTTGTTTGTTTGTTTGAACGCGCTAATCTCATGAAGCACTGGTCCGATTGGAAAAATTCTTTTTGTGTTGGATAGTCCATTTATCAAGGAAGGCTTTAGGCTATAGAACATCACGCTGCGACCAATAGGAGCGAAGCATGAGTGAAAAATGTTGCAAAAATAGTCACGATCATAATAACAGAAATTGACGCGAACGAAGTCGCGGGAAACAGCTAGTTCAAAATAAGTCCGAAAATTGGTGGTTAAAACTATCGCAAATGTATGCGCAGAATAACATTTTTTCTACAGATTAAAGTTGTAAGAAGAAATCTTTTTCGTTATTTAAAATGACGATTACAATGCCATTAAATAATAAAAAAATACTGTTCTAGGTTTGTGCTAATTTTAATAAGTAGCTTTTGCTTCTGGTATGTTATCTCTGAAGACACGAAAGTGTTATAAATATATGCATTGATTCAAAACAGCAGCTTCCGAACTTGTATTCTGAAATTACGACCCGAAAATAAGAGATGACAGATTTCTGCTACTAGCTATAATACATCTCCTTCAGGTATATAATATACAAATTCACATAGACTGACTTAAAACTTTGATTAAAAAAACAAACCAAGAAAACGCTTGGAAAACATCTGTAGAAGTTCATTTAAATAAATTAACATTAAGCATCCCTGTTTCACATTTTCCCAAGCATTTGTCAATCGATGTCATTTAAATGGAGGGTGAAAAAGTTGAATTATCAGAGTTAAAAATAAACTTAGAGATAAGGATTCTTTTGAGTTTCCTCTGATCGTTTCTTTTAGGAATTAAAAAGTTTCCAAACGTAAAGAATTGGGAATGTACTTTCTTTACAGATTTCCAGGCTATTTCTATTTTAATCATTACACAGAATTCTAAGAAATTTAGTTAAAATACTTTAAACGCCCTGTTGGTCTAGTGGTTTAAATACCGTACCAAGGTCTCGGAGTCCCAGGTTCGATCCCCGGGTCGGCCAACAAAAAGTTTCGAATTTCCGAAGATTGCTCGGGTTTGTGATCACCAACCCGCATTTGGCAAGGGTGGTGATTATGCCAGTACCCATCATTGCTGTGGTAACCTGAATTCAATGATGGAGACCTTTTCCCTGCAGTGGGATGATTATAGGCTGTTACTTTACTTTACTTTTTATATAATTCATGGATTTCAGTCGCGTTTTTTAGAGTTTAAATCTTATTTTGGATTTTCCCAATGTTTCAAACTGTTTAAAACGTTCGTGGTCATGTATACAGTAAGGTGTTATTTGTCTTAAAGAAAATAATTTGCAAAATGTTGTCTACCGCTTGTAATTATAATAGACAGGTATGTTCCTACCCTCACGATATCGTTATACAGAATTTTAAAACCTGAATGATTTTAAAGGCAATGTTTTAAATGTGTTATCGGAATGATTTTAACGGCAATAGTATATTAGAAAAAGTAGTTGGTTTGACCATTTTGTTTACTTGGTCCGAATTGGTACAAGAAGTAGTCAGTCGTCGACTAACATTAAAACAGAGTGGTCCAACGAACAAAACGATATTGTGTTTATTGTAAGATTAATAATTAATGTAATTAATTTAAAGTGAACAGTGTTTCCAGTGTTTTGTTGTAACAATAGGTACTTTTTTCTTTTTTCTTTTTAACCGTTCGAGAATCGAACCCCAGACGTCAGGGCAGACTACACCTTAAAACCTTGTGTGTAAACCACTCGACTATTCGTTGAGTTTTTCCTAACAGTTATAACGAAGTCTGTTTCGTATTCTCATTTTAAAATTAATTTTACCTCACAAGCGAATTCCTTATTCACAAGACTTATTTTCACAAAGTAACAGTTGATTCAATAAGGCAAGTACCTTTGAACGGATAACAAGATTCCTGACGTTTTTAAGGGTCTTACTTGTCCTTAATAAAATCGGAAGCGATCCGGACAGTACAACGCGGACGGGCCGGACGTCCGGTGACTGTTATCGGACGGTCTGTCGCCCAATTAAACGGAAGACAAGAGTTTTGGAGATATTATAAGTGCTTTTTGATGGTGAGGGTTTTATTTATATATTTATATTGGTAGTAAATTATTGTTTATACTAAGATGTTGGATGTGTGGGGCATATTAAGTAAAATAATAGCGACTCTCCTTATACTTGATACGATATTTTAGCGACTTTATTTCAATTTAGTTGCTAAAATATTTATAATAGTTCATCTTAACTGACTGTCAAACATCTGCAAAGATGTTTCTTTCGGGTGTTAAGAGTGCAAACTACTAACATTTGATGCAACTACGCTGGCTTATTATATAGCGATAGGGATATGCTTGAAAAATTCACGCTGAGATGTAGTGTCTCGGTGGATAATTTAGTGAAGTGCCACGCCCGGTAAGTATGCATGGAGATGCGGTTTCGAATCCCGCTTGAGACATAATTTTTCATGTTTAAATACGAGTACTTACTCTCGTTATCTTCCTATGGGTGTCGTAAGAGGCGACTAATGGAGTACCGTTTAAAGAATAATAAACTGACTTACATACTTAATTGCAATAACTACTTATAGCAGATATAAATGCTTGTATAAATGCTAGACTACCTAGAACAAGACTTGTTCTTAGTACCTGCATATTTTGTTACTATAGGCCGTCATTGGCTTGAAATATGAAATACACAACACTCCGTACTAAATTGCAAGTAGATATTTTTTGTCTATTTGTTTCTTGTTTTAAATCGGATTGGATATCAAGAATTTTAAAATTATTTTGCTAATGATTTTCATCATGGGTTTTCTTACATCGGCATACATTTCTGTATGGGGGGCGGGCGGTTTTCTTGCATGAAATAGTGCTTGCTCATTTAGTATCAGAGCCTAGGCCAGTGTTAACGAGCGAAAATCATAAGCAACATAATTATTTAAATCAAATTTAGTCATGGATTCCAATTTGAAAGTATCGCCTGAGTCTATTTTTTTTTTTATTTATTCGAAAACCAACAGCGTTTAACATATAATTTAAGTAATTAGAACAAGATATAAAGTAAGGCCAATAACAGGTTATCCGTAATTAAACTTGAGTGCAAACTAACGAAAGTATAATGAATTGGAAGCACAATTAGTGTTTTAAACTACGTGTTTTATAGATATAACAATATAAGAAATGAAAATCAATAGACTAAACAAATATAAGTACTACAGTATATTGATGATTCATAAATTACATACAATTATTAACATGTGTTTTTTGTTATAATACAATGTTATGTTATCTATTCTTTAAAATATCAGTAAAATCAGACTTAAATTTAAGTTTACTGCTCGCAAAGATATCTATATTTTTATTATTATTTTTATCTATAAATTTGACCTGTCAAGACATTATTTTATAATGTTTCGGATGTTGTAGATAACCAAAAACATAGCTGTATCGATGTTCACTTACAGCACAAATTAGTTTCATAAAAATATCGATGTTTTGTAATCGATTACCGGATATTCGATATATCGCTGCATTGAAAGTCTCTCATGATGTCCAGTAGAAGACGTGAATAGTAAAACGCAACATAAATCAAGTTCCAAGAGCGCATTGTAACTTAGACTATGAACCGAAACATAAAGAACTACATCTCGACAAACGCTCGCCAATAAAACTTAACAGCTCGAAAGCGAGTAGTAAAGCGAGCGAAACAATACTGCTGAGCTAATTACAAAACATTCAGAGGTGGGCCAGCCCCGACATTGTGATCGGGAAACAGGATATTTTTTTATGAATCTGGCATAGTGAACGTTTTAAACATAGATAGATGTACCTAACTATAAATGGCGAAATTGATTATCTGGTACTTTGTAATACTTAGTGTTCTCTCCATTCTCATTTCAACATAAAAATAGATAATGAATTACTGTTGCTGTCACCTGCGAATTTGTACATGTGGAATTAGACTTTCAAACTTGCCAAAAACCGTAATTTTTTTTTTAGAAACGATGCTACGACCCGTTATTCCAACCAAATACAAAAATTAAATATAAAAGATGATCAAGCTTGGTTAGTTATCAATTGCAAATCAGCCTAAGAGTAAGTGCTTGCTCCCTCGGTGTCGGTAAAAATAATTTTCGAAATTCATGAATTTAGTTATGGATTTCAACAAAGTAACGCCTGAGTCTATACATTTTTTAAGCATAAGAGTACCTAGCACCATGACAAGATATTTTTATAAATTAGATATATTACTATTAAACATGACGTTAGAATATTTTTCATTGAAAAAGTACTTCTAAGCTCTTTCAGTTCACAAGTACGGCAAAAATGGTTGTAATTTTTTTGCGTAACAGTCGAACGAGTAGAAAAGTTTTGGCTTCATAAAACTTCGGTAAAATGTTTCTCTTTAAAAAATGCTTCTACGCCCATCAAACTCCCCCATGTTGATATTTGACATCTTTATTGGATCAGTAATTGAATTTTGCAGAGGCTTCTTTATTGACAAAAATTGCTATAGCGATGTTTGGGGAGGACTAATTTTAATAGCAGCTGCTAGTGAAACTGAAATTTAGATTGGACACACTGGAATATTGTTTGATGAGTATGTTTGAAAACGTTAATAGATAGCTTCTACAGGTTAAAGATTGTGATTGGAAAAATTTGAATCCAGTATTATTATTATATATATTCAATGTAGAGGGGCGAACCACCATCTTCCGCCCCAAGCCAACCTCACCTGCACGCGGTGCATCCTGCTGGACGACGAACGAGGCTCTGGCGATTGACCGACCGATGGCGGTATAACCATCCAACGGAAGGCGTAGTTAAGTGTACCGGGCCGGTGACGGGCAGCAGCGTCATCGGTGCAAGAAGCTACGCCCTGCGATCGCCAACCCGTCTGCCCAGCGTGGCGATTATGGGCATAACCTCCTATGCAGACGCACAAAAAGCCACGGCCCCCAGTTCCCGGCGGTCCCGCTATTCCTGGTCATGGTGGCGACCACGGTTACGGCGGGACGGGGGTTGCGAAGAATCTCCGGGTTACGGGAGGCCACCAAAAACAACTGACCCTGGCGACGTACAACGGACGCACGCTACGGCTAGACTCGCATCTGGCTCAACTTGAGGTGGAACTTGGGAAGATTAGGTGGCATATCCTAGGGCTATGTGAAGTCCGAAGAGAGGGGGAGGACACCATAACCCTCGAGTCGGGCCACCTAATGTACTTTCGTGAGGGAGACCAACAATCCCAAGGTGGCGTTGGGTTTCTGGTAAATAAGTCCCTTTCTGACAACGTTGTGGAAGTGTCCAGTGTGTCGAACAGGGTAGCGTACCTTATTATTAAGCTCACTGAGAGGTATAACCTCAAGGTAGTTCAAGCGTACGCACCGACCTCGAAACACTCGGACGAAGAGGTGGAGGATATGTTTGATGACATATCAAAGGCCCTCCACTTCACCACTAAGACTCACTACAGCGTTGTTATGGGAGACTTCAACGCTAAAGTGGGAGTACAGAATTGCAACGAATCGGTAGTAGGATCCCATGGATTTGGATGCAGAAACCATAGGGGGCAAATGCTTGTCAACTTCCTCGAACGGGAGGGGCTCTTCTTGATGAACTCCTTCTTCAAGAAACAGCCCCAAAGGAAGTGGACGTGGCAAAGCCCCGACACTATGACGAAAAATGAGATTGACTTCATCATGACCAACAAGAAGCATATATTCAGAGACGTCTCCGTGATTAACAGGTTTAATACCGGTAGCGATCACCGACTCGTTCGAGGCTCTCTGAATATTGATTTTAAGGCTGAACGTGTCCGTCTGATGAAGTCAAGGCTCCGACCTACTTTGCTCCAAACCATGATAGGATCTGAAACGTTCCAGTCAAACCTGGAAAACCGACTCGCTGCCGTGGAAACCACAACAGACGTAAACCAGAACCTCGAAAATGTGGTTCGGATCCTCAGGGAAGAAGGTACGAGATTTTGTGAAATGCAGCGTAAGGGCAGGAAGTCAAAGCTTTCGGAAGGAACTTTAGGGCTGATTAAGGAACGACGTAAAAACCCACCCGTCACTTCGTCAGGAAAGCGCGCTCTAAACCGAGAGATCAGTAAGCTCGTACGACACGACCTCCGTTGCTCCAATACTCTTGAGATTGAAAGAGCGATCGAGCAAAATCGGGGGTCGAAAGTGTTCGTACAATCTCTTGGAAGAAGCCACCTGACGAAACTGACCACAGCAAGTGGAGAAGTCGTTGCTTCGAAGCCAGCATTCCTTTCCGAAGTAGAACGCTTCTATGGCCGGTTATACGCTTCGCATGCATCTCGACCTGATCCCGAAAATGAGGACCCTAGAGCCGCGTTAACACGCCACTACACTCAAGACCTGCCAGAAGTCAGCATTGACGAAATCAGGATGGCTCTTAAACAGTTGAAAAATGGAAAAGTCCCTGGAGAGGATGGCGTTACAACAGAGTTGCTAAAGGCTGGAGGTAAACCCGTACTGCGGGAGCTTCAAAAGCTTTTTAACGCTGTCTTGTTTGAAGGGAGAACTCCGGAGGCGTGCTGAAGAACTATCGACCCATTTCCCTTCTAAGCCACGTCTATAAGCTGTTTTCAAGAGTCGTCATGAACCGCCTTGCGCGAAGACTTGACGAATTCCAACCACCGGAACAGGCTGGATTTCGGAGCGGATACGGCACCATAGACCACATCCACACATTGCGGCAGATTATACAGAAGACCGAAGAGTACAATCAGCCCTTGTGTCTAGCATTCGTTGACTATGAGAAAGCCTTCGACTCGATAGAGATCTGGTCCGTTCTGGAGTCCTTGCAGCGTTGCCAAGTAGATTGGCGGTACGTGCAAGTGATGAGATGTCTCTACGAAGCCGCCACCATGTCCGTCCAAGTACAGAATCAGCAAACAAAACCTATACCATTGCATCGAGGAGTGAGACAAGGGGACGTCATTTCCCCGAAATTGTTCACAAATGCAATGGAGGATATTTTCAAGACGCTGCACTGGAAAGGACAAGGCATCAACATCAATGGCGAATACATCTCTCACTTGCGATTTGCAGACGACATCGTCATTATGGCAGAAACGCTGCAGGACCTACAACAGATGCTGAATGACCTGGCTGACTCTTCTGTGCGTATCGGCTTGCGAATGAACCTGGATAAAACCAAGGTTATGTTCAATGAACATGTACTACCGCTACCGATTGCGATGCACGGCGCCGTCCTCGAAGTTGTTCAGAAATACGTGTACCTCGGGCAGACATTGCAGTTAGGTAGAAACAACTTTGAGGATGAGGTGAACAGAAGAATTCAGTTGGGTTGGGCAGCATTTGGGAAACTACGTCGAGTCTTCTCATCGTCGATCCCACAATGCCTAAAGACGAAAGTCTTCAATCAGTGCGTCCTACCCGTCATGACATACGGAGCCGAAACGTGGACACTGACGGTACGGCTAGTCCACAAGTTCAAAGTCGCTCAGCGGGCTATGAAAAGAGCTATGCTCGGAGTTTCTCTTAGGGATAAAATCAGAAATGAGGTGATCCGGCAGAGAACTAAAGTTACCGACATAGCCCACCGGATTAGCAAGCTGAAGTGGCAGTGGGCTGGCCATATTAGCCGCAGAACCGACAACCGCTGGGGTAAACGAGTTCTTGAGTGGAGACCGCGTCTCGGCAAACGTAGTGTAGGACGCCCTCAGGCTAGATGGAGTGATGATTTGCGCAAGGTGGCTGGCAGGAGCTGGATGCGAGAAGCCGAGGATCGACCTAAGTGGCGTGCAATTGGAGAGGCCTATGTCCAGCAGTGGACTGTGATAGGCTGATGATGATGATTATTGATATGGCACTACCTCCATAAGAAATTATAATTTTCTTTTATTTGATCTTTGGTTAGTAAAATTTTAATAGTTTTAAGTTGGGTGTCGAAAAAATGACTAAAAGAGAACCGCCAGAAATAGAGAGGATGTAGTGCTTGTTTTCCCACAGGATCGCTTCCAGCCGGAAAGATTACTTACTTGTATTGTAGCAAGACACATATTGCCGTTAAATATGCACTAGTAGTTATAGGGCGAAGTTTTGGTTTCGATCCATATTGAAATCACCAATCCACTTTCTAAGCATTTATGGCAATATTATCGTTTTGGAAAGGGCTTTGTTCCACAGTGAGCTGTTGTAAACTGATAGACTAGTAGACTTGTTCACAAACTCCCAGACCCTAGCTAATGTACGATGGTTATTTCAATGCAATGTAGATCATGCCCCAACTGGTAAGGACAAGTTACCATAGAAATTGGGAAGGCTACCTGTGGAACAGAAAAGACAAATGAAAAAGATAGTAATATCATTATTGTGTATATTAAATGTAAAGGTTTACTTATTCAGTAACATCTTTTAGTTTTACACAAGGCGTGTTCAATGAATCAAATTAATTAGATTCTTAATACATTTGTATTGTAGCATACTTAAATTTAATTTATTTAACGTTTCAATCTAACTAAAGTTAACCGAATCAAAAGAATCCACTTCACTAAAATCTTAAGTAGCTTGGAAAGTATTTCTTTACCAATTTTAATGCTCCAACTGAATATTAAGACTAAAGTTTTACATACCGACCTAATAAAACTAGCGCTGAGCGGAGCGAGCGGTTAAAAATTTAGCTCAGCTTAAAATCGTTGCTTGTTTCAGAGCTTTAGTAGTCAAACTTCGGCTGTTAGTGGCCTTATTTGGAACTTGATTTTCACTTAGCTTATTTATTCGCGTGAGATCTAAATTTTTTCGGATTTTAACCAGTGCATTGTGGAACACAAACTTTGGTTCCTTTTTTTATGATGAAGAATATAGCAACCAAATTAATTTTCTGTTCTCCGAATAAACTCAATTATTATTTTTTTATCACATGTGGATAGTTGAATTTAGTTTTAAATAAATGCCAGTTCTGGGACATTTACTAGTAAACATTTTAATGAATTTGTCGCATTTTTTTTATCGATCAACAATTATGATTACACGCTTGATCTAATCCAAACAATATATAAATACTAAAAGTTCATTGTATACTAGCTGTTGCCCGCGACTTCGTTGTTCTGTTGTTATGATCGCGATTATTTTTGCAACATTTTTACTGATACTTCGCTCTTATTGGTCGCAGCGTGATGTATATGGCCTATAACCTTCCTCGATAAATAGACTATCCAACACAAAAAGAATTATAATATCAGTATATAAACTTGAAAAATTTTGTCTCAGGCGGGACTCGAACCCGCATCTCCTCGCATGCCGGGCGGGCGCCATACCATTAGGCCACCGAGACACTGCGACACGGCGCGAATTTTTCAACCGTCCGTCCCGCCTGAGACAAAAATTTTCAAGTTTATATACTGATATTATAAGTGCAATTAAGTTGCCAAAATATCAAATAAAGTACAAGAAGAATTTTTAAATTGGAACCAGTACTTCCTGAGATTAGCGCGTTGAAACAAACAAACAAACAAACTCTTCATGCTTTATAATATTATTATATAGAATTAGATGTTTAAATTAAGACCACAAGCTTCACACACATCATACGCATAGTCACCATATTTTATGTGTGTGAAGGAGAGACTTTCAACGAAACGTTACAAAAAATACAAATTACGTACTTTACTTGACAGTATTTTCTAAAATACTTATTTTTTATGGCTCTAACTATCAAATAGATACTGTCTAAATGCTAGGGTCTTAAATAAATTAGGTAATATCCCACTGCATTATTATGTTCTACCCACTAATTTGTAAGGAGCACATTCACTACAACTCGTGCCACTAATGGCCCATCAGGACCTTTTAGGGCAACACTTAATAGTCTCCCATCTCTGTCACACGTTAGCACTTAACCGAGATGGGTATAGGAATGTTAAGATATTTGGCGATACATTACATATTTGTTATAGTTAGAAATTACACCATAGATATCTGTTCTGTCGTGGGGTTGAGAAATGAGTAACGACTTTGGGGTATATGCATCGTACGAATGCAAGAGACTATAATAGGGGTTAAAGTATGAAATTGCCGATTATTTTCCCACTTTTTAATTTGTTTATAGCTCTTAAGTATAGTCATATTATTGCGTAATTCTTTTTGTATTGTATCAAAAACTAAATAAAGTAACTTTTGACTAAAAAAAAAATGCAATACTAGTGCCTATTACTTCAAAGGAAGTCGTTGAAAAGACCCCTTACAATGTGTCAGCTGACCTTCTTGCTTCAATTAAGTATATTTGTATTATTTACTTTGATTTTCAGAAATTTAAATACTATAATGTGAAGCTTTATAACCATCTAACTTTCATCTTTAATTGCATTGGAAACGGTTTAGGCGTTTTTAAAAAAACTAAAAAATTGTTAGTATGAAAAAATGACTTTTCTCGATTTCGTCCATACAAAACGGCAATTTCATACTTTAACCCCTAATAGTTTGATTAGGGAGACTACTAGAGCTATGTGCTATTTCCAATTGATTTAATTTTATTAATTCAAAACAAAATCTATTCTCAAAAAACTGGAACAGTATCATTTTAGCAAATAACTTTGTATTTATTAAATCACTGTTAACTGCTTTTCGTTCTGGCATTCTTTCGTATTGTACATTATTGCTCAAAGCGGCCGCTTTTGGCGTTAGCGACATATAAGACTTTAAAAACAACTAAATGAAATTTTTACTGGGGTTCAATAATTAATAGAGGTAATTTTGCTAAAATGATACTGTTCTAGTTTTTTGAAAATTTATTATTTTTAGAAGTAATAAACTTAAATCAATTGAGGTCAGGCCAGGAGGAGTGATGATTTGCGCAAGGTGGCTGGCAGGAGCTGGATGCGAGAAGCCGAGGATCGACCTAAGTGGCGTGCATTTGGAGAGGCCTATGTCCAGCAGTGGACTGCGATAGGCTGATGATGATGATGATGATGATGAATTGAGGTCAGCACTTAGCTCTAGTAGTCCCCTTAAGTAATGCAAGCAAACGGTCTGTTTATAACAAGCATGTAACATTCGACCATGTTAACCCTTTTACAAACTTTTCATGTGTATGTTTCTAAAACTATTTTTTCCATACAATTATCAAACTATTTGTTCCATACAAACCTTCTTCTGAACCTTACTAACATAACAAAAAATAATTATCAAAATATTTGCATCCATTCTAAACTTTTGTGTTATTTTTCTTTTACGGCGATAGACTTCATGTTTGAACGCAATGTATGCATTTTATATTTAACCAAACGTATTTTCCATAACACAAACACTAAAACAGCTTCAAAACAATCAAATCAAATCAAAATCAAAGCTTCTACATTGGTACAGTATATTTTATATTGTCCAACACGAATTACTGAATAAAATAAAAGTGATACTTTTGAAGAAATTCAATTAAAAAAGGGCTTATTGTTTCCACAGCCTGCCTCGTACATTTGCATAAAAATTGCCAGAAAAAAATATATATTCTCATACCATATAAAATTCTGCTCACGGATTCTGTGAATTTGCAAATATTATACGCATAATAGTAACATTTCTAAGCCTTACATTTTATTCCGATTGGGCAGGGTCGGGTTTTTGCCATACTGTACCCAAGAAAGGAATCATTTATATTTAAGTATGGGAGTAATTTATAGTCAAAGCACGCACTGTAACGTTCATAGGCTATCTTTCTGTCAAAATGACGGCCTATGCGTTTGATGTTTAAGAAGTATTGGTACTGTTGTGGTTTGTAGATAGTTTCGGGGGTGAGGACGATATTCTTTGTACGCTTGACCAGGCTGTGGAAAATTTGTTGCAAAAAGCCTTTTGTGTTTTATTCTTTTGTCTTAGAAGAGTTATCAAAGGAAGTGATGCAGACTATTTAGGTGTTGTCATAGTCTAGCAGTGCTTAATACTTGATTACTAGAATACATTATAGAAAGGGTTCTTATTATGACGTACGTCAGAGCCCGTTTGTCTTTCTATCCGTATTAGATACGATCCTAATCTATAGGTACTAATATTACAAAGTTGAAGAGTTTGTTTGTTTGTTTGTTTGAACGCGCTTATCCCTAGAACTACTGATTCGAATTGAAAAAAAATATTTTGTTGGATAGTCCATTTATCGAGGAAGGCTTTAGCTTACATTCATTTAAAAACTTCCTAATCGCGATCATACTAACAGAAAATGAAGCGGATGAAGTTGCGGGCAACATCTAGTAATTAATATTTCGAGATTCTTTAGGAGTGTTACTGATAAAAAAAATACTACCACTTTAAAAACTACTCACCGTATCTACAATCATACACTCAAATGCAGATAACCTAAAATGAATTGAGAGCCGAGAATTAAGTGATTTCATTCGAATTCACTTCTCCGAAATAAAGAAGAGACGATACTACAAATATTGAGCTACCATTGCTCTATTATGTATTAGAATGCATAGTCAATAATCCGTTATTTATACTAGGTAAGAAGATTTATAACAGCAAAAATTAGTTTCCCATTTCCGAAACCAATGTTCAAGCGAAATAATGCTTACACGCTTACAAAAGTCCGAAAATAATCCGAAAAAACTTTTTCGGGATTGTTTTTACCAATTGGAAGGATGCCAGAGCCGAAACACTAGCTAGCCCCTACACGGTAATAGTACTGCTTCTATATCGATGTTTTCATGTCGACAGCGGAGGAAATGAATCTGAAGCATAATCCACCGCATTTGTGTAATCATTCGATAATTTAATCTACAAGGCTTCACGTTATTGTTGTACTAATGCATATAATGAGGAATATACTGATTTAAGCTTTCGTGGTTACGACAAAATAATTTAATTGCTTCGGAAAATTTCTTCCATGATCATTGTCAAAAAACTAGAATCTTATTAAAAACAAAATAGATAAGTTGTAAGTTCTATTTCACACTTGATTATGCGTAAAACTAGACAGAATAACAATATATTTCTTAAATTTTTTGACATAATATTGTGTTTAAATTGGATAAGATTTGTCTTTAAATGGCTATCATTTTATGAGACACTATAAAATTGAAATGAAATAAAATCTAATGATAAAATTTAAAATTTGACATTTGCATACCTCATATTTTCACATAATTTTGATTTAATTGTATGTTTGAAATGTTGCTTTCCTAATAAATGTTGTTTAATATTTTTTGACATTTAATGTAGTAATTGTAATACCTTTGTGACATTTGTATAATTTGACATAATTTTAATTTGATTGTATGTGTGATAATAGATTGACATAATATTTGCACGTCGCATTGCGATAGAATATGCTGGAAAACCTATAACTACTACGAACTTTTTATATCCATATTCTGGCAAATAAATGATTGTTTATTTATTTATTTATTTATAAATCAAATTGATACTCATTGTTTCCATGACAAAAAATGATTTCCTACAGAAAATCAATGTAATATGGATGCACTGTAACTACAGTTATCGATATTAAACTTATACTAACGGCAGCACTAGTACGAAGGTCGATCGGTAGCTTTTTAAGGCTAAATTGTTTACTACTGGCAAAATAATTATTATTTACGGGATTCAGTAAAACAACACATTCAGGGTCAAGCGTAGACAAGGATGAATGATGAAGGATGACTAGGTAAGAGTGAGACGGAAATGGCGCAAAATTTTATAGCAAACAAATACATTTATGGGATATATTTTTATAGCAGACTGTCAGGGATATTAGAGATGATAAATTACTTTTTGTAGTTATTGTTTTTATAAGAATTGTAATTTGAAAGTTGAAACTGTATCTAGACATAACTTATAGGTTTTACACTGGATATAAATGGTTAAATAAAAACTTCGACTACCTTAGGTGAGTCTTGGACCCAGAACCTTTAGCTCACCGGGCGACTAGTCTAAACAATAATTAAGCTACTAAGACAGTTAAAAAAAAATAGTATTTAGAATCTATATATATAAAAATGAAAACTGATTTAATGACTGACTGACTGACATATCAACGCACTGCCCAAACTACTGGGATTTAAAATCTGAAAATTTTCACCGTGCTTCCTTTTATAGTGTAGGTGAGCACTAAGAAAGGAATTTTGGAAATTCCGCCTCTAAGGGGGTAAAAAGGGCCCCATAAGTTTGTATGAAACTCCGTCAGTTTTGAAGCTGAGTCGATAAAAATTGGTATCCAGCTACCTGATTAGAAATTATGAATGACGTCTTTCAGGATTTTTGAAAATTTAATCTTTAAGGGGATAAAAAATGGGGGCAAAGTTTGTTCGGTTCCGCATCATATCCATACTCTTTACATAGTTGTACTCTCTGACTTTACTTAGTTTGTTATGACATTCAATGTGTCAATCAGAAAATAAATATCATTTCTTACAAATAGAATAGTATTATTTTAGAATTTAATAATAGGCGCCAAAATGGATGAATTAACTAAGTTAAAACGTACACGAACTTCATTAAAGGCTGCATTATAAAATTTGGCAGCCAGATACAAACCCTACGAGAAATTTCTGATTATGAATTAAAATAAGTGAGTGACCAGTGACAAATGTACAAAATTACCAAGACTAATTTGGAAGAGATACGACAACAAATAATTAAATTACTGTGGGTCACAGTTGGAAAATGAGATTGAAGGAAAAAATAACAACACAGCTTAAACTGAAACTGCAGAATTTGAATTCGATAGTACTAAACAATTCCATGTATGCAAAAGGTACTGAGGAGCAAAGGTCTGCCACAAACAAGACTTAGGACATCTAAATTGAACTTAGTACCATTCGACAAGGACGAAACATTCAAAAACATCATTCAACGGTTGGATACTTACCTAAAACTGAATAGATGTGATGATATCGATACAAGGAAATACACGTTCCTAACATCTTTGAGCCCAGAATTACATCAGAAAACGTATTATATAATATTTATGTGCTCAACGGGATCCTTGTGAGTTAGTTAAAACTCAGTAAGTAAATGATCAACAACTCAAAATTGGACAGATTACAAAAATATTTTTCAATAGTGTTTGACGGAACTCTTGTCTGCATATCCAACTATAAAGCTCAATTAGTGCTTCAAGAAAATGTGACACCCATTTTCATCTAGACGTATTCCATACGCCCTGAAGGACAAAGTTGACGAAGAAATAGGAGGCTTTGTAACGAAAATTTTGACAAAACTTGATAATTCCTATTGGCTGTCTTATCTATATTTAGGTACATATTCAGAAAATAAATATCAGTACTTACAAACAGAATGGTATTATTTAAAACTTTTTTGTTTATACGGTAGAGACAAATGTTGGAAAATCGAAAAAAGTGTATAGAATAAAATTGGTGAGTGAATTTATTTATTTGTACAACCAACGCTACAATATACGTATAATAAAATTCCTTTACATGCAATATGCATGCAAAACTTAAAGTAAGTAAAAATGGAATAGGTAATGAATTATCAAATCTTATAAACTACACTGTTGTACCTTATGAAATTATCAACTATAATATTAAGCAGTACAAAAAATTGGGCATAGACCCGTATCTCAGGCAGGATAAGGTAAGTGTGTTGCAATAACACTGAGCAGCTAACCGGTGGATTAAATCAATATAGACTGGTAGACCATTTGAAAAGCTTCCGTTTATTCTGGTTTGCTGTACTTGGCCAAAGTGTATCTTACAGGAACAAAAGCGGGGATTTTTCAAAAGTGTATCTACGAGGAAAGTGTATCTTAGAAGAATGATTCGATGATTTGATAAACTTCTATTTAGTAACGATTTTTTTTTCTATGACGCAAAGCTTTTGAGGGTTAGGCACAGTTTGTTTATTGAAACTTCCTATCTAACGCATCCAAATGGAATTTTTATTTAATTTACACCATTTTTAAAAAAATACTCTTTTAAAACATGAAAATAAAACGGTGAGAAAAAAAAACCTCACTTCATAATTCCGTGTTGTTTAACTTAAGAATAGCTACCACCATTCACCCACTAATGACAGTGGCAGTAGTAATTAATTATGCTTCGCTGACTCAATGATGTCAGCTGAAGAATAAGTAACAATTAATAGACACAGTGGTCAGTACAGACCAATCAGTTCTCTATCCTGTAAAGTTTCTGAACACTATTAATCCTGTTGATCATCCTCCATCCATCCATGCCTTGAACCCACATCCCACATAAAAGTTTTGTGAAACTACGTCAGCTTTATGCTATACTAGCTGTTGCCCGCGACTTCGTCCGCGTCAATTTCTGTTGTTCTGATCGCGATTATTTTTGCAACATTTTTCACTCTCCGCTCCTATTGGTCGCAGCGTGATGTTATATTTAGCCTTAAGCCTTCCTTGATAAATGGACTATCCAAAAAACTTTTTTTTTATTTTCAATCCAGTACTCCCTGAGATTAGTGCGTTCAAACAAACAAACAAACAAACTCTTCAGCTTTATAATATTAGTATAGATGTTGTATAAATTTTGTGATGTTGTTTATAAGTTGTGAAAAACGGTGGAAAATTATGTGGTTGATTATTTGTATTTAGTATCAAATTGAAGTACTTAAAACTTCATCTATCGATCATGAAGGGAGAATGACATAGGACTGTCTTTTCTAGAGCTCTACACCGATGCTGGTACTACACCGTCTAGGTCCGACGTCCACCGTCCGATCTAGGTCTTTTATCCAAACGTAGTATGCAAGCAAATTGTCTTTGTAAAATAGCCTTTTTATCGCTTATGGATCGAGAAAAATGGATTTACCTACTTGGTTGGAAATTAAGAATTTGGTTTTTTACACAGGGCCACTACTTCCGGGCTCTACGCCAGTGTTGATCATATTCGAATAAAGCCTTGCAAGCTGCTTTGAATGGTTTGTTGTACTACAGCATTGACAGTTTTTTAAGCTTCAAATGATATTGTACTTCAGATTTCATGTAAATGCAAACAGATGTGGTGCGAGCTCGCTTGGATCTCGATACGCTAGGAGCACCAACACCGGATCCCTAAAACGATAGTATAAATCGGCCCCTTTCATCCAACTATTGTATCAACGGGCCCCGGTAAGCCGGCAGCGACGTATTGGCTCCCACTAAGTGCCCACCACCACCTCGCTTAAGATGGCCACCCCCGGCACCGTAGGCAAAGGAAGTGGAGGAAAAAAGTGGAGGAGAGGGGGTTGAGTCACGACGAAAACTGTGTAACAGATAAAATACCACGCGCGCGAAGCCGCGGGCATCAGCTAGTCTGATAATATACAGTAAAAAGTAAAGTAACAGCCTATAATCATTCCACTACAGGGAAAAGGCCTCCATCATTGAATTCATGTTACCACAGCAAGAATGGGTGTACTGGCGTAATGGTGATTACACCACGCTTGCCAAATGCGGGTGGTGGATCACAAACCCGAGCAACGTTCGAAAATTTGAAACTTTTTTGTTGCTTGACCCGGGGCTCGAACCTGGGACCCCGAGTTCTTGGCCCGGTATTTAAACCACTAGACCAACGGGGCGTTATAATATACAGTATTATAAAATAATCCATTAATACTACACTGTTTCAATCTTAGAATAAAATAATTGTATCTTCCATTCATTTTTTTTTGTTTTATTTAAAAACAAAGTCTGCATACTGCGTACTGCATACTTACTGATTGATGGAGGGTTAAAAAAATTTCATATAAATGTCTGAAACATGAACACAAATTCTTAAAGCTGATTTAGCACTTATTAAAAGTTTCCAAAAAATAGAAATTATTACAATTATATTAAGTTGTGCCACCACCATATTATCACTTAGCTCAATTTTTGATACATAATGGGGGTTAAAGTATGAAATTGCCGATTATTTTCCCACTTTTTATTTTGTTTATAGCTCTTAAGTATAGTCATATTATTGCGTAATTCTTTTTGTATTGTCTCAAAAACTAAATAAAGTAACTTTTGACTAAAAAAAATGCAATACTAGTGCCTATTACTTCAAAGGAAGTCGTTGAAAAGACCCCTTACAATGTGTCAGTTGACCTTCTTGCTTCAATTAAGTATATTTGTATTAATAATAAATAATAAATAAATAATAAAAATTGTTAGTATGGAAAAATGATATTACTTGATTTCGTCCATACAAAACGGCAATTTCATACTTTAACCCCTAATATAATCACTTTTTGCATATTTTATAGATATTTTTGTAAAGAGAAACAGGGATTTTTATCCATATAATATATAACATTGTCAGAAGTAACTTGAGTGTGAATGATAAAGTATACGTTTATGAAGACAGATTAACCAAACATAGCGTAGTAACTGAGCATCTATGAAATACGACAATGGGCCGGCAAAATGGACTTACAAAATATGTCAACGTCAAAAATTCAAATTCCGCTCAAACCTAAGGAAAAGAAAATAAAAGGCTTGACGTGTGATTTATAAACGCAACGGTGGTTCAGTCCCTACGGCTGGGGCCTGACTGCAAGCTGAGGTAAAACAAAAATGTTACCATGAAAACCTTAAGTTATAAATATCACTACTTAAGTTTTTTTTTATTTTGCACTGCGCATTGTAAGCTACATTACTAAAATTTTGTTTCACATTAAAAGGAACAAACTGGTTTTTTTTTTGTCATTTATTCCAATAAAAACAACGCAAAGTTCAAGCGAGTATTCTTGAAGTATACAAAAAACTATTTACAAAATTAAATAACTTTATAACGGAGTGTCATTCAGCAACGATACCAGTCATATTTCAATTTATTTTGACTCTAGTTTGCGTACTGCTGCGCATCCATTTTAAAATGTCGAAAATACAACATTAAAACCTCGATATGACATGGAATAGATGAAAAATATATCCGCAAAAAGAAAAGTTGAATGCAACAATGCCAGTCACATTTCTGCGGGAGTCCCTCCTCGCCATTGGTAAAGCCCCGGCTTAAGTTCGGACGCAATTTAGATTGATTTTGAATTTATTGGCAAACTGGTGCCGTTCTGAGATAGGGCTTTCATCTAAGATGGTCGATTTATCTTACATCGTTCGAGGAAAATAGAAATGTATACCGGTCCGATATTTATGTGAGATGCGCTCTGTACGACGGGTTGTTTCGGTCCGGAGTAAGTTTTCGGTTTTGATATAGGTAACGATGAGGCGAGCAGAAAGAGAACCATTACTCTTTTAAAGCTATTTCTTTTAGATGCAAAGTTGAGTATCTTTTGACTTTTTGTTTGAAAAAGTGTATTTTCCCTTAAATACTACAACCTAAACAAATACTTTAAAATTAAAAAAACAGAAACTCAGGAATAGTTTTTCTGTACTGATAAAGACATAGTAAGAATTAACGATGGCCGTTGGGGCGAAAAGGATATGGAATGGCGACAGCGCATCTGACAATCTGTGGGCAGGTCTACGACGAGGTGGACCAACGACCTGGTAAACGTCGCGGGAAACCAGTGGAAACTGATCGTTGTGAGGAATTTCAGAGGAAGCCATACCCAAATAAGCGTGGTTTTAAGGCATTCATTAATAAAAGAAAATAATTGATCAAAGCAAAATCATTCCTACAGAACCTGCCTACCTACGTCATGAATTCATGTTACCGCAAATTTATTGTTTAACCCAAAACTTGATTTAACCTGAACTTTAACTATGTGACCTAACTCAAATGTTATCCGACAGATACCTGCACATCACTCAAGCCTTGCAAAACCTAACGGGAATAACAATAGATAGCTGACACTCAATCATCGCAGAAGAGTTGTGTAACTCACATGCTGATGTCTGACAATTCTACCCGATTTTTCGTATTGTATTTACATAGAGTATCGTGTGGTGCCGATACATTAAAATATTAGTACTACCATCTAGTAATCGCAACACAAATATTGAACAATATGATGAGACCCTTTTACAAGTCAAATCAAGGATTCGTTTTTAAACCAACACCCATAACGCTCAATGTTAACATAGAACCTGAAACCCATACACTTTAAGTTAAAAAGATTTTAATATAAAGTTAATATCTTCACATAGAAATACAAGTTTTAGAGTACACCTCAAATTGTACAGGCATAACAAAACTATAATTATTACTAATTATTACTAATTATTACTAATAAAACTTAGATAAAACTAAATTCTTGTGTTTTCATAAAACTTCTGCTTCGTATTTATTACATTGCTAAAGTCGATATACAGTGCAATTTGTCAGTCTGTCATCGGCTATTGCATTACGGTTTGGGGTGGTTCGAGTACCACTAATATGATTATGCTAGAGAGGGCTCAACGCTCTGTAATTAAAATTATGCTGAAGAAACGACGTAGATACCCCACTAGTGATTTGTTCAATGAAAATGAAATTTTGACAGTTCGCGGCCTTTTTGTATTTCGCATTGCGATTGGTGTTCATCTTTCAATTCTGGGTACTGTGGAACATGAAAACTACGAATATTCAATCTGCCTCTACCCTGCATTAAATCCAGCTTTGCCCGGAGAAATAAGACTTTCCTAAATCCATTTATTTATAATAAAGTAAACTCTAAGTGTTCAGTAGGTAATTGCTCATTGTCAGAAGTAAAATTAAAACTTCACAAATGGATAGTTACACTATCCTATTATGATTTAGAAAATTTGCTTAGATCACTTAGGTAATACGTCAAAGTATGCACGCGTAACGCACACACACACACACACACACACACACACACACACACACACACACACACACACACACACACACACACACACACACACACACACACAGAGAGAGAGAGAGAAACACTCACACATACACACACACGTCCACACACAATTACTTTTATTTAAATACTTTGAGATAATTAGGTTTTTTTTTTTTTTCCTTTTTGTCGTTAAATCTTATCAAGTTACTACCTACATTATTTTTATAAGTTTATGTATTTTGTTGAAAGATGATTTCTACGGGACAGGCCTTACAGCTTACAGTAGGAATCATCGCTAATAATATTTATTGTAAGACTTTTTATTGTGACATAAATAAATAAATATATAAATCAAATAAAAATAAATAAATTTGTTAATTTTAACTTACAAAATAAAACGCACAAAAGATTGCTATAACATAAGTAGTGATTGGTTTAGCTAGAAGAACAATTAATATGACTTTATTTGAAAATTCTAACCAGATTTTTATTTGCCTCTCCTGTAAAGTTGATAAATCGGACATTAGACCATATGCGTCTCACGTCCAGAACTGTTGCTTACAATTTTACTCGTGTGCAATTTTGTCTCTTAGGCAAAGCGAAATAAGTCTTTTGTGGATTTATATACGAACTAAAGAAACGGTTTCATAAATACGGTACTAATATTAAACGGCGCCAAAGGATTTTTAATTTTGTGTAAATTTAAACAGAATAGCAGCAAATTATGGTAATGGTAATTTAAAGTCTGGTACTGGCAGGAGCAGAACATATTTTTTATAAGAAAATCGATATATGTACCTACATATGCTTGATAATTACAATAGAAACAAAAAAAAGCTAGTAATTGCAATTATATCTCATAGTAGTTCTTTATTTAGTTGCAGTTTTAATATGAACAATCCAACACACCGGCTGGATGAACTACATAAATCTATAAATTCCCTACAGATGATGTATTGCGACACGTACTTGCACAGACCACAAAAGGATTTTTGTCAGCCATCTAGAACGTATGGCGCCATTTTTCAAATTTATCGAACTGACATTTGAAATTTAGTTTTTTTCTTTAAAACAAAGGTCTGTGGCATTAATCTCGTGTGCTAATGTAATAGGTATATCGCTGTCTACACACTTCTTACTATTGTTACTTATAAAAAGTGTGGATTTATTTTTGTCACTCAATAACGCCTAATAAAAAATACCCATCGAATTGCGAATATTTTTGTTGGCTAAATATTTATGATTATAAAGAAATATGATAAACTCACCAATAACTCTTGTACAACATTTAAGTGTTTATTCCTTACCTGAAAAAAAGAAACACACAAATTAATTCTTAAGTTATTACGTCCATAATTGCATGCTTCAAAAACATTATTTTAAATGTGCAATGACTGTGGTCACATCACTAGACACATGTAAGTTGAACAAATTTTTGGAACCAAGTTCCTTATCGCGCCTTGCGAAAGGGGGCTAGACGGAAGAAATTGTAACGACACTTTTTGCTATAGTTGTAAGCCGTGCGGCGTGCGCGTGTTTCTCTGTCTGAGAGAGAGAGAGAGAGAGAGAGAGAGAGAGAGAGAGAGACGGAGAGAGAGAGAGACGGAGAGGGAGAGGGAGAGAGAGAATTAAAAATAAATATAAAATTTTACTACAATTCCTTTACTAAAAATGTACTTCGTTCCATCCGGGTGTCCCTTGACACCTCTCAAGTTTTTATTTAGTAGCACGACGTAATCATCTGTTTTGCCTTAAATTCTATTGAAACGAGATATTTACGATAAATATTTGCTGCTTTGTTCAATTTGCCCCAGTGAGTGAGCACTAAACAATGTATATTATTAAGTGCTTTCAAATAGAAATTGTACCCGTTCGATCGAAAATGGTTTTTAGAGATTTAACCATTAATAAAATTTAGATATCTTGGAATAGAGTAGTGTGGTGCCAGCACGTTAGTTAAAAAACACCTCTTTTTTAAAGTGGGTGTCGTAAAAGATGATTAAAGAAGTAGATGCTAATTTTCAGTCACTGCCAAACAAGGAATCACGAAGAATCATTTTGCGACGACTCATAATTGATTGCTTATTTCACGCTTTTTGTCAGTAAATTTTTTGCGACTCCTATTTTTCTACCCATCGGGGAGTTTTGTTAATTTTTGATGGAACTAACACATTTAATAAAGCTCCTCTTTTTACTCGTCAGTAGTAAAAAGGTAGTAAAATTTAAGAACTTATTTGATCCCATTCAGGCGCATCTTTTTTATGTCAATATTTTTACCTCTACATATGACGTTCACAATCAATAATTAATTGGGATATTAAGCTATAATTATTTTGCAGTACAATCTAAGCAAAATTAGTTAACTTAGACGGATAAATATTTCCGAAAGTATCAAATGTTATGTATACGACCACTGAATTGCAGTTCATACTATTCTTTAGCCAGTGAAGAAAGTTTTTATTTAGTAATATTGTGTAAATAAATAAGCAATCAATTATGAGTCGTCGCAAAATGATTATTCGTGATTCCTTGTTTGGCAGTGACTCAAAATTAGCATTTACTTCTTTAATCATCTTTTACGACACCCACTTTAAAAAAGAGGTGTCTTTTAACTAACGTGCTGGCACCACACTACTCTAGTCCAAGATGTCTAAATATGATTAATCCCTCGATCGTGAGTTATTCCAGACACAATTGAAATCAATTGTTATCGCGGCACGCGCGTGCCTCCTGGGGATTGAGGGTTTAATGGTTAAATCTCAACATCACTAAAAACCATTTTCGATCGAACGAGTACAATTTCTATTTGAAAGCACTAATTTATTTTTATAAATAAAAATCTCACAAAAGAGCAAAGAAACATCTCTTCTTTCATAAAAACGTAAATACAATAACATAAAGGACCATTCACAACATTCACAAGGAACTGAAACGCATTCGCTCGGAGGTATCAATGCACTTACCGGGCGAGCCTGCCGCAGATAAGCTTAGCATTCAATTCAGAGCTCGATCGCTCGCTTCCAATGACATTGTGGGTAGCAAAATATAAACTCGGATCAGAGGAAAATAGGCACGTATTCGTAATATGGACTGTAAAGTGCGAATTTCAATCCGTGTTGTGATCTAGATTGTAGGCTTCTTTAGTATTTTAGATTTTTTACTTAGTTTTTGTTTTTATGGACAGAAAAAAATTTAGAAAGGAGATTAAGTATGTATATTTTTTAATGGCCACGCATATGTTTTCCAGTATAATGGGCGATTCCGATTTTATACTCACAATAATCGATGATGTGTGATGGATGGTATTCATAATAATATTTGTTATGGAATTTCAGGATCTACACAATCTGTCTTTCATCCCATGTTTAAGTAGTTTTTACTATTATATAGGGAACAAATAGAGATTTAGTCTAAAATGTCATATGAATTGTAACAATTCATCAATTAAATAAATGTATGGCAGTCATAAACTTTAGCCCCGGGTTTTATAGAGTTAACGCAAAATTTGTTTTTTTTTGTCTTGTTTTCAAGGCTTTTATTTTTTCCCCTGACTTAACGTATCATGGTTATTATAATAACAGTTAATTAAGCTTTTTCATGTTTTTAGTTACCTTCCTGGCGTTTTATCAGTTATTTATTTTATTTTATTCAGTCCGATATGCTTTCAATGTCCGAATAGTTTAGGCTTTATAAACATGAAATCGTAATTCAATAACTAACTATTTGTCTAACTTATCACTTTCTTGTAAACTTAACGTTGCTCACAGATTTTTCAAATCATCCCCAGTAATTACAGTCACAAAGATATCAATTTTCTAGATTATTTTTTTTCACTTTATTTGTGCATCGACCCTCGGGATGAATCCTGGACGCAATCTCAGAAGAGCTATTCCGATTCGTTTGTGGAACCCGACAGGGAAGATTATTGTGCATCACTTTAAAGGGTGTAAGAGCGGTATTCATAAGCGCTCTTGTAATATTGGTTTTATCATTGAGTAGGCGAGTTATGAAAATTTCTAGAACCTTTTATAGATGAGCGTTTTAGCGAACAATGTCTGGCAGTTTAGAAAAAAAATCGTATTTTTTGTAAAAGCCAAATTTTTTGTAATCCACTATTTAGATTTTACTTTAAAGAATCCAACAACAGCTTTAGCAATTAATTTTTTCTATGGCTCATTCTGATAGTGATTTATGTAAAGAACATTAAATGTGAAATGAAGTAGTGTTTATTTTTAAATGGATATGCTCTTCACGATCATAAGCTCTACAGTTTACTTAATCCTCGTTAGTTGTTCAATAGTATAAACCGCGGACAGGCAGATATAATCTTGGAGTTCAAGATAAAAAGAAATCATAGCTATCGGGTTCATAAAAGGTTTGTTACTCTTTAAGAGAGATATTTTTTTAAAATGACTAAAATATGTCTGTGACTAACAACCCTAAGACATCACATTGTACGAATATAAATTAATATCTGAAATATGTTGAAATAATTGCTTATTCTTATAAAATTTTATTTCTGTATCTTAATACTGAAGTATTTTTGGTTTATATACGTAGGTATGGAAATTGCTGAGATTTCAAAAGCAAATAAGCTGAGATCGTGTTTGATCAGTATGGAGATGTATTTATGAATACGAGCGTGAGTTTCACTCGCTCCCTGTTTGCTGAGAACGGGCGCGGTCTGGTATTAATCCATTTTGTGTGAGATAAAGCAAAGATGTCGGAACTCGAATAGATAAGGTCGTTATGGAAACCCGTTTGCAGAAGATCCGTAGAATGATAATTGCGATAGTACAATTGAACCTTCAGAAGCTGTTTAGTGCTGACCTAAATAGCACTACATCTTGTCTAAGCATCTATTTGGACTGTGAAAGTCGTTAAAAAAGTAAAATAAAGCCTATAATAAACTACTGCAGAGAAAAGGCGTCCATAATTCAATTCAAGATACCACAGCAATGATGTACCCATCCTAATCACCACTTTTGCCAAATGCGGGTTGCTGATGACAAACCCGAGCAATGTTCAAAATTTGAAATTTGCTTGCTGCTCGACCCCGGTTTTAAACCAGTATCCAGAGATATTGACCCGGAACTTGTACCACTAAACCATGAGAGTCGCAAGTAAAAAGCGAAAAAAATGCCAAAAGAGGAAATCATTGACTTCTTTTTGTCTATACGTCTGGCTTAGGATAAAAAGTTAAAATTTACATTCATCAATTTAAAAAAAAAACTCTTTTACCACCAACACTCAATATATCTATGACAAAACAACGTCTGGCTGGTCTACTAGTACTTGTGTTATAAAAATCAATTGATATCATATCAATAACATCTTCGCATCAAATTAACTACGACGCGTTACGACCCGACCGCGACGCGGTAAGCGCAGCGATTAGCAGGATATACATAATAATACGGGCCAGTTTCAATTATAATAGCGACCAATTTGCTATGCACTTAGCGGTGGGCGTAGATACTGAATCCCCGATTATGGCTGGGATGCGGCATGATCTTGTTAAGAGGAAATACAACGGCCGTTTTTCCATACAAACGTAGTCCCCTGTTTCTTCCCTGGATAATGACATTAGAGCAATAATTTTTATTACAAAAATCTATGGCCACTATTAGCATGTTTCTATGTTTTCTGTTTTTTCATAAATTAATTAATAAAAAAGATATGAACCCTCAAAAATCTAAAAAATTCGCCAGATTTTCCGCTGTGTTCAAACATCCAGAAAACAAATTTGGCTAAATTTTAGAATAAAAGGAACACATACGAACACGGCCAAAGCTTTTTTTAAATTTTTAATGAAAAAAGTAGTTTAATCGGTCTAGTTTTGAAAAAGTATTCGGGGGACTACGAAACATTGATTTGGTGTGCTTTTAGTAGGTATTTTAGGTCCAAGAAGCAGTTGTCTCTATCACACTCTGCGGTGAATGCGTTTTGCACTGCGCAAAAGCAATAGATTTCACAAATACCTATTTTTCAATTCTCTCGCCCGTGGTGTTTCCTCTTTGGGAATTGGGAAAAAGTTGGGAATCGTCAACATCACACACCACCGTAGTAGAGTAGCCTCCGGTTTTTAAGGTATCGCCTGCTCCGAGGTCCTGATTTCGTGACGGGTCAATATCGAAAAAAAGTTTCTTTTTAATCAAAAATTCAATTACCAAAAAAACCGCCCGTTGACTCGAACCCAAAACCTTTAACCGGGCGACTGCTAATCATCGAGATACTCAGGCTTCACTCACTTGACTTTAGATATTTGTTACTCAAAATTTGACACGTCACAAATTGGGTCCATCCTTTTATTATTATGGTTAGAATACAAAATTATCTTGAACTATACATCGAATACACAACGACGACGAACTTCGAGCCTTCCTCCTTTTCCCTTCCTTTATTACTTTAATCTTTTGTTAAAAAAAGTACATCCTGAGGATAGAGGCATTTACCTGTAAAAATCAAGGGTGCTTCAGCTGTTCGTCCCTCGATAACCCCTTTCATTAAGGACACTACGGGGCTAATATAAGCACCCTAGAGATATACTTCATATTGCTCGATATATTTTATGGGATGAATTGTTTTTTTTGGGTAAGACGTATCGATGGCCAGTGATATTGGAGAGTGATTTGATGGACAATCGGGAACTTTATTTTTAATTTAAAATATTTAGCCATTTATCGAGCAGACTTTTTGCTGGGGATAGTTTTATTTTTTCAGAAAATATTAATTTTTGTTATTTAATCATTTAGTTTTTTGTGAGAATTGTTTAATTATGAATACAACTCTGTCACATGAAAAAAATGGAATTAATTAATAATATGCATGAAAATAGTGCTCTTGTTTATTAATTTTCATCGTAAGAAATTATTACGAATGCTGTAAAGTGTTCGAAACGAAAAGATAAATCAAAATACAATATAAAATCCCAGTACACGCATGTTATATGTATATTTATTTTACCATTATTGGATGAACAAAACAAATCATATAGGTACAGCCAGTGATATTTGTATGTATAGATATGTTACGGTCATAGTAATTCGCGTATTAAATCTGTGCCGAGCAATCCAAAACTGCACACATTGACAATTTTCACTGATAAGCAGAACTAAAGATGTGATATAGCACGCAAATAAAAGAGATGGCTATAGTTTTTAATGATTACCGGTCGTGACTGAACTCGACGTGGACGTTGTAAAAAACTTGCCAATTAGGGCGTATTTGAGTCTTCACAACGCGCGCGCTTATAACATACTAGCTGTTCCCCGCGACTTCCTCCGCGTCAATTTCTGTTATTGTGAACGCTATTATTTTTGCAACATTTTTCACTGATGCTTCGCTCCTGTTGGTCACAGCGTGATGTTATATAGCCTAAAGCCTTCCTCGATAAATGGACTATCCAACACAAAAACAATTTTTCAAATCGAACCAGTACTTCCGGAGATTAGCGCGTTCAAACAAACAAACAAACAAACTCTTTAGCTTTATAATATTAGTATAGATCTGCTTCGTTTTAATATAATATCATTGGGTACAGCTCATTCATCATTCATCAAAGTGATTTTTTTGCTATCCATTAAAATATAAAATTTTAATGGATAGCAAAAAAAACACTTTATCAAGTGAATAAATAAGTTTTTCGTGTGTCAAATAATTCAAGCCTTCTTTTCATTATTTGTAAAAAGATGGACAGGGCTATTCTTACTTCTAAGCGATTGTAAGTCCAAAGCTTAGGCGGGTCCGGTGTAGTCGGGGGCAGGCGCTGAGAGCTTTATCTGCCCTACAAATGTTCTGTTGACTCAACACTACATTTCAGATTCGTGTAAATTGCTTTATATACTGCAAACAGACTTGCGAAGTCTAGCTTAGTCAATCAAATGTGCATATGCAGTATAGTTGCTTAGTTGGATATAATGTTTTGGAATCAAAAACAATTTTATTATTTAGCGGTGATTGATTTATATTTAAAACATTTGTAAATTTCTTAAAAAAATATAAGAAGACAATAATTATTTAAAAATACATTTCCTTGAATTAAAAATTGTAATGCCTTAATGAGATTTGAATCAGATGTTAAGTTTACAACAGCAATTCAATTGCTTTGTCAAAATATTAAGACTATTTTTAATATGAAGTTAATATTAATATTTAGTTATTTAATCAAAAATAATTTATTACATAGGCATACAAATATATAAAATATATCACCAAAATCTAAATATGGTAAATAGTTTTTATCCTTAATGATTCATCCAGTAACGCCTAAGTCTAGCAGTGGACTGGTGTGGACTGATGTCGATTGACAAACATATTTTACTAGTGGCGTATTTGATGATTTTCTAAAGTAATAGACGACCATTTGGATCAGTGGTAGTAAACGCTGCTTCTGAGCCATGGGTTGCAGGTTCGATCCCCGCACAGTACAAATATTTGTGTGCATGAACATGTCTGTTCGTACTGGTCTGGGTGTTTTCTAAGTATTATAAGTATTCGTTTATATATATACATTTAGGTAAGTTTATCGGTTGTCTAGTACCCCATACGACAAGCTACTTAGTAGTAGCTTAGTTTGGGACTAGATGGCTCTGTGTGGCCCAGTGTGGCATGTCTGAAAAATATTTATTTATATTTATTTTCGTGGTATAATTTATTTTAATATTATAATTTACTACTTTCCCTTGATTATTTTATTGAAACCGTATAAAATATGATAAATATTAATGACACTTTCGCCCAAACAATGTTAAGCTAAAATATAAATGAATACTTTTACATAATCAAACTTTAAAAAGACAATTTGCTCAGCTTGTTACGAACGTAATTGAAATACTGATTAGTGCTGCAGTGTTTAAAAAAACCCACTTAATACAGCCATAGATTTACCACGAAACATCTTAAAACAAATGTATTGCACACAACTGTGTTACATCTTCAGTTGGCTCACTCAACGACAACGATATTTTACCGCCGGGTGCTGGGTACGTGTGAACTCAGCTGAATCATTAGTTACTCCAAAGACTGTTTCCTGAAAATTTTTGCTTTGGGAGCTTAAAAACTTTCAAAAAGAATTTTACCTCTGCTGACTACTATTAAATAAGTAATCATTGGATTTCAGGCATACAATTCATAAGTAATTCAATTGATAATTTACCAAGGTCGACGGGATTCAAACGCTTTATTTTAATGCTTGGAGTAATTCTGTTACTAAAGTATTACACAACGACAAAAAAGAGGATTTTGTTTAATCTTAACAGTCTTTTTTTATACTCATACTAGCTGTTCCCTGCCACGCTTCGCTGTGGCACATTGTGATTGAATGGTTTTTGTTTTTATGGTATTTTTTTCGCGGTCGCGGATAAATAGATAAAAACAATCCTGATAAAATTTCGGCTAGATCGGTATAAAACTTTTTGAGTATTTGAAGCATACACAAACCAACATAACATATAGATTTTTGACAAAATTGAGTTTAGTTACTATCCAGTAACGAGACAAAATTGAAAACAAAGTTATTTTTTATTATGTTCAACGTGTTATGCTTTAACTGTTCACATTAACATAAAAAAACTGTACTTTACTCTACATAAAGAAGCAATAACAAAAACAAATATTCATAGAATAACGACTGAGATTCTGTAGCTTATTCCTTATCAGATAACTGTGTCGTTAAACCTCAGGATTGAGACGAATAAGGCACAACTCTCAGTGTATCTTCGTGTCCACTTTGTCCGACCTTAGTGTATGTTAACACTGGTGTCCCCGGAACTTACATTTGTTGCAGAGATCAACTGTGGCTTTGCCGACCGGCCCCGACACCTGACCCGCCCGAGCTTTTACGAAAGCTCACATTGAACTGAACGGGCGAAAGATTTTCTAGTAACAAACTGACATGGATACTAGTTGCTGAAAGCTTTGTAAATAGGTAACGAGTTACTTGGTTTGTTTTCAGGTTTATTGTTACAGTATGTACCTATTTGTATATTGATATCATAATGTTTTTTTTAATAATAAAATATTTCGAGTTGAGTTCGAGAGAATTAGTTGAAAACATTGACTTCAGTTAATTGATGAAACTCTACTCTCCATAACAATTTGAAAGACATCAGTATATAAACTTGAAAAATTATGTCTCAGGCGGGACTCGAACCCGCATCTCCTCGCATGCCGGGCGGGCGCTATACCTTTAAGCCACCGAGACCCTGCGTATCCTTAACGTTGTAAGCCAGCGTTGCTTCATCAAATGTTAGGAGTTTGCACCCTTAACACCCGAAAGAAACAAGGAGATGCGGGTTCGAGTCCCGTCTGAGACATAATTTTTCAAGTTTATATACTGATATTATAATTGCAATTTCATTGCTAAAATATCAAATAAGGTATAATTTCAAAGACAGCTATTAATCACATAAAAGTATCATAATCTGACATACTATATACAATTATACTAAAGCTTCAAACTACTCGTACAATTCTTTGACGGTGGACAATCCCTCCACCAACACATGGTTCCTAACCTAACCTAACCTAACTTTCGGCATACGAACCGAATTTCGGGAGAGCGCTAGTCTGTGGGTACACCCTACAAAATTCTAATCCATCCCTTCATTATCAATTTTCCTTCTTCATGACATCCTCCTCCACCACATGAAACGGCATTTCGCGTCGGGCTGAACACGTTGACAGTGGACAGTTTTAAATAAGAGGCGACTAAAGGAGTACTGCCAGAAGAAGTCGGGCAGCAGTGTGTTCTCTACACCATTGGTTAAACTGCGATCGCCAATCCTGCCAAGCGTGGCAATATCCTCCTTTTTGGGAAGTCTATACCCAGCAGTGGATTTAAATAGGCTGACGATGATAATTTTATGATGATGGCGATAATTAAGACGGTAAATACATATATATGCAGGTTGAACATCTCAACGCCCCGTTGGTCTGGTGGTTTAAATACCGGGCCAAGATCTTAGGGTCCCGGGTTCGATGCCCGGCTCGAATTTTCGTACATTGTACGGGTTTGTGATCACCAATTAGCATTTGGCAAGCGTAGTAATTGTGCCAATACCCAACATTACTAGTGTAAATTGAATTTAATGATGGAGGCATTTGCCCAGCAGTGAAATGATTAAGGGCCGTTAATCACATCTCATCTGATAGGAAAGCAATCATTTAAATTGATATTGTAACCTAACATCATGTCTCCAGGGTCATGTTTAAAACGTACCCGAACAAAAATGTATAAACCAAAAAGAATAAGAACAAGATAGTTCTCCTAAATAAAAAGTCAAGTATATTTTACGTGAACACGGACTAAACTTACACACCCTTTTTTATCTCGACAACCCGACACCCTGCTCAGGATAAAAATTTCAAAGCGAAACTAGGAGTTACGTTAAACCCTAGACGAACGGGACGGCTAGTCAAAGTTTTAGGCATAGCAAATGAGTTACAATCAAGTTTGGTAGACAATTCTGGGACATTTGAAATTTTGACATTCAATAATTCCAAGTGTGTTTTCCGTGTATGTTTTGATAGAGGATTGTGTTGGTAGTTTTGGTATAGCAATATGCATTGTAGTTCAGAGGTCAATTTAGACATTCGAAGGTGCATAAAGTCGATGTTTTATAGTTGCACTTCCGTGTTATGATTAATTATTTACTATTCCAAATATTTATCAAAACAATCAATGAAATAAACTTGCACAAAGTTGATAAATATTCTCGCGATTTACCGCGCCGTTTTAAAAAATCGTTTCTAAGCTAACTTTTAACTTTCACTACACAATGTATCAATTTATTTATTTATGCCCTTATAAGTAACGGTGGCTCGTAGGAAAAAAAGTATTGATACATTTTTATAGATAATTTTATGATCTATAATTTTTGTCTAAGGAACTTTTGTGATAAAACTTACCGTTTTGCTGAAAAACGCAAAAAACTCATTTTTTTAACCTTCGACCTTGAATATATATTTTTTCCCGAGAATGATGGGGAACTTTTAAATATTATTTATAATTATGTTTTGAACAATTTTACTGATTTTCAGCTTGTTGGGATTTTATGTACCTTCACTCTCTATTTTTGGTCTAGATTGACCGGACTAATTGTTAGCAATACGCTTTGTTAAAGTAAGTAAAGTAAAGTACCAGCCTATAACCATAGCGGCTGCAGAGCAAGAGCCGTCCGTCATCATTGAATTCAAGTTACCACAGCAATGTCACACACAGGGTACGAGCATAATCATCACAGTTGCCAAATGTGGTTTGGTGATCACAAACCTGAGCAATGATCGAAAATTTGTAATTCTTGTTACCAAACCTGGCTACTTATTCCAGATCTTGGCCCGGTATTTGAACCTGTCAACCAATGGAGCGTTGTTCAATACATAGCCTTGCGGGAAAAGCAAATACGTGGTCAGTATGCAAACTTAAAATATATTTTCTGTATTTTTTTTTTTAATAATTCCAATGAATTTTGCTAAAATATTTAATGGTTTATTCATGGCAAAACTAAACACTGAAAAAAAAAGTAATCAGTTTTTAAGCTATTGCCTAGCTTCTATCGCGGGCCTTGAGCGTGGAGACCGAATCCAGAAATTCCGTAACGAAAATTTTATAACCTAACGCCCCTAGTCGAACAATTTTCACTTCCGAAATGTAAAAGAATATAGAACAAAATAAGGATTCTGACAGTATGGTTGCCTATGGTAACCATATCTGCCAAAATAAAAGAAAAATTTAATTACAAAAGTCAAAATTAGAAAATACATAAATTTATAAAATTAAGCTATTTGCATAGCTTCTATCGCGGGCCTTGAGCGTGGAGACCGAATGCAGAAATTCCGTAACGAAAATAACCTAACACCCCCACTCCGACCGGCACAGCGGTGATACTTTTTAGTTTTATAATTAAGCTATTGCATAGCTTCAATCGCGGGCCTTGAGCGTGGAGACCGAATCCAGAAATTCCGTAACGAAAATAACCTAACACCCCCCACTCCGACCGGCACAGCGGTGATACTTTTTAGTTTTATAATTGCATAAGTTGATAAAAAATGCTATGCAATAGCTTTACCGCGGCAGTCTCCGAGTGCCACACGTCTTTTTTTTTATATTGTTTCGTTTAATCACGTTATTTCTAAAACTGTACAGCGTTCATGGTCACGACCATGGTCACGACTCACGGCTAAGGTTAGTTGTGACCCTAAACACACCAGCGTTAATAAGTCTTAGACGAATTGAGAGATTACGACGAATAGATCCGTCCGTTATCAGCTTCATATCTTCTATTTTGACGTGATAACGTCTTTAAAATCGTTTTAGTCGGGTGACATGTTCAGAAACTTGTGTCACACCAAAACCTCATGAGCGCGATCGCAGGTATAACGAGAGAGAGAGACGGACCGATCTCCCGTCTCATCTCGAGCGCTGCCAGTCATTCCGTGAAACTTGTCACGCGGAATCCTCACGAGCGGAGGCTGGCATAGCGTTCGAGTGAGTGGACCGATCTTCCGTCTCTCTCACTCTAGCGGCATACAAACGAATGGAGATTTTCTCGTGCGGTTAAGTTTTCGTTGAATGTATAAGATGTAATTTAAAATTTGAAAAAATTGTACTTCCCAAAAACTTATATCACCAATAAGACGTTATCACGTAAACATCTCGATCGTAAACCTACTTTACAAACAACCTTTTTTTTTATTTTATTCAAATGTAGCACGATCTTCAAGGGAGGCTATCCTCAACAGTTAGGCGTTGCTTGGCTGGGATGATGATATTAACAGAGTTTCTACCTTGTACCTTGATTTTATAACTTTAAGATATTTTTCACTAATGCAAACGCCATTCCAGGTTACGAAAGATTAAAAATCTTTTTAGTTTTTCTCGGAAAGAAAATAGAAACAGAAGCTACCTCCGCATTAACTAACTTCATTGTTTGAACAACAGTCTAGATCAGCTAAAATACATAACAACGACTCTATATACACTTCAGTCCTGTTCAGCAAAGATGTTTCTTTTATTTTGTCCCAATGCAAGGCAGCATAGCCGAAATTCCTTTGCTTCACAAATAAAATAAAAGGTGCAGGTTTCGAGACAATGTAATTCAGCAGGTGCTCTCAATAACTGTCTAGATAGAGCCTTGGGACGGTTGCGACTAGTGCTACATGCCTATGTTGTGTCAGGGTTGCCAAAATAATACTAACCAAAATAACTGCTATTTTAAATTGAACAAAAAGATGTACTCTTTTTGTTCAATTTAAAATAGGTCTAGGTCTAACACTGGTACACTTTAAGCAGTAAAAATATGTGTGATTTTGCCACAAACATTTTTAATCTGCTGAGCAAGCTACTGTGTACCTACTTTTAGGGATTTTACTGCAACTGAATTAATTATTTAAAGGTAGATAGTATTTTATCTCCCCGACGTTTTCGTATTTTGTCCATGTTTCATATTTTGATAGCAAGAAACATGGTTGAGGCCAACCTGATTCGTGTTAAGCTTTAAGTGTGAAAAATGAAACAAGAAAGTTTTAAACACTGAGGCACCCTATGCAGTCAACACAGGTGTTATTTTGCAACAAATATGTACAGTCTGATGTGCAAGCCACTTCTAATGCTTGTTGAATACTTGAGTCAATGCTAAAAGCTACTACTGACTGATGCTTTAGAACGTTTTATAGAGACAGTAAAAAAAATTCACAATGCTATTTATGCTGTACAGACTTTGCACGATTATCACAATACAACTTTACTACAATAGTATCAAAATAAGTTTTTTTTTTAATGAATAAATGTGGACAACATCACATACATTGTTCTGATCCCAATTTGAATAACTATTTAAAGCATTCGTATTTTGGAAACCAGAAACAACGAAGGTACCACAAACACCCAGACCTGAGAAAATGTAGAAAAACTCATTTTTTTCTACATTGACCCGTCCGGGAATCGAACCCGGGACCTCGGAGCAGGCGACAACTTGAAAACCGGTGTTTACGCCACTCCGCCACGGAGTTCGTAAAAAGATACAGATATAGATTAGATATTCACTTTCAGTTATTTCTTAAAATCACTTTTACCCACAGGCAAAACAAACGGAATTGATGTCGAAACTTAGAGCAATTTAGTTTTAAATCAATTTTGTCATAGGCAACCCTAACGCTTGGGGCAGTTACAACGACTTTCCGGTTGTATCTTCTTTCTTAGCTACTAACCTGGAGTCCGAGCGATTTAGACCTGATTGAAGTTGGCTGTATGTCTTTGTTTCCTGCATTCATTTTTTCTTTTTTGGAATATACATTACTTGAATTGGATGGATTAAATTCGATATTTGTTACAGCGAATGTTTTGTTATACTATTAGGGGTTAAAGTATGAAATTGCCGTTTTGTATGGACGAAATCGAGAAAAGTAATTTTTCGATACTAACAATTTTTTTGTTTTTTTTAAAATGCCTGAACCGTTTTCGATGCAATTAAAGGTGAAATTTAGATGCTACGCATTATAGTATTTAAATTTCTGAAAATCAAAGTATATAAGACAAATATACTTAATTGAAGCAAGAAGGTCAGCTGACACATTGTAAGGGGTCTTTTCAACTACTTCCTTTGAAGTAATAGGCACTAGTATTGCATTTTTTTTTAGTCAAATTTTACTTTATTAAGTTTTTGATACAATACAAAAAGAATTACGCAATAATACGACTATACTTAAGAGCTATAAACAAAATAAAAAGTGGGAAAATAATCGGCAATTTCATACTTTAACCCCTATTATATTGATATAAACTTTAATTGTCACTATGGTAAGAGTTCTTTTCACACCGTTCGTTTTCTTTTTAGTTTCTGATATTTCGACACAGTCACAATTATACAACGAGGCAAATGTGTTAAGCATTAGAAAATTGTACATATTATAATCAGCTATTATAGTCCATAAGTATAACGCTGTAGATCCTTCAATCCTTAGGAAGCGTAATCCATATTTTGTTGTTAAACTGCCCGTTGCTAGAACATGTTTTGCGAGACAACAGTATTCAATACAATCGATCGCATTATATAACCGTATAAACAGGCTAAACCATATCTACACTATGTCACTTCATCAATGCAAAGTTACTGTTTCAAATTGGCTTAAACAACTAGACTATCATGAAACAGAACGCCTTTTTCTACGATAAAGCGCATAAACACACACGAATGCAAACGCATACATGCACACGCCCACGCAAACTCATACATACACACACACACACACACACACACACACACACACAATATTATTTTTAATCGTAAAATATAATATGTAATCCTTTAAGTACATTTTTATACTTTGCCGCATTCCTACTGAGTACTTAAAATCTTAAAATATGTATGAATGAAGGAGCGGAATTATCTTCATACAAGTTATTGCAACTTAAAAAGAGATCCCTATCCCATGTAACTACACCATGTAAGCTATAATAAAGTTTTTTTTTTTTTGAGTCATAAGCGCCATGATTACAGTAGACTTCTTCCGTGCCAATATATATGACTTGGTATAATTAATTCTTGGAACGTATAGCAGTATTTTAATTGCCACAGCTATGTTATTAAGCTGTTAAGACTTTGGTGCTAACCTAAAATAGGATAGCACTGCCCCTTCTTGTTCTTTGTATTATAAAAGGTATAGATACTAAAGAATCACTGCCAAATACCAAAAGAAGACAGACAGCAGCTTTTTTCTACCACTGGCCAAACTGCGACCTCGCCAGGGCACATGTCTAATATCGTTAAAGTAACAGCCTATAATCATCCCACTGCAGGGAAAAGGCCTCCATCATTGAATTCAAGTTACCACAGCAACGATGGGTGTACTGGCATAATCACCACGCTTGCCAAATGCGGGTTGGTGATCACAAACCCAAGCAACGTTCGAAAATTCGAAACTCTTTGTTGCCCGGCCTAATATCGTTATTACGATTAATTATCGGCTAAATCCAATGATATTTAAAAAGTAATAGATAATAATATGTTACATGCGCTCTCAATATGCGTCCCTAAAACGTCACAATTGTGACGTCTTCATACAATATGGATCCTAAGGCGAAAGAGAAAGTAATTGTTCTTTTCACGAGTATGACAAGGACAAAATAAGAATTACGCATGTGTGCAGTTGTTTGCAAGCGGCGCAGATATTTCGATAGTTTTATAAGGGCATAACCTATCTATATTTATTAAATATCATTGGCTAAATCCCGCTTTTTCTGAAGTCTAACAGCTCATCATTATCATCATCACAGCCAAACGACGCTTACTACTGGGCATAGAACTCCCCCAGGGATCTCCACAACGGTCCAGTGCCACCCGCATACAACGGCTTCCCGCGACCTTCACCAGATCATCGGTCCACCTGGTGGGGGGACTACCCACAGATCGTCGTCCGGCACGCGGTCACTGTTCCAGAACCTTTCCGCCCTAACAGCCATCGGTTCTACTTATGTGTCCCGCCCACTGCCACTTCAGCTCCGCAATTCTCCGAGCGATGTCGATTATCTTAGAAGCCTCACATCTAGTGTTAACTTATTAGTTAATCTCAGTAATTTGTAATTTCCAAGATTCCATGAGAAATTATATTTGAAGTAACAACCCATTCTCTCTCACTGCTGAGCACGGGTCTCCCTCCTTTTTAAGGAGAGGGGTAAAGGCCTTAGTACCAGAACGCTGGCCTAGTGCGGGTTGGTGGACGGCGAGGGCGACGCTGTGGCAACATCACCCCGCCGTTGGACGTTTTTCAAGCCGCCCGAAGGCCTCCAACAGGGCTTAACGACTGTTATCTCATGATAACAGCCGGGAACGACGGCTTAACGTGCCCTCCGAAGCACGGAAGCGCTCAAGGTATAATGCCACAACACATCCAATTAGTGACCGCTCCCATCGTTGCTTAACATTCGTGACAGAAACTGATCACGAAGAAGCATTTGGCTATGAGCGCTACTAAATTATTTTAAATTATATTTAAAGCACTTAAATAAGTCTTGATGTCTAAAATAATTTTAGCTTAATTGCATTTTCATCATACAAGGCTAATTAATCTTATTAGTTTTAGGTCACAAACAAATATTTTATTAATAATACTCTGATTTGAAACTAATTGGAAACTAATGACGGAAAATCCCTAAAGGTATACCGGGTGTGACTCGTAGCAGTACTAAATCAATCATGATTTTATTTTATTAACATGAACCTAGGGTAGGTACGTAAATTCAGAATAATTGATAGTCTTTGAGCACAATTTGTTACGCGCTCGATTAATTTTCTTCTTTTTTGTGTCTGATATAAAGAGTTTGATAAATGTTTGTTATAAAACAACCTGTATATAACCTCAAATATAAAATCTGTATGTATGCCAGTGCTTAGTTGTAAGCACTTTTATAATAATTAATTAATATCTTACTTTATATTTGTTATTTTTACTTTGTACTTCGCACCGCCTGTAACCTCTCCGCTTGGCCTTATGGTTGACTGGTAGAGAATGCTTTTAGCATTAAGTCCGCCATTTGTACAGTTTGTATGTGCATTAAAGAGTAAATAAATAAATAAATAAAACAACTTTGAGTTTATGCATTTAAAATTGATTAGTTTTCATAATATACTAATATGCATAGCAACAGTAATTGTTGATTAAATAAATAAATATAAAATATTTTAAAACATTTAAAACATGCCTCACTCTATATTGAACTTGGTGAATACAATTCCACTCTTAAAGATAAAAATAAAAGTCATAGACAATCGTTATTCACCAACTTATAATTTGCCTCTTTCCTTTGGAAAAAAAGTTTGTTAATAAAAACTTTTAACGAACATCCCGAATATATAATCATTATTTTTCATCTGAAACAGGCGCCACCCTGTATTGGCGCGAGTACAAAAAACTTCCAACTCACGTTCTAATACCGGGTTCTCATCGGAAAGTCGTTTATGTTTTAATTAAGGGTTCTCTACAAGAATGGGCTTTGGCGGATTATTTGAAAACGGAATTGCTCGGGATCCTTCGGGTCGTGTTCTGACAGCTCAGTCCGTCGTTAATAATGCACGTTTTAATGTTTCAAACGTCCTTTGGAAACTTGGATGTGAATGACGATGTTGTTTTGTTAGGCAGTAGACAAATTGTATCGCAAGAAATAAATATTTAACACTTGAAAATACAACTTCTTGAATAAAAAGATTTTAAGTGCCTAATGGGACTTGAAAGGTCGACTGATCTAACAACTACCTTGTTTTTAATTGAAAGAACTGTGTTTTCAATATCTATACTAATATTATAAAGCCGAAGAGTTTGTTTGCTTGTTTGTTTGAACGCGATTATCTCAGGAAGTACTGGTTCGAATTGAAAAAATATTTTTGTGTTGGATAGTCCATTTATCGAGACAGGCATTAGGCTTAACATCACGTTGCGATCAATAGGAGCGAAGCATCAGTGAAAGAAGTTGCAAAATAATCGCGATCATAGCAACAGAAATTTACGCGTACGTAGTTGCGGGAAACAGCTAGTACTTGCACAATATAATTGCTTAAAAAACAGTTTAAAAATCATTGTCACTTCTATCGAAGCAGTTACTTATAGGCGAACTACGTTATACTTCAACTACTTCTCCAATACCATGATAGACATCTCTAGAGTGATATTAAAATTGAATTCCTATAAATGAATATGATTTACGCCACTTTCTATGATGGCTTTAAAATTTTAATTTTAAATTAACGGCGAAACCACGTGAACAACTGTTTCAAACAGGGTTTTTCTTTTAAACTTATGTTTGTGAACTGTTATTTTTATTTTATAAGGTAAAATTTACTAATTGTTTACATAAGACATGAAAATTTACACAGATAATGAATAGAAGAGGCTTGGAACCCATACTTATTAAAATTTCGATTTGATTTTTAGTTTAACAAAGACATAGTCACATGAAAGCTCCTAACACATTTATTGATAATACAATTTATGTATTTAAAAACAGCGTTACTAAGCCACAATGGTTTAATTTATCTGAAAGTAAAATAAGAGGAGTATCTTACTGCAAGACAAAGGCCCCCATCATTGAATACAAGTTGCTACAGCAATGGTAGATATTTATTATTTATCTAGTACAATAACATAGTTCTATAGTTTTCAACTTCGGTAAAATCATTCTTTCTTGTAACTTATTCAGCCAGTGCAAACACAACATAAAGACTTGAAATAACCTCTCCACTAACATTTGCTTTAAAAATATAATCTTAATATTAGCTCTCCGCATAAGTTCCCACAATCCGCATAAATGTAAGAACCGAATAAAAGGCTGGCTCAGTTTAAAATAAAGCAGCATACACAAACAAATAAAAGTTCACCTGCACTGCGAATCAGCGAGCGAGTCTTCAATACGCAGCTTACTGCGAAATGAGCTGCCGCCACAGAATAATCAGCCATTGTTGGGTGGAAGATTGTTTTATGCCTACTAAAAAAATACTTCTAGACAGTAGGAGTCTCTGTCTGAACTGTTAGATTGGTCACATACCTAAATAGGTAGGTGTGTTAAGAGAGTCCAGTCGCTCGGCTACGTTTATGATAGTTTGAAATTTATTATAAAGTTAGATATTAGGCATGTTTAACCTATATTTGTTAATAAAAACTAAAATCCCCGCGAATAGCTAGTTATTACTACAATTGTATTATTTTTAAAGAATACTTCAAACACTGTCGATAAATTGACAGCCATGTGGGATCCATAAAAGCTAATGTAATTTTCGTAAGCTTAAATCAAAGTTGAAAGTACTAAAGGCAGATTAGTTTTGAAATATAACAGTTGATAGAGAAATACCAAAAACAGACGGATTTTGTATTAATTATACTATTTAAACTTATTTTCTTGAATTTCGTTACTTATCTACTTTTTTTTCCAGGAGTTATTTTTCAACTTCATTATGATATTCCATTTTTCCTGTTCGAAACTGCATTTCAAACGATTGCTCTCTCTGCATGGTGCATCTAGTCTCTGCCCAGTCAAAGCATCGCGTATAATTACCATACCGGCGTGTGCCCCGCATCACAACTCCGTAGCCGAACATCATTAACTCGCCTTTGTGTGCTGCACAAAGAGTGCACGAAAAATAATAGCCTATTACCTCGTGCCCAATGATAGAATACCCAATTTGCTCTCTGTAATTTGGCGTCTTTTAGTCTTTGGTATTGGAGAATACCTTTTTTTTAAATATTAAAGCATTTTGTCTGTAGCTTTAGATATCGCAGAAAGAAGCTGGATGCAACATGTCAAAGACAGGCTAAAATGCTAAGGATTTAAGGAGGCATATGGAAGTGGAGACTCTATTTCTTCCTTGAAATAACGTCTATTATTTATTAAGTTAAACAAAAATTTGTTTTTGTAGATATTTTCCTTTAAACATTTGTGCCTCAGGTGAGGTTTGAACTAACTTTAAGGATTGAGTTAAATACCTTTTTGAATTGTCGTTAAGTCTATAGTACCTACTGTTGGCAAAACAAGTTACAGAACAAAAGGACATAAAAAACAAAGATAGCCACAAAGCAAAGTAGCAAATCCATCTTAGAAATTATTTTTACTAGCTACGAGTAATACTACCGATACTGATAAAATGTGGAGAAGGAGTCTACTGTCATAGTTGTAAAAGCAAGTACAAATTTATTTAGAAAGTAAAATTTATAAAGTAAAAGAAAGGCAGAAAGATATAACAACGTCAATCGTCCATTCTTCTTATTCACACACAACAGATTGCAAACGGTAAGACATCAGTTTTGGAGAGGGACAGAGTTTTATATCCCATCTTATCGATTTGTGTAACAAGCTCTAAGTGTATCAAGATACTATATCTGCCCCGGCCGCGTCTGATCTCCATAACTTATTCATGTACCACTGTCGGGTACACGCAAACGGCTCCAAACGTTTTGCAAATGCCATCCCTTCATACTTCTCATGTATATTTGAAGGGAATTTGTTAAGGTTTTTGGGGTAAAAACATTTGCGGAGCCGTTCCGGTTGAATCCTTGGGGAGGCGCGCTTAGCGTCGCTTAGGACGATGGAAAAATGCTTAAGTTTTATATTTTTCGGGCCAAAGACACATTTATCATTTAGGCATAATGTGACAGTAAAAAGAGTAGTCTGACAATTTTTAATCTTTGGTACTTGGGTGGAGGTCTTTCTTAATTTTATTAGTTTTATTATTCATTTATATCAGTTTGCGCTTAGGTTACTGTGTGAGAACATAATTTATTTCAAGTAAATAAAGTAAGTAATATGTAGGTGCCTACCTATTTAACAAGTTAGCTCAAAGGTAATAATAATGTAAGTTCTAATTTTTCGATAATTTTATTTTAGTTGTTTGTCAATTACAAAAAAAAAGTTTTAATATTGCCTTAACTCAAGTATATGAATTTTAAATTAAATAAATACTGCTATCATAACTAATATTATTACGTAAACTATACTGTAGACTTGCCGTAATGTATGTCAAACAAAATGAAGCAGACTTTAGTTTTTATGAGATCTCTGAAAAATATTAAGAAAACCCATCAAGTAAGACGTGAGAGCGGACAAAGAAAGTTATTAATGTTTGGGCATTGTCTTCGCGTCGCAGCCAGCGCAACTTGACCTCGGGGTAGGGTTGCCAAACAATAGTAACTACAAAGTTTCATTTGCATTTTGCGTGACGTTGGTCTATACAGAATGAATTTTTCATCACCTTAAATTTTTTTATAGGCGTTTAGTATCAAAAATGTAAATCAGGTTTTCACCTGAAAATATTTTTCGCACCATATTTTTCAATTTTTAAGGTCCTAAGCTTGTTAAGGTATGAAGGAAAAATCAAAAACTTATAGTATCCTAATGGATGAATGAGATGCGCATAGAGTAAAAAAAGTGTTGCTAGGAGGCCGTATCAAAAATCTTAGCTTTTTGGCGGACATTTTTTAAGTTCTTTATCTTGGCATTTTTACTAACCTATGTCAAAAGAAAAAATACGTCATTTATTTTTGTCTCTTTGATTGTTGTATTAAAATTTAGAAGGTGTTTAAAATTTCATCCTAGAATAGCACCGCTTCTCGTTCTATGTAAAATCAATAAAAATCAGTCAAATCAGTTTAAATTCTAAAAATAGGCCCCAGGAGGCGCTTTTACACGTCCCAATATTTAAACCTACCACTGCTTCGGGACAAATGAAAGCTATGGGAGTCGTAATAGAAGTACTGCAAAAAACGAGTCGGAGAGAGGCGTATTTATTCACCTCTGATCAACTTCTGATTGCTTATTTCGAGAACATAGTGATTTGGTTTCTACAATCTGTGGGTAAGTCTTCACAAGGTAGTAGAGCGACAATCTATTGAAGGTTGCAGAAAGCTGCTAAATGTGTGTGAACTTGGTTTAGGAAACTCGAAAAAAATTTAGTAATTACAATCTGCCTAGAGTGTCAGTTGGGATATACTCAATAATTTCCTGTCACTATTACAAAGCCAAATAACACAAACATACTGGAGTCCAAACTTAAATGATCAACAAGAACAGAGTGAGAAAATCGAGGACAATATATTTTTATTATTCATGCACTCAAGTAGCAACCCTAGATAATGCGCAGTAGCAACTTATAGGTATGGAAAGCCAAAGAGCCTGGTTTGTTGGTCGCTTAAATATAGCGACGCCATTGTTTGTAGCAAGCGTCGCCACACTCGCCATAATAAGTACAGTTTGATTTTACAGTTTACCGAAATTGATCATTCTCGTGAATTCTGTTATTAATTATTATTGTTTTTAATCTTATTTCCTAATTACAAACATGTCTCAGGAGACGTTTTTTAAAGTCACAATTTAAATCTAACAGTCAATAATGGAAGCCTTGGTGATTATGGCAAAGCCCTAACTATCCAGGGGCTCGTCTAAAGCAGTGGACTTATACAGGGTGTCCAGTAAGTACCACGACAAACTTAAGGAGAAGCAAGGTGTAATGGTCAGCTATCGTAAGAAAAAATGACCTCTGTAAATTGTAATCCCTATGAAACAAGCAAATTTATAGGGCTACTCGTAGTTGTGCAGCGATAATTGAATATTATTCTTTTTCACCACAGTAAGTCAAAGTTAAGTATAAGCAGTATCTCGAAAACTAACCCCCGTATTTATAAACAAGTAAAAGTAATTACTTGACTACAAGTAATTACTTGAGAGACAATTTGTATGCCTTAATCAAGAAATTACTAGAAGTTATAACTACCAAAAGTTAGCATTTTCAGCCAAATAATATGACTATTAATGGTGACCAATTTCTTTCACTTAAGCACTAGGTATGAACACTTTAAGTTATGACTTTCTTAAGCAATAAGTAATTACTTCTTTATAAATACGGGGGTAAGACACTTTTACAGAGGTAATTTTTTTTTATGATAGCTGACCCTTACACCTTGCTTCTCCTTAAGTTTGTCATAGTACTTACTGGATACCCTGTATAACCTGGTTTTGATGATGTGATCATGATTAAACTAAAAATAACCTGAGGACAATTCCTATCAGCTATCGAGTAGACATTAATGTCTGCCGAGAAATTGAATTTGTTGTAGAGCTTCAACGCTTACTTTGGACCAGGGTTTCTTAAACTGTTTGCACTCGCGGACTATTTTAACCATTTAAACAATTCCATGGACCTTTGCAAAAAATAACTTAATAATAAAAAGTACTTTTATTGAAGTACTTTCATTCTAATTTCCACTTAGAGTTAGTATGTTCATGAGAAGGGTGTTGCTGTGTGGCCTCAATAAGAACGTTAAATTCTGGGATTGTCTTTGACAAGGCAAGGCACCACTTTGAGAAACCCGGCTTTAAACACAGCTGTGTTTGTACCTGTTCTATCTTATCACCTTCCCTTCACCATTGGATAAACCGAAATCGGCAATAACACAAAAATAAACAGGTAAATATTTTCATCATCATCATCATCGTGAATATCATCAGCCTATCGTAGTCCACGGCTGGACATAGGCCTCTCGGCTTCTCGCATCCAGCTCCTGCCAGCCATTTGCGCAAATCATCACTCCACCTGGCCTGACGGCGGCCTACACTATGTTTGCCGAGACGCGGTCTCCACTCAAGAACTCGTTTCTATATTCCATATTATAAATTATCTTACGTAGTAACAAATATCACTGGTTGCTTTCACCCCGTTTCAGCAGTGACATTATGCGGTGTGACCATAAACGATGACGCACGGAACGGGATAACGAGCGAGTGAATCGCATGACGTGGCTGCGCTCACCATGAATTGAACCTCTATTTGCGGGTAGTTTGGGGAATCTTTGTGATCTATTTTGGATGAAATTGAATGAAATTAAAATGTATTGACAATTTGCTACAGTTCATATTATTTTTGTTTGTTTTGTTTGATTAATTATTATGAAATTTATGACATTCTCCACGATTAATTTGTAATTCTGCATTATTTTGGTTGACATTCGACAATTCGATTTTGATTTTATTGTTTTGTATTGTGTTTTTGATTTCTGTGACCCTAATTGACTGACAATTTGCATATTTCATTTTATTATTGGATTTAAACATTATTTAATTTATATGTAATAAATTTGGCATTGCTTACTTCATATAGACAATGTAATTAGTCTTTTAAGCGCTTTGGAACTTGCATTCTGTTAGCTTTTAAGATACTTGTAAAAACAAATAAACAAATGAAGAGTGAACTAAGCCGGACATTCCCACATAAAAGAGTAACATGGCGGACATTTTAACGATTGTATAATGCATTCAACTATGAGTAAAACGATAAAAATCTGATAACGTATTATTGTTTCAGCCCTATTTTGGTCCGTAACGGACATAAGCGAGACACGGAAAACTTAACATATTTTCAAAATATACATAAAATATATCGATAAATGTAACACACATTTATATGACATCTGATGATTGGAAAATATTTTTATACATGTTTTACAAAGTAAATATTGTCACAGGCTCGAAAGTGGTTCCAAAATTCTAAGTTTTGAGGACTAAATGCCATAAAAAATTTAAACCGATGTTTTTTCGGGCGGAATGATTCTAACACGCACCACAATCTGGTGCAGATCGCGAGCAAGTACTCGTAGAGTGTTTACTGAAAACCATGTTTAAAAATTATAGGTCCATGAAAATCATTTAAGAATGCTCACCCTATTACACCCCGCAACCGAACCCCATTTTTCGTTGACGTTAGCATTTACGATGTGCTAAACTACTCTTATTTTCACGTAATAACAACTTTCATATCACTATACTTTTGGTTGGCTAAAAGATCTGATATTTTTGTAGCAACAGCGGTAGAATTTTAAACGTGATTTTACAAAATAGGAACCTAATTTACTTTGAGTTTGTTAAAATTACATTAAACTGAGTAAAAGCTAATTGAAACTTAGTGTTTGTTTTAAGACCTAAATGAGGTTGCCACCCACGAATAACTTCCGACTATTTTTGGTTTTATTTACAGTCTGAGCCCACAGCTTTGCAAGTATGAAATTATCTATAATAACTAGCAGACCCCGCGAATTTTGTATCGCCTCAGAATAATTTGATTTTGACGTAAGATGTCACACAATGTCATTGGCATCAAATATGGCGTTTACCTTAACATGTTACACAGAAAATTTGCAATAAAATAATATTACGACTATAAATTGAGATGAAAGCTATCCTATCTTTTAAGTTGGATTAAACTGCACAAGGTGTGCAAATTTGATTAAAATCGATTAAGTAGTTTAGGAATCCATCGCGGACAAACACGTGACACGTAATTTTTATATATTAAGATATTATAAAGGTGAAGAGATTGTTTGTTTATTGAGAAAGTAAGAAATTTGTTCAGAAAGTACTGGTACTGTACCTCTAGCAAAAAAACTATCGACTTCGAATCGTTTGCGTATCGAAAGCAAACGATACAAAGTTCGTACTTTGTTTTGTAGTTCTCGTTTTGACCGCGCGAAAGCTGTTTAAGTTTTCATACTAAATATTTCGATGACGATACGAACACGGAAACGATTCGAATTCGATAGTTTTTTGTGCTAGAGGTACTGGTGGTGGAAAAATGTTGCAAGAATAGTCGCGATCATAATAACAGAAATTGACGCGGACGAAGTCGCGCTACAGCTAGTTTTCAATAAAAGTCAAAACGTTGCCAGATACTAAAGATGTTAGTATTGCCTCAAATTAATCCGTTTGAGGACCATTTGGATCAGCGGTAGTAAACGCTGCTTCTGAACCATGGGTCGCGGGTTCGATCCCCGCACAGTACAAATATTTGTGTACATGAACATGTCTGTTTGTACTGGTCTGGGTGTTTTCTATGTATTATAAGTATGTATTTACAAAAAAAAAGTATATAAGTAAGATTATCGGTTGTCTAGTACCCCATACGACAGGGTACTTATTAGTACCTTAATTTGGGACTAGATGGCTCTGTGTGGCCCAGTGAGGCATGTCTTAAATATTTATTTATTTATAAATCGTGGTTTTTAGTTAATACATTTCTTCTTATCGGTGAAAACTCTAGGCTTACTGTGTTTAATTATTGTTGCGAGCTGTGTTTATTGTTATATTATTATAAAAGCTGTTCGTTTTCCTTGAAAATAAAAATAAAAAATAAAAAGTAAACCGTTGTGACGTCATGACTATTAAATATTAGGTTAACTTTTGTTGGTATTATTATTCTTTATTGGTCACCATCATAACATGGCCATGATAAAGTGTGGTGTGTGTGTGTCTATTTTTTCCTTTTATCAAAAAACAGTTTCAATATGTATGGCATTTCGTTCCAGAGAAGAAAATATATTTCTTTAATAAAATTCTAGACATAATATTCAGTTATAATACCATAAAGCTAACCAACTCAGCCAAATTAGGTAGAAAATTTACTCCGTCTAAATAGACTTTATTGCACATTCCGCAAAGTGAAATTGTTATGAACCTTGTGAAGCTAAATTAGAATGATTATGTTAATTATTCTGAACGTGGTATAATTAATTAGGAACGTTAAATAAAACGGAATAGTTACTAAGCAGCATTGTAGATGGAATTGTCTTATTTTAGGTATTAATAAGTACTTAGTGTACTAGTAATAAGAAAAAACAAATTTTAATACTATATCACAATTGCAAAAATATCATATCAATTATTTCAATAGCTGTTCAAGTTTAAATAATGACATTCTAATTGCAATTAAGTTGCTAAACAATGCAGTTTTGCGTATTGGTTTGAGGTTGAGAATTTAGAGGACTCTAAAAAAGGTCAGTTATACGTTTTGGGTAACACAATGCTCAGTATAAAAAAAAGACGTCCCAGTGCCTAGTAGAATGAGGAGAGGTGACGATCTCAGAAAACATTGACTGTAAACAAATCATTTTAGGAATAGCAATTTTAAATACTTTCTATAAACATAACCATTCCAATTTAAACTGATTTTTTTTCCGTACTTTAATAACAACAAGGTACCTACGACATGCGGCTGTCACCTAGCTATTAAATTATTCATCCAATTTGAATGGTATTGTTATCGCTGTAACACGGCATTGTTGCTCGTCCAAGTTTTAATGGCGTTCGGGAGAGAGTTTTCAACGGGAAACTTTTCAATTTGAGCAATCCGAACCGGAGTCGACTAGGGAGGAACTACTGTTGGTATATCAACGAGTTTGATGTGATAATTTTGTTGGTTAAATGCAGGAAATAACATTTAAACTGTTAGTGTGTAGGTGCCCGGCTGAAATTAAAATATGTCAATCCTTTCTCGTCAGTTTGTCGTTAGATACCAAAAGGAGCTACAAGCTGCTAGGAGGAGATGCCAGCAGCGTCATCTCTCAACATGGTCAAAGTGACTTCTCAACATTGTAGCAATTGATATATATATATATATATATATATATATATATATATATACCTCTAACTAACTAAGGGATACTGCCTCTGTAAATGGTCTTTTTGAAAGAGCCTATTAGTAGACTGATGTGGCATTAGTTTGCTTTAGATAATTTCCAAAAACCGAAAATATGATTTCAACATTTTCAAGGCAAAAGATTTTTATGAAATTAAAATATGTGTAGGTAAATTGATTATTTAATTAATAATGGTCTGGCAAACATTTGTATAGAAAATTTAATTTAGCTAATTCCGAATCAAATAAAAAACTAGCAAAAACTAATTTGATTTAAAACTGCACCAATAAAGATTTTATACCAAATTCATCGGTTTACCGTTTATTAACAAACGTTTTCTTTCTTTTTTGCCAATTAAAATAAAACCGTCACGAATCACGATACTTTTTAGGGTTCCGTACCCAAAGGGTAAAAACGGGACCCTATTACTAAGACTTCGCTGTCTGTCCGTCTGTCCGTCGCTCTGTCACCAGGCTGTATCTCAAGAACCGCGATAGCTAGATAGTTGAAATTTTCACAAATTATGTATTCTATTACCGCAATAACAACAAATACTTAAAACAATATAAATTTAATATTTAAGGGGGGCTCCCATACAACAAACCCGTTATTTTGGCCTTTTTGGTACGGAACCCTTCGTGCACGAGTCCGACTTGCACTTGGCCGGTTTTTTATTATTTTTGTCGTAGATGTTAAAAGTTCAAAGTCTATAAGTATGTTTTTTTTTCCTGTTCTAGTATACTTTCAAACGCAAGGTGCAAAAAATTTAGCTATTATTACATTTTCACATCTAGAAATCGAAACCTAACTTGCGTATTTGTGTACACTGTCTGGGGTGCTGGGATGCTTACCTAGAAATTTTTATTTTTATAATTCATGGGCTTGCCTTGACTACTAACTCTACGGTTAAGAAGAAGCCTAAGATGGAGCGAGCCAACCCAGAAGCAGCCTAGTGGCACTGGTTCTCCCACACACCAGCGAAACAAAGAAAAACTGTTTGGCGCTGGACTCCGGCAGGAGGGTAGTAGCATCCAGGCAGCCTCTTACGACGCCTACCACCGCAAAGGGATCTATTAGCCGTCATCATTGGTTAGAAAACCAAAGATGCCGTTGCCCAGGGTGGACCACAAGGAGGTAGATCCCACCACCCCAAATGCTCAGTACATTGCCTAGGACTTGCAACCCAGGTGAAGGTTTCGGAAGAACACTCCTTCTTACGCTTGTCAGCCTCACCTCTTTTGCTCGAGTAAACTTTCACTCCGATCTAGTCTATACTATCAAAGCAGGTTAACATAGTTGATTGAATTATTGGCTAAAATTTAACACCCTTGTCACTTACACATACAAAGGCTGATAAGTTGAAGTGCACAGAAGTGGAATGCCTTGATTGTAATACATTTGATGTCGTCTAATAATAACACCTGAGTGCAAGAATTCTATAAATAAATAAATAATAAATAAATATAAGACACGCCTCACTGGGCCACACAGAGCCATCTAGTCCCAAATTAAGGTACTATTAAGTACCCTGTCGTATGGGGTACTAGACAACCGATAATCTTACTTATACTTTTTTTTTGTAAATACATACTTATAATACATAGAAAACACCCAGACCAGTACAAACAGACATGGTCATGCACACAAATATTTGTACTGTGCGGGGATCGAACCCGCGACCCATGACTCAGAAGCAGCGTTTACTACCACTGATTCAAATAGGTTAAATATGGGTCAATAAGTTTTGGCTGTACGGTAACAGCTTCAAATAGAATAGCATCACCTTTTCTTTTCCAATTGTCAAAAGAAGCGACCAAAAAAGTACTGTCAGAATAAAATGGACAGCGGCGTCTTCGCGTGATTATCATCATTATCATCATAGCCAGCTTATATCGGTCCACTGCCCGGACACGAGCCTCTCCAAAAGGAGGTCTTTGACGTTTTCGTCAGGCGAGCTGGCCATCGCAGTATGGCCAATAGTAGACAAAATATGCTGCTGCTCGTCTTCTTCGGGTCGTACTCCTTTAATCGCCTCTTTCGACACACATAATAAGAGAAGAGATGGTTCTATTTTTTTAATGTGCCGACACTTCACGACTAAGCGTTAATATTATGCCAAATTTCTACTTTTGGGGACACTGATATGACTGAATTAAAGTAGAAGCTTTTAAAATCTAGAGGGTGTAAGAACGTTCTCGTAACATGTTCTAATTTTGATCAGTATGATAGCTTTACAAGGAGTTAATATTTAGTGTCCTTTCAACATACATTAACAGCTGAATGTTTAAAAACATACTTCAATATTGAAATACCTGTTCCCAAACTGAAATCTATACACAAACAGACAGTCGGAATAAATCGTCGTTAACATCGGCAGATGTAAATACGCCGCTCATTACTTCGCAGGTACAAAAACTATGTTGATTCGAATTGTTTCCTTCGCTAGTGTCCGTTGAATAAAACATTGAATTGTCGGCACTCCCGTGTTGTTCTCGGCTAATTTATTAATTCAATTAATTAATTAGTATTCAGGTAAGACGCGAGTGTTTGTTTAAGATTTAGAATACTTGTTTTAAGGCTTGCACAGTTACGCGGTTTTTAAATCAGTTAATATAATATCCTTTGAGAGAGAAAAAAGTAGGTATGAACTACTTTAGGATGAAATGTAGTCATGTAGTACTAGTGCATATCGGTGGCTCACTTACATTTCAGGCTAAAAAAAATTGAATTTGAATTCCTTGAAACTATAACTGTCTAAGACAAGACTCGCAGTCTTCTGGGGTCAGCCTAGACGCCATATCTTCATAGTTTTATAGAAGCTGTAAATTTCCCATCACATACTTACAGCAAGCGTTGGAACCACGGTCAGTTAAGAAGTTTGGGTAGCAGGCGTGTTGGATTAAGAATCTCTTCGAACATTTTGACGTCGGTTAAACTGAACTTTTACACAATTACAAAAGTATAAAACTACAAATAATTTTAAATGGTTTTTTTTCTCCTTTTAATTTGGGGATGTAAAGTGTTATTTTACACACCTTTGCTATTAGGCTACTATGGGGTTAGGGTATGTATATTGCTGCTATATATATGTAGTTTATAATACCCGTTTTTTTTTAGTTCCGTCTGATAGGTATACTCTTTTTTTTTCTCTCTAAATTGTTAAGTTTTTTTTTTGTTTTTGAATGTCGCACCGCCTACAAAACATTTCAGTTTGACCCAAAGGTTTGACTGGTAGAGAATGCCATCTGGTATGGCATGTCCATCTTTTGTATATTCTTACTATTTGTGCAATAAAGTTTAAATAAATAAATAAAAAATACTGTGACTTAAAATTAATACATAAACGGCTATAGTTACTGCCTTTGATAAGATATGATATATTAATGATTATTAAAATGATAGGAACGTGTGGCTTTAAATTGCCCCAGCTTGCACTGGCATATATCTTATGCAAACATTTTATTAAATAAGAGGCTGACAATAGTGACCGAGTTTCTTGCACTGCTTCTTCTCGGCACTAGCCCACATTTGTCCCGAAGCAGTGGTAAGTTTTAATATTGGGACGTGTGAAAGCGCCTCCAGGTGCCTATTTGCAAGAACAAAACTGATTTGACTGATTTTATGTCGTATTATAGGTAATTTCAAATCAGATAATTCAATTTTTTTGGGCGGTTCAGTCGCCAGAACAACAGGAGTTTCGAATTGTCGAAAATTGTTCAGGTTTGTGATCACCAACCCGCATTTGGTAAGCGTGGTGATTATGCCTGTACCCATCATTGCTGTGGTAGCTTGAATTGAATGATGGAGGCCTTTGCCCTGCAGTATACCGTTACTTATTTTACTTTATTTTTTAAAGGTTTACCTCTATTGTACCTTTATTAAATAGCTCCTCTAAAACTTAGTTCTGAAATTAATAAGATAAATTTGACAATCATCCTTGCCGTTTTAACAACGTAATAACCAGCTTATCTTGCCAAAAATCGACTCGAACATATTTTATAGAATTTATTTCGGAAACAATCGAAGTTTAAATTCGAGATAAAACTTGGCAACACTTCGGATCTCAATTATTCGTCTGAGGAACTCGTACAATCCCGTTTGGCATCGTTTTTACTATAATAACGATGCGAATAAAATTATTAACAAGGCTTCGTTTTCAGTTTGGCAATGGGACAAGTGATTGATTGACGATCGATGAAAATGGCGCCAACAAAATAGAAAATAAATGTTACTAAAATTTTTTCTGTGGCGCCGGCAGGTTAAAAGCAATATAGCATAATAAGCATATAGCCACAAAGCAAATAGCACCACCCTTTCTTTTCCTGTGGGTGTCGTAACAGGTGACTAAAGGAGTACTGCCAGAAGGAGACGAGCAAAAGCGTTTTCCCTCCAAGATTGCATGGCCAAACTGCGCTCGCCAACCCCAGGCGGGGTGGTAGGATCTACCTAGTGGTCCACCCTGGGCAACAGCATCTTTGGTTTTCTATCCAATGATGACGGCTAACAGATTCCTCTACAGTGGTAGGCTTCGTAAGAGGCCGCCTGGATGCTACCACCCTCCTGCCGGCGTCCAGCGCCAAACAGTTTTTCCGAGTTCCGCTGGTGTGTGGGAGAACCAGTGCCTCTGGGTAAGCTCGCTCCATCTTAGGCTTCTTCTTAACCGTAGAGTTAAGTATGTAGTCAAGAACAAGCCCATTGATTATAAAAAAAGGCGTGGCGACAATGGCAAAATTCTCCTTTTCTAGAATTCTGCGTCCAGCAGTGGACTAGCTGGCTAGCTATAATGATAATGATAATGAAAACTTTTCTACCTTTACTTGTGGTTACATTTAAACAAAAAAAAACCTTTTGCAGGTAGATAAATAGTAGAAAACATTTTTGAATACAGGGAATTCTGTTATACAAAAAATGCACGTTGACTTAAAAACTTTTTATTTTTTACTATCACTTATTTGTCATTCATGACACGCTTTAGTAACAAAATGCGACTAAATTAAGATTTTCATCTCACCCCCCAGTTAGATACCATGTAAGTCGCTACCATAAAATTGGATCAGACTTAGTGTAATTGAACATACTTCTAAGCTGAGAGTATGTGCTCATGTTCAAGGATTACTACACATAATAGGCTTAGGTAAATAGCTGAGTATTGTGCGTGTATAATGGCCAATATTGGTTACCAACCTTCTGACATAGATAGGCTTGTCAAAGTTTAGTTGCTTAAATATTTTTGCTAATTTAATAACTTTGATACATTTTCGCTACACGACTGTTTAGAAAAGTTTTTTTTTATAATCAATTGGCTTGCTCTTGACTACATACTTAACTCTACGGTTAAGAAGAGACCTAAGATGGAGCGAACTTACCCAGGAAGTGGCACTGGTTCTCCCACACACCAGCGGAACACAGAAAAACTGTTTGGTGCTGGACTCCGGCAGGAGGGTGGTAGCATCCAGGCAGCCTCTTACGAAGCCTACCACCGCAGAGGGATCTGTTAGCCGTCATCATTGGTTAGAAAACCAAACATGCCGTTGCCCATGCTGGACCACTAGGAGGTAGATCCCACTACCCCGATATTGAAGGATGTATAGCGGAATCGAAACCCCATCAGGCAATTTGACGTTTCAACCGGCACTAATATTAAACTATTTTTGCGTCTGAATCCCGTGCGGCAATTAGACATTTCACCTGACCGGGCTACCACGACCGTGGTCACAGTCTGACTGACCCGGTCGAAACGTCGGGCAATAAAAAGGTGTGTTCGTGTTTGAATCCCGTTAGAGAATTTGACGTTTCAGCTGACTGGGTAACGCTGACCGTGGTCACAAGCTGACTGGCCTGGTCGAAACTTCAGGCATAAAAAAGTATGTTCACGTTTAAACACCGTAAGGCAATTTGACATTTTTTTTTTTAATTCATTATTTCAATCGACCGACGACTCGGGTCACACCGACCGCGGTCACAGGGTTACTGACTCGGTCGAAACGAGCAATAAATGAATCAAGTATGTTTAAATCCCATTACAAATTTTTATTAATTTATTCAAAATAAGACTTTTTGGGTTGACTAAGCGGGTTATTAATATCCGATAGGCCGATAATCTGGTTTAAGGATGTGTTTAGGCGTGCCAGAGTTCTTTTGTTTGATCACGCGCTTCTAAAAAGAGCTGAGATACTGCAGTATATTTATACAGAGTGTCATTTCATTAAATGTTTTTACAATAATCTAACTTGTTCTAATAAAAAAGAAACTGATAGTTATAAAAACCTTTAAAAAAGTTAAAATGACACTAAAAACAAACTCAAAAGTTCATGTAGCCATCGTAAAATTAGAGTTATTTTTCTAACCTCAACCACATCATTTTGTCTCTGTTACGTTCACCCGTAATTATGTATAGTGGGGCTTATAAGATTACCGGAAGGAAGACAAAATGCCGTCTATTCACTTCCGTTTAAGGGAAATTTGATGAGATGTTGTGCCGCGTAACACGATTACCGTCTGTACCAATCTATTTTAATTAAATTTCAAACTATTTATTACTCTGTAAAGAGAGAAGAAAGGTAGGAAGGCAACGTGATTTTAATATTTTATTTATTTTATTTATTTAAGCTTTATTGCACAAACGAACAGTTATTGTACAAAAGGTGGACTTAATGCCACGAGGCATTCTCTGCCAGTCTACCATCGGGCTAAACAGAAATGCTTAGTAAACGGTGCGATAAAAAAAAAAAAAGTTATTAAATAAAATAATCAATAAAAAAAAAATATTACTAAACTACAGAAAATACATATACTTACATATAAACTAAACACTAATATTTAGACAATTATTATACATACTAAATACATGTAAAATATTAACATATACATACATACATACATAAATAGCTCAAACCATTAACTAAATACTCTAAGATAAATAGTGACAAAAATATATTAATATAAATGGCGACAAGTATGGTGAAAGCAATGTTCATGTTGATGATTCCAATTGCTTCAGAAAATGAGACCGGACATTTTTCTTAAAAGTGTATTTACAGGACGATTGTTTGATGTTTTCGGGCAGAGAATTCCAGAGCCGAGTGGATTGAAGAACAAAGGAATTGGAGACAAAGCTAGTGCGGTGCGAAGGGATAGAAAGTGTGAGTTTGTTAGAGGAGCGCAGCTGACGCGGATGGGTCGAGCTAAGAAGAGCAAATTGAGACTTTAAATAAGAAGGAGAGTTGGGATCGTGTAAGATAGAAAATAGGGTGCATAAAATTCTGACGTTACGTCGAAGACAAAGTGGAAGCCATTGGAGCTGCAAACGGTGCTGAGAGATATGATTGTATTTACGTAAGCAGTAGATGAAACGCACACAGTTGTTCAATAAACGATCCAATTTATTAAGAAGGGATTGGTTCAAGTCGGAGTAGCACACATCAGCATAATCAATGAGAGGGAGGACAAGTGATTGGACAAGGGAAATTTTGGTTTTGACCGGGAAAAAATGTTTAAACCTGTAGAGGGAGCGTAGTGTGGCATTGACCTTTCGACTAACTTCATCCACATGGGCAATCCAACTAAGCGTGGAATCTATGTATAGACCCAGGTTTTTGACACATGAACAGTACGGGATAACTACTCCATCAAAGCATACCGGATCGACACTGGAAAAATCAATACGACAAATTTGCCGCTGGCTACCAACAATAATAGCTTGGCATTTGTTGGGGTTTACAGCAACACCATAACGATCTGACCAAGAAGAAATGTTCTTGAGATCATCATTAAGTTTTCCCACGGCAAGATCTAATTCGTCATAGCGGCACTGCTGGTATAGTTGGAGATCATCAGCATACAGATGGTGTGACGAGCCAATTTCGAGAGTAATAGAATTTATGAAAATTGAGAATAACAAAGGAGATAGTATGCCTCCCTGGGGCACACCGGCAAGCAGATCAAGCCAGTGGGAAATATTTTGATCTACACGAACCGCCTGCCGGCGATCCCGTAAGTAGGAGGCAAACCATTCCAAAGCGTCTGAAGTAAAATTAAAATAAGCTAATAGAGATAATAGGACATCATGGTCAACTGTATTGAAAGCATTAGAGAAGTCAATAAGAACAAGGACGGTAACTTTTCCATGCTCCATGCCATCTCTAATGTCCTCGGTGACTTTAAGTAAAGCAGTGCTGGTGCTGTGGCCAGGACGAAAGCCAGATTGAAATGTGCTTAAAAGATTATTGGCAAAGATGAATTTTGACATTTGGGAGTGGACAACGGCCTCCAGAACTTTGGATAGGAACGGGAGGATGGAAATGGGCCTAAAATTATTAAGTGCGCTTGGGATGGATATCTTAGGAACAGGAACAACAAAGGCTTTGCCCCAGATACTAGGATACGAGCCAGAGCTGATGGAGAAGTTGATAATATGGGTTATGTAGGGGAGAACCTCGTTAATAATCATTAAGATCATTTTGCGACTAATATTATCAAAACCAACAGCATTAGATTTTATGGACATAACAATTTTCCTGACCACGTCATCAGACACCTGCAAGAAGGAGAAGGACTCAAGTGCAAGAGGGGGCTTGGAAGCAATTTCGGAGAGAGTGTTAGATTTAATACCTTGATCTAAGGCAGAAGTGGAAGAAAAATGAATATTAAGATCATCCGGTGAGAAAGAAGTAGAAATGGGGGTTTTAACAGAGTTATCGATTTTTTTAATATCGATATAAATTAGTTTATTTTGAGGCACATGTTAAAATTTTGAAAATATTCTGATTCAAATCATTTAAATCTCCAATTCGAATTTCAAATAGAATTTTCAGCATTCGAATTTTCCAATACAATGTTGATAAGCAATTTTAAAATTAGAATTATTTTAACATTACAAGCTAACCGCCACCGCTCCGCAGATTGACCGCCTTTGTTTGTTCGAAGTTTAAAAAACAAAGGTTTTTGAATAACGAATATGTTAAATACCCATTGACTGATTTGCACAATAAAAAGAATCCGTTTTTTGTCCGTAATAAAGGAGCGAAATGTACACGTGCCGCATACATTGAAATCAAACCCCTGTCTAAAATATCGGATATTTATTTTCAAATGGAAATTCGTAATTAAAACATCGATACAGAGTATTTATTACTTTCATTCGTATTCGATTCAAAACGATTCATAATATACAAATGTCGATGCTGAAATTTGCAACCTTAATAAAAAAAGGTTCGCTGTCTAAAAACAAAACAATTGTTACGTAGCCTACTTGTGTATTGCTTATGGAAGAAGAGATTTGCTCTTCCATCTGTTGTTCAAAGAAAAAAACTTTAAACTTTTTTTACCAAAATGGATTTAATAGATTTTGTGAATTTCAATTTCTTGTTGCTAAAACTTTCTAGTTCCAGAGTTTCGTGTTTATTTGATTTTATTATATGAAGACAAAACAGGGGCTTATTAGAAAAGTTCACCTGGCAAAGCCTATTTTGTCTCATCGTCCGCCCACAGTCTACATCTGAACATAACGTCCAAACGCAGCATTTCACCGCGTAGCAGATAAGTTGACATTCGCATTTTGAACAAAAATGAAGAGAAGACGTTGCTGCCGTCTTCTTCTGAGACCTTTGGCAGTACATTTTAGTCGCCTCTATGAAACCCATAGAACATGAACATTTCGACGTGGCAAGGATCGGGTTGGAGTGAAGAAGATGAGCAAATTGTGAATTAATCAATCAGTGCTCCAAATCTCCACAGCCGTCAGTGGAAACACCGCCTAAGGTCATATCCCCAAGACGCTTTATCAAGGATTTATTTAACCTTTATTGATAGGCATTTCTAGACATTTCCAATCAAAAGTATCATAACCTATCCGAAATTAACCCTCATCAGAGGAAAGGTTTGGCAAAATCTTCCATCCGTCATTCGGTAAAGTTTGATAAATGTCGGCGCACACTTACCCCGGGCGCACCTGGCAGACAATATAGTAATGGACGCCCTACATTGCTCACAACACTCCATCGCTTGATTAATGAATCGAACGGAGCTAGCGATCGATGTGGTAATTCCAATTCTATACGTTAGCAGCTTGAACTAGTGTTGTTGATTGCTTTCATTAGCAATTAGTGGATGAGTTTTCAGACAGTTTTTATATGTCACACCTGTTGTAATTAAGTGATCGATCATTGATAGCAGCAGACAATCCAATTGGTTTGATTCATGGTCTGGTCAATATAGGAAACGATGAGTTAAAGACTTTTGTTTGGAGGCATATTGAGCTAGTGGAGGAACCCGTGGCAGGATCGAAGTCACAACATTTCAATCAAAGCTTATGCTTCTAAAAAGTGGCTCAATAAACTCGGGCACCAGATTATCTTGATCATTGCATCCTTGTTGAATCATGAAACAGCCTATAGATTTGAACTTGAACTTGAATTTGAACTGCTAGAAATAGCTCCCTCTAGCTTCGGGCTACGGGCACTTAATGCATCGATGCGAGTGGAACACTGATCATTAATCCGTAAGGTGAGATCTGCCCATACTTTTGTCTTTCAGTTCTCTACTGACACTGAATAATCTTTCTCCACAAAATTAGTCAGTCCTGCCGACGATGAAGCATGATTTGGGGTGGTGGAATCTACCTTCTAGTGGTCCACCCTGTGGTTCATCCATCTTTGGTTTTCTAACCAATGATGATGGCTTACAGATCCCTTTGCGGTGGTAGGCTTCGTAAGAGGCCGCCTGGATGCTACCACCCTCCTGCCGGAATCCAGCGCAAAACAATTTTTCTGTATTCTGCTGGTGTGTGAGAGAACCAGTGCCACTTTCTAGGTAAGCTCGCTCCATCTTAGGCTTCTTTTTCACCATATAGTTAAGTATGTAGTCAAGAGCAAGCCCATTGTGTATTAAAAAAGAAGCACACTATCACTTAATTTCACTATCCACTTATTTGTCATTCATGACACGCTTTAGTAACAAAATGCGACTAAATTAAGATTTTCATCTCACCCCCCAGTTAGATACCATGTAAGTCGCTACCATAAAATTGGATCAGACTTAGTGTAATTGAACATACTTCTAAGCTGAGAGTATGTGCTCATGTTCAAGGATTACTACACATAATAGGCTTAGGTAAATAGCTGAGTATTGTGCGTGTATAATGGCCAATATTGGTTACCAACCTTCTGACATAGATAGGCTTGTCAAAGTTTAGTTGCTTAAATATTTTTGCTAATTTAATAACTTTGATACATTTTCGCTACACGACTGTTTAGAAAAGTTTTTTTTTATAATCAATTGGCTTGCTCTTGACTACATACTTAACTCTACGGTTAAGAAGAGACCTAAGATGGAGCGAACTTACCCAGGAAGTGGCACTGGTTCTCCCACACACCAGCGGAACACAGAAAAACTGTTTGGTGCTGGACTCCGGCAGGAGGGTGGTAGCATCCAGGCAGCCTCTTACGAAGCCTACCACCGCAGAGGGATCTGTTAGCCGTCATCATTGGTTAGAAAACCAAACATGCCGTTGCCCATGCTGGACCACTAGGAGGTAGATCCCACTACCCCGATATTGAAGGATGTATAGCGGAATCGAAACCCCATCAGGCAATTTGACGTTTCAACCGGCACTAATATTAAACTATTTTTGCGTCTGAATCCCGTGCGGCAATTAGACATTTCACCTGACCGGGCTACCACGACCGTGGTCACAGTCTGACTGACCCGGTCGAAACGTCGGGCAATAAAAAGGTGTGTTCGTGTTTGAATCCCGTTAGAGAATTTGACGTTTCAGCTGACTGGGTAACGCTGACCGTGGTCACAAGCTGACTGGCCTGGTCGAAACTTCAGGCATAAAAAAGTATGTTCACGTTTAAACACCGTAAGGCAATTTGACATTTTTTTTTTTAATTCATTATTTCAATCGACCGACGACTCGGGTCACACCGACCGCGGTCACAGGGTTACTGACTCGGTCGAAACGAGCAATAAATGAATCAAGTATGTTTAAATCCCATTACAAATTTTTATTAATTTATTCAAAATAAGACTTTTTGGGTTGACTAAGCGGGTTATTAATATCCGATAGGCCGATAATCTGGTTTAAGGATGTGTTTAGGCGTGCCAGAGTTCTTTTGTTTGATCACGCGCTTCTAAAAAGAGCTGAGATACTGCAGTATATTTATACAGAGTGTCATTTCATTAAATGTTTTTACAATAATCTAACTTGTTCTAATAAAAAAGAAACTGATAGTTATAAAAACCTTTAAAAAAGTTAAAATGACACTAAAAACAAACTCAAAAGTTCATGTAGCCATCGTAAAATTAGAGTTATTTTTCTAACCTCAACCACATCATTTTGTCTCTGTTACGTTCACCCGTAATTATGTATAGTGGGGCTTATAAGATTACCGGAAGGAAGACAAAATGCCGTCTATTCACTTCCGTTTAAGGGAAATTTGATGAGATGTTGTGCCGCGTAACACGATTACCGTCTGTACCAATCTATTTTAATTAAATTTCAAACTATTTATTACTCTGTAAAGAGAGAAGAAAGGTAGGAAGGCAACGTGATTTTAATATCGATATAAATTAGTTTATTTTGAGGCACATGTTAAAATTTTGAAAATATTCTGATTCAAATCATTTAAATCTCCAATTCGAATTTCAAATAGAATTTTCAGCATTCGAATTTTCCAATACAATGTTGATAAGCAATTTTAAAATTAGAATTATTTTAACATTACAAGCTAACCGCCACCGCTCCGCAGATTGACCGCCTTTGTTTGTTCGAAGTTTAAAAAACAAAGGTTTTTGAATAACGAATATGTTAAATACCCATTGACTGATTTGCACAATAAAAAGAATCCGTTTTTTGTCCGTAATAAAGGAGCGAAATGTACACGTGCCGCATACATTGAAATCAAACCCCTGTCTAAAATATCGGATATTTATTTTCAAATGGAAATTCGTAATTAAAACATCGATACAGAGTATTTATTACTTTCATTCGTATTCGATTCAAAACGATTCATAATATACAAATGTCGATGCTGAAATTTGCAACCTTAATAAAAAAAGGTTCGCTGTCTAAAAACAAAACAATTGTTACGTAGCCTACTTGTGTATTGCTTATGGAAGAAGAGATTTGCTCTTCCATCTGTTGTTCAAAGAAAAAAACTTTAAACTTTTTTTACCAAAATGGATTTAATAGATTTTGTGAATTTCAATTTCTTGTTGCTAAAACTTTCTAGTTCCAGAGTTTCGTGTTTATTTGATTTTATTATATGAAGACAAAACAGGGGCTTATTAGAAAAGTTCACCTGGCAAAGCCTATTTTGTCTCATCGTCCGCCCACAGTCTACATCTGAACATAACGTCCAAACGCAGCATTTCACCGCGTAGCAGATAAGTTGACATTCGCATTTTGAACAAAAATGAAGAGAAGACGTTGCTGCCGTCTTCTTCTGAGACCTTTGGCAGTACATTTTAGTCGCCTCTATGAAACCCATAGAACATGAACATTTCGACGTGGCAAGGATCGGGTTGGAGTGAAGAAGATGAGCAAATTGTGAATTAATCAATCAGTGCTCCAAATCTCCACAGCCGTCAGTGGAAACACCGCCTAAGGTCATATCCCCAAGACGCTTTATCAAGGATTTATTTAACCTTTATTGATAGGCATTTCTAGACATTTCCAATCAAAAGTATCATAACCTATCCGAAATTAACCCTCATCAGAGGAAAGGTTTGGCAAAATCTTCCATCCGTCATTCGGTAAAGTTTGATAAATGTCGGCGCACACTTACCCCGGGCGCACCTGGCAGACAATATAGTAATGGACGCCCTACATTGCTCACAACACTCCATCGCTTGATTAATGAATCGAACGGAGCTAGCGATCGATGTGGTAATTCCAATTCTATACGTTAGCAGCTTGAACTAGTGTTGTTGATTGCTTTCATTAGCAATTAGTGGATGAGTTTTCAGACAGTTTTTATATGTCACACCTGTTGTAATTAAGTGATCGATCATTGATAGCAGCAGACAATCCAATTGGTTTGATTCATGGTCTGGTCAATATAGGAAACGATGAGTTAAAGACTTTTGTTTGGAGGCATATTGAGCTAGTGGAGGAACCCGTGGCAGGATCGAAGTCACAACATTTCAATCAAAGCTTATGCTTCTAAAAAGTGGCTCAATAAACTCGGGCACCAGATTATCTTGATCATTGCATCCTTGTTGAATCATGAAACAGCCTATAGATTTGAACTTGAACTTGAATTTGAACTGCTAGAAATAGCTCCCTCTAGCTTCGGGCTACGGGCACTTAATGCATCGATGCGAGTGGAACACTGATCATTAATCCGTAAGGTGAGATCTGCCCATACTTTTGTCTTTCAGTTCTCTACTGACACTGAATAATCTTTCTCCACAAAATTAGTCAGTCCTGCCGACGATGAAGCATGATTTGGGGTGGTGGAATCTACCTTCTAGTGGTCCACCCTGTGGTTCATCCATCTTTGGTTTTCTAACCAATGATGATGGCTTACAGATCCCTTTGCGGTGGTAGGCTTCGTAAGAGGCCGCCTGGATGCTACCACCCTCCTGCCGGAATCCAGCGCAAAACAATTTTTCTGTATTCTGCTGGTGTGTGAGAGAACCAGTGCCACTTTCTAGGTAAGCTCGCTCCATCTTAGGCTTCTTTTTCACCATATAGTTAAGTATGTAGTCAAGAGCAAGCCCATTGTGTATTAAAAAAGAAGCACACTATCACTTAATTTTTATGATGATCGGAAGAACTATATCAATAGCATTGTTTATCATGCAGATAATCACCATGTTTCTCAGTCCACATCTGTCATGCTTAGGAAAAATGCTGTAAAAGGATCTCTAGGAATCGATTATATCAGTCTCTGTTTAAAGATATTTCGGGGCTTTTAAACTCTGCCTAACCTAGTTGAATTAACCGTGACACTTTTGATAATAAGGAAGACAAAGTTAACAAGAGGCTTAGTTAATTAAATTGAAATAATGATTTCCATTCCTAAACTGTACAAAATTGTGAGTTCATAGTTTCAGGGGACCATAGATTGTAAAGTTTTCTCATAGATTTTTTACAAACGCAAACACGCCATGGGTACCGTTTTGGCATGCAAGCTCGCACTCTCGCATTGGCAGCGGTCCAGACACGTCTTGAGTACGTATTTTGGGGGGAGGCCGAGTGAGAGACATTTAGCGGGGGAAACCCCTAAAAGCTAAGTCTAAGTATCCGTTCTGAATTTAAAACTACCGAGACTATTATCACTATGTTGGTGGCTTCCTTTCGTAAGCTCGACTTTATCTGGGACAGCGTGAAAATACTTCTTATCTGTTGTAGTTACTCGTATATTGTTTTTGTTACAGTCTGCTAATCTTTGAGACTCTTCAACCTTCATGGTACTTTCAACCTTACTGTTTAGATTTTAAAAGTCATGCACACCTTCAAGTCTAGAGCCTTCGTTTGACTTCCGTGTACTGGTGTACGCACCGATTTTAAAAGTAACGCAGACTGAAGTTTAAAGTACAATCTGCGGATAGATTAATGTAGAAAAGCTAGCTTTTTATATTGCTACGAGTCTGGGTAATGAATATTATGATACTTTGGTTTGGGCCTGGAAGGAGTTTTGCCTCATGCAAGTCAGAACAAAACAGTCACATCAGAGGCCCGTAACAGGCGGCAAAAAAAAATCTGACATTAGATCACCCTTGAAGGATAATCACCCGATAAAAAGGCAGAGATAGGCACCTACATCATACTAACATCATAAGCGTATAACTTGCACCAAACCGATCCTTACAAGCGTCGCAAACAACTCGCCGTGAACCGTCTAGCGGGCCCATACATTTTTCTGCCGGTACTTACATCATGCCTCGTAATTAATTCTTACTTTTCGCTAACGACGGCAAGACGAGGGTTACTGGCCGGTAATAATTAAAAGTAAAATTTAGAACGAAGGTTTAAAATACTTAACTCTTTTAAAAGCTTCATTGCTGATCGACAGGCAAAGGTATTATATTGAGGCACAGACAGCAGCACGTCAACCTATAATAAAACGTCAAATTTTCTCAATTGATATTTATCTCTACTTGTTGGACTTAAAGTTGAAAATCAGTTCAATGACCTTTAACTTTTTGGGTAGCTTGACCTGCTGTTGGATGTACATTCGTTGTTTTTGATTTCGAGACCAGTGCTTATAGTTACTTGCTTTAGGATCAAACCAATGTACTTAAGTCATGTTGTCCACACTAATTATTATAATTTTTTTTTATTTAAAAAAAAACGTATTCTAATTATCCCGCTTAGCAGGCGAGTTAGCGATCACATTTTGACCAATGGGAGAGAGGACGCTGTTGCTTATCTTTTTCTAAAGGTACTCCTTGAGTTGTCTCTTACTAAACTCATATAGGAAGAGAAATGATAGTACAATGCTTTTGTGGAGGCACCACGGGATACTATGAACGTTAATTTTAATCAATAACATTTTTTTAAATAACGTTATTCAAGAATAGCGCTAGATTTTGATAAATGCTCTCAAATTGATCTCGCTATAAGCCTTAGTATAAAACTGTTATTGGATGCTGTCACCGGCATGCACCAAGTCTTCAGAAGTGTGTCATTGACAAATCGAGTGTGATTCAACTTCGGAGAGCTGTAAGCCATCGACAGTAGAGCTGTGCTTGCGAAAACAGAACAACATATCGATAACCTTATCTTATTAAAATTAAAAATATGAATGGTTTGGGGATGCTTGTTACTCAATTACGACATAACTACTAAACAGATTGGAATTTGGAACAGAGATAGAATTTTGTCTGGAACACTGGTTTTATTTTGTATATCCGCTTCGTTTTCACAGGATAATTATAGTTTAAATGTACAAAATTCCATGATACGAGTTTCACATAACAAGTCATAATAAAATTATTAAGTATAACTAGCAGTTTCCCACGACTTTTTCTCGTGAGAATTCGTTAATAAAAGTTAAAAGTAAGGATATTCCATCATTACCTATTTTTATAATAATATTCTAAAACATGCCACACTGGGCCACACAAAGTCATCTCGACCCAAATAAACTACTACTACAATTACTACTACCACATACGGAAAACTACTTAGCTTAGCGTATGGGGTACAGGCAACCGATAAACTTACTTAATAATAAATAATAATAAATATTTTAAGACATGCCTCACTGGGCCACACAGAGCCATCTAGTCCCAAATTAAGCTACTATTAAGTACCCTGTCGTATGGGGTACTAGACAACCGATAAACTTAGATATATATATATATATTTTTTGTAAATATATACTTATAATACATAGAAAACACCCAGACCAGTACAAACAGACATGTTCATGCACACAAATATTTGTACTGTGCGGGGATCGAACCCACGACCCGTGGCTCAGAAGCAATATAGAAAACAAATATTGTTATATTTATTGAAATAAATCATTCACGACCTTTGTGAAATGAGTATGTGTTCCTTGCGTTTGCTAAACGTAGACAAACGAACGTAACGTTATTTTAGTCATTTAGAGCATACGGACAGTCGCATGCGCATCTGACAGCTCTTTGTCGTTGACAGATCAATAACCAAAACAACAAAACTCGATTATTATTGAAGTGAAATTAAATGTGTTTTAATAATGAAACAATGAATGTATTAACTAAACGTGAGTATTTAGAGATTAGTGCGCAGCTCAGAAATCACAACGTGGCAGGGGCCAGCACATAGCTCTAGTAGTCCCCTTTAGTCACACTGTAAGTGTATGAACTAAAGGTTGTGAGTTCAATTCCCACATAAGACAGTTATTTTTTTATTAATGGTGTATTTTTAATCGTACAATTTAGTATCTCGGAAAAATGTAAACAATCTGAATTTAGCTTAAGTTTTATTTCAGCCTTGAATCTATTGGCCTGTAAAATTTCATACTGACATATAATACGTCGTCGATCCACAAAATTTAAACGAAAGTGCTACCTTAACGAGGGTACGATCTATCTAGATTATGCAGCTTTATATAGTTTAGCAATATATCATAAGGTATAAAACCGAATATTTTGCGCAACAAAGGTTACGCAATTCAGGTGAACGCAAATCCCCATCGGCAATATTTTATTTTACCCAAATCTCATTACGGGCGCGTGCCAAATTGATATTTACCACGGTCCGCATCAATAAACATAATTTCGTTCGCAAATTCGAACAAACCATGGGACAGTAAACTGGAAAGGTTTTGGTGGAAATTAAAATGGTTTTAGAAGAATATTTTCAGTATACTAATTTAGTTTGAATACCGGATCAAGATCCCGAGTTCGATCTGCGAGTAAAAGTTTCGAATAGGTATTAGAACATTGCTCGGGTTTGTGATCACCAACCCGCATTAGGCAAGCGTGGTGATTATGCCAGCACGCATCATTGCTGTGGTAACTTGAATTCAATGATGGATGCCTTTTCCCTGCAGTGGGATGACTATAGGCTGATACTTTACTTTACTTTACTTTTTACCGGATCAAGATCCCGTGTTTGATCTTGCAATAAAAGTTTTAAATATTAGAACATTGCTCGGGCTTATGATCACCAACCTGTATTTGGCAAGCGAAGTGATTATGCCAGTACCCATCATTGCTATTGTAACTTGAATTCAATGATGGAGGCCTTTTCCCTGCAGTAAAATTAAAGGCCATCACTCACACACACATTTTCACACTAATTAATTCTTTCTTGATCAATATTATAAGTGTTATATTCCGAGGTTTCTACCATGTACCATGATTATAATGAGTTTCAGATATTTTTGCACTGTTGCAAGCGCCATGATCACGAAAGAAAACTAGAAGTTGCAGAGGCTGCTATGTCTCCAGCATTGGATTTATATAGGCTTATGATCATGCTGATAATTATAATGATGACGCTCTAAAACCTTGTGTTTCAGAAAACTATTTTCAATTGGTAAAATAACTAGCTAAGGCTATAATGCTTCGTAATACAGCTTTTGAGGCTTCCAACAATATAATTCAGTCAGAACGAGGATATTTTTACAAGATGATTAAAATTTGAAATTAGGATAACGCCTTAATTTATTCATTGTAAAATTTAAGCAATTCTCTGTCAAATATTTTTGGTAATCAGATGACCAACTTCTGTTTTGTATATTTATGAAAATACATTTACCTAATGAACCTTTTGTACTTAATCTTATTCAAAAATTTCTCATAATACAATGCAGGAAGGTCTAAAATAGCATCCATCTTTGTCGCAAACTTTGTTGGACTTACCGCCATACCTTCAGCCGCTAATTAAAAGATAATGAAGAATCTCCAAAGTGAAATATGTAAATTGGTTCAAAATTGAACCTTCACTTATAAAAAAAGGAATAACAGTAAAATCATATCTACCTATTAATGCAGAAGCTAATTTCTTTGATTGTTTTGTTTATTGAATTGTTATTTGATTAGTTAAAAATGTAGAAACATCATTAAATAAGAATAGGCTTTATTTACAACTACTGCTTGAATTCATATTGGTGTATAATAAAACTATTTATGTCTCTTCTTTCTCCATATTTTATTTTTATGTGATACGTTATTTTATTGTTGCATATAAAATAGAGGTTTTTATTTCGACTTCCGTAGTTAGTTTCTAAGTTAAATAATTTGATACGTTAGACTATCAATGACTTAGAAGATAAAAATCAAAGAAAAAAAAAGTATCAACAAAAACAAGCATAGCATGAGTTTGAAGCGAGAGTAGACAACAATAATATGATTGTCAAAATACGATAGCCCAAAAGCCCCTCTATCGTGGCGATTGTGGTGAAATCTTCCTTTTCAAGAGTCCGCGTACAGGAGTGAACTAATAAGGGCTGATGATGATAATAAGGCTCAAAACTTTCACAATCACTACCATACAAGTTATTTGTCACGAGATTTCTACCAAGTACTTGTATCTGTTGCAAGCGATGGCGCTTGATGGCAGAAAAATCCGAAACTCATAAAAAACAAAGTGCATTGTAGAAATCTCAAAACCTAATTCATATGACGATAGTGTGAACCGATGTGCGTGATCTGTATTAATGTTGGGAGTTTTTTAACAGCGATCAAACCCACTGTCTTCATTTCTAGTGCTTCTTATGCGTGGGGTTCTTTTCACTCGGTTCTCCTCAGGGTCGTGATGACGTATCTATCTCAATTATACCGTCGGTTATACCCTCATGAGGATAAGGTTGAAGGAAATGAGATCCTTATTTATTTAGCGATACATCATTTTGGCTGAGGTGGAATTCCGGGTAGATATTCACAAAAATATCCTTAGAGAAAAGTTTTATGCATAAAATTTTATTTTTAAAATCAAAAATACAAAAGATCAAAATGATCAATCATAAAATATTGTATGATACAACGCATCTTTTTAATGCGGGCATTTTCTTTTAAATATGAGGAATACAGTTATTTGAAAACTTTATATTGTTGTATTTTGTACGTCTCATATTGATACGATTTGATTGCTCCATATATTATGTATAATTAAATCTCAAAAATAGAAACCGACTCAATCCTTAGAAGTAGAATACCAGAAACAATTAACATTTTATTTGATGACTACAGTGGTGTGGTTTTCAAAGTTTCGCCAGCTTTTAGGTCAAAATACGATCCCCGACGGGGAAACTAAAAAAGGGCATTTTTTATATTATCTCGGGTGTTTGTGGTACCTTCCTTGTTATAATTCACCCAAAAGCAAGTACTGCTATAGTTACTTGCTTTGGGATGTATGTAATGTTGCCTAAATATATTTGTTGTAGAGTTTATTTACCTCTCGTGTCATTAATTTTATAACTGCGTCAAACAGAAATTTTAAATTGTAGAATTTTGCATCTGTTTATGCAATTTTGGATTTTATGGAAAACTAAATTTTCCCCAATTGTTTAATTATGTTTTATATTACATACCTACTTCTTTATCATACATAAAGCTTGTTATATTCGTGGATGCAGCTTAGCTGTCGCCTTAGCCTATCAACAACGCTTGCAGAACTTAGTCTCGCTCTATTTGTCAATGTGGTTGATAAAAGCCGTGGTCAAGTCATGAGCGGAAGCGGCGCGATTTAGTGCAATTCTTAAAAGTATCCGTAATTCCGAGATAAAGTATTACAAATACATGTTCTTAAACACATAAGATAAAATATAAAATCATTTTTTGGTTATAAACAAGTCTATTACAAAAATAACACTATCAAAGTTTATATAAGAAACATAATAATATTAAATGATTTTAAACTCTCGCGATTTGAACACATAATATTGTTACTAAGTCTACTAACGGGTCGTTATCGCGTATAATATTTATAAAGGTACTAGCGTACCCGACAGACGTTGCCCTGTCTTAACTATGAATTGGTAATTAATTTAAAAGATACATTAGATACAAATTTATTTATCGATATTGCAAAATTGTAACCGTTTGCAGCACGCATTCTGTAATGTTATGTCAAACGCCCTAATGTTAAATTAAAAAAGTTTAAATTGTCAAAAAGTTTTCTTAAATTTTCTAACTTTCCGCGCAATTTTCTTAATTTTTTCTTTTATAAGAACATTCTCCTGACAATAACAAACAAAACAAAAAAAGAATTAGCGAAATCGGTCCAGCCATTCACGCGTGATGCGATGACCAAGGGAAATAGGGATTCATTTTTATATATATATATATATATAGGTATACCTATTTATTTACACGACGTTTCGGCTGGATTGCACCAAGCCGTGGTCACGGGCCGACTGATGACTGCTTAACGACGTCTTCGTGAAGAGCGCGGTTCAACACCTACCCCCAACTGATCTTCAATATTTTTGTTTTTCGATATGAAATCGGTATGACACACAACACTGACAGTATCCCCCTGACGGCGAATGAGGGGTTTTTTGGCCGTGTACACTTGCTAATGACTGGGTTCCAAGTTGTTGATAGGCGGTATCCATCTTCGCGGTTGAAATTGACGACCATTTGGATCAGCGGTAGTTAACGCTGCTTCTGAGCCATGGGTCGCGGGTTCGATCCCCGCACAGTACAAATATTTGTGTGCATGAACATGTCTGTTTGTACTGGTCTGGGTGTTTTCTATGTATTATAAGTATGTATTTACAAAAAAAAAGTATATAAGTAAGTTTATCGGTTCTAGTACCCCATACGACAGAGTACTTAATAGTACCTTAATTTGGGACTAGATGGCTCTGTGTGGCCCAGTGAGGCATGTCTTAAAATAATTATTATTTATTTATTTATTTAAATTGTTGTTATGTTTGTTATAATAATGTTATTGTGTCATGCTACTACTATGCAAATTAACCTTACAGATAAGACTTAAACTTGGTAACAACTAAGCTGAAAGGGCACCCAAACTTATAGTGCCTATTTGGTAAGGAATGAGTTTGTATATGGATTTTATTTTTTATTTTTAGCTATGTAATCCACCCCGTGGGATATTTTAAAATTCAATATTTCACGCGTACGATGTCGCTAGCATCAGCTAGTTATGTGACATAAATAACAATATTAGTTGAACTCTCAACACAAATAATAATAATAAATATGTACGATCTATTTGAAATCGACTTTGAAACTTTGGCGCTGCTAAATCATTTGAACGTTAACGGGAATATAAAGGCGATAATAATTTAACGTAGTCATAGGCCTACTGGAAACAGCGATGCTCTCACTCCGTGATCTAGGTTCATATAAATCTACATCCAAATATTTATTTCTCCACTAAAATCGCTTACGGTCAAGCCTCGAACCTACAACACGGTTGGCGAAGCAACAATTCACGCTACGCTCGACCGGGACACCGCCAATTTGTTTGATTGAGCAATACCATACTATATACACTGTGGCCTGCACAACAGATTATATATTTTTGTTGCAAAATAGCACTTATTCCATCGGCATAGGATGCCACTGTTTAGATTGATAGACCGTCTGTACAGACTCTTTCGCAAATCCGCGGAATACTTAATACCAGGCAGGGCCCGACCGATTAATTTGAAAGCCACTGTTTTCGGCTTTTCGCGGGAAGTGCGAAACGCCATCTTCTTTTTATGGCCCCATTCGAAAGCGTTCGGATCTCTATTTATTTAAAGTTTATTGGGTGATATCGGACGGGTATATATTGATGGCTAGGCCAATCACTCAATTGCCGTTATGGTAAAAATAGTAACAGAAAAAGGCTGAGTTTGTATGTGATTCTGTTGACATGATTCTGCTGTTATGTACATAGTGCGGATGCCAAATCAATAAGCTTTTAAAATATTTGAATAGAAAAAAATTGACTACTAGGTCGTCGATCGAGAAATTACCAAGAAGATGATTAAAAATGTTAAATAACTTTCTTCTTGATGCATCTGGTAGTTAATAAATAATTTTTGCATGACTTAATATTGAAAGTAAAAAAACCTTGGTAGGTAATTGTGGTCTGAGTAAAAGTTTGCTTCGAAATTCAAATTGGAAGCACCAAACACAATTCTGTCTAAATATTACTACATCTGTAGTAGCGATTTCATGGTAGAATACATTTTGTAACGGCCGACTGCGGGGCGATTTGATTGGTCCGTTGCATAAGCTAATCCTGTGCTAGATCGACATCACACCATAGATTAGATCTACACGATACTAAACGGAAATTGGAATGCCTGAATAAATTGACGCGTTCAGCTAATCCAATAAAGCTCCCAAGCAGCAAAAAGTAGTCTGGTAAATATCCTAGGAGCATGCATTTTTTGCTCTAATAATAAGCCTATAAACGTTTATAAAGCTCGATTTGGGCGCAGTATATAGGATTATTACACCCTATAGTAGTTTTGTTATAGTCTGGTAAACTGCAATTTGACCTTATAATTGACTTATAATATGCTTTTACAAGATAACAATGCCTATAAAAATCTGGTTAAGGCACAGAATAAGCGCGATTAATCCTTTATGGATTTTGCGCATGCCGTTAGTGGTTTATTTAGTCTTATAATAATCTTAGGCTTGCCGCTATTGGAGTAATTGATCTAATAGTAATTAGCGTGATGCCAATACCAAGCATTCGTTTTTCATTTGGATTAGACACTATTGCTGTGTTGTCTTTTGAAGATAAATATTTTAAAAGGTACCTAATAGAGCAAGAGCCCGTGAACCCCAGACCTTCGTTATTTTATAAAAGCTGAAAGTTTATCAGCGCATGCTCCCAAAACAGGTAAGAACGATGGACTACTCGTATTATGAAGTTTGGGTTACCGTGGCTTTGGCAGGTAAACGGTACTAAAGGTGTGTAAAATACCGATCTAAATTCATCAAATAATAAAGTGTGATTTTTTGGTATTACCTTCAGAATATTATTAAAAATCACGTTATTGATTGCCAGACACTTAACATCGTGGCAACCCCTTGCCAGACACCCCTAATGTTCATGAAATTATAATTCTACGTTATAGTATAAAAGCTGATTTTTATATATAATACTTAGGTAATAATTAGATGATGTTTCCTCATCAGCCAGACATTTTTGATAGTTCCAACCCCCTGCCAGACAATGATGTAGGGTCGCTGTAGGAGCGAGCGTGAGAAAGTATATGTGTGGTGGGTGCGAGTGAGATGGCGAGATAGGTCTATCGCGATCCCTCACTGCGCAGTTGTTATTTCTACTGCGCATGTATTGTTTAGTACTTAGTACATGTTTACATCAGCTAAAATAATCTTATATGCTATCTTCAAGTATTATTAATTGAATAGTTATTATAAAGGAGATGGCTAAATACAGTATGGACGGTTGCCCTGGCAAGAATAAATATAGTAACTATTTATGTATATTTATGGGTATCTGAGAAATAGTTTTACACGTTTTCTGAGTTTTAGAAACTTTTCAAATCATTGCAATATTCAAAAATATGACCAAATATTCTGACGTAATCACGTATGCAAAACTTCAGATAATGACGAAGAATAACGAACGAAGAAGAAGAAGACGACGATATGGAATGGAGTAACAGTGACGAAGAAAATGATAACATTGATTATAATGATGATAATGAATAAAATAATATTTTCTTTAGTACACTTTAATAATAATCTGTATTGTCATCAATCTATTTTTTTATGCTTTATAATAACTTGTAATGTTATTAATATATTTTTAATTAAATTTTTGAGTATTATTTATTTGGTTTTTTTTTATAATCTGTTATTGAGAGATCGCGATAGACCTATCTCGCCATCTCACTCGCACCCACCATACATATACTGTCTCACGCTCGCTCCTACAGCGACCCTACATCATTGTCTGGCAGGGGGTTGGAACTATCAAAAATTTCTGGCTGATGAGGAAACATCATCTAATTATTACCTAAGTATTATATATAAAAATCAGCTTTTATACTATAACATAAGTAGAATTATAATTTCATGAACATTAGGGGTGTCTGGCAAGGGGTTGCCACGATGTTAAGTGTCTGGCAATCAATAACGTGATTTTTTATAATATTCTGAAGGTAATACCAAAAAATCACACTTTATTATTTGATGAATTTAGATCGGTATTTTACACACCTTTAGTACCGTTTACCTGCCAAAGCCACGGTAACCCAAACTTCATAATAGTCCATCGTTCTTACCTGAGTTGGGAGCATGCGCTGACAAACTTTCAGCTTTTATAAAATAACGAAGGTCTGGGGTTCACGGGCTCTTAGACTATAAGTAATCAACACTGTAAATAATATTTCCGTAGCGTAAGTTTTATGCCTTCGACTATCGTATAGTGAATGCTTATTCAGCCTGCAAAATTAATTTTATTGATAAACTGTTTGACGATAATAAACATATCGCACACCGGCAACAAGAGAGTCATAACACAAAAAAATACGAAGTTGAGATAAGTATCCCATGAGGAAGCCAATCACAAACTTTATCTGCTAAAAAAACGTCATAATTGTAGTTTGATTCCTCGCCGAGAGATGGCATTTAATACCCTTTTTCACCGAGCCACTTTCCTACCGGTTGCAGCGTAAAAAGTGTCACATCAAAGTTGATACATAATTGTCGTGCATCTAGTGTGTGTAGTAGTGTCATAACCTTTGTAACGACCGTATTACGGTAAGTAATTTTCATATATTTGCTTTGATTTCAGCAAAAAGACAGCCACAGCATGTGATATGACCATATTTTTGAGTTATTTTCACTAAGTATTTTAAAATTAGAGAATATAACTGTCACATCATGTGAAACGACACTTTTCTTGCTTTGGCGTTGGTTGATACCAAGTTATTATATGAATATTAATAATATGTCTTTATTTCTGTGTTTATAATGATCTTAGTTCACATTACAACTGTCACAATTATTATGCTTATTTTTTAATTTGTTAGGACAAAATGAAACAGAATTCGAGAAACAAGTTCATGGTTGATTTTCTTTTACGCAGTGACCCTCCAGAAATATCCGTTTATATAGTTGAATCTGAAACTTATAAAAAAAATATCAACAATACGTTGATATTGACACACTTTCTTATATTGACGATGGTAAGTGACAGAATTTTTTGATAAAATAAATGCTAAATTTTACATAGTTAAGTATATTGATGTTCTCTTCACATCAATTTTCAGCACCTTCATCTAAAAATTTTAAGCAATATAGTTTACACAAAGATAAATATTTAATCAATGAGGATGGAGTGTGTAAGTATAAATTATTTATTTTACTTTTGTAATCTTTACTATGTGTTTTGTAAATAATGTGTAAAGGTGCTTCAATTTCAGGCACCATACATTGCCAGTAGAAGCTACAACTCCTTCAAATGAAGATGATTTTGTTGAGGATTACATGGATCATAGCGTCAAAGATCCCGATTTTGTTATTGGTTGTGGTATGCCCATAGGAAGCCCTCCTTTTAATAGTCAGGAAGAAGCAATAACTGGTTACTTATGTTCTGAATCTAGAAGTATAATAAAGCAGGAAGTGGATCATAATAATCCTGTTTTGAATTACGATACGGCTTCACCTAATTTCAATTCTAAAAACATTGTTAGTTCTAATCTTATTTAAAAACGTCTGGATACTAATTTGTTTCTGATTCCTTTTCTCAAAGCCCATCTTCTAGCTCCATACATACTCAAGCTTTAGTTTATCTTCTGGTTCAAGCTCCAGCACTTCGCGTTCGAACTCCGCAATATTACCATCAAGCTCTTCGGCCAATGCCTCATCCCCACTGATTGCAGTTTCTCTTCAAGGCGAAAGGGAACTAGAACCCAATCATCTGCCTTATTCTGAATTTATTTATTACTTGAAACTGGGCGACATTACTTTACAACGAAATTTTATTCATAAATCTATTAAACCTATCATACCTACCTACATTAGATTTACTGCTATAGAGAAACCTAGATGAGTCAATCACGCTTTTTATTTAACATTCAATCAAGAAACAATTCGCGTCTGTAAACTCTTTTTTATATTCATTTTCCTTACATAAATATTCAAAAATTAAAAGTATATCTCATTAGTTTTTGATAACCATGCACATTCAAAACGGAGGTGAGGCTGTCCATTCTACATTGAAAAACAGATATAGAGAAGGTTTAAATCTAGGTCTATTTACGTGCCAAGCCAGTACGCTAAAGTGATCAGGTCAGCGAAGAAAAAGGTAGACTGTACCTATTTGACTGAAATTAGTTCCTGCGATTTTATGTCGTTAAAAACTTTAGCACAGGATATGGGAATCCAATAAAATCCTTTAAAATATTGCACGTGAGAAAAAGCTAAGTTGTAAAATATTGTATACTTATCTGAACTTATCTACTTAACTAGTGTCTAAAAATGTGATATATTGTTTTTATATGAATAGTTTTAATACTTTATTTGTTTCTAATTTAACTGGTAATATCTAGATACTTACAAATATGTTTAATATTACTTGATTTATATTAAAAAAAAAATACATACTATTACCTACTAAAAGTGTTTTATTTCATGAAATCTTCGAAAATTTTGTCGAAAAAAGTGACACATTAGAGGAAATTAAAAGTAAAAAAAATATATAAAATGGAAAACTTATCTTTAGATCTTAATTTCTATAAAAATATAATAGAGCATTTAATAGTATTCTTAAATATATATTAAATTCTTCGATAGGCTCTCTCGGAAAAAAAATAATGGAATTCTAAGTTATAAAAAAAAGTAAACAGTGATTTCCCAAAAACTACATTTATTGTGTTGTGACACTGTCATTGCCGGTGTGCGATATATTTATGCCCGTTGTAATCTAATTATATTTAGTTCTTAGTTATTATGTATTAATTAGCAAATAATAAGGCAGCCATTACGATCTGATCACAGCCATCATATTGCATTTGTCAGAACCTTTATAGTGCTTTTTAGTAAAGATAAGACTGTTATAGGACATACTAATTCACCACCATATTGAAGTTTTAGGGTTCTTTGAGAGAAATTATAGAGGAAAAACACCGCATGTCGAGGCATACCTATCTAAAGTAATAAATTAGTCGTGTTAAAATTACGTATTACTAGTACATATAAAATCAATTTCCACATTTATCAAGGGATATTATAAGATGATCTAAAAAACTGCAAAATCTGAAAGGCTCAAAGACAAGAAACAGCTAAAGATCGACTATTCTTTAGTTTTATATACAGTATGGTATAAAAAAGTTGAACATAGGTAGGTGTTTGTTTGTCTCTTTTCAGTTACAATTAAGCGGTCGGGTTTTTTTTGTTTTCAATTAGAATATCACGACAATAATCAAGTGCGAGCTTTGTTCGCATAGCCCGACCGCTTAATTGTAACTTAGACAAACAAACATCTACCAAGCAGAGTGCGGGCATCCTTAGGTAAAGCATATTTTATTCCTTTATTTAAAACAACACAAAACTCAGTTAGGGCTGAGTGTGTTCTGGCCTGGCCAATGTCTTAAATTCTCTCTTAAATCAAAATCTTTTTCGAAATCAGTAAGGTACTCGTGACGAAAGTCACTATTACTGCTTCCACTATTATTTTTGATATCTTCTTGGTTATCACAACTTATACAAGAATTTTCTTTGCTGTTTTAGCATTCCAGGTTTTGTGCGGAACCATCACGTCCTTCGCCAGTCTCGACTTTCTTATTAAAAGAGGGTCGACACTGATTTCGATCCCAACCTTAGTTCAAAACACTTTTTTCTTCGATAACTGCCACTACCGTAAAAGCGCTTCCATCTGTTTACATCCATTTTTAATCAGCATAATGCTTTAAATATCAAATATTAAATGAAAACAAGATGGCCAATCATTCTTATAAAAGCAACTGCAGAACACGTATAGTGTAAATTTCACTTATAGAACTCTGAGAGCGTGCTAATTTGGTGCAAAGAATCTAGTAAAAGTCAAAAATAAAGCAAATTAATCCTAAAACATCATTGACCTATAGCAGCTATTTCAAGAAGCTTATATAGCTGCATGTCTTACAAAAGAACGGAACAAGATGTTAACAGGAGTTATCAATCCTGTTACATGCGTTTAAAGGATCAAAAGCGAAGCTATGCTAATTGTTTTTAAAACGTGTGCTTATAAGACTAGGACGCTAGTAATAATCGTATAAAGTAAATCCTAAAAACGTTTATAAAACTAGTTGTTAGGACCGAAAGTTCTATTAGCGCAAATAGTTTTATAAGATGCTGTTTTAAAACTAGTGATTTTGGTAAAGCGTCTATAAGATTCTTATTAGATATAATGTCTTATAAGACAATCACTATAGGAAAATTTTGCTGCTTGGGCTGGCAACTATTAGCACGGTGTGTCCGAATTCTTGGAATGTTTCACATAATTATGTCCAAGACAACACAATATTAGGCACTTACGCACAATACAATAAAGGATACTGAAAGTTAGCGAAATAGCAATCAAATAAAAGAGCTATATATTTATTTATTTATTGTTCATCTATACTTTCATGTATTTATTAATATACTTGATTTATTTTGGTAAGAACACAGGAACCTACGATGCGACACGCTCGTGATTGCAATCGACACAGACTAACTAATAAAACATCCCAATACAATGGGAACGTATTCAGTCTTCACATTGCGCCTATAACTTAATACCTGCTTTCTCTTGTATAATACCATTTCAGTAAAATCAGGATATGGATCGACACCGCGAGTCTAACTCGCACTTTTTCGGATTGTTTGTTTATTTGTACGCGCTAATCTCAGAAAGTACTGGTTCGAATTGAAAAAATCTTTTTGTGTTGTATAGTCCATTTATCGAGGAAGGCTTTAGGCTATATAACATCACATCAGTGAAAAATGTTGCAAATATAGTGGCGATCAATAACAGAAATTGACGCGGACGAAGTCGCGGGCAACAGCTAGTCTTTTAAATGGATACGCGTCAGCAGATACGCGGTTATCCCAATGCACCACGCTCCTTCGCAGTCCGGTCCGGGTCGCCGTATAATAGCTCCTGTGTGCCAATTTTTGTCAAGTGTGTTGCTGTACCACGCGTGTTTTTTACCAAAGCTGTGTTACTATTCGTATACAATCTGTGCTACTTGCATACACCGTGGATTTCTAACCGCCTGACAAACGAAGCCCACGCTATGTTACCATTATATGTAACATCTTGGCAGTGTTTTTTTTTTCATTAAAAATAATCTTAGAAAAATTATGATATCATACATCAGTGTGTTATGCTCGCGTTTTCAATACAAGCTGGTACTTGCAACGTGCATTTTTAACCGCCTGAAAAACGAAGTCCGCGTTATGTGACCATTATGTGTGACATTTTGGCAGAGTTATTTTTTTTACTTAAAAAAAAAAGAATTATAATGACATTAGTAGCAATAAGAAAATCGCATTGCCTACCTCCGGACGCGGCGAGCAGGCCGTGCGCGCGCAACAGCGCCAGCAGCAGCAGCGGCAGCAGCGGGCGGCGCATGCCGCGCGACACACCCGCGCCCGCGCCGCGCCGCCGCGTGCCCCCGCGCTCGCCCTCACCTGGAACAATACCGTGATTGTAAAATCTAATCAGATATATAAGGTTTAAGATCTTTATTTACATTCACAAAGAATTAAATGAATTCACTTAAGTGAAGGGTTACATAAAATTTTCAAATTTTGTATGAGCAGACAATGTTAAATAAATCTGTGTCGGTTACAATCACTGACAAGATAATAATAAAGTACAATACAATGTTTATGTAGGTAAACAAACAAAAAGAATGTCTCAAAACTGCAACGCATGAGGGTAGGTGTGTTGCACCAGCCCGCTTCGACCGCTTCGGTAAACAGAACAAGTGCGGGCATTAGAAAAACTATTATAACAAGGAACGAGTAATAACACAGAATTAGCTGTCCGCTACTGGAAGTGACCACCAGTTTAGGTGTTGATGTTTAAGAAAATAAATTTAAAGTAATGTAATTTTGTATTAATAAGAAATGATAAGAAGTAAATTGGGATTATATATAAAACTATACATATATAATATAGGGATTATAAATAATACATATCATTATATATATATATATATAATTTCGTTGTTATTTTAATTTAATGATTAATTAATATTAAGTTAATATTATTACATCATTATGTTTTATTATTGTATGAATCCAATTTTTTTTTTATTATTAACGGTCATATATGACATTATTTAAAAAAAAAACTATAGATCAATTTAGTTCAAGTAACACCACTTAAAATGCCTTAATCCGAGATTAACGCATGTATGCTTTACATAGAAAGGATGTCAATTGATTGAAATATCATCTACCCGTTTTTTTTGACATCCCTACTTAAATTATTTTTTGATTTCTTTCGACACTATTTTCACAAAACGCCTGACTATTACAAAATAGCGCTTAGTCGGCGAAGCAGTTCTACCTATAAGGATATTTTGTTCAGTTTAAAAGCGGTGCGATATACGATATCCTAATTAAACTTAAAATAACATATTGTTGTTTTTAATTTTCCACGTAAACCCAAATAATTTATGCTCTCCCGAATTTTCTGGTTGAAGTATCGCCTGATTCGCGGAAAGAAACATTTTCGCACTTTATATCAGCACGGATTAAACCATTAAGGGTTCGAGTACCTATAAATTACGATGTATTTAACGAACATATTTTTACCGCGAATTTCCAGCAATTTTTAATAAAAACACCAATTTTTTCCGTAATTAAAAACCAGACTTTTGTTGTTGGAAAACAGTGTGAAGGTGAACTATTTTGGGTCAGCCTCAAGTGTATTGAAAATTATGTGTTCCATAGTGGAAATAAGATTTATTTTTAATATCACTGCTTTGTTTGTTACTTTGATATTTACTACTTTTATTAAATGAACACGTTGAGGCGTTCAATTAAAGACACAATAGAGGTCTATTTTTATAACTACAGGCGTTTTGTACTCAAAAAGCTTTGATTGCGTACATTCGTCATGGGGTAGTCTGAAAGCCGATGCCAGTGCGTTCGGTTCAATCCAAGAGATAAAAAAAGACGTGTGGCACTCGGAGACTGCCGCGGTAAAGGTATTGCATAGCATTTTTTATCAACTTATGCAATTATAAAACTAAAAAGTATCACCGCTGTGCCGGTCGGAGTCCCCCACTCCGACCGTGTTAGGTTATTTTCGTTACGGAATTTCTGGATTCGGTCTCCACGCTCAAGGCCCGCGATAGAAGCTATGCAATAGCTTAATTTTATAATTTTATGTATTTTCTAATTTTGACTTTTGTAATTAAATTTTTCTGTTATTTTGGCAGATATGGTTACCATAGGCAACCATACTGTCAAAATTCTTATTTTCTTCTAAATTCTTTTAAATTTCGGAAATTCAAAATTGTTCGATCGTGCCTCGCCCCGAGTGTTAGGTTAGGTTATTTTCGTTACGGAATTTCTGGATTCGATCTCCACGCTCAAGGCCCGCGATAGAAGCTATGCAATAGCTTAAAAATAGCCTCTATCCTTTTTCAAATTTCAAATTCAAATTCTTAATGTTTATTGTTTACTAAGTGTGTTGGTTACATTGATGTTCCTATGTTAACTACCGTACTTACAACTCAGTCACCTGGGTGGTATTGCAATATCGAGGGCTAGCATTAATCTAATATTAGGTACTTACTATTAATATAAACTTAAATTATAGATATTCTCTATTGCACAACATATTATTTATTTCAGAAATGTACTATTAGTTGTATTTATATACTTTATTTGATATTTTAGCAGGAGATGCGGGTTCGAGTCCCGCCTGAGACAAAATTTTTCAAGTTTATATACTGATATTATAGTTGTATTTAGTATAAGCTTTTATATATAATATTATTATAAACTATCGATATAATATATATTTAATTTTGGTAATAGTTTGTAACTCAAATTTCCTTGTTTTATTTATTTATTGCTTTTATCGTTTAAATAGATATGTATAACGCCCCGTTGGTCTAGTGGTTTAAATACCGGGCAAAAATCTCGGGGTCCCAGGTTCGAATCCCGGGTCGGGCAACAAAAAAGTTTCGAATTTTCGAACGTTGCTCGGGTTTGTGATCACCAAACCGCATTTGGCAATCGTGGTGATTATGCCAGTACACCCATCATTGCTGTGGTAACTTGAATTCAATGATGGAGGCCTTTTCCCTGCAGTGGGATGATTATAGGCTGTTACTTTACTTAACTTTTTATATGTATATCTATTTTTATACCAAAATTCATAAAAATTGCTTCTGTAGTTATACCTATGCCTGAAAACATAACAGACTGACAGATACACATATTATATTTACTTTCACATTTATAACATTATTAAGAATATAAAAAGAATTAAACCAAATAAAAACACTTTACACATCAGTACATTTAATAAATAATAAATAAATTAAAAAAAATATTTGGTTCAAAAAATTTTGACAAAAATTTAAGTGTGGACTTCCTCCATTAAGTACATAAGTACTTGTGTTAGAGGGAGTCACTCTTCCTTAACTAATTACGAGTAGTATAAACTTAACATAAACGTTAGTTATTACAGGAAAATTACAAAAATATGTAGGAGCAAAAAATTTGTGTGTGTGTGTGTGTGTGTGTGTGTGTGTGTGTGTGTGTGTGTGTGTGTGTGTGTGTGTGTGTGTGTGTGTGTGTGTGTGAAAGAGGGAATGTGTTAAATCGTGCGTAAAGTAACTTAATTACGAGTACTATTAGATTTAGTTCACAACATATCAATTGCCACAAACTGTCCAATTTATTACTTGGCTTTAAGTTTACTTATCCTTATTCCAGCCCTATTCTACAAAAAAAAAAGTCTTACATCTTTTGTTTGTTTTAAATTTGTTCTAAAAAAACAGCCTCGACTAAATAGGTCGAGAGGTCTTGATTGGTGCTAGAGAAATAAAAACAAAGGCTTGAAAAGCAATCGACGTGGGTCGATGGAGGAGTCCATCTCGCCCACTGTCCGCATTCCGGGTGCTTTCTTTATAATTGAATCGTTCAGACCGGCCGAGACTTGGGGCCAAGTGATAAGAGATAACGGATACACAGGTTAAGTTATTTCATACTACTATACACAAAAAATAATAACGCCTCATTGGTAAGTAATAAATATTTTTTTAAGACATGCCTCACTGGGCCACACAGAGCCATCTAGTCCCAAATTAAGCTACTATTTAGTACCCTGTCGTATGGGGTACTAGACAACCGATAAACTTACTTATATACTTTTTTTTTTTGTAAATACATACTTATAATACATAGAAAACACCCAGACCAGTACAAACAGACATGTTCATACACACAAATATATGTACTGTGCGGGGATCGAACCCGCGACCCATGGGTCAGAAGCAGCGTTAACTACCGCTGATCCAAATGGTCGTCAAATCCAAGTAGTCTAAATGCCAGGCCATGATCTCGGAGCCGTTTGTTGATTGACGAGTGTTTCGAATTTTCGGACATTGCTCTGGTTTTAGATCACCAAACCGCGATTGAGAAGCGTGGTGATTATGCCTGTACCCATTATGGTTGTAGTAACGTAAATTCGCTACTGAAGGCCTTTGTCCTGGAATAAGATGATTATTATTAAGTTGGTCTGTTTCCGATCACGGGACTATGGAGTCCCGGACATTTGGAAGGCGTACGAGGGGCCGAAGCCAACTCGCAGAGGCCCGTTAGACAACATTTATCTAAATGATGTAATGTGACACCAACCGACGATTCTGTGCGCACTATACAAGTACACCCAAGGATAAACCCCGGTCAGTGCAGGACTATTGTACAATGTGGATACAAAGGATACTGGGCTATGGGTTTGGATGCTAGTGGACTGGGTAACTGGGACTATGGAATTATTATTATTATTATTATTATTTTTTGTAAATGTGGACAAATCACATACATTGTTCTGATCCCAATTTGAATAACTATTTAAAGCATTCGAATTTTGTGAAACCAGAAACAACGAAGGTACCACAAACACCCAGACCCGAGAAAATGTAGAAAAACACTTTTTTTCTACATTGACCCGTCCGGGAATCGAACCCGGGCCTCGGAGCAGGCGACACATTGAAAACCGGTGCGTACGCCACTCCGCTACGGATGTTGTCAAATTATTGGCTGTTACTTTATTTTATTTTCCAGATGATAAATAAAAAAAGAGAAATTTATCAGCATCTATAGATTTACCGTGCTGCTCGAAACAAGCATCTTCCTCCCAACTCCCTCCTCTCCTTTTTCCTATCATTTATATCGTGATCATGGCGTTTGTAACAGCTAAATGTCGGAAAAGCAAAACATATAATTTTAAATCATTGAATTCGAGTTAATACAGCAAAAGGTACGTGTTAAAGCACCTCCTTGTGCCTATTTGCAGAAATAATTATTTTAACTGATTTTAAAAGTATAAAGTAAGTAAAAGTAAGTCGCGTTTAATTTCCCTTGACGTTCAAATAATTATGCAACGTGAAACTTTTAAAGTAGTTTCAAGCTAACTTTTATGAGTGGTTACATAAGATACGGGATGTTGTAAATGGTAAAACAAGCCAAAACATATACATATGTAAACATATACATAAAAATTCTATGGTAAAAATCCGAAATTTGATATCATAATTTTTATAAAATACTAGCGGACCCGAAAGACGTTGTCCTGTCTTAACTATGAATATTTATTACGAAATAGTTTAATAAAAAGAAAATGTTACCAAATTGTTTATTATTATTCTGCTTTAGGATACAACATTATTTGTTGTTGTTTTTTCTGGCGGGTATATAAATAGTTTTGTTGGTATTCCGACACGATAACAGGCGACGTATTACTAGCCATTTGCAAAATTCAGTTTTTATTACTCCCTGTTTGACGATAGTAGCAGCACGCATTCTGTCAATGTTATGACAAACGCCATACTATAAAAAAAATCAAATTGTTAAAAGCGATAAGGTTACATAACAAATAATTTAGTATAGTGATTAAGTTCTCTTAAATTTTCTAATTTTTCGAGCAATTTTCTTAATTTTTCTTTCATAAGAACATTTTCCTTACAATAACAAACAAAACAAAAAAAGAATTAGCGAAATCGGGCCAGCCGTTCACGCGTGATGCGATGACCAAAGGAAATAGGGATTCATTTTTATATATAGATTTTCATATGAATCGGAATTTAAAAATTTAAATTTGTATGATAATGAAAAAAATTCAATGGTTTTATCAAATTTCTGACTTCGCTATACTATCTTTATGCATATGTTAACAGCTAGTTTTAGCTAGTTTTGTTATACACCTAAGACCCTGTATATTTTTCTAATACGCTACTTACTGTGCTCTAAGACATGTCCACTGAATGACCTCCCAGACATAATTTAGATAAAGATAGAATTTAAGGCAGACCGTTTTCTACACAAGCCGAGAACGGGTGATCTCTGGAGACTAGAGATTTTATTGAATTCCTCCAGACAACTTTGATTTATTACTAAGGTGAACGAGCTATATTCGTCTGTGGTTTTTTGAAACGGGTCGCCGATATTAACTTCATTCAAATAACAAAGGCTCGCAGAAAATACTTCTTTGACAATTTATCACCAGTATTTTAATCTCAAGTAAAATGGAAATCGTTTCATTTTTAAGGGTGATTTACTAGATTTTTGTTTTGTTTGTTAAATTTTAAATTTCTATGCAATGCCAGTTTATTTTAAAAAATAAAATATATCTGATAAATGGATAAATGCCGTAAAACCTAGTTTCAGACTGCGCGAATTGAAAATTCGTTCATGGGAATTTGGGAATTCGTGTTTTCGACAATTTACCAAAGTCTATTTCTAAACTGTGTAAGGCAAGTGTAGGTAGCAATATACGGCATATTCTAACTGTAAGAGTATTCTAAAACGTCCATGACCATGTTGATTATTAACAACAAATAAAAAAAAACTTAATTAAAACCTTGAATGAAACTTTAAAAGTTAAGATTAACTGATCAATAAAATTAAGTCAGAAGCCGTGTTATATGCGCTATTACACTGGGACCAAATTAGCTTCCACTAATTTACAAAACAAAAGCGAAGTAACAAGGTAAAATTTTACTTGGCGTAAAAAAATACGAAATAATTTACCGGGCAAGCCTCTCCGTTTTACCTTTTTTTTTACCTTCGCTAAGATAATTTGAAACTTGATACTCATTTCGGCAGGGACAGATAAGATTTATTTAAAATTAGTAAGCATTTTTATTTTTTTATTTACCGTCAAACGGACAGATCCTATTTGGGGCTTAAAATAAAACGAAAGTTAATATTTTGAAACCTTTTCTTCAACGCTAACGAATTTTGAACCAGTAGGCAGTACAAGAGTCGGCACAAGTCAGTAGTCGCTACTTGTTTACTTGGAACTGACTCAATATTGCGGTCTTTTGTAGGCTTTCAACGGTTTAATTATATTTTTAAATTTTATCATATCTTTGCATAACAGTTTTCTAGCCTTGTGTGAAATGAAGTGAAACTATACTGTCTAATTATTTAAATGAGTCCAGGTTTGCCATGTACCTAATCAAAACAAGTTACATCGGACATATAACTATATCATTTAACTGTACACAGTAAGAATTGATTGATTAGAGAACCCCCTTTAAGCGGCCAGTAAATACAGGATGAAATTTTAACCACCTTCCAAATTTTAATATATCAATCTACGAAACAAAAAACAAATGACGTATTTTTTCTTTTGGTATAGCCCAGTGAAAAAATGTCAAGATAAAGCACTTAGAAAACATCCGCCAAGAATCTAAAATTTTTAATACGGCCGCCTAGCAACACTTTTTTTACGCGTTGCGCATCTCATTCATTCATTACGATACTATTCATAAGTTTTGATTATCCCTTTATACCTTAACAGGTCTAGGACCGTAAAAATTGAAAACTATATCGCGAAAAATATTTTCGGGTGACAACTTGATTTACATTTTTACTTCATAAATAGGCTCTAAATACGATACCGCACGCCTATAAAAATTTTGGAAAGTGGTTAACATTTCTCCCTGTACAACGAAAACGTTGAAACTAACTATCGCCAATAGCGTCAATGATAGATTGCAAAAAGACAAATACGAGTAAAACAGTATTTTTAAAAGCTTTTTTTGGTACTGACAACGGCAGGTCAGCCTACCCACAAAGTTTTACCAATTGAATTGATTTTCAACTTTAAGTCCAACAAGTAGAGATCAATATCGATTGAGAAAATTTGACGTTTTGTGGTAACTAACCAATATTATAAATGCGTAAGTAGAGCTATTTTTTTTAATGACTAAGTCATTGTAATAGCACAAATGCTACTTTTTATCTCGAATAAATGTACTGAAGAAATAAAACCATACTTAGTAATACATAAAATACGCGTGGAATCGAGTATCAACTTTTTTTTCGACTCAACACTAATCCTAATGCACTCATATCATCACATTTTACTGTGCGTCAATAAAACAATGGCTCATCATATAAAAACTTCATAGTTTCAAACTACGAACCATTTTAATACCAACCCCACCGCTAGATTCGCTAGCGGGAACAAAGCCTAACTTACCTGCCAGGACCTACTGGGTCCTCTGACCCCAAACCCCCCTAGTCCCCTAGTCCCCGGGGAGAGTCAAGGCTCCTATTGTTCCTTAATGAATGCGCTCGCCTGAGTTTTATCACGGCCTCCAGTTTATTTTAAAAGCCCTGATATTGGGGGCGATAACAATTGCAGTTTTAAGTTCCTCCAAGAGTTTTACTTTTGGAGTGTTTTTGTAATTAATAAATAATTTGTTGGCTTAGGGTTTGTTTTTAAGGTCTGTTTTAGTTGGTTCTTAAAGGGTATGTTTACTTTGAATCTTGAATGTCTGTTAACATTGATGTTTGGGGGTTATGGAGAACATCAATTTTGTCAGGGCTTTAGTCGTTTTATAATCAAATAAATAGCTGATGGGAACTGCAAATACATATATTCCCATCTAAAATAGTCGAAAAAATAAGTTAAAGGAATTATATTTTTAAATAAGGAGATAAACTTAATCGCACAAAAGCGATATTTGCAAGTCAACCATGAAGATAACGCATAAAATCTTATCATCTATGGTATAAGACTGAAAAAAATAAGGTGATTGACAAATCAAATAAGTTTTTCTTATAATCGTTGTACGTATATTATATTATTTGGCTTTTTTCTCAGAATACTATAGGTATATAGCAACTAATACGAACGATACTTAAAATCTATCTGTGATAAATTAAAAATAATTTAAAGAAAAAAAATATTAATACTAGGTCCAACAAACATTTGACGTCTGTAGTCATAATGTTCATTACTGAGCAATTTGATTTGATTGATTTGATCAAATTTAGACAAAAGATTTTCGAGAATGACAAAATCATTTATTATAAGCAAAAAGTTGTAATCTCCCAAAATATACGTACTCCAAATGTCATTTCGTTCCTAAAAACATCGTCTAAATAATATCTCTGTTACACACCACACATATCAATTATTTTTTTGTTTTGTTTGTTATTGTAAGGAAAATGTTCTTAATAAGAAAAAAATAAGAAAATTACGCGGACAATTAGAAAATTAAAAAAAACTTATTCACCATACTAAATAATTTGTAATGTAACCTTATCGCTTTTGACAATTTAAACTTTTTAGGGTTCCGTACCCAAAGGGTAAAAACGGGACCCTATTACTAAGACTTCGCTGTCTGTCCGTCTGTCCGTCTGTCCGTCTGTCTGTCGCTCTGTCACCAGGCTGTATCTCAAGAACTACGATAGCTAGACAGTTGAAATTTTCACAAATTATGTATTTCTGTTACCGCAGTAACAACGAATACTAAAAACATAATAAAATAAATATTTAGGGGGAGCTCCCATACAACAAACCCGTTTTATTTGCCTTTTTGGTACGGAACCCTTCGTGCGCGAGTCCGACTCGCACTTGGCCGGTTTTATTTAATGTATGGTTTTGCACATAATTCTTTCCTTTTTCATTTCAAACACACAATCAAATAAAACACTCAACTTGTTAACAAAACACATGTCCCAAACCTCCAATCTACAAACATTTGACCCAAAAATTACCTCAAAATGTTACTCACTCTCAATGTAATGGGCGTTCAACACGCACTTCCACCCTGTATATTCGATTAGGTCAGAGTCCGAACTGGGTGAGGGCCCATCAATTTTCATAGACAAGTGGGCAAATTAAACTGCGGCTTTATACAGGGTGGGCGGGTCAAAATGTATGGGATGACAGTTTTAGCAAGTTTTCCGAGGGTTTGTCAGTTTTTGTCACTGATTTATAATTGGGGCCGCTAGCGCAAAAGTGGCCTGACCCATACTCCCCCCATTTGCAATTTGATTTCTTGAATAAGGTGTTCAAAATAAAAATTAAAAAATATTTGTACCTAGTAAAGTCTCAAACACGATAAGGAATCGTGACTATTTCGTGAAAAAATTTTTGTATTGGTTTGCAATTTCAAGAGTTTATTACCTAGCCAATCAGTGATATTATATTAGGGGTTAAAGTATGAAATTTTTTTAGTCAAAAGTTACTTTATTTAATTTTTGATACAATACAAAAAGAATTACGCAATAATATGACTATACTTAAGAGCTATAAACAAAATAAAAAGTGAGAAAATACTCGGCAATTTCATACTTTAACCCCTATTATATATAAGATCAGTTTTTACCGGGATCATCTCTTTTCTGCTGCCAAATAAAAAAGGAATTGAAAACCGAAACCAGCGTCATTTACAAACTCAAATATATCCGTGGGATAGCAATCGTAAGAATAAGTATGCAACTTCGTATGCACAGTCAGCTGCAAAAATATGTATATACTTCTGACTAATAAAAAAGTAAAGTAACGGTTAATCATCGCACTGCAGGGCAAAGGCCTTCATTAAATTCAAGTTACCACTGCAATGATGGGTATAGGTATAGGCATAATCACCACGCTTGCCAAATGCGGGTTGGTGATCACAACCCCGAGCAACGTTTGAAATTCGAAACTTGTTGTTGTCCGACCCGGAGATCAAACCTGGGGCCCCTAGATCTTAGCCCGGTTTTCAAACCGCTAGACCAACGGGGCGTTCTGACTAATGTTGACTCTTAAAACAAAGGCATACGGTTCGTAAAACCAAAAATTGTTAACACAATTTGCAGCTAACTGTACGTTCTATCGATTCCGAGATACGTGCGTGAACTTACATAATTATCCCGGAAGAAGTCTACCAGCTAAAGGACAAATGCCCAGGATTATGAGGGAACTTTTGCCTTTTGTTACGACGTAATGGTTGACATTCGCCCGTTTTTAGGATTTCGTACTGCAAAAGGAAAATTGGAATCTTATAGAATCATGTTGTTGTCTGTCCGTCTGAATTTTAAGAATTTTTATCCCAGGAACTCGAAGATATCGAATGGAAATTAAAACCATATACCTATAGACCCTTGAAGCTTTGAAAAAACCTAACTTCTAAAATAACTTACAAAAAACACGGCCAACGTATCTTTCGACACTCTTCAGTGTCTCGACTCACCAGTGAATCAAAATTGATAAAGTACCTTCGGTTGACCTATAACTATGGAATGGCTTTTTTTAATACAAGTCAAAATAAAATTCAAAGCCAAGGTAAAATCCAGAAAACAACTATTTGTAATAAAATTAAAAAAATTATAGTCTTTATTTAAAGTACGTGATCAACCATCAAGGTTATGCAAAGGCATACGCGGACATAATAATATGCAAAAGTAACAGCCCATTTCGAACAATGTTGATCACGTGTCTCTCTTCTTTTTAAGGAGAGGGGTTCAGGCCTTAGTTTCACCACGCTGGCCTAGTGCGGGTTAGTGGACGGCGAAGGCGACGCTGTGGCAACATCACCCCGTTCGTTCGTGGACGTTCCTCAAGCCGCCCGAAAGCCTCCAACAGGGCTTAACGACAATATCTCGTGACAACAGCTGATATGATGCCACAAACGGTCACCCATCCAACTAATGACAGCGCCCAGCGTTGCTTAACATTCCTGACAGAGACTGTTCTCTAAGAAGCATTGGACTATGAGCGCTTCTAAATAATATGTACCTACTATTAAATTTGCATGAAACCATCGATGGGAGAGTTCGCCTTGCCTCAGAAATCACCGAATCTGTGCTGTATTTAGAGGCCCTACTATACTACGTTCGAATGTAAATTAACAGCTGTCTCCGTCACTTACTTTCAGAAATTGTTTTGAGTAAACGAGACAGATGTAGTTGATTTTGCGAACATTGTTTCGCGGAATAAGGCCTCAGAGTGGCTGTACAAGTGACGACATAACTTCTTTTTAACTATTAAAATAAATTTGTACGTGATGGGTAAGAACGTCCCAGTTATACTCAATCGGAAGGTTCTTGAACGAATCACAACCTTACTCCGTACGATTTAGGAGCCATTTCTCGTTGGATATTGAAATTTTTATTCTCCAAAGGATTATATGCGTACATTATGAGTTTGAATCTTTGCCCAGCTGATTCATATGTACAGTGGCTGCACATTAGGCAGTAAATTTTTGTTGCAAAATCGCACTTATGTCCTCTATGATAAAATGCCTTATTGCGTAGCCTAATATCCAGAAATGAGGGCTCTATTGAACATCTGGTTGTACAAGGCCAGGTGGAAGGAAAGAGGTCTAGTGGCCGATCACCTACCCGCCGGACAGACCTTATAAAATCAGTGACTGAAACATCGATGGTGACATGTTCTAGAACGCCGAGCATTGTGTTGAGTTGAGAAACATAGCAACAAAGGCTGCCCGAACCAAGATAGCTTCTGACAATACTCCGGAACATCTACCAACCAAATTAAGAAGAAGAAATTTGCCGCTGTCTATATTTTGAGCAACATTTTATGGAAGTTGTTAATTATTGAATTCAATTCATGATGATATCGAAATCATTCGGTAATTATAAAGCGTATTATAGTAAACCATTCTTTTGCTAACCAAATATTAAGAAAACATAATGGAAACTTGCTAAAATGTATTCTTGCGAAAGAAATTGTTTGCGTCATGAAAAATGGCTTACTGTCTGCAATTAAGAAAATGTTGTCTCACTGTTTGAAATGAGTTAATTTTCTTACAAATATTTTTTTCTATGAACAAGTCTTGAACTCGCAACTATAACACCAATATAGCTTTGAAGGCATATTTCCAGCATTTGACATTGGCCGAGATAATAGTGGTGATAAAGCACAGGAATGTAATTCATTAGTCAGAAAAAATATTTATATGTCCATCTCAAAAGAAGGTTCTAGGTGACAAAGCTGGAAGCGAAGAGGGCGGTGCTTAGCATTTCTCAGCGTGATACTATCAAAACTAAGGAAATCCGTTGAAGAACTCAAATAACCGACATCGCTCGAAGCATTGCTGATCTGGAGCAGCAGCAGGTGTGACACATAGCAAGGAGCTGATAGCCTTTGGGGCGTAAAGGTTCTGGAATCGCGACCATCTGTAGGAATTCCAGATGACCATCTGTGGGTATTACCCTACTAGATGAGCTAACGATCTGGTGAATCACCGGACGAAAATCCGTGGGTTGGTCCTCCACCTGTAAGCCGACACGATCTGGTAGAGGTCGTGGAAAGTTGCATAAGGCCTACGCCCAGATAGGAATCTTTTAACTGAAATGATAATCATGAAAAACTGCCATGTAATGCAAGCAGCCTTTCTCTTCCTATACAACCCAAAAGACACCTCATCAAGGTCACAAATGCAGCAATGCCAGAAGAAGTCGAGCTCCAGTGTCCCTTGTTCACTATTGGCCAGAACCCAACCCTTTTGGAAAGGACTGGTTCATCAATGATATTGGATTATGATGAATAAATAATGCATCACACATGCATCTGTGTAACCATCTAAAGGGTATTCATATGCGCGATCGGACATGTATAAAGTGGCGAGTGACAAAGATACGTAGGTATAATTCGCTAATGGCTCCTCTTGTGTGAGCTTTGTGTGCCGCCTCGCTTGAATTTTGTTGCAATGCAGTCCCAGTATTGAGGTCGTATCATAAATTCTAACTTTTCCAGCTGTAATGTGATGTAATGATTAGTCTTAGAATAAGCGTTATTAAGTATTCTAAGTGATTAGTAATTAAAGGGAGATAAAACATGAGTTCCTTAGTGGTAATTGGTATAGCCTTTTTAAAATAACAATGTTTATTAGGCTTTATGTCTCCAAAGGATTCTTTTGATAAGTCAAAATTAAATATACTTTTTCAGCTGCATCTGTTTGATAAATGTAATCTGCTGATTAGTAAAAAACCGAATATATACCTAAAGTAAGTTTCTAAGTCTGCTACATCTTTAAGCTATATGCATAAGAGGTCATAGCCTTCTAAGATTAGGTCGTTAGTTATTCTTAGTCGTGTTGTACAGCATAAATAAATCCCATGATAAAAACCTGCACGCTTCGCAGCAACCTGTGCAAATATTTTTATAACCCATTCAAAAAGTTACAAACACAGCCTCTTTTGACGGTGAACTTTTTGAGGCGCCGGTAATACAAGGCGGGAAATTTGCGTAATTTAATGTAAAAGTTGGCGGCGACACGCGCGACACCTACGGTGACTCTGCCAACCTTGTGTGGATCGAGCGGTGTTTACATGCTACGATTTTTGTGTAGCCTAAAAACAAATGCATAGCAAGCAAGAGAATTAAGTTTCAAGAGGAAGAATTAATCAGCATAGAAACAGAACGAAAGCTTACAAAACAGTTTGTACTAATTTTTTAAAATAATAAAGTGTGTGAAATAACTTCAACGTTTAAGCCATTTCGAGATGCCGTGCTAGGGACACAATACATTTTTTGATTATCAAAACATTGAAAGATTTCACTGTTAGCAGGCTCGATGCGACTTTTGCTAACATAAATTATTATAAAGCCATATTTCGTAATAATTTGCTAAGATGGTCAAATCCCTCGCACTATCATGTTTTGGGTAAATTTTCTTTGATTCTGTAGGTATATACTGTCTGGCATTTTTGCCTATCTAGGAATACATTCTATAAACATGCCTACCCACTCCCTTTTCAATTTAATTGTTTTTTGCCAACATTGAAAAAAATGTTGAAGAAATCTTGGAAATCAGTCTTTTATAATTTACCTAATAGTTTCTTTAAGGATGTTTTATTATTAATAAATCAGCCTTCTGGTTAGTGAAAATTCGTTACATTAAATCCCACTTGAATCAGTCGAAAAAATCGCCATGCGACCAACGTCACAAAAGTCATAACCAGAACCCGTTACCATTTCTGAACATGTATCACACATTTGCTTATTCGTCACGTACAAACGACACGAGTTCTTTGAGTTACCCCGAATGTTTTTACCGACTTGGAAAGTCGTCGCCTATAAATCACCCCTTCGCATAAGTGACAAACGAGGTTCTGTCAAAACAAGGGAATCTAATTTGCCGCGTATCGACTTAGAATGTTTGTTGGGTAATTGCACCTTTGATTTCGAGACGGGTCGTTGTAGATAAATACGAAGGATTTTTCTTTTTAAAGTGAGACTCGAAAATGAGTTTCTTGAATGTTTATACTAGATAACAAATGCATTTAGTTTAGATAAGGGATTGCCAGCAGACCTACGTAAAATCTTAAACATTCGAAAGCGTAAGCCCAAACGATGTAATAATATGTTTTTTATAAAATCCATTTAGGTACATCTTGATTATCTTTAGAGACAGCACATAAAAAAAAACACTACCTTTTCTCTTCAGTAAGCGGTGACTGAGCTTTTTTCCATTATTGGTCACACTGCGATAGCCATTCTGTCTGCCAAAGGTGGCGCTTATGGCAAAATCCCCTTTTGGAGAAGCATAATGTCCAGCAGTGGACCAGAAAAGGTGATAAGCGATTTAATGTAGAACTATACTTACCAGCTGGTTGTTGACTCTATTTTGTCACTAGCTTTTAATGCAACTGTGGACAGTTTAGTGTTTGTAATCACAGCTTCTTTATTACTCTTGTGAAACAGATAAGTCTGAAAATTTAAATGAATAAACCAAGAAACTTATAATATCACTTCATAGACACTTCTATATTTCGCCATCTTAATGAGTGCGATCAAATAATAATAACAATTACTAACTGAGAGCGAAGCAGCCGAAAACTAATTTTGCCACACAAACGATCACATAATCGGCTTATTTAGATAAAGTACTAGGAATCAAGTGTATCAGGGTTGTCGAGAAAAAGTAAAGAAAGGATATTATTATCTTTTTTTTTATTCTTTTAATTATTTAGGGACTTTTACATGAAAGTACGTCAGTACCATCAGACATTATTATCTGTCAGTCGAAAATTCGATTTCCGAATATCGACTGTTAAACCACTTTGTCTGCTATAGGAAAAAGAAATTACGCATTAGTACTCATACGTTAGGTGCTTGATTACTATTTTCTATTTTGTCTATATAAATTACGCATTAGGTTATAGGTATTCAGTTCTGAGGCTTTTTATCATATGTGTTATACTCTTCTGTCTGACTTATTAGGTACCTGTTAATAAGATTTAAAATGCAAAATTGTATAAAAATCATCTTCAGATTATGGTTTTCAAAGAAATATTAAGTAGGTATTAGCTCTTCGCCAGCGTCTCTGCCCACGCGAGCTACATGTTTCATCACGCGGACTGAAATCTGTGCCAAGCAATAGGAGCAAATATGACCTATGTCCTTTATTAATGTCAAATCTATCTTTGCACTAAGTTTTATCAAAATCAGTTCAGGAATTTAGGCGTGAATGTGTAAGAGACAGACTGATAGAATTACTTTTGCAGATATAATATTAGTAAGGGTTAAGGTGTCATTAGACATTTTTTGTTTTCAGTTTATTAGTTCAACTCTCCATCACTTCATTAAGAGCACCCTACATTGACAACCCTGGTGGATAAGAGCTTAACTTAAGTATTATTTCTCAGGCCATTACACCCAGATGCAGAGTTAAGCATTCTGCTTATTATTCCACCAAATTACTGATTATACGGCCGACTTCATCCAACCTTAACATTAGGAATGAGCCATTAATTGTATCTGAAGATAAGAAATAGGAGGGTTTTGGCAAAATATTAATTTTTAACTGACGTTAAAAACAGGTTTCTTCATTCAGCTAACGTCTTTTGTCTAGTAAATGACTCATTGATTTGGTCTTCAATATACTTATTTCAATATACAAAAAAAAATTCTATTTAAATGTAAGTAACCGAAAAATCTGTTTTTCTAAACATCAAAACAGGGTAAATGGATATAAAAATGAAAAATTAACCTACAATGAACACAGTAACAAATTCGAGAAATCGATTGTTTTTGGCTGTTTTTAATAAAATGTACTGCATATTCTACTTCCCATTGCTCTGCTATGAGTCTGCCTATGTCTTAACTATATGTATAGATATGTAACCAGCCTTTTTTTGAAGAATAATATCTTAATGGTCGTTACCTAGCATGCTATCTATTGTTAAATTTCTAAACTAAACGCAACACATACGTGCAAATAACCCAAATAAACCTATTTGAAGAGATACAACAGCAAACTCACCCAACGTTGAATGCACCCACATCTTCAAAGGAACTTCAAAGTTTTCCAGTGTATTCTAATATGCGCCCGAGTGGCTTCATTTCGGTATCAGCTAAGTTCCGCATACATTTAAATAAGGCGAGGGCTGAGTGACGTGCGATACGGGACTCTCTGGAATACCGCATCAATTTCGTTTCACCCCCAACCTCAACCCAGGTTAAAGGCGGTAGTACAGTTATAGGTAAGCGATGTTATGGCAAAGAGAAAGCTTTAATTGCTACTAAACACAAATATATATTATTTTCATTTCATTCTGGGTTCAGACTGAATTGTCATATTATGTGTGATAGAGATTCACTTCTTTTAGAAAAAAATATAATATTCTAACTTATAATTTCAGTAACTTTACGGCATAGTTTCCAACAAACAGTTATTTAATTATCTCTATTGGTTGCAAGGGATCATGGTCAAACGTACCCAAGCTTGAAACTGTACAACTGAGAAAAGAAAATAGATCGAGACGTTTATTAGTTACCTTGAGTTACTATAACACTGAAACGACAGATGATTTACCGATTTTGATTCGTTAATGAATTCATTCTGATTATTCCTGAAACAAATTTATTTCTTGCACCTCTACTGTATAATAGATTAAATGCCCAGTTAACAATATATCCTCTTAGTTATTACAATACAAAAAAGTCCTCAAAGAAGATCTTCACAACATGTCTTACGAGGATACAGAAAAATTATTGACTGTTTTAAAATAATCGTCGATCGATCGATATGTTATTATGTAAATCATTGTATTTAGAATATTATTTAGTATCGAAGATTATGTTTTGTTTGTGATAGATTTAATTTATTATGTAAGCCTTGTTAGCCTGAAAAACAGGAAATCCTAGTTCAGGCACAAGTGTATTTTGCGTGTTCATAAGTTTATTTAGTCTTTTGTTACTTTATATCCAATAAGTTATACAATAAAATGTTTATTTATTTATAAATAAATTAAAATAAAATGAAAACTCCCAATAAACGCAAGTTAAATCCATTAACAAATCTTTCACATAAATATAAAGTGTTCTCATAAATTCATAGATACTATAGACAACAAGTGTAGCACTTTAGAGAGAGGTAGAAATAATTATGTAACCACAGGTTTGAAAGTACCCGAATGAATTAATACGAATAATACGAAAAATACGGCCGAATAATACGACGAATAGAGTGGCAACTGGATTATCCTAAAAGTGGCATCATCTTTATATTAAGATACAAGGGCCGTTTTTCCATACAAACGTAGTCCCCTGTTTTCTCCCTGGATAAAGTCAGTAGAGCAATAATTTTTATTACAAAAATCTATGGCCACTATTAGCATGTTTCTGTGTTTTCTATTTTTTCATAAATTAATTAATAAAAAAGATATAAGCCCCCAAAAATCGAAAAAAATCGCCAGATTTTACGCTGTGTTCAAACATCCAGAAAACAAGTTTGGCTAAATTTTAGAAAAAAAAGAAAACATACGAACATGGCCAAAGCCTTCCTTTAATTTTTAATAAAAAAAGTATTAAAATCGGTGTAGTTTTCGAAAAGTAATCGGGGGACTACGAAACGTTGATTTGGTGTGCTTTTAGTAGGTATTTTAGGCCACAAATCTTTCTAAAAGGTGAATTTGATCATAATCGGCACGCTTTTTACTCGATGGTTGCAATTTGACCAATGGTGGAAAAACACGTTATTGTCCACGTGAAGTAATTAAGTTGCCTTTTCAAAAAGGCTATTTATTTTAATGCCAGCATCAAACATTCCCCACATCTTCATAAAAAAAATTACCGCTATCGCTATTAATGTAGCAAAAAATATCTTGTCATCTTTTAGTGTAGACAAATCTTTATCTTCATAGTAAATCTGCTCCGGTGCATCTCCCAAAATTGTACGCCAGCGAGAATTCCAGGCGCTATGTACTTAATTAGAGTGCAGTTTTGTTAATAAAGCGTTTCTACAGTATAATTTATAACGATGAAACGTAACGAGATGGTGGAAAAATAAACGGTGATACACATTTACGAAACCTCGGGCTCTTTTGAAAGCTTATGGGACTTTGGGTACGTTATATTTTGTAGTTGTTTTGTCACTTGACGTATGATTCTGCCGGATATTCAGCTGCTCTACAGTGTTTGTCATAAGAAAAACATTTTAGGCGTAGCAACAAATATAAATGATGGTTTTTCACAATGCATTACGCTTTCTTCTGACAATACTTCAGTTATAGTGTTCATAAACTTTCTTGGTGTATTTGTTACATAGAAAACTTAGCACTTCACAGGATTTACTGGGAGACGGGGCAGTTTGCCTGACCATGATTGGTGCAATCGGATCGAAACGTTGGGAAGATAGAATACCATTTACCTTTAATCAATTAATTTGGTTGCAGTGAATCCCATGAAGTGTCAACATTTTAAGATACTCCTTTAATCGTTCTTATGAAACCCATTGGAAGAGAAGACTGTGGTGTTATTTTATTTATGTTCTATCACAAGTGTTTTAAATAGCCTACTGTAATTAGTTAAAAGCCTCAACTCAGACGCAAATAATGTTTTCCATTTAAATAAATAACAACTCTACTCTCCACTCGTATTATGCAAATCGAAAAACTTTGCTTCTAGTAAAAGAAAATAAATTAGTTCAACTTCACATAACAGATTTCTTTTTCGTTGTCAAGAAGTTTACTATTAATTCAGTTCACTTGTGGCAAAGTTTTCCTTTCTACTGATAGATTGAAAATTATATCAACTAACGATTAAGAACCGGTCAAGTGTGTGCCGAATAGGCAACTCGCATTTGTCTCTTCAAAAGGAGGACATTTTGAGGTTTAGGTTGGCCATTGCAATCTGACCCGTAGCAGAAAGAAAACGATGTTTTTTATCTTCTTCTAGCAGTACTCCTTTAGTGACCTCTTACGACCAGAGAAAAAGAAAGGGCTATTCTTGCAGGTCAGAACTAGATGGCACAAAGGTTGATGCATATCAATAGAAGTATATTTCTAGCATCGAACTTAATATATTATGAACTAACTTCGCAAGTCCAGACAAAATTACACCAGGTTTTACACTGAGATATCTTCAATCGTTGGAATAGGTACGATTTTTGAACAAAAATGTTTCGTCTTGTGCAGGTTATTGTACTTACTATCTTGACATTTGTACTTTCAAAAGTTACCATTCGGAATTCCAGTTTAGCATGTATCATTATTTGTCGTCAACTTCCCCTTTAAAATTATTCTGTTTTGCATGAAAGGTGGAACTATAAATTCTGTATTTGCCGTCATAACTTTTATTTAGTTCTCATCTTGGAAGGAGCCCAAAAGAGTTTGCATTATTAATATTCTGGTCCATTTAAGCGATTGATATTAAAACTGTGATTTTGAATTGTGAGATGCTGATTTGCTGTTGATTATTTCTTTTTAAATCAAATTTCAATTTTTTTTCAAAATTCAAATATTTTATTTTCAGTAACTTAGTAACTATTACAATTGTATTGTGTGGGAACTTCCCTTTAGACGAAACATCGTCTGTATTAGGAAGAACCGCTCTTCAGTGGATTAATAATAATTATTAGGAGTACTAAATTTAGCCTTGGTAAGGCATAAATAAAAATAATTAAAATACTAAGAAAACACAGTACGTGCGTACGTGTGTGTGTGTGTTTGTGTGTTTGTGTGTGTGTGAATGTGTATGCATCTGCAAATGTGTTGGTGCGTGAGTATATTTGTGTGTAACTATACGTGATTTCGTAAGAATTAGTCATATTACATTAGTTTTAAGCATCATTTCAGTGTCAGTGTAACTTTTAGATTTTAACCATTCCAAAACCGTTTCCTTCCATTTGTTTTTATGAAGGGGTAAATATTTTGCTGTTTATTGAGCTTGTTATAGTCTCGCGGATTGCCACGAATATTGCCTTCTTGCAAAGTCTGATCTCACCGTAGGAATAGGGGCAAGTTTGTCCTTTCTTCTTCTGTTTTTTAGTGTGGCATCAAACGGAAGAGATTGGTGCATTCTTAGTACTGTGTTAAGCACATATAACTTCCTAACAGATAGAAGATTAGCTTCCTGATACAGATTTTCAGTACAATATCTATACGGTTTTAAGAGCATCACTTTTATCAGTAGCCTTTGACCTCTTTCTAGACTTAGAAAAGCAGTTTGTATGTAAACTAAAGTAACGGTCCATAATCATTCCGCTATAGGGCGAAGGCCTCCATCATTGAATTCAAGTTAGCAAAGCAATGATGGGTACAGGCACAATCATCACGTTTGCTAAATGCTGGTTGGTGATCACAAACCCGAGCAATGTTCGAAAAATTGCTTTTTTTTTTGACTCGGAACCTAAAGATCTTAAACCTCTAGACCAATGAGGGTTATACTCTTTATTACGTATAGCTGTTATCCGTGACTTCGTCCGCATCAAATGATATGAATAATTTTCCCCGTTTTCCCAACATTTTTGACTGCTGCTTCGCTTTTATTGGTCGCAGCGTGATGTTATATAGCCTAAAACCTTCCTCGATAAATGGACTATTTAACACAAAAAGAATTTTTCAAATCGAACCAGTACTTCCTGAGATTAGCACGTTCAAACAAACAAACAAACAAACAAATCTTCAGCTTTATAATATTAAAATAATGGGTATAGATGTACAGACAACAGCACATCAACCTACCACGAAACGTCAAATTTTCACAATAGATATTGATCTCTACTTGTTGGAGTTAAAGTTGAAAATCAATTTAATGATCTGTAACTTTTTGGGTAGGTTGACTTGCCAATGTCTGTACCTAAGGTTAAAAGACTCTATAATGGTGTTAGTATTGTTTTTTTTTTAATTTGCGCATACTAATACATTGGAAATTCCTATCGTCTTTGTCATCTCTGCAGTGGGATGATTATACTCGTAGGCTGTTACTAGGTGCTTACGTATCAATGTATACTGTTTAATTTAGTCAGATCATAATCAGAGTTAAATTATGTAAGCGAAATGAATATTGTTCACTGAATAAGAATTTATGGTTCATTGGGTTTCAGAAGCTTGCTCATCTTGAAAGAAATCATATTACAATGATGTTACATAAGAGACGTGTGCGCATAATCAAACTGATTTCGTTGAATATTATTGAAATTTATTTTAATTACATTTATGCTTAATTAATCGATACTGTATAGGAACAGATACAGTAAACAAGAATGTCCCTTTGTACTGTTCAGGTGTGAATAAAAGCAGGTAGTTTCATGACGTTTCATATCTACTGACTGACTTACAAACATATATTAATAATCTATATTTATCGTTTACCCCCGCGGTTGTCGGTTCTGCGGCTAATATATCCAGCCCACTGCCATTCAGCTTACTAATCCGGTGGGCTATGTCGGTAACTTTAGTTCTCTGCCGGATCACCTCATTTCTGATTTTATCCCTAAGAGAAACTCCGAGCATAGCTCTTGAATGGACACCGCGTCTCGGCAAACGTAATATAGGACGCCCTCAGGCCAGGTGGAGTGATGATTTGCGCAAGGTGGCTGGCAGGAGCTGGATGCGAGAAGCCGAGGATCGACCTAAGTGGAGTGCAACTGGAGAGGCCTATGTCCAGTGGGCTGTGATAGGCTGATGATGATGATGATGATGTCCAAGGGGGCTGTGATAGGCTGATGATGATGATGATGATTTATAATAGAAAGTCGTGTTAGTTACACCACTTATGAGTCGAGAACGGCAGAACCGATTTTATGAATTTGGTTTTTATGGACTTGTCTTCGTTTAAAAAAGTTGGAAAGTCAAATACTTATTAACATTTATTTGTATAATTTTTTTTCCAACTACGACATATTTGATGACAGTACAATATAAAGTACTTAGAAAATGTCCGCCAAAAACCTAAAGTTTTTTGATACGGCCTCCTAGCAACACTTTTTTTAAGCGATGCGCATTTCATTAATTACGATACTATTCATAAGTTTTTGAATTTCTCTTCATACTTGTACCTTAACAGGCTTAGGACCGTAAAAATTGAAAAATATGTTGCGAAAAATATTTTCTTGTGAAAACTTTATTAACATTTTTTATCATAAATGTGCTCAAAATGCGATACTGAACGCCTATAAACCATTTTGAATGTGATGAAAAAGTCTACCTGTATTTTAACATAAAATTTTACGGCGCCGCGATGATTTGCAAAAAAATAAGTTACAAAACCTGTGGGTGCCAAAAATTACTTTTGAAATTGATTTTTATAACTTATTACTTTATTTTTGATAAAAGAAAATAGGTGTTTTCACATCCCGTACGACTCAAGTCTGAAAAAAATTAAAATAATTACACTCATACATAAAAACCTTTCCACGTTCCGCATACCAATCCTCTGCACTGCTCAACGGGCTGTACAGTAGAGCAATACTATTGCAAAAATATTTGAATTTACCGAATAGGTAATCAAATAGTACACCAAAAAAATCTAACAAAGAAAATTGGCCGCAAGGCATTCCCGAAATATACCGAAACCTGCTGGGTTTGATAAAACCTAGCCCATATAAACCTTGCTATTGAAGCCGCTTCGATAGCCTGACGCGATGGCCGACACAAAAATCCTTTTATATTCCGAAACAACACTGTGAAAGGTATTTTTTATACGTTTCTTTAGTTGTTTTGTGCCAGCATCCATTCGAGATTGTTCGATAAATAAAGCGAAAATAAACACGCACTTTTCGAGTGGTATGTATGTACCTTACTGATTTTAACTTTCATGGTTAGTATCACGTCAGTTTAAAGGAGGTAATTGATTCGTAGTTCATACCATTAACAGACAACGGCAGGTCAACCTACCCAAAAAGTTAAAGGTCATTGAATTGATTTTCAACTTTCAAGTCCAACAAGTAGAGATCAATATCAATTGAGAAAATTTGACCTTTTTGTGGTAGGTTGACGTGCTGTTGTCTGTATTTACAGGCGACCACATATTAGGCTATATACTGGGGCATCTTAACGTCTTTGAAATAGGTGTGTGTTTGCAATAACACGATGTGCACAGTGGCCTGGACCTTGGTTTTATGAGATTCTGATACTCGGTTTATTTCAAATTTAAAAACATTTAAATTTAAAATAAATATTATATGCCACCAATTTTGAATCGGTGTATGATGACTGTCAGTGATGACTTGTTTGTCATCTACTGAATACTGTTAAATGCACACCAAACAAATCCTTGCACAGTCGAATCTTACAGAAAGAAGTACGATTTGGGTGGTGTAAACGCCAATAGCCATCTCTTCCAGACAATTTCAAGCCACACTAATATTTTATTTTACTCATTTTATCAGCTAGTAGCTGTTCCCCGCGACTTCGTCCGCTTCAACTTCCGTTATTATGATCGCGATTATTTTTGCTACAGTTTTCACTGATGCTTCGCTCCTATTGGTCGCAGCGTGATGTTATATAGCTTACAGCCTTCCTCAATAAATGGACTATCTAACACAAAAAGAATTTTTCAAATCGGATCAGTACTTCCTGAGATTAGCGCGTTCAAACAAACAAACAAACAAACTCTTCAGCTTTATAATATTAGTATAGATTATACATATATTTTTAGAAAATGGTTTTTATTAACTTAAGAAAACCGTTTTTTTTTTGCAATAATACATTTAACGAAATAAGTGATATAAGAAGAAACTGTTTCAATAACGAATTCGTACGCTGTTCTAAACAGGAAATTTGATTGAAAGGTAACATCTTTTTTAGGAATTTATACTTGATTCTGACACTGAATTTCTGAATTAGATATTTAATAACCTCACAGCTCTCGAAAAAGCAATTTATTTCTATTTTCGGTATAAAGGTACTCGTATCTAAATATAGCAACCGTTAACAAAGACGCGCGTACTCAGATAAATTACTAATAAATTTTTATATTTAGTTTATTTTTGTCATTGCCAGTATTTGGCAAATCGAGCTGCTTTAAATAGAATTACCTTCACCACGTCCTATAGGTGTTGTTTAGAAGCGGCTCAAGTAAAAGTAACAGCCTATAATCATCCCACTGCTGGACAAAGGCCTCCATCATTGAATGATGTATACTGGCATAATCACCACGCTTGACAAATTGGTTGGTGATCACAAACCCGAGCAACGTTCGAAAACTTGGAATTTTTTGTTGCCCAACCCGGTAATCAAACCTGGGAACCCGAGATCTTGGTCCGGTATATATACCACTAGACCAACGAGGCGGCTAACGTAATACCGCCAAAAGAAGACGGGTAGCGTCTTCTCAGCGGCTAAAATACCATCGGCAATCCACTTGCCAAGCGTGGCAGTTGTGGCGAAATCCACCTTTTAAAAGCCTATGTCCAGCAGTAAACTGATATGGTTCACGAGGTTAATTTCGAATTCTGAAACCTTCGAACCCCGAGCGACAGCCAGCTGTCGCGATAACAATTGATTTTAACTGTGTCAAGGCTCGAATAACCCACACCCGAAGGATTAAGAATACGTAGGGTTTTTTTACACTATTCCCTAAAAAAGTTAAGAGGATGTAGTAGCGAATATGAATCCTAAATATTATAAAAATTTTGTTCTAAGAATAACAGATATCGATTGCAAAAATCTACTAAATGCCTAGGAATAAAAAAAACCTTTAAACAAATTTCATATAGATCGAATAATAAATTTTTATTTTCGCGTACAATCTTACACTTTCCTTAAGGTAAATTTCAAGGATACAAAGCCTACACTATTTTAACCTATCACAAGATCTTCATTATATAAACTTTCCACATTTAAGATTGAAGGGATAACATACAGACAGACTCAATAACATACAAATAATTATATAAATAGTTATGGTTCTATCGTGTGATTCAGTTCACTTAAAAGCTCTTATAAAACTAACTTTAGCGTATTAGGGGTTAAAGTATGAAATTGGCGTTTTGTATGGACAAAATCGAGAAAAGTCATTTTTCCATACTAACAACTTTATAGTTTTTTTAAAAACGCCTAAACCGTTTTCGATGCAATTAAAGGTGAAAGTTAGACGGCTATAAAGCTACGCATTATAGTATTTAAATTTCTGAAAATCAAATTATATAATACAAATATACTTAATTGAAGCAAGAAGGTGAGCTGACACATTGTAAGGGGTCTTTCCAACGACTTCCTTTGAAGTAATAGGCACTAGTATTGCATTTTTCTTTAGTCAAAAGTTACTTTATTTAGTTTTTGATACAATACAAAAAGAATTACGCAATAATACGACTATACTTAAGAGCTATAAACAAAATAAAATGTGGGAAAACAATCGGCAATTTCATACTTTAACCCCTATTATTAACATTGCTGAGTACATTATGTATCACGTTAAATACAAGGTTTAACTTTAAAGTAATTTCTTCACCAAACCCCAAATTGTTCACGTAAGACGATCGTGTAAGTTGAGCGTGCAATAACGAACCTATTTTCCTTGGATACGTAATTTTAGTTGGAGAGAATTTGCCATAGACTAAAGCGAGATCATTTAAGCTTAAGTGATAGCTTTAGTGACGTTATCAATGTAAAACATATTTTTTTTATAAATAATGGGCTCGCTCTTGACTACATACTTAACTATACGGTTAAGAAGAAGCCTAAGATGGTTCGAGCTTACCCAGAGGTACTGGTTCTCCCACACACCAGCGGAACACAGAAAACTGTTTGGCGCTGGACTCCGGCAGGAAGGTAGCATGCAGGCGGCCACTTACGAAGCCTACCACCGCAGAGGGATCTGTTAGCCGTCATCATTGGTTAGAAAACCAAAGATGCCGTTGCCCAGGGTGGACTTCTAGGAGGTAGTTAAAATAAAATATTGGTCGCAGCATTTTTAACCTTTATTGCTTGTTAGGAACACAGAAAACTGTTTGGCGCTGGACTCCGACAGGAGGGTGGTAGCATCCAGGCGGCCTCTTACGAAGCCTCCCACCGCAGAGGGATCTGTTAGCCGTCATCATTGGTTATAAAACCAAAGATGCCGTTGCCCAGGGTGGACCACTAGTAGGTAGTTAAAATAAAATATTGGTCGCAGCATTTTTAACCTTTATTGTTTGTTAGGAACACAGAAAACTGTTTGGCGCTGGACTCCGACAGGAGGGTGGTAGCATCCAGGTGGCCTCTTACGAAGCCTCCCACCGCAGAGGAATCTGTTAGCCGTCATCATTGGTTATAAAACCAAAGATGCCGTTGCCCAGGGTGGACCACTAGTAGGTAGTTGAAATAAAATATTGGTCGCAGCATTTTTTACCTTTATTGTTTGTTATAAAACATTTTGCTAATCAAAACTTAAACACTTTATATGATATTCAAGCAATTTAATTGCAATTATAATTTCAATATTTAAACTTGAAAAACTATGTCTCAGGCGAGACTTGAACGTGCCTAAGACATAATTTTTCAAGTTTATGTACTGAAAACTAAAACAATCTTTTATAATCGTGTGTTTAAATCTTGCTTGTAGGTGTTCACAACGTTCCCTTCAAAGATCAGAATATCTTGTGTTTGATACGTTTTAAGCGAGTGGTGGTTTAGTCTGGATCTAAACAGATCACACCACTAGCGTTTGTTCGCTATTTCTCATCGCATTCGATAATGAACTACGTGGAGTGAACATTGAACCACAGTTGAAATAGGTTCAGTAGAGTCACTCAATTTAGAGTGTATCAATGCGCACACAACTGACATCCGGATCACGAATTCTTTGTTCGCTTACTCGCTCACATGTCTAACCATAATTTAAAATAAATGCGAGTTTAAATTTGTATACATGTTTTTAATTTCAGTGCACTAATACTAAAAATAAAATTTGAAATCGTTATATTTAGGGTCATGATTTATGTAAAATTTGACTTTTACTGACAGCAAAACCCAGTAATCTCGATGGGAAGATAATTCAATGTTTAAAAATTCTTCTCAACTGTGATCAATATTAACACGTAATGTATTTAATCAAGCAATTTGTTTTGGGTTTTACATGTCGCTGTATATTAATAAATAATTCTTAAGAAAGAATTAGACTAACAATCAGAATCTAAATTCTAAGAAGCGAAATAAATGAAAATCTTTTATTGTGATCCGTAACACCATGACAAAGACTTATTGTATTATAATATTTATAATACATAAACTTATAGATTTTTATTCCAACAAAAAGTTTTGAATTTTTGAACGTTGCTCGGGTTTGTAACTTGAATTCAGTAATGGTAATGGAGGCTTTTTACCTGCAGTGGGATGATTATAGGCTGTTACTGTACTGTGCTAATGTAATTAAATAATCATATCTTATAAAACCAAACTACTACATCCACTTCTACTGTGACAGAACATGGTCGTGGAATGTTCCCGTATCGTAAGCGTGTCTGTTATGTTGTTGCTTGTTATTGCCATTTGTTCTTAATGAAGTGTTGGAAGTGGAGGGTGGGGGAATTAATAGATATTATTGAATGCGAGGTATGCGTGCCAAATGAAAGTGTAAATTCCAAATATTACCTATCAAAGCGAAGTTTCCTGTATATTAGATTTGTGGAATATTGCATGCTAAATATAGAGTTGTAGCATGGAGGTTGATATGTCAAAGTTAAATTGTATGTATATAACTGTATCTGGGGTTGTGTTGATCTAAGAAGTAATAGCACTATTTAGGAAATAAATTAGGGCACTTAAGTTAAGAAATAACTTATGGAGTAGGTATTGCTTGAAAAAGATGGATACAATCGCCTTGGATGCATCTTAGCAAACTGTGATCGATGCCTGCCAAATGTGGTGGTTATGGCCAAATTCTGCCTTTGGAGAGACAACTCAACACATCTTAAGAGTTAAACTCAACAGACAAACTCAGAGTTAAACTTGAACATAATATTACCTACCTTGTTTTATTGTCTAATATTTGAGGCTATCTTAAGAGAAAGGTACAGACAATGGCAAGTCAACCTACCCAAAAAGTTAAAGGTCATTGAATTGATTGTCAATTTTTTTTTATATTTAGTCACACAGAGCCATCTAGTCCCAAATTAAGCTATAGTACCTTAAGTACCCTGTCGTATGGGGTACTAGACAACGATAAACTTACTTATATACTTTAAGTCCGACAAGTAGAGATCAATATCAATTAAGAAAATTTGACGTTTTGTGATAGGTTGACGTGCTGTTATCTGAACACTACCATACGAAGTGACCTATGATCATGGTCGGTGTCACCAGGTCAAAACATCAGCCAGTATAAGCTTTCTAAACAGTCATGCAACGCAAAAGTTTTAGTGCAGTAACTGCACATCAATTTATTACTGTAACATCACAACCATTACTTGGGGCTTTATTCTTACATCGTTAGAATTCACACATCGATGCGTCGTTCCAAAAACAAACAAATGACTGCGCTAAAAAACCGCGCAGTTATACCACATGCCCGAAACCGTGGCACTTCAACCACAGAATCCGCTAAGCCCGCATTTCGCACGCAAATTTTTCACCGCCAACTCTTTGACCGGATCGATCCGGGTCAAATTCCCCGGATTTATCCGCCGGATTAAACCCCGGTACCAACTATTTGTAGTAAACAAAGCTTCTGATCGGATGCCTGCTGAATATTTTACCTGGGGCCAGGGTTGACGAGTGAAAGTTGGTGAGTGCCGACGAAGAGTTTAATTTAAAGTTTCGCCAAATTGCCATATAAGTTCACAGGATTGGACTATTTAGCTTGTGCTGTTTATTTTGCACTGACAACTGTCTATGTAAGCTTGGATTTTGTTCAATCATTGCACAGCTGAAGTTAAATAGGGGACTTATGCCACAAACATTATGTGCTACGGGCTAGATACAGACGGTACAATACTTACATTTAGGCAAGTTAATATTATAAATAGTGTTATCTAAAACCGTACAGTAGCTTTAAAAAAATTACACGTTTCATGATAAAAAGGGCATTTTGTTTCTAAAAAATAAAATGTATATGAGGTAATAATCTGATTTAAATAAAGTTATCAAATAGTAGCATAAAACCTTTTTGATCACTGCTCTTTAAAAGACGAAATTATATTGTTCAGTCAACAACCGCTTTGAGTCAGCTATTAGGCCTTTGCCTCGAATTTTGCGGGCAGCGGGGCGGGAGTGGCAGTTACACAAGTCAGTAAAAATTCGAGAAATAGGCCTTAAGGAAAAACTCTTTCCTAAATTTAAAAAATATATTTAATAATATCAGTATATAAACTTGAAAAATTTTGTCTCAGGCGGGACTTGAACCCGCATCTCCTCGCATGCCGGGCGGGCGCCATACCATTAGGCCACCGAGACACTGCGACACGGCGCGAATTTTTCAAGCATATTCTTACGCTGTAAGCCAGCGTTGTTTCATCAAATGTAAGGAGTTTGCACCCCTAATGGTATGCGAGGAGATGCGGGTTCGAGACCCGCCTGAGACAAAATTTTTCAAGTTTATATAATGGTATTATAAGTGCAATTAAGTTGCTAAAATATCAAATAAAGTAAATATATTTAATGTTCGAATCAGTTAGGAATGTAATGTTTTTGTACGAGTATTTAGAATACTTACTATGTTTTCGATATTAGCAAAAACATATTCTGTTGATAGCATAATTTTCCAAAAAAAATATGGCACTGTAATTATGGAAAAAGTGTAAACAGAGTGAATAGAATCTATAAAATTACTGCCTTTATATCTCTTACAAAATTTTAATATTGATTTCCAGAATTTCGAACGTGTAAGTCTAATCCAACTGTAAAGGCTGACTGGAATTACTTTATCATGAATCAAAAAGTGCGTCATGAATTGAGTTGCTAATAAGTGTAACTCAGTTAAGAAATTCCATAAATCTGTACTAATATTATAAAACTGAAGAGTTTGTTTGTTTGAACGCGCTAATCTCACGAAGTGCTGGTTCGAATTGAAAAATTATTTTTGTATTGGATAGTCCATTTATCGAGGAAAGCTTTATGCTATATAACATCACACTGCGACCGAAAGGAGCGAGAATCAGTGAAAAATGTTGCAATAATAAAACCATAATCGCGATCATAATAACAGAAATTATCGCGGACGAAATCACGGGCAACAGCTAGTTGCAATATAAATTATTTCGCCTGGTGTGAACAAAGTAACACAAATCTAAACATTGGCAACCCTAATTACCACCAATCTGTAGTCCTTTGACAGGTTTCACAAATATTAGTGCTGCATTAGCCGGTTTTGTTACTTGTTAATTATACCAACATTTTCAGTCAACATAATATTAGAGTGAGTAACAGCCTATAACCATCCCACTGCAGGGAAAAGGCCTCCATCATTGAATTCAAGTTACCACTGCAATGATGGGAACTGGCATAATCACCACGCTTGCCAAATGCGGGTTGGTGATCACAAACCCGAGCAACGTTCGAAAATTCTTGTTGCCCGACCCGGGGATCGAACCTGGGACCCCGAGATCTTGGCCTGGTATTTAAACCACTAGACCAACGGGGCATCTAATATTGTAGGCCTTTTTCTTTTTTTTTTCTTTCTAATATTAGAAAAGGCCTATAATCACCCCTTTGCAGGGCAAAGGCTTCCATAATTGAATTTAAGTTACCACAGCAAAGATGGGTACAGATATTATCACCACGCTCGCCAAATGTGGGTAAGAGATCATAAACCCGAGCAATGTTCGAAAATTCAAGATGCACAACCCGTGCTCCCGAGCCCTTGGCCCAGTACTAAAACCACTAGACCAAAAACGGGGCAATTTAGTATCAAGGATATAATAATTTCTCTTTCAAAGGTAGTTTTATAAGATTGGTGTAAAAATTTAATGAGTCGCCTATTGCTTTTGAAGTGTTCATATGACTTCCACCTTACAACAGAAGCTAAGATGAACGTGCCTTTGCAATGGGGGCTATCGCTAATGAATTTGCCACTAGAGGCGCTAGTGTCGCGTGAGGTCCAATATCATTCACTTTGTACTGGTTTTAGCGGAATTTGTTGCATAAGTTATAATTTCTTTAATTTACCTGCTGGAAAGTGATCTCCTTCGTAAAATATCGCAAATATGGATTATTTGGCGATTAATGTGAACGCTTTAAAAGCGGAATTAAGAAAAAGCGCAAAAATAGGCGGCCTCAAGAGCAACTATTTCAGAAGTTAGTTTGTTGATATCAAGATAGTTATTTATAAACAATATAACCTTAATTAGATTCAAGATATAACACTTTGTTTCGGCGCCAATCGCCTTTGACAGCTATACCACCGGACCTCAGTCTACAGTGGCGCCAACTGGTGAGCAAAGAAACGGTAGTCCCCATTAAGACCATAAAACGCCACCCTTTCGAGAACCAAGCTTATTAAGCAAAGGAAATATCCTAAAAACGGGCCCAGGAATCGTAGTACTGCCAAAAGAAGACGTACATCAGCGTCTTCTTTCTACTATTTGACGAAGTCCTCCTCATGGAGTGGCTTTATGCCCAGGAATTCTTTTATGTGGGTTGATGATGATGATGCCAAATATATTTTTGTTGTTTTTGAACCAAAAATATGTTTAGGGAACCAAACACATGTGCTAATATGTAAATGCACCAAATATCTTGCTGCAATGCAGTAGAATATTATCAAATAAAGTAATTTACAATGATCAGTAGCAATCGCCAGGCGTGGCGATTGTGGCAAAATCCTCCCTTTGGAGACGCCTGTGTCTAGCAATGGACTGATACAGGCTAATACGGTAGATGACTTATTTTTTTAAGCTTTAATTTCTGTATTTTTGTAGTTTGAGCCTTATTTTTAAGTCAAACTTTTTTTCCCATCGAATTGAGATATTCGTCTTTACATCCCGGTTATAAAAGTCGTTTAAATTCAGTAAATAAACTCGAGTAAACCATGATTAATCGACGCTACAGACCGAGCTGACAGAAGAATTCGATTACGATAATAATCAATCAGGGGCCGTAAATTAAATCAATCGCCCCCAGAAATAGGGGCTTAAGGGTCGAGGCAAAAGCGCGCTGGTTCTGTATCATATTGTTTCATAAAAAGGATATGTGTATAATTATCCAACGAAATCATAGTTAAACTCATCATCATCAACATCATCATCTCAGCCAGTGTCTGGCCCACTGTTGGATTATTACATCTAGCAGCTTTCCACTATCTTCGTCAGATCCTCGGTCCACCTGGTTGAGAGATCGTCGTCTGGTGCGCGGTCGCCATTTCAGAACCTTTCCACCCCAACGGCCATCGGTTCTTAGGTACTACTATGTGCCCACTCACTACAACTTGGGCTGCGCAATTTTTCGAGCGATTTCGGTTATCTTAGTTCTCCTACGGATTTCCTCACTTCTGATTTTATCACGCAGGGTAATAACAAGCATTGCTCCCTCCATCTATCATCATCATTATCATCATCAACCTATCGCATTCCACTGCTGTACATATGCCTCTCCAGTTGCACGCCACTTAGGTTGATCGGCTTCTCGCATCCAGCTCCTGCCAGCCATCTTGTGAAAATCATCACTCCACCTGGCCTGAGGGCGTCCTACGCTTCCTCCATAGCCCGCTTTTATTAATCCTGGAGCTTTTTCATTTGTGACTATAATATTATTATTATTAAGATTGGCCTAAAAAATAATACTTAAACAAAAAATACCCTTACCTTCCGAATCCCTAAATCCAACCAATTATTTAAAAGCCAACATCCACAAGAGCGTATTCGTCGCCTCATTGGCTTCGGTCGCTTACTCGTCCACTTCATTCCCTTCATTAACTTTTTAATTCATCAGTTTCCACGTGATCCAACTCGCGCTTGACCGGTCCCTACCTGACCTCAACCCTACATTGACGAGGGTACCCAAGAGACAGGGATAAAGTCATCCCAGGGGACTTCGCTGTTCCGTATATAACCATGGAAAGTTTTTTCGTTGTCACTGCTTTTTGAGGATTCAAAGAGTTTTCATATGTATTGGGAATTGGGTTATTGGGGTATACTCAAATTGATAAGTATGGGAATTCAGTTCAACTGAAAGGTTTAAAGCTAATCCAACTTTGTCACCCAAAGATGAATTGGAAAGGATGATGTTTCATTGCATTAGATTTGGTGTTGGAACATTTTTTTGTTAATCAAGATCATTGATGTAATTTAAAAAAGTGTCCCAACCTAATGTGCACAAAGTTGACATAAGGGTGTACTTTTACCACAACCTATATAAATCAAATAGACACAACATAATATTAATATCCATAATATTGCATGTTGACCTAATTATCCGGGTTCTACATAAAATCAAATTAAATCATACAATCGCGGTCAGTTTTAAGTAGGTGTCATTAATATATGGTGTTGCTGGCTCCCTCAATAAGTGCCATTCGAAAACTTGTTAAAATATGTGAGCAATATGCCGAAGCCCATGGGCTTAGATACAACGCCAATAAAAGTGAACTTATGATGTTTAAGTCTCGCGATCACAAGCTCACACTTGTACCCCCTGTCTATTTGGGTGGTGTGGCACTTAAACAAGTCACGCGTTTTAAGTATCTGGGCCATTGGGTGACGGCAGACCAGTCTGATAATGAGGACATCGAAAGGGAGCGGAGGGCGTTGGCTGTAAGAAGCAATATGCTGGCTCGCAGGTTTGCACGTTGTTCAGAACCCGTTAAGGTGATACTTTTTAAGGCTTTCTGTCAGTCTTTCTATACGTGTAACCTCTGGGTAAGCTATACGCTGAAGACAATCAACGCCCTTCGAGTCCAATACAAAAACGCGTTCAGAGTGTTATTAGGGCTACCGCGGTACTGCAGCGCGTCAGGTATGTTTGCGAAGGCTCGCACAGATGGCTTCCATGCCATCCTCCGGAAACGAGCCGCCTCGATGCTGAGCCGTGTTCGCGGGGGCACTAATAGCATTTTGCGCGTTGTTGCTGAAAGAGTGGACTGTCCATTTGTTATGAGGTGGGTTCAGCTGCACATTAGGTAATTTTAATTTTTGTATTTAGGTATATATATATTTTTCCGTGTTTTTAATGTTATTTGTTTTGTAATTCGTGACTGACGCAACTTTATTTACTTTATTTATTTCACTTTTCGTTTCTAATATTTAATTATGCCATGTGGACTCGTGTGTGTCTGAAATAAATGATTTGAATTTGAATTTGAATTTGAATTTGAATTAATATATCGGATCGTGTATCTAAGTAGTTCTAAATATTATCGATGATCAAGATGAACTATAAACATTAATACGATCCTACGTAGTTTGGCAAGTACTTAGGTGAATTAGTTTTATAATTTTAATTTAGTAAAAAATACCAAATACTGACTACCAAACCACGAAAAAACGCATGATCATTTAAAAATAGGTGTATCTTCAAAATTTTATCTTTACAGTAACAAAATTGAACAAAGAAAATACCTAAATATCTACTAATAGATCTTACAACTGAAAAAATTCAACAAATAAATAAAACCTAAGACAGCAGTGCCAAAAGAAGATAGACATACTTTTTTCCATAAAGTCCTTCTAGGAGAGGACTGTGTTCAGGTATAAACTGATTTAAATATAAAGCGACACTCTTTGATCTAAAATAATTTTTTAAAAAAGCACATTCTATCTTATTTTATACAAAGGTTCAAAAGAAACGAAAGCAGCGATCAACTGACACGCGTCTAGACCGTGTTTTATGTTGGACACAAAGACAAGGGTGACCCAGTGGGTTCTGGGCTATGTTTTTGAAACGGAGCGATCGTCCGCTACATAATAATCCGGCTCGACCGCCACGTGACCACCCATAATCAGGGCCATGTCTTGAGTACGCGCTGTCGCCGTCGGAAGATGGCGCAATATCATAGGCGAAGCGATTAGCGGCTCTTGATAGAAAGAATTTCGTTAATTTGCTTACCTAGGGGTCAAGTATACATTTTAATGTACTTATTATCACTTTACATACCTTAGCGTAACCTTAATGATCGATTGCGTATTATAAATAAAGAGTAAGTACCTATATTTTTATGACGTAATTACAAATGAACAGTTTTTAGATTTTTTACGATGAAATGATATAATTTTCCAAATTATTCCCATAAAAGTGACGAAATATACGTTTTTGCTGTAAAAGTATCTAACTTTACGTTCATTTAGAAGTTTTTATATATTTTTTTATTTTAATCACTAATGACTTGAGTGTATATTTTTAATTTCAACACCGTCTTAACAGACATACAGACGGATGGACGGACAATGAAGGGAGATTATAAGGGCCAATAAGGGTTTCGGTTTTTTTAATTTGAGATATGGCTCTAAATAACTGTTTTACTAAAAATCTTTAAAAAGCTTATGGAAGCGTTGGCAAATAATAGAAAAAAATTAAAAATGAATGTTCACTTGCTATCACATTGTCTTAAATTTTTAACTATAATTATACAGAATATAACGTAAGAATCTTTAAAAAAAAATATTGGTCCAGATTTGTCCCTTGCCTTGCACCACCCGCCCTAAGGCGTCAAGACCAGTCATCTCAAGCGACCGTTTGTACGACGGCTAGTGATGTCCAAGGAACTACCAATATCGACTTAATAGTACGTAATATGTTAATTTTTAATTAGTGAAATATGTCATTTTCTTGGCTAACTTGCTGATGGTTTATCAAGATCTTAAAGTAAATAAATGTCATGTAATGTCAATGTAGGTACATCAACTCACAGAAATAATCTTACCTATAGGTACTTCCCTGTCAATTCTAAGTGTCGTGATAAATCATTTGTTTTTGTATTTCACCAAGTCATCAACTGTAGTTTAAAAAATGATAACAGAACTTAAACATTAATTTGAAATAAATATACACAGAAAATTTTTTAAACTTAATTTTAAAATCTATTACTATAAAATAACAGACCATTTGGCAAAGCCAAACTTCATAACTTAATTCTGGATTTACCGAGTAAATGCTTAAGAAATGTAATGAAGTCATCAAATGTTTTCATTAAATAAAATCCATGATAGGCGGATTTAACAGATTTCGAGCAAATTTATTAGGAGCTACAATTTATATATGTGTAAACACTTTATTTTTCGTTTTTATAAAAGAAAAACTAATCCAATTTTAAATAGGGACTCTATTGAGCAATGAGAAAATAAGTTTTACTATGATGTGATGACATTGCACGATTTCGTTGGAAGAATTCATCGATATGACTATTGGGCATGTCGACAATTTGTGGCATCACTAATAACCCCCCTTTCTAGCACCTCCCCTTGATTCACTCAGTAATCACTACTCGCTCTTGAGAACTGTGGATTATCTACAATTCCAGATTTGAGTGGTTTCCTCAAATTTGCCTGCGGCAAATCGATTGTCCCTTAAATTGGGTGGATGCGACGATTTAATGTTTCCGACATAAAATTAGACTAAATGATTAAATTTGACGGAATTAAGTCATTTATAGTAGCTAGCTTCGATTGCTTTATACCTACGAATTTGATATTCAGATCTATATCTGAATCGGAATAAGAGAAAAAAATACCGATAAAAAGCAAAATCACAATCGTGATTGTTGTCGGTTAAATTTTATGTAAAAAAATAAATTCACAGCAAACCATCATAGCTCCGATTTAGAGTTTTATAACTATGGCTATGTCCATAACACTATTTCACCCTTTAATAGGATTATACGTCGGTAAATATTGGATCGCTTCATAAATTACTAACTTTCAGCAAAAACAAGACAGCCATTTTGAAAACGACCTAACCGCAAACTATAAATGAACTTTTGTTTGCTGCCGAAATTCATCTCGTAACTATTTCGACTCCAATGGCCATTTAGGTCAGTAAATCACTGTTATTATTCACTGATCACCAAAATAATCAAAGGAGACGGCCGGAGTCAGTGTTTCAACTCAAATATATTAGACAGTTTATTTATAAAACTGCTCATGTATCGATGAGAGACACAGTGAAAATAATTATTAAAATGCAGACCATGTTGGTTTGTAAAATTTCTTCAAATTCAAATTAATTGAGCAATAATTCATTGATGCATTGTCACACATATAACTTAACACTAAAATGGAATCCTCAATGCACTGTTTTATTATTTAAAGGTAAAATCGTATTTACCTTTCCCACGTTTCGATACGATTTCACGAATCATGTTTCAGTGTTAAGTTTTAACCCGACTGTGTTCTTGAAAAAAATAACAAAATAAAATAAAATTGTTGCTTTTACTAAGTGATGTCAGATTATAGGTATTTAAATAAAAACAAAAACAGTGTATAGTTTGCATAACATTGAATGTTACTATTCATGTTTTTGGTAGAATTTTAGTTTTGAAGCCTGTGGATTCATCGCAAGCTGTTTGTGAACAGATAAATCTATACGGTTTTGATACAACTGGATAGGATTTTGAAGATAATACTATGTTTAATTTACCTAAAATACTCGTATATCTGATTTAAATACAGTCTTTGTATATCCGTTCCCGTAATAATTGGCATTTCAATTATATCCCTGTTTTTTTTTTTTTTTTTTTTGAAAGGACCTATGCTGTGGCAGAAGGCCGTTACAGCTTCACCGGGCGGGTTTTAGGCGAGTGCGGAAGGCACTCAGCCCAAAAGCGGCCTGCTAGCGGGTACCTCGAGCGCGAGGCGAGTCCTAGGCTTCGCGTAGCGAAGCCTAGGGCTCGCCCGCGCAGGCGCCCCGTACTAGCGGCGCGATCGGACCGTGTCGGGTGCTGAAGGCACCCGGCCAAGAGGTCAACCCGACTAGTGGTTGCATCGCGTAGCTCGGCGCTGCAACACAGACTGGTCTGTGCATACAGACCGATCTACGCGAGCCCCGTTCTAGTGGGCCCGATCGAGGGGGGCAGACTAGGCCTCAAGGGCGCCTCTGTAGGCTCGGACCTCGGCTTGGGCCGTCGTCCGAAGGGCGGACTGGTGAGAAGCGGCCAGGTACATGTCTGTACCTGCCAAAATGATGCAAGGGTCCTCGCACTCGCCGGCGAGTGCGCTGATTCGATCTAGTGCTTGTCGGGTGTGTACTGTTGTGAGTGGTGAATTGTTTTACGAACGATGTGATTTCGTCGTCGGGATCTTTGAGAACGTTCCTCGGTCGGCGGAAACGGGCTTCGACATCTTTTTGGCACAAGTAGGTGGCGGCTTTGACTATGAGAGGATTCGTATGAATGACGGCTTTATCAAAGAAGTGTTGAGACGCTTCTTTCATAAAGCTGGCAATCGACGGAATGTTAAGGTCGCGATGCAAATTATCGTTACGCACATACCACGGGGCGTCCGAGGCAGAGCGTAAGAATTTGTTTTGGAGGATTTGGAGTCTTTCTAGTTCTGAGGGGCTGGCATGAGCGAACACTGGACTAGCGTAAGTCATCACGGGTCGAATACAGGCTTTGTAAATTGTCAACTTATTTCTAAGTGACATTTTACTCTTCCTGCCGATATAGTAGTAGAGCCTTGAAAAGTAAAAGGCTGCAGTCTGACGGACGCGTTTTATGTGAGGTTTAAAGCTCATTTTACGGTCTAAGGTGACACCTAGGTATTTGACTGTCTTCTCCCAAGGGATCGGACGGTCGTATAGGGTGATAGGTGTGAGACATCGTTTAGGATGTTTTGAAGCGAAGAAACCTCGAGTAAAGTACACTGCTGCACTTTTCTCGGGGTTTACCTCTATTCGCCACATCCTAAACCAGTCACCTAGGGATTGGGCTGCACGTTGTAGTGCCTTAATGATGTAACCGGCATGGTAGCCAGAGTGATAGAGGGCTGTGTCGTCCGCAAATAGAGCTAGCTCTACTTGCGGTGACCTGGGAATGTCGTTAATGAAAATTGAAAAGAGAAGAGGGGATAGCACGGAGCCCTGAGGGACTCCAGCCCTGATGGGGCGGGGAGATGAATAGGACCCCTCTACGCGGTAGCGAAAGGTACGATTTGACAGAAAGTCTCGAAGGATGAGCACGAGACTGTCAGGCACTTTGAGTTGGTACAGCTTGTAGATCAAGCCGTTGTGCCAGACTTTGTCAAATGCTTTCGCTACATCGAAGAAGAGTGCACCGGTTACCATCGGTTTGGATCTGTTGAGGCCGTCGAGAATGTGCTCCGTTAGGCGGTGCACCTGTTCGACACAAGGGTGGGAGGCTCTGAAGCCAAACTGTTCGTTGATTAAGAGATTGTTCGAGAAAATGTAATCTCTTAGGCGGGAGACGAGAACACGCTCGTATAATTTGCCCATAGTCTTGAGGAGACTGATGGGCCTGTAGTTGGCGGGCTTGGAGCGGTCCTTGCCGGGCTTAGGGATACCTATGACGTCTGCTTCTTTCCACGCGGTTGGAAAGATGCAGTTTGCCATGGCACTATTGAAGATAGCAACCAATAGGCAAATCAGTTGGGCGGGGAGGACTCGTAAGACTCTGTTGGAGATCCGGTCCGGACCGGGAGCCTTGTTTGGACGGAAACCTTTGATGATGGTTTGCACCTCATCGGCGGTGGTGGGTGCAAGGGGGCAGGTTGGAGGGAGGGCCGAGAGACGTTCGACTTCGCTGTCCACCATACTAAGGTGGGCAGCGTCTATAGGAAGCGTGCTAGGAGAGCACTGGGCCTCTAGGCTGTCGGCCAGACATTCGGCTTTCTCTTCGTCGTCGAATACGACGGAGTTGTCGGGTCTAGAGAGAGGAGGCATAGATGTGACTATATCTGACTTGAAGGATCTCGCCAACTTCCAATAGGCTTGGTGAGATGGTGAGATCGTTTCAAGTAGGCTATCCCACTGACTTTCCCGAAGAGCCTTAATACGTTCCTTTACAGATGTCCGTAAAGTGCGTAGAAGGGTTCGGTTATATTCGGTGGGATAGGAGTCATAAGCTCTGGTCGCAGCTCTCTTTGCCCTCAACAGCTCTCTCACGTCATCCGGCAAGTTCAATCTATGCCTAGGCATATCTGGAACTTGCCTAGACGAATCGCTAATAGCGGTCGTGATGTGGCTAGTGAGGGCATCGATCGCTTGGTTAGTCTCGTGAGGCGATCCTAACCTGTCTGGGATTGAGTTCAATACTGAATCAGGACTAGGTCCGAGATTGCTCTCGAGCCTGTGCCAGTCCAGTATTGTTATCATGGATATCTGTTGGTCAGAGGGACCTAATTGGAGGACAACTGGGCGATGGTCAGAATCTAGGTCATGGTGGACTTCTATTGAACGAAGGCGCAGGCCTACATTCTTTAGAACCGCCATGTCCAAGATATCGGGTCTGTGGTTTACGTTAAAAGGATAGTGGGTCGGAGAAAGGGGGGCGATGATGTCAAAATTGAGGACTTCAGCGAGATCTGCTAACTCTCTACCATTGCTGGAGGTTGTTAAACAGTTCCACTGAGTATTTTTGCTATTGAAATCTCCGCCGAGAATGACGGAGGGTCCCATAGCAAAAAGAGCCTCATAGTCGCTCCTTAAGGGAGTCTTGTCGCCAGGTTGATAAATGGAAGCTATTATGACTGGTTGATGGCCGGTCATGGCTAGCCGACAGACAGAAGCTTCAACGTTTGTGAGCGTGGGAGGGTCGAGGGGAACGCAATGCAAGGAGCGTTTGTAATAAATAAGAGTGCCGCCACCTCTAGTGGGCCTATCGTTGCGAACTACGTTATAGTTGGCAATCATAGCACTACGAGGGAGGATGGAGGGTTTTAATAAGGTTTCTTGTACCAAAAAGATGTCGACTTGGTGCTTCATAAGGAAGAGTGATATCTCTACCTTTTGTTTTTGAAGACCAAAGGCATTAAAAAATGCGATGGTAAGGGACCGGGGTTTCGTTCTAGAGGGTGTATTATTCATGGTGAGGAAATGTTTCTAACTTTTTGGAGGAGGTCGGCGTGCTTATCTAAAAGACAAAGCATTGCGCATGGGTCTTTTTGATGCGCACGGATTTGGGCTGCTACATATCTAATTTCAGCCGGGTTGATTTGGCTGAGATTATATATGAGCATGGCATCCTGCTCGTACGGGACAGTTGGCGAAGCCTTAGGGGCATTGGAGCGCGGGTCACGGAGGGTGACCGGGGCATTTGTAGCCTGCAGTGCCTGAGGGGCCTTTGGGACTACTGGCGGTGCCTGAGGGGCAATAGTGGTGGCCTTAGGGGCCATAGTGGGGGCCTTAGGGGCCACAGATTGGGCCGTAGGGGCCATATTTGGGGCCTTAGGGGCCGTCGGGACTGCTGTAATTTGGCTTAAGGCCGGGACAGGGGCGTAGGCATTCCTTGCCCAGGATAGTGGTCGAGACCACGCGTTGTGTCCGTAAGGACGCAACTCTGGGAAGGCTGCGGGTTGAGCCTGAAACTGGCGAAACGAAGGGGCTGGGAAGTGCGCGGCCTTTGGTGCCTGCACCCGTGAGTTTACTCGCGGAGCACGGGGGCAACCGCGATAATTCGCGGTGTGTCCCTGCTCTCCGCAGAGTACACACGCGGGCGGGGTAGTCGCCGTGTCCTTACAACGAGGACAGTCGGCGGTACCATGGTCGCCCAGGCATTTCACGCAGCGCGGGCGTGCGTGACAATTACGGGCAGAGTGCCCGTACAACTGGCAGCGATGACACTGGCCAGGGGTGAGTTTTTTATGAGGGGTCTCGATACGGAGGCCGGAGATATGGCATATAGATTTTATATTAAAAATCTTTTTGCCTTCAGGGGTATTTTCTAGTACGATTTGTACTAAATCGTAAGGGGCTTTGCCACGCGCTTTAAATAAGCGGTGAACTTCCAGAGCTGGAAGCTGTTTCGACTGAAGGTCGGTAAGTATGAAGTCTGTGTCGACTTCTTTCGGAATTCCGCGTACAACCACGCGGAGCTTCTTCTCCTCGACGGGAGTGTACGTATGGAAGTAGATCTTCCTTACGTTGAGGTAATGTTGGAGCTGCCTGTAGGAGGCGATGTCCGGCGTTTGCACGCGGATTCCGTCGGAAGCCGACTTTGCGTGTGAAAACGCAATGTGGCGCTCATTGAGAGCAGCCGAAATATTTGTCCAGGCAGACTTGTCCTGGACTACGATGGGCGGGGGAAGGGGGGCCTTTTTTGTCTGTGAAGCAGACTGCGAGGTTGGGGCTGGGGCAGGGGCGGAGCTGGCGGCGGATGCCTTGGCCGGTCTGGGTTGCCCGTGGGAGATTTTGGCGGTTTTCGCCGGGGGTTCGGAACGCGCGGGTTTACGCGCTCGCTTTCCGTGGGTCACTGGAGTGAACCCTTCGGAATCTGACTCCTCGGTTTGAGACGTTTCCTCCGAAGAGGAGGAGCCGTCACTAACGGGGGACTCATTACTATTCTCTGATGAGGAGCTGGAGGGTGTGGGAGGAGAGGAGGAGCCTGAAGGGCTTTCCTCTTCCTCCATGGGAACGGGCTCTGGGTCTGGGGAGGCGGGCGAGTCCTCGGAGGCTTCGCGAGCGCGACGAAAGGCATTAAAGCCTTTCAACGCGTCGCCTCCTAACGATCGGAGGTACTCTAATAAGAGTACCTCCATCGTGGAGGGAGGACTTTAGTGAGTAATTTTTATTTACCACCGATTCGGAACGCGCCTTCACCGAGAAGAATCGGCAAGAAACTCGGTGACGGTGAGTGATGGGTGTCTGTGTGGTCCAACCTGCCACAGGAAGGTTGGATGAGTCGGGTGTGCCTAAAAAGGATGTGAGGTCCCTAACACTGGGTGGTCCCACGACGATGTGATGTCGCCGCGGGGTGAGTGGCCTACGCCTAGCAGTCCTTCGGGAGGGACCGAGCCACCGAAATGGCCCGGGATACGCTCCCTAAGGGATGGAATATAAGGATGGGTAGGGTGGGTCACGCCCGGCAGGGAAAGGACTGCAGTTTCTAGTGTCTCTAGGGCGAGGAGGAACGCCTCACCCTCTCAAACGTGCCTTCCAGGAGGCCTAGACTTACAGCCCGATATACCGGCGGCGGAGGGAAATTTCAGCGCCTTGAAAAAGGCACTGTCTGTCGCTCCCTATCGAACAGAACCGCTTTGAAAAAAGCGTTTAACTCAACAAAGGTCAGTTGACACCGTTAGGTTAACCTTTGGAGAGCCGCGGGCGAAACCACGTAGAAAGAAATAAGATAGAAATGCTGCGAACAGCGAGACGGATCGACAGCGGATCGACAGCGGAGCGAGCGTCCGACCTGTGCGAGCGCTGAGAGCGGAATGTATATCCCTGTAGCTGAACTAACTAGAGGCTGTGCAGTGCGCGCGACACAGCCGTGTTGTTCTTAAAATTCTACTATATACGCAATCAACCGCCGGCCCTCGCCAGCGGCTGTTCAAGGCTTAAGATTTAGCGATTCACCAAAATTACGACTTCATAGACTTCATAGTCATAGACGAACATGCCATCAATAATAAGATCTGTACAGCAGTCTTGCATTTTTAAATTCTAGTATAAAACTTAATTATGAAGTATTTTTTACATTAATATCGACATCTTAAAATTGTATTTCTAAACAATATTTTACAATTCGTCCTTTGTGTACTCCTAGGATCACTTCGTTCAAAGCATTGTTTGCAAAACGGAAAATTCTTGTAAATTTACACTTTGCTGAAAAACATTTGGATTAAAATTTATTAATAAAATTAAACAATAATACATCTATCCCTCTTAAGCAATCCAAATAATGCTGTAAATTGAAAATCCTTGAATAAAATATTCGACTACAGGAAGGCTGTAGTCCGTTTGAGGCTTTCCTTTTGAAAACACGTTATATTGCCTAAAAACTTTTAAATAGTATATTTCATTACGAGTGCGGAAAGCCTGTCATTGCAAAGAGTTAATTTTTGGAAAATGGCGCCAACCGTAAAAGAATATAAGCAGAGATTTTTCTGGGTAGGCAAAGGGAACTATGCCCATACAGTCAAGTCTTTATTATAATTTATTTATTGATATGAAATGATAATGAAATTTAATGAGATGAAATGAAATGAAACTCAACCTAACTCATTGAATCAAATCATTAAATCTGATATTGAAACAAATTAGTAGCTCCTTTTTAGAAATATTTGCATTAAATCATAAAAACTTCTATGAATGTTTTTTAGTAAAAACTTCGTGGTTGGTTATTTCTTTTTAATAGACATTATTTTGACAGTTGGGAATGAGAACGCAAGAGTTCGGAAAAGGTAAAGAAAAAGCTCGAGTATGTAATAGCCCATATCCCGAACGCTATACGTCCCTGCAATACGCCACTTTTCGAGCAACTGTATTAAAAACATATTTTAACTATTTTACCATAACTTCGCCACCTTACAACATAAAGTTTTAAATGAGTTTGTCGACAGAAACCTTTTCTTGGTCGCACAATAGTTGGAGCAGTCACCCGGAAAGAGAAAAGTTGAGGGTTGAAGCCAAGCTAAAGGCAGTAAAAAGTTTAATCAAGGAATTTTTTTTTATTTGTTTATTAAGAGTTACAGGTTTTAAAACTAAAGTTTCCCAAGGTAAAATTTACAAAAAATCTTTAAAATGGCTGCTTACAGTGATTACGTTGTAATATGTCGTGCGTGATCATATAAATTCTTCCCAAAGCAGCTGATTTGCTTTCAGTCATGACAAACAAACAAAATGTTATTAGGAAATGCTGATGATAACGCTACTTATAAACATTGGTGTTGCATTATCGATACAGGAACGATGATACGTTTGCTTTATTTTGACTAATTCCTTTAGTCTGGACAAATCGTCAAGTACTAAGATAGGTTTGCTTTCCTTTGACATATTCCTAAAAATCCGATGATATCCACCGCTACCGCTGCCGCTGTCGCTTGTCACTTGGGCCGCATTCAAGCCTGATTGCGTCTGTCCGCCCATCAGATGCAGTCGTTAATGTAAACAAGTTTTTCCCTATTGTATCAAAGAGGTGCTTTGTGCAACGAATAATATAGTTTGTGTTGAATATACTTCGCTTTTCATTCACCGGCTTTACGCTGAAAATATTAAAGCCGTTTGAGGAACGTTTCTGGGTATTGTAGCGATATTAGATTTCTTGATCGTAGCCGCTTGAAGCGTTATGCTTTATTTTCATTATGACCTTTTGTGAAGTTGTGAATTGCATGTTTGTTACTATGGCATTAATATTGTTATATGAATATATTCAAATGATAAAACGAATTCCATCGGCTTGTATAGGCGATAAGACGTCGTTTCTTTTATCTCAATAGCCATTTTTTTTAAATTCTTTTTAGTATCGGCTATTGCTAATTTTAAGCATTCCTTAACTCTAAAGGAATAAGGAACCCTTATTAAGACCACCTTATTGTCTGTCTGTCCGTCAAGATCCTCCTTTTCTAGAGCTTAAAGTTATAAACTTGAAATTAATACCTATTAATACTTAGGTTTACAATACCTTAAAGCTGTGTAAGAATCAAACCTCTAAATCTATGCAATCAATCAATATGGTCGTTTATGTATTTCTAATACCTTCTCAAAGGGTCTCAAAACCTATAAGGTGCTTCCCGTTGATCTACAATCATGAAGCGAGAAACAATACTTTATAACGCAAGTATGAAAAAATCCAAAATACGTCAATTTATCAGAGTGATAATTCAGTGTCTTGTAATTCTAATAATACGACCACTTGGTGACGAACAAACGCCCCGTTGGTTTAAATGGCTTAAATACCGTGCCAAGATCTAGGGGTCCCGGGTTCGATCCCCGTGTCGGGCAACCAAAAGTTTCAAATTTTCGAAAATAACTTGGTTTTGTGATCACCAAACCGCATTTGGCAAGCGTGGTGATCTTGCCAGTTCCTATTATTGATGTGGTAACTTGTATTCAATGATGGTTTGCCCTGCGGCTGATTATAGACCTTTACTTTTTACCTAGAAAAGACAGTAAAGAGTTTTAAGAAACCCGTAAAAAGTATAAATTTAAAAATAACCCAGTAAATCTCTTAGTATTATGCGGTGGCACTGAGCACTTAGGATCAACTCGACCTTGCCTGGATTTTTTTCTTCTTTTAAAAAGTTTAAAGTAACGGTCTATAATCAACCCACAGCAGGGCTAAGCCTCCATCATTGAATTCAAGTTACGACAGCAATGATGGGTACAGGCATAATCATCACGCTTGCCAAATGCGGGTTGGTGATCACAAACCCGAGCAATGATCGAAAATTCGAAACTTTTGTTGGCTGACCCGAGAAACGATCCCAGGACCCCGATATTGGCTTACTTAAACCACTACTAGACGATCGAAGCGTTTTTTCTTTTATTTTTCTTATAATTCTTTTTTATTCTATTCTACCTAAACATTTAGTCAGCATCAATTTGTGTGTATTATTTATTTCTTTAACAAGCTTCATAGAAATGCTTTCATTTTTAATATACGTAATCAGAAATAATTTGTAGACTGTAAATAAACATGTGATAAAATCGCCCCGTTGGTCTAGTGGTTTAAATACCGGGCCAAGATCTCGGGGTCCCAGGTTCGAATCCCGGGTCGGTAACAAAAAGTTTCGAATTTTCGAACGTTGCTCGGGTTTGTGATCACCAACCCGCATTTGGCAAGCGTTGTGATTATGCCTGTACACCCATCATTGCTGTGGTAACTTGAATTCAATGATGGAGGCCTTTTCCCTGCAGTGGGATGATTATAGGCTGTTATACTATACTACGAGTATTATACTATACTAATAATTATATTATACTAAAATACGAGTATACCAGAATTATTTGCAAAAACTCTTATGAAATTTAGAAATTTTTTTTACGTTAGTCTTGTATTATATTAGTTACATTTTAATGTACACTGTTTAATTGGTATATAAGCCCTATTGTAGGCATTTAACCATGTCCCAAAATTTTAATTAAAAAAAATCGTTAAAGCATAAGTATTTACGCAAAAACATGGCAGTTCTTAATAACGATGTCAAACAAATTTTTATGGTTCCTGCCCCAAAAGGTAAAACGAGACCCTAACCCCCGTATTTATAAAGAAGTAATTACTTATTGCTTAAGAAAGTCATAACTTAAGATGTTACTTACCTAGTGCTTACGTGAAGGAAATGGGTCACCATTAATAGACATATTGTTTGGCTGAGAATGCAAACTTTTCATAATTCTAACTTCCAATAATTACTAGATTAAGGACTACAAATTGTCACCTAAGTAATTACTTTTAGTCAATTAATCACTTTTACTTGTTTATAAATACGGGTGTAAGTCTTCGCTGTCCATCTATCTGTCATGGGTGCATAAAAAGAGCCTCCCCGCGGTGCACCCTGGAAACAGCTAGTCACCGTAACGGAGTGGCTAGGCTGGCGAATCTTTTTACCACGGCTACCGACACGAAAGAAGAAGATCTATCTGTCACCAGGCTGTATCTCATGATTGTTGCAATTTTCAGAGATTATGTATTTCTGTTACCGCTTTAACAACAAATTCTAAAAAACAGAATACGATACGATCTACAAAAGATCAACGGAAGCCCCTGGATGCGGGTGGTGTGGAAACGCTCGTCTTAGATATCCTTAGGGAAAGCCTATGTCCCAATGGGAACCGTTTGAAATGATGATGATTAGCCTTAGTAATTATGATCTAAAAGCCGCAAAAACAATTTTCAGGGATTTTAAGTCATTGAAATAGGTACAATGGAGAACCCCATTTTTGGGCCCGACGTTACAACAACGAAAATTATGCCAAAAAATCCCTTTTATTTTACTTGCCTATTTATCCATAAAACAGTATAGTTGGCAATGGACAAGTGGAGAAAATCGATAAAATACATATTGTTTTTCTAATACTTAAACAGTCTCTGTAAACCGTTTTACACACATTTAATTAAAACATGCCTATCTCCGTAAACGCTCTGTCACTTCATAGAGCGGGGCTTTTCACGTTTTAATCGATTTGGAATAAATCGATTCATAGTAATACTTCTTTACAATTGCATTTTTTAAGGAATAAGCTAAATAATTCGTTTTAAAAGCCTGATATAAATATAAAAAACTTAGAGAATTTAATTAACATTTTTTCCACGAGTTTTGCAGTTCAATAAGTAATCATCGATAAAACAATTGAACATGTTGAATAGTTCAATTCCTGATGTAACAGGCTGCACTATTATTAAGAATATCAGCTGACAATGACAGTTAATTGTCATTGTCATACACTCCAATTCACTCACATTTCGTTTCGTACATAGACTACATTTTAACATGTTTCGTACTCGTGCGCAAGTTAATGTGGTTTGCATTTTTATCACTGCCCTGCTGAAGTGCTCTGTTTACTACCTATATTGCCTATAGATAGAAAAGGAACCTAGATCTTATCCAGGTAAAGTACCAAAATGGTATTTTTTTGTAAAATAATACATGATATAGGTTATAAAATAAAATAAGTTCATTGGTTGATTTAAAAAACTTTTCCATTGTAGAAAGTTATGAAAATATGGCTTATGAATCTTTTCAATATGCTTTAATTTATAGCCGTATCCCAGCCTTGTAACGTCAGGCTCAAGATTGTATGGGAAACGGGTTTGTCCTTTGCTACAAAAATGTGAAGTCAGACGTTCTGGCCACTGTATATGAAGTGGTTAAGGCTATAGAAATTAATCAGCGACATGCCACAAATTTCAGTTACAAATGACACAATTTCCCCTTCCACACACCACATTAAACCCCATATTTACGATAACGGAAACGAACAATATGTCACACTATACCGCTCACACTTGACATTGTCTTAAGTAGTCAACCGGCCAGTGAACCCTGAACTGTCACCACTTCTAATCACTCACAGAGTTCTGCTCGGCCAAAGTTAATAAAAGGGAATCGAGAGGTCTCGGTACATTGGTTGGGGAACGTTACTTGGAGAGATTCCAAAGTGTCTGGAACGGCGCTACTTGCCGTGACATAACAGTTTTGGTGATATACCTAGGTATAGAAATACAATGTTATTGTACAAAAGAAGGAAATATGTAACTGACGAATAAATTAGGCTTTTTCAATATGACGTGAATCTTCGAACCACCAACGGAGAAAAGATGACGCAAGTATAAATTTACCGAAATTCTCCTTAACATACTATGATGATTCTATGATATTCTTCATCATTCCTACGAGAACTCAAAGTTTGTTTGAAGTCATCGCTCCTTGAAAATTTCAATTCAATTCAATTCAATTCAAATATTTTATTGCGTTCTATAATGTTACAAGGATGTTATAAAGTATGATGTAGACAGTTCATTATAGACCCTGTTCGGGCACAACAATACAATTTGTAGTAGACGGACAGAGAGGACAAGAAAGGTAAGAAAAGAGAGGTTAGGGGCCATCCACAAATTGGGTCTTAGTTCTGGTGGCTTAAGGCAAAATAGTATGGGAATTTTCGTTAAAATGCGTGACAAGGGGGGAGGGGGGACTGAAAATCTCAAAAACCGTGTGTCGTAATTTTTGGATGACCCCTAAGTACAGATTAAGTCCACAAATATAATGATATGGAATAAGTTTGTGTCGTGAGAATGATAAATGAAGAATATGAAATGAGTAGGGCTATGGTCGTGCTTCGGCACGATCAGCTATTGGTTCCGGCTACTGCCGTATTATGGAATGCCTCGTAGAGAAAACGGCAGGTCAACTTCCCCCAAAAATTAAAGGTCATTGAATTGATTTTCAACTTTAAGTCCAACAAGTAGAGATCAATATCAATTGAGAAAATTTGACGTTTTGTGCATGGAGAAAAAAATATTTTACAATACTACCAGAACGACTTGTAAAAACAAATCTATTAAAAGTTAACAAAAAACTGCGAGTGCTATCAGAATTAGTTTTAAGGATAAATAGTCGCTTAATTGCAAATACTAAAAAAATCTAGTAAACAAGTTATGTGTACGAAACATGTCAAATAGTATCAGTTACTACTTTCTTTGTAAAGATCAAAATAATGAGTTAGTAATGGGCACAACTATGTTTAAGTATTGCTAGCAGTACAAATATGATGGTAAAGTGTACCGAAAAATGTGTTCAATGTACCAGAAAATTCACGTTACTAAAAACTAGATTTTTAAAATATCATTTACAAAACGTATAGTTGTCACGTATAGCACTATGCGTTCTAGTTAACTTCCTCCAAATTCTGGTTAGTAAAACTAGACCTTTTTCTCCGTGTGGTAGGTTGGGCTGCTGTTCTCTGTACATCACCCATAGAAAGAGAGGAATCATTTATTTTTTACAACCATCAACATAAAAACACAACTTAATCATCATATAAATATACCTGCACAAAAAATACGCTGATTTAGAAACTTTCTTTTCTCCCGTCATTAAATACTCCCCATAATTCTTCATTGCCCCGAACCAACGCAAAACCGACTCGCGCTTAATCATTTATCCTTACGTCGTTATTTACAACACGAAAAACATGGCGCCATAAATTGCTATACTACTAAACATTTCATGCAAAATCTCAGTCGCTGATTAGAACGAATGGATCGAGTGCCGGTAAAAATGCTTCGAACAAGGTAACAGGGGAAAAACGGAACACACCTACGTGTGTTAAAAAGTTAAAAGTAACAGCCTATAATCATCCCACTGCAGGGAAAAGGCCTCCATCATTGAATTCAAGTTACCACAGCAATGATGGGTGTACTGGCATAATCACCACGCTTTCCAAATGCGGGTTGGTGATCACAAACCCGAGCAACGTTCGAAAATTCGAAACTTTTTTTTCCCGACCCGGGATTCGAACCTGGGACCCCGAGATCTTGGCCCGGTATTTAAACCACTAGACCAACGGGGCGACGTGTGTTAGATGATATTAAATTACAGGTAAAGTTTTTCATCTTCGCGACCATATTTCCAATTTCAAATCAACCTTTTTATTTGAGACAGAACCTAGTGTAGGAAGAATTAAATAATATTGATACGAATATTAAAAGAAGCGTTCGGGACACTATGGAAAATCTTCGCGCCAGAATTACCTAAGTCTTTCAAGGCGGTTTCTTTTCAATTAGTGTTGCCAGTGATGATTTCAAATTTTATCTTAATATATACAAATTACGTATCACGTTGTTTGTCCGCGATGGAATCCTAAACTACTGAACCGTTTTTAATCCAATTTGCACACCGTGTGCAGTTTGATCCAACTTGAAAGATAGGATAGCTTACATCTCAATTTATAGTCGCAACATTTTATTGCAAATTTTCTGTGTAACATGGTAAGGTCAACACCATATTTGATGCTAATGACATTGTGTGACGTCTTACGTCAAAATCCAATTATATTTCTGAGGCGATACGTTCGCGGGGTTAGCTAGTACCTTTATAAAATGAAATTTTGTACTCTTGTACTCGTTGCAATTCGTAATTTTAACTTTTATAATAATGTCAATATTATCGCATTTCTTCACATCATTCGGTAAATGAATAAACTCCATCAAATAGAATTGTCTAATAGAGTTTTAAACTAAACATTCAGCTACTTATATAAATCATTGATGTATTTATATAAAATATAATGTAATCTAACTAGATTCTCAATCACATTAATGCAAACTGTTTTAAAATAGAACTGAATAACTCTAGTGTGACGATGCACGATATCTACTGACCTTTGTATTAATCGATACGGCATTTCGTCCTGGCATGAATACTATACATTACCTACTATTAATTTGAGCTCAGCTTTCGATTTCATTCCCCCGGAATCAGATTATATCGTGCTTTCGAAAATAATAATCCGTTAATTTGATTGAAACAATAAAAATAATCCTTATCGCTATAACTTAATGGACAATACTAGATTTCCCATATAAATCTCCCTGCCCATTTCATCAACTTAAAAAAAGTAAGCTACCTAGAGACAGACAAACATGCTTTCTGCATGCATTTGTCATATTAGAAAATGTTCTCTGTTACGCTCCCTTAGATCACATCAACCTGAGCAAAGGACATAACTTGTACATCCCAGTCATGTAGTACATTTTCAATACGCGACTCAGAATTTCCCTCGCATAATGAGTATAGAGTATCTAGACCCAAAGTGTATTTTACGATCGAGCGAATAAGATCTAAATTTGAATTCACCGAGTTCCATCTTGGCTGTACAAAAAATACAGGTGAGACAATCATGACATAGGGTGTTCGTTCTATAATTTACTGCCGGGGGGCGCCTTTTACAAGGGTCGAGGTTCGAAGCCAGCGGACGTTGTAAAAATCATTATCATCTTGTCACCGTTTGATTTATGCGAGGATAAATACTGATTCACGAAGTTTGTAACGCGCTCGTTTTTATTGCTGTGTGGCTTTGCGTCATGAATTTTTTTGTACCGTAAATTATACGGGTTTCACGTGACGTACAGTTTTTATGTAAAACAATAATTAATGTGGACATCATCACATAGGTACAGACAACAGCACGTCAACCTACCGCAAAACGTCAAATTTTCTCAATTGATATTGATCTCTACTTGTTGGACTTATAGTTTAAAATCAATTTAATGACCTTTACTACTTTGGGTAGGTTGACCTGCCGTTGTCTGTTCAATGTTCTGATCCCGGCTTCCACCCGACTACTGAGTAACTATTTAAAGCACTTTTTTATGTTTATCAAAAACAACAAAACTCCCACAAAAACCCAGGCTCGAGAAAATGTGGAAAAACACTTTTTTTTCTACACTGACCCGTCCGGGAAGCCAACCCGGGACCTAGTATGTCCACCACTCCGCCACGCCATCGCATCACGCATGAGCGAATGAAAAAATATCAAAATATTGTCAAAAGAAGGTTCTTGTGAAAGAGAGACAAGTAAAGGTTATACATAATTGTAACTTGTTTGAAATGACTGTCAGCGATTAACAAAATGCCAGCATAATTTCTGTTCATGTTACTGTATTTTTTTCGTTGGTCTAGTGGTTTTAGTACCGGGCCAAGATCTTGGATTCGATCCTCGCGTTGGGGAAAAAGAGTTTTAAATTTTCGAACATTGCTCAGGTCTTTGATCACCAATTCACATTTGCAAGCGTAGTGATTTTGCCTGCGACCATCATTGCTGTGTTAACTTGAATTCAACGATGGATGCCTCTGTCCTGCTGTGGGTTGATAAGCCGTTAGTTACTATTATATATAAACTTGAAAAATTATGTCTCAGGCGGGACTCGAAACCGCATCATTTCGCATAGCGGGCGCGGCGCTCTACTATTCAACCACCGGAGACACTACGTCACAGGCGTAAATTTTTTCAAGCATATTCTTATTGCTGTAAGCCAGCGTTGTTTTATCAAATGTTTGGAGTTTTGCACTCTTAACACCCGAAAGATATATCTTTACCGATGTTTGACAGTCACTTAAGATGAAACAGCTATTTATATACCTACATTATACAATATTTTAGTAATGGCAATTATAATATTTGTATATAAACTTGAAAAATATGTCTCAGGTGGGACTCGACCCCGCATCTCCTCGCATACCGGGCGCGGCGCTTTACCATTTAGCCACCGAGACACTACGTCACAAGCGTCAATTTTTCAAATTGTATTTTAAACTTACACCATTTATTTATTTGCTTGGATTAGTTTAAATATTATCAAGAAGTGCTATCAGCGAGCAATATTGTACACAAATAACTGATATACTACTGATAGTAAGCTCACGTGTGTGGAGCAAGAGATTTATCGTTCGGTTTATTCGAGCTACGCAGACGTTGGGATAGTCTTATTTCCTTATGTCATCCACTTTCATGTATGACATTGGCATAGAAAAGGTTAACGCTGTTCTAAGTAGTAGTAATTAGGCTTTCGCACAATCTGATGTTCAAGTGCAATGCGATATTCCTGTATTAGATACAGCGAAGTATTGGATTTCTGTCGTATGATGCCGACACGTTGAAAAAATAACACCACCTGTTCTCTTCTTGTGGGTGTCGTGAGAAGCGACTGAAGGGATACTACCAGCAAAATTGAGGTAGCAGCGATATTTGTTGATTTTATGAATATAAGTATTCATAAAATCAGCTTACAGTTATTACTATACCTACACTGACGAACTTTTTAACTATATATTATATTCAAAAGGTTCATGATCCAGGCACTCTTCTGGATTTTGTTATTTTTATTAATCCAGTTAAAGTGTTTTCAATACACGGACAAAGTTTTTAATGAACATAGATTATAAATAGATTTTTTTAAGCTGCCTTCGGTGAGACGAACCCACATTTTTTTTTAAACGAACTATAATCTATACTAATGTTATAAAGCTGAAGAGATTGTTTGTTTGTTTGTTTGAACGCGCTAATCTCAGGAAGTATTGGTCCAATTTGAAAAATTATTAAGTTTGTTTGTTTGTTTGTTTGTTTAAACGCGATAATTTTAGGAAGTACTGGTCCGATTTGGAAAATTCTTTTTGTGTTGGATATTCCATTTATCGAGGATGGCTTTCAGCTATATAATATTACGCTGCGACCAATAGGAGCAAAGCATCAGTGAAAAGTATTACAAAAACGGGGAAAATTATTCATATAAATCGCTATCATAATAATAGAAATGGACACGGACGAAGTCGCTGGCAACAGCTAGTTACACAATAATCGTTTTGTACCATTAAAACACTCGTAACTATGTAATACGTATTCAGCAATTTTTCGATCGCACCCCAATCACATTACAGTCAGCAACTTTCAACCACAAACTAGATCTTATAAAACGTCCGCGGTATTCGAACCATAAATTGAAATTTTCCCGGAAATTAATACTAAGTTCATGCAGCGCCATCAAAACACTTCGATATTACACTCTTATCGGGACATTTTACGGTGCGTTCATATTAGTGTCCCCGAATTTTATTACAGCCGTAACACTGTTATGAAAATGGGGTCAGGAACCGACCCCAAATGGGATTTCACGTAAGGTTAAGATCAAGTTAATGCATTAGGATCCGTGTCTGCCAATAACGGTTTGGTGACACAAAACAGCTGAAAATTGCTGTCTGTGGAATGAATTTTAACTTTGTGCAAAAGGTACTGTACAGGAAAATCATACACGAAATATAAGTGCCATGTAAAAAAAAAAAGTTTGTTTTACTAGCTTAAATGAAGTCAGAAAAAATATGAGGTTAGGTTTACCTACATGAGTACTTACATATAGAAATATATCTGTGGCAGGAGGTCCCGCACTCTTTGGTATTTATAGATTATACTGCAAGTGAGTTCAGTAACTTACTACTAACAAAAATATTATCACAATAATACTTTAGTTATTTTAATAGAAAGCTGAGACTGAATGAGAGACTTTAATATGGCTAGTTTACCTTATTTTTGAGTGCTCAACTGCTCAGTTTCCGTTTAAATGTTTGTATTCCTTAAAATACAAAACATACTTTTTGAATATCATTTAATGTTCTTAATGTGCTTGTGTATGTACTTCTACTATTGATTTTTTCTACTATGTCGATAGATTCATTCTAGTTTGCTAGAAAGTTTTTTTTTTATTCGGCGGCCTTTGTTTTGAAGTGGCATACACACCGGTTATTATGGTGTCGCCTGCTCCGAGGGTTCGATTCCCGACGGGTCAGTGTAGAAAAAATTATGTTTTTCTACATTTTCTCCGGTCTGGGTGTTTGTGGTACATTCTTTTTTTGCCACAATACTAGTGTTTTACATACTTTGGAATCAGTACCTCTAGCACAAAAAACTATCGAATTCGAATAAATAAATAAATAATCGATACGCAAACGATTCGAAGTCGATAGTTTTTTGTGCTAGAGTTACAGAACAATGTATGTGTTGTTGTCCACTTTATTTTAATCTGCGTCTTATCTTTCATTTCTTATTCTCTTTTATTGGCTAGTACATTGTTTTTCTACCGGTTTAAAAACAAACAGTCACCTATAACCGAAGCAATTATATTTAACTGCTAGACAATTAGTTTGTTTAACTGTATCTGTACTCGTAAATTACAATTTACAACGAACACAATTACGATAATTCTAACACAATTATAATGTGATTTTCACCAACTCAAATCAGTTTAGATATTTGATCGAACGCAAATCAATCGGGATGTGTCCGCGATAATTTCTATATTTACCAAGTAACGATTAGTCAAGTTGCCATTTGCAAAATAGGTACGAGTGGGTGCTTGAGGCTAGAAATCCTATGTTACCTGTTTGGTAAGTTACTATAATTAATAAATTCTTACATAGAGTTACAGTTACGCTTGGAAATATCACCAGTATCTTTAGCTTAACTGTTATTTTTTATTATCAACAATCAAATTTCAAATCTTTATCGTCAACAACAACAAATCAGGCCACTGCTAGATTAGCCACAAACTTATACAATAAGTCTATCAGAACATAAAAAAATCCTAAAAAAGTTGAACTAAAAGAAAAGAAAATACAACAATTTCCCAAAAATCTGTAACAGTTTTGGTATAAGTGTTATTACAATGTAATTTGTAGGGGTTACACGAATGATAAAATATTTTTTCGATAATGAGGTAAAGACGTTGTTGTAAGTCTTAGACTATAACAACTAGTCGTATCTCTATGAACCTAGTCAGCGTGTAAAAGCCTAACCGCAAAATGTTAGGAGACCGAAAACGATGTGACATGAGTAAGTATATTAAATTTTATTTTATGATAATAAAATTCAAATATATTTTTTTTTATTTCAGGCAGAGCTTATAATGTCAGTAACAGGTTATCTTAAAAATTAGTGTTAGTAACATAGAATATTGTCTCACTTTACATTTTGGTATGGGTTAAAACCCATCGTTGAAGAAGTGGTGACTCCCAACGATCCACGAATACCCTAAGGATAGTATTGGCCCTACCGCGAAGACGTGAGAGGCACATCGTTTATGTACATTTATAATAATATACGTTAAAGTAAAAACAAAAAAGCACTGTAACATTTGAACACGAGTGTATATATCAAGTTCTTCTTCTTCTTAGCGTATCGATCAATGGCTTCTTTTTTTTTTTGTCGCTACATTTTTGCGGACCAGTACTCAGTATATCAAGTTGAAAAAACACGAAATAAAACTCACGTACTATACGTAAGCATATTCATTTTTGTACTCACAACGAATAATATCTATGAAAATATTTTAACTGGGCGTGAGCAAAAATGTTTTACACCAGACATTTAGAATAATATTCGCGAATATTCGTACGATAAAAATAACATCTTCATTTCAATAAAAATTACAAAGCACGTATCTTTTAGAGAAACCTTGACAATATATAATATTGTGTAACATAATATTTACTTGAGTATTTAAATCCAAAGGAGAATGAATAACACTAGCGATGAAGTAAGGTAATAAATATAAAGCTTGATGTTTATAAAACTTATTTAGAAAAATGTTCTACAGTTAAAAATTGTGATATAATTAATTGCAGGTTCATATATCTTTTTGAATCAGCATTTTTTGAAAAGTTGAATCATGGGTTAATAGATTTTTATGACTTTGAGACTGCCGATAAACGTCTTTGGTCATCCAGAAGTTATTAACAATTATTGATTAAGAGGAATAACCAATAATTTGTTCTTGTAAAATTATCTTTAAATTCTACATACACAATGAATAACGAATAAAACAATGTCATGCAGTTAGCTAGATCTGGGTCTCTAAAAAGGATATTATATTATTATAACATTATAATTATATTTAAAGAAAAACCGTATCATGTATACAGATTTGCTAAGTCCCTGATATATAAGTTACAAAATTGATCAGAAGTTTTTTATCTAGATTTACATTTAGAAACTTTTTTACTATTTGAAATATCAAGTAAGAAACTACAGATTACAACTGCTACGAACACGCTCAGTGCTACGAGACTACGAGACTACGTCGTATCAGCTATCTACGGTAATCGCTACGAGCTTACTGCAGATTCAGGGACTGACTAATGGCGATTTCATTTGTCTGGATTTGGCGAAATCGCTGTCAATTTTACATACATTGTAATCCGATTTAATTCAAAATTTTACCCTTTAGCATTTACAAGCCTCATGTGATCGGAAATTTCACTAGATAATCTTATTATTCGTTTCGTTGACGGTATGTAGTTGCGTATATATTTCAATTGATTTTTTCTTTTTTTTTTGGAAAACTTACTTAATTAATTAAAAATATATTTATTTTAAACAAACATAAGGACGAAAGTCTTATCTAGCCTGAGATAAGACTAAAACCTGCAACCTCATCACAGAATTTTTACCATCAGGTGCCATTCAAGGAGCCAAAGCTTGCCCAGAAACTCTCGACTTATCGATTTCCTCTCTTTTCTTAGTTTATTATAAAGTCTGAAAACATACCGACTATTATAATCTCAAATCAAGGAAAACAGTCATATATTAATATGGTATTTAATCAAGGGCGTTTCCCAGTACCCGGCTCATGTAGGAAAGTATCGTTCTCAGATTGACCGGGAATTTAACATTCCCACAACGCCAATCGCTTCACTACATTTTAGATTCAAGCACGCTTAGTACAGAATATTGGAAAAGTATCGTATTACTGTCAAATAGGTAAATGTTTTTGCTTTCAATTTAGTTGAACGATGTTTTAATTGACATATTGTATTACACGTTGCGACTATTATTTCCTTTGTATTGATAGTACAATCAGTATGGTAATAATAAAATATTAAAGTTTTCTATTTCAGACTTCACTTTGATACAATTTTGTAATAGCTTTGAAAATAATGCTTTTAATAGTTTTTTTCACTGATTTTGTAGTTCTGAACAAAAATAGTGAAAAGTTTCGCAATGAAATGAATGTGTTAAGCGTTAGTATTAGGTGCTTTTAGAGAAGCGATGAATTTCGTTGATGGTTTTTCTCAGAACCAACTTAGTTCGAAGTTAGACTTGAGGAAATATAAAAATAAAGTTTTTTTCGAAGATAAAAAAATAATAATAAACAATTAGACTAGAAAAATACATTGCTCTTACTACTAATAGTAACAACAATGTATTTTTGCGCAGCAGTGTTTATCGAGTATTATAATTTTAATTTACTCAGATGAGAATGAGGAAACATTTTACTAAAAGACACGTTCTCTTATCGGCATACTCAAGGGTCCAATACCACCGCTAAGCGACCATAATTATGTAACATAGCCGCTACGGCTACGTCGTAGCACTAATTGCTACGCAACTCGTAGCAAAGAGCGCAGGTTAATTGCTACGAGGCTTTCCTCGATGACTATACCGGTATAACATTAGGTACCTAGTAAAATTTAATATTTAGTAATAATTTATTTTATATATTCTAACCGTCTATATTTTATATTTGAATATTATAATTATCACGTTAATTAAATATGTTTTATAATATCTTTTTTCATGTAGTTCAATAAAATTTTGTAATAACAATAACATCCAATTAAATAATTGCAGTTATTTGTTTTATTTAAGCCTAGCTTGAAACTGTTATTGTAAATTAAAATTGATAACCATTAAAAAGGCAATTGCATATATTTAGTAAATACCTAAAATTCCGTACAGTTTCCAGTCAAAATATTAAATTGTAAAACAAAAAGTAGCGCAAGAAAGTTTCACCAGAACCGAAGTTCCAAACCAAACTTCGCACTACCAAACACCCATACTTAAAACCTAATACACAAAATATACTCACCGATGATCACTATAAAGCCATAAACGCAACATTATATTCAATCGTCCACACGTTAAAAATCGTTGAGCAATAAATACGCACTCTCACTGGCTGGCGCTACCCATAGCTCGGACTAGACGCGGCGCGTGTCATAAACTGGCGGTCATCGCGGGCGTGCGACGCACGCGACAGCCGGCCGCCGACTGACGCGGGAGCGCGGTATTGCCGCGCAAGAATCTTGAATTACCCCACGAAACATTATGTAACGTTGGCGGAATTTTGCGAGCGAAATTTTGAAGCAGAACTTGAAAATATTGTAATAATTGGACGCATAATTTAACCTAATATTATTGTCATAAAATACAATTTATGATTTGTAACTGAAAATTATAGTGGTTAAAGTTCCTACTATTCTTAATTTTTTAGATAAAATCTATTTGGCAGCAATGACAAAAACATTTTTCAAGCTAGAATAGAAGCTTCTAAACTCTAAGGTACAATGTGAAGCTCTATAAATAAAACAAAAACAAATCTGATTTAATTGAGCTCAAACTCAAGAAATGGAACTCCTTTGAGCATACAAATTTTTAGACAAAGCAAAAAAATTTAAAAAATCTTAACATCCTAACAATCAATCAACCTAAAAAACTGTGCCCCCAAAAATCAACGTAAGCTCTGACACAGTTAAATTTACCCCAAAACGCGGGTGAAAGTCGCCACCTACAGCCTGCGGGGAGGCTCACCGCGCAAGCGCGCCCCGGCTGCCCCGCCCTGCCGGCCGGAGCCTGTCCTATTTGGTATTTTAAAGTTTGGCGGACTAGTCGCCTTCCAACTAGTTGAGCTTTTTTGTAAGTTTCTATAAGCGTTACTTTAGTTCCGTAAGTTAGTTTTCATGAGTAAGACATGGTATGGTTCATCATTGTTAGGTTATGTGCGTTAGTATTTGTTTTGTTTATGTAAAATTTCTTAATTATAGCTACAAATCTGAACTATACGAAGTTACTAAGCTAAACAAAATAATCTTATTGAAAGTTTTGCGGTTTTAGCAATGCAAGTTATCAACTTGTCGAATTAAATTAACTTGAAAAATTATGTCTCTGGCGGGACTCGAACCCGCATCTCCTTGCATAAAATTTAGCTAAATGGTTTTTAAGTATAGGGTAATTTTTCAAGTTTTAATACTGATATTATAATTACAATTAAATTGCTTAAATATCATACAAAGTATTTAAATTAGCTATTATTTCGGTTGGCCAGCCAAACACAGCAGCGGATTTTTCGTAACTAAAAAGTTGCTTTTTTACATAAGCCTGGATATTAGGATACAAAAAAGATTTCTTTACTTAATTCTGTCTGCATTTAGAAGTTTATATTATAGCTTATTACGGTTAATATTTTTAAATGTAAGTCAGTAACTTTGTACAATGTTTGATCAAAAAATAATGACAATGAGAATTATGTGTGTAAAAATTCTGTAGTACTACCGATCTTTCGAACCCTTGTTTATTTACCTTAACTTCACTGCACGGCCGAAAAAACAAATGGCGAGCGTTCAAAAATATAAACCATTTTTATGTTACATCCTCGTTCGATTTCTGAACAGAAATAATATTACCCCTATTATTGTTTTCGTATAAATATTCACATTTTATTCGTACACAACGTGCTTTTTGAACCACATGGAGTGTCTTACTCACGTTATAATATGAACATTATTTAATAGGGGTTAAAGTATGAAATTGCCGATTATTTTCCCACTTTTTATTTTGTTTATAGCTCTTCAGTATAGTCATATTATTGCGTAATTCTTTTTGTATTGTATCAAAAACTAAATAAAGTAACTGTTGACTAAAAAAAAAATGCAATACTAGTGCCTATTACTTCAAAGGAAGTCGTTGAAAAGACCCCTTACAATGTGTCAGCTGACCTTCTTGCTTCAATTAAGTATATTTGTATTATATACTTTGATTTTCAGAAATTTAAATACTATAATGCGTAGTTTTATAACCGTCTAACTTTCACCTTTAATTGCATCGAAAACGGTACAGGTGTTTTTAAAACACTAAATAATTGTTAGTATGGAAAAATGACTTTTCTCGATTTCGTCCATACAAAACGGCAATTTCATACTTTAACCCCTAATATAACATCATAATTCATGACAGTGTTAATTATTATTTATTCAGACTTTTAATTTTGTGACGTGCACAGACGTGTTATTTTGCTGCGGCGAGGTCTCGGATGAATGGACCTTACACAGCTAAGTCCGTGCGGGTCCAACCAATATTTAATATGTTTAATTTTTTTTATATACGTGGGCTTCGTTTTCCAGATGGTGTACGGGGTATAATAATATCCTTAACCCACTACTTTGTACGGGTGTATTATAAAATCATGAAATGGGTCTTTAATATAAGTTAGATTTCTAGTAATCAAAGAAACAGTTATCGAGAAAAAATAAAAAACTACTTTATACAATACAATCACTGATGTGACTGAAAGAACTGAACGCCATTACAATCTTTCGGTTTTCTTTCAATTTAGTAGCATTTAACTTAACGTCATGAGTATACAGACAGTAAAACAGTAAAACAGAAAAACAGGAAATCTCCTAATTCAGGTATTAACCTGCCACAATCTTCATTGTGTAATCGCAGTGCATGGGTGGGTAGTTTAATTCTTAACTTGTTTGTATTGTGTTCACAACTTTTTAGTATAGCCCCGCCCATGTATTATTTAAATATTTCTACTGTGTACTGATTGAAGTGAGAAATAAACGTTTATTATAGGTGATATTCTCATTATGAAAGGCATTAAACATGACAACATCTACTTAGATTCCATTGCTGATATGTTTTTATCTATTGTGAACAAATATAGATTAGAGACTGACAAAGAAAAAATCTAAAAACTCTTGCTTTGAATGCTGTAATAAGTTAAAAATGCAATTCTTTGATCTAAAATTTCGACTGCCTAAGATTGGACTCGAACCAACTCCGGGCACCGAGCGACTGTTCTTACCATTGAGATACCCAAACATATTGTGTCGACGAATTCAAGGCTTTACGCTGTATTAATCGATTTTTTTACTAAAGTTATTGTATTTTTAATTAACACTTGCAAATCAATTGTTAAAATAATTTTTAAAAATTTTTTTGTCAATGTTTCAAATACGAGTATAAAGACATTGGCCGTTTAAAACAATTTAGTAGGTAACTACTTAAATAAATAAATATTTTCAGACATGCCACACTGGGCCACTCAGAGCCATCTATTCCCAAGCTTATAACACATAGAAAACACTCAGACCAATACTAACAGACATGTTCATGCACACAAATATTTATACAGTGCGGGGGTCGAACCCGTGACCCAACACTCAAAAGCATCGTTTACTTCAAATGCTTCAAATGGTCGTTATTAAAACTTATGAATTCTCGTTCTGTTTCTGAACATAATTGATAACATTGCACATTGCTACCCTAATTATGCTTGTGTAAAAATATTATTGTTAAATATAAGTCTTGAACCCACTCCGCTTGTGGCTCATGATAATATTTACGTTGGCCCCTAATTATAAACACAGTTTGTAAGCGGAATAAACTTAGCTGAGTAAGCAGTAAAAATGTTAAGACGAAGCCTTGTTCGTCTGAATTTTGTTGTTTCGGTTTTCCTTAAGTAAGAATTTTATGTAGGAAAACAAATTAGTACATAACATATAAATTTAACAAAGTATAAGAAAAAAGAAAATATATCATTGGCAGGTTATACAGGATGAAATTTTAACCACTTTCCAAAATTTTTATAGGCGTTCAGTATCGTGTTTAGAGCCTATTTATGAAGTTAAAAATGTAAATCAAGTTGTCACCCGAAAATATTTTTCGCGACATAGTTTTCAATTTTCACGGTCCTAGACCTGTTAAAGTATAAAGGTAAAAATCTAAAACATATGAATAGTATCGTAATGAATGAATGAGATGCGTGACGTGTAAAAAAAGTGATGCTAGGCGGCCGTATCAAAAATTTTAGATTTTTTGCGGACATTTTCTAAGTGCTTTATTTTGACATTTTTGTACTGGGCTATACCAAAAGAAAAAATACGTCATTTGTTTTTTGTCTCGTAGATTGATATATTAAAATTTGGAAAGTGGTTAAAATTTCATCCTGTATAATTATATAGATAATAGCGGTTTATGATCCTGCCGGTCTTGCTCCTTACAGTACTATTTTTGACACTTATACGTCGAGAAAGGGTGGAGCAGTTCTATTTTAAACTTATTCCATTATCATAATGACCTTTTATAAAGTAATAAAAATGCGATACCTAGTGAAAGTATTCACAATGAAAGGCGGAAAAGTGCGCGGGATAAATCAATTCAGCGATGTAAAATGGTGTGTAACACTCGTCGATCGACCCCCTAGGACCCCCCTTTCTCCCACTTGCCCAGGGTGGAGGGGTGTTTAGGGAGATCGGAAAGTCATACGCGAGTCGTACATTAAGCTGTTAAAGCAATTGTTTTAATTATGATTGCTCTTTGATCGGGTGGAGCCCGACTTAGAATAAAAAGAGGTTGGAAGAGATTGAGGTCTCATTTAAATGTGGGTCAGGGATGTTGTGCATGTATTCTTTTGGTTATTATATTTTGAAAGAGTTATTCTTTTTCATTGCAAGTATCCAGGTAGTTATTTTACAGAACTACTAAGTATAATATCTTTTGATATAACAATGAGTTATATAATAACAAGTAATTTCGTGAAGGCTTAGCAGGCTAAAATCATTTCTAATCTTGACTTCACCCGTATCCGAAACTTTTATATCGAATTCAGAGACCTTACTCCGCAACACAACGTCCGCATATTCATCCATCTGTCTCTATCACTCATACCGATGTCTTAAAGTATCTGAAAGAGACAAATATACGACAGATATCCGTAAATACCGGCTTCGTGTTGCAAAGTAAGGCATCAATTACGGATTTGTTTTCGAATATACCTACGTACGTTCTTTCTGTAGTAGTAGTTCACTTTTTCTGTGACCATGAAAATTGTGAAGTGTAGTAGAGTAGTAGTGTCGTAGAGATCAAAAAAATACCTACCTATTTAATTTAAATAAAAATCATCTCAAGTAGTTTTTTTGTTCTATGCTGGAATGAGGCCTGTTCAGGCCACTTCCAACCTCTTTACACTTTTTAAATTGACGCGACCATATTTAAAAAAGTAATAGATATGTTACATGCGCTCTCAATATGCGTCCCTAAAACGTCACAATTGTGACGTCTTTTCAAATCCATGAAAGAGAAAGTAATTGTTCTTTTCACGAGTATGACAAGGACAAAATGAGAATTACGCATGTGTGCAGTTGTTCGCAAGCGGCACATATATTTCGATAGTTTTGTAAGGGCATAACCTATCTATACTTTTTGAATATCATTGGACGCGACCATTTGAATAAGAAAGCACCAAACGCGCGCAATTCAAAATTCGAATCTGGTGAAAAACAAATGAACGCAAGTTACGAACATTCACATTGCAAATTGTCGCCCCGCTATCACTGGCTGCTGTTCCCGTTGTGTTTTTTTAATATCTTTAATAAATTTGAAACATATTGTATACTAAGTCCAGGAATATGTAAGAGCTGCATTTCAAGATTAATCCGATAAACAAGAACCCATAGACCAATACTGTGGTACCTTCGTTGTTTCTGGTTTCCAAAATATGAATGCTTTAAATAGTTATTCAAATTGAGATCAGAACAATGTATGTGATGTTGTCCACATTTATTTTTTTATTATTTATTTATTTGATACTAAATAAAGGAAAGGTGGCCACCCGTCGGAGTCGATTCAAAGATATTAATAAGTACATATTATAATATTGATACTGAAGCCGCTGCATGTAAATGTTTTATCAGACTTCTTATGCTAGCGAATGTTTGAATTGTGTTAGAGATAGGAAGTGGTATAATATTTTTTTTAATATTTTTTAAGACAAATGCCTCAATGGGCCACACTGAGCCATCTAGTCCCAAATTAAGGTACTATTAAGTACCCTGTCGTATGGGGTACTAGACAACCGATAAACTTACTTATATACTTTTTTTTGTAAATACATACTTATAATACATAGAAAACACCCAGACCAGTACAAACAGACATGGTTATGCACACAAATATTTGTACTGTGCGGGGATCGAACCCGCGACCCATGGCTCAGAAGCAGCGTTAACTACCGCTGATCCAAATGGTCGTCTACTAATATACTTTCACCTTCCTTATATTTTTCCCCTTTAATATTTCGTTCCTTCTTTAACTATTACCTTTGTACACCTTCGTACTGCTCAAAAAACTGCCTATGTCCTGTGGGTAATATTGCATTTGGCCCCCACAAGGCCTCTTAAAACAGTGTTGGGCTAAACATATACATATATTCATTTGAAAACTGAACGTTACTCGGTGTCGTTCGCCGAATATGTCCTACAATAATTGTCCCATACCCTCCTACCATCTGTACGTGGACTGGTGAATGGTTTATTTATTTGTTTGTTTGTTTCACTTACGCCAAACTGTACATCGTTCATTATTTCTAAATAGCAACCTTTTGGATCAAAAGTTAACATTCTATGGACGTATCCTTCATTCCTAGCAGAATTAAAATCCAATAAGCCGCAGTCAGGAATTTCAATTTACAGTCACAAATCTGCCCCACTACATGTAGGTGCGAGACGTAAATTGGGTAAAGCCGGCGCGTCGGAAATCGAACTCGCTACCATTTAGAAGCCGGGACAGTGATAGCTCACTATTGGTGCCGCCTTAAGTGGACCAGAAGGTTGATTGAACGAAATTGCATTCTTTAGAATTGCTTTCATTCGTTTGCAAGTTGTTCCTTTGTTGAATGAGTAACGTTAGAAATGCATTCTAGTATTTTTAATACACATAACATAGGTATCTTTTTTTTAAATACGAGTATTAGCAAAAGTTGAGCAAATATTACTGAAACAATCTGCGCTTTTAAACTACAAAACAAAAATAACAAATGATGGTTTTGTTTCATGATATAAAAAGTAACTTAGCCTACATATTCATTTTAACAAAATAGACTAAGGCTTGCATAACAAAATATGAAATTAATATTATGTATCTACTTTGTTAATAATTTCCGCTCCTTAATACGTGGGTAACACTGAAAATGTTTAGAGCTGGCCAGTTAGAAACATTGCTAATGAAAACTTTTTTTAATTTCAATTTTAGAACTCTTTGGTAACTTAATGTAGTAGGTATATTGCATTCATTCGTCATTTGTTTTTGTGAATTGACGGCAAATCTAAAACTCTTCTTACACGTGAAAATGAACCTAACGCGAGAAAATTTTCGGTCAATGATTTATTATGACTTTCGTTGTGGGCTTACTCAACAATAAAGCTTTGATAGGCTGCGATTAGCATTTTTTAATGAAGTCCCATCTCGTGCCACTATTTACAATTGGTTTATCGAGTTTAAGCGTGGACGTAGCAATCTTAATGATGATCCGCGTGAGGGGCGTCCTTTAACAGCGACAACTGAAGATAACATCAGTGCTATGCGACGCATGATAGAGGAAAATAAGAGAGTGACCTATCAGCAGATACGAACAAGCCTAGGCATTGGTATGAGTCAAGTTCAAAAAATATTACACGAACATTTAGGCGTCAGGAAGCTTTGTACCAGATGGATTCCTCATACTTTAACCGACGACCAGAAACACCTTCGCATGGACTGGTGTCGCCAAATGTTAGATAAGTTCAACGGCGGTGACTCAAATGCTGTATTTGACATCGTCACAGGTGATGAAAGCTGGATATATTGCTACGAACCCAAACCAAAAGACCATCAACTCAGTGGGTGTTTCCTTTCGAGGATCGGCCAACTAAGGTAAAGAAAGGAAGAAGTCAAGGAAAAAGATGATTGCCTCATTCTTTGGTCAGAAAGGTCATTTCGTGACAGTTGTGCTAGAAGATGGAAGGACAGTTACTGCAGACTGGTTGTCAATCGCTGTTTGCCTGTTGTCTTGGAAAAAATTCGACAGCAGCGCCCTCGAAGCAGGATCCTCCTTCACCACGACAATGCTTCAGCGCACTCCGCAAAAGGGATTGTTGAATATTTGACAATGGCAGGTGTCGAGATAATGATTCATACGCCATACAGTCCTGACCTGGCGCCCTGCGACTTTCATTTATTAAGTTCAAAGTTCAAAGTTCAAAGTTCTTTATTGCATCATGTTGTTTACAAGATGATAATTACAGATTAAGACTCAAACATGACCCTGCAAGGGTTCAGCAATTTCTTATATAATAAGTATTATTTGTATTCTTTATTTGATATTTTAGCAACTTAATTGCACTTATAATATCAGTATATAAACTTGAAAAATTTTTGTCTCAGGCGGGACTCGAACCCGCATCACCTCGCATACCGGGCGGGCGGAGGAGATGCGGGTTCGAGTCCCGCCTGAGACAAAATTTTTCAAGTTTATATACTGATATTATAAGTGCAATTAAGTTGCTAAAATATCAAATAAAGTATATAAATAGCTGTTTCATCTTAACTGACTGTCAAACATCTGCAAAGATGTTTCTTTCGGGTGTTAAGGGTGCAAACTCCTAACATTTGATGAAACAACGCTGGCTTATAGCGTAAGAATATGCTTGAAAAATTCGCGCCGTGTCGCAGTGTCTCGGTGGCCTAATGGTATGGCGCCCGCCCGGTATGCGAGGAGATGCGGGTTCGAGTCCCGCCTGAGACAAAATTTTTCAAGTTTATATACTGATATTATAAGTGCAATTAAGTTGCTAAAATATCAAATAAAGTATATAAATAGCTGTTTCATCTTAACTGACTGTCAAACATCTGCAAAGATGTTTCTTTCGGGTGTTAAGGGTGCAAACTCCTAACATTTGATGAAACAACGCTGGCTTATAGCGTAAGAATATGCTTGAAAAATTCGCGCCGTGTCGCAGTGTCTCGGTGGCCTAATGGTATGGCGCCCGCCCGGTATGCGGTATGGGTAGTTAGATAATTGTTGTTACATTCAAATATTACATTATAATTATCAGTTATAAATTACATCATATTTATTGTATCATAGTTTATTATTATTACATTATTTCTCTAATTGTAGTATTATTATTTATTTATTTTATTCATTTAAAAACTCTTGCAGCGAATATATTCCCAAAAACTAAAGATAAAATTCGAGGTATTCGCTTTACGAGCCCTGAAGATACGGTGAAAGCGTACGAAAATACCATAGTAGAGACCCCTAAGGAAGAATGGGCCCATTGCTTTTCTCAGTGGTTCCATCGAATGCGACGATGTGTAGAGAGGAACGGAGATTACTTCGAAAAACAATAAAAGTATTGGCAACTTTCTACATTATGCCGTTTTTCATTTTCTAAACATATAAAGTGTTACCTAGGTACCAGCTTACGAATGAAACAAACCCACAACACTTGCCTCAGAAGCATACTACCACTGAACCAAACTGGTCAGTGGTCTTTGACAGTATTCTTTCAGTCGCCCCGGCAACCATAATAAAAGAACTAGCGCTATTTAGGATTTTAAACTATTTTGTTGCATTTTTAACACTTCACACGTAACACTACACGGGGCTTACTGCAACCGAATGAATTGTGCAATCGGATTGAAACGTGGGTATGGTAAAATATTATATTGCACCTTTAAATAATTCATTTGGTTGCAGTAAACCCCATGTAGGGGTAAATGTGAACTGGCGCTATTTCATTGAAACCCCAACACGGTAGGTATAAAAGACACCTGACTAAACGAAAAATCATTCGCATCGTCAATATATCGAGCGAAATTAACGTTAACATGTCTTTCACGACCTCAAACCGGCACGAGCTTTCTGTATGACGTCACTGTCAGACTACTCACCCCGCGAACGCCCGGCAACGGAAATCGAAGCCGCTACCCGCGTGCCGGTGACGAGGTGATAGCTCCCATTCGGCTTGCAATTTGCGCGGCTACATTTTGAAGGGATTTTCGGAACGATTGACGCTTTGAACGTGTCGGTAAGTTTGTGATTTTATGTCAAGTATGTGTTTTGTTTTGTAATGTGTATTATTGTTGGTAGATATGTTAGTTTACTATTGACAGTAAAAAAGAGGAGGTAGTCCATTTGATGTCCATTAGATTATATGCGGTAACCCGCCTTTGCGTATAAACAGAATGTTCTAGAGAACAATGAACATACGAAAATAGGGGTAGGTGAGGTGGTCTAAACTCAGTCGCTTAAAAAATAGACTCCATTTCATCCATTTGAAATTCCAAGCGAAAAAAGCCACAGGCAAATGCTACTATTATACATAACGAATATATAAATTTAACTTTCATGCGAGTGAAAGCCGTTAATAAATATTTCGTTTCGATCATGAAATTGTTACAGATGACGTCTGACCGCGTACATATAATCCCACTAACGTGTCGCCCGCGGCTCTGCCGGCTTGGGGAGCGGCTACATCGCATTTCTGGTTCATAAGTTATATATTTCTACATTCATATTAATTTATTTCTTTTGGTAACACTTAGACACGTCAGCAATTTACGAGTTAGTGTGCAATCAAGTAAAAAATAGATATATTCCAAATTAAAATTCTAAAACTCTAACTATACAGACAGCATCGGACCGAAGTAAATTTTTGAATGGAGCGTGATCCAATTATGGCGCCTCTCCTGTTTGCTCCTAATATTTCTTTACCATTTAGGCGCCCTCTAGGACTTGGCGCCTGGAGCGACTGCTCCGTTCGCCGTATGGGCGGGCCGGTCCTGTATACAGGGTTAGGTACTGGTAATTCGATACATTCAATTGGAGTAGTAAAAGTAGAGCTCATTTGTAATAGATTTTGTCGTTATGTACCCTAGCCGATAGTGATTACTTTTTAAGATATTCAAGGTTTTGTACTTTATTTTTAAATTGCTCATGAATGTCTAATTTTGATGCTATTTTTATGTATGATCTGATACCTAACATCTCAACACTTCCTTCAAATATCAACAAGATGTAGAAATTCTTCAAAAATTATGCTATGCACGTGAACTCGATAGAGTTTGACTCGACAAAATCTATTGCAAATGAACTCTACTTTTACCCATCCAAAGGAATGCATAGAATTACCGCTAACCCTGTATAATCCGACTACGACTATATAGCTCTACTTACGGCCGGTCCCAATTTTCTATCTATCTTTAGTTTTGGCATATCAGAGATAGAAAACATCTTCTGTCTCTGATTTTGCCGTCCAGAGAAACAAAGACAGAAGTTGTTTTCTATCTCCGATATGCCAAAACTGAAGATAGATAGGTTATTAGGACCGGCCGTTAGAGATCAAGTATTGTTTTTGCAATTTCTGTCTGTTATTATCTATACCCAATCGAGAAATTGGTTTTTCATATACAATTTCAACCCCTTGCAACTGCTGTAGACAAAAACTGTTCTATGTAAAATTTAGTGTCACCAACTTTATAGCAAGAATCGTTCAAATAGGTAAAAAAGAACTATTGTCTGTCTTTTCTCAAGACTTAAACCTCATGGTGGAGTGGCGTACACACCTGTATTCAAGCCGCTTGCTCCGAGGTCGAGTTCGAGTCCCGGTTAAGTCAACGTAGAAAAAAGTATGTTTATACATTTTATAGAGTCTGAGTGTTTTTGATTAAAATTAGACAATTACTTTAAAAAGTTACTTAATTAGGGATCAGAACAATATACAGGCTGTTAGAGGTCATCTATAAATTACGTCACACGATTTTTGAGATTTTCAGACCCCCCCTTGTCACGCATTTTTACGAAAATACCCATACTATTTTGCCCAATGTCACAAAAAGTAAGACCCCCTCCCCCTTTGACTGGTATAGGCAATTTTAAAATTCATTGGTTTTGGTCTGTATCGTAACGGCATAAGGTTTAAATTATGGTGGTAATATACTTGCCACTATAGAGCAACGAACAGACGGACAGACAGCGAAGTCTTAGTAATAGGGTCTCGTTTTTACCCTTTGGGTACGGAACCCTAAAAACTAGCGGACCCGACAGACGTTGTCCTGTCTTAACTATGAATATTGATTACAAATTGGGATAATTAATTTAAAAAAATTCTGATACAAATTTATTTATCGACATTGCAAATGCTAACCGCACTGGAAATTGTAACCGTTTGCAGCACGCATTCTGTCAATGTTATGTCAAATGCCATAATATTACATAATGTTACATTTAAAAAGTTTAAATTGTCAAAAGCGATAAGGTTACATAACAAATAATTTAGTATGGTGATTAAGTTTTCTTCAATTTTCAAATTTTTTGCGCAATTTTCTTATTTTTTTCTTTCATAAGTTCATTTTCCTGACAATAACAAACAAAACAAAAAAAGAATTAGCGAAATCGGTCTGGCCGTTCACGCGTGATGCGATGACTAAGGGAAATAGGGATTCATTTTTATATACAGGATGGAATTTGTACCACTTTCCAAAATTTTTGTAGCCGTTCAGCATCGTATTTATAGCCCATTTATGAATAAAAAAGAGAAATCAAGTTCTCACCCGAAAATATTTTTCGCAATATAGTTTTAATTTTTTACAATTTTAGGCCTGTTTACGTATAAAGGGAAAATTAAAAACTTATGATTAGTATCGTGATGAATGAATGTGATGTGAATTATTATTGCGTAAAAAAAGGTGTTGCTAGGCTGCCGTATCAAAAATTTTAGATTTTTGGCGGACATTTTCTAAGTGCTTTATCTTGACATTTTTGTACTGGGCTATACTAATAGAAAAAATACGTCATTTGTTTTTTGTCTCGTAGATTGATATTTTAAAATTTGGAAGGTGGTTAAAATTTCAACCTGTATATAATAAAAATTAAAATACGAGTAATCATATTAAATTTCTGACTTCACCATACTAATAGGGGTTAAAGTATGAAATTGCCGATTATTTTTCCACTTTTTATTTTGTTTATAGCTCTTAAATATAGTCATATTATTGTGTAATTCTTTTTGTATTGTATCAAAAACTAAATAAAGTAACTTTAGACTAAAAAAAATTCAATACTAGTGCCTATTGCTTCAAAGGAAGTCGTTGAAAAGACCCCTTACAATGTGTCAGCTGACGTTCTTGCTCCAATTAAGTATATTTGTATTATATACTTTGATTAGCAGAAATTTAAAATACTATAATGCGTAGCTTTATAACCATCTAACTTTCACCTTTAATTGCATCAAAAACGGTTCAGGCGTTTATAAAAAAACTAAAAAATTGTTAGTATGGAAAAATGACTTTTCTCGATTTCGTCCATACAAAACGGCAATTTCATACTTTAACCCCTAATATATATGAAACATGAGCTAGTTTTGGCTTGTTACACCCTTTACCTAACACCCTGTATATGAGATGTTGTTAACATTGATTAAACCAAATTACATTTAAATCGGCTCAGTGATATAAGCTTAGGGTAACTTATAGACTGACACAATTTCAGGTTCATAAAGTGAGTCTAGCTATAAAATAATAAACCAATTAAAACTCCCGTCTATTTAATTTTAATCATACAATTTTGTCAACCAGTCCCTGGGGCGGAACGTTTTAATGAGTGTGAAATTTGTTCAAAACAATGGACTTTCGGATATTGTTACATATTGTTTTGTTCAAATGTATTAAAAAAACAATTTAAATTATATGTAATAATGTTTTATACCTGTTTTTAGCAATTCAATTGCAAGAGTTGATTGAAAATACGATTACTTAGAAATCCTTTTATTTTTTTAAAGCACACGTTATTCGTTTCTCTCTGAACCGCCACTTTGTTCTTATGACTGTCATCTTGAGATATAAGTCAAGACTAACAGCTTAACATGCATTCCAAAGTACGGCTTGAACTACCCACTCCTTTCAGATCATAATTTCAGCTAATTTAGCTCATTTCAGCTAATTTAGAAATCATTGGCGCTGCTACTATTATTTCTCACAGAACGAAGCGTGGAATAATCGTAGCGTTGCTTAGGTTTATATATCTAAATATTTTCAGGAAAAGACTTAGAACTTAAAACGCGACGAGTATACCTACCGATGACATTTTAGGAATTAAAAATCAAAGGTCACAGAACACCGACCTTTACCTTAGTTGGAAATATTAAAGATTATTCTCATCTAACTTCGCTTGTGTTTATTGACATTTATTAACAAGTTCTGACATGTTAAGTGAGCGAGAAAAGACCGGGACCTTTTCAACTTTTACTGACAGAAACATATGGCTTGTATTGTAAGGAATTGTAAATCTTAATCTTAATAACAGTAAGTCACAAAATTGAATAATTGTTATAGGTAATTACTATGGATGGCGATGAGCTTCATTTATGTAAAACTATCTTATATTAGGTTGAAATTTTATGATTTTCTTCAGAACGAAGACGACTAAATTATTACCTACCTACCTCGAAAAGAAAATGTCACGCAGTAAATTTCAATAAAACCGATTTTGGTTGGTATTCAAACTGTTTTTAAGCAAATTTATTTATTGATTCACTAAAATTTATTGCTCTTTATTTTTATGTATAGAATTAATGGTTTTAAAATACAGGCAATTATACGTCTTAGTAACTCAATGATCAGCGATTCGAATCCCATCTAAGGCTATCGTAATATTTTACAAAGAATTGTATTTAAGATGCTCATTTTCGATTCATAGAATCCAACTGTTTTATCAACCAATCTGTTTTATGCCTACATAATACGATCGCAAAATGGCGTCACATAGAAACCTGTTACAACACACGTGGCATCAAAAGCGTAAAGTTTTAAATTACTACACGTGTAGCATGGTCATAGTTCCGCGAATAAGTCGCTTTGTACACAAACACAAACCGTACAAATATTATGAATAAGAAAATAACTGTTATTACGTCTTCATGTGTGATTTCAAATTGTGTGACAACTTTTAATGTAAATTACATTTAGGCATGAAGAAAGAAAATATACGTCCTATAATCATCCCATTGCAAGCCAAAGGCCGCCATCATTGATATAAGGTACCATAGCAATGATGAGTACGGGCTCAATCACAATGCTTAGTATTAGAATAAAGTAACAACCCATTTTCGCTCACTGCTGAGCACGGGTCTCCCTCCTTTTTAAGGAGAGGGCTTAAGGCCTTAGTACCACCACGCTGGCCTAGTGCGGGTTGGTGGATGGCGGGGGCGACGCTGTGGCAACATCACCCCGCCGTTGGACGTTTCTCAAGCCGCCCGAAGGCCTCCAACAGGGCTTAACGACTGTTATCTCATGATAATAGCCGGGACCGACGGCTTAACGTACCCTCCGAAGCACTCAAGGTATGATGCCACAAACGGTCACCCATCCAATTAGTGACCGACCGCTCCCATCGCTGCTTAACATTCGTGACAGAAACTGATCACGAAAAAGCATTGGGCTATGAGCGCTTAGAATATTTAAATGTAATAGGGGTTAAAGTATAGTATATATAGTCTTATTATTGCGTAATTCTTTTTGTATTGTATCAAAAACTAAATAAAGTAACTTTTGACTAAAAAAAATGCAATACTAGTGCCTATTACTTCAAAGGAAGTCGTTGAAAAGACCCCTTACAATGTGTCAGCTGACCTTCTTGCTTCAATTAAGTAATTTTGTATTATATACTTTGATTTTCAGAAATTTAAATACTACAATGCGTAGCTTTATAACCATCTAACTTTCACCTTTAATTGCATCGAACACGATTCAAGCGTTTTTAAAAAAACTAAAAAATTGTTAGTATGGAAAAATGACTTTTCTCGATTTCGTCCATACAAAACGGCAATTTCATACAAGTAGTAATATATGTACTTGGTTTTGACGTCTTAAATATCATTTACATCAAAAATGGCGTAAAGTAAAGTAACAGCCTATAATCATCCCACTGCAGGGAAAAGGCCTCCATCATTGAATTCAAGTTACCACAGCAATGATGGGTGTACTGGCATAATCACCACGCTTGCCAAATGCGGGTTGGTGATCACAAACCCGAGCAACGTTCGAAAATTCTAAACTTTTTTTTTGTTGCCCGACCCGGGATTCGAACCTGGGACCCCGAGATCTTGGCCCGGTATTTAAACCACTAGACCAACGGGGCGTTGTTGGAAAAATATTAAAATGTTAATTTCAACGTTAACTTTCCAACGTGTTTAATACTTTTTATCCTATCTATACTAATATTATAAAGCTGACGAGTTTGTTTGTTTGTTTGAACGCGCTAATCTCAGGAAGTACTGGTTCGATTTGAAAAATTCTTTTTATGTTGGATAGTCCATTTATTGAGGAAGGCTTTAGGCTATATAACATGACGCTGCGACCAATAGAAGCGAACCATCAGTGAAAAATGTTGCAAAAATTATCGCGATCATAATAACAGAAATTGACGCGGTCAAAGTCGCGGGGAACAGCTAGTTCCTGATAAAGACAAACTCAAATACATCAAAATGATACTCGTACCTACTGCCTTTCTCGAGTTAAAAGTGGTATAACTAACACGGCTTTCTTTTCTATAATAAGATTATTAAATGCTAGCCATTGCATGCACACTATCATAATAAATATATAAATATATACCTACTATCGTCTTAAATAATAACGACGAACGAATAATGATTCTCTAGAAAAGCATGTTTCTTACAATTGAGTTTTTAAATGTCTATTTTCGAAAACATATCAACAGCATTTACAACAATACACTCACACTCTCTTTATGAGCAGACCTTGTACGAGATAGGTCGTGGAAAAAGGTCACGTGGCTTTCCACAGACGTCACACACTGTTTATTTTTATGTATGCATAACTTTTTAACAGGATAATTTTTTGTTTGATAGAGTAGGTATAGCTCAAAGCAGGTTTTTATGTTATAAATAAAAATACAGGTAGATAAGAAAATAAGACTGATCAAATTGACGTCCGTCGAAAACCAAAAACATTATAAAAAATAAATCAGTTATTTTTTAAAGTTTTTTTTAAATCAGAACACCGCGGCCCCGTGAATTCTTTATTCGAAAATCAGATATTTGGACTGAGTTGACGTTCTAGACAATATTAACTCTCAGGTCATTGCCAAAGGTTATGCAAGGCAGTGAGGTCGATGACCTGAGTGTAAATAACAGAAAGATCTATAGTGCTCCCTAACGAGTGGTTCGCGTGCGATCCGCACGAATGGTAAGGATCCGATGCGACGAGCAGATTATCTGATTAGAAAAAGAAATATTAACAGTTCGGGGGTAGGCATTTAGGTTATAAATCTTTTAAAATGCTAGTTAGGTGTATACTTGTTAAACTGCAAGTGGGTATATCGAAAGTGGTATAGCTTGGCGTGTTTGTAACTAGTGATGCCGAACTATCGATAGTTTCGCTATCGATAGTTGACCTCGAAAATCAGTTAGAATATCGATAGGACTATCGCTAGTATCGATACGATCGATAGTATCGATAGTATAGATAGCCCAAATTGGGGTAATACTATTGATAGTATCGATAGTATTGCCTTCATGCAATAGTATTTATTTATTTATTTATTTCAGGCAACAGAGTAAAAAATACAGGCCCATATAATAAATACCTTACAGACTAACATACATACAATACTTATAACAATACAAATTACATTATAAACACACAAATTTCACGGCGTTGTGTTACGCGACTTGGTGTCAGGTAACCGTCCACGAAACCGACGATACACAACACCCTTCGGCCAAAATTCTGCCTGCATGAAGGTCGACAGTTGTCCTGTCGGAACCCTAACCACAAACGAATTGAAATTCGTGTTGTGTCGAGATTCCAAACGTTCAACCCTCAAGGTGTATTTGGTCTTCAATCGCACGTACTCTACAATCTCCTCGACCTTTGTAGAGTAATGAAGCCGGGACACGTATAGCAGCGTCACTGGAATTGCAGGCCGAAGCAGGTGGTTCGGTCCAGTCGGTGCGTTGCCGCACTGGTTGCGAGTGGAGGGCTTCCTTTTTTTCTTCTCAACCTTCGTAAAACCCTCCTCATCACACTTATCAGCCTGTGATGCCAGCGTCTTCGGAGCCACCAGGGAGCTGCTTTTCCTAGCGGCAGCTGCAGCATATGCACGCGTCGGAGTTGACGTCACAACGCGCGATGTGTCTTGCGGTGCTGCGGGGCGCGCGGCGGGGCGCGCAGTAGCGGTGACGATGTCGGTGACCGTGATGGGTGACGCATCAGTTTGCGCCGACCCGAAACTGCAGACCGATGCATTCTGCGCCCCGCGACGTGTGTTGACATTGCAGGCGTCAGGTGACCTACTTACCGGAGCAGTGTTGCTTAATAGCAACACTTTGGCACGCAAGTCACCTATGGTGTTCTCTGAGGCCTCCAACTTTGCGTGCACTTCGGCCAGACTCGTTTTTAGGAACGTGATGTCCTTCAACAGTCTGGTGACGTCGACGTGATCAAACGTGACAGGAGGCAGTTTGTGTAGCTCCTTTGCCACGAAAGCAGGCACTTCGTCAGGATCTGTCTCCTTTAGCAGGGTTATTATGTTCTGCACACTTTTTTCACCCCCGTCCCTCCGGCGAGACGGCATCTGGGCACTCTTCCCGAGCGTCTGGAACAGAAGCGCCTTGCCACTGCAAATCTCTTCTTCTTTAAAGTTGGATTTGCAGATCTGCATGATGCTGACCTCGTCCATGGTATCGATGGCATGTTGTACGAACGCCAACAATTCATTAGCAATGAGTTGTTGCGAACCCATTGTTAACTGACGGCGCGCGCTGGCTGGCTGCGCTAGTCGCGAATTAAAATAATTCTAAATTGCAACGGACACGTCCGCTTCCGTTCGCGCATAACGAACGATTTGAGTATTGCCTGGATCTAAGCTATCGATACTATCGATAGTATCGATGGTATCGATAGGCTATCGATACTATTGATATGACGTCAACTATCGATAGACTATCGATAGACTATCGATAGTCGACTATCGATCGGCATCACAATTCGTAACATAGAAAGTGTCATCATCATTATTTCTGCCCAAACATCCAGCGCTGGACATAGGTATCCCCCAAGGATGTTCACAACGATCGCAACCGCGCTGCCCACATCCAACGTCTTTCCGCAACCTTAGCCAAATCATCGGTCCACATGGTGGGGGTAGGTAGTCACCCACAATTCGTCGTCCAGTCGCAATAAGGAATTTTCCATCCCACGGCCATCAGTTCTTCTCTGCCATTTCAACTCCGCAATTCTTCGAGTGATGTTTGTTATCTTAATATAAAGTTGAATTTTGTTTTGTTGACTTATAACCCAATTTTGTACCGTTGCGAGTTATTGGGTTCCAGTATAAATAACGCCTACTTCATTTCAACCCAGAAAAAGTATCAGTTTATGTTATAACGTAGCAGAATATCTGGGGTACCCTTGAAGAGGAATACCCTCAGAAACCTAGGTTCTGCTACGCTACAAAAGAAAATGAAGTAAGGGGAGAAAGCTAATGGGACCTACCTCTCTATAACTATTCCCTAAGTATAAAGTAAATATATTATAGTTAAAAGTAAAGATAAATAAAAACGTAACTTCAAGTATAATTTAGTAGATGTGGAGAGGAGGTGGCCCGGCGGTAGACCACGCCAGGACCTAACTGCGCAGCTAAGGGGAGATGACCCGGCGGTCTGCCTGACCAAGCCGGGGTCCAGCTGCGCAGGATGGAGGTGGCCCGGCGGTCTACGTGACCGCCAGGGTCCAGCGGCACTAAATGGAGAAGGCCCGGCGGTCTACGTGACCATACCGGGGTCCAGAAATACTGAATAAAGATGTGTCACTTTTAAATTTATAACATATTTTATAAAAGCCGAGAATGGTGTTTGCTGAATGCCGAATGTCAACTCACTCCTGATTGACGTGCTCGCCCGACATGGGCGAGGCACGATCGAACAATTTTTAATTTCATAATAAGAATATAAAAACTCTTCTTTCTCTCAACCAAAAAGTTTTAAAAGAATTTAGAAAATACTTAAAACTATAAAAAATGTAAAAATGACAATGGAATGAGAAGGTAATGAGAGATGAGGTATCTACGAGTACATGCCACAATGTAAAACTATAAAAGATATGCGTTCATTTGAGAACTCCTTCCTTTGAGGTTGAAATAGAAGAAAAATGTTTTTATATACACCTACTGATTTTTTAGCAATAATATTCTGCTATTTCTAAGATTGTGTATGGGCCATTAACTTAATTCCATTAACCCTATACGAAACAAGCTTTTTTCGACAAAGTTGTGATCGAGTTAGAAATTTATCGCCGCATCTATTAAACGATGTTGGCTTAACGGCGATATACGGGTAATAAATGGGATTTAATTTTAAATTTTTACACCAAGTTTATGGCGACTTGAACGTTATCTCTGGAAACACTATTGAACGAGGCAGTAAAAGTGCTTGATACTAAAAGAAATCACTAAAAGAACCTGCTTCTAGTTTCGCGGCAAACTCCTCCTTGAAGTTTCTCTGAAAGAGATGGATTCTAGCGATAAGACCACCCAAGTGTGTAGCTCTGTGTTTCTTTTATTAATTTTGAGGTGTGCCATATCTAGTCGATTGGAAGATTATTTCACAATCATTCAGTAAAGGCTTAAGTAGTTACTCAACGAGTTAATTACTTAGAGGTTAAATCCTTTCGTTAACTTTCTTTGCATTTCACAATCATCCAATCAGTAAATTAAAGTGAAGATTATATAATCAATACTTACTTACAAGTTATGTTTCGTTTCAAGGTAAGAATAATTTATGTGTTTCTATAAAGTATAGTAATCACAGAATTATCATTAAAAATATTTTTTGTTATAAGTAATAAAAACAATAAATTCGTACAAAAAATGTTTACACTGTAATGTAAATGAGTCATTTCATCTTTTCTAAAATCAATCTTTCTGTAAGAATGGAACACAACGAGGTTTCAACAAAAAGTCTATGTCGAGTCAACGTCAGTTAGTCAGTAAATGACAAATGTCAAATTTGCCGACGTTTGGTACTTTTTGTGTGGTCAATTTTGATTGCATTGAATTTACCATTACGAACATTGTGTTATTTTACAATGTCTGCAAAACTGTCCATTTAAATAATAAAATAACTTGTTGTTGATGAAAATTTGGAAATGACGCATTTGAGGTTATCTTTTTAAATTTACTTGTCAAGTAAAAGGCTACTTGGCAGTGCATCCGGTGATTAACTTAACGAGCAGATAAAGTGGTGATTAACCCTACTCAGGGATTGTGAAACGTGAAAAATAGTTTACTGAGCAGATAGGGTCGAAGTAGCTTACCCAGAACTTTACTCAGCGATTGTGAAACAGGCCCTAAGTCTATTTGTTCACACATTGTAGCACTTTGTCCAAATTTAACATTAAAAGTTTAACACATATTATTTACGGGGTTTAATCCCTCAACCCCCAGGAGGCACGCGCTAACAATTGATTTCAATTGTGTCTGGAATAACTCACGATCGAGGGATTAAAATGCAACGAACTACATAATTTTAAGATAATAGTCTGCCTGCGGCCATGATTCGTGCAACAGGATCGAAACGTCTGGAAGGTAAATTACTATTTACCTTTAAATTATGTAGTCGTTGCATTAAATCCCGTAAATTTTAAGTGTTGTGAAAAAATGCGACAAGTTCAAAATCCTAAATAAGAAGTTTACTGTACTAATTTATACTTTTCCATTCAGTATCACTAGAGTTAATTAATTCTGGGTTTATACTACGAGTATGTATCTACCTTGTTTTTATGAGTTTTAAATTTTTCGGCACTGATGATAACTTCTTCCGTGATCATGGCGCTTGCAGTGCCAATATAACAGGAGTGCGGTAAATCTATTCAATTGACGTCACATAATGTTGTGTGCTTAATTTTTTCACTCTATTTAAAATAAAAAACTGAACATTTTATCACATTCACAAACTTTTCAAATCATGAGATGAAAAATTCAGAATTTAGTAAAAAGATCTATATTCTTTGATTTTTTTCAAAACAAACCATTTCCTTACAATAAAAAAAGACAAAAAATCGTGCGCACAGATTTAAAAACAAAACGTATTAACTCAGCTTTGTACTTCCGAACTCTTACACGTCTGAAATAAATGAAATAAAATCAGTTTAAAATAAAAATAAAATCTTCTCAAACAAATCTTTATTATAGACGAATACTTTATTAATCGTCATGTCGTGGTAAGTGACCACGACATGACGATTAATAAAGTATCCGCTACAAATAATCCCGTTTATACCCTTAAAAACAAATCTTAGGTCCTGAATTCGTAGGCTTAATGGTAGCCTGAGCGATGAACACGACTGACAAATAGTCTAGGCAAAGCGTCAAAGCCTCCACCCGCATACAGAGTGAAAGATGTTAGGCTCAACCTGCTGTGAACTCGTTTGTTAGTAGGAAGGCTGCCAGTTAACATTAAAAGCTACACTATATTTATGTGTTTAGACTACAACATCTGTTTTTAATAGGAACATACTTATTTATATTATTGCCTTAAATAAAGATTTTTTGCACTTAACCTAAGACAGTGACCACAACAAGGAAGGGTACTGGCATACACGACGCTTGCCCAATCAAATGGGGGTTGGTGATCACAAATCCAAGCATTGTTCGAAAATTCGAAATACTTGTAATTTTTAAAAATATCATTTGTGTTATGACGTCTTTTTTAAAATTAATTAACATCTTAAATAACTATATTCAAAATAAATTTTATTTCAAATCATATCAAATGAGTGTCACCTTACAAAATTCAAAGCGAACTTCCCTATCTAAAAACACATCCCTGTCTTACAAACTGCAACTTGAGTACGAGTTAACTTACAACAATGGACTCGCCCGTATTCTAAGTTCAAAACACTCGGGTAATCTTGGCTCAAAGGGCCCAACAATGGACTTGTCGTAAATTACTTTAATAAGCACAGTATAATAACGGTGCGGCCGAAATAAACGTTTGATATTGTTTATTGAATTATTCCGAGAGGATAGCTATGGGCAGAGGCTGTTGTGAGAATTATTATTTAAATAAAGTTATGATTAGTGTTATAAGAGTGACCTTTTTTATTATTAACAGTTCGTTTCGAGTTTACTCGTGAAGATAATGCAAGAAAATGGCCTGATAATGCCACAATTTTCATATGAATATTTAAAAAAATTTTTTTTTTTGTTTTATGCTATTATGAAAATTTTTCTTTCATGCAGACCTAGTCTTGGCAGTATTAAAAAAAAGACAGAGACAGACCAATATCTATTTAAACTGGTTTATATGTGATTACTAGATGTGTGGATGAATTAGTATAGAAAACATACTAGATATAATTCTGATTTATTCGGACTTAATTTCAGTGATATTAATTACAAGTGCATAGCATGCGCATTATCAAAACTGTCTCGCATAGTGCGTCAAGAAGTACGCCAAGTTTGGTACAAGTAACAAACCATAAATTAAAAAAAATACGGCCAGAGTCATTTGCATTATTTTGAATTCTATTTTTAAATTACAATAAAGGTGGATCCTTAAAGACCTTTGCCAATATATTAAAACAAATTTGTCTGCATCGCGCGGAACAACCCTAAAAGATTCCATGAGATTTTTAAAGTAGCATATCAGTTTAAATATACATGAGCCTTGTTGCAGTGTACGTACGGTCGCGGCTTCACTCGAGCGTGACTGAGAGCGGTTTCAAAACATCTGGCGAGTTAGGAACCTCAAGCTTCACATGGCTCTAGGGACGCGATTTTTAGCGGGTAGAGAAAATGTTTCATGCAAAAGCATGAGGGTGGTAGGATACACACTTGGCAATAGTTTTACAACTAAGATTACATTAATTTTTAATTTTCAACAGTGTATCTAGTTTGCCGACATACGAGTAACTTCAGTTTTAGCACAGATAATATAATACTAGGTTTTAGTACGGAATGAAAACTTCTATAATGGAAAATATACTGTCAAAAAGCGCAAGCCACAATTTTAAACATATTTTGATGATTGTTAGTGATTCTTTGTCTATCACCGACTTAAAATGTTTGGCTTAATTCGAGCCTTTTGGGTATGCCGAATTATTTTTTGTAGCTGTTTGCTGTACATGATTTTTTAACGAAATAGAACAAATCACAAACCTACAAGAATCTTATTAAATTGGTAAGTATGCTACGATCATTAATAAATAAATAAATATTAAATATTTTTCAGACATGCCACACTGGGTCACAAGGAGTTATCTTGCCTTAAATTAAGTTACTATTAAGTAGCTTGGAGTATGGGGTACTAGACAATCGATAAACTTACTTATATACTTTTTTTTTCTCTTAATATATACTTATTATACATAGAAAAACACCCAGATCAGTTCAAACAGACATGTTCATGCACACAAATATTTTTACTGTGCGGGGATCGAACCCAGGACCCATGGCTCAGAAGCAGTGTTTATTAATAGTAGGTATAGTACTAGACCCTTTTTCATTAAATTTATTTAAGCTGCGATTTAAGTTTACATACCGGTATTTCAGCAAGGGAAAGTGGTAATTTAATACAGTCTAGTGCAGTGTAATAGTTAATGCAGTGCAGTCTAGTTGGGATGGCAAACTTGGGGTTACGCCTGGAATTATAATTATGTTCACCTTTTTACAAAATTTTGACAGTCAAATATAAACTATTTCATTTTTTGACGCAGAAAAAAATTGCGCTACATTCTATACCCTGCGCAACCGCAATCAAGTCCTTCTTAAAGCCGATCACACTAAGAGGATACCGATGCCAAGAAAGAGAGACGAATGATATTAGTTTAAAATTTTTGTTATATTTTCAAAAATATGGGCACTGTACAAGTTTGTTAGTGCTGTGTGCTGTCTGAAGTGGACTAGCACCTAAATAAAAAGGTGATTAAAAGAGTACTTACTTCCAAACAAAGAACTAAGCGTCTCCGTTCCACTATTTACGGCGTTTTCCAATAACCTAACTATCTTCAGTTTTGGCATATCGGAGATAGGAAACAGTTTCTATCTCTATTTCTGCCGTCCAGAGAAACAAAGGCAGAAGTTCTTTTCTATCTCCGATATGCCAAAACTAAAGATAGATTGGTTATTGGAACTGGCCGTTAATTGGCCAAACTGCGAACGCCAAACCGCCTACCAAGCGTGGTGGTTAAAGTAAAATCATCCCTATGACCCAGTAGATTGATATGGACTGTCGATGATGTTAATAGTGATTAAGTATCACAATATTCCAACTACTTAAACGATATGTACAGATACTTAATTTGCTATGCATCGATAAAACTTTCATGAAGTCTTCATTACCAACCTTACTTTTATATTTTATATTACTGGACAAACATCAACTCCAATATCGTACACTAAAACACAAAATTTACTACCTAAACGCTAACATATTCTTGAATTCATAAAATGCATACGCCAAAAGCGACCGTTCCTCACAATTTTTACAGCTCCTTAAAAATTCGCACGTGATCAGGCCGCGGCCTAAGGCAGGCGACACACCTGCACTTCGCAAACATTACATGAGGACGTGATGCGCTTGTGCGAGCGAGGCTTAAGGCCGAGTGCCCGGTATTTTTGGCATGTGTGCAACAATCTTAACAATGCGAACTAGCCCAGTCGCCCGGCTGCACTTACACGACAAAATAGTTGGGAGGCCGGAGTAAAATGCGGCGGTAATCAGTGCCCCGGATATGTTCGGTGGATGTTTCAGTGGAAAAACAATGTCCTGTCTCAGGTGGGATTTGTAAATTCGCTATTTTGTGCGATGAGGATATAAAGTAAGTATATATTACTATTTTTTTCAGTTCGTTTGCGCTGACACTTGCGTTTCGGACCACGAGTATTTCGGACCGCGGTATGAATCGCCCAAGAGCTCTTTTTAAATGGGTCTTTTCGCACCGCAAGTGTTTCACTGGTGCGAATGGCCCAATGTGTCTTTTGGAATGGGTCGATTCGGACCAGGGGAAAAAAGAACCAATGCTGATTTTATTTAAAATTTAAGGATTCTAATGATATAATCATAAATAACAGGTGACTAAAAAGTGTTATGTGAGAAAAAATAGATTACAAAAACACTATTTAAACTAAACGCTTTTTTTTGTATAACGCCTCTCGTCTAAAAAAAAAAACTAGGCTGATACATAACCTAACAATAGGCTACTTGACTGCTATACATTTTGGCGCAGTTGATGAATATTATCTTTAGTATATTGGTTAAGAAACCGGTATTTATCATTTTCAGATGTTAAAAGTTTGAGATTGCTAAATATTTCTAAAATGAAATTATTATTTTTTACTTTTTAAATTTAAGCTTTGAAAACGCTGTCGGCTATTTTGTGACGTCATATATCTTTGAACAAACTGCGTGCGTCATTTTAACCGTGACATTGACATTTATGACACAGGTAAATAAAACACTATGAGGTAGTGATGGACTAGTAGTGTTTGTTTATTTTGACTCGTATGACGACACAGCACAGGCCACAGATAGTCTAAAGTTTTTCAGCGTTTTCATAATATGTCGCACGAAAAGTGAACTTTAAACTTAAGTTTTGCGGTTTTCTAGGTCCTACAAAAATCTGACAATAATTTTTTTGGTCTATTTGGACATTAAATAATCATTTAAAACCTATTACCAAAAAGAGTCACCTAGCCTATTATTTGAGAAATATGTACCTAATATTAATAATTTTCTAAGAACACATGGTGTTCTAAAACCAAAATGCGTTTGTATGCTATGTTATTTTCAAATTTATTTGAATCAATTTGAAAATATTTGACGCCATTTTGATCCATCATTAAATAATATGAGTTAGGTAGTCACTATTAAAATAAAATGTTCAGCAAATTAAAATTTAGCATCATAACTTAGCAACAGCATCATTATAAATCTTTTTAATTTAATGTATTTTTATTTTATAATTTTCTTTATTGTATAAAGCCATTTCTACAGTACAATGTTGCACTGACTCCCGAGCGTCAGTTTTTTTCCTTAAATATGACTATACAAAAGGTTAATGTTAACAATCAAAATTAAATACATATTTTTTTAAATTTATTGCTACCTTGGAATGTGCGTGAGTGTGTGTGTGTCTATGTACTTACATACACACACACACTCACGTGTGCGTGTCTATGTATAGGGTTTTTATATGTTTAAATATATAGGATTCTGATTGATAAAAAGAATATTAATATTAGTATTTTATTCTCACATCATTCGGTCATGACATTGACATACCATGAAGTGGCGCATACGCTAAATCTCTATCATGTGACATCCAAGGCATACCACACGTGTCGGATGCCAAGGGGGTAATAAATCACCCCAGCCATGGGGGCGGTATGTGTCGGGGTATGGAAAACAAACTCATAAATATGGGACGCTTTAGCCCAACTGGCCCACTGTTTATAAGCTGGTACCTAATTGGTAATTTATTTTAATTATCACTTTGTTTTAGGCTTTAGAAGGTAAATGTTCGTTTCATTCTTGATGAGTGTAGCCATGTTATGATATTCTTGTTATTTAACTTGTAACAACGGTTCGATTCCCCGGGTCGGACGAAGATAATATCGAATTTTGGAATATTGCACGCGTTCGTTATCACCAACCCACATTTGACAAGCTTGGTGAATATGCCTATACCATTATTCTTGGCCCGGTATTTAAACACCTATACCACAGTGGTTTAAATACCGGGCCAAGATCTCGGGGTCCCAGGATCGATCCCCGGGTCGGGCAACAAATAGTTTCGAATTTTCGAACGTTGCACGGGTTTGTGATCACCAACCGCATTTGGCAAGCGTGGTGATTATGCCAGTTCCCATCATTACAGTGGTATCTTGAATTCAATGATGCAGGCCTTTTCCCTGCAGTGCAGTGGTATGATTATAGGCTGTTACTTTACTTATCATTACTACCATGTTTCCAATAAACTTTATTTGATATTTTATTTTTGATAAAGTAACTGGTGCGTCGCGCGAGATAGATGTACAAAAATCTGCTGAAGCTTTTTTATTCATTTAGTTAATATTTATCGAACTTCTAAAGTTGTATTTTATATGGATCTGTGAGTCAAGAAGTGAGTGTTAAACTGTGAAAAAACTAGCGAATTTGCGCTTGATCTTAAAGCGCTATTTCAAAAAAACTATTTAAAACGGTTTTAAATTTGTGTTTAGTGACAGTGCAGTGTCCTTGTGAAACAATAGAAAGGTCATTGATCTTGAACGTTATCTTTACTGGACAAAAATTTGCTAGTAACATATACTACTTTTTCGCTACGAAGTGTACCGAAGCTACAGAGTAGTGGTTTAGAATACACCACTAATCCAACAATCGGTGCTTCAAATCACATCGCGGTGACTTCTCTTTTTCTTTCTTTTTGCATTATTTTTATTGTTTTTTTTTTTGTTTTTGTAACTAAACAAAAAAATGGCTAACTGTGCGGGGTGTAACCATGCCATTGACACTGGTGATATGTCTTTGACTTGCACAAGGTGCAACTACCAATATGACTTATTATGTGCTGGATTAACCGTGGAAAGATACACGGAAAAAAAAGATTTCCTACAATACTACAAGAACGTTTAGTTAAAAAAAAAACTGTTGAGTCTACGAAAACCGGGTTGAGATAAATAAAAATATCGTATCGTGAAATAAGTGACTTGTAAACATTAACTTATGATTCTAGTTAAACATGATTTTGTAACAATTACTTTTAAATCGTTTTGATTAACCACGTAACATGATAAATACGAATAGGTTTGTAAAAATTATGATGCATCTGTAACGGTGAAAATACGCATTGTAATCTGTACCCGTCAAATAGGTTATTATCTGCGGTAAAAGCGGAGAGGAACGGGGGAGGGGGGCGGTAACCGCCAACCGCCAAAACACATGCTTGCAAGCACAAGCAAGCGTCGAAACCAGTTTCAACCTGACTCAACAGTCCTCCTCCCTGGCCGTCCGCCGGCCGCCCCGGTGTTGTTTGTTTGATTTGATTATTTATTATTTGTTGTGTGTCGGTCGTCTACGCCGCCGGCGCGAGTACAGTGTTTTGCCTGGCATACAAGTGATCCTTTACCAATGGATGAGGATGTGAAAGTGTTGTTGCAGGCGTGGAATTTAGAGGGCTACATCGAGCTATTTGCAAGTAAGTAACGTATTTTTTCCTAAAATAACTAGTAGTTGATTAATTAATTTGATAAAACCAATATAATCATTTTAAGTTTTCCGGTGCACGCTGCAGCTAACTATTATAGTCTAAAGTGGGTGGTACCTACCTACATCATAGTGTCTTTTTAATTTACGACACAAAAATAGGTAATGAAGTACCTACTTAACGATTAATGTTGAATGAAACGGGCATGATTAAATTAGGTTTATGTTATATAGGTATACTATTAAACTATAGGACTATAAAGTACCAATATAGTTGTTATTCATGCTTAACAAATAGGTATTTCACATAAAACCCAGATCAAAAAGTGCGTGTCAGGCCACGCGCAATCTAGGGTTCCGTAGTTTTCCGTTACAGTATGTAGTATTTGCTACCTGATTTACAAAATTAAGACCATCGTATAAGTAATTTCCTTCACTAAGTAAGTTTAAGTTAACTCTGCAAGTATAGTAATATAAAACACTACTTAACTGTGTAAAAAGTTTTCCTTTTAACTTCGTTATTATACGAGTACTACACTGTCGTGTATTTTTTCACATTTCTTTCGCTGTCAGAGGCTCTAATTTGTAACAAAAAATGGCATTTTAAAACTTATTATATTATTACGCAAACCTAAAATAGTAACTAATTAAAGTACTATTGTTTGCATGAATTATTTTAAATAGGTAACTGATTTATTGATTTTATTAAATACCTACTTATGTTTATTTACAGAAAACAAAATTACCATTGATTGTCTACATCTGCTCGATGTACAGATGATTAAAGAATTAATTCCAGTCATAGGTGACAGGGCTATATTTTCAAAAAATTTAGATAATTGGATGAAGTTGTCACAACAGTCAGATAAAGAAAATCTACTTGTAAGTTAATCAAATTGTATTGCGCTATATAAAATAAGTAATTGTTTATTTAGGTAATTAAAAAATAATGTGTTTTTGAAAAGTTTATAAATACAAAAGGCAATTATTTGTATATTAGTAGTTGGAGTTACTTCAATTGCCGACCACCTCCGTAGCAGAGTGTTGTCCCCATCTCCGAGGTCCTAGGTTCGATTCCTATAATACAAATGCTAGCTACTTACCTTAAAACTAGAGCAATGTATGTGATATTGTTCAATAGTTATTACCCATGGCAGAACAGAAATTAAAAATTATCAATCTTGGTAGGTTTCTTTAATTTATATTTTAGAAACTGTTTTAAAAAGCATTTACTTATTTAGTTTCTTAATCAAAACATGTAAGTTTAATGTTACTTACTAAGTAAGTTCATGGATTCCATTAATTTTAAATGATAAAATGAAAAGATTGTTCACATGTTTAATTTGATTGCCTTGGAGTAAAATCTTATTTGTGTTCAGTATTTTTCTTGTGTGTGTTAGTGATTTAATTAAGTGATGATATCTCACTTAAATTAAATTATTTATATTAATTATTTTATTTTATCAAGCAGGATTTGGATTCTACTACAGAAGTCAACCATGATATAGATGTCTTATCAGATCGACATCATGATCCATTTAGTAGCATTTCTAATATAGAAATATTTCAACTTGAGAATGAAAATCAGACATGTGAGAGTGTAATGTGTTCATCACCCATTGCATCAACAAGCAAAGATTCCAGCCTGTGGGATTTACAGACTAGTTCTGTAATCGAGTCTACGGGAAATACAGGAGTCTTCCAATGCAAGGTGGGTATGGTTGCTCGAGGTACAAATAGTAGATGTTGACTTTTTATTAAAAAAACACAAACTTTGTTCCAGAAACTATTGGATATCCTTCAATCCAGTGTAGATGGTAGACTATTACTAAGTTTGCATCAGGATGATGGGTTGCTAAACAGTAGTTCAAGAAGAAAACTTTGTAATATTATAATTAAATATTTACTTGGAGATGACCCAAAAATGGCAACAATTCCCAGTGCAATTTTATGTGACATGGCTTTCCAAATCAAGGAAATTTTCAAAAAGGAAAACATTAGCACCTACTTCATACCATACATTAATAATAAAAAATTGAATATTAAAAGGTGTGCTAAAGGAAAGTTATATGATTGTCTTCATAATAGAAAACGTGAATATCGTTTAGCTGTAAAGAAGTTAAGAAGTGCTAGTAGCTACACATCAACAGATACTGCATCAAATGAAAATGGTAAAGGGTTTGAAACAAGTAGGTGGTACTTACAAACTTATTGCAAATGTATTTGATATAAAGGGTGAGATTTTAAGATAAGAGTGGATGGCCAAATTCGTAACTGTGCCATTAGTGAAGTTTAATTGCTAAAATCAAAACCATATTAACCTTCTTTTTTAATCACTACAAAATCTCAGCAGTCGCTTCCCGGCTAAGCCAAGTGATTTATCTAAAATATAAATACAAAGTTTTGATTATAGCCTAAATCAAGCTTATTTCTTTTCAATATAATTCTTACGGATTTCACCTTTTACTCCCATCTCAAAAACTCATTCCACATAAATATTTTATAGTGGATTATCCCATTAAGCCCTAGTAAGAAGCTACTATTGTAATATGGGTAAATAAATCATTTTCCGGTATTTTCAGCTGATGTGTCTGATGATATAGCGTGGATAAAAAGTTCAACTGAACCATGGAAAATGCTAGAAAAGAAATGGAAAAATACACAACATTTTAGACAAGTGGAAGCCAAAGACTTAACTATTTCCAAATACATGGCACTGTATCCTGGTTTAAAAAAACCTACAGGGTATCACTTACTGTGTATCGATTTTGATGCGCTATATCCTGATGCGAAAGATAATCTATACAAGTACTTTGGGCTGTCCAAAAAAGCTATTTTTGAATTAGCAAACAAGAAATGTATTACAAATAAAGGCATGCAAGAGACAATAATGTCTATTACTAATGTTTCAGAAGAAAAAGATCAAGGTACCTAACAAATTATTATTTTATTTTATATGCGAAACAACAAAAACAAGTTAGTTATGATTGAATTCTTTGCCACAGTGGCAATTAATTACTAACATTTACAATAAATGGTTTTAATATGCACAATGGTATACGTTATTTGTATGTCTTGTTCATGCGTTATTCTATCTGTAACCTATTACTACTTAGTCTTTATTTTCTGATAAAATAGAAATAATTAATATTTCTTTCAGGGGGCAGTTCAGAAGAAGCGGAAAATATATCGGCATTTATGTTATTGCCACTGTTAGCCGGTCTACCCATATTAAAAAAATCTAAGAAAAATTGCTGGCGGCCATCGCGTCAGGAATGTCAAGACGGGTTCATTACACACGTATCGAGACAAATGGACTTACAAGAAACAATCAAGAAAAGAAATGAGAAATATTTCAAACATGGTATTACTTTTCAACCTTCGATTTTTATTGTTGGCGAAAATTTAAGAAAAATTGAGCAATATTTTATAATAGTGGAGAACATATTTTACACAGTTCATAGTATAGTTGAGGCGGTTGACATCTGTTTTAAAATGTATCAAGCTTTGCATTGTGAATATTCGTTTGAATGTGAAACGGTATGGCATTTCATTCAAAGGGGATTTTATAAAATAACGACACCTTACGACAAACAATTTGTCACAGTAAATTCTTTATTATCAGATTTGCAATTAATAGAGTAGTAAAATTATAAAAATGCCCAAGTGTTTTGTTTGTCAGTTGATTTTATCAACTATAAAAGACTTATGCCACCACTTCAAATATTTTCATGCAAATTTTAAATTTGATCATTACCAATGTGTCGAGGTAGGTTGTAATAGAAAATATTATTTACTTAACTCATTTAAAAAGCATTCACAGATGCATATCTGCTCAGATAAAGATAGAAATACTGCAATAAATAACTCAAGTGGCAATTATGTTCCTCTTAATAGTTTTAGTTCCTTAAATACCATTCAAAATGAAAATCATTATGTAAATGATGTTTTACCAACTGTTAAAGAAACATCCTCTGCACAATCTAAGACTGATTCAGCAGATTCTCTGGTAAAATTTACAGCTGCTTTATACGGTAATGCTTTGATCCCAAGAAACGTAGTTCAATTTGTCATATCAAACATGAATGATATGGTTTCAAATTCTGTAATTAAACCCTTACAAGAAATTTTATCCGAATGTCAATCCCAATCTCAAGGGCTAATGTCTATTGAAATGTCTGATCGTTTAAGTCGCCATTTAAATGCATTTAGTAATTCTATGAACCATGTACGAACAGAACATGCACGTTTCTTGCTTTTTAAAAATCAAGGTACGTACATAGAGCCTACAGAATATATTATTGGGCAAAGAATTGAAGGCACCCATGCTAATAATAATTTTAGATTAAATCCAATTACAGCTACAGGACAAAGCATTTCTATTCGACTAGTTTTGAAAAGATTTTTTGAGGTAAACAATAATATGTTTAAAGAGACTATTCAATGCTATAATGAATATTTAGCTTCTTCTAACAGTGATATCATACAGAATATAGTGCAAGGCTCTGTATGGCAAAATAAAGTTAACTCTTGTAACGGAAAAATAGTTTTACCTCTTGCACTATACTTTGACGACTATGAAGTGGGCAATCCCTTAGGCAGCCATGCTGGTGTCCATAAATTAGGCGCTGTTTATATATCGATTCTTTGTCTCCCGCCCAAATATTTGTCAAAATTACGAAACATTTTTCTGGCGTTACTTTTTCATTCATCTGACCGCCAAAAGTTTGGAAACAGACTGACTTTTGCTCCAGTTATTTCAGAGCTAAATTTTTTAAGTCTGCACGGTATTGAGCTAAATTTTCCTAATGAGCTTCCTTTTAAAGTGTATTTTGAATTAGCTGTTATTTTAGGTGACAATTTAGGTATTCATGGCTTAATTGGGTTTAGTGAATCTTTTTCTGGAAACTTTCCTTGTCGAATTTGTAAAATACATAAAGAAAACCTAAAGTACGCTCACGAATGTGATGACGAGTTGTATCGTACAATGGAGCAGTATTTGACGGATTTAGATATTAGAGATGTTACAATCACGGGTATCAAAGAGGAATGCGTATGGCATGACGTAGACGGGTTTAGTGTCATCGATAATGTAGGAGTAGATATTATGCACGATTTATTAGAAGGTGTATGTAAATATGATTTATCTTTTTTATTGCATACATACATATTTGAATTGAAGTTATTTAAAATAGAAACATTGAACAACAGGTTGATATCCTTTGATTATGGACCTGACCGCGATAATCAACCCCCATGCGTGCTACCAGATCATATCCGTAAACAGACTATCAAAATGTCGGCTTCAGAAATGCTTTGTTTTGTAAGATATCTTGGATTGCTGTTAGACGATTTGATTCCCTCGGACGATCCACTTTGGGAGCTCTATTTATGTCTAAGAAAAATATTAGATATTGTTACTTCAACACATTTGCAAAGAGGAACGTTTGATTTACTCCAATGTTTAGTATCTGAGCATCATAAATTATATTTATTTCTTAGTAAAAAGTCATTAACACCAAAGTTTCACTTCTTAACACATTATCATCATATGTTAAAAAAGTTTGGCCCGTTGGTATCAATCTGGTCTATGAGGTTTGAAGCCAAACATCGTATATCAAAACTGTCGGCTAATGTATCTAGCAATAGACGTAACATTTGCAAATCTTTAGCTATTAGACACCAATTAAAGTTAAATAACTCATTTCTTAATGATAATAATGTGGACAAACAGTGCGGCCAAAAAAAGCCAGTGACTCATAAAATTAGACAAAAAATTATAAACTGTTTAAATTTAAACGATGAGTCTATTGAAAAGTGTAATTGGTTAATTATTAATGGGATAAAGTATAGGTCTAACATAATGTTAACTTTAGACATAGTTGATGGAATGCCGAAGTTTGGTTTAATTGAGAACATTTTTGTACACAATGCTGGTATAATTTTTGAAGTTAGTATTTTTGAAACAGCATACTTTGATGAAAGATTACATTGTTTTGTTGTTATACGGAGAGAGACAGAAACAGAGTTTTATATGTATGATAAACTTTTTAGCTATGTGCCAAATACTTTGACTATCAGCCGCGATGGTAAAATATTGTATGTCACTGTGAGGTCTCCGTTATGATTATAATATTAAATTAAGTATTTTAGTTAAGTTTTAATACTTATCTGTTAAATGGCTGATAGCAGCCAACTAGCGCCACCAATAGATATAATTTTGTAATATCTAAATCAAACTAATTCTTTTAAAAGCTGTAATGGTAATACACACATAAAATACTTTTAAAATCTTGTAGTTTTAAAATGAGTTTTTGCCACATGTGGTCACTTTTGTTTTAAGTCCATTTGAAAGAAAACTAGTGGAGTGAAGGCAGAATTCAAATTCATGTATTTTATGAGTGCATTGCCGATCTATTTTATTAAACACTGTTTTAAAAGTTTTAAAATTAAATCCATAGTTAGTTAGCTAGTTGGCTACAATCAGCCCCTTAAAGTAATAGGTTTTCCCTACAAAGTGATTTTTATCAAATCCTGAGGATCTTATCCTCAGGATATTTAAATAAATTGATTTCAGCTCCTCACACAAAAAAGGTAATTTTAAACCACTGAAACTGATTTGGTTTTTCATGTTATGTTGAGTCAGTACAATAATGTTAAAAAAGTAATAAATTCAAATTATGTAAGTAGTTTATAAATAAAAAGTCGCGATATGGTCTTTCGGTGTGACTGAAACAAAATCAACAAATAAATTAATATGAACAGTAAATATATGTACATACATATATACAGGGTTAATTTTTGAACACTATGCAATGTTGTATTTATGAATATGAACAATTTTTATTATGGAACTAATAGTGAAATAAAATAAAAACAGCTGTTCCATACATTTGGGTCGAGTAACACTCGAACTTTTGTATGGAACAGTTATTTTTTTAAAATTTCACTATGCTAATAGTGAAATCAAGAAAAAAAATCTGCTATCCCATAGACTCTGTATACAATGTGTAACACTCAATACGCTAAACCTCTTAGGAGCTTCTCTATGAGACCAACATCGAAAAAAATAAAACGATTCTCTTAACAAATGTCACGTGACGAAGAAATTAGTATGGGACATTGATCTACGTTTATTTTTTTCTATGTTGGTCCCATAGAAAAAGTCATTGTATTTGAGCACCAGAATCAGCACCTAAGAGGTTTTGCGTATTTGACGTTACACGTTGTAATATGTGTAAATACTTTATAAACATTGCACAAATTTCATTACAGGAAACATATTTAGAATCGTGCAATTTAGGCGGTCTTATCGCTATAGGCTATCTTTTTCATAAAACCTAATGTACAGGACAGTTGTATCTTAGTTTGTTCGAAAATAACGCCCAAACAAAAAGACAATTAAAAAATATATATGTTTGTATTCAGACACACCGAAACACCATATAGTCACTATTTATTTGTAAATTTCTTCAATCAGTACAGTCTCAGTTTTGTTTAAGTTTTTTATTTGTAAGTATAGATAATATTGTTTCGCTATTACGATAAAAGACAATACCCTGATTTTATACGAGAACAATAAATGTTACAATAATGTTGCAATAAAGATGAGTAAACTAATACATTTTAAACTTTTTTATTTCTTGCATTTACATAATTTTGTAACTTTTGTCATTATGTTCATTGGCGGGATTGAAGTTGTTTTCTGTACCTATAGTATTGAATTTGAAATACCCTATCAAGCCGAGACGTACGTACTCTATAAACTACCCTGAACAATGATTGTTCTACGACTTTTCTGAAAATCGTTTTTTTTTCAATTTTTCATACAAAACTCGATCAGCGGTTTGGTCATTTGTATGAAAAGTCGATTATTTTTTGAAGATTTTCAGAAAATTGGTAGAACAAACATTGTTCGGGGTTGATGTATAGAGCACGTATGTTTCGGCTTGATAGGGTATTTACCAAACATCCTGTATACAGTCAACTATCGAAGTGACAAATGTTACAATAAGAGTACAGTCCCCATTACAAAAACTACATTGTAATCATTGCATGGATGCACTGTTAGGTGAAATATATTAATCAGCACTATAAACAATATTACTGCAATCATAACAATGCATTTACTGTAAAGATAACTATTTAAATAGTACTTCAAACAAGAACCATAAAGTATAGATCACTAAAGTCTTGTAAGAACTAAGAAATGACTTGTATAAGCATCCCAAATATCTGTTATTTTTAACAATTTACTTAGTAGATCGTAATAATAAAATTGTTAGGTGAACATTCCGAATCGTGTAGCGGTTACAATGTGCTTCTTCATATTTACATTTAAAATTTAACGAGAATAGCCTGGTAATATTAACAAACAGTTTTGTCGTCACATATACAGCAAAACAGTATTGTACAAAAAACCATATTCTGGTTATCTGTACGAGAATGTTTTTTCAGTGTATGCTTCGTTATCTGACGATGTTACGCAATGTTGGATATGCATATCCTGTAGAAGTAAAGTACCGAAGACGAGCAATTTGAGCACTCCAGTTCGATCTTTGATGAGCACCGGTAGTGCTACTTTAAACAATGATATTGCTGATGATCCAACGGTGGACTTTGAAAATGTGACGATACGGCGTGGACAGAAAACAAAAAAAAGCAATGGTGACTGTATCTGTGGAAATCTAGATGTTCTTAAAACGGTCATAAGAGAAGAGTTGCAGACCATGTTACTGGGACCCCTCTCTATGATAGCACAACTATGCAAAGACATGCAAACTCAAATAATTGCTATGAACAAAATTGAAAGCGCCCAAGAAACAATAATTACAAAATTAAAAGAGCGCCAGCCATTTACGCAGACGCAGACTAAGAACCCTGTTCAGCCGAAAAAAACACCTGTCACCACTGAGAAATCTCAAAATTCATCTCAAAAATCTCAAAATTCATCTCAAAAATCTCAAAATTCATCGAATCAACAAGAAAGTGCAAAATATAATGCAGTTGCGTCTAAAAAAGTCGGATCTTCTTCTTCGGTTTCTGCTTCACAAGTCGAAGTTTCTTCAAAAACCATTGCCAAGGACGACTACTGTTACATTGCGTCATCCGTAAATTTAACAGAGGAACATAGTAGCACTAGTAAACGATGCAGTGTGGGAGATTTGAGAAGCGAGGAATGGACGGAAGTGAGGCGAAAGCGCGAGCGTACTTCATTGCCGGGCGTGCTCCGTGGTACTGCGGTTCCGGGTTCGACCTTGCTACGTGCAGCCGAGAAAAAAAGCTTCTTACATCTTTACTATGTTCAGGAAGGTACAACAGAAGACCAGGTGCGTACCCATCTAAAGACTGTCTCTGGGGTTGACCTTTGTACTGTTGAAGCACTGAAGTCCCGTGGTAACTACACATCATTTAAGCTAGGCGTACCCAGTAAGATAGAGGAAACTATAACGTCACCAAGTAACTGGGCCGAAGGCATATGTATTAAGCCCTGGCGCCAGAACTTTCGGGCTAAGCAGGAAGTTAGGAAGAAACCTATGTAGGAAAATGAAACTTGAATGCTATTACCAAAATGTGCGTGGACTGCGTACAAAAACCTCCGTATTTCATAAAAATGTATCGCAGTGTAAATATGATATAATTGCATTGACTGAGACTTTTCTGACAAGCTCTGTGTCTGATGGTGAACTCTTTCCTGCCGAGTATGTTGTAGTCCGCCATGATCGGACTGGCGATGTCGGCTGGGGAGGGGTCTTGCTAGCGGCGCGAGAGTGCTATTCTTTAAGAATTATTAAAAATATAGATGGTCTTACACCTGACATTGAACTAATTATTGCTACTGTAAACCACAAAAGTGTAAAATTTTTATGTTGTGTAGTATATTTACCACCTAGTTACAACGATGAGCAATATTTAAAAGTTTTAAAATGTATTGAAAACGCAGTTTGTTCATATCCTGATGTGAATGTTTTGATTTTTGGTGATTTTAACCTAAATTCATGCAGTGCTTTTGTTAGAGAACAATTTGACCTGTTTAGTAATTTCTGTGGTCTCGGGCAGCATAACACTGTACTAAATAATAAAGGTGGTAAATTGGATCTCATATTGAGTGACGTTGATTCTGGTCAGATAACGGTGCTATTTAATGAATATCCTTTTGTAAATATCGACAAATATCATCCTGCACTTGACGTGACAGTGAGTCTGCCGTACTGCAGGGTGCCACTGCCCTCACGCTCAAATCATGCTGGTAATTCCGAGGCATCTACGAATTGGAACTGGCGGAAAGCAGATTATGAGTCTCTTTATGCTGCTTTGGCTAAGGTGGACTGGAGCGATCTTTTCGAAATAGGCGATGTTAACTTAGCTGTGGAGACATTTTATTCAAAATTATACAACTGCATTCAATTTTATGTACCCCTGAAGGTACTAAAATCAGACACAAAGTACAAATACCCAAAATGGTACACCAAAGAAATTATTACTACCCTAAAAAATAAGTATTTTCACCTTAAAAAATATAAATCAGAAGGCAAGGAATTTAATAAAGAATTGTACAAATATTATAGATCTCATGCAAAGAAGTTAATTGACAACGCATATCAGCAGCATTTACTTTCTATTCAAAATAATATCATTGACGAACCAGCCAAATTTTGGGAATATATAAAAGATAAGAAAAAAAATAGAAGTCGAATAGACTCATATATATATGGCGATACTGAAGTTACGGGACAAGCCGCCGCGGACGCCTTTGCAAAATACTTTGCTTCAGTATTTCATAACAGGGTACCCTTACTGGACCCTGCTGAGGCGGCTCAGGCAGCATTTTCTCTTATTGATGCGAGATCTATCTCTATTCGAGAAATTGACATATCGGATTTAAAAGCTGCAACGAGACGCCTTAAGCCAAGCACTTCTGGTGGGCCGGATGGCATTCCCGTGTTTCTGAGTAAGGACTGTATACCGATCTTTGCGGAGCCGCTATTACACTTATTCAACCTTTGTGTAAAGAATGCGACGTATCCAACGCGTTGGAAGATGTCACGAGTTACGCCGGTTCCCAAAGGTAAATCCGAAAATGACGTTTCCACATACAGACCGATAGCGGTGCTTTCTGTGTTCGCTAAAATGTTTGAAGCTATTCTGACTCGTCGAATTAGTCTGCAACTTGATGGTTTATTGCACCATAGTCAGCATGGCTTTCGCAAGGCTAGATCGACGACTACAAATCTAGTATCATTAGCTGACTATGTGTGTGCTGAATTTGATATAGGGCGGCAGGTCGATGCTGCCTATTTTGATTTTAGAAAAGCATTCGATCTGGTCGACAACGACGTTTTACTGAAGAAACTAGCTATGGTAGGTTTCACTCCCAAGCTCTTGCAGCTTATTAGTAGTTATCTAAGGGATAGGCGTCAGTACGTAAAGTTGGAAGGCTATGAGTCTGAACCCTTCTATACGAGGTCAGGTGTGAGTCAAGGCAGTACCTTAGGACCAACTCTCTTTCTTATCATGATTAATGACCTACCCGAGACTGTAAAAAACGCTCAGTGCCTTCTATTTGCGGATGACCTCAAATTGTATTTGGGAATAAGAAATGAAGTTGATACAGTTTCTTTACAATCTGACATCAACGCAGTATTGAAGTGGAGTGAAAACAATTCCCTTCCATTTAATACAGCTAAATGTAAGGTAATAACTTTTTCTCGTAAACGCCATCCATTGCAGGTAGTTTACACGATACTCGACGCTCCTTTAGAAAGAGTTAATCATATTCGTGATCTTGGGCTGACATTGGATACAAAATTTGACTTTCATTTACACATGGCTGAAATTTGCAAATCCGTGAGTAAGACTCTAGGTTTTATAATAAGAACTGCTTCGCAATTTAATAATCTGAGAGTGGCTAAGGTGCTTTTTTATTCGTATGTTCGAAGTAAACTTGAGTATGGAGCTATTGTTTGGGACCCCTGGGTATTTCTCTGATTTCGTGCAAATTACATGTCCGTGAATATTTTAGCAAAACTAAATATCTTATGGGCCCACAAATATTTTTTTTCTATAATTGGGTTACTTAACTATTAGTGCCATATGGAATTAAAATCAATCATGCCGAGTTATTGACTGAAAATAATATTTTAGTTGCTTAAATTTCATTACCTTCGGTGTCTTTTTTTGCGACGAGTAAGAAAAAAATTTATATCATTATACGTAAAGGTTTATACTGCATATTGTAACTTGAGGAACCTTAAGTATGAAATAAGGAATTAAAATATGAATTTGCAGATTGAAATATTGTTATTATTTGGATATATTGTGATAAAAACAATTTGTCGCAAAAAGTATTTCATTACCTTCAGCTCGGCTTGAAATATAAAAAATCGTGCTGTATATGCATTATACTTCGTTCAAGCACCCCCTCCCGCTAACTCACTTGCCGGTCAGTCGGCCAGCAACAACAAAGCAGGTGGGACGCGCGTCAATTTTTTCCGGCTGTTAAAAAATATCGTCAACTACGTTCTTTAACCAATTTGTATTTCATTACCTCCATCGGATTTTTCATGTAAGTACTTGCCATTTTTTATTCTTTTGGTCTTGAAGCATTTGTTATTTGTATGTTCACATTCATTATTGTTACTATTGTGTACGGTAATCGATTAAATTGCCGAGTAAAGTAAAAACAGTTTAAAAAATTCATTACCCTCACTTTCATTACCATCGATTTCCTTCAGCTATAAAGGTGACGGTAATGAGACTAAAATGAAGGTAATGAATTTTACGTATATTTCAATGTGAAATCATATTTTTAATCCTATAAATATCACCTTGCGGCTCTAAGGGCATCGCCATTTTGCCGAAATTGAGTTTTTAATGCAATGTAGTAGTATACTTTATTTGATATTTTAGCAATTAAATTGCAATTATAATATCAGTATATAAACTTGAAAAATTATTATGTCTCAGGCGGGCAGTTCCACCCTGAGACATAATAATTTTTTAAGTTTATATACTGATATTACAATGTGGTATTAACTTAATAAACCATTTATAAAAAAACCTTCAAAGAAAATGTCCCAAGAAATACTTATTTAAAATATAATTTAAAGCTTTTCACGACGTTTCATTTTGTCTTTTAGTTTATATAAAACTAAGCCTGTTTGCAAAAAGTATCCTCGTTTGTTAAAAATGCTATCGAAAACTAAACGACAAAATAAAAAGTTTTGAACTAGTATTACATATTTAGAAAGATAATTTTTAGGATATGGTCTATCTAGTTTTAAAAAAAAGTTTCATTTAGAATTTATTAAAATAAATCAAATGGCAGCGCTAGTTAGTCTCTATTATCACCTAAATATAGGATTACATAATAGACTTCTGAAAAATATTATCGTTTTCAGGTACAAATATGGCTAAAACGAAAACTAAAAAAACTCGCGAAGAAAAGGCTGCTCAAGCAAGGCTGCATAAAAGGAAAAAATATGAAGAAATTAAAAACGATCCCGAAAAATATGCAATTCAGAAGGAAAAAGAAAGAAATAGATACTTGAAAAGAAAAGAACAAAATAAAATTAAGCCTGTTGCTAAAATGACTCCGAGGGAAAAAAGACTGCAAAGAAAAAAATGGAACGAAAATAGTAAGCGTTATTTAGAAAAGAAGAGAAAGGAAAGGGTATTACAACAGATGCTGATTGATAATTCACCTCCAACGAGTGATCGAGAAGAAAATGTAGATGTTGAACAAGATCCGTTAGAAGGCCCGTCACACCAATCAGTAGAGGTACCTAACATAGACTGCAAAAAGTGTCAGAAAAAGGATAAGTTATTAAGAAGACTTCGTTATGGTTACAAGAAAGAAATTGGTAAACTGAAACAGGAAAAAGAAAAACTTATTAAAGAAAAGGATGCAATGAAAAAAATGTTGATTAGGCAAATAAAAAAAACCCGAAGAATACAAGCAGAAGTACCATCAACTGGCAAAAAAGTCGATAATTTGATAAAATCAATAGACGAAGACAAACGAGAAGAAGTAAAGAAAAAAATATTATTTGGAGAAATCATATCTAACAATTTAACGGATGGATTCAAAGCTTTAGGCAAGAAAGAAAAACGAGAGTTCAGCGATATAGTCTTAAGGGACAAAGAACGTTTTAAGAAGTACAAGGTGTTAGGTAAAGCGTCAAAATTTACAGTGCGAGATAAAAATAAAATATGTCACATAGATGAATCAAACATAGATACAGAGAGTAAAATCAAACAAGACGTAGAAGATTTTTTTGAAGACGACTGCAATACTAAAATCTCTCCTGATAAAAAAGAATTTATCACACGACATGGACTAAGAAAACAAAAACGCTATTTATCTGACACATTAACTAACCTCCATAAAAAATTCACACAAATTAAAAACATTAATATTGGATATTCTACCTTTTGTAAATATCGACCATTTTGGGTTCTTTATCCAAAAGAATCTGATCGTAACACTTGTTCTTGTAAAATACACGTGAATTTTGATTTGTTAGTCAAAAGCCTGAATAAAAAAAGAATCACTAGAGAGGCAAACGGAACTGCTATATTGGAAAGCTTGTGCTGTGATATAAATAATGAACAATGCTTAAATCGAACATGTGAGGTATGCAAAAACAGAGAGATCAACTATTTAGAATTTAGCAATGAAGAGAAAATAAACTATTATCAATGGTGCACAAAAAAAGAAAACTACAATGTAAAAGGACAAGAGAAAACAAAAATTGCTACCGTAAAAACTCGATTACAAGATTATCCAAGAAACATTATTAAAAAATTAGAAAATTCTCTGAATTCATTATTTAAGCATTGTACTAACATCCTTGTCCAGTACAATAACATTAAATCTCTGAAGGCGACGATGACTACTAAGGAAGTTATGCTACACATAGATTTTTCTGAAAATTACTCTGTCAAATTTAATGAAGAGATACAAAGCTATCATTTCGGTGGCAGTCGATTGCAAATAACATTACATACTGCGGTTGCGTATTTAATCGATCCAGAAACTGGAATCATGAAGACACACAGCGTTTGCAGTATCAGCAAATGCAATAGACATGATGCAAGGGCTATATGGGCACATATCATACCACTACTTGCCTATGTAAGAGAAATATCACCTTTGATTGATACAGTACATTTTGTTTCTGACAGCCCTTCAAGCCAATATAGGAATCGCTACATTTTCTTCGTTATTAGTCAACTGCAACAGGATTTTCCGGAGTTGAACTTTATAACCTGGAATTATTTAGAGGCAGGACATGGCAAAGGAGCGCCCGATGGAGTTGGTGCTGTCCTAAAGAGAACCGCAGATCAAATTGTACGGTTTGGTAATGATATTAGCACAATGGAAGAATTTTGGGAGCTTATTCAAGTCAAGGTGAAGAATGTCAAACTTCTTTCTGTGTCAGAGCAAGATATCGAAGACAGAAAATTTCCCTCGATGGTTCAAGGATTTCGTGGGACGATGTCTGTGCATCAAGTGCTTTGGTCATTTGACAAGCTTCGAATGACCTTCCGAAAATTAAGTTGTTTCTTATGTGAAAACGGTGAAATTTGTTCACATAAACACCATCTTGGTTTTATGAACTTACCTTGTCTTTATGAAAATGTCGATCCTGAACATCTACAAGTTTTCTTGAATGAAAACACGACCAACGATGTTCTTCGAGAAGTGACAAATCCTCGAACTCCTACTCCTACTAAACATAACAAAATCAAAATACTCTCTGATGTAAAACTACATTGGACCAACACTTCTTTTATTGGCAATGAAATGAAAAATACAGAAAATACAAATTTTCAACTTGACTTCCAAAAGTTTATTTCTGGAAATGTAGGAGCAAACGTGGAAATAGAACACGAAAATAACCCAGTTAATATTTTGGAATGTGACAGTGTAAGAAAAATACGTAAAAAGGATAGAAATGTAAAGAAACATTTTTTTTACCATTCAGATGAAAGTAGCAGTGCAGGAGAAGTAAGTGAAGAAGTTCGAATTGTGAAGAAAAAGACAAGCATTACCTCGTTTTTTGATGATTCTGATGAAAATATTTTTTAATTTTATAATCCTAAAAATTGAAGTTGTGAGGAATGTAAAAATAAGTGGTATTTTTTAAAGCACGCCTGAGACAAATACAGTTTAATATTAATTTAACTCGTAGCTTTAGGTAATACATGACTGATTAGATAACCAAACTTATTTAATTTGCAATTGGAGCGTGAATTTGTTTTTAGTATTTACTTAAAAAAATTAATATGAATAATTTCATATAAGTATTATTTTTTTGTTACATTTTTAGTTGATTAAATAGCGGTTTACCAATCTTTGGGAAAAGTCACTAAGATTATTTCACACTTGTGTGTTTTTATTAATTGTTTTCTTTAAATATTTTAACAGAAACATTGGAGATGTCTTAGAAGAAGAATTTTGTGAAGAGGTTATTGTTTTATTTTACTTGGAAGAATTGCATGTTTTGTTATGTTTTTAAAAAAATAAACTCTGATTACGTATAATTTATGTGATATTATTTGTATCATCATTACCGGCAATTTTTTTTCATTACCTTAGTCTCTGATTTCATTACCAGCAATTTTTTTTTCATTACCCTATCCCCAAATTTCATTACCAACTCTACAGTTTTCATTACCATCAGCAATATAGATTTTTATCGGTCGATATCTACTTATCTAATGCGTATAATGTTGTAAAAATTACATAAATAGTTTATGTTCTTGATATAGATTCTTGTGAAAGTAAAAAAAAAAGCGTTTAAAAATTTCTCACGAATCTGTTCGAATTGCACCAAATCATAGAAATACCCCCCTATGAAGCGAAATACACGCTTATGATTGAAAGAATACAACGAAGGTTTGCACGATGGCTGTACAAGAGAAGTTATGGGTACTATCCTTTCTTGTACCCTTCCCTATTTGTGTATGGAATGGTTGGCCTTGAAACACTTGAGTGTAGAAGAAGACTTTTGTTAGTGGTGCATTACCTACATGCATTGCATCAAAAAGTTGACAGCCCAGTACTGCTGCAAAAATTAGGTGTGCTTGTTCCCTCGCGTATGCCTCGGGATGCCTCGGGCGCGGTCGCCCCCCGGCGCAGGCCGCGCTTGCTGCGCAGACCTGTCACGCGCACGCAGCACGCTGCACATGCACCTACGATACGTGCCCTGCGTCTGATCGGAGACATACTCACTCGGTGTGATGATTTAGACTTGTTTGCTGACAGTTTAGACATTATTTGTAGAAAATTTTATAAATTACTGTTTGTTTAATTGACTTATATGTGTTATAATAATAATTTGTGTTGACTGACATTTGTAACTTAATAAGGTAAATTATTTATTTTTGACATTATATAAATTGACATTATCTTGTACTCGTATTCGACGACTGATGTATCATATTCAGGACACTAATTATCCTATCATTATTAATTTACTGTAATGTTTCTCTTTTGACTACTTTTTTTTTGACTTGCTTGTGATTTGGAGTTATCTCTGTAAACATGCATGGAAAATGAATAAATGAATATCTTGAATGAATATCTTGAATATCTTTAGCAACTTAATTGCACTTATAATATCAGTATATAAACTTGAAAAATTTTGTCTCAGGCGGGACTCGAACCCGCATCTCCTCGCATGCGAGGAGATGCGGGTTCGAGTCCCGCCTGAGACAAAATTTTTCAAGTTTATATACTGATGTTTCCAATAACTTTAAAATACCTTGTAATCTTCTTTAATACAGTTTGATGATTTTCCCTCTCCTCAGCGTTCTTCGTGTTGCTCTCATTAATCTTGTCACACATCCTGCCCCACTATCACGGTGTTCCACCACTTAGCAGGTTTTCTTTATGTTTTTGTTGCTTAGCAGACAGGACACCATTAATTCTGTCCAGTAGCTTTCATTCTGTGTGTTAGAAGCGCTGAGTTTTGAGCTAGACTTGTTTTAAGTCGGCTTTACTTTAATTACGACTCAAAATAACTCTAGCTCAAAACTAACTGTTTCTGTTTGTAACCTACTTAAACATGTATATGTCTAGTACAGACATCAGCACGTCAACCAACCACAAAACGTCAAAATTTTCTTAATTGATATTGATCTCTACTTGTTGGACATAAAGTTGAAAAACGATTCAATGACCTTTAACTTTTTTGGTAGGTTGATGTTAGTAGTGGCTTAAAAAAAATAAAAAAAAATCTTAAAAAAAAAGGAAACATGTTATCTGGACTCGAAACATAATCATCTCATTTAAACCTTGTAGATGGTGGCGAAATTTCCACTTTACTTCGTTCGTCCCATTAAAAGCTATTTCAGTGCATAGGATTTTCTGATTAAAAAAAAACCATCTCCCGCCTTCGGCTGCTATCACCGATCTATACGAGGTTGCGCTTCGTACGCCATTGTATTATGTTTCCCGCGCATTTTAACGGCTCTCGATATGAGTAGGTACAGCCTTTTGAGCTACAGAAAGATGGACTATGTTTCTAAGGGCCTGTTTCACAATCGCTGAGTAAAGTTCTGTGTAAGCTACTTCGACCCTATCTGCTCAGTAAACTATTTTTTACGTTTCACAATCCCTGAGTAGGGTTATTCACCACTTTATCTGCTCGTTAAGATAACCTCCGGATGCACTGCCAAGTAGCCTTTTACTTGACAAGTAAATTTAAGAAAAGTTAACCTCAAATACGTAATAAATTTCCAAATTTTCATCAACAACAAGTTATTTTATTATTTAAATGGACAGTTTTGCAGTCATTGTAAAATAACACAATGTTCGTATTGGTAAATTCAATGCAAACAAAATCACCACACAAAAAGTACCAAACGTCGGCAAATTTGACATTTGTCATTTACTGACTAACTGATGTTGACTCGACATAGACATTTTGTTGAAACCTCGTTGCGTTCCATTCTTACAGAAACATTGATTTTAGAAAGGTGAAATGACTCATTTACATTACAGTGTAAACATTTTTTGTACGAATTTATTGTTTTTATTACTTATAAAATAAACAAAAAATATTTTTTATGATAATTCTGTGATAACTATACTTTATAGAAACACATCAATTATTCTAACCTTGAAACGAAACGTAACTTGTAAGTAAGTATTAATTATATAATCTTCACTTTAATTTACTGATTGGATGATTGTGAAACGCAAAGAAAGTTAACGAAAGGATTTAACCTCTATGTAATTAACTCGTTGAGTAACTACTTAAGCCTTTAATTAATGATTGTGAAACAGACCCTAAGTTTTTTAAATTATCATATTAGGCATTTATTGTGATAAGGTGGTAGCAATGCTATAATTATGTGTCAGTAAGTAGGATCAATCAATTAAGTGAGAAATAAAGAAAGGCGCTCCAATCTGACACGGATCCACGTTCTTGGGTAAAACTCCTGTGATCTTTGAAATGTATAAACCCATACATTTGAATAAGTTAGCTTAGTTTAGAATTAGGTTAGATAGTTAAATTATTATGTGTAAGTAAGTACTTATGTATATAATAGGAATCATTGAAAATAATTGACACAATGACTTGGCAGCATGGACTCGGACCTTAGCCGGTTTCATAAGAAACAAACATCAACCAAAAAAGTTGGTAAAAGGCCGTGTGTGAGATGAACATGTTATCATAGGATTTTCCCAAAAAAAAAACAATTTCGCGCCTTCGGGTGCTATCACCGATTTAGAAGACCTGTCGCTTCGTGCGCCATTGTCACATGTTTCCCGCGCTTTGTAACGGCTCTCGATTTGAGTATGTACAGCCATTTTGAGCCAACAAAAAGACAGTTGTTAGGCTGTGTGTGAGGTGAACATGTTATTTGATATATATTCTTAGATGATTAGAGTGTAGGTGTAGTTGCTTTGATACCAAAGGTTCAAGTCTCATAGTCTAAGAGCCCGTGAACCCCAGACCTTCGTTATTTTATAAAAGCTGAAAGTTTGTCAGCGCATGCTCCCAACACAGGTAAGAACGATGGACTATTATGAAGTTTGGGTTACCGTGGCTTTGGCAGGTAAACGGTACTAAAGGTGTGTAAAATACCAATCTAAATTCATCAAATAATAAAGTGTGATTTTTTGGTATTACCTTCAGAATATTATTAAAAATCACGTTATTGATTGCCAGACACTTAACATCGTGGCAACCCCTTGCCAGACACCCCTAATGTTCATGAAATTATAATTCTACTTATGTTATAGTATAAAAGCTGATTTTTATATATAATACTTAGGTAATAATTAGATGATGTTTCCTCATCAGCCAGACATTTTTGATAGTTCCAACCCCTTGCCAGACAATGATGTAGGGTCGCTGTAGGAGCGAGCGTGAGACAGTATATGTATGGTGGGTGCGAGTGAGATGGCGAGATAGGTCTATCGCGATCTCTCAATAACAGATTATAAAAAAATAAATAAATAAATAATACTCAAAAATTTAATTAAAAATATATTAATAACATTACAAGTTATTATAAAGCATAAAAAATAGATTGATGACATTACAGATTATTATTAAAGTGTACTAAAGAAAATATTATTTTATTCATTATCATCATTATAATCAATGTTATCAATGATGATAATGAATAAAATAATATTTTCTTTAGTACCCTTTAATAATAATCTGTAATGTTATTAATATATTTTTAATTAAATTTTTGAGTATTATTTATTTGTTTTTTTTTATAATCTGTTATTGAGAGATCGCGATAGACCTATCTCGCCATCTCACTCGCACCCACCATACATATACTGTCTCACGCTCGCTCCTACAGCGACCCTACATCATTGTCTGGCAAGGGGTTGGAACTATCAAAAATGTCTGGCTGATGAGGAAACATCATCTAATTATTACCTAAGTATTATATATAAAAATCAGCTTTTATACTATAACATAAGAAGAATTATAATTTCATGAACATTAGGGGTGTCTGGCAAGGGGTTGCCACGATGTTAAGTGTCTGGCAATCAATAACGTGATTTTTAATAATATTCTGAAGGTAATACCAAAAAATCACACTTTATTATTTGATGAATTTAGATCGGTATTTTACACACCTTTAGTACCGTTTACCTGCCAAAGCCACGGTAACCCAAACTTCATAATAGTCCATCGTTCTTACCTGTGTTGGGAGCATGCGCTGACAAACTTTCAGCTTTTATAAAATAACGAAGGTCTGGGGTTCACGGGCTCTTGCTCTATCACCTATTAGTCGAAATTCTCATTCGTAAAATTGTATTTCCAACTACTTTAGTCCTTTAAATGTCAAGTTTGACGGCAGGAATAACTATATTCCTACCTATTGTGGCTACTCATTGCCCTGTGAATGTTGAATTATTTACCAAGCGGGCTGCTCATTCGGAGCCAAAGGTATTGGTAATATCAATCGATTCCATTCTACGAAATCGACAGTACCTACATCAAATATTTCAGATATAACACTTCTATAATGTTTAGGGTTCAATGCCTTAAATGGAGTAAACGGAACCCTTGTAAGATCACTTTGTTTTTTTCCGTCTGTCCAGCCTATAATCATACAACTGAATCATCAGTAAAATCAGTTTTATTTCTGCAAATAGGCCCCTGGAGGCGCTTTTTGAAAGAGCAAAGACCTCCATCATTAAATTAAGGTTACTTCTAGTTTGTAAAAGGAACATAAAACCTGTTTTCAACTATATACCCCATTATTTATAGCAACAATAAAGTTATAACCAGCACTATCAAAGCAAACCTTCCCTAACTTTATTTTATTTCCAGTTCGCGGTAACACACTAAAAAAACTTACAAAAATTTCGATTACCAAATAACCAAACCAAATCGCAAGATCGGTCCTTGCTAAACCATAATAAACAGTTTGCTTAGAAATATTCCAAACTCGACTTTCACCGCTGCAATCAGCTGGCAAATTTGGTATTTTCCCAAAACGCCCGCTCCGCGACGCGCCGAACTGTGAACTCGCAAACATTTCAGCCCTCATTAGTTGTTTGCGCTGCTTATAAAAATTTCCTTCTGGATGCATGTTATTTTAAAAGATAATATTTAACGGCTCCTGAACTGAACACGAGCCAAAAAGAGTGATGAAATACGATTATTTAACACGTACAACTTAAACGGCGATTGATATTTATTATGCTTTCATTGTAAGTGTTTCGTGCTAATTTATCTGATTTTAAAGGGTGAGTTTAAGGGTTTTTTGATTCATTGTAGTTTATTTCATGTTCTTAAAAATATTGAATGATGAACCCATCAGAAAGTATTATAACAGTCCGTTTAAAAGAGTGACAGTGAATTCGAAAAAATACTTACTTCACATTATTAGATAAGAAAACTTTTGTAGGTGAAGGATGAATAGTGGATTTGGGTAGTAGAAAAGGTAACGCATATTACTTGATAAAAAATTTTAGAGATTTCATTAAACTTTAACGCGTATTCGTAGTGTTTAGGAACATTACTTAGGTACCTGATTATTCAAGTAATCGCTTAATGATAATTATACTTTTACAGTTGATATGATGTATATTATTATTTTCAAAACCTCCTATAAGTGGTTTAAAAGCATTCAAATTTGCACCAAAACATCTAGCTTCTTTCAGCACATTGAAATGGGTATATTTTCATCAACCAAAAATATACGATTAACTCAATGAAAAGTTGTGCATATCATATATTATTATGTATGTATCACATAACAATATGAATGTTATATAAACATTTTGAAATTTTAAATAACAAAAAACGATACGCATCGATTATGAACCTGTTTTTCACTGTGTTACATTTAATAAAGTTTTTTTGCATCTGGCAATAAGTTAACCCATCTTCACTCACTTTTTGTACGAACACAACTCCATCAGACAGGTTCGTTCTAAACTTGAGTGTGTTGTGTACATTTTGAATGGAGTGTAATCAAAGTCGGAGCGAACTCTGTTGATGTGGAATATTTGAGCGTATAGTTTGTGTTCATTCTCGTTAGGGTTAAGACGTGTATTATCAAGGCTATGACTAACTTACATTATGTTTAACTAGGGAAGGGTCAGGTCAAGCATTTTGACACTATCATTTGTTATAGCTTCTTAGAACGTGCTATGTTCTGAATGGAACTAGCTTTTATAAATATTAGATTGCTGCAAAATATAACCTCAGGAATCAAAGTCTATTCTCCTTCCGATGACAGCTTTCACTTGGCTTCCTAGGATGTTACATACTCTTCTATTTAGGGTTCCGTAGCCCAATGGCAAAAAACGGAATCCCTATAGTTTCGTCAAGTCTGTCTGTCTGTCTGTCTGTCCGTCCGTATGTCACAGCCACTTTTTTCTGAAAGTATTAGCATTACACAGTTGAAACTTGGTAGGTAGGTGTATCCTGTTGACCGCTTTAAGGTTCTCATACAAAAAATAAAAAATAATGATATTAAAGGGGGCTTTCCTTACATAGCAATTAAAACAAAAACATTTTTTTACTCAAACCTTTGCGTTTGTTATATTTATGGATAGGTCTCTTAAAATGACATAGAGGTTTCTGGAACCATTTTTTCCAAAAGTATAATATTTGGAAGATAGACGCTTCCAAAGTGGTAAAATGGATGTCCCCCCCCCCCTTTAACTTTTAAACTAAGCAAGTGAAAATTAAAAAAATAACATAATATAGATCTTAACAAATACATTCAATGAAAATTGTTTTGATCGCAAACCGGTAGTTTTTAAGAAAAAGCACATTTTTATCAACCGCAAATATAACTTTTATCCTTCATACAAACATTATGAAAAACAAAATTATTTTTGCAGTCAATTAAATATTGTGGTATTTTGTCTAAGTGGACCCCTAATTCAGTTAAAGTTGGTACGGAACCCTCAGTGCGCGAGTCCGACTCGCACTTGGCCGGTTTTTTACTTTGATACAGCCTGCAATCATTCATGATTCAATTCTAGATGTGTAGTTTTTGTAAAATGCTATCTGTATCTTAGTATCAGCCGTGTGATGTTGTCGTAAAATACATCAGTACAGCCCTTTCTCGTCGACGTATCGTAAGAGACGACTAAAGAAGAATTTTCAGCAAAAGAGGGGCACCAACGTCTCTTCTCCTTAGTGTTGCTAGGTGTCCCGATTTGCGCGGGACGTCCCGATTTTCAGAGGTCTGAGGACGCGTCCCGATTTGCACCTGATCGGGACAGTAAATGTTCCGATAAATCAACAAATTTAATAAAAAAATATTATTATTAATTATATGACACATCACATCACTATGCGAAAAAAGCGCTAGTAGCGTTAGTAGCGGTATAGCAAGGGTATAGCTTTGTTTTGTTCTTTGGCTCAAAGACGCGACCGCTTCGCGATGGTGCTTCACTCAATCAGTAGATCAGTCACCTGTATAAGATTAAATTCAAAGTTACTAGGAATGTTAGTTGCAAAACGCAATAAATATAAGTTAATTTAAAAAACCCTTGTTTTTGTCCCGATCTACAACCATTAGTCCCGATTCGTTTTACAACATTACTTCTCCTCCATTGGTCAAATTAGAATCACAAACCTCCCTGCCAAGCGTTACGCTTATCGCAAAATCGACGTATTAGAGATGCTTAGGTGTAGCAGTGGACTGTCGGGTACTGATCTAACTTTTAGCTCCGAATGCTTATAACAATTATCCAAATAATTAAAAAAAAAAGTTAAAATTTCCAAGCATTTCTACCTCAATGTATTTTGATGAACACTTAGCTAATCTTGTGGCAGTTTTAGTTTAATTTCAGTATCAAAACATAAAGTCCTGGTATAACCCAACCAACTGCGCTCTAGTTCGGTTTAATCGCTTTCGGCAAGTCCGGGCGGACCCGCCCCAGGAGACAAATAACAGCGCCTCTCAGATGATGGATGCCGATGAATAAATTACGCCGCGGTTAATCGATGCCGGCAACTTTACTAATTGTCTGAGGTGCCGGTTTGTCCGCAACATTGCGCGGAATATTTAATTTTTGCGGTTCGCGTTGTGACTCGCCGTCGGAATGTTAGAGTGAGGTGTTTAGTTGAATTAAGGAGTTTGTGAGTATTTTAGTTTCTGAGGTACACGGATTAGTTGAACATGGAGAGAAGGTCAACTTATGTTGGACTTAGAAACATAACTTAATAGTTTAACAAAGGTATTCAATAATTAATCATTGTACGATGGTTAACCTGTCAGAGATATTAGAAAATCCTTTGTTTTGCATTTAAATTAAAAGTTAAAATAAAAGAAGTTTAAATCCTCGAAATCTGGTTGGTGGTAAAGTTTTATCAAAATTTCTAATTTTCCGCGTAATATTTTTTTTTCTTTCATAAAAACCTTTTCGCAACAATAACTAACCAAACAAAAAAGAATTAGCAAAATTATGGCCAAGATAAATAGGTATTCATCTGTATGTACTTTACCTATCATATTTATTTTGTAATATTCAAAACTTGTACCCGGGGATCGCACCCAGGACCTCAAAATCACACAGCACTTCAACCACCTTTACCAAAGGGCTCCTGGTGATGGTGATTCATATTCACTACTATTACCTTCAAACACCATGAAGTTATTATCAAAACATGCCTTTTTATTCGCTTTAAACGCTTAATCTTCATCACAAGATCCTCGACTAAAGGGTCTAATCCAATATCTATCTAGTAGATAGCGCAGTTTCATCGCGTTTAACGTTTAACGTTTCCTAGTTAACGTTACGGTTTATTGGCGATAAACATCGACACTGGTGGGTTATATGATAGACTTTAAAAACATCAGAGATTGCGACGCAACCGTTACTACTTGAGACATGACGCCAAAGACTTTTAAAGACTTGTATTTGATTTATTCTGTAGTAAGTTGATACAAACGAAACGTTTCAACTTAGTCGTTACGTCTTCCCAGGTAATCTGGGGTAGAACTTATGTAGCACATCAATTTCTAAGAAAACCGTAACAGGGACTCGATTTTTATTGTTTCGATTGTGTGTGGCTGTGCTTTCAATTAAAAACATGTAAAACACTACTTTTGAAATTTAACCTATAACAGCTAACTCTTACTACTTCTTCAGCTCTTTGCTTCAAGAATCGTCTGGTGTCAGAATTTTCTAAGAAGCCTTCTAACGTGTCCTGTTTCTATAACTGCCATCTAGTGACAGACACCGGGACCAGGTATAGTCTACGTTTTTACAGATGCGGATCAGGATGAGATCCATCTCACCCTGCTCCAGCATAAAGAGCCCTATAATTGACCAATCACAGTGCTCGGAATCCGCAGATTATATGGAGATGTCTAACGCACCTTCCAAAGCAAGTTATCAACCCTGTAGGAAAACCCTTTCAAAAAAAAATCCTAATTTGACCCGACCGGGAATCGAACCTTAACCTCTTGCGTAGTGAGCGGACTACATCATCACTAAACCAAACGGGCCATCGTCGTTCTTATGACAGCTCTTTGCTTTACTTCTCATTAATAAAGTGGTCAAATTCCAGAGGCAACACAGAGATACGATCTTTCAAATTGTTCAAACTATCCGGAACCGAGACATGAAAACATGACTGTGAGGAAATCCGTAGGAGGACTAAGATAACCGACATCACTCGAATTGCTAATTGCACATAGTATGAAGAACCGATAGCCGCTGGGGCGGGAAGGTCCAGAACCTTGAATGATGACCGCGCACCGGACAATGGTCTGCGCGTTGGCCCCAAGTCCTTATCATTTTTTTTCGAACCACCTCGAACAGTGAATGAACTATTCTTATTTAAGTTATAACGGGATTTGTCGCGAACACATCTTATTTTATTTGCCTGACGTTTCAACCGAGTTGCATCGGCCGTGGTCACAGTCAGCCTGTAAGGTGTCAGGCAAATAAAATAAGGTATGTTCGCGATAAGTCCCTTTACACCTTAAAAATTATGCAACGAATAATTCTTTTCATCAGTAACGATGCAGTTATATACCTGCATATCAATACTGTATTAAGGTTACATTGTATACATTTGCATTATATTTCTTATCTATCAAAGAATAAGGATCAATCTACTTGAAAAGGATAATGTTTAACAATGAGTACTGTACTTGCGTGTCTTCGTATTTGCAGTAAAGAATGGACGAGATTAATTTGATTCTGCGATGTGCAAGAGAGAATATTAAATCTGCCAGAGATGTCACAATATTTAACTTGTATAAGCGTAGCCTCGGATTTTCTTTTGTGCATGCAAAATAGAAAAGCGATATTAGTTTACATTTTTAACCGACAAAAGAAGAGATTCTCGTTTCGAATTGTTTTTTTTTTCATGTGGTTGATCGATTAATTTAAATTAGAGAAAAACTTTGGAGGTGTGGGGAACCTTCCCACACTCAGATGTTCTGTTACTGACACATAGGTGAAATCCACTTAATTATTATTATTTCACTTATTCTAACTTATAAAATAACTATTCACAAATCAAATATTTAAATACACATATTTAATCCAAGACACTTATTAATACACTGTAATTTATATTATTAATAATATCCTAATATCTAATATTTACATTGTTTATATTTTGTATTATTTATTACGTTTTCATATATTTATTTATTTCATAAATTCTGATGCGTATCAGTTTGTTGATATCGACATCGATGATTGACACTTGGATGCACTGCGTCAAGTATGATACATAATGTATATAGGCGCGATCTGCGCGCAAGCGCATGCTCGCCAGTCGAGACTCGATAACGACGCGGAGCGCACGCTTCTATGCCTAAGCTTATGTACTTTCCGCTAGTGCTTATATACTCAGACTTTCTTACGCTATTCTCTTTGAACTATCTTGCTTCTTTCCTAAACTGTCTATTCTGTGCTGTGCTTGTGCTTATTACCGACTTCTGTGCCTTCTGTTTCTTGTGTGTCTTGGATTATAAACTATAAACCGTGAGTTGGTGTTTTTATTAACTGTGCCTACATAACTCATACGCACAATAATAAGTAGGTGTCAGGACCGTCGAACTAACTATTCTTACACCTGACCTACCTACAGAGGTATTACAATAGGATTGGCAAATATAAAAAACAAAATTAACCAACACAGCAAACGGGCCAGAGAAATCTTAACTCACTGGTTTTGAGTTGGTGTCATACACAAAAAAAAACACCAGCAGAAAAAGCATTGAATCGTTTTTGTAAGCAAAACAAATCCCCTAAATGTATCAACCTTTAGAGCAATTTTTTCTTTTGACTTTAGTCTTGATTGGATAAGATTCAGTATATTTATAATAGTCTTTCCAAATACTTTATCTCCGTGGCGGAGTGGCGTACACACCGGTTTTCAAGGTGTCGCCTGCTCCGAGGTCCCGGGTTCGATTCCCGGACGGGTCAATGTAGAAAAAATGTGTTTTTCTACATTTTCTCGGGTCTGGGTGTTTGTGGTACCTTCGTTGTTTCTGGTTTCCAATATACGAATGCTTTAAATAGTTATTCGAATTGGGATCAGAACAATGTATGTGATGTTGTCCACATTTATTTATTTATTTATTTATATCTTTATTTAGTATTGGACAAAAAAATTGTTTAAACAGTCTATTTTGTGTAATATGTTCCCAATTTAAGACTTAAAAATATTTTTCAATCACATTTGTCATATCACTCTGCAGCAAATAACTAGCTAAGGTTTTTTTTTGTTGCTCTGCCACCAGCTCTGATAAGTATATGATTGCGTGTGATAAGAAAAAAAATGATATTTTCTCATGTCGTTTGATTTGATGAGGGGCAAATTCAATAATAGCTGAGAAAAAAAATTCACAGTTTTCATTTGGGCGTTATTTTTTTTGCAGTATAACCAGGAATAACCATTGCCTTTATTAGATAGTAATAATATGAATATAAGAATGAAAAATATGCTCACCATAGCGTCACTGAGTCAAATTCATAAACCGGCCATATTATCTCGACATGCAAAAGTATGGATATTTATATCACGTTGAATCTATTCGATTGATTCAGGATATCCAGCGGTTCATCAAGGAATAAAATAAAATAAAAACATTTCTTGTTTAAATACCTAAGTATTTATGTGCAGGGATAACTGCACATAAATAAAATTACTGAAATTCAGTTTTCGAATGAATCCAGTTTTTAAAATTACGTAAATGTTTGATTAACGTTTAAATGACATAGGGTTGTAGTATGTGGTAGTTTTGAAGGTCAGTTAGAAATAGTTATGTTTTTATAGTAAGACTTACGTGTGTCGGTTAGCATAGCGTATGAAATCAGCGCATGACATGAATCTGGAACAAAAGAAAAACAATCATTAGAGTTGGTTGACACATTTTTTCATAGACTAGCATATTTAGGTTAACACTATCAAACAAGAAAAGGTTTAATTATATTTTTATTTAAACTAGTTAACATTGACTTATATTCTGTTAACGTTTTTTGAAATTTATTTACTTTAATTACTCTAATTGAAATGTCAAATGATACAGAACAGATCAGGAGTTACCTAAAAGTCTATATCCAGGTAATATCTTTAAATTACGGAAATTATTACAAATAAAGTACATTTAAAATCTAAAAACAAGTTACTTACATTCTTAGTATGAAAACATTAAAAATTATCGTTACAACACCAACTTGAGTAACGGAGTAACGTTATGCATTATTAACGGCGCGTCCAACTCCCGCATTCGATTATCTGTGAGTTTTCCCGCGCAATGTGGGTCAAGAGAAACTGTAGGGAACGCTGCCGGGGCGCGGTATCGCTTGTGGTTTTATGCCGCGATTTTGTGACTGTCATTGCAATTTGAGCTAGCAATAAAGCACAGAGTGTCTCTACTCTCTTTGAAACCTTTTGTATGATGTATTGTAAAATAACGACCTATTAATCATCCTACTGCAGGGCAAAGGCCTTCATCATTGAAATTGTATCCATCCATCCATTGTTGCATACTTTAAACATAATATCTTAAATATTTAAAAACCTCCACTATTTCCCCGCAACTAACGCTACAAAATACATTTAATAAATTACTCCCTGCAAGATACCGGAATAAACGTCATATCCGTTCGTGTATTAATGCATTATTTATATTCGCATTCACAATAGTTTCTATTTGAATAACAACAAATTTATGGCACAGATACTCGTATCTACGGCTCCATCGAGATGCGATCGTTCGAATGATAATCGAGTATCGTCACTTGCGTTGCTGCGGAATCGATACTCATCACTATTTAGGAAATAACAATTCACAAAACTGCGAATTGTTCATTTCTTTTATTTTTTTCCGCCAATCGCAAACGGCTGGCTTTCTTGACAGAGTCGCATTTCGGAGCCATCTTGAAATGTCTCTATCACACGGAACAGATAAATCAGATAGTGTAACTTTGACTTTTGTTTTTTTTCGTTGTTTATCTGTCTAAATACGCTCAGGTATTTTCTCAGAGAGCTTTCTGGCCGAACTCGTTTTCTCTCACCGTTAGAAATGGTTTCTTTAAGTGGTACGGATAAGATGAAATATAAATTAATGAAAAATACCTAGATTTGAACAATAACAGTGATGTGCCTAACAAGATATTGAACAAAAACTCCCGTTCGACCGAGCTTCTCTGTTCGCCAAACATTGCCAGCTGTCATTCGTGGCTATTCGCTGATTATGCTTCCTGTGCGTCTTACATGCCCTTTTGTTTGTAGCATTATTAGTTCGAAATTATGACAATTATTTGTGAATACGCATAACTGTCGGAGAGTAATAAGCTTTTTAAATGGCTATCATGCCGTTTAGCGCCGGCATAAGTAGATTCTCAAAATAATGTTGTTAAGGTACTTCATATTCTTCTACAGTGTCTACATGGTAAATTGGAAAATAATGTGATAGATTGTGTGAAATAATGTATTGCTAAAACAATTAGCTTGAATAAATTCAACAACAAAACAATTCTATTGTTGATATTTGGTTATATAATTAACTTTGTGTCCGATATAGACATCAGTTCTTGTTGGAACCCTCAGTTTTTCGTAGGTTGAAAATCAAACATAACAAAACGATATTATTATGGAACTTCAATCGCATATAATCCATCATACGTCTTTCGCATATTCGCGGCACATAGAGTGCCTATTTAGATATTATTTCAAAGATTTCTTTGTGAAATGTAAATGACAAGGAAATGACTTGTAAGCGAGTAGGCTCGAGTAGAGATGTGCAAACTAAAGTATCGATAACATATTTTTCGGAATATATACTATGAATAAAGATATTTTTACGTTAAAAATATACATATAAAAAGCTGACTCGTTGCAACTTACATTTGCTAAATATGTGGGAAAATATTTATTTTGGAAGTTAGGGTAAGTACTTAAGCAAAAACATTGACGAAAATTCGCTAACTTACAGCTTTGAAGAAATTTATCAACATTGAAGTTTTTATTTGAGTGATTGCTCTTTCAACTTAAGTAAACATTATTCGTCATACGAAGCCTCGTATGACGAATAATGTTTAATTATAATAAGTTAAATAGTATTTAGATCGCAAATAGGCTGAACTGAACAAACGGCATTGTAATTTACATTTGTAGTATATGCAGTTTATGATTTTGTGTATGTTTAACTTCGAATCTTGCCAGGTGATATTATGTTTATAATAATTTGCTAATATTTTTTTAATACATCACTTGGCTATAAACATTACAGTCATAGTTTTGTGCCAAGAAATGGTAAAGCTGGTGAAAAATTTGGTCACTATATTTTTTTTATTTTTTTTTTATTTATTTAAATCAGGCAACAAAAGGCCAATACAATATATACCTTAAAGTCTAACATACATAATATACATAACTAAACCTATACCTAGTTGATAACTAAAAAAACATCGATATTTATCTCAATACAAAATTATCGATGCTCTCTGATGCCCACACTCGGACGGAAGGCGGCTGCCAATATTGTTGATAAGACAGACAGGTACATGAAAAATTAATACTTTATTTGAGACATTCGTCTGAAATTGGCATTTTGCGAAACGTTTTTCTTTATATTCAAATAAAATTCTCAAAAACACATCCGACGGGAGATAGGATGGGAACAAAGGCATACTTCTACTTCAGTACTTATTTATGGCAATTCTAGATACATGCTTAAGCGGTGACCCCTGAAAAATGGGGTTCAAGACGCGTATTTTTATACTACAAAATGGTTATTCTCATCATTATTATACAAGTTAGATGGCTTAGGCATCTTGAAATTGAACGTTAAGATTTTACGTTAAATCAGCATTACAGGATTATTATTTGTTATAATATTTTTTTTACAATAGTTGTATTAAAATTAATAACTGATATGCGTGGGGATGCAAATCCCGCCTGAGACTAAATTATTCAAGTTATTATAATTGCAATTAAATTGCCTAAAAATATCACCTCAAGTTTTTTTTTATAGTGTCAAGTCTTGCGAGCAAAACCGAGCAATGTTCAAATTTTTTTTAGCCCGACCTGGTGGTCAATCCTAGAACACTAAGATCTAGGCCCGATACTCACACCAAGTACACTGAGGGCGCTTTTAACTTAACTTGCCTTTATTTTGTCTACATTTATTAATAAAATTTAATCATGATTTTCTTTAGCTTTATATTACCTCATTGAATGTAAAATTTTAATTTTACTACTTACTACTTAAATTGCCTCGTGGCAGAGTACTTTTGTAAATAAAGGGAAATCTATTATTAGCCTAACTATACAGGGTGAAATTTTAACCACCTTCCAAATTTTCATATTATTATATCAATCTACGAGTAAAAAAACAAATGACGTATTTTTTCTTTTGTTATAGCCCAGTACAAAAATGTCAAGATAAAGCACTTAGAAAATGTCCGCCAGAAATCAAAAATTTTGGACACGGCCGCCTAGCAACACTTTTTTTACGCAACGCACATCATATTCATTCATTACGATTGTGATCATAAGTTTTTGATTCTCCCTTTGTACCTAAACAGGCCTACAACTGTAAAAAATTAAAACTATATTGCGAAAAATATTTTCGGATGAAAACTTGGTTTACATTTTTCACTTCATAAATGGGCTCTAAATACGATACTAAACGCCTACAAAAATTTTGGAAAGTGCATAAAATTTCATCCATAATAAGAATCTCGTATAATAATAATTAACATTCATGTTGCCTCAAGCGCCACAGAAAGCTCTACACTATGTAATGCTTGATACATATTGCTCTATATACAATTCACGTAAATTACATACCCCTACATTTAACTCAGCTGTATGCAGCTAATTACAACATGCTCGCTGCCAATTACTTAGCTAAAATCTAAAATATTCATGTTCTCTGCAAACTAGGTCATGCAGCAACAGTCTTTTAACCGACTCTATAAAGTAAGTATTGGATTTGGTATTAATTTTTTTGTTATTTTATATCTTCTCCGTTTAAATTCAATAATATGAAGTAGCCACGAGAGATAGGTTTAATTTAATTTAACTATACTGTTTTATCTGACGTTTCTATGCATAAAAAAATTTACTTTCCCTGTATATTTTTTGCTTGTTTAATGTTTAAAATCATTTCTTTTAATGGCTGATCCGTACCGAAGTTTTTGAGCGAAAGAGTATCAAAAATCCATAAATATTATAAACTTTCGCGTTTTTAATATTAGGAAGGATTATAAACAGTACGTAATAGGTTTGGTTTTCTTCTAACAAAATGATTTCTCTTGTACTAACATACTTTATATCAACATGTATTTCGGTCCCAAATTTTTTTAACTCCGCTCGCTGTGTGACGAGGCCTTTACGGCAAACGCAAAAAAACTACCCCTTGATAGCTTTATAGATTTAACGGTTTCTCGAATTTGTTTATGAAGTTCCAAAGGATATGATTCGATCGATCCGGGACAACTGACCCTTCTAAATATAATATTGGTTGTAAAACGCGTTCCTCCTTGTTTTATAGCGGGAAGATATCCTAGATGACTTTTCTGCTCAGTGAGTTTCTTCGATGAAATTTTATGTGGTATATAAGGGAAGTTAACGGGAGTCATATTAAGTTATGACCCTTATAGTCTGCCCGATATCTTTTGAGTGGTCAGTTGGCATGAGTGATGTTGGGGCCTTGGCGGTTTCATACGACAAAATTCTTTGATGTATTTCGTAATAATAATAATTTGATGAATTGATAGACTTAAAAAATTTCAACAAAAAGCTCGCATGCATTATTTTTTTTTATTACTTGCTTTTTATAGTTGCTTTTCTCCTAATATCAATATGTACCTATATGTATTTTTTTTTGCTTTGTACCAGCCTATAATCATCCCACTGCAGGGAAAAGGCCTCCATCATTGAATTCAAGTTACCACAGCAATGATGGGTGTACTGGCCTAATCACCACGCTTGCCCAATGCGGGTTGGTAATCACAAACCCGAGCAACGTTCGAAAATTCGAAACTTTATTTTTGTTGCCCGACCCGTCATTCGAACCTGGGACCCCGAGATCTTGGCCCGGTATTTAAACCACTAGACCAACGGGGCGTTTGCAATAGACCAAATGTAGCATAAACACACACATTGTTCTGATCCCAAACTAAGTACCCAACTAAGAATTAAAAGCACTTGTTTTATGAAAATCAGACACAACAAACACTCAGACCCGAAAAATAAAGAAAAATATTTTTTCCTACCTTGAGACGTCTGGGAATACTTAGAACTCGGGATCTCGAAGCAAACAATACAATGAAAACCGGAGTTTACGCCACTTTACCATGAAGGTCAAATTAACGTACTATTAAGTATAAGAGAACTGGTTGCAATTTGTATGCGACATAGTGACCATAATATGTTTTTCAGTTCCCCTTTAAACTAATCTAACACTAAGTATCTAACTGTAGAGGCAACCCCCAACGAGGGGGGTGTATGTCAACCACCCTTCGCGTCATATGTTTGAGAAATCCTATGAAGCAGAATACAATTCTATTCCCAAGCGACAGGGTTGAATATTCTGGGATATAAAATCTGTTTCAAACTATGTATAACCAAACTTTGTGGTGCCGGCCGCGAATAAAATAACACCACATCATCTCGTCCTATCCCACAATGCCTCAAGACGAAAGTCTTCAATCAGTGCGTCCTACCTGTCATGGCATACGGAGCCGAAACGTGGACACTGACGGTACGGCTAGTCCACAAGTTCAAAGTCGCTCAGCGGGCTATGGAAAGAACTATGCTCGGAGTTTCTCTTTGAGATAAAATAAGAAATGAGGTGATCCGGCAGATAACAAAGTTACCGACATAGCCCACCGTATTAGCAAGCTGAAGTGGCAGTGGGCTGGCCAAATTAGCCGACAACCACTGGGGTAAACGAGTTCTTGAGTGGAGACCGCGTCTCGGCAAATGTAGTGTAGGCCCTCAGGCCAGGTGGTGTGAACTGTGATGTTTTGCGCCAGATGGCTGGCAGGAGCTGGATGCGAGAAGGGTCGACTTAAGTGACGTGCAACTGGAGAAGCCTATCTCCAGCAGTGGACTGCAATAGGCTGATGATGATCTCGTCCTATGGCTGTCGTAAAATTCGAGTAAAGGATTAGGTACTAGCAGAAGAGTTACATCTTCTGCTAGTACTAGCTTTTTGCACCATTATCAAACTGCTATCGCCAAACCTAAAGTTATGATGATACTAATAACAGTAAAAAGATCTTCTAGAGTTTTTCTGTTACCAAACCAAATCTTGATATCTCAAGTAGATTTCACTAAGGAAATAAAAACTTTAATGGTATTTGTTTTTGAAATCAGCAACAATAATGGCAACACAAACCAAATCAAATAAGTAACTACAACCATTTTCAACAGACGAAAATTGAAGAGATTTTCAATTCGGGCTACACTTAATATTCACTTTGACTCTTGATTATGTACTTAGACAGATTTCGATGAGTGAAATAAGCCACCAATTTTCATCATCGATTCAAAATAATTTACTTAAAATAATATTTATAAAAAGTAAATTCTAAATAGTAACTACTAGCTGTTGCCCGCGACTTCGTTCGCGTCAATTTCTGTTATTATGATCGCGACTTGCGTCATGAGATCTGGTTTATTTTCGGTCACTGTTGTCAGCCTCTTTTTAAATAATTTTTTACAAGGTTTAAGTAAGTACGAGCTGGGACAATTTAATGCCATACATTTCTATCATTTAAATAATCATTAACAGTGTAATAGCCCTTTTTCATTAAGATTACTTTGACATACGATTTAAGTTTATGTACAGGGAGTTCAGCAATACCCTGTGGTATTTTGTTCGAAGGCCGTAAATAACCCGTACAGCACGTTTTTGTAATATAAAAATTGACTCAATATCTGCCGCTGAGCCCCACAACAGAATTCCGTATGACATTATGCTATGAAAGTAGCTAAAATATACTAATCTTGCCGTTCCAACATCAGTCAATTGCCTTATCTTTCTTACAGCATAAGCAGCAGAACTAAGTCTTCCAGACAGCACCCTATTATGAGCACCCCATTGCAAATGAGAGTCTACAGTTATACCTAAAAGGGTAGTAGAATCTACAGAGTTTAGTGGTTCATCTTTAACAATTACATGAGTGGCAGCAGTTGTTTTTTTTTGCATTTAGTAAAAGATTATTAAATAACAAATTTTTTTGTAAGCCAACGCAATAATTTAGAGAGGGTATTGTTAACATCGTCAAATAAAGATTTGCCCCTCTTTGTTTTAAAAATTATTGATGTATCATCTGCAAACAATACCATCTCACAAAGATTATGTAAATAACAAGTAAGGTCATTTATATACATTAAAAAGAACAGGGGCCCTAATACTGATCCCTGAGGGACACCCATAACAAGGGCCAACCCTGAAGACTCAGCTCCATTTATGCAAACCTTTTGTATTCTGCCTTTAAGGTAAGAACTTATTAGATCCAAGTAATCATTCGAAATTGATTGTAACAGACGCACTAATGTGTTCCTATACTGCTCATAGCAAATCAACAATCGGACCATTCCATTTGTTTGACATGCTATCACTTCAAATAACCTTTTCAAATGTTATCTAACGACTTTATTTGATATCAGATGCGATTAACTAGACCTCGAAAGGGTTGTTCGCTTAGTTACTTTACAAATTACAATATTAGGATTCCCACGCATTATTGACCTCACCTCACCCCCGTTAAGGGTAGATGCGCCGATTGCGCCCAACCACCAGGTGTTGCTGTAACATGCATTTAAATCGAATATTACAAAGTGGATATCCTACCCTAACCACTGGCTGGGGCAGTATTAGACGTACGTGTGTCTAATCACTGGCGAATCCAGTTTGAAACTAATAGTTTTCGTTCAGGATTCAGCTTTGATAAATGAGGATTATTATGTGACTTGAACGCGTAAAGTTGGTTTATTGGACGAACCAAACCCGAAGGCTAACTTTGTATTGCATGAATAGAGCGTGACGTAGGACGAAATACTCGTTAGTAGAATTTTTGTGTTCAACATTTTAATTTTGGTATGATTAGATTTAATATTTTATTGTGTTTAAATATTTTTTAATAACTAATTAAAACTTTCATGGTCACTATCACAAGAGTCGATAAACTGGTTCGGTGTTTATATGACCATGTATCTTGTTTTTTTGAGTAACTGATATAGAACTTAACTTAACTTACTTAAAGAATTAACTTAGGTATTTAATATTGCAATTATTTATGTTAATAGAACGCAGTTTTAGTTGTAATGATATGATATAATTATTTCAATTATAATTTATTATTATACATGTCATGCTTAGGAGATGCTGTCAGTCTCCTCCTAGCAGTATTTTGTACCAATTACAATATGAACAATAATTATATGGAGTTACGTAATTTAAAGTCAGCATACACATTACACAGGTTGTCAAACTTACTAGTCAAATTGTAAGGTGTAGTTCAGAATACTCAAAAAAAACGATTTAAACATCCTGATTCTAAAAATAAAATAATCTGAGTCCACAGTTAAAAATAAATTAAAAACAATAACTGGAGCCCGTACCGCTGCAAATGGGTTCAGTACAAACCTCAACAGTTACGTTCCATCCAATTTTCCCCTGAAATTCTCAAACCGCTTATAAGTCGAGATTATTCTCACTAACTTTGTTTCATAAAAATTCAGGTGGGCTCCAATTTCGTAGGGTCATGATTAAAAGTTGACTTTTTACGAGCCCTTATTTTCTTCATTTCCAAATAGGCGCTTGGGGCCACCGTCTAAACGACCCTTTATGAAGTTTACATGTCCTTGTAGTAAAAAGTAAGCCACTCAGATGGCAAACGACAAAAGTATAGATAACTACTACGAGATTATATTAAAATCTATTTTTAATATAATCTCGTAGTAATACCAACGTATTCATGACATTTCATCCTTGTTTGCTATTATATTTTTGTTATTGTCTTCAAATTCGTTGCTAAATGCCAAGGCATCGTAAAGTCGAACCCCGCGAAAGGCAAGGTAATTGATTGAGGAAATTTGATTTGTTTAAAACTTGACTCAAATGTAACTATCCAGTTACCAGTATATTATAGAGAAAGAAAAAAAAATCGTTAAGACAAAAAAAACATGCATTATTAATGTTACACTTAAACCTACAGATCAAATACAATAAAGTAAAACAAAACCAAAAAAACTGAAACCCAAAGAACACCGCAACAAAAAATAGATTAGTTATCTGATTAGATACGAGTATATACAGATTAGATATATAAGTCCCACTTAAGGTCTGGGCCATAATAGGGCAGGTTTCCATAGAGCATATTATTATAGGTGTAAAAATGATAGGCCGGTTTTTGAACTAATTAGAATCCCAATTTCAAGAAAAGTAGGCTGAAACTATTTGTAAACTGAATTATCGGTTGAAACTGTTTGCATTTGTTACTAGCTTTTTGCCCGCGTCTCTGCCTGTATGGACTGCACATTATATCGCGCGGGCAGAAACCTGCGCCCGGCAGTTGAATAAAAAATAATCTATATCTTTCCAATCTTATAAATTATAGTTAGCAACAGCTAGTTGATTATAACTTATATCGACATCGTCCGCGTCAATTTCTGTTATTATGATCGCGATTATTTATTTTTGCCACATTTTTCACTGATCCTTCGCTCCTATTGGTCGCAGCGTGATGTTTTATAGCCTAAAGCCGTCCTCGATAAATGGACTATCCAACACAAAAATATTTTATCAATTCGAACCAGTACTTCCCGTGATTAGCGCGTTCAAACAAACAAACAAACTCTTCAGATTTATAATATTAGTATAGATTAAGTAGTTCAAGCATGAAACAACAACAGACAAACAGAGTTCCGTTCGCAATTATAATAGGAATTAAGTATTTTGTGTGTGTTGCAATTTTGTATCTACGCTTCTTTCGTTCACCACTTCCAGGCCTTTTAAAGGTCCGAGCCAAGAGCCCGAGTGAGTAATATAATATAACGAAATCAGCATTGATTCGCTGAAAGGCCCCTGAGCAACGGTTGACAAAACATTCGCGGTGGGTATGTTTTCTTGCAATGAACGTCCTTCGCGAATCGATAGAAGAACGCCCAGCGGCCTTACGGCCGGTCCTAATAACCTATCTATCTCAGTTTTGGTATATCGGAGATAGGAAACAGTTTCTATCTCTGTTTTTTCCGTCCAGAGAAACAAAGACAGAAGTTGTTTTCTATCTCTAATATGCCAAAACTGAAGATAGATAGGCTATTGGAAATGGCCGTAAGTCGGGTTTGTTCGAACACTCATAACTCTAAGACGGCTGGTCCGACTTTCATGGTTTTTAATTAGTAATGTTTGTCTCCGAATCGAATAGCGGAATGACTTTTAATTATTGGTAATATAACGTCAAAAATAAAAATAAAAATAAAAGTACCTACTTCAGATTTTTCTCCGACCACGCCATATTTGATGTCACTGAAATATAATATTACTAAATTTACGAGTTCAGCTGAATTTCCATAAGTATTGCTCATAAGAAATTTGAAGGCAAGACTTAAAAACATACTTGATCAATGTCTAATACTTAATGTAGTGTATTATCAGTAGTAGCATCATTAAACCAAACAGCATCACGTGTCCTTAAAGACAACATAATCACAATGTTCTTTAAAAACATCCCTTAAATTTCACATCACAGTCAGACTGGAATATTGCCAAGATTACTGCGAAACCCCAAACGTAAGCAAATACGAAATCTTATATTTATCCTTCACTGGGGACTCCATAACTCAGTTTATATACGATAATTTCGATCCACGATATATGAATATTGTTGCATGGATATAAAAATCTCTGTTCATATATTTTTTATGTCACGTCATTGTTCTTTATTATGTAACCTCATTCTGATTTGGTTTTATAAGGTTAGACGAAAAACGGGAATGAACAAACTATACTCGTAACTGTACCTATCAGTTTTATTTATACTTAATTACTGAACAAATATATTGTCTAACCAAATTTATGAACTAAGTTTTGCTCGAAACATCATTCACTTTGATTTTAAAATATGGTTCAAAGTGTTCACCAACCGGCAATAAGCTGTCGTCTGTTTCACGTGACGTCATTATACAAAATATAAGTTTAATGCTGGGCACATGGCATACGATCTACACAACATTTTTGGACAAATTATAGCCTATATTATCAGTATATTAATAAATATGTAATGATTTTTCAAGTTTATAAAAACTTGAAAAATTATGTCTTAAGCGAGACTCGAACCCGCATCTCCTCGCATACCGGGCGCGGTATAGCCTTGTGTTATTCTGGTGTCTTAACTACATCTCTAGAAAATTTCATTAAAATCAGTAATATAATTTTTGCGTGAAAGAGTAGCTAACAAACATCCCTACATCCTTAAATATAAATTTTCGCGCGGATAACACTAACAATTTTAATAGTTTTTGGATTTTTATTTTAGCTTACATTTTTATTTAAATAAAAGTTTATAAGACATGACAGTTTATGAGCAATTTACGCATTTTATTATTAGTGATGTTTTGTTATGTTTTATTAAACCTATATTCATTTGAAAACATATAATATTATATTGCTAATCAAATTACTCATGAATGTATGCTAAGCAGTCAAGGTAATTAAATTAATCAATATCAAAACAGTAAATTAATCAACCAGGGCATTTGACAAATCAATTAATAGTAATAAATGAATTAAGTGAGATATATTATATCATGACACATTTATCTTATTAGATCACATATTTAACCAGCATCATACAACAATATGAATCAACAGAAATAAAGAGAAAAGAGAAGCCAATTTTATTTTAATTATTTAGTTACTAGCGGCCCGTTCCGGCTTCGCACGGGTGGACCCGTTAAGTTTTAGTATAAGGACCCCTAATCTTTTCTAGCAATAAATATAGCCTATCACACTTTTGAATTTGCAAAAAAAAAGATAATGTTTTTTTGTTTTTGAACTGTAATTGGATTTTGAGAAATTCTTACCGTTGGCAAGACCTGAAATAAAAAGTGGTTTGCTACCTCGTTACACATAAAGTATCAAGTCTAAATGTTTTGAATAAACGACAAACTAACAATACACGACCTTACTATCGAGTCATCTTTAGACTAAGTGACATCTTTCAATAACGAAGCTAACGCAGATCAGTCTCGGAATAATTACCACAGATTAATCCATTCCCAGTCACAGCCTTCTGTTAATTTATATTTCTCACACCTCAATAACTTAATTCAAACGATAAACAAATTAAATTTATACATTTAGGTTTTGCACTCACAATCCTGTTTAGAATACTTCAAACGAAAACTAAATTGAGTTTGGTGCACAATAAGTATATTAGGGATTCCTATTGATAACAACTATTCATTGAAAATAAAAATGAAAGCCAAAAACTACAACTTACAAATCATCATCATCATCATCATCATCAGCCTATTGCAGTCCACTGCTGGACATAGGCCTCTCCAAATGCACGCCACTTACAAATAAATAGGTATTTTTAAATTAATTGAATTAAAAATATATGGACTTTTGTGCGAGCCAGGATATTTTATTGGCATACATTTTCATTGATTGGTTGATCATTAATAGTGTAGCCACTACATTGTTCATTAAATTAAATTTTACATAGTATTTGAGTTTACATGCAGAGTTTTGTAATTGAGTTCAGGAGCAGACTGTGATAGTATATTGAAAATGGGAATGCAATTTCCCATGAACGAATATTCTACATTACGCAGTCTAAAACCTGGAATGGCAAGTTGGTATTTAGGCATGTCCCATTAACAATTTTAGATAGAATTGTTGATCTTATGTGTATAAAATAGGAAAAATGAATAGCCTACAAAGCTTACATATCCCTACAGCAAAGTACAGCAAAGATAGACCACTGGTTACAGTAAAACAGAAATTGCCACATAATATTAAGTGACCAATTTTCTTGCAAATCTTTGCGGCACCAGCCCGCACTTCTCCCGTATCTACCACTGCGGTAGGTTAAAATGTTGGGACGTGTAAAAGCGCCTCCTGGGTACTACTTGAATAAATAAAATGGATTTTAAATTCACTCTTGGCACATATTTCTTTCGATTTGTGCAACAAAGTTTAAACTTACTCTATGGTTTTTGACAGTGTTGTCTTTTCAAGTTTTTAAGAATAAAGTCAAGCATAAGTAAAATGTTGCTACCTTTATCATGTCCGAATAATTTTTCAATTCATTCGAGAAGGAACCAATCAACTTAAAAAATATTATTTTTTATTGTTAAGGTAAAACTCATTTAAGTTTTACCTTAACAATAAAATTAAATTTATTTTACGGTTTTGATTCGTTTTTAGTCATATTACTCTTATATATGGGGTAGTTGGCCTTCATCAGCAGATGGATTATAATTCGCTCTAATTAATCGCAGTTTGGCCAATAATGGAGGGAAAACGCGGCTGACCATCTTCTTCGGTCAGTATTCTTTATAATATTATAGAAATAGTATTAAAAGAGAAAGGAGATTCTATTAATTTTCCATTGCCTGCACCACACAACACACTTTGACCAGTGCGTGTTGCTATAGGCAACTAATACATGGCCGCTTAATATAAGTCTGATAAGAAGGCTCAAAGTACAGCGTTTTTCAATGGAATTATTTTCTATGTAGAATTAATAAAAACTACCCATATTCTTTAAAAAATCTTCATATTAATCGTATCAGAAAGCCGCTGGATATAGGCTTTTCCATAAACGCCACGTTTGGCAGGTTTGGCAATCGCAGTTTGGCCAGTGGTGGGAGAGCGCTGTTTTCGAGCGAGTTAAAATCAGTTAAAATCAGTTTTATTTCTGCAAATAGCCCCAGGAGGCGCTTTTTCACGTCCCAATATTTAAACCTACCACTGCTTCGGGACAAGTCTGGGCTAGTGCCGAGAAGAAGCAGCGCAAGAAACTCGGTCACTATTGTCAGCCTCTTTTTAAATAAATCTTTACAAGGTAAGGAAATTTTTACAAGGTTTAAGCAAGTACGAGCTGGGACAATTTAATGCCATACATTTCTATCATTTAAATAATCATTAACAGTGTAAAAGCCCTTATTCATTAAAATTACTTTGACATACGATTTAAGTTTATGTACAGGAAGTTCAGCAATATCCTGTGGTAATTTGTTGAAAATACGAATACAATTTCCCATAAACGATTTTCCTACTTTTCGCAGTCTAAAGCCTGGAACGACGAGTCTATCTTTATTTCTTGTATTAAAATTGTGTACGTTACTTTTCTTAAGAAATAAATGTATGTTCTTACGAACGTAAATAATATTCTCGAGAATGTATTGAGAATACACTGTAAGTATATTGATCTCTTTGAAGAGCTCTTTCAGCGAGTTACGGGGTCGAAGGCCGTAAATAGCCCGTACAGCTCGTTTTTGCAATATAAAAATTGACTCAATATCTGCCGCCGAGCCCCACAACAGAATTCCGTATGACATTATGCTATGAGAGTAGCTAAAATATACTAATCTTGCCGTTCCAACATCAGTCAATTGCCTTATCTTTCTCACAGCATAAGCAGCAGAACTAAGTCTTCCAGACAGCCCCCTAATATGAGCACCCAAAAAGGTAGTAAAATCTACAGAGTTTAGTGGTTCATCTTTAACAATTATATGAGGGGCAGCTAACCTTACGTTTGGCATCGTAAATTTAACACATTTTGTTTTATTTGCATTTAGTAAAAGATTATTTGTTGTAAACCAATGCAATAATTTAGAGAGGGTATTGTTAACATCGTCAAATGAAGATTTGCCCCTCTTGGTTTTAAATATCATTGATGTATCATCTGCAAACAATACCATCTCACAAAGATTATGTAAGTAACAGGGAAGGTCATTTATATAAACTAAAAATAGCAGGGGCCCTAATACTGATCCCTGTGGGACACCCATAACAAGGGCCGACCCTGAAGACTCAGCTCCATTTATGAACAGCTTTTGTATTCTGCCTTTAAGGTAAGAACTTATTAGATCCAAGGAATCATTCGATGCACCATAATGTTTAAGTTTTTTAAGTAATATTTCATGGTCTACACAATCGAAGGCCTCTGAAAGGTCACAAAATACACCTAAGGCATCTAGCTTAGCAGTATACCCTTAGACATCTGTTTTACATCCATAGAATGGAAAAGGTGGCGGTACTTTATTTGGGACTGGCCAAATTTAAAAACCAATGATACTAACTGATGAACTGGTAAACATTAGAAAAACTAACTACTATGAGATATAACACATTAAGGTTTATTAAAAGTCGCATGTGCGTGGACTGCATTATACTGCATAACACCGATCACATAAAAGACTCGCTACAGACAACTAAGTTATTCATGAAATTCCAATATCAATTCCCAAAGAAGCGTTGTATTCAACAAGTAGCCGTCAACCAATTATTGGGAATGAACAATTAATAGAGAACCTGGAGCGGCGAGCCGATTAAGCTACTCGATACAGCGGTCCCGCGAGCCGAGTCGAACTAATGTGCGCTAGACAAATATAGGTTGCTATTAAGCTCTATTTCTAAACATAATAAGTACGGGATGAAATTTTAACCACCTTCCAAATTTAATATAGCAATCTGCGAGACAAAAAACAAATGACGTATTTTTTCTGAAAGACCAGTACAAAAATATCTAGATAAAGCATTTAGAAAAGGTCCGCCATAATTCTAATATTTTTAAAACGGCCTCCTCACAACATTTTTTTACGCGATTTTCCCTTCGGACTTTCACAGGCTTAGGACCTTAAAAATTGAAAACTACTTATGTTGGGAAAAATATTTTCGGGTGAAAACTAGACCTACATTTTTTCCTTCTTAAATGGGCTGTAAATACTATACTTAACGCCTATGAAAAATTAGGAAAGCGATGAAAAAGTCATCCTGTATACTGCATAGCAAATTTTATCATGTGGACCTGGGACCTGGGACCTGGTGTCCTGTTTCAACGGGTTTTTACTACCCAATACAGGCACCAGCGATTCACAACCTTTGACTGTGTTTTACTGTAAGTTAGCATTAAGTTTCTTGTTAAGAGGAAATACAAGGGCCGTTGCTCTAAACAAACGTAGTCCCCTGTTTCCTCCCTGAATAAAGCCAGTAGAGAAATAATTTTTATTACAAAAATCTATGGCCACTATTAACATGTTTCTATGTTTTCTGTTTTTTTCATAAATTAATTAATAAAAAGGATCAAATATCCAGAAATCAAATTTATCTAAATTTTAGAAGAAAAGGAAAACATACGAACACGGCCAAAGCCTTTTTTAAATCTTTTATGAAAAAAGTATTTAAATCTGTCTAGTTTTGGAAAAGTAATCGGGGGACTGCGAAACATTGATTTGGTGTGCTTTTAGTAGGTATTTTCGGTCAAAGAAGCAGTTGTCTCTATCACACTCTGCGGTGAAGGCGTTTGGCACTGCGCGACAGCATTAGATTTTACAAATACCTATTCTTCAATTCTCTCGCCCGTAGTGTTTCCTTTTAAGGTCTGTGGTGAGAAATAAACATTTTTATTATTATTTATTTCTTTTTTATTATTATTATTATCATACTATCCTCATCAATATTATATATGTGTAAGTAACTCTGTCTGTTTATTACGCTTCCATGCCTAAACTACTTGAAAATACCATACATTGGCTTATTTGGTATCCCACTGTTAAACCCATGTCTCCGCCAACACGATGATTATGGGACATTGAAGTTTGCGATGCCTTGAAAACCTGATTCGAAGCGACTCAGAAAATAAATATCGCTTTAGAAGTGATCCAACTCCTGACTGTTGCAGCAACAAACAAAAATTTGTAACCCACTATATCAACACGAGAACACTTACCATCCATAACGCTGCCTTAAAATTAATGCTCCTCAAAGATAAGCCATTCCTTTAGAAACAGCGTTTCAAATTCCCCCACCTGAATGAATTATGCATCTGTACTTTGTCCAACAAGTTTTCTGTTTTGATAAATGTACCTATCTACGGCACAGAGTGTCTATTTACTTAGAACGATGAGTTGGAGTTTGAATACAGTTTGGTACAATGCCGCCCTTTAAAGAAGAAAAGATTGCAGACCGTAAGATCATCAGTTCATTATGGTTACCTATTTTAAAACCGAATTGTTTAAGCACGAATTTCATTTCTCCGAAAACGTTTTGCCACATTTTTATTTTACCGAAAACACGATTGACATATTTCTGATATTCCGATTTTCGGTACTAATTTTTTTTTATTCTATATGGTTTGAAATTTTACTCAACATATGCCAAATTATCAGATATTTCAGTTTCCAAAAAAACGTTTGGAATATAATTAAAAGACAAGAAATATATTAAATAAAAACAAATTAGTCGATACATAACTACTTGTTTTTTTTACGCTTAATAAATGTTAACAAATGAATAAGGGATTATGTAAAAATTGGTAAAAAAAGCAAAGCAAGCAAGCATGCAATCATGCCAGCAAACATGCAAGCAAGGCAAACACACATGCAAGCAAGCACACATGCATTAGGATTTCCTCGTCTCCGGCGCTGCGGGAAGTGCAGCCTCTCCGCTCTTGCGCAACAAATTCGATAATTTTTTTTTCAATAAAAATAAATAACACGACAAAAACTTACCAGTTTTTTTTTTGATGAATAAATCATGTAAATCAAATAAAAAAAGTGTGTATGTAACGGAATAGGTATACGGAAAAGATGAGTTTGATTTTTAAAACATCTAGAAAATAAAATTATTGTATGCAAAACATCTGTGAAAAAAAAAGTGTTTTAATAATTGGGTATCTGTTTTTCTGGAAAATATAACATCTATAAAAAAAAAATATTATTTGCAATATTATGTATTAAAATATATCTGATATTCAAAACTTCGTTAAACCGTTTTCGAATTATTAAAATTCGAACTGAAAAGTTTCGAAAGTTAGATAGGTTCATTATGTGGTTGAGCAGTCAACAAAGCGTCTTAGTAGTTGCAAGTTTTTTTTTTAAATATATAATAGGCTTGCTCTTAACTACATACTTAACTATACGGTCAAGAAGAAGCCTCAGATGGAGCGATCTTACCCAGAGGCACTGGTTCTCCCACACACCAGCGAAACATAGAAAAACTATTTGGCGCTGGACTCCGGCAGGTGGGTGGTAGCATCCAGGCGGCCCCTTACGAAGCCTACCACCGCAGAGGAATCTGTTAGCCGTCATCATTGGTTAGAAAACCAAAGATGCCGTTGCCCAGGGTGGGCCACTAGGAGGTAGATCCCACCACCCGAAGTGGCAAAATCACTGAAATATAGGCTAATTAAGCAGTCAAAAAAGTGCCTCAGCAACTCTTGCAACTAGCAAGTGTCAAAGCTAGCAGAAAATCGCTCAAACATAGGCTAACTAAAATTTTATTGGACATATTAGAGTCCAAATTTAAAAAACTAGCTAGTGACTTTTGGCAAATTCACAAATAATTTAAAAACGATATCACTCGTAGTTTAAAGTTAGTTACATGTTATTTAATGCTTCAAAATCGGGATAAATGTCTTTCAGCTATAAGCTATATATAATATTTTGCTTTAAAATAAACCTGTATAGGGTGCTAAACAAGAAATCATTCACAAACATGCACGTGCTTTGGTGACCTAGATCCAAACCTAGGTTTTTTTTTTAACAGGATTCATTCTTCAACAATAAGATTTCTCTTGATTTCAAGCCGAAGATCTCAATCGATCAGAGTGGTAATAAGTATTTTTTTCTAATCTCAGATTTTACAGTCCACAAGCGTTCGTCGAAACTGGGTCGCTAAGTTTAGATGCGACTGGTATACGAACGAGGATTTGCGATTCACAACTTACAAAAAGTGAGGGGGCTCTCAACTTTTTGTTCGTTAACGTGTGCTATGTTCGACAGATTGAGAAAGATGGTCCCGGATAACATTTAATAATAATAATAATAATAATAATAAATTTATTTATTTTGCCTTTTCACAACATATACATAGAACATACTATAACAGAAAAGTGTTTAAAGACATAAACGGTGTATGTATGACTCAGTGATTGCGGAGATAGTCCACAAACCCTGTTATTCTGTCATACCCTTTCTTTACAGATACATGATTTTAGATTAATTAAATTAGGGTTAGGTAGTCAACACAAATTTTAGCCCTGCGTGGACACCATGGATTGCCTCTCAAAGAGCCACCTGCGACATTTTTTACGGAACGTGGCAAGTGATCGACTAAGCGTCTTGCGAATGGGTGGAGGCAAGTCATTCCAAATTTTGGCAGCAGCATATTTGAAGCAACCCCTGGTTCCACGCAATTTTATAGCAGGTACACATAACCTGTACCCTCTATCTCTCAGTGAAGATATACACTTTTTAATGACAATTTTGTTGTATAAGTATACAGGATATTTAGTATTTAACAATCTGTACAGAAAACAAGCCTGCTTTAGTATAACATTATTAGCCATATTTAAGATACATTTTTCATTTAGGTATGGTGTGATTCTATGCCGTCTGGGTATCGCATAGCAGAAGCGCATGCACGCATTTTGCACCCTCTGTATATTTTTGGCTGTCTTTTTATACAAACAAGGCCCATACACAGTATCGCCATAGTTAAGATGTGATAGAACTAAAGTATTACATAACATCATTCGAGTTTCTACTTTTAGATATTTCCCGATTCTATACAAAGCCTTCAAGGGACCGAAACATTTTCCTATCTTGTTTCTCACGTGTTGTTCGAACTTTAATGACTCGTCCAACATAAGTCCCAAATCGCGTACACATTCCTCGTACGGCACGGGCGTATCTAGTACCTTAATAGGCGGTCTCCCGTCATTTATAGACCTGACTTGTGCGATTGTTCCGAGTGTAATGCAAACGCTCTTATCGGGGTTGAGAACCAGTCCGTGTTCCCTTGACCACTCCGCTACCGATTGCAGGTCACGATTGAGCTTCTGGGTGTTGAGGGAAACCTCATCATATGATGGTCGAGTGTGGATGTATAGTTGACTATCATCAGCGTATAAGTGCAAGCGACTATGAGTGACTGCCTCAGCAATAGTTGCTGTATAAATCGCAAATAATGTTGGTGCCAGAATCGAACCCTGAACCACGCCTCTGTCCAAACTAAGCCTACCCGACATGACCTCCCTGTCCTTGTTGTTGGAATGACGGACCTTTTGACCTCGATTTCGAAAGTATGAGCTAAACCATGTGCAAGCACCATCGCTGAACCCATAATATCTCAATTTTTTAATCAGAAGCGGTATGTCCACGCTGTCGAAGGCTCGGCTGAAGTCAAGCAGGGTCAGTAAGGTTCCTCTACCTTCATCCGATGCCGTAAATATATCGTCTATAATGGTCGTGAGTGCTGTGATCGTGCTATGATTTTTACGAAATCCTGACTGAAACTGAGGCAATATCTTATTATTTTCAATGAAAGGGGTTATCTGTGATAAAACACATTTCTCTACGACTTTGGACAAAGCTGGTAGTATGCTGATGGGTCTGATATCTGACCAGTTTTTAACGTCAGGTTTTTTGGGTATTGGTGTTACAATTGCACACTTCCATGCATTCGGATAAACTCCCTCCAAAAGAGACTTATTAATAATAGTGTGTATGGCTTTAAGCGAGTGAGGGAGAGTCAACCCCAACATCGACATCGAGATACCATCAGATCCTACTGAATTTGATGAGGATTCCCTAATGTATTTTTCTATAGCTCCCAGGGAAACAGGTTCAAAATAAAACGTTGCATTTGAGTGTTTCTTCCCTTCCATCTCTTTGAACATCCTATCGTTGACTTGCAACTTAGGTATACTACGAGTATCTATAAAGTACTGGTTAAGAGAGTTAACATTATCCAAAAGATGGTCAGGTACAGAGTTTTTTCCTTTTGAACCTATTAGATTATTAATATGACGCCACATCTTTGTCGGATTATTTTTATTGTTATTCACAAACCTGTTGAAATACATTTTTTTCTCCGTATTCAAGGCACGGTTATAACAATTACGAAGATCCTGATAGTACCTCTGTGCCGAGGCAGAGCCCGTAGTCTTAGCCCGCTGACATGCTTTATCCCGTAAAGATTTCATTTCCCTCAGAGTATCAGTCATCCAGGGGATAGGAGGACGTCTGAATACCTGTGTCCTCCTAGGGGCGAATGTGTCTATCAGATCCAGTACCATAAAGTTGAAAGTATTGATCATACCATCAATATTGGGTTGAGACGATATCAAGTCCCAGGGCGTATATTGGGCTGCATTTGCTATAGCCGCCGCCATATCCGAGATAGGCCTGTACGTTACCACACGCGGTGGTAGTTTATGAGTTTTAAAATTAAATTTGGCTACAACAAGTCCATGGTCACTTAGGTCGTCGTTATGTACAACTTCAGTAGACAACGGACTCACGGAGTCCCTCGTGAAAATTACATCAATAAGCGATTTAGTCGTTGAGGTAACCCGAGTTGGCTCCTTTATAATTTGTTGTAAACTATACGCGGTTGTTAAGGAGAAAAAGCAACTTGGTAGTATGATAACCCCGTCCTTCCGCATACAGTTGACATTAAGGTCACCAAGCAAAAATAGCCAGTCACACTGCACAGCAAATTGGGAGAGCGAATCGTTAAGGCATTCTATTGCCGTATTTACAGTGACTGATTCAGGGCGATACGCTGTCCCTATGATAACAGTATGGCGGTCAAGTTTAAGGGATAGCCACATCTGCTCGAGTTCACCTACAGGGTGGTCTAAACGTGTGGTCCTAATATTAGATTTGATATATGCGCCTACACCCCCGCCCCGCCCCGATCGAGGAATGTGTATCAATTTATAACCCGGTATAGAATATAATTTAGTACTAGAAATTTGTTTCAACCATGTTTCGGTCATACATAGAATATCAAAATCAGCTGTAAACATACATGATTTAAGTTCTTCGAGGCCTGTATTAAGAGATTGTACATTTAGTAATCCTAAAGTGAAATTATTGCTTTTAGACTTTGCCATTACGAATAGAGTTTTGATTACAAAGTAAGTTACATAGTTGATTGTAAAGTTACAAAAGGTGCATTTAGTACATCTACCCTATGTTAGTGATTTTAAGCAGTCTTGGTTTCTGATTAGAATTGCTGTACTGTTTTCGTTTTTCTTAACAAATATATTTCCTCTCTTAACCCATACAAATTTGAATTGTTTCTCCTTTCCAATTATTCTTGCTTCTTTAAAAAGTTTTTTACACTCTAATGATATGTGCTCTGATAGATAAACTTTATTTTTCGTGCCTTCAAAGCCAAAGTGGGATGCATTCAATTTTTCATTTTGAGTTCTATTAAACTTAGTAGCCGCCGCAAGGACATAGTCACGTGTCATTGGTGATGAAAAGGTTATTAGAATATTGCGTGGCCTTGGTGAAGATTTATCTGGTTTCGCAACACGCCGACAATTTTGAATTACGCTGTCGGGGATCGATACATTAATAGTATTGCATAATTTTTGGAAAAGTTGATTCAGGTTTTCATTACGATTTTCTTGGAGGCCATGTATTTCAATGTTCCTGTCCCGAGAAATTTTCTCTATGGTTGATAGGCGATGATTTAAGTTAGTAATTTCCATCTGAAGCTGTAACTTATTGTTGTGTAGCTCATTAATTTCCCTACATTTTTGATCTAAACTAGTTTTCAGATCTACTTGTTGTGCGGACAAATAGTCAGTTGTTGAGGTGAAATCTGCCTTAATTTGGGATATAACCGAGTTAAGCTCTGCAGTTATCATATGTTTGATGTCTTCACGGAGGGCTGCTCTTAAGTTGTTCATAATGGTGGAGTTAGGAGATAGTTTCCTATCTATTAATTCACTAATGTCTTCTATGGTAGCTGGCAGGGAGCTTGTAGCTTTATGGGAAGATGACTTTGCTGGTTTGTTTCGTAGAGTTATACATTGCAATGCTCATATGATGCCTGTTGTACCTCCGTACCGGTTAATACGGTTTCCACGGCCCCACGTATAGGTGTATTTTGGTTATCGGACTTAGGTTGACGATTTTTACACGCTTGACACGTCCAGGCAGATTTACGGTCTTTATCCATTAATTGAAATAGTTTTTCGTTAATATTCAGACATCCTATGTCATATTTTAGTTTACACAGGCAGCAAGACATAAACAATCTATTTGTAATCTTATTGTTACATCCTGCACAAATTCCATTAGATGTAGGCATTTTTGTTCGAATGTTTTGTTCTAACGTATTTAATAGAAACGATATCACCAACCGTTCGATGAACACTCAGCAGCAAAAGCGCCCTCAAGCGCACAGCGTTGACTGTTGAATTAGCGCTGCAGCGTTGGAAGCGCTCAGCGAGAACGCAGCGAGCGCTTTACGAGTTGCCTTGTGTCAAGGCGGTAGCTGGTTTTCACAAATATATTTGATGATATTTTATCACTTCCAAAATACACCACTATCACATAGTTATCGTTCTGAAGGAAATTTTATCACTTTTCTTTTAGTATGCAACACGTCAATTAATATTCGGTTTATCTTCACTAAATTAATAAAAGAAACGGAGCAATCTAAAGCGAGTGTTTACTACCCGACGCCGTATTGTTTGCCACAAATTACAAAACACAAACACATAATAAATAAAAAATCCTATAAAAAATAAAAGTGTCCAAACAGTTTTCACTCAGTTTAGTCGTGACTGGCACAGACTTATCACGACGCTGGTATTCAGGGAGTCACTTGAAACTCGGACGTGGGACAAGGGTATAGTACCCATCAGGTAATACCGGGTGCCTCTAATCTAATTAAAAAAACACAAACCATACAATACCAACATTTCCAATGTTCAAATAGTCTAAGATCCCACCATACAACGACCTTCACCGAGCTGTTTATTGGATGAAAAGTATTTTATATACAATTAAATAAAAGCTACCGACAAACACTGTCTAACAGACAAATAAAACAATCAAAAAATTGATTCGTACAAAAAATTAACAAATTCGGCTCATCGGACGAATGGAAACGATTTCTTTTTCGAACAAATTGACGGCAGCCGTCAATGAACTGAAATGAAACAAAGTCGGGGCTCGCTGCGACTCTTCACGCCTCGTTGCACAGTTAACAGGCATCGGACCTGTTTTGCTTAATTTAAAAATATTATAAAGTTTTTTTTTTCACTTTGACAATGAACCAGTAACTGTAGAACACATTGAAACATCGTTTTCGCTGCCGCGCTTCCCAATCGACAACCAACACGTACAAAACAATAAAAACGTAAATTCTGTGTTATTTAATTCAACTACCTATCTTTTTATCAATTATACTGAGAGTAATATGAAAATAACTCATTTCCTAAAATAACTTCTTGTCTGTGATTTGAGCATGACAATTTGCCGCCATCTTGATCCATTTATTTTTTACCATGACCTATCTTATGGCATCAGAATTAGGAGTTAGTGCACATAGCCATCAGTACAAAATGGATCAGTGTTTGTTTTTTTAGTAGGTTTATTGTGTATTGCAGTTTAGCTATAAATACTAATAGATACTTTCAGCAAAAATTTCTATGATATTAATGCTCGTCTTTAGAATAGGGCGATCGAAGGTAAATCAGCTTCGTGATAAGCCTCTAGATTACGTCATGACTAATACTGAGCGGGAACCTTTCTGACACTTATATACTTTTTCTTAAAAAAATGTTAGAGCTTGTGCTTGTTGTTGTGTCAAATAAATATTTCTTTTTTCAAATCTCAATATTTTATTTGCTTAAACTTTCTTTCTTTAAAGAAGAAGGACAAAGGTGAGCATAGTAAAGAAGCTATGCAAATGGCCCTTGTTACAGTACATATTGTTGAGAATTGTTATTTAAAACAGTGATTTATGTTATAAATATGTTTCCTTATATTATCTACTAAGTATTTTCACCTGATATTAAATAGCAATAATACTTTATAATAGCTGAAATCAAATTTAACAAATATAAAAATGTAAATAAATAACATAAGAAGTATTCATGCTAAATAATTATATTAATAATGTATCATAATCTGTCACTCGATATTTTCTAACTTGCCATAATTATTGTATTATCTGTGATGACGCCATTCGAATTGTGATCGACAACGGAATAAGATTGAAAAAGTGAAATACATGCCATATTAAGTAATTGCACTGTGTTTGAATCTTAAAAGTTCAGAAGTGGAAGAATCCAAATCTATACAGCTAAGTAATAAAAGTCAAAAGGTAAAATTGACGGAAAACTGGTAAGTGTTCGATTTTTGTTTGTTCTTGTTGTAAACAGTGAGTGAACTTAGATTAAGGGCATGTCTGGATGCCTTGGATGTTTAATGTTTAAAGACTGCATCAGCATGTGGCTGCTGAAGCATGTGGCTGAGCTTGGCATAGGTATCAGTTCAGTACCACATCAATGTCATCAACCAATGTGTTCCTAGAGTATGTTTTTCAAAATGGCGTTACAAATGAGTAGGAAAGCATGCGAGAAACACAAATAACATTTTCTTTCGTAACGTTTACGGTTGCGTTTAGATTTTATATGTGAATTTACAATATTTTGAAATAGATAGTCATAATATTAGGTTACCTAAACAATTTATGTGTTGCCAGTTTTTAAGTGGGGTAATTGGCCGAAAATGGGGTAATAGTAGTTTTAGGGTATTAATCGGTGCCTGATGTAATGTTTTGCTGTATATTTAAATGATAAGTGAAGAAATTGGCACTCGGCAATTTTTATACTTAGAAGATACAACATAGCTCTTGGAGCACTTGGGCTTATGGTTTATTTAATAGCTAATACTTTAATTAATAAAGATTACTAGTGATTTCGCTGATAATTATGATGACTAAAATGTAGTCAACACTGAAATTTTACAAGTTTCTTAATTAATATCTCCTTACTAAATGTCGCTAAACGACATTTACCAATAATAATTTTATAAATTTATTATGTACAGCATTGTTGTCTTATAAATCAGGGAAAGCTGTAATACAGTCCCTAAATTGACGTTATATCTTTTTAACTTGCTCGTGTGTTAAATCTGTGCTTTTACCATACTAACTTATGGTTGTGCTGGCGGAAAAGGGAAAAATTAACATTTGCCATAACATTTCAGCTGTCAGTTTACTGTCCTTAACCATTAACTTTTCTGTCCTGACATATTACCATATACCTGTCCATAAATTCAACATGAACCCTGACCATACTCCCCCACGAGTAAAAAATATTTCTAGAAGCTTGACGCCTAGTGTCTCCCCACCGTCTCGATTTTCTCGCACTACGAGGGAGCGCTCGCGTGTTGCTAGATCGCGAACTCGTAGGTATTTACGAGAACGTACTTCAAAAAGTAGATCGTCTTCTCGCGCGCGTCCTTCGAGAAGCAGATCACCCAAATGTAAATCTTCTAAGACATATCGATGTGATAAGAGTAATAAACAGTCAGCTAGTCGACAGCGAAAAAGGGATCGTGGCCGTCGGCGATCAAAATTTGTTAAATATAGTTCACATTCTGAAAGCAGTAGATCCTCTGGCAGCGATTCAATTATTATGTTGCGCGAACGCACTAAGCGTAAAAAAATTGCTTCTTCATCACGTCACCACAGATATTCCGATTCTTCATCGCCCAAATCAAATTATCAATCGAATTGTCGCTCTCACTGCTCTCGTGATTCAGAATCAGCCGCAGAAAAAACACTTCTAGCTAAATTAATCAATGCGTTGGAGAATCGAAATAATTCCGGGAATTCTGAGACTGGCCTACACGGCGCTCATAGCGTTATACCCGATTTTGACCCTCAAGCAAAATCACAAACAATGAAAGATTGGTTGGCCAAAATAAATGAATCCGCTCATATTTATGGTTGGTCGGATAGACAAATAACATTTTACGCTTTGCCTAAACTTAAAGGTTTGGCAAAACGTTGGTTCGATGGGCTTACAAGCGTCAAGTTTACGTGGTCGGAATGGCAAGAAAAATTGAAGAGCGCATTCCCCTGCGAACAAAATTACGGTGACCTGCTTTCGGATATGTTAGCCCGGAAGACGAGACGTAACGAGACACTTGAAGAATACTACTATGATAAAATTATGCTGATAAACCGATGTGAACTACAGGGCAAACAGGCAGTAGATTGTCTGACACACGGCATATTTGATCCCAATATTAAGATGAATGTTCAGGGATCTAATATATTGGAACCTGAGAATGTCTTAAAATATTTTAGGAATATTTCGAGTAAAGTGACTGACGCCCCTAAAAAGATTTTCACTCCTTATCGGGACCAAAATGAACAGAAAAAGTTTACTGATCCCAATAATAGAAAAAGTGTCTCGGTGTCGTGTTTTAACTGTGGTGAACCGGGTCACATTGTTACTAAATGTCCAAAAGAAGTTCTGAAGTGCCAAAAATGTCGTTTATTTGGACATGTCGATAAAGATTGCAAAGGACGTTTCGAGACGGGAACATTTCGTTCACGGGGTAACGCATCGGTATCAGCAGGTGACAAAAAGGTCCTAAGTATAACTTTCAGTGGAAACGGTAATAAGAAGTATTTCAAGCAGATTACTGTGTGTGGTCAAACAATGACATCTTTTGTCGATCTAGGGAGTCAATGCACATTATTAAGGGAAGATTTCGCATCGCAACTAAAGTTACCAATAGATAAGAACAATTTGCCAACATTAAAAGGTTTTGCTAGTAGTCCAGTCATCCCATTGGGTAGGGTTACAATTCAAGTACATTTAGACAGCTTAAGTGAAACCGTAGATGCATATTTAGTTAAAGCGTATATGTTACCTGCCGACGTTCTTATTGGGCAATCATTAACTGAGCTTCCACTTATCCGTGCTTATAAAACAGACGATGCTTTGATATTTTATAAGGACCTCCCATCAGAAAAGGATAAAGTAGCAGTGACAAATTTAGAGGAAGTAATAATCTCAGGAGTAAGAGAAGTAAAAATATCTACAGCATCATCTGTTACAGGCTCAATATATATATCAACAGATATTTGTATGAAGGAAACGAAAGAGTATATGCTTCTACCAGGAGTCTATTCAGTTAGAAATGGGGAAGGAACAGTAATAATTATGGGGCTTAGTACACATCCCTTCAAACTATTACAAGGCACTTTGTTAGCTCGAGCTATTACGATATCAGGCAAACAATTACCTCAAGCTCCTCCTTCTGACAGTTTAAGTGCTAATATTAATTCAATAGTAGCAGAAGATTCATCTTCTAGTGTTATCACTGTAGATAAGCTTAATATTGATAAGGACTTAGGACAAGACGTACAAAATAGTTTGTGTGATTTACTTAATACACGGCGTGAATGCTTTGCGTTTACTTTAGAGGAATTGGGAAAAACATCTGACACAGAAATGTACATAAAAGTCAAGGATACTGAACCGGTCACTTACAGACCGTATAGACTCTCACTGGCCGAACGCGAAAAAGTGAACACTATTGTAAGTAATATGCTTGCTAATGGGATTATTCGTGAGTCCCGATCTGAATATGCCAGTCCTATATTGTTAGTCGCAAAGAAAAATGGAGACATGAGACTATGTGTTGATTATAGGGCTTTGAACAGAAAGACTGTCAAAGAAAAATTTCCAATGCCGCTAATAGACGATCAGATTGACAGCCTTTCTGGTCAGGTTTTCTTCACAACCCTTGACCTCACTTCTGGCTACCACCAGATACCAGTCTCAGAGGAATCTAGGCACTTGACGGCGTTTGTTACGCCCGATGGGCATTACGAATATAATCGTATGCCTTTCGGGCTGACTAATGCACCAGCCGTATTCCAGAGGCTGATTGTGAATTTGTTGAAACGACGTAACATTCCTGGAGTATTAGCATATATGGATGACATAATTATAGCGTCTAAAACAGTAAAAGAAGGAATGGAGAAATTACAGTTAGTTCTGGATTTACTAAAAGAGGCTAACCTTACTCTGAACTTGTCTAAATGTAATTTCTTCAGAAAATCAATCGATTACCTCGGATTCGAAATATCTGACGAGGGCGTAAAACCTGGTCAGAAGAAAATAGCTGCAGTTGTCGCATTTAAAACCCCACAGAACGTACATGAGGTTCGGCAGTTCGTAGGACTCTGTAGTTTCTTCAGGAGGTTTGTACCTGGCTTTGCCTCATTAGCCAGACCTTTAACTGCTTTAACCAAAGCGAACATACAATGGGTATGGGGTAAAGACCAAATCAAAGCTTTTACAACACTGAAAGAGATACTGACTACCCGTCCAGTCTTAGCGATATACAATCCTAACTATGAGACTGAACTGCACACGGATGCAAGTTCGATGGGTCTGGCTGGTATTTTACTCCAACGTCCGGATGAAAAATCACCTTTAAAGCCAGTAGCCTATTTCAGTAGGCAGACAACAGCAGACGAACAACATTTTCACTCCTATGAGCTTGAAACGCTTGCTGTTGTCTCCTCTCTTAGTAGATTCAGGGTGTATCTCATTGGTGTCACGTTCAAGGTGGTTACAGATTGCAACGCACTGCGCACCACGTTGACTAAAAGAGACCTTATCCCTAGGATAGCTCGTTGGTGGCTTTTGGTCCAAGAGTTTACTTTCAGTATTGAGTATCGACCAGGGTCGCAATTAGCGCATGCTGATGCGCTAAGTCGAAACTCTATTCCAAACAGCACTACGATCGAGGGCGGTAATGATTTTACGGTAATGCAAGTCGAAGAAGTACATTGGCTACAATCGGTTCAAATGAGTGACCCCAGACTCTGTCATATTAAAGCTGTGTTAGACACCAAAAGTCAGGAAGCAAAAGACATTAAGGAGAATTATGAACTTAAAGAAGGAAAGATATATAGGAAAGTTCATGGCAGCTTAAGATGGGCAGTTCCAAAGGAAGCACGGTGGAAGATATGCCAGCAGTGTCATGATGAGGCTGGACACTTTTCCTATATGAAAACTCTAGAAAAGATGAAACGTGATTACTGGTTTCCCAGAATGACTCAATTTGTTAAGAAGTACGTGAGAGCGTGTATCCCATGTGCACATGCGAAACAACCAGGAGGAAAGGGTCAAGGATATTTGCATCCTATTCCTAAGCCCAGTACTCCTTTTCAGTGTTTACATATGGATCATCTTGGACCCTTCGTAAAAAGTAAAAGAGGTAATACCTACATTCTTGGGATAATAGATAGTTTCACAAAATTCATTATCTTACGTGCTGTCAAAAATACAAAGAGTAAAACTTCTATTGCGGTTCTCCGAGATGTGTTCGGTTTGTTTGGTACACCACATCATTTAATCTCAGACAGAGGCACCAGTTTCACTTCCAAGGAGTTCAAAGAGTACATAGATTCCGTAGGGATCAAACACACACTAAACGCAGTCGCTACGCCGCGTGCTAATGGGCAAATCGAGCGTTATAACCGTTGTATCTTAGCTTCTCTAATAGCACTCTGCCATGGTGACGATGACAAGGATTGGGATGTACAAGTTACAAAGGTTCAGTGGAGCCTTAATAACACCGTTAACCAGAGCACTGGTAAAAGCCCAAGTGAGGTATTTTTTGGTAAAAATAGCGTTAATACAGTCGAAGGTCATCTTCATGAAATTGATCAAACGGAAAACATTTCAGCTGAGAGATTGGGGCAAATTCGGGATGAAGCTGTAACAAATATACAGAAACAGCAACAAAATATGAAAGAACGGTACGATAAAAAAAGATGTAAAGCTAAAGTGTTTAAAACGGGTGATTTAGTCATGGCACTTAAAAGTACCAGAACTCCCGGTGAGAGCAATAAGTTAGCTCCGGCTTATAGTGGTCCCTTTAAAGTGACGGCAGTTTTTGATCACGATCGCTATGAGATAAGTAGTGTGGAAGGTTATTCAAAAAAGAAGTACAAAAATGTGTTTTCGGTAGATAAACTTAAGCCTTGGGTGAGATTTAGAGAGTCGGAATCTGAAACAGACTATGGTGAAAGTGATTAATAAGTTAAATATTAAATTGTACATTGAGATGATTTATTTTAAATTGTGATCCTATTAAATATAGATTTTATACCATTAATAAGTACGTACATAGCCATCTCAATAGCGTGATTAGGGGGTTACCTCTGTATATCCTAATTTACCTTCCTTATCCTAAAGTGAACTCTTCGTGACCTACGTCAGGAGCAGGAGATTCATGTGAGCCACTACCAAGGTGAACCCAGTGAGCGCTGGTAATGGCGCAACGGCGGAGCAGTGAAGTGCCTGATAGCGTTACTCGATAAGTCTACATAACTTTCTGGAGTGAGGTCGTAACACATAGTGTGTAAGCGGCGCCCAGACAGGTATTACTTCTGGAGTGAGGTCGTAGCACATGATGTGCAAGCGATGCCCAGACTGACATTATTTCTGGAGTGAGGTCGTAGCACATGATGTGCAAGCGATGCCCAGACTGACATTACTTCTGGAGTGAGGTCGTAGCACAGGATGTGCAAGCGATGCCCAGACTGACATTATTTCTGGAGTGAGGTCGTAGCACATGATGTGCAAGCGGCGCCCAGATTAACCTTTTATTTTATAGTGAGGTCGTAGCACATAATGTGCAAGCGGCACCCAGATTAACCTTTCATTTTATAGTGAGACCGTGGCCCATGATATGCAAGCGGTTACTGTATACTTACTGTGATAATGTGATCCGGAGTGAAGCTAAAGTGATCTGAGAGTGCAACCAGTCCCTGGACGGTTCTAATTGCGAGAACAAACAATCTATGCAAGTACTATAATGTCACAGAGTGAATATTGTAATTTCGACTAAAAAAAAAATTTTGTGGAAAAATTGTTATTGGAATGCTTATTATGTCAAGTGAAAATTAGTTAACATTATCTTGATTATTTATTTTTCAAATACGTTCACTTGAATGAGGACATTCATTGTAATGTAGGATGGCCGAGATGATTATGGGGCCATGTTAACCAATAAGTTCCTGCATCATAAAGAGCAGTTGCAATAGCGATGCTGTAGAAGTGTAATTTTGTTATTAATACCTTGCTTTCTTTTTTATTCTTAAGTTATGTTTTATTAGAGCTGTATATTTTTGTGTGCAACTTGCCAACTGGTTTTGATACCATATAATGTATCTCAATACTTTTATATCTTCTTGTTACATTATTTAAGTGCAGCACATTACTTAGAATCGTGAACACTATTTCTGAGAATATGTTAAATGTCTATTTTGTAGCTTTAATTTTTCTGTAATGTCCGGGACGGACATAGCCTCAGGATGGCCGACTGTTGAGAATTGTTATTTAAAACAGTGATTTATGTTATAAATATGTTTCCTTATATTATCTACTAAGTATTTTCACCTGATATTAAATAGCAATAATACTTTATAATAGCTGAAATCAAATTTAACAAATATAAAAATGTAAATAAATAACATAAGAAGTATTCATGCTAAATAATTATATTAATAATGTATCATAATCTGTCACTCGATATTTTCTAACTTGCCATAATTATTGTATTATCTGTGATGACGCCATTCGAATTGTGATCGACAACGGAATAAGATTGAAAAAGTGAAATACATGCCATATTAAGTAATTGCACTGTGTTTGAATCTTAAAAATATATATATAGTAAAACATGGTGTTATCATTTGCATAACTGCCAAGGACTGTCAACTGCTACCTGCTACTGAGTAGATATGATTCTGGAAGGAAAAATGATGAAAATTTTAATTTAATTCTTAATTATGAGGTGCACAGGGTTCGGTTTTAGCCTTAAGTTCTCTCCAGTAAGAACTTACACCTTGGCTGCTCAATATAGGTATGTCTCAAAGGAAGGCCACAACGGGAAATGGAGAGAGCGATGCATGGTATTCCCTTTAAAAGCTTTAGGTAAGAAAGATGTATCTTTCCTAGTCTAGCTAGAACTAATTTTAAACTGTCACGTTGCATATTTATTTTTTCAGATATTTTCCATAATAAATCCATATGATATCATAAAAACGTAATGCGGTCTGAGTTACACGGGACTCGAACCCGCATCTCCTCGCATGCCGGGCACGGCGATTTAATTTTGTAGTTGAAATACTGATATTATAATTGCAATTAAATTGCTTAAATAGCATACAAATTTGTAACTGTTACACAAATTCTTCTAAAAAAATGGGAGCTAAACAACTTTCATTGTGAAAACGCACCCTTAAAACAACTGAGGGGGCTTTCACGAACGCACTTAATAAGCAACACCTCGCACGCTCCGCATCATCGATAAAACAAACATGGCGTATTTACATAAATCAATAAATATTCCCACACTCATCCCGGGCGAGATAGCACGCGTTTTTTATTAAAACGGGAACCAGTGAGCCGTAATCGTGATCGGTCTATTTAGGAGTCATTTCTAAATTGTGTGTCATTGTAATAATATAAATAAATTTGAAATCATTAAACAACTTTAATTTGATTAGTTAATCGCCCCACCTCTTCGGTAAAGTGGTTAAAGAACTGGAAAGGTATGATCTTGAGGTCCTGGGTTCGATTCCCGGGTCGGACAAAAATAGTTTAAAATTTTCGAATATTGCTCACGTTTGTTGTCACCAACAAGCATTCGGCAAGCGAGGTGAATGAATGAATGAATGAATGAATGAATAAATACTCTTTATTGCACACCACAAATAAATTACAAAAAATAATTCTTACATTAAAATGTACAACTTAGGCGGTCTTATCGTCGTCAGCGATCTCTTCCAGACAACCTTTACAGGAAAAACTATACAGAAATGGAAAGGTGGTGCTAAGTACTTAAGGCAAAATGTAAAATTAATAAGACCTTTAATACAACTTATTTTGATAATCACGGTAGTTAGACAACAAAAACTTATTATTACCTACGTGAGCATACATTATATAAAAGACGCTGACATGAGCCAAATTGAGCTCAATGAAGATTGTTTTGCTTTAAGCCTATGGCTCGTATTGTTGCCAAATTCTATGTAGTTGTAATTGATCATATTATCAGGTGGCTGTTTCCAAAACACGATACTAAAAACTTTTCTCGATAGAAAAAAATCTCAAAGTAGCCTCTGAAAATACATAAATTACCATTTTTCTCAGCAGTCCGTATAACAATGATAATAAAATTTTGCTATATTGTATATTACATGTTGCTTAAGCAAATGGCTGATTTAGATTTTTAATAAAATGGCAATATTAAATTGCACAACGAATTTTGTTGTTTGGCACATAGGCCCTTCTATTCCATGCGCTTTTTCTCTGTCACTCCTACGAGAATCGACAGTGACAGCTGTGGCGCGTTCCAAAGAAATTCAAAGACGAATTAATTTGTGGGCGTGTTCATTGCTCAAGGTCATCGGCTGCAGTCAGCGTCTTAATAAACGTGGTTATGCTTGTACCCACCATTGCTGTGGTAACTTGAAGTCAATAATGAAAGCCTTTGCCCTGCAGTGGGATGATTATAGGCTGTATACGTTTACTTTATGTGGTTAGTGACACGATAACAGCAGAAACTGAGTCGCAGCACTTAACGCCTACCTCCAGACATAACTGCGTGCACAGTATTATTTGTATTATTAATTTATACATCCCACTGCAGGGCACCAGCGAAGACACATAAATTAATGCGAACTAGTGGACCTTACAGTCAATTTAAACTTAATTGAAAGCCGAAGGCCGCAGATTAGCGTTGATCAGAGTAGGTGGATTAATTATTGATGTATGAAGACTTATGTCATTAATGATCATAGAAAGATTATCATGGATAAGCCATTTTTTCAGAATGTAATTCCGGTATTTCAAAATTCTATTTAAGTATTATACTGCGAAAAACGGGAGACTAAGTGTTACCAATATGTTTTTTTTTATCTCATTAGGTATCATCAGCCCGCCCACATAGAGTTAGAGCTGGACACTGGCCTGAACAATATATAGAATCAAAATTAGCATGTTTACAATGACATTAGGATATAATCTGTGTACCCACCTTTTGCTAATGAATTTAATTTTATTCTTTACTAAGCTTTTATTCTAAGTAGAAAACCATATTTTTTCATCACAAAAAGTTGTTCACTTATGCGACTGGTATGGATTTACAAAAATTTATATGCATTTAACATTGCTCATATCAATACATTTCACACCACGAAATTAAAACTTTCAAAAAACCAATTTCAAAATAACGGAAGAATATCCATATTAATGAATTCACCTAATCATTGACCCTAATGGAATTCAATTACTGCTAATTATGCTTAAATACCTAATAATTAATTATATTAGTAATTGAGCTAAAACCAACTTAAAGCGTGTTTCATGATAAAACAGAAAAAGGTAGAAAAAGGTATTCTTGTGCTAGTTATTTCTAAACACTAAAAACGTCTAGATTTTGTAATTTTTTATATATTAGTGAATATTTAAGGACAGTTTCAAAGGTGAGAATTTGTATTTTTTTGCGGAAAGTCGTAAAACCAACAATTTTATTACATTTGTACTTTTACGTTGCATAATTATTATTCGATCGATAATGGAAATTAAACCCAATTTCCATTATATATTTTCTCTACCATTTGCCAGACTGCATTCGCCAGCCATACCGTGGCAATTGTGGCAGAATCCTGCTCTATACCTACGCCCACATGTGGACTTATGAAAATACTAGCTGCACGCGGCTTTGTACTCGTTGAGATACTCTCCCACGGTGAACGAAACTTTTACCGGGATGAGTAATATGATTTTATAATTTTAATAGTAATATAATTTTAATGATTTTTTAATTTTTATAAGTCTACGTGTAAATCTTTGTGCCAAATTTAATTCGGTTCCGTCTAGTTGTTCTGGCGCGATTTAGTGATAATAAACATATATATATTTTTTTTTTATTAATATTTGGGAAACAAACAGTTATGTATAATATAGACTAAATAGCGTAAAATAGTCACATAAACCAATAAATTTTCCACTAACAATAATTACATAATTTATGAGCAGATATAAAATTAACATTAGAACAAGAATTAAATGAACTATACAAAACATATATATATTTATAAATATATATATATATATTTATATATACATATATATATTAACTACAAATTAAGGCAAAAAGTTACATAAGAAAAGTTAAGCTAAAACCAGGTAGTATGATACTTAATTAATGTAAAGCTACTTTGCGCTGCCACAGGACAAATCACGTATATTTTGCTTAAATTGTGACAAGGATGACGCAAGAATATCGGAAGTTTGAAATTTGTCATTGTAGCTGCGGCAAGTACGAGGTAAGAAAGTGTTTGCAGCATATTTGGTCTTATAATGGGGTACATAAAATAGCCTCTGGTTACGAGCACTAAGCCGGGGGCACCGCAGATATATCTCATTTGATATATCTTTCAAACATATACTTATTTGGATTATAAAAGTAAAATTACGGCCTATAATCAGCCCACTGCAGGGCTAAGGCTTCCATCATTGAATTCTAGTTAACATAGCAATCATGGGTACATAATTGCTATGTTAACGCTTAATGTTGCCACGCTTGCCAAATGCTGGTTGGTGATTACAAACCCGAGCAAAGTTCGAAAACTCGAAACTTTTTTGTTGCCCAACCCGGGTATTGAACCCGGAACCGTTATTTAAGCCAATAGACCGACGGGGCGTTTGATTTATAATATAAGAAACATTTTAATGGACATTATCTCTAAAAGTCTCTTTATTTTTTGTTTTAAGCATTGGTTTTAAACATTCTTCTCTAAATTGACACTGTGCTTTCAATATTTCCGTTCCCAATAGTGAGTACGTGCTTTCATTCCCTGTTCATATATTCTTGCGCTCGCCGTATACGAATTGCGGTATTATGAAAATGTGATTGTTTTTTAATCTTTTAATCTCGTTGTCCTGTGTTTATCTAATGGTTTTGTCCGTATGTTCTGGTGATGATGCGATCAGTGTATCTGCGTAATTTCGTTTGAAATAGTACAACTGTGTCGTATCAAATAGATAGGTAGATACTCGTTGAAATGAACTAGGGCTTCTCTCAGTAGAATTATAATAGGTAAGAGTTCCAAAATGTAATAATAACAAAACTTTTTTCACAACCATTGAACTGGCGAAAAACATGAACAAGCCACTTATTTTGAATTTATTATTTTATTATTTATTTAAGCAAACAAATTTGCAGGCTTACAAAGTGATCCAAAGCACCAGCAAATTTAGTCATCAATACACTATAATAAAATGTCAAATCAAATTTCAAGATGTCAATGTCAAAATGAGAAATAATTATATAATATGTCAATTGAATAAAATAAAGAATTAATAATGATTACAATATTCCATGTCAAACAATACAATAAGAAATCTATAAAGGTACAGTGTTTATTACAAAAGAACATCATTGGCAAATGCGTAAACTCTGTCATAGAGGTATCCCAAACTATCGGCGAATATGTCGAAATCGTAGTGCTGAGCAAGCATCTCACCTGTGAATCTTCGCATAATAATTGTCGGTGATCCCTTGTTCGGCACCGAGTCGAAGTTAGTGGCTTATAACACGTTTTTTGTCAGTTCTTTGATGGCGCAACAAAAATTTTTTAGGAAGTTAACCTGTGCTGTAGAATTTGATTTAAGTCTCGAACTTTTTGTATATTATTAATGACAAAAGAAGGATTCTTTTGGTTGTTGAACCACTCAATTTTTGACAATCGTGCACCCCAAGGCACGTGTCAGTCAGTCCTATTGTGATTAATTATATTGTGATGATACGAATGCAAGGTAAAGGAGCAATCAAATCATCAGTGGATTTCATTTGTTAGGGCAATTTTCTGTCACTGAATTTGTATCTAGTTTTTAGGGTTCCGTACCCAAAGGGTAGAAACGGGACCCTATTACTAAGAATTCGCTGTCTGTCTGTCTGTCTGTGACCAGGCTGTATCTCAAAAGTCGAGATAGCTAAACAGTTGAAATATTAACAAATTATGTTTTTTTGATGCCGTAATAACAACTAATACTATTAAAAACAAAATTAAATAAATATTTAAGGGGGGCTCCCATACAAAAAACACAATTTTTGCCTATTTTTGCTCGATATCAATAAATGGCAACAGGTAGGCACTACATCAACTAAATTTATGTACCTACTGTTGTTTACCTAGTCAATGCGAATCCGACTCGCACTTGGTTGGTTTTTTTATTTTACCTCAATATTTATGTGATGATAATATCAGGGTTCTCATATAGTTACCTATTATTCCTAAATATAAAAGGGCAACCATTATAATAAGGTATGCGGTACTGAAACAAATAGCTCTGTCTGACGCTGACCAAAGACTAATAGTCATATAACACGCAAGCACATAATTCCAACGGTATCAAAAACAAACAAGTTCATTACGATACAAATAAATAATCTAAATGTAAAGTAATGTATTCTTAAGTTATAAATGGACTTCTTTTTTAAGTAGTAGTAGTGGTAGTAGGTAGTACTTTGTTGACTCAATAATAAAATATAATTTGACTTAATAATAATAAATAATATTTGCATGCTATAGCTTATGGCTGAATAGGTGAAACAATTTTATTTTTATGAGACCTTTAATGTACCTACCCTATTTCAAAAGCAAATAAATGATTTGATTTGATTTGATTTGATTTAAAATAAAAAGAGTCGTTTTTGACCCTAAACTTTTAATAGAGCCATTTTTGTATATAATAGGGGTTAAAGTATAAAATTGTCGATTATTTTCCCACTTTTTATTTTGTTTATAGCTCTTAAGTATAGTCATATTATTGCGTAATTCTTTTTGTATTGTATCAAAGACTAAATAAAGTAACTTTTGACTAAAAAAAAATGCAATACTAGTGCCTATCACTTCAAAGGAAGTCGTTGAAAAGACCCCTTACAATGTGTCAGCTGACCTTCTTGCTTCAATTAAGTATATTTGTATTATATACTTTGATTTTCAGAAATTTAAATACTATAATGCGTAGCTTTATAACCATCTAACTTTCACCTTTAATTGCACCGAAAACGGTTCAGGCGTTTTTAAAAAAACTAAAAAATTGTTAGTATGGAAAAATGACTTTTCTCGATTTCGTCCATACAAAACGGCAATTTCATACTTTAACCCCTAATATGTACCTATAGAAAATCTCAATCTCTGAAACGGTGGCGACGATTTTCATGAATTTAGTTTGCACTGTGTTTCTGGGGCGATAAATGGATCAAGCTAGGTTTCATTTTTAAGATGCGAAATTTTTTACTTGTTTTCGGAAAATTTAAAACTGCTACAGTATCATTAGAATACAGGGAAATCTGGCGGTCCCAAAACCAGAAGACGGTACGAGTCCAGTAAATTATTATTCTTCCCCTTTTTTCAAGTATTACCTACCAAAAAATAAAACAAATGTTTATTATTCGTATTTAAATATAATTTTCAAAAAACATGATTTACCAAAAAAACATTGGAAAAGCTCGGTCATTCAGGCATTTTTAAACTAGATTGTTTATTAAACTTATCACTGAACCGGGATTTACAATGCAATGTTATAATTTATGGGTAAAATCGTATTTACCTTCCCGACGTTTCGATCCGGTTCCCGGTTCAGTGATAAGTTTTATGTTTAGCAATGCATCAAGAAAGTTTAAAAACATATAGATTGTTTATTTATATAGCATACACTAACACAGGCACTAGAAGAAAAACGCCCATACGTGATGATTATGGAAGGCCTCTTTGGAGAGCCATGTGTCCAGCAGTGGGCTAATATAGACTGACTATGATGATGCTGACTTAGGACTAAAGTTTAGACAGTTTTTTTTTTATTTACACTTTAAAAAAATAGTATATAAGGCGGTCTTAATGCAAAAAACATTCTCAACCAGTCAACCTTGGGGCCATGCGGAGAACATGATGCAATAAAGAACTTTGAACATTGAACTTTTGAGATGACACGGACTGTGTAAGAAGAGAGAAAAAAAAACGTTTCAATTATTTAAGCAATTACAACTAATAAAAATAAACTTACATTAATAATAATAATGCCTATATCTCTATCTGTGTTTGCCCTACAATCACATTTCGCTATGTTAAAAGGTACATTTCTAAGCTATTTCACCCAACAGAAGCCTTAGCAATAAAACACTCAGTCATATGCATACTTATCTAGACGGGCTCGTAAACAAATCCGGGATTCCCCTGATTGATTTTATCTTCCAAATAAGTCATATATCGAGCGGAGTGTTGGCCGTAAACTGGTTTAGTGTCTGCAAGGCACCTCCACAGTGCATGTAGAAATAGTAGGTTAAGTCTGATGCAGCAAGCCTTTAATAAATGCAACATGTACGCAATATAACCGAAAATGCTGTTGAACTTACAATATTAGATAAATTAATTCGTGATATTATTTATTTAAATAAATATCATTAACATTGTATTATAAAGGCTTCGCAAAACCTTTTAAAAGGTTTGACTGCGAGTTCATAGTGACACTCTGGTTATATATAATATTACATATTACTTAATAACTCCTACTAATAAATTAAATAACATAAATAAAATGTTGCTAACAATAAACTGTTAGATCATGGAAGATTTGAGATCAAATTGTCGGTGAATTAAATTGTCAATGATGTCGGTGAATTAGATCGTGAGTGTCTTTAATGAGTAATATAAGATTTGGTTTATCCAAATTCTGCCGGTGTATTTTATCATCATCATCATATCATCATCATCAGCCTATTGCAGTCCACTGCTGGACATAGGCCTCTCCAAATACTCGCCACTTAGGTCGATCCTCGGCTTCTCGCATCCAGCTCCTGCCGGCTATTATACATATAATTAATTCCCATTTATTGTTGCGAAATAGTACTTATCAGAGTTGCTCTGAAAAGAGATTTATGAATTTGATAAACAATCTAGTACAATCATCGCACTTACATAAAATTTCGTCAATAGTTTAAAGAAATAATCTTATCTGAAAAGAAAAACAACATTTCAAGCTATAGTTTTCGCTTAATAAATTACATTCTTCAAATTACTTGCAATCAGTTACAATACGTTTAGCAATCATACTAAATAAATTGTAGTAATTAAAATTATTAGTGAAAACGACCGTATTTTGTATTTAAAATTATGTCATCCGAAACTGGCACTACTTGACGCTTTGAAATCTTAAAAAAAAACTACTCAAATTCAACTCAAAACAAGCGGAACAAAGGGTGATGAGCTTTATTTACATCCACAGTATTAGAGATTTATTAAATTAAAATTTGAAAGTGGCAGAAGATTCATAAACTCACCCGTACCTACCCAGTCACACAGTTACGCAATAAATATCACGTTAGTTACCGTTCCTATGATTAAAGTTAAAATGCAACGAATAAGCCCGCAATCCCGATCTGTTTATTACGTAACAAAACTTTGACTCTACCTTCTACTTCATATTTTTCTATGTTTATTATTTTTGAATACTAGGAACGCACACACACAAACAAAAGACATAATTTTTCAAGTTTAAATACTGATTTAAAAAACCATTTGTCAGGAGCAAAAATTCCTGTTTTTTTTTGTCAAACTATTAAAAATTCTTTGATTATTTCGTCACAGGTGCTGAAGCAGCTTACTGCTTCCAATTGAACTGTGGCGAGTCCGTTTAAGAGGCTGGATACCATACCGATTGTTGGACTTTATTTTATGAGACGTAAAAGCTGATTTCTCTTATTGAAGCATACTCAGACTGAGGGTTTGGAACAGTGTGAACAGGTTATTATAGGATTACCGAGCTGGTAACAGTTCCATAGTTATCTTTCATTAACTTTTAGCTATAAATTGTTTGAAAATGTGAAGAAAACTTTGTGATAAGTAATCATAACGTTAAAATATTCTTTACAGCTTTATAGTAGAATCAGTAAAATCAGTTTTGTTTCGGCAAATGGCGCTTTTACACGACCTAATTTTAACCTGCAGGATAAGTGTGGTAAAGTTCTAAGAAGAAACTGATGACTATTGACAGCTTCCTTTTTAGGGTTCCGTACCGAAAGAGTAAAAAGGGGACCCTATTACTAAGACTTCGCTGTCTGTCCGTCTGTCCGTCGCTCTGTCACCAGGCTGTATCTCAAGAGCCGCAATAGCTAGACAGTTGAAATTTTCACAAATTGTGTATTTCTGTTGCCGCAATAACAACAAATACTGAAACCAAAAAAAAATTTTTTAAAAATATATATAAAAAAAATATTCCCATACAACAAACCCGTTTTTTGGCCTTTTTGGTACGGAACCCTTCGTGCGCGAGTCCGACTCGCACTTGGCCGGTTATTAATAATTATGTTTACAAAAATATAATATGACAGTTCGAGAAATACGATTGTTCATTTGTTCAATCAGTTGTTCACTCGAATATCGTTCTTCTACCTTCACTTCATTATAGACCATTGAATATTTAACAAGTGAATCAAAAGAACAAATTTTTAATTGGATATGTTAAGGCGTTTCCTCGTGATTGAGTAACGTACATCCAAATTATCACATTTATCACTATAAGCAACGAAATAGACGGCAGAATCTTTTGGTAATACGATTATCGGTTCAAAAGCCCCCGGCCGCTACACCGCATCAGCTGTCGCCGGAGCCTGCGAGTGACGCCTCATTACATTCCTTTGTGCAGCGTGTAGCGACGGCGTTTAGGAATTAACGCCTTTATGCAGAAAAACATTTTAGACGATCACGTTCCGACATTACAAGGGGGTAAAGGTGTTTCCATATTTGGTACATTTTGAATGATTTTTATAGTTGATTAGATTTTAGGAGCGCAAAATAGTTTTAGTATTGTAAAGTGATAGTTTTGTAAATTATTAATACAAAAACTTTAATTGACAAATAGGACGAAATGAGAAACTAGATTTGGTCATTGATTATTTTAAGCAACCAAAATTATTAGTTTATTTCGTGCTTTTAGGGTTCCATGTCTCAGAAAGTAAAAAACAAAGCCCTTGTTAGGATAACTTAGTTGTCCGTCATATACACAAACAAACTCACATTCACATGTTTAATATTAGTGGGGATAATGATTTCTTATAGATATAGGTACTGTTTTCTTGAGTTTACGCGAACAATATAAATTGAAATGAAAGATATATTTATGGATAAATGTACGCGTTTATTTTAGATTTTACTCGACGTTTCGATCACCGTTCATGGTCACGGGCAGACTGACTTCTTATAGACATATTTTTTTGAAAAATTGACATGCTTTTAAAATCAGCATTGATATTAACATTTAAAACGGGATAGTTGTGTTGTTATTGTTATATTTTTAAGGCTTAATGGTGCAGACAACAGCATGTCAATCTACCACAAAACGTCAAATTTTCTCAATTGATATTGATCTCTACTCGTTGGACTTAAAGTCGAAAATCAATTGAAATCGTTGGACTTATTCTTATATTCTTAATATATTACATAAACGTAATATTACAACTAAGTCCTTGAATAAATATTCACCTAATAATCTCTTGCAAAAGGCAGTTAAGAGTTACAGTTAAAGTAATGAAATTAAATAAAGTGACTTTGATGACTTATAAAATAGAATTTCTACTTAATATTCAACACTCAATCTATACAGTCGACACTTCCAAATAAGGATCACAGTTCCATTCTATAACCGAATAATTGCTCCATACAAAATTACCCTTTATTGACAAGGGTGCTTCTAACGCTAAATACAAAATTGCTTTGGCACCATCCTCAAATGCTTTAGACGACTTTCTATCTTCACGACAAGATAAACTACCAGGGTTGACACAGTTAATCACTACACCCCTCTCACTCCACTCCCTATGTTGCAAAAATGTCACAGCATTTAGGGCAACTTTGCTAACCGCATGAACATTCATTCCCCATCCTAGAGTTTTGTCTTCACCTCTTCTTGCTGCCGCTTCGTACTCTTGAAACACTTCGACCAATTCGTCTTCAGATAACAACGGGTCGCTTATTCTTTCTCTGATTCTTTCATTTTCAATAGTCGCCAACAGCCCAGCTGGACCAGACACGTTGACTACCCTAGCATTTTCTGTCAAAAGTGGATAGAGCAACTTCCCAAAATTTATGTATCCGTAAAAATTCACACCTAATGCTTTCCTCACTTTCTCCGCGTGTGACATTCTCTTCTGTGGCACGAAGTCTGTGACGTTTATCAGTAAGTCTATCCTTTCTTCTTCATCTTGGATGTAATGCCTCAGTTTTATGATTGTCTTCGTATATGTTATGTCCATTTGTATATGATGCAATCGCTTTTCATGTTTCTTCAGTGACTTCAATATGTTGTAACCTAAAGTTTCTTCTTCGGTTGTGAAATATATTTTTCCTTTGTATACGTCGCCTAGTTTTTTCAACACTTGATAACCTAAATTGCCGGCAGCGCCGACAACTAAAGCGACGTTAGACATGGCTGAAACTGAACTACTTATCAGATATCGGTGCTGGTCCATCAGTCCGGATTGTTATCGTTAAAATGACATGTGACGGTTGAGCAAATATGATAACGGGTGATAAAACTCCTACGCGAGTTTCAGATGAATATAGATCTAGAAAAGTGATGCTGGAAGAATATCTACATAAATATCTCAAAGTTGAAAGATTTGTATTTGTAATTTATGTATTTTTGAAGGAAAGAAACTATATGATCTATTAAGATCAACTTTGTTTTTGTGTTGGTTTAAGTGTTAATAACTACTCATAAGATAGTTAATGTTTTTGTAGTTATCCCTTAAAGGAGCTGAAAGGCGAGTGGATATATACATGTATGGAGAAACTATATCTCTCCTCTTCTATAAAAAATAACATACTATGGTGATCGCAAATATATGAAATGATCTACAAAGAGCTTAGTATAATCAAAAACGCGTTACCCGGAGTGCGCTATAGCCGCTTACCACAGAGCGGGCATTTAATATTTTAAAATATAATAATGAATCTCTATTTTCGTATTAACGTGTACGTGGCAGTAGTGCGATAATTAAATTAGCTTCGAAATATTTACATGTAATTTAAATTGATAATTTTCACATCATAATAATGTTAAGTAGGTAAGTACTTATAATTCAAACGAAATTGAATTACAAATGTTATTTAAATTTACGAAATCTTAAGGAAATTTTAATATAGATAAATAAAAATTTGTAAATCATAACAGCATTCTAAAGACGGTGGCTGACAGGTACACATCGCATATATGGAAAAGTATGGTAAGGAGGGTAATCTAATGAGAGTTCTTTTTTTTTATTTCTTTTTTGATCACCCCTGTTAACAATTTATTTTTCTATGTCCTTTAATCTAACATTAGTTTTTTTTTTCGTAAGTTCTTATTTTAATCCGCCATGAATTGTACCATCAAAAATTGTTCGAAATAAATGCCTTTATTTATTTATAATCATCATTTCATTCACTTAATATTTTATTATCTACTGATATGAATTATAACGATCATGTGTTAGGAGTGAGTACTGATTAAAATGCCCATAGTACACAGTAGTAATTAAATACTATTGTGGTATTTTGATAAGATATGAGATATTGAAACTTACTACTTTATTTAATAAACGTACAATGACATTGCTGAGTTGACTAGTATTATAGAAAATACTCACTTCAATGCAAATTAAAAAGTGTTTCTTACTTTAGTTTTATAATTGAAATCTGTTTTCATTCAAGCTTTATTGGAACTTAGAATAGGCACAGAAAGTAGTTGCCGTCAGCATTTGTCTGTCTGATATCTTATTTAGTTAAATATTTTTTTGATTTGAAATCAGGGTAGATAGCCTTAAACCACAATCTATTCAGAGTACTATTTTCGGCAATACTTTTTATCTTTCTGTACGTTTATGTAAGTTACCTTTCAAATCCATGCAGATTAAAATTTTATTTAATTTTAATCATTTTGATCACCAATTTAGAAATTGTTGAACATCAAAACGAACGGACCATACTTTCTTATTGTATGCCTTTAAAAAATCAACAAATCTTGATATTGCTTAACTATGTAGTGAATAAAAGTGTACATAAAAAAGCTTTACAATAATTTAGTTTCAACAGCACAGACCAGCAATTCACTTGTTCCGTAGCACAAAGGGCTGGATGTATAGCCATCGATTCACGGATCCTGCTTCGAGCACTGACTAATTGAATTTTGTTAATTAGCAAAGCAAGTAGTCAGAACGCAGAAGCAAGGATTCCTTCTTTGTCTAAGTACAGTTTAAAATGATATAGTGGGCTCAGTTCCCAGAAACAACGTTCGACAATGCCTAAACTAGAAATATACTTTACTCATTTAGTTACTGATTAAATAAGTAAATTTCATCATTTCCAAACTATACTCCTTTGTAATCAGTAAAGTTGTATGCACAATTCCTTAACTGAATATTTCGAATGCTTCGTATTCGTATTTTCAACAAATTACCACTGTCAATTGCTGAACTCCCAGTACATAAACTCAAATCATATCAAAGTTGTTTTAATGAAAAAGGGCTATTATACTATTAATGATTATATAAATGATAGGAACGTTTGGCTTTAAATTGCCCCAGCTCGCACTGGCATATATCTTATGTAAACATGTTTATTTAAAAAGAGGCTGACAATAGTGACAGAGTTTCTTGCGCTGCTTCTTCTCGGCACTAGCCCACATTTGTCCCGAAGCAGTGGTAGGATTAAATATTGGGACGTGTAAAAGCGCCTCCAGGGGCCTATTAACTTAAGGTGGGACTAGAACTCACAACCATTCGCTTGCAGGTCGACTGCTCTAACCATTGAGCTACCTAGACATTTTCTGTATTCGCCAACGAATCCATTCAAGGCTTTACGCTGTAAGCTTGCGGAGACGTTGCTGTAAACATTTGGTGCTATACTCATTATAAGCCAGCACTACAACACTAGTATATAGCATTAAATCGCTCGTCCATGAAAAAGACCGTCATTAAGACACTTTTCCAATGACATCTTTGTGTAAATCCTCTCATGCCGTAAGTCTGAAGCAGAGGCGACAACGCCTATATCTTCATATGCGAAGTCAACATCTGCACAGGAGGAGACCTAGTATCCCAGTGGAATTTATGGAAGCGCACTACGTCTGAGAGTGGATCACCTGTTGCATACTTAATATGAGCTAGCCAGCCGCATATTTATTATACTTACTCGTACTATACATCCACTGTATATAATTCTTAGAGTGAAGTTCTCCAGCAAACTATACAGGGAGATTTTGTTGCGACAGACATTGTAAAGATGTAGGATTCTCCTTACAAAGCCAGTTTTATTTAATTAGAGCCAGGTTTTACTTATCTTTTACTAGCTTCTTGCCTTGACTAGTTTAAATGAAGGTTCAAAGTAAATGCACAGTTTCATCAACCTTTTGAAATTTCTACCATTTACTGCTATATTTTAAGGTTTTTTCGATATGTTTTACGATATGCTTAATTTGTTTGCAAAATGTAGTGAAGTCTCATATTAATGTGACGCGCTTTAGATATTTAAATAAAACCGGCCAAGTGCGAGTCGGACTCGCGCACGAAGGGTTCCGTACCAAAAAGGCCAACAAAACGGGTTTGTTGTATGGAAGCCCCCCTTAAATATTTATTTTATTTTGTTTTTAGTATTTGTTGTTATTGCGGTAACACAAATACATAATTTGTGAAAATTTCACCTGTCTAGCTATCGCGGCTCTTGAGATACAGCCTGGTGACAGAGCGACGGACAGACGGACAGACGGACAGACGGACAGACGGACAGACAGCGAAGTCTTAGTAATAGGGTCCCGTTTTTACCCTTTGGGTACGGAACCCTAAAAATTACACACCAAACAAATTTAATATACAGGGTGAAATTTTAACCACTTTCCAAAATTTTTATAGGCGTTCAGTATCGTATTTAAAGCCTATTTATGAAGTAAAAAATGTAAATCAAGTTGTCATCCGAAAATATTTTTTGCGATATAGTTTTCAATTTTTACGGTCCTAGACCTGTTAAGGTATAAAGGGATAATCAAAAGCTTATAAATAGTAGGTACCATAATGAATGAATGAGATGCGCAACGCGTAAAAAAAGTGTTGCTAGACGGCCGTATCAAAAGTTTTTAATTTTTGGCGGACATTTTCTAAGTGCTTTATCTTAACAATTTTGTACTGGGCTATACCAAAAGAATAAATACGTCAATTTATTTTTGTCTCGCAGATTGATATATTAAAATTTGGAAGGTGGTTAAAATTTCATCCTGTATAGCAAAAATACATTTAGAGCTGTAAAATTTAGGTGGTTTCATCGCTAGAAGCGATCTTCCAGACAACCTTCAGGTAGGTAGAATATTGTTGAATTAGAGTATAGAGGGACAGGCGGTGGAGATTTGAAATGACGTGAACATTACCGAAATAAATAGATATAAAATCAAATACATGATACTAAAATACAGTATTCAATGCATAACTTATTCATCTACTGTATTATTTTAATTATACTGAGTTTAACGAAACTTGTCGTAAGGTGCTGCCATTAAAACAATAGCACTGCCCCATCTCTTCCTACGGGTGTCGTAAAAGGCGACTAAAGGAGTATTGCCAGGAGAAGACGGGCAGAAGCGTCTTCTCTATACCATTGGCCAAATCCGCCTGCCAAGCAAAAAAATCAACCTTTTCGAGAAGCCCATGTCCATTGGCCAGCAATGGACTGATTCTACAAACAAAAACATAGAAGGGACTACTAAACCCATGTGCTGCCCCATTGATTTAATTTTATTACTTCTAAACAAAATCAATTCTCAAAAAACTAGATCAGTATTAGTTACCTTAGCAAATTACCTCTGGTATTTATTGAATCACTGTTATCTGCTTTTCATTCTGGCATTCTTTCGTATTGCACATTATTGCTTAAAGCGGCCGCTTTTGGAGTAAGCGACAAATTCGACTTTATAAACAACTAAATGAAAACTTTATTTGATATTTTAGCAACTTAATTGCACTTATAATATCAGTATATAAACTTGAAAAATGTTGTCTCAGGCGGGACTCGAACCCGCATCTCCTCGCATGCCGGGCGGGCGCCATACCATTAGGCCACCGAGACACTGCGACACGGCGCGAATTTTTCAAGCATATTCTTACGCTGTGAGCCAGCGTTGTTTCATCAAATGTTAGGAGTTTGCACCCTTAACACCCGAAAGAAACATCTTTGCAGATGTTTGACAGTCAGTTAAGATGAAACAGCTATTTATATACTTTATTTGATATTTTAGCAACTTAATTGCACTTATAATCTATATATCTATATATATAAAAATGAAAACTGATTTAATGACTGACTGACTGACATATCAACGCACAGCCCAAACTACTGGGATTTAAAATCTGAAAATTTTCACGGTGCTTCCTTTTATAGTGTAGGTGAGCACTAAGAAAGGAATTTTGGAAATTCCGCCTCTAAGGGGGTAAAAAGGGCCCCATAAGTTTGTATGAAACTCCTTCAGTTTTGAAGCTAAGTCGATGAAAATTGGTATCCAGCTACCTGATTAGAAATTATGAATGACGTCTTTCAGGATTTTTGAAATTTTAATCTTAAAGGGGATAAAAAATGGGGGCAAAGTTTGTTCGGTTCCGCGTCATATCCATACTCTTTACATATTTATACTCTCTGACTTTACTTAGTTTGTTATGACATTCAATGTGTCAATCAGAAAATAAATATCATTTCTTACAAATAGAATAGTATTATTTTAGAATTTAATAATAGGCGCCCAAATGGATGAATTAACTAAGTTAAAACGTACACGAACTTCATTAAAAGGCTGCATTATAAAATTTGGCAGCCAGATACAAACCCTACGAGAAATTTCTGATTATGAATTAAAATTAGTGAGTGACCAGCAATGATATTTAAAAAGCATAGATAGGTTATGCCCTTACAAAACTATGGAAATATATGTGCCGCTTGCGAACAACTGCACACATGCGTAATTCTTATTTTGTCCTTGTCATACTCGTGAAAAGAACAATTACTTTCTCTTTCATGGATTTGAAAAGACGTCACAATTGTGACGTTTTAGGGACGCATATTGAGAGCGCATGTAACATATCTATTACTTTTTAAATATCATTGGTGACCAGTGACAAAATTAAATGTACAAAATTACCAAGAATAATTTGGAAGAGATACGACAACAAATAATTAAATTACTGTGGGTCACAGTAGAAAAATGAAATTGAAGGAAAAAATAACCTTCAAGAAATTACAACACAGCTTAAACTGAAACTGCAGAGTTTGAATTCGATAGTACGAAACAATTCCATGTATGCAGAAGGTACTGAGGAGCAAAGGTCGGCCACAAACAAACCTTAGGACATCTAAATTGAACTCAGTACCATTCCCCAAGGACGAAACATTCAAAAACATCATTAAACGGTTGGATACTTACTTAAAACTGAACAGATGTGATGATATCGATACAAGGAAATACACGTTTCTAACATCTTTGAGCCCAGAATTACATCAGAAAACGTATTATATTATATTTATGTGCTCAACGGGACCCTTGTGAGTTAGTTAAAATTCAGTTAGTAAATGATCAACAACTCAAAATTGGACAGATTACTAAAAGATTTTTAAATAGTGTTTGACGGAACTCTTGTTTGCATATCAAACTATAAAGCTCAATTAGTGCTTCAAGAAAATGTGACACCTATTTTCATCTAGACGTATTCCATACGCCCTGAAGGACAAAGTTGACGGAGAAATAGGAGGCTTTGAAACGAAAATTTTGACGAAACTTGATAATTCCTATTGGCTGTCTTATCTATATTTAGGAACATATTCAGAAAATAAATAACAGTACTTATAAATAGAATGGTATTATTTAGAACTCAATCATTTTTGTTTACCTATACGGTAGAGACAAATGTTGGGAAATCGAAAAAAGTGTGTAGAATAAAATTGGTAAGTGAATTTATTTATTTGTACAACCAACACTACAATATACGTATAATAAAATTCCTTTACATGCTATATGCATGCAAAACTTAAAGTAAGTAAAAATGGAATAGGTAATCAATTATTAAATCTTAAAAACTACACTGTTGTACCTCATGAAATTATCAACTATATTAAGCAGTACAAAAAACTGGGCATAGACCCGTATCTCAGGCAGAATAAGATAAGTGTGTTGCAATAACACTGAGCAGCTAACCGGTGGATTAAATCAATATAGACTGGTAGACCATTTGAAAAGCTTCCGTTTATTCTGGTTTGCTGTACTTGGCCAAAGTGTATGAACAAAAGCGGTGATTTTTCAAAAGTGTATCTACGAGGAAAGTGTATTTTAGAGGAGATGATTTGATAAACTTCTATTTAGTAACGATTTTTATTTCTATGACGCAAAGCTTTTAAGGCATAGTTTGTTTATTGAACCTTCCTATCTAACGCATCCAAATGGAATTTTTATTTAATTTTCACCATATTTAAAAAAATACACTTTTAAAACATGAAAATAGAACGGTCAGAAAAAAAATAACCTTACTTCATAATTCCGTGTTGTTTAACTTAAGAATAGCTACCACCATTCACCCACTAATAACAGTGGCAGTAGTAATTAATTATGTTTCGCTGACATCATTGAAGCTGAAGAAATAAGTAACAATTTAAAGATACAGTGGTCAGTACAGACGAATCAGTTCTCTATCCTGTAAAGTTTACCAGTTATCCTCTACCAGTACTCCCTGAGATTAGTGCGTTCAAACAAACAAACAAACTCTTCAGCTTTATAATATTAGTATAGATGTTGTATTTTGTAATGTTGTTTATAAGTTGTGAAAAACGGTGGAAAATTATGTGGTTGATTATTTGTGTTTAATATCAAATTGAAGTACTTGAAACTTCGTCTATCGATCATGAAGGGAGAATGTCATAGGACTGCCTTTTCCAGAGCTCTACACCGATGCTGGTACTACACCGTCTAAGTCCGACGTCCACCGTCCGATCTAGGTCTTTTATCCAAACGTAGTATGCAAGCAAATTGTCTTTGTAAAATAGCCTTTTTATCAATATACTGATTTAAACTTTCATGGTCACTATCACTAGAGTTATTTAATTCGGGGTTTATACCATGTACCTTATTTAGAACTGAGAGTTCTCCCGTGATCATGGCGCTTGCAACAGTGCCGAAATATCGGAAACTCATAATAAATAAGGTACATGGTATAAACCCCGAATTAAATAACTCTAGCCTTTTTATCGCTTATGGATCGAGAAAAATGGATTTACCTACTTGATTGGAAACTAAGAATTTGGTTTTTTACACAGGGCCACTTCTTCCGGGCTCTACGCCAGTTATTCGAATAAAGCCTTGCAAGCTGCTTTGAATGGTTTGTTTTACTACAGCATTGACAGTTTTTTAAGCTTCAAATGATATTGTACTTCAGATTTCAGATTTCATGCAAACAGATGTGGTGCGAGCTCGCTTGGACCACGATACGCTAGGAGAACCAACACCGGATCCCTAAAACAATAGTATAAATCGGCCCCTTTCATCTAACTATTGTATCAACGGGCCCCGGTAAGCCGGCAACGACGTATTGGCTCCCACTAAGTGCCCACCACCACCTCGCTCGAGATGGCCACCCCCGGCACCGTAGGCAAAGGAAGTCGAGGAAAAAAGTGAAGGAGAGAGGGTTGAGTCACGACGAAAACTGTGTAACAGATAAAATACCACGCGCGCGAAGCCGCGGGCATCAGCTAGTATCAGTATATAAACTTGAAAAATTTTGGTATGGCGCCCGCCCGGCATGCGAGGAGATGCGGGTTCGAGTCCCGCCTGAGACAAAATTTTTCAAGTTTATATACTGAAACTAAATGAAAAGTTTACTGTGATTCAATAAATACTTGAGGTAATTTGCTAATGTACCTAATACTGTTCTATATAGGTTCTTGAGAATTGGTTTTGTTTAGAAGTAATAAAATAAAATTAATTGGAGGCAGCACATACCTCTAGTCTGTAGTCCCCTTAAGAAGTTCTGGCGCAAGGAAATCACATTTACTATCAACAAAACAGATTATGTTACGATCGAAAACTTTTGGTAGCAACTTCTCAGCGATTGTGGAGTACGTCTGAAATTAAACTCGCCGGTTGTTAGGCGGTAACTTCGTTTATCTGTTTCAAGGTGTGAATTGTATTGCAATTGTCTAGGTTCCGAGTTCAAGAAGTTTGACGTTCCCGTCGCCATCTAGTCAAGTTGTCCACTACTGCGAGTAGATGGTAGTGGAATAAATTACTTTTGAAGGAATGAATAAAAAAAATATTACGCACCAATTTGAAAACCTCCTTTGGTTTTCATACATATTCATATATACATAGTATACATACATAGTCTTCATTTTGTCCGCGAACCAAAATCGCTGGCAATACCTAGTCATTCCTTAAATATAGTTAAATGCCCAATAGATGTCAAATGTATGAAAATGACATAAGCTTACGATCGTTCGATCGTTTGTTAATGTCGTTTTCATACATTTGTTATCTATTCGTCTCGCGAAAACGATATTACAAAGCCACTTGTCGGGCACCGTAACCGAATCGTATCACAATCGTAATTGAACGACAGATTTCGACAGTTCTAGTATGGGCTAAATGTCAAAATCGTCCAATTCAATCACGATCGAACTGCGATTCGGTTACGCGAATAAGGCCCCTGGACTACGAAATCCTATCAAGACAGTGTTTCGTATTATTAAAATAAGTTCTATGCACCTCAGTATTGGATCATTTGAAAGGCCATCTTCCGACTTCATCTGGCATTCGGATCTCGACTAAGTGGGAGCTACCAAGTTAGACAGTTAACGAATGCAAGCGAGGAGCCGACAACTTTTTAACAAGCTTCCTTTGACTACTCGCCTTCAGTTATTGAAAACTGTGTTCATATAACAACATTTGTCCTCTTATAGTTTATTACTTGTTTATACAAATCAAACGCAAATTTTCCACGCTACAAACACGATAACTATGCCCCCATTATTGAAACTGTAGTCAATTGATACACCGTTATCACGACAATGCCAATTTGAGTTTAGTAGGAATTTGATATTAGCGACATGAGAAACAAGGCAAAGTTTGACGTTAGATAGGTACACCATGAAAGTTCCTACAGGAAGTGATTATGTTACTTACGTACTTATGTGTGTACTCATGTATTTTATCTTTAAGACTTACGCACACCAGGTAGGTACTAACACTCGCATATATTCAAACTTTGTGTTTCAGCATAGTTTGAGTGTGTGTGTGTGCACGCGAGCCCACACACACTCACAACCACGCAGGCACACACATATAGGTTTAAAGACATTTATTTAAATAACCGGCCAAGTGCGAGTCAGACTCGCGCACAAAGGATTCCGTACCAAAAAGGCCAAATAAACGGGTTTGTTGTATGGAAGCTATTATTTACCAAATAATTATTAAAAATATATTTTTTTAACAATGTCTGCAACATTTATAAGTTGTAGGCCGTCAGTTTTAAAGTTATCGGCAGTCGCTAGTAAATTATAAAATTCAATATCAAAACAAATCCTTTAATTTCAAAACTTTATCCTAGATATCCCGAAGGATAAACAAAGTAGAAAACCTAGTAACTGTTAGCTCCAACCAAATACTAATATCTGGTACAGAATAAATCTATGCTTTCCACTAGCTGATACCGCGAACTCGCCCGCTCAAAGGGCCGATAAATATTTATTTCGCTCAAAATTTGTCGCCATTGATATTTTTCAATCTCTTCCTGCATAACCCCAGTTTGTTTACGCTAGTATTTGGATCAAACTCGACTTGAATTTGCTTTGCTATTCCATACACCCTTCCAGTAATCATGGAATCCAATACATATTTATTTGCGCTTTGAAGTGAGAGATATATGTGTAATATGGAAGATTGCAAGCTAAGCCGTAGATATTCCGATGTCTAAAAACGTTGACGAAGGTCATTAGCTATAGGCTCGGAACTTACTGCGATGCGAATTGATGTTAAAATTTTCAACCGACAAACAAAAATATGAGCAATAGTCATAAAGTAATTTTATAAAAAATATGTTATTGTGTATATAATGTTATTTATTGTTGTTATAATGTTATAGTTGCTACGCCCTCCACAGCGTTCTTCTTCTTCTAAAATCTTTATATATATAATTCTTCTGTGAGTGTGTATGTCACTGAACTTCTCTCAAACGACTGGACCGATTTTGATGAAATTTTTTGTGTGTGTTCAAGGGGATCTGGGAATGGTTTAGATTCACAATTTTGTCGGGGATAATGTTAGGTGTAGTCCAACCCTAAATTTTTTTTTATTTTTTAGACAAAATTTTTAATTTCTATTTTTTTATGATACAACATAAAAAAATACATACAATCTTAAATTTTTACCCTTTTATCACCAACCCCTATTTTTTAATAGCCATTTTAGTAATTTAATCATTTTTCATCCCGCTCGATAACTGATCAATTATCGTCTTTTTTGTAAGGGTAGGGTAGGGATAGGAAAGGGTTTAGGGTAGGGGTGGGGGTAGGGTAGGGGTAGGGTATGTGTAGGGTAGGGTAGGGTAGGTTAGGGGTAGGGTAGGGGTAGGGGTAGGGGTAGGGTAGGGATAGGGTAGGGGTAGGGTAGGGGTAGGGTAGGGGTTATAAAATATATACAACCCTAAATTTTTACCCTTTTACCACCAACCCCTATTTTTTGTTAGCCATTTTAGTAATTTAATCATTTTTATGGCAAAACAACGTTTGCCGGGTCAGCTAGTTCTTTTTATATATATTTATTACCACCTTATTAAAGTTATGTGACACGCGATAAAGGATTTAAATTTGAATTTGAATTTGAGGAGGTTGTGAATTTCTGCTTTTTTTATTTTTGTTTGACATAACATTTCACCAGGTGGATCGAATTAAATGTTCTTTTGTTCACTTAAAGTTTGAAATAATCCACGCCGTAACCTAGAAAATTAGGGTTTAAAAGTCTTCAAAAAGCAATTTTATAACAAAAACAGCGAAAAAACGAAAATTGCAATAATGCCACGAATTCCTAATCAAACAAAAAATCACCGTAAATCATCAAAATTTGGTGAGATATAACATTTCACGCTTCTAGTCACTTCTTTTTTAAAATAAATAAATAAAAGCAATTATTTCGAACAATTTGATGGTACAGTTGATAGTGTATTAAAATTATGAAAAGTAAAGTTATCATTTTGTTTTACAATTATTTTTTCTCGCTAGTTGTCACAGAGTTGAGTGACTCAATACTAACATTATCTCACGACCCCTCTCCCGGTGGGCTCATTATTTCGGCAAATGTAATAAGCGTTTGCGTTTTCACATTTGTTTGTATGTACTGCGCCTGTGTCAATTTATGCGGCCTTTGTGCGGGTGTCCCCTTTGTGTAGCTTTTCGAGTTGCATGTTTGATTTTTTCATTACAAAAAAAAAAGAAGACACAAAGCCAATGTTCAGAGGGCTTTGAATAAAAGTAAGTATTTCAAGGATATCTGGAATGTGTGGTGCCAGCTCATGACACTAAAAGTCTAAAAAGTAAAGTAACAACCCATTTTCGCTCACTGTTGAGCACGGGTCTCTCTCCTTTTTAAGAAAAGGGGTTAAGGCCTTAGTTCCACCACGCTTGCCTAGTGAGGGTTGGTTGACAGCAAGGGCAACGTTGTGGCAACATCATGCATCACCCCGTTGTTGGACGTTTTTCAAGCCGCCCGAAGGCCTCAAACAGGGTTTAACGACTGTTATCTCACGATAACAGCCGGGACCAAAGACTTAACGTGCTCTCCAAAGCACCCATGCCACAAACTGTCACCCATCAGTGATCGCTCCCGTCGTTGCTTAACATCGACAGACACAGAAACAGACAGTGACAGAAACTGATCACGAACAAGCATTGGGTTATGAGCGCTTCATGACATGACACTATGACACACCATGACCCTATTAAAATTAGTATTTAAATAGGAACCTATATAGCATTAGATTTTCTTAGCTCGTACTTGATTAAACCTTTTGTAAATTTATTTAAAAGAAGGCTGACAATAGTGACCGAGTTTCTTGCGCTGCCTCTTCAAGGCACTAGCTCAGACTTGTCCCGAAGCAGTGGTAGGTTTAAATGTTGGGACGTGTAAAAGCGCCTCCTGGGGCCTATTTGCTGAAATATAACTGATTTCACATGAATAGAATAGCACCTCACTTCCAATTGGCTGTGGTAAGAGGTGACTAATAGGGTATACAAGAAGAAAAGACGGACAGCAGCGTTCTCTACACCAATGGTCAAACTGCGACCGTCCACCCGACTGGAAGGCGTGACGTTTATGGGAATTCACCTGGGTGGGATGATGATGATGATATCAAGAATTGTGTGAATTGAGCTAAGCAAGATTATTGCTGCCAATTCAAACTTTATCAGGGTTTTATTGAACTGCATTACGTTACACAATATGCTGTCATAGTGTATTATAAAAATGCTACAGCAAATTTGAAATCCTTTAAGCTACTACATTTGGTTTATTGCATGACTACACCTGTCGATTATTTGTTTGACACTACCTCAAAATGTTAAACTTATTTGAAGGTTTTCCTAGGCACAATGTTTTAAGTTGTTGATACCAATGTACATGCTCGGAATGACAATTAGGAATTTCACTTTACAAACATTTTGAATTGAGGATTGAATCATTACCTACATACTCTTCTCTGCCCGAAAGCATTAAATAAGCGCCTAGTAAATTTGCTTTTAGGAAACATGTTAGGTCTTATTACATACGTAAAATGCAATCATCGTCATAAACTCTGCTTTCACTAAATTCGTCGCCATCTGTTCTATTTATAATTTTTTTATTTTATTACATAGTATTGTATTATTGTAATCATCATTAGTATGTAGTTTATATTATGTATATTGCTGTTGTATATATGTAGTTTATATTACGCGTTTTTTTTTTTAGTTCCTTCTGATCTTCTTTTTTTTTATCAAATGTAAAGTTTTTTTTTTGTTTTAAATATCGCACTGCCTACAAAACATTTCTGTTTGACCCAAAGGTCTGACTGGTATAGAATGCCATCTGGCATTAAGTCCACCTTTTGTACATTTTACTAATTTGTGCAATAAAGTTTAAATAAATAAATAAATAAATACTAGTTACTAAAGCCAATTCTACCCTGAAGCTGAATACATAGCGTGGAATTGCTGTCTTGTCCTTTCTTACTTACTTTAGGGATAAAAATTACAACATTAAAATGTCTAAGAAGCACTTTCCATCAAAATACATAAAACTTTTATGATCGTACAAAAAATTACATATTTCGATACATGTCCAGTCCCATAGCTCTAAAAACTTTTCGTACCCAAACCATAGACTTAATATACTAAGCCTTAGACCTAAATATTATAACCCCCAAACGCAAACCTTCATGAATCAAAGCTAAACTTACAAAGTCGCGAAAATCGAATCGATAAAAAACCCAACAGATATCCTACCGCGGCATTACCAACCTAATAAAACGTCGTCAGTACCTCAATCCCGCAGACAATAGGGACTGATGCGTTCAATTATTGTTAAAAGCCCCTTTGAGGCATTACATGAATCAATACCTTGTTAAGCGGCAAGCAGAATAATAAACATGATACGACATGCGTTGTACGAGAGGCTACAGTCAAAACTTGATGGAGTAATCTAACTATTCATCTAGTATACAGCGTATCAGGTAAGGTGTAACCAGCTGAAACCAAGGCTTATTATACCATTTACCTAACATTCTGTATATAGTATTACACAGGGTAATTGCAAGAACGTTAATTAAATATTACACAGGGTAACATTAATAATGTCAAACTTTTATAAAAAAATGTTACATACTTTATATATACGCTGTTGGTTTTCTAAATAAAATAAAAATAAAATAAAACGTTGAACATACGAAAATAGGGGGCAGGTAGGGGTGGTCCTCTAACTAACTAGCCCAAAATATTTTAACTAGGTCTCAAGATTCTTTTTTAATAAATGTTTTTTAAAATTTTTGGAATTTATGCTTTTGTACCTTCAAACTCAAAAATAAAAAAAAAGGCAGAAAAATCGAAAACAACCGAACGCTGGCCTACAACCGAAAGCCTTGACTTAATTTGACGACACTAATAATGCCCTGAATTGTCATTGTAGGAAAAGTCACCTGGTAAAGAAAGAAACTTTATGGGTTCGTGACGGCACTCAAATTAAGAAAATTTCATTTTAATTAACAATAGGATCACATTTGCTTAGAAACAGTTAAAAATCAAGCATCTGACATTACTTTAAATAAATTGACATTACACTAAATAACGTACAGTAAACGGCAAAAAAAACGTTTTTTTTTTTGTATGGGAGCCCCCCTAAATATTTATTTTATTTTGTTTTTAGTATTTGTTGGTATTGCGGTAACAGAAATACATAATTTATGAAAATTTCAACTGTCTAGCTATCGCGGCTCTTGAGATACAGCCTGGTGACAGAGCGACGGACAGACGGACAGACAGCGAAGTCTTAGTAATAGTATCCCGTTTTTACCCTTTGGGTACGGAACCCTAAAAAACGGCTGCCTATTTTCAATAAGATACTGCATCGCCTTATCCATACTGTGTCAAAGTGGTCATTAATCGTAAGAGGATATTTCTATTATAATAATCTTAAGAGAAATATTTTTTTCCGTCCGATTCTATTAACCTTTGCGCATGGACACGACGAATCGAAAAAAATATCATCCTACTTTCAGTTTTTCTGGGTAATTCTGACGACATAATTTATTTAACCGTATTTAGATTGCTATCAATCAAAATGCCAAACTGATAGATATTGTGTAGGTATCATCAAAACAGATAATGTGATTTAATAATCACATTATCTGTTACGGGGTGTTTTATCGAATCCTAATGGATTTATGGGTATAATATTATAATGGTCATAAAAATTGGGCCTTGAGTTTGATTATTGAATTATTTTTACCAAAATTTATTTTGAATTGGTGATCACCGACGGTCATCATGTTTTACCTAAACCTCGTTTTCTTTTAATACTTTTCACGATGCCATAAAATATAAATAAATAAATGTGGACAACATCACATACATTTTTTCTGATATCAATTTGAATAACTATTTAGAGCACTCGTATTTTTGAAACCAGAAACAACGAAGGTACCACAAACACCCAGACCCGAGAAAATGTAAAAAAACTTTTTTTTTCTATATTGTCCCGTTCGGGAATCGAACCTAGGACCTCTGAGCCGGCGACACCTTGAAAACCGGTGTGTAAGCCACTCCGCCACGGAGGTAGTCAATAAAAATATTTTGTAATTTCACTAACAATAATGTAAAATTAGGTTCAAAACTGTTTTGCAATAAACCGATTGTGAAGTTACAACTCTTTGACTGGCAAGATGGCGAGTAAACATGTTTTGCCAAAACTTGCTGCGAGCAAAGTCATGTCTGAGTTGCTGTAACTGGAATATTTTATTGATTTGGGGTGGTGGGATCTACCTCCTAGTGGTCCACCCTGGGCAACGGCATATTTGGTTTTCTAACCAATGATGACGGCTAACAGATCCTTCTGCGGTGGAAGGCCTCGTAAGAGTCTGCCTGGATCCTACCTTCCTGCCGGAGTCCAGCGCCAAACAGTTTTTTTGTGTCCCTATGGTGTGTGGGAGAACCAGTGCCACTTTCTGGGTGAGCTCGCTTCACCTTAACCGTAGAGTTAGGTATGTAGTCAAGAGCGAGCACAATGTTTGTAAAAAAAAAAGTTTATAAAAAAATAACGCTCTATCATCCCACTGCATTGCAAACGCTCTATCATAAAGATACCCTAGCAATGATGGGTATAGGTGCCATTCACGCTTGCCAAATGCGGGTTGATGATCAAAAATCCGAGCAAAGTTTGAAAATTCACAACTTTTTGTTACTTCCCGAGATCTTGGCCCGGTTTTTAACCAGTAGACCAACGAGGCGTTTTATCGATTATTTAAAGATTTAGGCTCAGTTTTTGTAACTACAACGGGGTGTTTTATCGATTATTTAAAGATTTAGGCTCAGTTTTTGAAACTACAACGGGGTGTTTTATCGATTATTTAAAGATTTAGGCTCAGTTTTTGAAACTACAACGGGGTGTTTTATCGATTATTTAAAGATTTAGGCTCAGTTTTTGAAACTACAACAGGGTGTTTTATCGATTATTTTAAGCAATATTTCTACTTCATATTAGGTCAGGAGCTAATTGTTTAAATGGGCTGTGTGATGCCGGCCTAAAATAGGATATCACCAACATTTCTCGTCTTATGGGTGTCGTAAGAAGCGACTAAAAGAGTAGCCAGAGGGAGTCAGGCACCAGCGTTTTTGCTTCACAGTCAACACGTGATTGACAAGACACCTAGGATAGTGATTGTAGCATTTAAAAACACAGTCCCATATGCAACTAGATGCGACTTCGTCCGCGTCAATTTCTGTTATTATGATCGCGGTTATTTTTGCAACATTTTTCTCTGATGCTTCGTTCCTATTGGTCGCAGCGTGATGTTATATAGCCTCAAGCCTTACTCGATAAATGGACTATCCAACACAAAAATATTTTTTCAAATCGGACCAGTACTTCCTGAGATTAGCGCGTTCAAACAAACAAACAAACTCTTCAGCTTTATAATATTAAGTATAGATTATAGATAAAACAACTGCAACCCGCCTGCGAAAATGCTGATTTCGAATATTAGGTGTTAAAGTATGAAATTGCCGTTTTGTATGGACGAAATCAAGAAAAGTCATTTTTCCATACTAACAATTTTTTAGTTTTTTTAAAAACGCCTTGACCGTTTTCGATGCAATTACAGGTGAAAGTTACATGGTTATAAAGCTACGCATTGTAGTATTTAATTTTCTGAAAATCAAAGTACATAATACAAATATACTTAATTGAAGCAAGAAGGTCAGCTGACACATTGTAAGGGGTCTTTTCAACGACTTCCTTTGAAGTAATAGGCACTAGTATTGCATTTTTTTTTAGTCAAAAGTTACTTTATTTAGTTTTTGATACAATACAAAAAGAATTACGCAATAATATGACTATACTTAAGAGCTACAAAAAAATAAAAAGTGGGAAAATAATCGGCAGTTTCATACTTTAACCCCTATTATTTGCTGTAGATACTGTTTACACATTTCTTACTCAGAATTTAGTCTTGCCTCATTTGATACATAGTTATGACTAAACTTTTTTCAAGTTACCCCAATATATTGTTTTTGACGCCCCGTTGGTCTAGTGGTTTAAATACCGGGCCAAGATCTCGGGGTCCCAGGTTCGATCCCCGGGTCGGGCGACAAAAAGTTTCGAATTTTCGAACGTTGCTCGGGTTTGTGATCACCAACCCGCATTTGGCAAGCGTGGTGATTATGCCAGTACACCCATCATTACTGTGTTAACTTGAATTCAATGATGGAGGCCTTTTCCCTGCAGTGGGATGATTATAGGCTTTTACTTTACTTTGCTTTTTTTCACCATGTAGCCTTTTTTAACAAAAGGTACCTGGACTATAATAAGGAATCGTATCAATCGATTCCTCCTTCCTCATTCACCAAAATTAGCACAGTAGTATAGTCGCAAATGTGGAACTCACATAAATACCCACACACCTACATCATAACACAAAACTTTATATTGTTACCCATAGGCCACAAAATATATTATTCTTCATACACACTAAAAATCACATGTTGCATTTCTTTTCAAAATCAATTGTGCATTTTTGTTAGGTCTTTTACTAGTACTTTTGGTTTCTGAAAGTCATTAATCATTATCCTAGTTTACTCAAAAAACTTAGTTTTAAAATTCAGAACTTTCATTTAAAAACGAAACACATTTTCCTCCTGCATATTTTCGGTTTTATACAAGAAAAATAGCTTAACATGCTTCGTTTATTATTAATAACGTATTAAAAACGTAACCTAACGTACCAACTTATTTCCATCAGTCAAAAACGTTAACCGTTTTCTCGCCAAAAAATAATAAAAAATGTAATACCTTGTCGTTTCAAACCGCCCAAGACGCCGAACTAAACACCGCCTGAATATACTAACTGAGGCGTTGGAAAATAAAATTTGTTTGCGACTCGCCGGTGCGCGCTCAATAATGCACCATTTAACACTCGCGTACTGCACCCGTGGAATATAAGAAACATGAAATGTCTGTTTAAACGTTATACTATAGTTTTATGTTGACATTCAAAATGGCCGCTTAAGTTTGAGCATAGATTTAGTATACAATGTTAATGAGTTTGAGTATAATCTTCATTGAGAGCTTTTTTTTTTATAATCGATGTCGAATCGATCGATTTACTCTACAGTTAAGAGCAAGCGATAAAGATAAAGCGAGCTTAACCAGAAAGTGGCACTGGTTCTCCCACACACCAGCGGAACACAGAAGAACTGTTTAGCGCTGGACACCGGCAGGAGGGTGGTAGCATCCAGGCAGCCTCTTACAAAGCCTACCACCGCAAGGAGATCTGTTAGTCATCATCATTGGTTAGAAAACCAAAGATGTCGTAGCCCAGGGTGGACCACTAGAAGGTAGATTCCACCACGAACCAATCTAATATCAAAACTGATACGGTTTTTAATAAGCACTGTAATCATTGTCATCATCTCAGCCACAAAACACCTACAGCTGGACAAAGGCCATCGTAAAGGGGGTTATGCTTTAATCGCCATGTTGGGCAGGCGGGTTGTCATCTTCCACGCTGGCCTGGGAGAATCTTCCATGCTGGCCTGGGAGAAAAAGAAAAACATAGAATGTGCCAGCCCCATCTCTACATACTCCGGGGTGTCGTAAAAACTGACAGTGAGGGGAATTCGCTCGGTGTATGCAACCAAGCACCATAGAGCATCCGTACGGTGGGGATTGACTACCGTCAATAGCATTCCCAAGGAGGGTTGGTGTCAGGCAGGCGGCCGACTATAAAATTAAAGCCAAAACTTGTGCAGTATGGTTAGAGGAAAACATATTTCGCCGACCCCAGATGACCTGGGAACAGGGCTAGTGAATGATGTTGGGCAGGCGGGTTGTCGATCACAGTTTAACCAATAGAGAAAACGCTGCTTCGGCTTGTTTTCTTCTAGCTACTTGACCTTCCTTCTACACGGTGCAATTTCAACAATTTATAAAACGAAGCCCACGTTAAGTAACTATTACGTCCGTAAAAACCTAGAGGTATTTGTCAAAAATAGTGACGTACACAATTTCAAACTTGCCCTTCCAGGATTCAGACTGCGAAAAGTGGGTAATTCGTTCATGGGAAATTGTATTCGTATTTTCAACAAATTACCACTGTCAATTGCTGAACTCCCTGTACATAAACTCAAATCATATATCAAAGTTGTTTTAATGAAAAAGGGCTATATACGAGTACTATTAATGATTATATAAATTATAGGAACGTTTGGCTTTAAATTGTCCCAGCTCGCACTGGCATATTATTATGTAAACATGTTTATTTAAAAAGGGGCTGACAATAGTGACCGAGTTCTTGCGCTGCTTCTTCTCGGCACTAGCCAACATTTGTCCCGAAGCAGTGGTAGGTCTAAATATTGGGACGTGTAAAAGCGCCTTCAGGGGCCTATTTACAGAAATAAAACTGATTTTAACTGATTTTAACTGATTATGTATAACACCTTGCCAGTGTTTTTAGGGTTCCGTACCCAAAGGGTAAAAACGGGACCCTATTACTAAGACTTCGCTGTCTGTCCGTCTGTCCGTCGGTCTGTCACCAGGCTGTATCTCAAGAGCCGCGATAGCTAGACTGTTGAAATTTTCACAAATTACATATTTCTGTTGCCGCAATAACAACAAATACTAAAAACAAAATAAAGCAAATATATATTAAAGGGGGGCCCCCATACAACAAACCCGTTTTTTTTGGCCTTTTTGGTACGGAACCCTTCGTGAGCGAGTCCGACTCGCACTAGGCCGATTATTTTTATATATTTTTTATGAAGATATTAAATAGTGGATCAGCCATTTATTTTGAAACACGCTGTTGTAGTGTAAGGTTCGTTCATCTTGGACCCCGCTGCAGCAAAATAATACGTCTGTCCGCTTTACAGCGTGTTACAAAATTAAAAGTTTGAATAGATAGATAGATAGATAAAATCTTTATTTGCATGGCAATAAGGCACACATCAAGAAAATAAAAGCACACATGCAGTAAATTACAAATAATAACAATACTCATCAAATAAAAAAATAAAAAAAACAATTACTTATTCTAAGTTATGTGTGCCGCAGCAATGCAAAAAGTAAGCTCAGTTTGCACTGCTCAAAGAGCAGAACACTGGTATTCAGCTTTTGCCATGTTTGGAGGTAGGCGTATATATTTAATATTAAAAAATATATTGCTAGATTAAATAATACTGCCATGATTCACATAATGATCACATAACGTGGAAGTCGTTTTTCAGGTGGTTTAAAATGCACCGTGTATACAAGAGCAAACAAAACTTTTCATTTCGAAACTAGAGACATGACGTTGTAGGAAGTTTGTTACCTTAAAAAGTAAAGTAAAAGTAAAGTAACAGCCTATAATCATCCCACTGCAGGGAAAAGGCCTCCATCATTGAATTCAAGTTACTACAGCAATGATGGGTGTACTGGCAGAATCACCACGCTTGCCAAATGCGGGTTGGTGATCACAAACCCGAGCAACGTTCGAAAATTCGAAACTTTTTGTTGCCCGACCCGGGTATCGAACCTGGGACCCCGAGATCTTGGCCCGGTATTTAAACCACTAGACCAACGGGGGAACCTTAATTCGAATTATTATTGAAAGTCTCAGATGCATTTAGCTCCCAAAGGCTTATGCCCCTTACCTCCCGTATCCCCTCCTGCCTGTGTTCATAAAGAACATTGTGTAAGCACTGGTGGTTGCTGAAATTTTATCAGCACACTGCATGTACGCTCTAATCCTACCATTGTCTTCAGGGCATTGTAAACTTCATTCAATAACTGACCATGAAATATTCTGCATGCATGTACAATACCGGGCTGCTCACCAAACTTTTTAGCTTCGGAATGGTTCTTATAAAATGAAAACTACATTCAAAATATTATAAAACTTCCGCCGGCCAAATAGGTATTTTGTCGACTTACATAGGACAGTCCTATGTAAGTCGACAAAATACCTATTTGCTTAAAAAACCGGTTTTAAAACTACCGCAAAACGTCATATTGTATAATTGTTATCAATCTTCGTTTATTACACAAAGTTTAAAATAGGAGCAAGCGATCAGTCTATCCGTCCATTAAACTTAAGACAGCATATTCAGCAAAATAGGTATAGATAGAGATATACTCCTTATTGCACAACATGCAAACTAAATGTAGCACGATAATGTTAAGAGCTATAATGCAGGTGGTCTATCGCTAGAAGCGATGTCTTTAAATTAGAACATGTACGTGAAGCTTTATGTCGATAGTGCTTGCATAGGGGAAGCCTGGGATAGTTGACTATAGATGAAACCTGACATTCTGATTAATGTACTATAAAAGTATTTGCAAAAAACATCTCTCTTATTTTCAGCCACCAAAATACAGAATCACACTAAATCTGAAAAAATTATATAAAATATGTTTCACATTTTCCAATCTACCCTCTAATTGCTTAGAACAAAAAGTATACTGTCCGCTTGCCCAGTGTTCAGTGATTTGCTCCGATTGATCTGCTGCTCGGTCATTAGAAAACACCGCGCCCTGTGGCGCTGTGCTACCTCTCTTGCTAGTAGACTGAACGATTTATGTACATAACTGGCTTAAAAACAAATACTTAAAAAGTTGGTTTAACCTGTATGAAGATATCGATTAGAAAAAATCCTTTTGGCAAAAAAAGTAACTGGCATAATGCATGGCACAAAATATTATTTTTGAGTTGTTGCATAATGATCGATGGTGATTGCTTGTTTTGAAATTATTTCAGATGAACCAGTTTTAACATATCACAGACCTAAAATATATTATATAACCTATAATATAATAAAATGGTCCTTATCCCTAGATAGAAGTCGTTAGAACAAGTTTCATCAGAGATCTGTAAACTGGACATGTAAAACTCAGACCCTTTGAGTTGTTGCATAATGGTCGATGGTGATTGCTAGTTTTGAAATTTAAGTTGTTTCAACTACTTAAAATGATGACTTATCATTTGTTTTTCGTTGGTGAAAGTAGCATTAAGGATTTTATTTAATTTAAGCCGGACTTTAGATATATTTGCAGTCAAGATCTGAGTCTAGTTCGCACGCTTGTTTTATCGTCATATTGCATGTCTGCCCTAAACCAGCCCATTGTTTTAGGCTATAACTGCTATATAAATTACGATGTGATCGCTGACGGTGAAATCGAATGATTTCGGGTTTGGAGAGCCTAAAGCTTAATTCGATTATGAATGGTTTAGCTTACCATCTGCTTTGTAGTGTCTGCGAGTGCTAACGCTTTTCATTAAAACATACACAAATAATTTCACAAAAAAACAGCAAATAGTAGGTACTTGGGATCGTTGTAACTTTAAAAATGTTTTGACAATTTGAAATCAACTTATAATGAAAGCATATAAACTATTAAAAAAAGAACTGTTTCAAAACTAAATTCAGATCTTCTGCCCATCACAATCATAGTTCAGTTGCTTAGCTTAGGTAACCTACAGAAATGTTTTATAGCACCGGTAAAGATGAAGGTAGTGCCCAGTTAAATAACGTCAAATCTTTCAATTTGACAAATTTTTGATCAGTTCCAAACATTTGACCCCAACAACCCCTTTACAGACAGCGATAAGACCGGACACTTAGGGCGTAATACCATTTTAGAGTTGGTCAGTAAACAGGACGAGGGCCTAATCGCGACCAATGACGACCATTACTTAAGTCCTAACGCTGTCACGGGACAATGTCTGTTCGACTTAGCGGGGTAGTACAAACAATAGGGATTTACCTTCAAGTGTCTAGGTTTGTGTAGGTGCTTGTTGAAAACACAGGGCTGTTCAGGACATAGATCGAATATTTGGTTAATTGTTTCTCAGTTATAAAAAATTAAACACTTCGTTTTCTAAATTTTTTAAAGGCAGTCTCTTAATTAGTCTAGTCTTTCTATGCATCAATATATCTGTCAGGTTTTGATCTGATTGCGATTAGTAGGTACTCGTAGCAAGGGACAAACTTACTAATGATGGTCAAAACAGGCCACCGCAGACATGTTTAAGGACTCCTTTTGTACCTGTAGTTTTTTTTATTTGTCAGAGCAATAATCAAGACCACCAACCATGTCACAGCGCCTCAATGCCAATCAAATCGAAAATCTTCATGCCAAAGCCTAGTTACCAAGACAATGTCTTTATTCACGACACAAGACAGATAGCAAGTTCATTAATGACTGTTACTTTCAATACTGCCTCCATTAAAAGTTTAGTGAACTTTAGTGCCTCCCAACCGAAGCTCCGGAAAAAAGAAGATGCGCCCAACTTTTGGACGAGCGAACTTTCGGTGAAAGCTGATGTGTTTTTTATACGACTTAGACCAACCGGAAGTGGGTTGTTTCAGATGAACCAGTTTTAACACATTACAGACCTACATTCTGATGAAGTTGAATAGAATTACTTTTTGAAACTGAACATTTTAGTGATTTAATCTTTGATGATAAAATAAAATAACATTTTATTTTATTTTAGTCCTTATTCCTAGACAGAAGTCGTTAGAACAAGTTTCGTCAGAGATCTGTTAACTGGACATTTAAAACTCAGACCCCAAACTATCCTAAAAGGGAATTCTTACGAAATGAAGAAGAGGAACTCCACGATCACCGTAGAGGTCCTTAGAGGAGGCATAAGCCCAGCAGTGAGCGTCGTTTTGCTGAAATAATGATGACAAATATGTTTTTTTTTTCCTAGAAAGATGTTAATATAATAACGAAATTACAAGAAATGCACAGCTTTGTGTTCTATACATTTTAACAATTCATTCGAATTTGTAACTCCCAAATTACCGTAAAAAGATCCACATTTTTTAAAGCGCATTTAAAAAAGTATCAAACGCCTTTTTGGTGTGTACGCCAAATGGTAATTATTAGCCATTGGAAGTGATATTCTTTACCATTGCCACCTTAATCCAACAATACAGCAGTGTAACAATCACACACACTTGTACCTACCCTGGATAGTATTAGGCAAGCGACATACTAGGGTTGAATAGGGGCGGGGCACATTAATCACTGCTCAGAGACAAAGGGATACTGTCGCGTGGTACGGCGTTAGGCAAAAATACTGACACTCGTACCAAGCATATATACGCATAAGAAGGTAATTAACGTATACTAGGAGCCATAATTTTGATCATGAGACACCGTTTCTATACTAATATTGTAAAGAGGTTTTATGAATTTGTGAGATTGTATGCATGAGGTAATATAATGTGACGAAACGCTTATGAAAATTATTTACTAATAGAAAGCAACGTTATTAGTTATTTCCCGAGAGTTTTACGCGTGGAAGTATCATACGAATTTCATAAAAATTTTGTGAGTTTCATAGGCTTGGCACACGGTTGGGCCTAGTAACCTTTTTTATCCCAAAAAAAATACAGTTCACATGCATTATAGCTTCAAATTTAAAATCTTATGCGTCGGAAGTGACGGGAAATAAGGTTACATTTATTTGGCTGTCATATTTAAGTACTCTGACAATGCACGATGCATGCATGATAAAATACATCTCATAATTTTTATTTGCAAAAATATCCAAAAATTAATCATAGTTATAGTCCTTAAAATATAGTTTGATTAGAATGACAGGTGTCACTGAAACAGACAACGTTACCAGCGTCACACAAGTGAAACACATTTGCACACGAAAAAATATTGGTAACTGCCATGTTAAGAATATTTTTTTATACTTTGCTGTACATAATATTAATCAATTTAAGTATATAAAGTAGAGATTTAAAATTTAAAACATTAAAATAATCCAGTCGAAAATTACACTTAACTTTAAAAGACGTCTTTACAAGGTTACGTCATTTTTCATAATCACTAGTGATGACGTAAAATCGACAAATCGAAATCGATAGATTAACAATATTTCAAAATCGAAGTAATGTAACATAAATGTTACAAATGATTTAATGAGAATAGGTTGATGCTAAGAACATCAAATTGCAATTATCAATAGTTTACGAAAAATTTTCAAATTTATTAGATTCTATATGCTATAAAAAATTTCTAATTGATTTTCATGATTGTTCCAATTATTTTTATTATGATCACGATACTGACTCACTGTTAAATCTTAATACTTATATCTAATTTTGTTTTATTTCATTCGCCATTACTGTTTTTTTTCGTTTGATCAGTCGAGTCAGTCCCATCACTAGTCATCTCAGTTTGACAGGTGTCATTCTAATCAAGCTATATTTTATGGACTATAGTTAGTTTTGCCGTGACGAATTTAACAAATCATATACGAGTACCTAACATCTTTTGTTTTTGATTTATAAATGGTGTGACTAACCCGTTTTTTAATTTATTTAATATATTTAGACTTTTAAATTTATCATTATTAATTTGAATATGTCTTTACTAAATATTTCGTCTAGTATTTAGAAATTCTAACATTTTAAAACGACAATGCGAGAAATTGGTCTTTATGAAGGGATAGTATGTAAATGATATTGGTAGAGCGTTGCTCTACGCCACTTTCTTTTTTATATAAATAGTAGTTCTATTGACTTCCAAAGCGATAGCATTGTCAACTAGGAACATTTCGATTCCCGCCGTACTAGTTGTTCAGCTCCGTGATTGGCTGAAATCTCGTGAAGATGGCACCGGATGCGCTAACAGCCAATTAATCGCGCTCGAGTAATGCTTTGTTATGCGTTGCCATGGAGACCGCAAAAAATAACCCGCTCTTGAACCACATGATATAAAATTGTTGAAAATACTTCATCTCCAAATTCACCGCAAATACGCAATTTTAAGAAGAATTCACGAAAGGTCACAGAGAGAAAGACGAGATACAGAAAGCAGGTGAATCCGGACTGTTCCGCAGGTTGGTGGGCTTTCATTACTTGTACCTCATTGATAGTGTCTTGTTTTGGAAGTCAATACTAATTTTCTCGGTTGTACCTTATTTTTCCGACACTACCTAGTACATTCTTCTGACCTCCTCACAACGTATCTTTGGCTGTGATACCGCCCCGCTAACATGGTGTAGCTATTTACACGCCCCTTCAGATATAGTATAGTATGTATACCTGTGGTAGGCTGCGTTTCCTCTGAAATGGAGCTGGTCGAAGAGGAGCGGTCTGATAATTGACCGATGACAATGCTTCGAAATCTTTCAAACACCACTTCTATAGAAAGGCAGCCTGAAACGATACTTTAAGACAGTATTGATCAATGATTTAAACTTTCATGGTCACTAATCTTATCAGTTATTTGTTTCTAGATTTCTCATCATCATCATCATCAGCCTACGGCAGTCTACTGCTGGACATAGGCCTCTCCCAAGGCACGCCACTTTTCTCGGTCTTGAGTTTTGAGCATCCAGCTGCTTCCAGTCAACTTGCGCAGATCCTCGCTCCATCTAGCTGTCGCTCCAACTCTACGTTTGCCCATGCGCGGTCTCCACTGCAGAACTCGATTACTCCATCGTTCATCAGTTCTGCGACAGATGTGACCAGCCCACTGCCACTTCAGCTTGCTTATCCGAGTAGCTATGTCGGTAACTTTGGTTCTCTGTCGAATTACTTCATTTCGGATTCTATCCCATAGAGATACTTCAAGCATAGCCCTCTCCATAGCTCGCTGAGCGACTTTTAGCTTGCGGACCAGCCCAATGGTCAGTGTCCACGTTTCGGCTCCGTATGTCACCACGGGTAAGACGCACTGGTCAAAAACTTTTGTTTTTAGGCTTTGGGGTATGAGCGACGAGAAAATATGACGTAGCTTCCGGAATGCCGCCCAGCCCAACTGAATCCTCCGATCGGTTTCCTTCTCGAAATTGTTTCTGCCTAATTGCAGGTTTTGTCCAAGGTAGACGTAATTGTCGACGATTTCGAGAAGTACTTCATCGACAGTTATCGGCCCGGGAATGACATGCATGTTGAACATGACTTTCGTCTTGTCCATGTTTATACATAGGCCGATGCGTCGGGAGGATTCATAGATTTCTACCATATTTTTATGTGTTTCCGATATTTTGGCATTGGCAATTATTTTAGGATATGTTTTATGTGTTTCCATCACGCAAGAACTAATACCACTACTGGTGGGTGGTTATTACGAGTATATAAACCGATCTACTTTACGCCGCAAATCAGTAACTTCGCTTAAATCTTTAATCAAATTGCAGACCATTAGTTGCTTGTTAGTGCTTCTTTAGTTATAAAAACAAAACACAATGTTTCTGACGCGCGAACAAAAACAGGAACGTAATTAATGTGCTCCACATTCGCGGTTTTATTCCGTTGGCCCAAAACAAGGTAACTCAATGTTTAACGAACTTTCAAAATGGCGTCGGAAGTCAGAGGTGGCGCACTCGGGCGGTGTAAATTTGCAACAGCGCGACGTCACAGCGTGAACTTGCGACCGCCGGACGAGGTGTTAAACTCCCGCATACAGGGCTGCCAAAAGTCCTAGTCCTATGCAACTATTTAATTAGTTTGGAACCAAATGCAGCTAGCTTTATGATAGCTTACCCACGTTCTTGGGTTTCACAAACCTTGTGTGCCTGTAGAGTTCTTCAATATAAAGTAATCAAATCTTGGCTAAATTAATGTCATGTCCAAGAGATCAGCTGAGATATCGAATCATTCAACAGGACAAACTTAGCCATTTACTTTGGAAATGCGATCAACTTCCGTGGTATATTTTGCTAGTATTGAGGACGAATCATTTATTTTATTATTATATGTATGTATATCTATTGCAAAGTAATAGTGCAGGATGTTAAAAATAGCCCTTTGTGCAAATTTCCTACAGGGGCAGGCGTCAGTACGTAACAAGCGTCTGCTAGGCTAGGTGTTAAACGGACATAAACTAACAACATAAACGCATATAGGGCTGCCAAAAGTTAAAGCCAAATGATAAATAATTAAATAAGTATCAGCGTCATCTTCTTATGCTTAGAAACGTAATTAAACCTCATATATATAATAACTAAATACGATAAAAAAGTATTGAAACTTTCATGGCAACTTATAGATTGTAGTCACGCAGCTACCTACTAATGCCATATGATGTGGGCTGTCAGAAAAGAAAAACATCGTCCATTTTTAATTTTCATTGAAATGATCACTTTTCAATAACTTTTTAATAGCAGTCCAAGTAATTTTAATCCATTCAAAAAAATACTTAAAATTATAATTTAAAAGTACCTGCGAGTAAATAATACCAACCCTACCTGCATTTGGCTGGACAGCCGGGCGCCGGGCGTTACGAACTGAAACAGGCATTTTGTTTGGTAACCTTTAAACTCCAAATAAGCGCAAAATTAACGCAGTTTTGACAATCTAAAGCCAATAAACTTCACTTAAAAATATATTTTATACGGGTTTTACATAAGGTAACACTTGAATCCACATCTTTGCGTAATCAGAGTAACTGATTTATTTGGTAAGCTAAGGTAATAACTCCGTCATTACCTACTTCAGTCTTCGCAAAATGACTCAATTACCTATAAAAGTAAGTTGCTCTAACTGAAGATGAATAAATAGACTGATGAATAAATCACATATTATTCTGTAATGGTGGCACGCTGATTGAATATAGGCCATACAACTAAAAACAATAATGAAAACAAATTACCATTTTACTAAAATTGATCCCGACCTCATACGCATGAAAAACTATCCCGCCTTTTTTTTCTCAACTGAACTTTACAATAAAGAATGACACCTGTCAAACTGAGGTGACTAGTGATGGGACTGACTCGACTGATCAAACGAAAAAAACCAGATAAGGCATATAAAATAAAATGAAAATCAGATATATTAAGATTTACAGTAAATCAGTGTCGTGATTATTATGAGAATAATTGTAACAATCATTAAAATCAATCAGAAATTTTTTATCGCATAAAGAATCTTAATAAAATTGAAATTTTTAGTCAACTATTAATAATTGCAATTTGATGTTCTAAGCATCAACCAATGCTCATTAAATCATTTGTAACATTTTTGTTACATTACTTCGATTTTGAAATACTGTTAGTCTGTCGATTTCGATTTGTCGATTTTACCTTATCACTAGCGATTATGAAAAATGACGTAACTTTGTAAAGACGTCTTTTCAAGTTAGGTGTAATTATTGTGACTGGATTATTTTAATGATTTTAACTTTAAATATCTTTTTAATGTAAATAAATTGATCCATATGTACAGCAATGTATGAAAAAAAATTCTTAACATGCCAGTTACCAATATTTTTTCGTGTGCAAATGTGTTTCACTTGTGTGACGCTGGTACAAAGTTACGTCGTCTCTTTCAGTGAGAACTGTCATTCTAATCAAGCTATATTTTAAGGACTATAGTTGATCAGTAGTACACACAGTAGTCACAATGGTGGTAAAGCGACGGGTTCTATTCCTACCTAATTCTATGTTGCAGGCCTACAATAAAACAACAACACCTTTTTAGGGTTTCGTAGCCGAATGGCAAAAAACGGAACCCTTATAGATTCGTCAAGTCTGTCTGTCTGTCTGTCCGTCCGTCTTTCCGTCCGTCCGTATGTCACAGCCACTTTATTCTGAACGTATTAGCATTACACAGTTGAAACTTGGTACATAGGTGTATCCTGTTGACCGCTTTAAGATTCTTATACAAAAAATAAAAAAATAATGATATTTAAGAGAGTAAATTTTTTTACTCTAACATACGCGTATAGGGTATCTATAGATGGTCTTTTAAAATGACATAGAGGTTTCTAAAACCATTTTTTCCAAAAGTCTAACGTTTGGAAGATAGACGCTTCCAAAGTGGTAAAATGTGTGTATGCCCCTCCCCCCTCTCTAGCTTTTAAACTAAGCAAGTAAAAAAAATAATGTAGATCTTAGCAAAAACTTATAACGAAAATTGGTTTGAATGAGATCAAACCGGTAGTTGTTGAGAAATAGCACATTTTTAACAACCGCAAATATAACTTTGTCCTTCATACAAACACTATGAAATACAAAGTTATTGCAGTCAATTAAATATTGTGGTATTTTAGCTAAGTGGAAGTAAGTGAACCCCTAATTCAGTTAAAGTGGCACGGAATCCTCATTGCGCGAGTCCGACTCGCACTTGGCCGGTTTATTTCTATGGTATCGTAAGAGACAACTAAAGGAATACTGGCTGGAGAAGGCGGGCAGCAGCGTCTTCTCTATATCATGGCGAAACTACAATTGCCACAGCTGTTAGTGATTATAGCAAAGCCCTTCTTTAGAGAGGCATTTTCCGCAATGGTCAGGGGCCTAATTCGCGTAACCAAATTGCAGTTCGATCGTGATTGAATTGGACGATTTTGACATTTAGCCCATACTAGAACTGTCAAAAACCTGTCGTTCAATTACGATTGTGATACGATTCGGTTACGCGAATTAGGGGCCTGATGTTAGATGATGGTGTTGTTAGATATAACTTGCAAGGTTTTGGTAAAAAATCATCTATGTAACTCTTGTATTTATGTAAATGACCGGTTGCACTACATTGTATATTATAACTAGCTGTTCCCCGCGACTTCGTCCGCGTCAATTTCTATTTTTATGATCGCGATTTTTTTAATATTTTTCACTGATGCTTCGTTCCTATTTGTCGCAGCGTGATGTTATGTAACCTAAAGCCTTCCTCAATAAATGTACTATTCAACACAAAAAGAATTTTTCAATTCGAACCAGTACTTCCAGAGATTAGTGCGTTCAAACAAACAAACAAACAAACTCTTCAGCTTTATAATATTAGTATAGATTAGTTTATAATGGTCAAGAGGTTTGTAAAGATGGAAATGTTTAAAAATTTTATGGAGAAAAACTGATTTGTAAAGTCATAAGGGTTAAACATGATCATAATAAATAATGATCCGGGATGGACAACTTTAGATATTAAACTAGGCTTCCTACGTTTTGTATCTATATTTATTTAGCAATATATTCCATATTCAGGCTCCCCCAAACTTAGATTACCATGATCCACTCCATCTAAACTAGCATGATCAATCGACGACCTCCGGGTGGTGGGAGGTGGGTACAGACGACTTATCTACACAGACTCTACTGATAACCTTCAACGAACTCTGCCCCGAGATAATATTAATATAAACATTGTTAATTAATTCTCTTGGCATTAAATTTGCTTGTTTGTACTGTTTTACTGTTACTGTGAATGCATTCGACTCAAAAACTATATTTATTTACATAAACCTGATTTTCCTACTTCTTTTCTCTAGTACTATTATGTCCAACAGAGTTAATTTTTTTTTATGCCCCAAATTATAATACCTGTTTAACGTTATGCATAAATAAAATTCAAATTGATACTTTTACCAACGAACTTCATACATATTGACAAAAAACAGCTGGAAATGCTTCAAACTGCTATTTGAAAAACAATGCCCTGATAACATGTTAAAATGCAAGGAAAAGATCTTCATCATTGAATTCAAGTGACCATAGCAATGATGGGTACAGGCATAATCACCACGCTTGCCAAATGCGGATCGGTGATTATAAACCCAAGCAATGTATGAGCTAGTTGTTTCGAGATTTCTACCATGTAAGTACCTTGTTTTTTATGAGTTTCCGATATTTCGGCACTGTTGCAAGCGCCATGATCGCGGAAGAACTATTCCGCGTAAAAACAAGGTACATGGGATAAATCTCGAAACAACTAACTCTTACGATAGTGACCATGAAAATTTTAAAACACCAAGCAATGTATGTTCTACAATTCGAAACTTTTTGTTGCTTGGCCCGGGACCCTGAGATTTTGGCCCGGTATTCAAACCACTAGCACAACGAGGCGTTTCCTCATAGTAATACTAATAAAATAGTAGAAAAATATTTTGTAATATAAATCACATTGCAGACATAACGAAGCCTCTATACGCTAGCTTGTCTGTCGAGGTAAGGCATAAAACTTGGAAAATCGCCGGACGGCATCCGATCCGTGTACTGTCAATAATTGATAATGGATGACGTCATTATGTCAGTTCGTGATTGATTGGCGAATAGGCAGCCGCCCTGGGCGGCGAAGATTTAAAAAAAACGCTATCAGGTTAACAATTTGATGCATTGTTGCTGGCCGACTTTTGAAAGACTTGACAGATTAGAAAAAGCTAATGAGCGGGTACAAGATGACAAGAACTGCAGAAAATTGATTTATGCTCTGTGCTTGTCACTTTCATACTGAATAAAAAGTTTTTACGAAATATTTTAAAAGATAATATTAATTATTTAATGAACATAATAATTTGATAAAGGTTCTTGTATTTTGCTTTATTATTCTTCCTTTATGAGTGGTTTTTTTTTGTCACTCTGACAGGAATTGTGATTAAGATAAAAACATGTCATGCGATTAATGACAAAATTTCAAGTTCAGTCGCCAGTCTGTCACAATTTTATAGTTTTATGCATTGTTGTGTATTTTTATAATTAGTTATTATTACTTAATGATTGTGAAAAAAACCAGACTTTTGTTATTGTTATTGTTATTATAATCACAAAATTAACAAATGTATTACAACGGTACACCGCCATTGTATTTGGATTTTTCAGCCAGTTAGTTGTAACTAGTAGTACTTATGTTATTCATTCTAAGCACAGATCAAGATAGATGTGTATAATATACACCGTGCAATTTGAACCACTTAGGCACCTGTAAAACGAGTGTTAGTGTAACTCACTGTTATTTTATTTTTTTTACCAAAAAAATGTTTTTTAAAAGATTATTAAATATCGGTTCAGCTATTTATTTTCAAACACGCTGTGACGCACACAGATGTAGCTGTGTAAGGTCCATTCAACCGAGACCCCGCCGCAGCAAAATAATAAGCGCGTCACAGCGTGTTACAAAATTAAAAGTCTGAATCAAAACCAATATTTTTTTTTAAATAAATAAATAACACTGCCATGATGTTATATACATGACATAATGGTCCAATAACGTGAGCTTCGTTTTCCAGGTGGTTCAAAAAGCACGGTGTGTATGCGCTGTACCTTTACCTCATCAAAAAAACCGGCCAAGTGCGAGTCGGACTCGCGCACGACCAAACCACGGGTTCCGTACCAAAACGGCCAAAAAAACGGGTTTGTTGTATGGGAGCCTTCCTTAAATATTTATTTTATTTTGTTTTTAGTCTTTGTTGTTATTGCGGTAACAGAAATACATAATTTGTGAAAATTTCAACTGTCTAGCTATCGCGGCTCTTGAGATACAGCCTGGTGACAGAGCGACGGACAGACGGACAGGCGGACAGACAGCGAAGTCTTAGTAATAGGGTCCCGTTTTTACCCTCTGGATACGGAACCCTAACAAAAATGAATCATATTATTTGATGTAGTGTAAAAGAAATAATAACACAATCTGTTACAAAAGTGACACCTAGTTAAATAACTAACGTTAGTTTTATGTCAGTGTCAACTTTATAACCCGGCCAAATGATGTCGGCATGCAATAGTATGGATATTTATGTCATGTCGTAACTATTCGATTGATGTAGGTTGTACTAAAAATGCACCCTTATTTCATACTAGCTGTTGCCCGCGACTTCGTACGCGTCAGTTTCTGTTATTATGATCGTGACTATTTTTGCAACATTTTTCACTGATGCCTCGCCTCTATTGATCGCAGCGTAATGTTATATGGCCTTAAGCCTTCCTCGATAAATGGACTACCCAACAAAAAAATATTTATTCAATTCGAACCAGTAGTTCCTGAGATTAGCGTGTTCAAACAAACAAACTCTCCAGCTTTATAATATTAGTATAGATATGTGCACTTTTATTTGGGCCGTTTTTTGTCGATAATTGTGTACAGACAACAGCACGTCAACCTACCACAAAACGTCAAATTTTCTCAATTGATATTGATCTCTACTTGTTGGACTTAAAGTTGAAAATCAATTCAATGACCTTTAACTTTTTGGGTTGGTTGACCTGCCGTTTGTTCTACATCAATGAGCGTAATGTAATAATCTATCAAATTCGTCAAAACTCGCAAGGTCCATGTCTTGGCAGACACAATTTCGCGTTTTTGCTAAATGTCACCTTCATACTTCTCGTTGTACAAATATAAAGGTGCCGATATTTAATAAAACCTAACCAAATACGCAAATTTTAAACGGGTTCCTCCATTAGCCAGCCTAAAAAAAAGGTGACAATATCTAAAAATATTTAAAAAAAATTGATTTGAACATAACAAACACACACACTCACATTCACACTAACAAAGTCACACACTCACTCATATACACACACGCGCGGACTCACACAGCCTTACTTGATTTGTTTTTTCTTTTCTATTTGTATGCTCATGGCGTATAGGTATTACATTATGCCAGTATTTAGAAGAAGTCTGAAAACTGTGCTACATGCTAGCACAGTTTTTTACTAACCCAGGATTCAGATTCCAAAATATTTGTAAAATATAATTGTGTAACGCCCCGTTGGTCTAGTGGTTTAAGTACCGAGCGAAGATCTTGGGTTCCTGAGTTCGATCCCCGGGTCGGGCTATAGTTTTGATGTTTCGAACATTGCTCGGGTTTGTGATCACCAACCCGCATTTGGCAAGCGTGGTGATTATGTCTGTACCCATTATTAGTGTGGTAACATGAATTAAGTGATGGAGGCCTTTGCCCTGCAGTAGCATGATTATATTGGCCGTTACTTTTACTTTGTGTAAGCTAAATAAATCATTGAAAATATCTTTAAAAAAAACTCCAAACTCTCAGGCCAATTAGACCTACCGGGCAATTGAACCCGTCATCTCAAAGTATTTTTATCTCCCGCGAAGACTCGAAATTGAAAGCGAAGCGAAGACGCCTCGGAAGCACCGATGATTGATTACGCGATCTTTGAACATTGTCTATGACTCTGATTTTTTTAGGTTATTTTTTTACCTCATCCGTCTTACAGGCCACGGAAGCAATGAATCGAAAGACAAAAGACGATTCACAATTTCATAGTAATTGTTACTGTGTTACATACATATTACATAAAAAACTAGCTGTTTCCCGCGACGTCGTCCGCGTCAATTTCTGTTAATAAGAATTCGATTATTTTTGCAACATTTTTCACTGATGCTTCGCTCCTATTGGTCGCAGCGTAATGTTATAAAGCCTAAAACCTTCCTCGATAAATGGACTATCCAACACAAAAAGATTTTTTCAAATCGGACCAGTACTTCCTAAGATTAGCGCGTTCAAACAGACAAACAAACAAACAAACTCTTCAGCTTTATAATATTAGTATAAATAGGGATTTTTTTTTATAAATTTATAAAAATGTTCACCAGTATCCTGATAACGAATAAAAAAAATTCAAGGATATTTTTGAATGGTTTCTTAATTGTATGCGAACATTATTTATACATCCAAACATTTAATTCTTGTTAATAAGGGACACATGAATTCCATATAAATTAACACTTTATCGGGAGAATAAGATGTATTATACTAATTTGTCGACGTAAGTTTTATACAATATCTATTTCCTTTTTTAATTACCCATTTGCTAGTTAAAGACTTAAACAATAGAGATTGCCCGCCCTCTATATAAACTAAAAACTACTTACTTATTATTATGACCTTTGCTTATAGTTTTAAACTACACCCTTACTTTATCTCAGACTTTATCTCTAACTCTGTTCAATTGGGGATTAAGTGGGACAATGTTACAAACATACATCACTATTAGTTATTTATGCATAATATATAAGCCTCTTACAAGATTCAAACCCGAAAACGCTATGTAGACCGTCTCGCGCCACTGGGCCAGGCGTCAGCAGGGGTGGTAACACTGAACCATGGTTGCCAGACATTGATGGATCGTCCTTTGTTATCGAATACTGCATATGTATGCGATGTTTTGACCAGCGTATGAATGAAGAATACTCTTATGGGGTTTTATCGGGTCATGTTACACGCATCGGTTGAATTCAAAAACAACGTAAGTCAAAAATATATCAAAAATAAAATACCTTGATTGTTCGTTTCTTATAAGTTTGACAACAATTTATCTGGTAACAGTTATAAAACATCAAAAATATTATCTTTCTAATAGTTATAAAGCGTACCAAACGTAACGATAATGGCGAAACCTCCTTTTGTAGAGGCAGATATTGTGAAATAGCATGGGAGTACATATTATAAAATAGCATAGTAGGATAGTGTCGTAGTATTGTATAGTAGTAGTGTTTTACCCGTCTGTAAAGTCCGTCCGAGTAAAGAAGCCTTACAAGCTGAATGACTGGTGTCATTCATTTTCCTGGAAGCAACGTCCTGATAGTAGAAACCCCGCGACCATTACAAGCATAAGTATTAATGATGATGATTTCGAAAGATAAGATATACTGACATTAAAGTTCCAAATAGCATGTATAATACAATACTTTAATTAAATTACAATATTAAATACAATTGTACATTAAAAAAATTTTGTTTTTTGTTTTATTGTTATATTTTATTATATTTATTTTATTTTATTATTATTATGTTGGTCTATTTCCGATCACGGGACTATGGAGTCCCGGACATTTGGAAGGCGTACGAGGGGCAGAGGCCTGTTAGACAACATTTATCTAAATGATGTAATATGACACCAACTGACGACTATCCCTGCGCGCACTATACAAGTAATCCCATGGATAACCCCCGGTTAGTGCGGGACTATTGCAGAAAGTGGATACAAAGGATACTGGGCTCTGGTTTTGGGTGCTAATGGACTGGGTAACTGGGACTATTGAAGGACTATGGCCCCTGCCTGACCTATGTTACTCACACGGATAAAATGGCAGGGGGTGACTCGCACACTCGTTTAATGGGCCCCCGAAAACGGCCGCTAGCACATAGTGACGTAGCGACAAGGGGGCAACATAGCCTGAGGTGCTTTAGGAGTGGAGAGGTATTACACACAATCCCAGTAATCCGTTCAAGATCCTTACAAGCATGTTACTGCAATACTTCCTTCCTCCAAGCATTTCTGCTCTAGCGACTCTCCACTCAAGCCGACCAATGAAGGCAAGCAGGAGGTGGGAGATATGTTCCTCGTCAGTGTTCACTCCGGCCGACCAATGAATGCAAGCCAGAGGTGAGGAACAGGGATACTTCCGGGAGCAATCAGGTCCGTGGGGTCGCTACTGCCCAACAGCTCGCCATAAGCTGCCCTGCGGTTTTATTATTATTATGTTGGTCTGTTTCCGATCACCGACCTTTGGAAGGCGTACGAGGGGCCGAAGCCAACACGCAGAGGCCCGTTAGACAACATTTATCTAAATGATGTAATGTGATACCAACCGACGATTATCCCTGTGCGCACTATACAAGTACACCCAAGGATAAACCCCGGTCAGTGCAGGACTATTGTAGAATGTGGATACAAAGGATAGTGGGCTATGGGTTTGGGTGCTAGTGGACTGGGTAACTGGGACTATGGAAGGACTATGGCCCCTGCCCTGACCTATGTTACTTACACGGATAAAATTTATTATTATTATTATTATTTTGTTTTTAGTGTTTGTTGTTATTGCGGCAACAGAAATACATAATTTGTGAAAATACTTAAGATACAGCCTGGTAACAGGCAGACAGACGGACAGACAGCGAAGTCTTAGTAAAAGGGTCTCGTTTTTACCCTTTGGGTAAGGAACCCTAAAAAAGAAATGAGTTTTCTTATTTTAAATCGACTCCAATCAATTAGCGACGACATAATAATGTAAATGGGCCAACTAAAAATTATTACGTAATAACGTTTTCATTGATGTTGAATCGTGATTCAATTGTATGTAAGTACTTGAAATTTATGGCTAGTTTGTTTAGTGATTGAAAAAACTTACTACTCAGTCCTAATGAGTAAACAATAAAGGAAAATAAAGGAGAAAAATAGTACCTTTTAGCGTTTTGATGTGTTCCCTGATCCCTGATCAAATCACTTCTCTTTATTGTTTTGAGAGTAATAAACGTTATGATACCTTTTTAATATAAAAATTAATCAAACGACGCGAAAGTCACAAAGTAGCAATTAATGTTTAACCTTCTGATTTGATTCTCGTCTTTGATACTCGTAAAGTTCACATTGCGCGTTACAAGACCGTTGAACTGAGAACTGACGAGTTATCATCGAATGGACCGAATGGGAAAACGAACGAGTTGTGAATGTACGAATGAATGGATGAGAATAAATGAATTAGTGATACCAATAAAAAACATGCACCTAAATGCGATTGGTGCGTCTGTTGTTTCAAATGAAAACAGGAACCCATAGTTTTTAACGCCGGTTGGTGTAGTCATTTGGTATTCCGTTTTTTTCTTTTATTAATAATTGTAAATATAAATATTTTGTTATCATAATCTTATTAATATCAAAAATTAAAATATCAAAAAAAACTCACTGGCTTCGTATTCGGCTAAGCTAGACTCCATAAGGCTTCCTCATTATTGTAAAAAAAATCTGAAACAAAAGAAATAAATTTTGGGTTAGAAAAAAGACAGAATCTTGTAAGAATGCAACATGTACCTACATAACTATTTTTAACGCATTTTAATATTTCATTCAACAAGGTTCCTTGTTCATTGAAGTGTTACCATGTCTGTCCGTTTACCTGTGGTTAATTTTAAAAACTTTAAGTACTAGTTAACAATCTGTAATTTTACAAATATGGTTATTTATATCACATTGCATGTGCTAAAATAAAATTATAAAAAAATCTTAGAAAACTTCCCTAATGTTGAGGGGTCATATACCTTTTCTTTTTCAAAGCACATCTCCTTAGCTTCCTTAATTATGGATCTATTATGAATACTATTCTACTTAAGAGACTAAAATATTAAACCTTTATGTAAACTGGTTGGTTATAATGACTTTTGCGCCAAAAAAAAAAGTACAAGTAATGTCTATCATTTTTTCAACTTTATCTTAACACATTGAATGCTTAATTAATACTGAGACGTAGGTTCGATTCCCACCTTATTATCAGAGATTTTCGCGTAGGCCTAAATTATTTTAATGTGTCTACAGTTAATAGAAGGAACCCTAGGACGGTTTATTTAAAAAACAATGGAATTAATTTAATTAAAAAAAAGAATAATCCACGGCGCCGTGTAGTCGGTCGCCCTTCTCACTGGCATATTACTAGCTAAACAAGTCCAAACCTATCGATTTAGTCAAGTTCATTCATAACACTCTTGTGAACTGTTCTCGAACGAAAGTGCGAACGGTATTCCGATTAGTAGCGAGCCGAAAGCGAGTCACTCGACTAAAATACTGGCCTAGTGTGAACTAGGCTTTAGCCACCTTTCTCGACACCCGTAGGACGAGAACGTGTGGCACTATTCTATTTGAAGCCGGCCCACCTGAGAGGGTCAAGTACTCACACCGTTTTGCCTAAGACCAGTTACTTTTACGATGTACTTAATAAAACTAACGACACTAAAATATATTTCATTGCTCTTTTTAGTGGGCGTAAAAATTTAGTTTTATGACTTGTACTTGTATACGTCGCAGCTGGAGCTTTCAATTCTGATTCTTATTACAAAGGAATAGGAGTTTTAAAAGTTTCGCGTTAGCGATAATATGTTTTGAAGAGCGTTTTGTCATCAGAATTGTAATTTTTAACTTTCCAACTCACGGAAAACAATTGCCGAGTCATAAATTAAAAACTTTGTGAATTATGTAGCGTTGATTGTCCCATTTGTTACGGTGAACACAAAAAACAATAATTTATTAACTTTAAAATTTATTAAATTAACAAAATCTTTTTTCATACGTATACGTACCCATTGCTAGGGCAACTTGATATGATAGAGGCCTTTGCCTTGCAGTTGCAGTGGGATGATTTCAAGCCATTACTTTTTTTTTAAAATAAGTTATGTTAAAATATGCAGTGGTGTCGACTTAAAATAGTATATCTCCATATATAATTTAGGAGACAAACAGTAACTTAAATCGAAAAGTAGTTTTGATAAAAAAGGGATACTTACTAAATTAATGATACTCGTAACATAAATTATAAAAATGTATGACAATAAACTAATTGTTCCAGCTGGCACTGGCATGTATTTTTTTAAAAGAGGCAAGATAATAGTAATACAGTTTCGTGCGCTGCTTCTTCTCGGCACTTGTTCACACTTGTCCCGAAGCAGTGTTAAGTTTGATCATTGGCACGTTAAAAGCGGCTCCAGGGCCCTTTTTCTACAGCTACATCTACACTTAATATTAAAAAGAGAAAAGATTTGTATTTTTGTGTGTGTGTATGTTTGTATTGAATAGGCTCTGAAACTACTGGACCGATTTCAAAAATTATTTTACTATTAAAAGCTGACACTATCTTTGATGAACATAGGTTACTTTTTTACCGTGGGACCCGGTAGGTGGCGCTGCTGTCGGCATGTCAACTACTAAACGGCTTGACCGATTGGGTTGAAATTTTGTATGTGTATTTCAATGGTTTCACAAACTCGAATGTATTAGCCTACCTAATCTATCTTTCTATATGCCACCGCTAGGCACAGGTTTCCGACCGTGCGATATGACGTGGAGTTCACGCGGGCTAAGAGCTAGTGTAGAATTAAAACTAATTGAACTGATTTAATTTATGTCCAGCCGTGAGCATGATGCTAACAATATCTAAGTTTTGATACAAGATCCAAGTAAATAAACTTTTTAACGTCGTTATTGAAATAAATATTAAACATGACTATTTCGCACCGCACTAAACCGAGTTATATCTTGATCCGCCATAATTTTATGCTCGTAGTAAAACATCGCAATGCACTCTCGATACATCTTTTACGATATCGCTGACGTTCCAGGCTGCAACAATATTCTTTGAATTCTTAAGCAGGGAACACATGAGCTAGAGTAACTTTCTAGAATTATTTATAACTGTATAATCTACCTTGATCATGTCTCCCTTCCGCAATTCAGACAGAAATAGTTTGCACACACTACCTGTTTTTAAACATCTTTAATAATAAATTTATAATCGATTTTATAACAAAAAACAATAGTCTTTTTAGCGTATTTGTTCATATTTTATTTGCGTGTTATTTATAAATGTGTGTGTGCGTAGCTAATAAAGAAATTAGGTACTATGTTTATACAGATCTATGTCTAATAAACTTCTTGCTTGCCGATATTTCTGTTAATCGATTAAAACAAATGTAGATTTGTCACTATTTCAAAATCGATGTTTATAATAAAAGTTGTTGTCCCTATTGGTGAACTCTAGAGATGACATAATCCAGTGACAATGTGCCTAATAGACAATTAATCATTTAATTCATCATCTAGTATACTACTAATACGAGTGGAATTTGATACTGTCTTAAGGATACTGTATTTTTTTCCGAAATAAAAAGAAGCATATCTGCTATTCCAGCGTATAAACTATTTCCTCGTCAAATTTCATGCCGAACTGTTCAGCCGTTTCGGCGTGAGTCACTAACAAACATCTATTAAAACCTTTAAATTTGTAATATTAGTTAGATTATACACTATTAATAAGGTAGTAACATAATTGTATACCAAGCTTAACATTTTAACCCCGTTGTTATAATTTAAAAAGCCGTAACATTATTTTGCAAACAGATTTAGTGATTTGTGGAGGTCGTTAACTTTGATTATCGATGAAAATTTATGTATTTGATGGTTAAAAACGATGGATTCGTTGACGAGTTTAAATCGTACAATGTGCAACGCTTGATGTATCGCCGCCATGTTTGAAGTATTCTATCAATATTTAAACGTTACAACGCAAAAATAAAACAACAAAGTGCCAAATCGTCGCTGCGCGTGCAACACCGCGGAAGAGCACTTTGTAAATACCGCGTATCTGCTTTTATACAATTTCACAAGAGGTTAAGAAAACTCGAAATCTTATTCATTTGACAATATTTTACGGGCTGACCTAATATCTAATAGTAACGTGCTTATAAAGTAAGCCACAAAAAAGTAGTCTAAAATTTCCAGTTTTCTTAAGCTATTGCAAAATTTTAAAAAAGCATATACGCGGTATTTACAAATTGCTCTTCCGCGGTGTTGCACGCGCAGCGACGAAATGATAAACGCATGTTTAAAAAAATGCATGGTTGGCAGACTTAAATTCGAAATATTTGCCAAGCTAATGCCAATCAAATACTAGTAGTATAAAGACTATTAGTTCTGCTTTGTGTTTACTTCTTCCTGAATAATATTAGGTTTCGATTTTGACGTGTATGCCATTAAGTGACTCTATTGCCTAGTGATTTAAGTACTGGACCTTGATCTTGGGGTCCTGCATTCGATCCCCGGGTCGGGCAACGCATGTTTCGAGTTTTCGAACATTGCTCGTGTTTGTGATCACCAACCCGCATTTGGCAAGCGTGGTGATAGGTAACTTAAATTCAATGATGGAGGCCTTTTCCCTGCAGTGGGATGATTATAGGCTGTTACTTTACTTTTACTTTACTACTTTTTCTTTTACCATTAAGTCACTATGTATGATCGATTATTATTTATCTTTGTAGCTTCTGATATGGCATCAAAGATGGCGACAAAAAACATCATAATCGATCCAAGTCGTTAAAAGTTATGAGAAGAAAATACAAACAAAATAAATACGTTTTTACGCGTCGAATTAAAAACCTCAGTTTGAATCATCAGTCAAGTCGAGATTTTCTATTGCATCTTTGACCTCTGAATCTGAACATTTGTATGTCGAGTTATTGACCGTTTTATAAATAAATAACATTTGTCTATCTGTTTGGTTTGTTGTAGGTACAGAAAGGGGGCCCGATTCCTCTGATGCGTTTCTTCCTCGCATCTATACATAATAGATATGTGGTAAAGTGTCACTGACACCACATAAATGCTCCACTAAAGGAAACATTACAATAATTTCTGGTAATGTTGTATAAATACTTTTATTTGTCAGACTTATAAAACAGCGCAATCGCTCGAAACGTAAAACAAGTATGGTTAAAATCAGTTTTATTTCTGCAAATAGGCCCCAGGAGGCGCTTTTCCACGTCCCAATATTTAATCCTACCACTGCCACGGACAAGTCTGGGCTAGTGCCGAGAAGACGCAGCGCAAGAAACTCGGTCACTATTGTCAGCCTCTTTTTAAATAAACATGTTTACATAAGATATATGCCAGTGCGAGCTGATACAATTTAAAGCCAAACGTTTCTATCATTTATATAATCATTAATAGTATAACAGCCCTTTTTAATTAAAACAACTTTGATATATGATTTGAGTTTATGTACCGGAGTTCAGCAATTGACAGTGGTAATTTGTTGAAAATACGAATACAATTTCCCATGAACGTATTACCCACTTTTCGCAGTCTGAATCCTGGAACGGCAAGTTTATCTTTCTTTCGGGTATTGAAATGGTGTACGTCACTATTTTTGACAAATAACTCTAGGTTCTTACGGAAGTACATAATGTTTTCAAAAATGTATTGAGATGCAACTGTAAGTATGTTGATATCTTTCAATAGCTCTCTTAGAGAGTCACGGGGTCGAAGGCCGTAAATACACAGCACGTTTTTGCAGTATAAAAATAGAGTCAATATCTGCCACTGTAGGTTCCTCGTGGCTCGGATTTAGACTTTCTACAGACTATTTAATGTATTAAGCACTTAGTTATGCATGCACACTCGGCGCCATGAATGCACTTCCTTAGCTTCCCAAAACAATGGTTCACCAACTAATCGTCAGTTAGAAAGAAAAAACAAAACAGTACCCTTTGTACAAACTCCGGCGGTGGAAAATACGAGATAGCCGGCTTTGAGAAAGTCGTCAAGAGTGAGCGGGAAAGGTAAGGGCTCTAACACAAGAGCAGCACGTTGACGACGGCAGAGGCGACTGCAGTCGCCGTCACCTGTCGGCAGCTAGCTGTCGACCTGCCTGCGGCAAGCAGTAACCACGTCGACTGCTTGCCGACGACGCCGATGTTGTCGACTATCTCTGTACAAGAGCCAGTTAAAAATGGGTTTCGTTGAAGAAACACTGTTGTTTACTCCGTCGTCGTCGACGCAAGAGAAAGAACTTATTTCTATGCAATTTAAACAGCCCATGCTCTATTTTGCATTATTTTGTTGTGGTAATCTTCTAGGTTCGAGTTCCAAATTATTTAATTTTTTTGACAGCACTAATAAGCAATTCAGAATCATTTTTTTCTATTAGGCTCATTTTGTGCACGTCCTCGCTTCTGGGCTAACTGCATATGACTGTCAAAATGGCGGACGCGGCTAGCTGTCGACATCAGCCGGCGGCAGCCGCCAACGCGCCGACAGCACGTCGACGGCATGGCGACAGCTAGCCGCCGGCTTCTAACGTCGGCTGCAGTTGCATACGTCGACAGCAAACTGCTGTTCGTGTGTAAGAGCCCTTACCTTGCTTTTATGGATGTAAACTGCGTTGCTTTCAAATGAAATCATACATCTGTCTTCTGATGACCCGGATGTTGCTTCGGCATTGGTTGTACAAAATACAAAAATATTTATTCATAACATTAGCCTTATTTACAGAGTAAGGTGTGGATCTCATCCATTAAAGTTTTTTTTTAAAACCTGTATTAGGATGAGACCGCTCTTCCTTTAAACAATTAGTCACTGTACATAATTATGACTTATCTTTAATACTAACTAGTTGACATTTTGTTTTTTTAAGACAAAAGCAGTGTGTGCGTGCGCGCCCCTGTGTGTGTGGCTTTTTGTGTGTGTGTGTGTGTGGGTGTGTGCGTGTGTTTATGTGTTTCTTCAATAAGCAAATTAATGAGATATAGTAGTAAATACTCTATGTGTTAAGGGGACTACTAGGCTGTGTCATGTGGTGCCGGGGCTCGAAAAGGACAGCAACTCCCCCTCTCATCCTTTGAGTATCGTAAAAAGCTACTACAGGAGAAGGGCAGCAGCGTCTTCCCTTCGCCAATGGCCAATCTGCGATTTGTCTGCCAATCGTGGTGCTCATAGCAAAATACTCTTTGGGGCTTGTGTCCAGCTGTGGGCTGATATAGGCTGGTGATGATCTGTAGTCAGGTGGCTGTGGTCCACCTACTTCAAAGGGGTCCCAGGTTCGATTCCCGGGCGGGTCAATTTAGAAAATAATCTTTTCTAAATCTAGACACGAGGTCTGGAAATGGATGGAGTTATAGTCGTGAAAGGCTAGTGGTTGCGCATCTCATTTAGGTATTCATTACGATACTATTCAAAAGTTTTTGATTTTCCGTTCATACCTAAAGAGGTTTAAGACCGTAAAAATTGAAAACCATGTTGCGAAAAATATTTTCGGGTGATAACTTGATTTACATTTTTTGCTTCGTAAATGGGCCCTAAATACGATAGGTACTGAATGCCTATAAAACAATTTTGAAGATAAATAAATAAATAAATAAATGTGGACAACATCACATACATTGTTCTGATCCCAATTTGAATAACAATTTAAAGCATTTGTATTTTGGAAACCAGAAACAACGAAGGTACCACAAACACCCAGACCCGAGAAAATGTAGAAAAACACTTTTTTCTACATTGACCCGTCCGGAAATCGAACCCGGGACCTCGGAGCAGGCGACACCTTGAAAACCGGTGTGTACGCCACTCCGCCACGGAGGTCGTCGAAGATTATGAAAAAGTCACTGTATATTTTTTCCAGACTTTGAAGCGCTGTTTTCTAAGTCTCAGATGGGTTTTTAAAACTCAAAAACGCTGCCTCTAAGGACTACCAAGCCTTAAGAGGAGTCTTGTGTCCTGCCGTGAACTGATATTAGGCTGGTAATAATGTTAATGAAACAACAAAACGCAGTATAATTTTAAAAGCTTAGTATTCCAATTGTCATGTAAACTGAGGTGCAAAGTAAAGGACCGGAGCATTAATATGTAAAAGATAAGAAGAAAATTTATTATCTCTTAAGAACTCGAAGAGTTGGCTGAATAAGAATGATAAAACCGGTCAAGTGCGTGTCTAGTCACACGCGGTGAATGGTTCCGTAGGTACCTAATTACCGTTACCACTGTCAATTGCTGAACTCCCAGTACATTATCTCAAATCATATGTATCAAATTTATTTTAATGAAAAAGGGCGCTATTATACTATTAATGATTATATAAATGATAGAAACGTGTGGATTTAAATTGTCCCAGCTCGCACTGGCATATTGTAAATGAATAATAGGAAAAAATATATTAAGCATTATGTAATTTTATATTCTGAGTGTAACTATGTACTCGCAGTCAAACCTTTTTAAAGGTTTTGCGAGACTTTACCTATAATATATAATAAAGATATTTGTTAATAAATTATAAATAAATAATAATAATAATAATAAACGTATTTATTTTAAAAAGAGGCTGACAGTAATGACCGAGTTTCTTGCGCTACTTCTTCTTGGCACTAGCCCACATTTGTCCCGAAGCAGAGGTAGGTTTAAATATTGGGACGTGTAAAAGCGCCTTCTGGGGCCTATTTGCTGAACTAAAACTGATTGTACCTTATGATTTTTGCTTGATTTTAATTTAAATTTTTTTGTTCCATAATTTTAAGTCGTTCTTGTGTTTATACCTGTTTGACGTTACTAAAAACTTTATCTCTACTAATCTACAATTAAATTTCTGAGCAAAATTTCCTACTTAACAAACGTGTTTTATAATACTCGTACTTTATAGAATATGTTAGAAATTTAATTAAAAATTTAATATCAGTATTTAAATTTGAAAAATTATGTGATGTGCAGATGCGGGTTCGTGTCCCGCCTGAGACATAATTATTCAAGTTAAAATACCGCGTTTTATAGGTTAATGGACTGCTCTAGTCTTGCCAACTCTACCTAGTTCTGAGTTGTTTTCCAGTGAGTTTTGTTTTATATGAGACAAACTTCTTAGCGTTCCATGGATTCACCGTGCGGGTGCCGGGTCCATCGTGTGGCAGAAAGAGAAACTCCGAGTAGCTCCCGGGACTTGTGACACGGGTGTAGGTTTAAGGGGCCCCTTTCCGACGTACTTCAACACTCATCTTCACTACTCGTGTTTCTCTAAAATCTGGTATGAACCTGCTAATGCAGCTTTAGACACTCGCTCTAGTAAATAACTTACTGCAGTTCTGGCCAAGCCAAGGTCTTTCAACAGGTTATAGAGAGATTTTGCTGGTATACCTCTCGCTCCTACTTCTACAGCATATAGACTAACTTTTCGTTAATTCATTTAGGAGATCATAGTAATTGTTTTCTTTCATTGCGTGTTCTTTTGGTATATTAATTTCTCACGGCACGGTAAGCTCTACAAGCACAATCAATGTAACAAATGTTTCTTCGTATATGAACAACGGTGTTTCTGGCAGTGGGAGGTACTCTTGGCTCTCACAACAATAAGTATTTTATATGATATTTTATCAATTTAATTCCAATCATAATATCAGTATTTTTAACTTGAAAAATTATGTCTCAGGTGGGACTTGAACCCGTATCTCCTCGCGCCCGGTATGCGAGGGGATGCGATTTCGAGTCCCGCCTGAGACATAATTTTCCAAGTTTTATACTAATATAACATTTAGAATTTTAAAACTTAACACGTCGAACATGGATCCTTAGATGGGACAAGTAGTGTTTCCAGTCACATCCAAAGATACAGACGGACAAAAGAATGAATGAAATAAAATAATGTAACCCTATTTAACCTGTAATTGGGGATGTATCGAAAACTTATTTTCTTGTTTTATTTTCGCATATTTAATGAAATATACAGTCACATAGATAGACAGGAGTGATGATTTGCGCAAGATGGCTGGCAGGAGCTAGATGCGAGAAGCCGAGGATCGCCCTAAGTGCCGTGCAACTGGAGAGGCATGTCTTATGTCCAGCTGTGGACTGCGATAGGCTGATGCTGATGATGCTGAGACAGACTGGCATGGCTATACAAGGGTTTCTTGTCTTGACAATGGAACCCGAAAAACGGTAAGTGCGAGAACGACCACTTCTTCGTAGAGTTCCATATGGTTTATAGTTTATAGTTGTTGTTACGAAATACTGAAATGAAACCAAGTGTTAGTAAAAATAATGAATGTGGCCAATGTAGAGGGAAGACGTTGACGAAGGCGAGAAGACAGCCCGTCTTCTTCTAGCAACCTTAAGTCGACTCACAGAAGGAAAAGGAGTATTAATATTCCAAGCCAAATATTTTTTGGACTTCAGTAATGACTCAATTTTTTGGTAGCTATCTCGCAAATCTGCTGATTTAGTATATTTTTAATTTTTTTACTGTTTAATTAGAAATTAAAGATTCTAACTCTATTTACAATAAGTAAAATGTAATTTTAGGAAACTACTTCTTTAAGAAGCTTGTACCATTTTTTGCGTCTCTCAATCCACTTGACAATATCACTTCTCTGCGGAATCCTAGAAATGGAACAAGAAAATTTAGCAAAGTTTTCTTTATGCAAATGTTATAAGTACTTATTACGAGGGTAAGTTAGCGCATGGGAGGGTTGTCCATGGTCGTCATATACAACATACAATACTGCTGAGGACGTACTAATGGCGATGTTAAATTTGGTAGCTTCTGTTCTCTCTATGTTTTATGCTGTTTGTGGATTATCTGAATGTTTGTACAGCCCGTTTTAGTTATTAAACTTAGAAAAAAATTGAGTGCTGAAAACATGTTTCAACCATACTTATATCCAATATGATCTATACATGTTTCATACTATGTTAGTTCTCAAAAGTCCAAAATCCGTCTGGTCAAAAAATAGTTACTTTCATCATAAATTTTCGTATGACATGGCAGAAACTAAAATCATAAGATTTTGCCCGCGAAATCTAACACGTGCAATTTTGAATTTAAAAACACCCCAACGGTCTATTTTTGATCCGTTTAGTACGCGAACACTATACATTGAAATGAAAGATACGTTTACGGATTATAGTGCGTGTTTATTTATGATTTAACCCGATGTTTCGAACACTCTACAGAGTTCATGGTCACGGGCAGCCTTTAACTGCCGAGAAACTTGAAACAATTAACATTATATGGTTTAGAGGTCACCCCGATGGCGCTTAATGTGTAAATGCAGTGCATGAAATCCGTGTAGTGTTAAGTTTTATGACAATTCAATAGACAAATTTTGAACTACAAGAAACTTAGAGCATTGATCCAACCAGTCAACCATTGGTTCAATGCTCTAAGACAAGAAACAATCAGTGTGCTTTCTAGATATATTTTATTACCTAAGGGTGCTTAAAAGGGTATAAGAGAGAGTGCCTATCCACCTTTTTAACCTTTGGTACACGCACCTTTCAAATTGTCCCAGATAAATTCGATCAAACCCAATTCGATCAGCTGCAGCGGTGCAGTATAAAATAAATGCTCCATCAAAAAAAGTGTAAGTAAGTGAAAAATGCCGGCGCAATATCCACGCACGTCGAACGTACCAAACTAAAATCGTTTCGGAGATACGCAAATTGAATCAATTTTTCGCACAAGCGGAAGGGGTGGAGCGAAATTGTATGTTAAGCCGAAGGTGTCCGCGCGACAAATCGTGGCGATTTGCGACGCGATGATTAGGTTGAATTGGTACCACTTGTATGTAACTAGTGCTTGGAGATTTTTCGAATATAGCATTAACTAGTAAAAACATAACACCTTAAATAAAAAAATAAAAAATATTTTACACCAGCGATTTATTTGCTTAAAAACAGTCTCAAAACAAAAACGTAAACTAGCTTTGCCTGCAACTTTGTATGCGTGAAATTTGTTATCTTAAGTGTTTTTATTAATTGATTTTAGCTATCCCTGAAGCAATATAAACCGCATTTTATTCCATGCAGTAGGTTTGCGCAATGATTCTACAAACATATAAAGAGACACATTAAAAAAAAACATGGTTTCTATGTTTGTTCTATTGAAGACTATAAGTTTATATAAATTATCTTAATTAGATTTCTTAATACCACTTACAGAATCGACATATGTTTGTTACGATTTTCTTTTTTAACTTAAGTATGAAATTTCGTCATGTGTGCTATACATTACCTCTTCTTATTGTTTTTGCTAAACTATTTGACTAAGTATGATAAAAAAACACTTAAATTAGTATACGATAAACTTCTTAGCATTCCATGGATTCACCGTGCGGGTGCCGGCTCCATCGTGTGGCAGAAAGAAAAACTCCGAGTAGATCCCGGGACTTGTGACAAGGGTGTAGGTTTAAGAGGCTCCTTTCTGACGTATCAACACTCACCTTTACTACACATTCTCAAATAGTCGCCGAATAGTTTACCCAAAGCATTGATTAACGGTATGCCAAGTTCGTTTCAGACAAAGTCTCTCGCTTGTAGCCGGCTTAAAACCTGCTATATTATCACTGACGAATACGGATGGGTTATATTTCTGAAGATCTCACGACACACTCCCTCGGGAACTCCTACTGTTTTTGCCTGGATTTTTTTGGTAAAAGTACCTTTTGACGGATCTGTCGGTGAGACGATCCCAATCTGGTTGTGCATTAGTAATGGCTAAAAATAACGCTGTAGTGGTTTCTATCAATTTAGTGTTACTTTTATGTGGAGAAAAGAATAACTGTGATTTACCTCTTTTATATCACTCGACCAACTCGCTAAAAGGAGATTCGGTTCTTACGGTTTTCGGCCCCAGGCCACACCTGCCTATCCCCTTTAACCAATACAGGTCATGGCTGCGACATCAAACCCTAGTCAAACCCTAGTCAATATCAGCAACTGCAGACAGTCCAGAGAGGCCGTACCGGCTCTATCACCGCGTCTGACTCCCACCTTATCCCTTATCCCACCCTGAACAGAAGTGACCTTCGAAGAGTAGTGGGATCACTGACTGGACATAATCCCCCTAAATAAACATTTTTTCACCATTAGTGCCACAGACAGCCCCCTATGTAGAGGATGCCTGGAACATGCAGAATCGGCTACCCATGTGATTTTGGAATGCACAGGGGTAGCCACTCACCGGGCATTTATCCTCGGCACACCGAGTTCCCTTTCAGAAGCCTGTGAACGTCCTAAAAGACCTCTGTGCTTCTGGAAGGAGTTGGAGTGGTTGGACTAACCACCCTAATCCCCCCTACGCATAATGGGCCAAGTGGAGCCTAAATGCGGAAAAGGGAGCCCGTTACCAATACCAATACCTCTTTTATATATCACTATTTAAAAGATTTATTTTATTCTATATATCACTAGCGGACCCCGCGAGCTTCGTATCGCCTCAGAACAAAATAATTTGATTTTGACGTCTTAATAATGTCATTGTCCTCAAATATTGGAAAATATTGGCGTGGCTGGAATCAAATCTTAATTTTTTTAACGTTAACTTTCATACGTTTTGAATACTTACTATCCTATTCCTGACAAAGACAAAACCAAAAACATCAAAATCATAAAAATCTGTCAAGCTGTTCTTGATTTCAGTATATAAACTTGAAAAATTTTGTCTCAGGCGGGACTCGAACCCGCATCTCCTCGCATGCCGGGCGGAAAATGAATGAAAATGTCCGCCAAAAATCCATAATTTTTGATACAGCCGTCTAACAACACTTTTTTTACGCGATTCGCATCTCAATCATTCATAACGATACTATTCATAAGTTTTTGACTGTCCCTTTATACCTTAACAGGTCTAGGACAGTAAAAATTGAAAACTATAACGCGAAAAATATTTTCGGGGGACAACTTGATTTACACTTTTTACTTCATACATAGGCTCTAAATACGATACTGAACGCATATAAAAATTTTGGAAAGTGGTTAAAATTTCATGTATAAATAGATAAAGATACATATAGATAGATATTCTAATGATAAATTACATATCAAATTGTCGTTGTTATCCTGTCGATTTGAGGGGCGGATGTTTGAAAAAAGGTCCTTATTAGGCGTCTTTTGTCTAGTTTTTACTCTCTCGGTGCTGTGGAGGGCCCTCCACTTCCTCAGCTTACTCCTTGCTTTGACATTGTATTAGAGCTTTCGATATTTCTTTAAGGCGAGTACTAGAGCTATTTGCTGCCCCAAATTGATTTATTTTATTACTTCTAAACGAAATCAATTTTCAAAAAACTAGAACAGAATTATTTTAGCAAATTACCTCTAGTATTTTTTGAAGCATAGTAAACTTTTCATTTAGTTGTTTATAAAGTCGAATTTGTCGCTAACGCCAAAAGCGGCCGCTTTTTGGAAATAATGTACAATACGAAAGAAAGGCAGAATGAAAAGCAGTTAACAGTGATCCAATAAATACCAGAGGTAATTTGCTAAAATAATACTGTACTAGTTTTTTGAATAATAAAATTAAATTAGTGCCAAGAATTATTTCTGAATAAGTTACTTTTTACAAAGGTCTAAAATTTTTCATGTAATAGATCAGAAAACACAAATTCAGAAAATTGTGAATTGCTATGATACAATTATACCGTACCTAAATATCAAACAATTATTTCCTCGACACCACGAATAGGGACCATCCATTACTTATGTAGACAAATAATAAATATGCAACGCTCGCTGCTATCGGCAATACATAATTAATTAAGCTCCGTACCGAGCCAGCAAGGGATCACTAACTAAATGTGTGAACGCTTTGACTCGGCAAACCTTCGAGGCGTAACCTACATTTAATCTTTCACATTTCATTGAGCTTTACTCCATTGATACAAGGTTTAATATACTATAACGATGTCACGTATCCATGTCCAATGCTGGAGCAAATTCTAGTGCGTGATAAACGCTGAAATATGATCTTTATGTTAAGCGAGCAACATTTTAAAATGCTTTGACGTGTGAATAGTGGTGTGGCTAAATTGTTATTGGGGTTAAGGGTTTAAATGGTAGGTAAGAAAGCGTTTGAATGCTCGCTCAAAGTGTAACCAGATACCAGAACATTTACCATACATTTACGTAGCTTTTCTAGACCATTTAAGACATTGACGGACATTGTTCCAGGCACAATAGAAGATTGAATGTTATGACGGCTATAGCCGTTTTATAGGCACACTTGGGTCTCTCCAAAAGATGAATTTGGACCTGTATATGAGTCAAACTGAAAACTTCATGGTTTTTAGTTAGTTGGCATCATTGGCATCGATATTTTTAAAAATTAAATTTAAAGAATTGTATTTCAAGTTGCATTGGTTCTTTGTATGTGTTCGCCAACTGCCAGTTTAGCTAGCTAAAAAAACAGTTAAAATCAGTTTTATTTCTGTAAATAGGCCCCTGGAGGCGCTTTTACACGTCCCAATATTTAAACCTACCCCTGCTTCGGGACAAGTTTGGGTTAGTGCCGAGAAGGAGCAGCGCAAGAAACTCGGTCACTACTGTCAGCCTATCATAGCCTCTTTTAAAATAAATGTTTACAAAAGGTTTAAGCAAGTACGAGCTAGGACAATTTAATGCCATACATTTTTATCATTAAATAATCATTAATAGTGTAATAGCCCTTTTTCATTAAAATTACTTTGAAATACGATTTAAGTTTATATACAGACACCGGCAGGTCACCCTACGCAAAAAGTTAAAGGTCATTTGAATTGACTTTCAACTTTAAGTCTAACAAGTAGAGATCAATGTCAATTGAGAAAATTTGACGTTTTGTTGTAGGTTGACGTAATGTCGTCTATACAGGAAGTTCAGCATGTTATGGTAATTTGTTAAAAATAAGAATACAATTTCCCATGAACGATTTTCCTACTTTTCGCAGTCTGAAGCCTGGAACGGCAAGTTTATCTTTATTTCAAGCAATCTTTTGAGCGATGCAGATGTCAGTTATTTAATTTCTCCTAGAGCTTTCCTCATTTCTGATAATGAAATTAACATTGACCTCTCCATCTTTCCTTAAGCTTTCTTATGAAACAAATATTAAGTTCCAAAAGTCATCACCAGTTAATACGTACTGCTCAAAGACTTTCAGATCCATATCATTATTACAGTTTATACTAGCAACTACTTATGAACAGTTTTAAGAAAACAATTCTGATTATAACTTTAAGTGATTAAAGGGCTTTTAAACCGACTTTCCTTGTGCATGATAATCACTAAGCAGACTCATTAATCTTAGAAGACTGACGTCACCGCACGCCTGTCAATCTACACCGTGAACCTGTCAATTTTGGAACTAAACTTTAGGGACAACTTAAAATGTGGATTATTAAAGCCCCGTTGGCATGGTTTAAATATTGGGCCAAGATCTCATAGTCCGGGGTTCGATCCCCGGGTCGGGCAACGAGTTTCAAATTTTCGAACACTGCTCGGGTTTGTGATCACCTATGGAAGCTGAGGTATGGATGGATGGAGGCCTTTGCCCTGCAGTGGGATGATTATAAGCCGTTACTTATTAAACTAAGTGTAAAAATACGTTATCTTATCTTTTTTTTTTAATATATACAAGGGGCTTGCTCTTGACTACATACTTAACTATACGGTTAAGAAGAAGCCTAAGATGGAGCGAGCTTACCCAGAGGCACTGGTTCTTCCACACACCAGCGGAACACAGGCAAACTGTTTGGCGCTTGACTCCGGAGAGTGGTGGTATCCAGGCGGCCTCTTACAAAGCCTACCACCGCAGAGGGATCTGTTAGTCGTCATCATTGGTTAGAAATCCAAAGATGCCGATGCCCAGGGTGGACCACTAGGAGGTAGATCCCATCACCCATAAAATAGATGCTGTTGCTTCATTGTTCTTAATCGGTATAAAAAAGATTATTTATCTGAAACAGTTTTTATTCTCATAAATTTTAAGACACATTTTTGGGTTTCTTAACACCCCAGTTCGTTTGACAAATGGTAGCAAAAGTCGCTGCTGCCCGTTTTCTTCTGGTACATTTAGTTGTCTCTTATTCCACCCAAAGACGAGAATGCAAGGTGTTATTACATTTTAAGCCCACAGTACATGGCTGAGCAACATCTCTAATTTTCATCTACACATCATACAATATCAATTACACGTAGGTAGTACCTACAAACCGCACACCGCAAGTTTCAGAAACCTAATAGCGAATGAAACGCCTATTAATTAATGCCTATTAGTACTGGCTGTAATGAGCAGTACTGCCAGTTCGGTTATGTTAATAGGTTGCTGACTTTGTGTACTGCGGTGCTTGCTGCGCAAAAGTACCGGGTTCTATTCGATTCAGGTTAATTTCTGGCAGTTTTACACAACAGTCTGTGCACAGACCAATTATGTACCTACTCTGTTTGCTGTGTTTGTGATGAGTAAATAAATTATTTATTTATTTATTAAAAGAAATAATTAATTCAGATTCTTTATTAGATTAATCTAACACAATGTAGGTACTTCTCTTTAAGTAATCAGAACAAGTATAAATAGAAATGAAAGATAAGTTTAGGGATTTAGAAAGCGTTTATTTTTGATTAAAGCCGACGTTTCGTACCCTTTACAGCGTTCACGGTCACGGGTAGACAGTGACCCGTGACCATGATGAGGGGGAGGGGGGGAACCTAAACTTCAGATCATCCTTGCAGTATAAACATACGACAAGACATGACGATTGTGTTCGTAAAAATCTCAGAAGAGGCGAGATTCGCATTTCAAATCTAATCATCCTATATTCCATAACAAATTATTGCAGCTGCAGTAATCATAAGCTTCAAAAAAAATTTAACCGACTTCAAAAAAAACTCACTAAAAAGTACAAAATAACACAAAAACAATGTTTTATACTAAAACCTATTTACCTTCTTACAATTTTATTTTAACTACTAACAAATAAACAGATTCAAGTTGGTGCCGAGTCCAAACAATACAAAAATAATTCTACAAATGAAACAAATCAAATTAAGAAAGATATACATAAAATTTGAGGGTTTCCCTCGATTTCCCCGGATTCCAGCATCAGATTATGACTTCCTTAAAATGAGACCACATAGGAAGCACCAGCTTTCAAACAAAAAAAGATTTTTTAAAATCCGTTCAACCAGTCGAAAGATCTGAGGTAACAAACATAAAAAAGTACAGTTGAATTGAGAACCTCCTCCTTATTTGGAAGTCGGTTAAAAAGTTAAACGAATCCATGTAAATTGTTATCAACACAAGTTGTTACTTGTACTATTGTAAATAGTTATATCTGTTCAGATTAAGAACCTTAAAAAGCAAGTCGTAATTCCTAACTTAAGTCCCTAACACAAATCTGAACAACGAACGCGAACGCGCGTATATTTTAATGATAACGATAGAGTAAAACATATCTTAAAGCTGTTGGAATGACGACTTTACATTCCTTGTCATAAAGTCTACTTTAACAGACAGGCACATGTCCTGGATAAGCTGAATTTTAAAAGAGACAATCTTAACCTTGTCGCTGCGAATAGGCTTATTTCAATAAACATGCACGTACATCGTCATAGAAGCTATGAAAGGACTAAAATCGCTTTTTTATTGCCATCTGTAAGCAATTTGGATTTGTGAGGCAAGGTTACAGTATACAGCCAATGTAGTAGTAAATTAATCTTCTCATCTTATATATAAAATTCTCGTGTCACAATGTTCGTTCCCGTACCCCTCCGAAACGGCTTGACCGATTCTCATGAAATTTTGTGAGCATATTGAGTAGGTCTGAGAATCGGCCAACATCTATTTTTTATACCCCTTAGTGATAAGGGTTGTCCACCCTTAACATTTTTTTTTATTTTTGGACAAAATTTTTTGTATTTATTTTTCTTTATTGTGGCATTAAAAAATACATACACCCCTAAATTTTTCCTTTTTATCACCAACCCCTATTTTTTTATAGCCATTTTAGTAATTTAATCATGTTTCATCCCTGACCTTATTTCAACTGATCAATTATCGTCTTTTTTGTAAGGGTAGGGTAGGAGTAGGGAAGGGTTTAGGCTAGGGGTAGGGTAGGGGTTGGGTAGGAGTAGGGAAGGGGTAGAAGTAGGGTATGGGTAGGGTAGGGTAGGTATAGGGTAACTATTATTTTTAATTTTTGGACATATTTTTTTGGTTTTATTTTTCTATAATGTGGCATTAAAAATACATACAACCCTAAATTTTTACCCTTTTATCACCAATCCCTATTTTTTAATAGCTATTTTAGTAATTTAATCATTTTTATGGCAAAACAACGTTTGCCGGGTCAGCTAGTCTAATATATAAAATTCTCGTGTCACAGTTTTCGTTGCCATGCTCCTCCGAAACGGCTTGACCGATTTTGATGAAATTTTTTGTGCTTATCCGGTATCTATGAGAATCGGCCAACATATATTTTTCATCCCCCTAAATGTTAGGGGTAGTCCACCCCAAAATTTTTTTTTTTATTTTTTTGACAAATTTTTTAATTTCAATTTTTTTATGATACAACATACAAAAATACATACAATCCTAAATTTTTACCCTTTTACCACCAACCCCTATTTTTTAATAGCCATTTTAGTATTTAATCATTTTTATGGCAAAACAACGTTTGCTGGGTCAGCGAGTTTTGTATGGAAACTTTTAAAATTCCGACGGTCATTGGTGTCCTAAACTATATTTACGCGAAATCTATACACTAAAATGAAAGAATTATTCACGGACTTAACTCGCTCTCACTCTGGTAGACTTCTCGTGTCCAATATTCATCTTAAATTTAGCAATTTTCGTGAAGATTAACCTCCGTATTTATAAAGAAGTAATTACTTATTGCTTAAGAAAGTCATAACTTAAAGTGTTCATACCTAGTGCTTAAGTGAAAGAAATTGGTCACCATTAATAGTCATATTATTTGGCTGAAAATGCTAACTTTTGGTAGTTATAACTTCTAGTAATTTCTTGATTAAGGCATACAAATTGTCTCTCAAGTAATTACTTGTAGTCAAGTAATTACTTTTACTTGTTTATAAATACGGGGGTTAATGTTAATTCTTAAAAATTTTTCTTAGTGCCATTAATTATGCTACGAGTCATAGAAATACACGAATACTGGGCGTTATTTACACGCACCAGTATTCAGTGGTAAAGCAATAGGAAGAAGTAAACAATTCTTAACTAATCCTTACTACTCACTTACACAAACATATAAAGAGGAAAATACCAAACGATGAAGGAACGTCATTTAAACAAAATACTTTTTAATGACAATGTATTTGTTTTTCAAGTGTACCTCGAATACGTTAAAATAAAATGATGTTTTTTTACGCAAAGACAGTTCTATTTCAATTTGATAATAATAATGTTGCCTTTACGATCGACAGATTTATACTTGCAATCACTGGCTAAGAACAGTTAAAAGATAAATCCACAATACAGCTGAACATTATGAACGTAATAAACACAATTGGAAGTGTCAAACAAGCAAATTTAAAAAAAAACATGGTATTTTTAACAAAGATTTTTGTAAAGTATTTTTTTCTTTCAACCCCGATGAAGGGGCTCAAGGAAACTTCTTTGTTTCTTCGATTATGGAATTTAATAAACACTAGAATTTAATTAAATATTTACACAAAACTAAACAAATCAACACAAAAATAATAATAAAGAAAAATGTACGTCGTCCGTGTCGCTGACAAAAGCTCGTCTTCCAAAATCAGTCTTATAATTTTCAAACTAATGGCCAGTCTGTCATCGTCACTACAAAAAGTCCGTAACACCCGGCATTTGCCCTTTCGCCGGACTGTGTAAAAAGCTGCTATGCCAGCTTATCGTTGACTCAATCCAGGCACAATTGGAATCGCATGTTGTTTATGATGTTTGCTTTTATTTTGACGCGTATTTTTGTTTAAGCGAACAAATTGATACTATCGCCCCAACAGAAGTTATTTCAGAAGGATCCCTACAACAGCCAAATTTCAAAAAAAATTTTTAAATATTTTTGCTAAACGGTGTGAAGCTGGCCTAGATTATTATAGCACTACTCCAATTGATGTCGTTATCGTAAAAGTTTGAAAAAGTTCTAAAAGAAGATAACGGGCAGCAGCGTTTCTCTTAACCATTGGACAAAATGACCATGGCTGTTTTAGCAACAAACTGATTGTAAAGGCCTATGTCGAATCTGATGTAGGCTGCCATGATGATAGTTATTCAAATTGGGATCAGAACAATGTATGTGATGTTGTCCACATTTATTTATTTATTATTTATTTATTTATGATGATGATTCAGTTAAGCCCGATTCACTTTGGTCGCACGTACACGTCTAAACCAACCATTTTTTGAGGCGGGGCAACGCATTTACGCATACTAAGGCCGACTAAATCACTATGAACTACGGGTTAGCGCCCCGGGCTTTGTTGCCCCGGGCAATCGTCCACATATCCGCCAATGGCTGAACAGCTTGAGTAGTGAGCGTCACCCGGCTTCGTCACGCGCAACACCGCTGCAGGCCTTTAGCTGGCAACCGACATTAATGTGAATCACGCCAGAATTGCAGATTGGAGTAAACTTTTTCACGTAGATAGATTATAGACTGGAGTAGCTCTTAATCCCTCAACCCCCAGGAGGCACTCGGGTGCCACGATAACAACCCCCAGAAGGCACTCGGGTGCCACGATAACAATTGATTTCAATAGTGTCTGGAATAACACACGATCGAGGGATTAGGCTGCTTTTTAATCCGGTAAAAATACGGTTCCTGAGGGGTAGTTCCAAATTCAAAATACCAGTCGTACAAAGTTGCGGGAAGCAGCTAACAGCTATATACATAAATACTTTTTTTATAATCAATGGGCTTGCTCTTGACTACATACTTAACTCTACGGATAAGATGGAGCCTAAGATGAAACGAGCTTCCACAGAAAGTGGCACTGGTTCTCTCACACACCAGCGAAACACAGAAAAACTGTTTGGCGCTGGACTCCTGCAGGAGGGTGGTAGCATCAAGGCAGCTTTTGAATAAATGCTATTACTCTATACAGGAATATTTTGATGACAAATAGTGAATTGATATTGACACTACAGTATGATTACATAACTATTAATAATCCCTTTGACATTGTAATAAAAATCTTTTTTTTTTTTTTGTAAATTTCTTATATTGTGTGCATTTAATATTAACTTTTATATATTTGCATGATCAATTTAGTCAAACATGTGGATATTTCTCTTGTTGAATAGTAAAACCACGTTAAAAGCAAATAAATATTTCTGATTTCTGATTTCTGATTTCAGCCTCTCACGAAGCCTACAACCGCAGAGGGATCTGTTAGCCGTCATGATTGGTTAGGAAACCAAAGATGCCGTTGCCCAGCGTGAACCACTAGCAGGTAGATCTCACTAACCCAAATTACCCCAATACTATAGCAAAGTCCAACCAAACCTACCGCATTTGATTATTTTTTGTGATCAACGCAGGATAAGTTTAAAAGCATTCGTACCAAAATGCGGGAAATTGATTTTTTCCACATCAATTGTTAGATAAGTTATTTTTGTTAGGTTGTTTTGTTAATCTATTTTTTCACAAACATACTATCTGAATAGATTTTTTTACAAGCCCGATGATGAACTGTTTAGTCGTACAAGTATCCGCAACGTATTTACTATACAATACAAATGTTATAAAATTTTAATCTTACTTACTCGTATATTAAAATAGCGAAAATTTTCATAGATATTCCCTCTAATCCAGCCCTAATGACTGAACGAATCGGAGTGAAGTTCGGCACAAAAATTGATCGTGCTGATGAAAATACAGACAAAGAATATTATGAAAAAGTTAATAAAAATAAGCAAATACTTTTCTTGAATAAAATTTTTAACTTCCATAGCATCCAGTTAACTCATAAGACAGCCAAATTATTTTTTGCTTAAAACAAACAGTTTCAAACATTCGGAGGTCCCGTGGCGGAGTGGCGTACACACCGGTTTTCAAGGTGTCGCATGTTCCGTGGTTCCGGACGGGCCAATGTAGAAAAAAAATGTGTTTTTCTACATTTTCTCGGGTCTGGGTGTTTGTGGTACCTTCCTTGTTTCTGGTTTCCAAAATACGAATGCTTTAAATAGTTATTCAAATTGGGATTAGAACAATGTATGTGATGTTGTCCATATTTATTTATTTATTTATTTAATTCCCTTGAATAAAAATTGTATCTTCTATGGCATAGGCTTTCAATTCACTCTAGCAATTTAATTGCTTAAAACAAACATAAACAATAAATAAATATAGAAGTTAACACATTCACAGACACAATGCTAGAAAAAATAGAAGTTTTATTGTTAATACGTCGACAGGCGGTTGGTGTCCCGGAAAGTGTTATGTACAAGACACACAAACTCAAAAACGTAAAATAATTCAAAGCAAAGATAATGTAAATCAACCAAACAATCAGCAGGGACTCAAAATCGGTGTCTTTTATTGTTTTTATTTTTATTTGTCGACTATTTCAATATCCCATTCGCGGACCGCCTGACAGCCTCTCTCGATACAATCGATATAAACAAACAACTAACTGTTGATTTATTCGATTCCAAACAGTTCCGAAGTAAGGGGATCGGTTAATAGCTTATTAATTAGTGTTTTATTGCTGGCGACCTGCAGCTGTAGCCGTAATTGTTTATATTGTGATTAATTACGCAAACTTGCTGATCGGCTATGGCCGTAATAGCCCTGACGTTTCTAATCACATTTAGGCACAACAAAACTAATTATACTTATACACATACCGATGACACAATACAATTGACGACCAGTTCGATCAGTTAGTAAACTCTGCTTCTGACCCATGGGACGCGGGTTCGATCCCCGCACAGTACAAATATTTGTGTGCATGAACGTGTCTGTTTGAACTGGTCTGGGTGTTTTCTATGTATTCTAAGTATAGACCTATGACTCAAAAGCAGCTTTTACTACCACTGATCCAAATGGTCATCAAGTCGTATAGTATTCGCGTAAATTAAAAAACCGTATATAAGCTTACCTAACCAAAAGTATCTTTGTCAGCACTAATAATTGTGATGAGAAAGTTTTCTAACGCGGAATGGAATGCGGATACACTTTCAACTTTATGTTAATTGGCCCAAACAAAGAGCGGGCGTAAGGACCGTTGCAGTTACCTAAATATTAACGCGGATGGAGCCCTGAGGCCTGCTTAGGGGCAAATAAAACCGAAAAGTCAGCCCTTACACTGGGAAAACCTGATTTGACTCGGTTTACAGAGTTTCTGGCTAGAACACGAATACTTGTACAGTCAAGTCAACTTTATAGTCCTCTTAATCGTTAACGGCCGGTTCCAATAACCTATCTATCTTCACTTTTGGCATATCGGAGATAGAAAACAACTTCTGTCTTTGTTTTTCTGGACGGCAAAAACAGAGATAGAAACTGTTTCCTATCTCCGATATCAAACCTGAAGGTAGATAGGTTATTGGAACCGGCCGTTAGTCATCATTAACATCGTTTCCAGCGCATGACTCTCAGAAACAAGGATTTTGCCCATTGTGGGCGAGTCGGCTATTGCAGCTTGACCAATACTGGAGAGAGGACACTTTTGCCCGTCTTTTTTGACAGCCGAGACTAAAAAGAAGCAGCACAAAAATTAAGTTCAGTGGCCTATTTTTCTACCCTTTGTTGATGTACCCTTTAGCCCAGACTTGTCCCGAAGCAGTGGTAGGTCTAAATATACGTGTAAAAGCGCCTCCTGGGGCCTATTTGCAGAAATAAAACAGATTTTAACAGATTTTTAACTGATTTTAGTATTGGAGTTTTTGTTTAATATTAAAATACATATGGCAACCATAAACTCGTAACAAAATCATCGAAACATGCCAAAGCCGTAAAACATAACAATGCGTTACTAAAAATTTTACGTTGTGAAGATCTTTAGGGAAGGCCTATGTCCAGCAGTGGGCGTCGCTTGTCTGAGATGATGATGATGATGATGATGATGATGATGATGATGATGATAAATCTGATTGATGTTATTAACGCTATAGTTTGGATGGATATTTACTACTTAATGACGCCAAAACGGATGAACGTGGCTGAATAAAACGAGGAATTGGTAGATTGAATGAAAATAAGCTACTTTTAATCCCAGAAGAAGTACAATTCCTATGAGATAATGAAAGTTCCGAGTGTAGTAGTTGCAAGCATCATCTAGTAAAAAAATATATACCTGTTTATACCTACATACGTATTTTTAATAACCTTTTCTTCAGTTGAAAATTGAAAGAGATTTTAAGGACTACGTGTTAATTTATCACTATGGTTTTATGACTTCAGTGAAGTTTAAAAATTATCGCACTCAAAATTTAAAGTTTAATTAAGCCGGCCCTTAAATTCGCCATAAAATGGGGCACGAGAGGAATAATTCATCGGTAAATAAAACATGTCGCCGGCCCGTTAGTACAAATTATTATTTACGGCCGCGCGTTTAGATTTTGTTTTTATTAGCTAAATGTTAAACTCGGCGCATTAAAGTAAAATGGAAAGTTATGTTCCATGATTTTTATGTATCCATTAAAATAACAATTCCATACGAATAAAACGGGATTCAAATATCTACAATCATTGTACAGACAACAGCACGTCAACTTACCTTACTCTAACAAACTTCAAAGGAGAATGACCATTCGTGGTATCGCTAAAGTCTGAGTTGTGTCACTACATTATGACGCCTATAATTCCTGTTTTGAATTATAATAATTGGTAGGAATAATAAGAAATCGTAACATCCCCGGATAAATACATATTAAATAAAAAGATTTTGTTATGTTTCTACTCTGGAAGTCGGAAGTTGTACAAAATGTGGTGGGGTGCTTGTTATGATATCCACAGATATAGTAAATTATTGATAAAATATTTACCTACAACAATCTAAATCGATTTTTCGATTTTTTCATATCGATAAAACCAAGCCGAAATAAAACCTAATACGAATGAAGTTATTAAAAAATGTATAGCCATATTCTTTTTACAGATAGGTATGCAATAGCGAAAAATTAAATAAAACCCTTAAAAGTATGAATAAACGTAATTAGAGATGGGTTTTTGCTTGGGTATTGATGGACGTATTGAATAAATGCCTAATAAACGACCATTTAATTATTACATGATAGTATGTTCAAATTACTTTTTTTAGAATTTTATGCCCATTTTGCTCAGCCGGGTTTAAGTTCTCTGCCAATCTCTAAACATCAAAGAATCATTTTGAAATCGGGTAATCGAACTCGATTAAATATTCGATTTTATTATCTATGTTTCTTGCTGACGGTTGGCAGCACTAAATGTCAGCTTATCTCTCCCGGCCAATGGACTTGAATCCAAATGCAATGTTTGTTTCTCAATAAAAAAAAGCTTGTCTGTCTGTCTATCTGTTAAAGTTAACATCTGAAATAGTCAAAAGCAGAAAATTCTATTTTTTATGCTTATATTCAACAACAAATTGCCGCAATACCCGGAAAATTATCACAAAAATATTTACTGTACTGCAAAGTAATATAATCACACATTAAATTAAGCTATATTACATTTTGGCACAAAATATTTTATAGCGATACTAACTCCTATAGTATTTTGGTCATTCTCCTTTTCTCATTTGATATTTGTTTGTTAGATTTCTGTTAGTTGCCTTTCTGCCGGGACCTTGAGACTCGTAGGACCCATTTATTTGTATTACTGTTTTAGTGTGTGTACTTTTCTTCTTTTTTTTAACTTATGATTATTGTTCTTACTTTGCTGCAACCTATTTTTGTACACTCTTGTCGGCCTAGCACTCTGGGTCTCGACAAATAAATGTTTCTTTCTTTCTTTCTTTCATATTGATCTCTACCTGTTGGACTTAAAGTTGAAAATCAATCTTTGATCTGCGGTGACATGCCGACACTGCATGTGCAGACGGCACAAGCAGTGTCGGCATGTCACCGTATAGCAAAGATCAGATATGTTTTATACTGTTTTAATCTTTCATGGTGACTATCGTAAGAGTTAGTTATTTCGAGATTTCTACCATGTACCATGTTTTTTATGAGTTTCCGATATTTCGGCACTGTTGCCAGCGATCTTCCACGATCATGGCGCTTGTTCTGTGCCGTATAGCATCACTCTTCCCTTCCTATGGGTGTCGTAAGAGGCTACTAAGGGGACATTAAAGACAAACAAAATTAAGATATTACCATAATCGCATAATCGCCACGCTTGGCAAGCGAATTGGCGATATCAGTTCCGCCAAATGGTGGAGTGAAATCGCTGACGGCCGTTTTCTTCTGGCAATACTCCCTCAGTCGCTTCTTAAACAGCCATTACAGAAAAGTAAGTAAGTAACGGTACGGCTAGTCCACAAGGATATGGAAAGAGCTATGCTCGGAGTTCCTCTTAGGGAAAAAATCAGAATGAAGTGGCAGTAGGCTGGTCATATTAGCCGCAGAACCGACAACCGACGGGGTAAACGTCTCGGCAAACGTAATGTAGGACGCCCTCAGGCCAGGTGGAGTGATGATTTGCGCAAGGTGGCTGGCAGGAGCTGGATGCGAGAAGCCGAGGATCGACCTAAGTGGAGTTCATTTGGAGAGGCCTATGTCCAGCAGTGGACTGCAATAGGCTGATGATGATGATGATGATGATGATGATTAAGTAAGTAACAGCCTATAATCATCCCACTGCAGGGAAAAGGCCTCCATCATTGAATTCAATTTACCACAGCAATTATGGGCACTGGCATAATCACAACGCTTGCCAAATGTGGGTTGGCGATCACAAACTCGAGCAATGTTCAAAAATTCGTCATTTTTTGTTGCCCGACCCGGGTATCGATTCCGGAACCCCGAGATCTTGGTCTGGTATTTAAACCACTAGACCAACGGGGCGTTGGAATAAAGGGTTGGTGCTATTTTTTATGTGTACACGATACGGCAAATGATAATCACCGTTATAAAAGTTTAGAGCCTTTCACACCGGGTTAGGCACCGGAAATGACTAATTTCTCAGAGTCTAAACATCGTCCAGCATTGTCCCAATGTTTTATTGTGTTGAGGGCTGCCAGCTACTCGCATTGAAATAGAAGGGTCTTCAATTAATATTTTACTTGTAATATTCGAAGCCGTAAACTTTTCCGTTGGTGCTGTTTTTCTAAGCTATGCAGCGACAACGCAACAATCTTCCAATGACCGATCCTCGATAGATCTTCCATATTTTGTGGTTCAATATTCATATACAGAGTTTTCTTAGCTGCTTTTTCCACTCGATATTATAATATCAAGATTCTCACTTCAGAACTGGCTGACTTTATATATTCAAACCACCTAGATACTCAGTAAATAATTAAAGGAAGGCTTCCCTAATGGATATCATATAAATAATAGGGACAATTTCAGGCCAATCCGACCAGTTATTTAAAGTATGTTTTAGTTTGAGAAAGTCATCGTGTTTTACCTTGTGCATAGTGAGATTTGGAAACTTTATTATTATATTTTAACTAGGATGTGAGTATGATTATGTCCTTTTAAAAATAAATAGGAAAAAATTTGTTGATACACATTTTCGACGGATAAAAAGATAAAAGACGCTGTGAATGACCAATTTGACTCCCAAATTAAAACTATTTTGAATGGAATAATGAATAAAATAATATGATAATATTGTATTTTATAAAGAAAACAATTATAATTACAACAATTATGCTCACGAAAGATGACATCGCATGGCGCTTGCGACAGTGCCGAAATGTACATGTATGTTTTGAGTACATGGTATAAACCCCGTATCAATTAACTCTAGTGATAGTCATAGCCCAGACTTGTTCCGAAGCAGTGTTAGGTTTAAATATTGGGACGTGTAAAAGCGCCTCCTGTGGCCTATTTGCAGAAATAAAACTGATTTAAACTGATTTTAAGTGACCATAAAAGTTTAAATCAGTAAATTATCTATATATTATGTACGTTTTTAATTATTTAGGTAAATGACCTACAGCCTCCCTTCGTAACTCCACGCAAAACTCGTTCATTAATACCAAGAAACTCCATTTAAAAAATGTTGCCCGTTTAAGACAGCTCTTTAAAAACACGACAGCCCTAACCGCACTGCACCTTAATGTAAAAGCTTGTTGTGGCCATAAAACCGGCGGGTAAACTCAGACTTTATTACGTAATTCCATGGTCCATCATTTCAGATTCATATTTTAATTTCAGTTTTGAAGGAACTTTGAAACGGCGTCGGTGTGTCGTGTCGAGGTAATTAGGCACAGAATTTTAAATTGTTGGCCATTAAATGTTGATTTTTCATTTGTTTAAATGTTGCCAAGATTTCACAATAAATTTACAACTTTATTAAAAAAATATACTTTCTATTAGTTGACTACACTTTCATTCACTGCGACTTATAAACGTACAAGATTGTTTAAATAATTATATGAATAAATATGTCAATTAATCTATTCGATTTTCATATTAAAATCCATAACATACAGTTCAAGTTTATAGAAGATAGTTTGACCGTGAGATATGCATTTTTTTGAGATATTGACTGAATAAATTGAAATCATAGATGACGAAGTTAAGAAATAACTTCGAATAAATTGAAATCATAGATTACAAAGTTTAGAATTAACTTCTTAATATTTCGAAGTACCTACTGGTCAATGTAGATTTTTACTTAAGCAGAGGTAACCTCCAAACCTATCACCGATCAAGCAGCGCCATAGTTATGTAAGTTCCCGCTTAGCTGATGAAGTCCTACTTTTATTTGTTTACCACTTCGACGATTTGCCTTCGAAGGCACTCAAAAATGGTCTAGAATCCCAGACATCTATTTGAGTACATCCTGCAATTTTGCCGCAATGTCTTCTTTGGCGACCCCCGTGACAGAGTGGCGTACACACCGGTTTTCAAGTTGTCACCTGCTCCGAGGTCCCGGATTTGATTCCTGGACGGGTCGATGTAGGGGAAAAAAATATTTTTGTTGTCAAGGGTCTGGGTGTTTGTGGTGCCATCGTTCTTTTTAGTTTGCTCAATACGTGTGCTTTACGTAGTTATTCAATTTGGAATCAAAACAATGTATGTGATGTTGTCCACATTTATTTATTACTAGATGTTGCCCGCGACTTCATTCGCGTCAATTTCTGTTATTATGATCGCGACTATTTTTGCCACATTTTTACTCATGCTTCGCTCCTATTCGTCACAGCGTGATATTCTATAGCCTAAAGCCTTCCTCGATAAATGGACTATCCAACACAAAAAGAATTTTTAAATTCGGACCTATACTTCCTGAGATTAGCGCGTTCAAACAAACAAACAAACAAACTTTTCAGCTTTATATATTAGTTTATTTATTATAACACAACAAACACGTACTATTATAATTAATTAGATTAATATTTCCCTGTAACAAGAGATGTAATTAGTGATTTAATTAGTTTTCAATAGGATTTAATATTGTACTCGTATTTTGATCAGTACATAAACTTGAAAACTTATGTCTCAGGCGGGACTCGAACCCGCATCTTCTCGATGATGAAGATGCGGGTTCGAGTCCCGCCTGAGAAATTATTTTTCAAGTTTATACACTGATATTATAATTGCAATTTAATTGCTAAAATATCAAATAAAATATTGTATTTTGATTTTCGAACACTTAACAGCTTTCATAAGTAACTGATAGATCCCAAGTTAATCCGCTAATTATAGACATTTTACTTCAAAATATGTGTGTGTGTAGTAAATTAATAAAGCAACTAAAATAATGATAAAGTTATTTAGTTAGTCATAGTCACATCATAAACCATAAACTTTGTCTGAAATAAACCAAAACTTCAAATTATTTGTTTTATAGCAATCTTATGTTTTACAATAGTTATTACATTTAAATGTGTGGACAGTTACAGTAAGGACCTTGATAGGTCACAGTAAAATGAGTTCTTCTTCTTCTTTAATATTCGTTTACTGCGTAATATCATTTTCTCTTCAATAAATCGAAATTATAAAACCTTCTGTATTATATTTTTAAGCCATCCTCGTCATTTCTCTTTATAGCTTGAGATTTAACTATTATTGGTCAGTAGGAATAAAAAAAAACAAAATACTTTTTTGGTTACAAAATTATATCTACTGCAAAGCGAATTTTAATGAAAAGCGTCTAAGTAGCGTGCTAAGCTCAGCGAGCTACGATGTAGTTCTGCTATTTTAGATCAGTGCTACGAAGTTTCGTAGCACGTAGCCAGTACAATGGACTACGAAAGTTTGTGTGGTTATTAAAGCTGTGATAAATAGATCATAATGCAAAATGAACGTACTTATGGAAGAGTTCGTTGATACAGCTACTATATTATTTTACTGAGTGGTTATTTTCAAACATGGATAGCTGTTTTCAGAAATATAACAAAGCTTATCTTGCGGCAACGTATATTTTCACTGACTAAGAGTTCTTCTAAAAGATAACGATGTATTTATTTTTGCTATTTTGATACTGGCCTTACTTATAAAAGTCATTAAAGGAATAAAAACCACACGCTTTAAATTGTTTCAAATTCTTTGGAAATTTAAACGGAAAATATAGATAAGTAAGTGGACAATCTTATTTATTTAAATGTTTATCTGAGTATTTGGTCCACAATAAGCACCAAAAGTAACCAAATTGCCTTATGTTTTAATAAAGCATACGAAGAATTTTGCCGCTTTAAAATAAGTACTACTGAGTGGCAAAATTACCATTGGTACCAACAAAACATTAGTACTTTGTGAGACGATACTGTCACGTTGTGATTTCTGAGCTGCGCACAAATCTCTAAATATTCACATTTAGTAAATACATTCATTGTTTCATTATTAAAACACATTTAATTTCACTTCAATAATAAGCGAGTTTTGTTGTTTTGGTTATTGATCTGTCAATGACAAAGAGCTGTCAGATGCGCATGCGACTGTCCGTATGCTCTGAATGACTAAAATAACGTTACGTTCGTTTGTCTACGTTTAGCAAACGCACGGAACTCATACTCATTTCACAAAGGTCGTGAATGATTTATTTCAATAAATATAACAATATTTTGTTTTCTATAATTTTAAGATTGTGTGTTGACATTAAATTAGTTTATGAAACTTTACGCAGCCGCAGTAATTTCATGAGCCTGGCAGAATGACGTTTGACCTTCGACAGATGTTTAAAAAAGTTAATAAACAATAGTAGTGTGGCAGGTTTATAAACATTGGAAATTTATTAGGGAAAAATACGTGTCTTATGGACTGGTTGTTAAAGAAAAGAATTTAATCAAATGACCAGCCTTTAGTTAATAATTGTAATTGGAATATTAAAATAATGTAAATTAATAACCTAAAAAGTTTGAATGTTTTCTTGTTAGTTTTATATGTGTTTTACAAAGAAATAGTTCTTTGTGATGTTTCGATTGTTTTGGGGAGATTTGAGTTAGTGAACTAAGCACTCGGAAATTCCTTCGTGACAATGATTTGCATTTTTGCAATTTAGAGGTTTCGTTCGAGGATTTCATTTTGATTGATTTCATTTCGGTATACGGCTTGGGGTCACCTTCGCTCTGGCTGTCGGCCAGGAAGCCGAAGGAGAAGATGGAGGCCGACACCTCAATTTTGTTACCGGCTAAAAATCGCCGTTAAATATTTTTTATGTTGTTCCGGTTAAGTGCCATCTTTTGATGACCGCTTGGTTTGGCTACCAGGCTTAGCATATTCCCTTCCGTTTTACGCTGTCTTTCCGCTGATCAAATGAAAGACGCAAGAAGCTTGTCTCGATGAGATTCGGGTTGGTACCACGCCACGTGGATGCATAAGGTTACCCTACCCTATCTTTGATGAAGTAAGTGGAAACATCTTCTTAATCCAGTTAGCAGTCTAAAATTTCAGTTCCCGTATTCCGTTCATATAATTACATGATAAGTTTGGTGGTACAACTCGCTCAGAAGTAGGGGTAATTCAGAGCCTTACAAAGGACTCACGCCTGAGATTTCTGTGTACTAATTTAAGAGGTGGTAAGCTTAGCCGGAGAAAATAAATATTCTGTTAATTCATGCTCGTCTCTTCATTTACCACCTCATTCCGTTATCTTCATCACCCCCAACACCCTCTCCAACCCCTAAACGTTGCAATACTTAGTCAAACGCTTTACTATAGGTATAAACGGGACACTCAAGATTATAAAACTCATTTAGCCATCGTAGCAACATTTAATTGACTGTATAAAAACATTGTGAAATCTTATTGAAATCTCAAACATTAACAGTGATACGGATCCTTGCGTGATGCTGTCTAATTGTGGGAACACAGATTGATGTTGGTTAGAGGAAGAGAAGAAATATATCAGATTAATAGATCGAAGACCGTGATCAAAGAAGATAAATGACGATTGCCAACAAAATGCTTGAGAAACATATTTCATGTTTACACACGAGAATGGCACTATATATTGATAAATAATTACATATACCGATTTAAACTTTTATGGCCACTATCACTAGAGTTGATTTGTTCAGAGTTTACCATGTACCTTGATATTTATATGCGTTTCCGATATTTTTGCACTGTTAAAACGCCATTATCACGGAAGAACTAATCGTACCAAAAACAAGGTACATGGTATAAAACACGAATCAAGTAACTCTAGAAATAAATACTTTATGAACAATAAAAAGATACGCCACGCATCAGAATGTAAAAGTGGAGTCAACGTTTGCATAAGCAATATATTTAAATATAAAATATAAATTTTATATGTGTCACATTGTAATTTATGTTACCTTTGTTTTGTGCAATAAAATAATGATCTATCTATCAGTATATAAACTTGAAAAATTTTGTCTCAGGCGGGACTCGAACCCGCATCTCCTCGCATGCCGGGCGAGGAGATGCGGGTTCGAGTCCCGCCTGAGATTAAATTTTTCAAGCTTATATACTGATATTATAAGTGCAATTAAGTTGCTAAAATATCAAATAAAGTATAATGATCTATCTATCTATCTATCTAAGTTGACGTTTCTGCTGTAAAAAGCTTTCAATCGCATAGACTCGAATCAGCATTATTATCAGCTTAGTTCAGTTCACTACTGGACACAGGCGCATATAGATGACCAAACGGATGAATTTGCCATAATCGCCACACTTGGCACGCGGTTAACAATCGTAGTTTTGGCAATGATGATGAGAAGACGCTGCTGCCCGTCTTCTGGCAGTAATCCTAAAGTTTGACAACATCCACAGAAAGATTAGAGGTATGGTTAGGTTAGGTTAGGTTATCCTTTCTTTGTGCTAGATCCACACGTCGGTAGCTTCGAGCGAATTTTAAAATTGTTAGTGGAAAAGTCAAGAGGATATGATTGGATCTTTAACCAAGTGTTTATCTCGCAAGCCCCCACAGACGCCCCACCCCATTTCATCCCAAATAACGATCACGTTCCTCATCACGGGAAACAGTACTGATGCAATACATAGATTTGGGCAAATCAATCAGACCACGCTTCACCCAAAGCGGATTCCGACCCCGAATGACCGCTTCGCTTAGTGTTGTGTTCGTTTTATGAAACTATCGGTAGTTGAAGAGACAATTTATCGATGACCGGATGTATTAATACGCCCAATGACGGTCAGACAATGTTGATACTAAAAGTATCATAACGTCATTTTCTTTTTTTTACAGACAGATACAATGGCGCTTAATAGTTTTCTTAGATTTAAGATTTATTAGATCCATTTTAAGCACCGCGAGGTAAAAAAATAGTTTCGTATATATGTTTGCATTATATTTAAATGATTATTTTGTAAAAAAAAGTAGTATTTACCTAATATTTACCTTAGCAAATAAATGTATTTTATTTCATTTCATTGATTTCACAATAAGTTATTTTTTTCGAAATAACGAACCAGTCTGAGAATAATTGTTTTAAGTCGCCAAGATGTTAAATTAACGTGTGATAAAAAATGATGTTTTTTATTTATCTTTATAATAAATACTTAAGTCTGAAAAGAAAATACTATAACCCTTGGCGGCCGATATAAAAATAAAAAACAAACCAAACTATCAAAATCCTATTAACATCATATCGATAAACTACTTCAATACTTCTATCGACTACCACCACTACCTTTGCTTAGCAGGGTCATCCAAAAATACATCCAACCAGTCTGGATATAAAGTCCTAATTCCGGCGCTATTCGATTTCGCGGTGAAAGTGTGCTATAAATAAGATGGAGGTTGCGAGGCTATATTGTTGTCGAGGTGAATGTCACGTAATGCCTCCGGATAAATCTGACCAGGTGAATTTATAGATTAGAGTTGAACCTAAAATGGGATTGTTTGGAATGCCACTAAAAGTTGAATGAACACTCTTAGATTTTCATCTATGTTGACTATGTATGTTTAGTATGTAAGTAAAAAGAAATGGTTATTCTGATCTTTTTCGGAAAATACTTGATACGCAGAGCAATCACTTTTCGGTATGACTAATCAAATTGATAGTTATGCATTAAATAGTATGTAGTATGAATCAGGAGCGAGGCAGACCAATCGTTAGCTAGATCTACTTTTAGGTTTGGTCTTAAAGATTTTACCTATGAAACTTTACCTCACTCTATTAATAAAACAAAGTAGCCCGTTACTTAGATAATTTCTAACGCCGAATAGCAGAATAAATAATATAATCTCGGAAAGAAAATAAAAAAATAAAAAATATTTTCTTTTACTTTTTTGTAATCGTTAATAGTTTTATAAAGTAAAGGCCCAGAATCATCCTACTGCAGGAAAAAGGCCTCCATCATTCTATTCAAGTTACTATAGCAATGATGGCTTCAGGGCTGTGGTTCAGGCATAATCACGACGCTTTCCAAACCCGAGCAATGTTCGAAAATTCGAAACTTTAGATGCCCGACGCGGGGATCGTACTGGGACCCTGAGATCTTGGCTCCGAGAAACCACTAGACCAACGGGGCTTGATATTATAGTTTTATAATCTAATATTTAATTATATCGAGTGACGACAGTTTACATAGATTTTTATGTATTTTTTTTAGGTTAGCCTTTAACACATTACTGAAGTATCTACCTATCAAATCAGCAGAAAAATGTCACAGACACCAGTAACCTACACGTCAATCGACCTAATCGGTGGCTTTGACATATCCATACCTTACCAACGTCTCTGATGGAACAGCAGGCAAAGGTTAGGACAAAAATAAAGCCTCACAAGGCTGTGTATTTGACACATCACGTAATGGAAAAAGTTCCTATGCCACTGTGTAACCGAGCCAGGAACGGCGCAGGAAATGACGTGCGCCCGTGTGGCCTTACTAAATATAGAACGACGAGTAAAAGTAAAATTATTTGCATGAATATCATTGGAAGAATTTTATATTACGTGTAAATACGATTCCTTGAGATTAAAACCATTTTCAACACCAATTTATTTGCTTAAAAACAGTCTCTTTTTTTACCATTTTCCGTACTATTAAAGGAAAATACGGAACCTTTATAGGACGCGATATATGAGACGCGTAGTTTATTTTTATTAATAATAAAAATCTTTATTTTCGACGACCATTTGGATCAGCGGTAGTTAACGCTGCTTCTGAGCCATGGGTCGCGGGTTCGATCCCCGCACAGTACAAATATTTGTGTGCATGAACATGTCTGTTTGTACTGATCTGGGTGTTTTCTATGTATTATAAGTATGTATTTACAAAAAAAAAAGTATATAAGTAAGTTTATCGGTTGTCTAGTACCCCATACGACAGGGTACTTAATACTACCTTAATTTGGGACTAGATGGCTCTGTGTGGCCCAGTGAGGCATGTCTTAAATATTTATTATTATTATTTTTTTATTTCCTCAACACAGACAATAGTTACATTATTTTGTTCATGATGATACACAGTAAATTTGTGGCACTGTTAAAGTTTGTGTGAGACTGACGCCTGTGATAGGTATGAGTTGCATACCTGATATACAGGTCATCAGGCTCCCACCACCACGGAAGAATGACATTATATATTAATAAATTATGATTTCTGTGCAACTTTAATAAAAGAACGGTCGAAAAAGTTAACACGGAGAGAACCGCGGGCGAAAGGCTAATGCATTTATATTTTAATTAAATTCTGTACACTATTAATGAATACAGCTATATCGATATAAATTTACCACATTATCAGAATAAATTGAAACATTTCAAAGTACTTAATTTAAAATATCCATAAACGTATTACGGGTTCGGTGAAATAATTCGGTAATCGTATCAATATTTGTTTAACAAGAATTGATATTGAAGTGTATTGCATCCACTCTAAGTGTATTAATTTAAAATATTCATTATGATAAAAACATTGATTGTATACGCATTCTTTGTAGGTGCATTAATGATTTCATAATCAGTACTGCTTATACCTTAATAATGAAGAAGAACATGATAAAGAAGGTAAATTCAAAAAGAATTGTATATTGTAAATGATTATTTTATCTCATTGTTAATGAAGTTCATGTTTTTTATATAAGAATAAAAAAATCTTTGCACCTATTTAAAGGGTAAATGATAAATACGTCTTCTTTTCTCAAGATGAGACAAGAAAAAAACGACTCGTATTTTATTATTTAAAAAAGTACTGTTTATAGTTGACTTTAAATTTAAAAAGAATTACAAAAAAGATAATAGAATTTGTTTGAACTACATAATGGCAAACTAAGTTTTAATATTATTATTAAGATAATTATCATATTATTAAAAACTTTGGTCTCACTTAAACGGATTTACTTTACCGGATTAATAATTACATAGTAAACAGTGAATGCTTTATACATTGGATAACATCTTTTCAGTCATAATACGAGTACTATTCTCGCATTCTAAGAAAAAATTAAAAATAAAACAAAATCAAGTTTGTTTTTGAATAACTAGTAAAATAAAACATTTTCGTCGACGCAAATCGTGACATAAACCCCCAAATAAGAGTCGTTGTCAAAAAGAAATCAGCGTCAATTAAAATGCACAAAAATGGTGACAAAGTTAACGCTTTTCGAAGGTTAATTTTTTTGAGAAGAAATTTTTTTCAGTGTATTATTTTTTATTATCGTTTTCAGTGTTCGGTATAAGAAATCACTGATTGCCATGACAGTTACCTATTAGATTGTCAATTACGATTTATTCACTAACCTGTGAAAAATTCCCAATAGCGCCATCAGCACTTTGTCCAAAATAAGGCTAGGATTGGTGACACCGCACACAGTTTGAAAGCAAGAAATAAATACTTCCAACTTTCTTAAATACATTCACCGTGGTTCCGTTCATGATTGCACATATTTACGCAAACACTCGCGTTAATTTTCTTTTTAGACGTTAAGAATTACAAAAACCGAAAGACACTGAGCCAGAGAAAATATTTTTCTGTTTCAAATTGACGGAAACGTCAAATCTTTCAATCAGATAGCAAGAGCGCTTATTGCGTCATCTCTCGCATGTTTCCAATCAAGCATAGAGCTAAACAACAAGGCCAAAATAAAAACAGCATCTTTATTTTTTTGTGGCGAAGGTTCTTTTTAAAAGAAAATCTAAGCCATTGGATTTATGTCTCGTAGATTGTTGTATTAAAAGGAGATGTCCTAATTTGTATGGAGCCTTGGCTCAGAACCTGTACACATTGACAATATTAATACCTACAACCCTTTGTTATGATCCAAATTCTTTATAATGGCTTCGTTTAGCAAAAACTTGAAAAGAACGGTAATGTCAAATATTAACAAAAGAAAACTGACAGCTACTGACATTTAGAGTTTATGGTTTATCTTTTTTTCTGCCAACGCCATCTTGTATGCCTAATTGAGAGAAGTATTTATTAGATTGGATTTATTTTTGAGCCGCGAAATTATACGTTATGAACAGTATTTTTTCCAAAGTCAGTAGATTTTTCTTGATTTTTTTAGAATACTGTACAATGTCTGAGCCTGTTACGGGACATCTCTTTTGGAAGGTGACTAAAATTTCATTCTGTATACTAGCGTATATCCTTAGTGTATATGTTACCGGCAATCTGTATAATACGGTATTCTATACAATACCTAGGCAATGTATAGAATACCTAAAACGTTATGGTAATGTATGAAATATTTTTCATTTTACACATTGCCAGGGCATTCTATACAATACCCAATACGCTCCCGGCAATGTGTGTTATAGACGATGGCAGAGAAGGGAAAGACAAACCAGAAGTAGTTCAATCTAGTTCAGAATCAAAATCAACCTCTTGAGGTTCAACACGAACAAAGCCCCGTCACCGAAAATTCTGAGATCGGTAATGAAGCTTTAAATATTAGAAATGCGAACACATTTCTAAATTCACAATAAATACCTGTCTTTGAATTAAGATTGTTTTTAATGACCACTTAGGTACTAATTGCTAACTGTTTATTTTTTAAAAAGTTGATTTAAAGTAAATATTATTCTTGTAATATCTCAATCTCAAAAAAATCTCAAAATTTTTCAAGTTTATATACTGATATTATAAGTGCAATTAAGTTGCTAAAATATCAAATAAAGTATATTATTCTTGTCTATCATTTTCCTACCACCTACTTACTAACTTACATAACATTGATAAATAAGACCCAAATATAGTTATTTTACACATTGCCGGTGGATCAGCAGGTAATCCATACATTGCCTAGGAATTGTATACAATACCTAGGTAAAGTTTATAATGGAAAATAAAATTTATAATATTCCATACATTGCCTAGACGCCCTAGGTATTCTATATATTACCTAGGTATTGTATAGAATACCTGAATTATACAGATTGCCGGTAACATATATAATACTAATACTGTTTTGTATTCACTGTGTGCGCGATGCCAGCGCCCCTCTTGTCTTCAACTATTATAATGGGGACTACCGTTTCTTTGCTCACCAGTTGGCGCCACTGTAGACTGAGGTCCGGAGTTAAAGCTGTAAAAGGCGATCGGCGCCGAAACAAAGTATAAATCTTGAATCTAATTAAAGTTTATTATTTATAAATAACTTCTTGATATCAACAAACTAACTTCTAAAATAATTGCTCTTTGAGGCCGCCTATTTTTGCGCTTTTTCTTAATTCCGCTTTCAAAGCGTTCACATTAATCGCCAAATAATCCATATTTGCGATAATTTTACGAAAAGATCACTTTCCAGCAGGTAAATTAAAGAAATTATAATTTATGCGACCAATTCCGCAAAAACCAGTACAAAGTGAATGATATTGGACCTCACGCTACACTAGCGCCTCTAGTGGCAAATTCACTAGCGATAGCCCCCATTGTGGACATGGCATTCCGTAAATGTTTCAACATTTGTAAGTAATTGTTGGAATAATCTAATAAGTTGTTGATCCAGATATGTTCGCTTCATAAAACGGTTATGTCTTGCAGCAACCTCAGAATGGTAAATTTTTCCCATAATTGAAAGTAATATCGTTAGAACGAAGCTGGGGTCGCCTCTGCACTAGACTTTTTGCCTCCAATAATGTGCACTGCATATAGTGTCATGAGGTATAAGGTGCCATGGTCATCATTAAGGGTTGTTTTGTTTTGCCCGCAGTAGAGAAAACAATAAATATTTTCAGTAATATCATACTAGGTGTTTTTGCCTACTTTTTTCTTATTACAGCAGCTATCCATTTATTTCTTTGCTTCATCACTTTAAACTGCTCTGTAAGCAAATAAATAGCGGTAGTTTGAGTCCCGTTTTAGGCAAACGCAAATTTTTATATATATATTTTTTTTTGCCCGAATTTCTTTTTTGCTATTGGAAACGAATAAAACTTGCACGAATTGTTCTTCCATTTTTGCTTCACTTTTGAACACTACACGTTAAGTGACCCATACCGCGAATTTGCTCGTTTTTACTAAAAAAAAAACTTATAACTTTATGAAAACAGTATAAAAACTTCATTGTACAGACAATGGCAGGTCAACCTACCCAAAAAGTTAAAGAATCAGAACAATGTATGTGATGTTGTCCACATTTACGATTTATTTATTTTATCAATTTGACACATGACAGGTTTTTCAAATTTCTGCCTAATAGCGAACTGCAATCAATATGACGGTTTGCACATAGCGAATCGAACACAAAGGGCCGTATGTATATAACATTACGCCGTACATAACGTGACAATAATAATTACATTACTGGACAATCAATCACCCGATATTTTGCCGCTCACCGCAGAGATCGATGACCTCCATCCATCTGCCAATTAGCATGTTACGTCAGCAGAAATTACTTGCAGCGGGCAGCGAACTAAGATGCAAGTTGCTCTGTTTTCATTGATGTACCCAATGATATTATAACGAAGCAGATTCATAAGCGCGCGCGTTGTGAAGACTCAAATACGCCCTACGTAGGGCGTTTATAAAAACGTCCACGTCGAGTGCAGTCACGAGCGGTAATCATTTAAAATTATAGCATTCTCTTTCATTTGCGTGCTATTTCGTATCTTTTGTTCTACTTATCAGTGAAACTTGTCAATGTGTGCAGTTTTGGATTGTTCGGAACAGGTTTAATACGCGAATTAAACGTAGTTGGTAGTTCTTTGAGAAATTAAAGGGATGAGAATAAGGGGTATATATCGGTTTGCCTAATTATTTGTACTCCTAATTGTCATTGGCGCACAAACTATTAGCCTAAAATTTTTTCGCACATCTTTACTATTCCTAATCGTGTTTAGCCTATTTTTACTACGCTTAACTTTATATCGCCGTATTATAATTTCGCCGAATATATCATAACACCTACCCTTTTGCAGTTCCAAATTTTTATTCGCAGAAAGTTAAAAACTTTATCAGCATGCATGCATGCTTGCAAAGAAGTAATCATGCATGCAAGCAAGCAAGCAAGCAAGCAAGCATGAATGCATGCAAACAATCATGCATGCATGCAAAGAAGTAAGCATGCATGCAAGCAAGCAAGCAAGCATGTATGCAAACAAGCAATCATGCATGCAAACAAGCAATCATGCATGCAATCAAGCACACATGCATGCAAACAAGCAATCATGCATGCATCCAAACAATCAGACTTCCGTGACGGCTTCGGCGCTGCGGGGCTCCGGCGGTCCCACGCGTGCTTATCGTCGCAGATGGCTTACGCTCACCACCGCAGTTTCGGCTTTCTGGCCGGCTGTGCCGGCCAGCCTCAGCCGCGCCGCCTCGCTTACAGCCTCCTGCTCCTCAGCCCGCGGGCCGCCTCGCCCCTCCGCGCCTACGCGCTTTTGAATTACACTCTAGGGGTAGGGCAGACAAGACTGCTTGGGGTCGGTTTGTGAGCGATTCGTTTCTTAAACTTTTCTGTTCAAAAAAATAAAGCGTAATGTCAAAAAAAGATGCTAATACATTTTAGTGCTTTCGATATTAGACACACTGAAATTAGGGTTTTCAATTTTTAGACCAATCTATAATAGTGCGAAATCAACTGTTAGACTAGACAATAATTATACGTTATAAGTTTAGGCCAATACGGTTCGGCCAAATGAAATTAGGACTTTAAATTTTAGGCGAACCGAAGGGCACCCGAGAATAAGAAATAGCGGGTTGTCCCGGTACCGTTGTATTGATTTATATTGTATGGGATGATTTAACATATCTATACTTTTAGGTAAATATCACTGCTTGAACATTGATTTATAAAACATAATTAATGGTTTCAATTATTTTAAGTTCTGAAGTATTTTTGCCTGTTATCTGATAGTGTATACTATGTGTAAGCCATGTGGTGCCAGCTCATAAACAAAAAACGGAATACCCCTTCTATTATCTTTTATCTTCTCTATGAGATGTCGTAAAAGGTGACTCAAGGAATATTGGTGAAGACGAGTAGCAACGTCTTCTGAATGCCATAGACCATACTGAAATTGCCAAAGCCAACCCACCTGCCAAGCGTGCCCAATTTCAGGGGGAGGGGTCCAGCTATGGACTTATATAGGTTGGTGAAATCGTACTCATGATTTCAAAGAGTCGATTATTATCGAATGCACTGACCGTACCATATCAACATAAATTTCGGTTTCAGTATTTGTACGGGGAATCAATAATTTCACATTAATAAGAAAGATACTTTCACGGTACGCGTTTGTTAGGGTTATATTTTGGTTTATCCCGTCGATTCGAACACTTAACCCTTAATCCGTGAACTTATGTTCATTTAAATGCAGATAAGTACAATAATTTCGCAAGATAGCGAATGTATTTAATTTCAGTACTGTACGACCATTTGGATCAGCGGTAGTGAAATCTGCTTCTGAGCCATGGGTCGCAGGTTCGATCCCCGCACAGTATAAATATTTGTGTGCATGAACATGTCTGTTTGTACTGGTCTGGGTGTTTTCTATGTATTACAAGTATGTATTTACAAAAAAAAGTATATAAGTAAGAATATCGGTTGTCTAGTACCCCATACGACAGGGTACTTAATAGTACCTTAATTTGGGACTGGCCTGTGTGGCCCAGTGAGGCATGTCTTAAATATTTATTTATTTATTTATTAACGATATAACATCACATTCATTGTTCTGATCCTAAAGAGAACAACTATTTAAAACAGTTATATCGTGGAAACTAGAAGCAACGTAAGTATCACAAACACCCACCCAAGAATATGTTGACAAACACTTTTTTCTTAATTGAACCCTGGACCTCGGAGCTATGAGCGTATGCCATTCCGCCTCGGAGGTTTTTGCACGAAGTGGTAAGGTTTTATTTAGCCGCTTAAACAGTTATTTAAAGTTCTGTAGATATGGCTCTACAAATAGCTTAGCATTTCATCTAAGCTCTGCTATTTCTACATATTAAGTTACGTATTACAATCACAACAACAAACATGCGATACGTATCATCTAACAAATTCGTGGACTATTTACGTAACAGTGACGTGCGGAGCTAGTGCAAGGTACGCGTGACGCTCGCCGCGCCCCACTTCCGCTGTGACGTCACCGCACGCCCCCAGTGACGCAAGCCGCAACTTTTCAATTCTATTTTTTAACACTGCAAATGGATACGATTCTCTGCGGCCATCTTTTCTTACAAATTTTACTTATCTATCTTACTATTGACTAATGTTACAATTGCGAAAGTATGGGTGGATGTTTGGCATAAAGTTTTTTATATGTTGTATACTTTTTACCCCGTAAAAAAGTAGAATGGTTAGTTATAAATTAAAAATTCTGAAAAATAAAAAATAAAAATCTTAAGTGTAAAGTTTAAGATTAAGTTCAGTGTCCCTTTATATGTTGTATACTTTTTACCCTGTAAAAAAGTAGAATGGTTAGTTATAAATTAAACATTCTTAAAAATTAAAAAAAACTTACATATAAAGTTGGTGATGGTACAGACTTCTAGGAATTTGATTTTGTGATGGATAAGATCAAAGTTGGATTAATTTTGCTTTGATACGAAAGTTATCCTTTCAGTGAACAAAATAGCTATGATCATTAAAAACTTTAGTATGCAAAATACATAATATACAATATTAATGCTATCATAGCTGTTGAATTAGAATATTTTAAAATCTATATTTTAAAAAAATTAAAGAAGCATACGAAAAGTTTAAAAGAGCTTCCTCTTGCAGAGGCCTTTGTCCAGCCGTGAACTTATAGGGTTCGATCCCCGCACAGTACAAATATTTGTGTGCATGAACATGTCTGTTTGTACTGGTCTGGGTGTTTTCTATGTATTATAAGTATATATTTACAAAAAAAAAAAGTATATAAGTAAGTTTATCGGTTTTCTAGTACCCCATACGACAGGGTACTTAATAGTACCTTAATTTGGGACTAGATGGCTCAGTGTGGCCCATTGAGGCATGTCTTAAATATTTATTTATTTATTTATTTATTAATTTATATGGGCTGTTGGTGATGATGACAATGAATGGTACTGAATAGTAACAAACGACATTAAGCTTTAAATTTGCATACCCACGCTGATCAATCACGGCCTAGTGGGCAGGTGTCCTTAGTTTCGCACCAAATTCATGCTCCAATTACCAAGGAGCTACATCGCCACCCTCTGGACCAAATTCATAGGCAATTAGGGATGCGCATGTAACGCATTATTACTTCCGGAGTTTACGAGCGGAGACGGGAGGCGATGTAGGAGTAGGCCCGTAATATAAAACGCTGCTTTATTTAAATGTTAATTCCCTACGTTTTCGTAAGCAACGCGGATGTTTAAGAGTAGTAGAAACGTTACTTTGTCATGGAGTGAATTACTTGACAGAAAGTGAACATTTTAATTCTTACCAACCGCCTTATCTAATATAATAAATAATAAATATTATCAGGATGAAATTTTAACCGCCTTCCAAATTTTAATATATAATAAATATACGAGACAAAAAACAAATGATGTTTTTTTCTTATGGTATAGCCCAGTACAAAAATGTTAAGATAAAGCACTTAGAAAATGTCTGCCATAAATCTAAAATTTTTGATACGGCCTCTTTTTTTACGCGTTGCGCATCTCATTCGTTCATTACGATACTATTTATAAGTTTTTGATTTTCCTTTTATACCTTAACAGGTCTAGGACCGTAAAAATTGAAAACTATATCGCGAAAAATATTTTTGGGTGACAACTTGATTTACAATTTTTAATTCATAAATAGGCTCTAAATACAAAACTGAACGCCTATAAAAATTTTGGAAAGTGGTTAAAATTTCATCCTGTATATCTATAAAGAACAGTTCAAAGTTGGAACCACTTAAGTTTAAATAAAATCAAGACATTGATGGAATATAAAAAAATTGATACACTCAAATACAATCAACGTCAAAAACTGTCCTACGAGTACCTAAATGTTCACCCATCTATACTAATATTATAAAGCTGAAGAATTTGTTTGTTTGTTTGTTTGTTTGTTTGTTTGTTTGAACGCGCTTATCTCAGGAAGTACAGGTTCGAATTGAAAAAATATTTTTGTGTTTGAATATCCATTTATTGAGGAAGGCTTTAGGCTATATAACATCACGCTGCGACTAATAGGAGCAAAGCATGAAAAATGTTGCAAAATCTAATCGCCATCATAATTAAATAACAGAAATCACGCGGACGAAGTCGCGGGCAACAGCTAGTTTGATATAAACGCGCACATTTAGTACAAACCTATATCAACATCAACACGAAATGACATAATATCAATACTATTGCATGTCGACATAATTTGGCTTGGTCATAAAGTTGACTCTGTCATTAAATCATTATCAATCATCTAATCGAGGAATCTTATAGAAATTTTGAAAGGAACATTCCATTCCCAATAATATCTCGTTTTGTTTAACAGAACACTGCACTGCCTCTCGATATTATTCATTGCCCTATCGGCTATCAGTCAGGCCTGCTAATCCTTTGAGCTATAACAATTTATAGATTAATATCCCTAATCCATGAGCTAGTTGAAGAGTTCCAAGTATCACTGTTTCGGCCCATCACTAATTACCATAGTAGAGCGGGTAACGAGCGAAAGCTCTTAGACGCATCTTGCCGATTCGTCGGCCTAATGTGGATCCACACTCACATTTACTGCCATAATATTCACGGAGGTATAATAACGCTATCAAGTATAAGACCAGATAGAGATAGTATGATTTTAGACTTTCCCGTTGCAGTATATTTGATTTTTAATTAAAAAATTGGACTGAATATGGTTGGGGTGGTGGGATCTACCTCCTATTGGTCCATCCTGGGCAACGGCATCTATGGTTTTCTAACCAATGATGACGGCTAACAGATCCCTCTGCGGTGGTAGGCTTCGTAAGATGCTGCCTGGATGCTACCACCCTCCTGCCGGAGTCCAGCGCCAAACAGTTTTTCTGTGTTCCGCTGGAGTGTGGGAGATCCAGTGCCACTTTCTGAGTAATCTCGCTCCATCTTAGGATACTTCTCAACCGTAGTTAAGTATGTAGTCAAGAGCAAGCCCACTGATTATAAATAAAAAAATTAAAAAGTATTCATTGCGTTACAGCGACAGTTATAAGCGCGCCAGTTTATACTTAGTTTTATTGTTTGTATGTTTTTGGTTATGTACTTACCTCCAACACCCGAGAGAAATATTTCTACAAATACTTGTAGTTAATCTGTTGCGATGAAACAGCTTTTATTAATGTTTTGAGACTGTTTTTTTAAGATTTTAAATTGCTTTTTTTATTGTTGAGATGCTTGCTCTTGGGTTTCTGAACCATAGAGTCGAAGGAAGCATACGATGGTGCTAGCTTACCCAGTAGCAGCCTATTCACCCCAGGTTCTTTTTTGCTGATGTAAATTTAAAATACAATCCTTAAATACCAGTTTTTCGAAAATCTTAAGTGGAATTCCCATCAATAAAGTCGTAAATTGAATGATCCGAACTGACCAGATCTGATTAAAGCAAAGTCCACCACTCAATGGAAGTACAGACAAGTGTGCACTTTATACAAGTTAGAGTATTAGCTCATACCGAGCTACTAGTTCCCGTTAGCGACTCAAGGGGAGCTCGATGGCCGAAACTTTGATGTTGTTAACATCACATACGTTCTATGATTGCAGCTTAGGGACCATTGAACTTAGCTATCAGAAACCTGCACAACGCATAGATTGCTTGCCTATGTAAAAGTATGATGGAAATCGATGACTATGTTTCGCGATTTTCCTCTTCCTTTGTGATGCGCACCGGCAAGGAGTGGAATGCCCTGCCCGCATCTGTTTTCCCGAAAGACTATAACCCTAAAATTTTTAAAGCTAGAGTAAATAGGCTGCTTCTGGGTAAGCTCGCTCCATTTTAGGCTTCTTCTTAACCGTAGAGTTAAGTATGTAGTCAAGAGCAAGCCCATTGAATATAAAAAAACCGATATTTGCATTGTAGGTAATAGTATCAGATACCGGACAGGAGAGGATGGAATCCTATACAGGATTTTTTCATCATCTTTAACAATTTTTATAGCCGTTCAGTATCGTATTTAGAGTATTTTTCGCATAAATGAAGTAAAAAATTTAAATCAAGTTTTCCCCGATATTTCACGCAACATACTCGTAGTTTTCATTCTATTTTCTTGAGTTAAGGCGAACACTATACATTAAAATGAAAGATATGTTTACGGATTTAGTACTTTAGGATTAGAACAGTGTATGTGATGTTGCCCACATTTATTTATTCCTTTATTTAATTTTCTATTAAAACTCGACATTACACCGCAATAGTGACCGAGTTTCTTGCGCTGCTTCTTCTCGGCACTAGCCCAGACTTGTCCCGAAGCAGTGGTAGGTTTAAATTGGGACGTGTAAAAGCGCTTCCTGGGGCCTATTTGCAGAAATAAAACTAATTTTAACTGATTTTAACTGATTTTTTAACTGATTTAGCTATATTACATTTGAATTTGAATCATTTTCATTAATGACGTCCTGTTATCATCTTATGAAACAAATATTTTTTCGAAACAAATTATTGAATTTGAATAGGTCGTACATCGCATAAGCAGTGATGATGGATTAGAGATGGATTTCGAACAAGAAGTTGGGGTTCCACGCTCGTTAACTGACTCAATAATGAGCCACTCACACTAACATATAAATTCAATTCACAAACTCCAGCTATTGTTCTTTATCCATATGATACCGGTACTTACAGTATAGTAGCGTTATCCCCCTCGTTATATAGGCGACTTAAGAGGCGACCATTGGAATGCTGCCAGAAGATGACGGGCAGCAGCATCCTTTCTCCAGATCAGAGACCTTACTCCGTAACACGTTGTCCGTAAATTCGAGTCTATCTGTCTCTTACACTCATGCCAATGTCTTCGAGTGTCTGAAAGAGACAGACAAATATGCCTTACGCCGTAACACGTTGTCCGTAAATTCGAGTCCATCTGTCTCTTACACTCATACCAATGTCTTCGAGTGTCTGAAAGAGACAGACAGATATGCCTTACGCCGTAACACGTTATCCGTAAATTCGAGTCCATCTGTCTCTTACACTCATACCAATGTCTTCGAGTGTCTGAAAGAGACAGACAGATATGCATTACGCCGTAACACGTTGTCCGTAAATTCGAGTCCATCTGTCTCTTACACTCATACCAATGTCTTCGAGTGTCTGAAAGAGACAGACAGATATGCCTTTCGCCGTAACACGATGTCCGTAAATTCGAGTCCATCTGTCTCTTACACTCATACCAATGTCTTCGAGTATCTGAAAGAGACAGACAGGTCCGTATATTCGGACTTCATGTTGTGTAGTAGTGTTTCAGGTCAAACAGCAATCGCCACTAGTCTATGACCTTCTGCTTGCCGTGTGCCTGTATTTCAAAGCAAATTTAGTGTCAAAGTTTTCCAAGTTTATACAGACTTCTGACTTTACTTGTCAAGAAAACAAATATTATGACGGTTATATATAAATAGTTAGCCTATATTTTGTAGAAGTAAAAGCCAGAGGTATACCAGCAAAATCTCTCTATAACCTGTTGAAAGACTTTGGCTCGGCCGGAACTGCAGTAAGTTCTATACTAGAGCGAGTGTCTAAAGCTGCATTAGCAGGTTCATACCAGATTTGGCTGGGCAGGGAGAGAAAGACGAGTAGTGAAGATGAGTGTTGATGTACGTCGGAAAGGGGCCCCTTAAACCTACACCCGTGTCACAAGTCCCGGGAGCTACTCGGAGTTTCTCTTTCCGCCACACGATGGACCCGGCACCCGCATGGTGAATCCATGGAACGCTCAGAAGTTTGTCTCTCTCTTACGACAACGAGTACCGTCTTGCGACAAAAGACTGGATCAACTGCTTAGCGTGTATTTTAAGTTACGATGCAGCACTAAGTATAATCCATCCGCCCTATCCACATCCAAGTTATTTTATCCAAATAAGATCGTCAGAGTATTGAACCCGGTACTCTTTGTAGTGGACGGACTACTGCACGTTCACCAACCGGGTCATTTCATCACCTGATGATGATTAGATAAGCTTTACTCATATTGTTTTCGCTCGGATTCAGTCGTATACTATCGATCCGTGTGGTACGCGCTTAAGAGGAAATACAAGGGCTGTTTTTCCATACAAACGTAGTCCCCTGTTTCCTCCCTGGATAAAGCCAGTAGAGCAATAATTTTTATTACAAAAATCTATGGCCACTATTATCATGTTTCTATGTTTTCTGTTTTTTCATAAATTAAATAATAAAAATGATATGAGCCCTTTAAAATCGAAAAGATTCGCCAGATTTTCCGCTGTGTACAAACATCCACAAAACAAGTTTGGCTAAATTTTAGAAAAAAAAGGAAAACATACGAACACGGCCAAAGCCTTTCTTTAATTTTTAATGAAAAAAGTATTTCAATCGGTCTAGTTTTGGAAAAGTGATCGGGGGACTACGAAACGTTGATTTGGTGTGTTTTTGGTTTTTATTTTCGATATAAGAAGCAGTTGTCTCTATCACACTCTGCGGTGAAGGCGTTTGGCACTGCGCGACAGCGATAGATTTTACAAATACCTATTTTTCAATTCTCTCGCCCGTAGTGTTCCCTCTTAAAGAAGAAAATGTAAACAAATTCTATTCCACCTTTCGTGTTTTTCAGTAACAAAACAAAATCCTCTATAGAAAAACGATATCAATAAACGTGATTTCCCATCACACTGCGGGTCAATTTTTTTAGAAAAGAACGTCCATGATAGTTTCAATTTGTAAGTTCGGTGTTCCGTATACAGGGTGTTAGGTGAAAGGTATGACGAACCAAAACTAACTTATGTTAATATTTTTTGCATATTAATAGTATAATGAAGTCAGAAATTTGATATCATAACTATATTTTTCTCAGTTTTCATACAAATAAAAAATACGATTTGAATGAAAATATTATTTTCAAAAATAATTACATCAAATTTCTGTCTTCACCATAGTATTTATATACATATGTTGACAAAGGCTCGTTCCGCATGTTATACTATTTACCTAACTCTGTATAGTATTATTAAGATTTGTGAATATTAATATTAAAAATAATAAATATATTATAAGAGGTGGTTTTGAAGTCGACCCTTTTAAAATTTTGTATGTACATATATTACCGACCACGTTGACTGATTCCACCACCACGATGACTCTTTGGTATAAATTACTGGGATTTTCAAACTACACCCTAAGTTAATTTTATTTATAAAGAGTATTCACCAGAGTAGCACAATAAGGGCACCTACTATGCAAAAATTTTTAGCCTAATACCCTTTGCTAAGCCTAAAATTGAAGTTGCTGTCAAAAATTAGAATAACGCTAACATTTTTTTTCCTCTGTGTTGTAAAGAACGACGAGTATATTGCCAGAAAAATATTGGCAACAGCGTTTTTTGTCCTCCATTGGCCAACTAAGATCACTGACAGGCCTGCCCAATATGGCAATTATAACAAACCCCTTTCGATACTGAAGTTGATTAATGTTTGTTTCAAAATTACTCTTAACTGTTACTACCTTGTATGATCGTCAAAAAAGGTACCTAAACTTTATGTAATCATATGTTCAAAAGAATAAAAGGAATAATAGTAATAGTGGTAGATCAAAGTAATCAAACGAGCTCCGTTCTTGCAAACAGCTTACGGAACACTAAAAACGCCGCACTGCGCTGTGGCCCTAAACGAAATTAAATGAAAATTTACATGTCCCAGCCAGCATCAGTTTGCTCTCGCATTTTAGCCTTTATTCTAAAGCAGAAGATAATTTACCGATGGGAAAGCTTTTTAAATAGTTATAACCGTGAAATAATTTGCAAATTGCTTCGTTAGCACATTTTAAAGTTGATTTTAACCAGATAGTTGATGAATGTATTTAAAAAGGACATCTTGTAACCGGTAAGTTTTCTAGCTGCACTCTTTAAAACAGATATAATTAAAAATGTGTTTTAAGACACAACAAAAATACTATGCTTTTTTTTATTTTTTTACTTAATAGATTAACAGTTTAACTGAACAAGTCACAAGACAACGGATGTATTTTCTTGGAAAATGTGGTTATTTAAGATATATTTTATTATGTTAACATTAATAATATGACTTTTAACTCATGTAAGCATATTTTTTTTTTAAATATATATGTGGACAACATCACATACATTGTTCTGATCCCAATTTGAATAACTATTTAAAGCATTCGTATTTTGGAAACCAGAAACAACGAAGGTACCACAAACACCCAGACCCGAGAAAATGTAGGAAAACATATTTTTTCTACATTGACCCCGTTCGGGATTCGAACCCGGGACCTCGGAGCAGGCGACACCTTGAAAACCGGTGTGTACGCCTCTCCGCCACGGAGGTCGTCAAAAAATTAAAAATTTAATTTGATTCATTAACAAATTTAATTATTTATAATTAAATATTTTTTGGCCATGGTGTGTGAATTATTATTCTTAAGTTTAATGACAGACGTTTTCACCTTTTAGTCTGTAACTTAATCACTTATGAGGCGCTTCTTGTAAAGAATGACCGAATTAGACGGTGGTGGCTCTGTTAGGTATTTCCCGCGAGAGATGCCTCCTAGGTACATGACTAAATGACTAATTCAATTTAATAAAACGTACCTATACTTACGCCTACTTTAAATTTAAATTTTACTATCCCCTTGTATCCGTTTGTTGTCCGAAATAAATGAATTTGAATCGAATGAAATAAATCATAACATAGATTAAAACATTTTTGTTTAAATGTACTTGAACCATGACAACGTTGATTTAAACGCATGTTATAATCAGATATTACATGCACTGATATCGCCATTAATTAATTCACTGTGTTAATTAATTGCTTCATTAAACACTTAGTGTTTTGGTTTAGAATTAGGGTCCATTGCACATGTTTACTCATTGGCAGCGAGCCTCAAATTATTAGCATAATAGTGATTTACCCTGAAACTATTGATACAGTAGTGACATTGACATAACAAAAAAAAAATAGATCTATCTGTTTGATCAGCTAAATTTTATTGATATAATATGTTGTACCTATACCTAGGTCAAAATGGACGTAACAGAAAATTGTTTATAATTAGACAAGTAAAAAGTAATATTATCTATTTTTCAACCATTTTCAAAATAGAATAACAGTGTAAGAGGGGAAAAGATAAGAAATAATATCATTTTTCTAATCGTTTGCGTATCGAAAGAAAACGACACAAAGTTCGTGCTTTGTTTTGTAGTTCTCGTTTTGACCGCGCGAGCGCTGTTTAAGTTTTCATACTAAATATTTCGATGGCGATACGAACACGCAAACGATTCGAATTCGATAGTTTTTTGTGCTAGACCCACAGTACGACCTATCGTTGTGATGATCCTTAGCGGAGGCCTACACCCAGCAGTAACGTCGTTTGGCTAAGATTATAATGATGATGACGATACAAAAGACTTAAAAACTAAATGCTTAAAAAATTGGCGTCTGTAACGTATTGTCTCAGTGGCTTAATTAGTAAAGCACCGTGCCCGGTATACATGGAGGTGCGGGTTCGAGTCCCGCCTGAGACATAATTTTTCAAGTTTAAATACTGATGCAAATACGACTTAATTAACTAGACATTAAGGAAAGGTATTTGAAATAATTATTATATTTTAGATAATAAGCTTTGCATGTATTACATTACTGTCTATCATTGTGCAGTGATGCGCCTAATAATAGAATAGCACCACATCTTCTCTACCTTTGGGTTACGTAAGAGACAACAGTAGGAGTACCGCCAGAGGAAGACGGGTAGCAACGACTTCTTCCCACCATTCATCAAACTGGTATTACCGACCTGTCCGCCCGTGGCGATTATGGCAAAACCCCCTTTTTGACGGTGCCAAGACCAGCTGATGATGTAGTCCTACATATCACAGATTGATAAAACAGTGTTAAAGGCGTTTTTTATGTAAAATGGCGAAAATTATTACAGATTAGTTTTTGCCAGGGACTTTATGCGTGTAGGTAGATATTTTGATTTGTATGTGTAAGAAAGCAAGAGTTACAATAGGAAACTGAAAGCCTATCTTAATTAAAAAAGCACATAGCTGGATGTATTTTTTTTTGGTTCTCTTTGTTATCCCCTGCAAATAGAATGTGACATTGCTTAATTAGTATTATCAACATTAAAAAATACATGATGACATACGAAATGAGTGAAAATAACAATCAAGAACTTCAATACTATTTCGACAGACGTAAGTAAGTGTACATATTGGAGGTATATAAGTTTGTCAGGCAGCATTCGAATTTATTTAAAAAGGCCAGCGATTTATATCCACGAAACACCAGAGATAGTAACAGACTTGTTTTAGAATTTTCTCCAATACCTCCGTCTGTCGAAAGGGTTGCTACTGCATGTGTGTCAAAATATTTAATAGAATCCCACACCAGTATAAGGTAGGACCTGTGTGTCTTATGACCAAAAAGCTCCGTGAATGGCTGATTGATAAGTGCTATTATAGTGTTAAGGAGTTTCAAAATGACAGTGATGCATGTTGACTTTACCGGTCGTTCCAATAATTTTGTATTATAATTTGTAATTAAAGTTTTCTAATAATTTAAATTAATTAATTAATAATATTGTATTAAATTGGCATTGTAACTAGTAAATTAAATATATTATGACGTTATGTTAGTACCTACTTAAAAGTTTGCATGCTGTTTTATGATAGCTGAATAGGTTTTAAGCAACATTAATTATCCTTATAACAACTTGATATTACCCTATTTACTGCAAATAAATTAATTTTGAATTTGAATTTGAATTTGAAAGTGTAAACAGTCAGTATATAAACTTGAAACTTTTGTCTCAGGCGGGACTCAGAAAAAAAATGTTCAAGTTTATATACTGATATTATAAGTGCAATTAAGTTGCTAAAATATCAAATAAAGTGTAAACAGTAACAAGAAACACTAATATAAACTGAATTCCAGTTAATATAATTAAAGTAGTTTAATTGGAGCACAGTTTCCGAGAGCCTAATTGCTTCATATGTAATAAAATAACTAACGAATCACAAAGGTTCATTGTGAGGCAAAGTGAATTGGTAATGTCGTCGGTTCCGTCCCAAGAGGTGAACTTTAGGGCAAATGTGAATAGTTTTTTATAGGATCTATGTGTGTAGAATGTAGAATGCATAATTTTTTAAATATTTAAGACACGCCTCACTGGGCCACACAGAGCCATCTAGTCCCGGTTATTAAGGTACTATTAAGTACCCTGTCGTATGGGGTACTAGACAACCGATAAACTTACTTATATACTTTTTTTTATAAATACATACTTATAATACATAGAAAACACCCAGACCAGTACAAACAGACATTTTCATGCACACAAATATTTGTACTGTGCGGGGATCGAACCCGCGACCCATGGCTCAGAAGCAGCGTTTACTACCGCTGATCCAAATAGTCGTCTAAAATTTTTACTCGAAAATGAAAAGGCACAGAATAAGTACCGTAAATCACTGATAGCGCTTGATTAATTCACACTCGAAAGGTTGATATTATTTCAATATTGCCATATAACATTCATTTCCTTGCTAAACATCTGTGCCTTGGACTAGAGGATTTTGCCGAGATTAAGTTCGATTTATGCACTTACATTACCACTAATAATTGGCACCTGTACCCCTCCACTGGCAAGGAGTCCGATTCGGGCCGCGTCAAAAATCTAAACTTCTGGCACGAGGTCCGAATCGGGCTTCCTACTTAGTTGCGTTTTTCGCGGGAATTCCTACAGACGCGGCTGTTCCTATCCCTTTTGCACCTATATCGCTGTGTAGAAGAAAGAAGGGGCTAGCTAGCAAGCCAAAGTCTAAGGTCATGTGTCAAACAAAATATTTGAGCAATTTGTAAGTGTTCGTCAAACGTCACTCGTTACGTGTTGTGGTATGCGGTGTGTTCGCCTTATTTTAACAGTGTTTATTAACTCATTCACTCATGGTTCAATTATGTAAATGATAGTATAAAGGTTTACAATGAAAACAAAACTGTACACAAAAATTGTTAAGTATGGATAATAAACTTTATATAATCTCATGTAACACCATATTTTTACTTTTCCCTTAGTTAACATTGTTCTCATTTATAGATGCAACTAAATTAACGAATTGCGTAAGCATTGTTTTATAGATTATTTTATGGAGAACAGTAATATATATACATTTTGTAGGGCATTGTTACAAAATATTAAAGAAATGGTCAAAAGAATGCAACTGTTCCCGAACAGCGGGGGGGGGCTTCGTGGATGGTTGCCAGTCAACGGGGTAAAGAGCGCAAGATGGCTACCAGCGAAAGGCATAAGAGGCCCCAGTGTTTAACCCAATGTTTGTTCCTTAAAAAAAAACTTTTTTTACCTTTAGGCTCAAACTTAGTTTACTGCCAAATGTAACCAAGTCATGTCCCAAAACTGAGTGCAGACTAAAAATTGAGCAAGATGATGAAATAGCAGATGGGTGGTGAACACATCGAAGTGGAGATCCTTACGCCTATTTCCAGCAGTAGTTGTCGTATGGCTGAGATTATGAAGAGCAAGAATGGCCTTTCGGAGCATACTAGATAAAGTAAATAGAACTGCATAATCCCCATTTATATCTTTGTGCTGCTCTCAAAGCCTTAGATTCTGATCTACATGGCCACAAACATCCACAAACATAAGACTTAAGACATCAATCTCGCGGCACATGGAAATCGTGTGGAATCAAGATCGACCGCATAAAATATATCCCTGACTCGCGCGGCCGTAAAATCGCTTCTAAAATATTACAGAAACGTTGCTGTCGACTCCTGAGGCAATCGGTTTTGGAAACATACGTGTGTTGCAACTTCTTTAAGCCTTAGCTATTTGTATTTTAAAGTACACAGAACAGCCTCTAGTAAGATGGATAAAACCTCTATTTACATAACAATAAGGCAACCACATCGGGAAAATAAAAGCACGTAATTAGTTAAATGAAGATCATATTATTATGTACTCGTAGTATTAAAGAATTAAGATTAATGTCTCGGTGGCTTAATGGTATAGCGCCCGCCCGGCATGCGGATTCGAGTCCCGCTGAGGCATAATTATTCAACTTGATATACTGATATTATAATTGCAATTTAATTGCTAAAATATCAAATAAAGTAATTAATGTATATCCAAAATTTTTACTCTGCCAAGATCTCAGGGTCCTGGGTTCAATTCTAGGGTCGGGCAACAAACATTTCGTATTTTCGAACATTGCTCGGTTTTTTCACCACCTCGCATTTAGCAAGCGTTTTGATTATGCTTGTATCAAACATTGCTTAACTTGATTCCAATGATGTATAGGCCTTTAGCCCTGCAGTGGGGTTATTATAAGCCGTACTTTTACTTTGCTTTTACTATTGTTTTCTTGATTTAACGTGAACACTTACATTGAAAATACAATTTTTTTTAGAACTACTCGTAGCTCTCCTCCCCTTTCGTTGTATCGCTCTTTTTTAAAGACACTTAATTTTTTTTGCAATTTCTAACTACACATTATAATTATAAACTAAAAAGAAAAAATATTGATTCTTTATAAATTTTCAAACTCTGTTTTACTCTTTGCCGGAAGGATGCTTTCACTGAATTATTTTGAAATAAAACCTTTTTAACTACCGGCACTCAAACTATCTCACACCAAATTACGAAATGGCATGAATAGCAAATTCCAACCATTCCAATTTTTATTATGACTTTATATGTTTTTAAGTATTATGTTTAAGTAGTTCTAATCCTCAAATACAATTTAACGAAATACCAACAACAAAAATCACAAAAACAAGAACCTGCGTTATCAATATTCAGTAGTTGATAAGCAGCTGACGGGTTGTGTAAAAAAATTAAGTCTTTTTGAAAAGCTAATCGTTTGTATATAGTTCGTAAAAATCTTATAGTGTTCTAGCTTACTCCCACGGTTTCATCCGTCATATTTGGTCGCAGACTTTTACAGAACTTTTAAAGGGAAACATTTTGGTAGTGCAGCTTTTTGCGTAACATAAACCGTATAAGCGCACGCAACGGAAGTTTTCAAAAGGACTTTTTCCCCATTTTTTTTACACTTCGCTTTTTTTAGTCGAAGCGCGGTTTCGTATTTGATATAATAAAATCAAATGTATTTAATATATAAGTGAAATGAATATTTTTTCTCGGATAAAATAATTTTTACACAACAAGTGCTTTTAATAGTCACTTACTTTGTGGTTAGAACAATGAACGTGATGTTGGATTAAATTTATTTATTAGTTAATTTTTATCTTACTTATATTATAAATGTGAATGTTTGAATGGATGTTACAATCACGCCAAAACGCCTGAATAAATCCGAATGAAAGGCAGAAAGATAGAAGAAGAAGTATTTGGTCAAAATAGCACAAAAGTTACTTAAAATCTCGGAAAAAACTACGTTTCCCGCGCGTTAGTCTCGAATAACACGCATACAAAATTGCAGCTACTTTTTTGTAATCTTTGGTTTTTAAATAACGGGATTTAAGTTTTTTTTTTCTCAGTTTAAGCCAGAGCTCCTGAAGTAATATATCGTAAACAAATTAATCTCTTCGACTTTGTGAAATGAAATGCACAACTAATACGTATTTTTTTCTGTTAGTAACATTCATTATTAAAACTATTTTTGATCTGCATGAAGGCTTGATACTAGTGCAACCTAACCTGGGCGGGTTTACATTTTAATCGCTCGTCGGCCAGTATTTTATGTCGTACAATGGACACGTCACCATTTTATTTATCGTGCGACATATGCAATCCCGTGCGTGTTTGGAATAGAGTGGAATTGCTTGGAGTATTTTTATCTGCTATGACAGTTTCTAAAACCTCAGGATCCTGCGTTCGAACCCCGGATAATATAGAATTTTTGAATATTGCTCGGGTTTCTGATCACCCGCATTTGGCAAGCGTGGTGATTATGCCTGTACCCATTATTGTTGTGGTAAATTGAATTCTTTTTTAAAAAGGTTATAAGTCCATTAGTTCAATTCACATATGAAATTTTGTCAAAATTGTTAGACTCTTGGCCGACCGTACACATTTCTCTAGATATATGTAAATTCCGAACAACGGAACGATGCAAAGCATTTACGAACGTAAACAAATCCGTATTTCAGGGGTGCTTGTAATAAAAATAAGATAAAATAAGTCACTTTTCACCCCCATTACATGGTAGGTAGTTTGCGACGCTTACCCCCAATCGGTTACCTAGCGCCACCTGGCGGGGACCGCCCGCAAACAAAGTATCACCGTGGGTACTAAATTATCATAATTATGTAAGAAATCTTTCTCGTAGCAACCGTAGACCGTAGTCTCGTAGCATGTCGTTTAAGTGACTACGTCGTAGTCTACGCACTTGCGGAATTTAAGGTTGGGTCTGTAGAATCTAAATGAGATGTCTGAATGAAATAACTTTACCAAAAAAATGTTTTGCGAATTGTACAAACTTAGCTTACACGTAAGTAATGTAACTATTTGCCTGTGATCAAAATATCTGTTCAATGTAGTCACCAAATAGAAACTATAAAGATAAATAAATAAATAGAATACTTGCTTTTGCTATAAATTCATCACACATCACATAATCACAGACGATCTTTACATGGACTCTGCTTTCGAAATAAATACATATTATTTATTTATTTATATTATTTATAGAAAACTGTGCAACTAAATACGAAAGTAGTATTATAAAGATAGTTACGTTGAGTTTTTTTTTAAATTTAATTTTTCTTCTGATTTTTAGACTATCAAAAAATAAATTACATGAAAAAAACTTCTTACTTACAAACAATAATTCCTGATCGAAAACTCTTTATGCATCAACTAAGAGATATAGGTACCTAATCTGACTTTTTTTTTCGTCGATTACAATTTCCAAACATTCCAAAATAGTATCACAAGAAAATACTTTTTCCTTACTGTAAATGATGTGGTAAATATTTTTAGTGACACTGATCGTTATTTACGTAGTTTTAATATAAATCCATATTGTGAAAAATAATGAGAATTAAAAAGATCAATCAGGTATAATTTAAAACACTCTCAGTTGCAATTAAGGTAATTATCTAAATGTTGATGAAACAGGCCGCCAAATATCTTAGTTATATATCAACCGCCTTCGGGCCCTTGGATAAGCTCTTATGCATATTGATCAGTGCCAAAACCCTTCCAGCGGCAGCTTGAACCCTCATTAGAACCTGTATAAACGTCAGAAACCAACATACGTAGATCTAAAGTCTGCGGGCGTTGAAACCACCGATTGTACAAACAAATTTTGTTGCTGACAATTGACTATATGACGCAAAGATGTTGACTTCTCTTGCTTGTGAAGTCCTAGTATTTAAATTTTGAGTTGTTACAGTTATTTTGCTTTTAATTTCCGCTCGTTAACACCGGCCTAGGCACAAAAAGAAAACTGTAGTGCATGTACTCGTATTTTTGAGGGAGGGAAGTCGGGTTTCCTCCAGGTGTGAGGCCAAAACCTACTATCTAGACAGTGTTTATAAGTGGATTGATTTGGGCTAACGATAATGATGTTAAATCTATACTAATATTATAAAGCTGAAGAGTTTGTTTGTTTGTTTGTTTGAACGCGCTAATCTCCGGAAGAGCGGGTTCGATTTGAAAAATTATTTTTGTGTTGGATATTCCATTTATCGAGGAAGGCTTTAGGCTATATAACATCACGCCGCAACCAATAGGAGCGAAGCATCAGTGAAAAATGTTGTAAAAATTATCGCGTTCATATAAACAGAAATTGACGCGTACGAAGTCGCAGGCAACTTTAACAGCTAGTAACTTTAATAAAATAAAATCAATTTACAATTTTTAAGGACCACACTAAATCCAATGTAAGGTTTATTTTGGATATAAACTTAAATGACATGTTCTTAAGCTTAAGGCACATAAAACTTAATTAACAAAAAATAAACGAAGAAGGTACTAGACGAAAGAGGTTTTACCCCATTTTTAACTTAGCATCTAATCATTTTAGAGTCGTATTTCCGTTAGAAATTACTATTTTTAGCAAAAAAACACGTTTTTACCTTAGGGTGGCAGACCAGATTTCATCCCGAGATAATTAAGTCTCTTGTAATTTAGTCTGTCATACAAAAACTCCACTGCCTCTAACTTCAAAGCTGCATAAATATATTAAGCGTACACGCTGCACTGGGATAAGTAGCGGTATACTGTTTGTTTACAGTACTAATATTAGCATTGCCCTGCGCGCTTGCGATTGTAAAGCGGAACTATTTAGATTTATGTTAATACACTGATCTTAGTTTTGGAGAGTTAATCTAAAACATCTGCTTAGCGGATGCTTTAACTAGCTTAACTAGGCAAAGGCTAAATATTATTTACAACACGGTTATTCTTACTTTCGACTATGAGACCCTACTACGCAACGTGATGTCTATAATATGGAAATTTCTCTCTTTCACATACTTTAAGGCATCGGCATGAGTAAAAGAGATAAATAGATACTACGCACTGGCGTAGATCTGATTTTTTTAAGTTTTGTATTTTAATTAATTGTTCGGGTTTCATAGCACAAATCGAAAAGCATAATGACAGGATTTACCTAATATTGTTTGTAATAAATAATAATGAGAAGAGAAGATAGTGAGCAAAATGTGTACAAAAAAAATACCATTCAGTTCAGCTTTCTTTAATGTAAGCTGTTACCTGATCTGTATAAATAAAAATGAATCACTGACATATATACGCGCATAACTCCAGATCAACTGCACCAAATTTATTTTGGTTTTTGTAATGGTCAGGAAAAGGCTTGTTTGGAAGAAAACAACTTTAGAAATATCCACATACAAAATGGTTTAATGGGTAAACATGGTCATTAATAGACCATTAGCTTGCATTATCTATATTTAAAAACCCATGCAAAGCCGGGACAGACAACTAGTAATTAATAAAACTATATCAATATTTTAGCGGTGCCACTGTCGCATCGATATAAGGCAAAAACATTCGTGCTACGCCGTAGCAATTTGTCGTAGCACGTAACACACTGACGTGATTGAAGTTACTACGAGTACACTAGTTATTTTGAAACTATGTATAGATGGTACGTATTGACTGACAAATATTTACAAGTATACCTGTATACATATAGTATACCTGTATGTATCTTGTCTAAATCTAAATATGTATGTTTCTAAATATTTTTTTTTGTGTATTTTATTTTATTAATCTTATTTTTAAGTTATATGGATTTTTATCTGAAATAAATAATTTGAATTTGAATTTGAATTTGAATATAAACGTAAAATTTTATATATATATACAGCAACAAAATTTTACAGCAAAAAATCATCTACCTATTATATGTGTAGCTAAGCGACCATGAAATTATAAATGAGTACCTTCTGAACATAAATATTATGTTTATAGCTAAAAATAATAGTGATCATACACGTAACTGATGCCAGAGATATTCATGACGACCGGTTGGTGTAGTAATGCGCTAGTTCTTCTAGGCAAAGGTCCCGGGTTCGATTTCCTGGTCGTATCGTCAGATTGTTTATGTAAATCAAGTATCGTTTATACTTTCATGCATTTAGTATTTACTTTAGCTGTTAATTTGAATTACAAAACAGAAACATCAGTTTTGTTTATTAGTATAGAAAAGATATATTTATTACTTATGAGAATAAAGCTCTTTAAACCTAACTTTCTGTCAGCTTTACCTTTTGAATCATTGGTTAATGACATTACAAGTTCAAATACAGCCAACATATAACTAAATTTGTAGCTAACCGAACGTAGAAAACTAAACAAAAATATGCTTTAGAAAATATGCTGTACGTTTGTTCGTAAATATTTAAATAAAACAATCTTCGTTAACGACTTTTATAACCTCAATAATTAACTAATTTTCACAATTACTAAATCTCACTCAAGTCGTAGTAGGTATTGCAATAGGGACCTTCGAATTTAGTGCTATAGGTATATTTTTGTCTAACATCCATTATCTGCCACTTGACCCGATATGATTTGTCAACCCTCGTGTACATGCCTTATACAGTACATCTTGAATTGCTTTTCCTACCTTATTCCTTCGTACCAATTATAATTTTGAATCCCTAATGACCTCAGAGCAGTACTAATATCTGATAATAGCTTATTTCGAATTTATTTACTTTTACCTAATTGTGTTACTATGTATACGATAACGTGGTAGGCAAGTAGGAATAGAGACTACTCTAGACGTCTGTAAAAGTATCACCTTCTATCGCATTCCAATTTGATTAATATACCTAATGTTTACATGGACAGGCATGTATTATTTTTACCGTAACCTAAATAAAAGTAGGAAAATAAGCGCATAAAAATTCGTGACAATTATTTTTTGAAACATTTACTAGAACCGGCACGCGGTAGCCTCTAGCAACAACTAAACCAAATTCAAACTTCAAATGAGTACACGTTTAAAAATCGAAGGTCTTACAGCATCAAACTCGTCGCTCCAAGCCGTCACCAACCGGGTCCGTGCTTCGCGGGTGGGGTTGGGTTATGGCGACGGTTAGCCGCCTGCGTTCACACTCACTCACTCACACCGAGGCGCGGGCCCTCACGCGCGTGCACGCGTCGCGCAACATGGCGTGCTCGTGCTCGTTCTATCGACCGTGCGCCGGCTCGCGCCGCCCAGCGACTGACGCGGGAACCGTGCGCGCGCAACCCCCGCCCGCACCCGCGCATCCTCCGTCACGCCGGGCAAACATCACCTATATTTCCCGGCCCTACAACACCGTGACAGCGTTACGTTGCTACTTTCCCAACACTTTTCGCGTAGTTTACAAATAATTCAACACAAAATCTAGTTCAGTATCGTACATCATCGATAACTGTCAAAAAACTTTGTTATGAATCCAAATAAGTGAATACAAATGAATAATTCTGTAAGAAGAACGACCTGAAAAATAACAGGCTAAGAAATCAAGTGACGAGTTTCTAGTATCTTTAGTCACAGTTCCGACAACCCTGCGAGGCGTTGCTCTCGTGTTTATTTTCGGCAGCGGCCGAGGATGGAGCCGAGACCGCCGCGTGCCTGCCCGTTACCATGGCAACGCGCCCCAGACGCCGGCGAAGCCTCCCGAGTAGCTCCGAAGGTGGCCGATCACGGAGAGCTGGAGTCGCCGGCGAGACCTGGAGTTTTGAAAACAGGATCGCCTAACCTGGTTTCTAGCACTCGAGTATATTAGCCGGCTACCTTTGCTTAGTTTTAAGCGTGTATTGCTTGCTACAATATTCTGCGGCTTGTAGAGAAAAAGTGATGTCGGTGGGTGGAATATTTTTCGGGGCACCGTAGTTTGTATTTTGTCTCTTTTACTTTTAACGTATTCTTTCGCTAAGTATGTAAATAAGCATTTGAAGAAAACACAAATTTTTATTAGGATAGGACAGAAGTTTCTGGTAATTGGGAAATAAGCAAAGTTTTTTTGTAATAACACATGTCATATTAAAGATTTTAGCAAAGAAAAACCAATATATCGTCAAGGTAAGTATCTCGCACCTTTAGCGGAGGAAATCTTATTCATCGGAAAACTCTTTACATATTTGACAGGAACACAGCACGTACTCAAAAATTCGTTTGTTTTTAGGTAATCGAATGGAAACTTTAAAAAGTTTGACAGCTCGAACGTAACATGATTTTTTTACTTCACTACGGCGAACTCTAAAGGAACGGTTATGATTTTAGTAGCCTATGAACAAGGGAAGGCTGCAAAATAATACATTGATGTTATGTATAAAAACTAGATACACAATCATAAATAAAATAAATAAATAAATGTGGACAACAACTCTGCTGTAGTAGCCTTCGTAAGAGGCTGCACCCTCCTGCCGGAGTCCAGCGCCAAACAGTTTATTTATCTGTGTTCCGCTGGTGTGTAGGAGAACCAGTACCTCTGGACAAGCTCGCTCCATCTTAGGCTTCTTCTTAACCGTACAGTTAAGTATGTAGTCAAGAGCATTACTTATAAAAAAAACATCACATACATTGTTCTGATCCCAATTTGAAAACTATTTAAAGCACTCGTATTTTGGAAACCAGGAACAACGAAAATACCACAAACACCCAACCCTGAGAAAATGTAGAAAAACACTATTTTCTACATTAACTCGTCCGGGAATCGAACCCGGGACCTCGGAGCAGGCGACACCTTGAAAACCGGTGTGTACGCCACTCCGCTACGGAGGTCGTCATTATTATTAGCGTCAAAAAAGTATCCCTATGAAAAGAGCAGTAATTTTATGAATGAACTTTTGAATGAAAACGATTTACTCGTACCTACTTATCAATGAAACACTCACACACGTCAATGTTTTTTACAAGTTACGCTCTCCCGCTACTTTACTACTACATTTTAGTGTAAGTTAGCCTACATCTCGCAAAACTAAGGATTCACCATACTAGTTACATTTTTTTAACAAATTTAACTAAAATTGATGCTATATTCGAAAGTATTGATTTATGAACCACATGTTCTAGGGCGTTTTATATTATTTTTACCTATAGAAGATAACCTTAGAGTTATGGGATATCAAAAGGAACACGTTGTATTTATCTTTATAAATTCATGCTATTAGAATACATTTGTGATATTAGTCAATTATGTAGTATCATCATATCATTTAAGATGTAACGGGATTTATCGCGAACATACCATATTTTATTTGCCTGACGTTTCAACCGAGTTGCATCGGCCGTGGCCACAGGCTGACTGAAACAGCGATACACTCTCTCCGTGTGGAAGGTAGATTTGTATAAAACTTCCTTCCACAAAGGTTTAAAAGTAGTTATCATCATATCAATCACAATATTATACACCATTATGTCTTGAAGTGTTGTAAAAGATTACATAAATGGAAAGGAACTGATTTTATTATTTATCTAGTTTGCACTTATTAGTCATTAAAGAATAGCACTACCCCTTCTCTTCTGAGAGTGACATGACACCTATGGGTAGAATAAGACAGGCAGGAGCACAGAAGTTCACAGAACAGATAAAGAAGTTAGAACGGAAATCGTTCCTCATTTGTATTAGAACAAGTGTCGCCGATTTTTCTCCCACTCTTTTAATTCACTACTTTCACAGAGCTACATGTACGCAAATTACGCACACAAATATACAGCGCACGCGACTCCTATAGGTAAAATGTGATGGTAGAATAAATGACGAATTTTCTAACTTAAATAACTTGGCTCACAGCAATTCTTCAGCTTTGATGCCATATTAACTATTGTGCCAAATGGATAGTTCTGACTAAACATACGTAGGTACCTTTTTTTTTGTTGGCTGGCACTTTATTTAATGGTTCAATAGAAATGATGTCTTTGTGAGTTTTGAAATAAAACTCACAAAAAACATCATAAAATGAAAGATATTTTGTAGCAACACTTTGTAGAGTCAGTAAATTATTTCGTAGCCGTAGCAACCGTAGCAGCGATTCGTAGCCGCATCGACTAGTCGTTTTCGTATTCCTTCACGCGTCTTCGCCGGTACCTTCCACCTCTGCCTATTTGATTTGAATAAAAATTAATAATAATAAAAATAATAATAAAAATCTTTATTTCTTCTCTCACATATACAACAAATAAAATAAACATGTAGCCATTAATGTCTAAGATTCAATTCAATTCAATTCAAATATTTTATTGCGTTCTATAATGTTACAAGGATGTTATAAAGTATGATGTAGACAGTTCATTATAGACCCTGTTCGGGCACAACAATACAATTTGTAGTAGACGGACAGAGAGGATGACGCCATAATTACATAATATTTCAAAACAAAAGAACAAATATAAGTAACATACGATAGAAGTTTATATGAGAGACTGGTCCCTGTGCAAGGAGACCTGTGTGACAGATAACCAGTCCAGGTGGGAAAAGGTAAATGGCATTAAATGATTAAATGTGTACTATTTCAGGCACAATATAAACCATGATTACAGAAAAAAGTTTCAAAAAATTATTTATATATATTTAAATTTTATACAAATGTGTTGTGAGTGTGTATAATATGTTATGCGTGTGTGTGTATAAAAGTGTATGTAGGTGAGTGTTGCATGTATACGCGTATATGACACCTCTGTGAGACCTTCCATTTAGTCTTGGAATCAAGGGTGTATGGAGTTTTGAGTGTGTAATGTAACTAGTTATTTGGAAACACGCTATAGACAATCCTTGCGGAACCCTTTGTTTTATTTAAGTCGAAGATTTGCCCGCCACACAATTACTAATGAACATATTTAAAAAAACTAAAACGCTTTTAATATTTCTTTTAGATCAATTTCGCTACAATCAAGGTTCGGTTATACACTTGTAGTTGATTTATTTTAATCTGTTTTACTCGTATTTAAGTCGAAGATTTGCCCGCCACACAATTACTAATGAACATATTTAAAAAAACTAAAACGCTTTTAATATTTCTTTTAGATCAATTTCGCTACAATCAAGGTTCGGTTATACACTTGTAGTTGATTAATTTTAATCTTTTTTGTTGCTGAATTTTTTTTTTATTTATAACTCTATTTCAAAAACTTATAAAAAACACATAGAAATCAACCTTTCATAGACGTATAGGTACTCGTATATTTCCTATAACACACAGATTGGTTAAGCATCACTGGGGCTTGTTTTCAAAAAACAAATTGAGTATGTTTGAAAATTTAATATGTTTTAATTAAGAATACTTTATAGGCATGTTTAACGAAAATAAACAATAGCCATTTCGATTTCATTTCATTACCTTTAGCCCCGAAGCAAGTTGACAGAGACTGGTATTATTAACGACTAGATACCGGATATCTGCAATAGCTAGTTAGCGGAATGATCTCCTCTAACTTGTTGAAACATGCCTACTTTTCTGACTTTGATATAACTTTGAACGGAGTAAATCCGCCGAAGTTACGATTTGACTGTTTTTAAACTCCCAACTGGCCCTAATCTCTTGATTTGCGAAGTTCGGACGGTTACCCCTTAGCAGAATATACTAGAAACACAGTAGGCGCACTGTATAGCTATACTAAGATACGATCTATATCCCATTTCGATATCTTGCAGGATTCAGAAGGTACGTATGAATAAGTTTGTAAACAAATCCCCCAAGAACTTTCTCGATCACTCGACAATAAGGTCAATCACAAAACGCTCGCCTCAACACCTTAGTATCCAACAACTAACTAAACACTTGTTAGAGTCAGCAAACTCACCTGCGAACATACACAGACTGGACTATCTTAACGTTATTGACATAAGTGCGAGATAGCAACAAAATGTGCAGGCAATATTATAAAGCCCAAGCCTGAGGACTCTTGATGGACTTGGAACTTGAAGACCGGGCAGACTCATGGCGCTCAGCCTAGGTCCGCAAGGTCGAGGGTGAGGCTTCGCTGTTTTCACTCCTGTTCGCCCTAGACTGCCCCTCCAGACTTCTCCATGTTAATTCCCCAATCCACGTGAAACAATCCATAATGCAACACGCTTATTAGCAGACGCACTCTTTTGCAGAGTCCGGACGCGAATAAGTACTCAAGACATACAACTTTACAAAAGACATGTCTGCCTTAAATTTCACTAACTATAGAGGCTGTCAAGTACATTAAAACAATAATCTTTTAAAGAAGAAGATAATCAATCGAACAGGTTGAAACTAAGAATTAATTTTGCCCTTAATGATGATTGCACATCATTCTAACTCTCAATATATAAATATCGGTAAGCCTACTAGGCCTATCTCTGTTTTGCAGTTACCTTCTAAGCAGTATTTTAATTACTACTAAGATTCATCTTGCTGGCCATTTTCCTCGCCGTGAGATTTTATTGATTGCTTTTACGGAGGATTATGTCCAGGTAACTTCTTGGAACTGCTTAAACTTGATCCTCACCTCAGGGTTAAAAAATATTACTTTTTTTTTATATTTCTCTCTAATTTGACCAAATGTAACCGTTTAATTTAATAATGTAGTTTCATTAATATACAGTGTGTTAGGTAAACGGTATTACTCTATTCTGACATCTTCTAGCCGAAATTTACATTGTGCAATTATAAATACAAAAATATGGATCAATATTTGTCATTCAATTACGCCAAAACAGCTAAACGGATCTTGATTTAATTTAACATTCAGATTATCCTTACTTCCTTAGTAATTATAATAAAATAATGCAAAAATAACTTAGTCTGTTAAGCTTTCCCGCGTAAATTGCGTAACCGATTTTAATGAAAGGAGGTACAAAGATAGATTAGACCTTGAGAAAGGACATAGGCTATTTTTTATCATAATACTAGGCACAGACGCACTACTACGCAACACGAAGCTCATATTTTCGGAGATATCTGTATCTCTCAGATGCTATAAGACATCGGTATGAATGATAAAGACAAATTGATTCGAATATACAGACATGCGAAGTAATGTCACAGGTATCCACCCGTATAAATTGGTTTCGGCCTATTTTTATTTATAATGAGCTTGCTCTTTGTTCCGCACTGAACAAAGTTGAGAAGAAGCCTACGATCGAGAGAGCTTACCCAGAAGACCTCTGGAAATCCCGGCTAACGACGAAACACAGCGAGTGCTGTTTGGAGATTCCGGCAGGATGGTGGTCGCAAGCCAGACGACACTTTGCGGAGCCTACCACCGCCTACCATCACACAGCCGTCACCAGAGACCGTTTCAGAATCAGACTCTGGAGGCGATGCCCGGGGTGGACCGCTAAGAGGGAGATCCCACCCACCCCAATTCTGACACTCTCATTTACCTAACAGCTGCTGATATTCTAGCAGCTTTAGCATATGCATTGAAATTGTGTAATGATTCCTTTCCCTTTTTCGTTTAAATCGTATCGTCATTACTATTACCTAGTCACAATAATTCAATGTAAGCCTGCAAAAGAAATGCAAAATGTATTTATCTATATCAATGTAAAATATTAGATATTTATTGGGCAAGCAAATATCACAAGAACCATTATCCTCAGATTAGGTTTGGGCTCCATAATAACCAAAACTGGCTGTAACATTAGGTAGATAGTTTTACTGTTTAATCCCTAAACCCCCAGGCGGCACGCGCGTGCCGCGATAACAATTGATTTCAATTGTGTCTGGAATAACTCACGATCGAGGAATTAAGCTTTATTGTGATTGCTGTTTGTTAAACCAATGAAATAGGTATATAATATAAATAAATATTAAATATTAAAAATAACACTATGGCAGCCGCCATAATCATTTGATGTCACGAACTTACGACTCAAATCTCATATACACATAAGAGTGGGAGCTAACTTTTTAGACGTGGTCGTGTGGTGCCGGCCCATTAAAAGTGTAGAATCAACCACCCCTTCTCAATTTCTTCCTATGGGTGTCAGTTGTAGAGGCGACTAAAGGAGTACTGCCATAAAAAGACGGCCTATTATTATTTTATTTTGTTTAGAAAACATCTCATGAGTTTACGAATTGAGAAATATAACATCGCTTTAGTTGTATTTTGTACTCATTGTCATAATGTTGTAACTAAGATTATGTACCTAATTGTAATTTTTATTTTATTTTATTAATGTTGTTTTTTATTATTAATTAACTCCTTGTATGCTTTTATTTTCCTGGACGTGTGCCTTATTGCCATGTAAATTAAGCTTTTATCTTTTATCTATTTTATATTTCTTTATCTATTTTCTTTGATCGGTTTCTGAACGAAAGCGTAACTGTCACGGAGGTGACAGATACGCTTTCGTTCAGAACTGTCAATATTTGAGGTTAAGTTGATTTGTTGTCTCGTCTTTCTGTATTTATCTTAATAATGGATTCAATGTCTCTTTAACTAAGCTACAAAACCTAAAATTTTTGCACAACAATGTCCGTAATCAGAGCAGGCTTACAAAAAATAACCAACGTAATCAGAAACGGGCCAGGTTAGTATTTCCCATATGACAACTCTTGCAAACCTTTTTTTTGTTTAAGCAACGAACAATTTTTGTTTTAGGGGGTATTTTGTCAAGATTTCTAACGAATGCAGCCCCAGTCGAATCCAAGTCAGAAGCCGAAACAACAAGAGATGTCATAGCAACATGCAACAAACTGATAGAAGAGAAGGCATCTCGTAACTTCGCTATTGTGCACCTTTTAGGAAAGCAATGGCGTGTCACTGACGGAGATTTATTAGTTGTAGAAGGATACTGGCCACCTAACATTGGCGATGAAATTAAATTGGAAAAAGTTCTTGTCGCTGCCACCAAAGACTTCTCCCTCATAGGCAGACCAATTGTTCAGCCTGGCTTAGTAAATGTCACCGCTACCGTGATCTCTAAGGGACTATCGCACACTCGCACGCATTTTAAAAAGAAAAGGAGAAAGCAGTTCATGCGTATTAACTTTCAAAGGGCTGAACAGACCATGCTCAGAATAAATTCTGTTGAAATCGCAAACAAGATTAACGAGCCTGCTCAAAATGTATATTAAGGGAGTTATTTTGGAAGTAGTTAATAAATCTAGATTTTAATATTTTAAATGTTTGTTTTATTAAGACACCAATGATAAATTTATTGATAAGTAATTGTATAATAAGTTAATTTGTCTAAAATATTTGTCAACTATCAATTATCACATTATCACAGTATTCTTGGAAAGTTTTTTTGTGGTGTTCTTTTAGGAATCTTTTCATGCCTTTAAATAAATAAAACATCCTTTTATTCTGAAAGGTACTCTTCAAGATTTCTAAAAATGTCTCATAGTTTCCATCTTTTTTATATAATGATATAGAGGTTTGGAAAAGTTTATATTGGTCAGCTTGTAAAAGTACTTTTATTTCCTTTACAAAGTCTATCAATGAAGTTGGAACCACTTTTTCTGGTGTAACACTTACAATGTCACCAGTTTTCAAATTATCTTCAAAACCAAATGGCTTTATCTTTAACTTTTTCCTTTTTGCAGTTAGTGCAACACTGCTTTCCTCTGCATTCCGTTTATGAATTGTAACTAAGGACTGAGAAGAACTCTGTGATGTATCTTTACTGCTATCTAAAGCAGTAAATAGATCTTTTGTTTCCTTCGGTTTGAACTCATTTACATAGGCTGATGCCTGCGCATTCTTGTAGAAATCCATAGAGAAATCAGCGTACACCTCATTTGAATTTGGATACTGACTTACTGGCTTCTTAGTGCCTTTGTTCACAATTCTAGTGTTAGCCATAGGAAAAGTTACTCCACCAACATTGCTAGTCTCATAATTTTTATATCCTTTATTAGCTTCATCAGGCAGTGAAGGTTTTAGTCTAGGAGAGGGTAGGGTAGATTCTGCAGTTTTGAAAAACCTACAAATCTCACTTACAGTCTCCCCAAATTTGTTAGACACATTTATATAGTCTCTCAGCCATGCAGAGAGTTGCCCTTTAAGCTTAGGACTGTTAAACCTACTATCACAAAGTAAAATCGCTCCGTAATCATTTTGATGTCTTATGACCCTTCCAATTGCTTGGTTAACTGCTCTTGTTGCTTCTAATGAATACCATTCATCTCCAGATAAAAAGTCTTTGTTATTTACTCTCAGCTCTTCCAAATATTTCTTTTTAAGAATAATTCTTGGATCTTTCAAGGGTGGAAATGGTAATCCAGTTATTATCACAGCTCTTCCATTCATATCAGCGAAATCTAATCCTTCAGAAACTTTCCCCCTACATACTGCCATGAAACAAGCTCCTTTTGTGCTGGGATCACTTATCCTGCCATAATAATCACTGATGACAGCATTGAAAGTATCCTTTCTTTGCGGTTCCACAAATATGGGTTTGATGTTATTGATACTGGACCAAATACCTTCAGATTGCCATGCCTCTTGACATTTTGCCATAATTGGGTAGGATGGGAAGAAAACCAACAATCCATCTGGCACTACCCGGGTAAAGCTTAATATAGTTCTTCCAAGAGATGAAATGTACTTTGGGTTATTCCTGTTCTGGTAATTTGAATTTAATGGTGTTGAATCAGGACCTTGACTGACTATTTTTACACATATCTGATTGCTTTTTACAATGTGAGGATTTTCTAACTGAACCCCAATTGGGATTCCTAACTCTGATATCAATGGTTTTAAAGGTGCAAGGGTTCCACTAGTCAAAATAATGCTTCTGACATTTTGATCTAATAGCTGCTTCATTCCAAACCCTGGACTGAAGCACCAGTAGCTGAGGACCCGCTCAGCAGATTTTGCATTACCAACCTTAAGGGCACCCCAACCATCTGATTTCTTGTTTTTCTTGTCTTCTATGTGAACATGGACTTTGTAACACATTTTAACTCTCTCTTTATAACTATGTGTAGTGCCACTAAATACAACATTTAACAAATCTACAAACTTCTGTAAACCAACACCTTTTCTTTGAAATGGGGAAGCACTTGCAGTTGACAGATATGTAACAAGATTCCCGAGTAAAGTCATGACTGCCATTTGATTTTGATCTTTGATCTCGGCTTTAGACAGTAGTTCAAATATAAACCCTCCCGGAAAGGTAGTGCCTTCACTGCCAACATTTATTTCATCTATAGATTTTTCTAACGTTAGCATCATTTCTTTTAAAACACACAAATCTTCACATGTGAAATCTTTAGGTTGATTATTATCAACAGTTGAATCTAGCTGCTCTTCAGTATTTTCACTAAAAGATCTCATAACATGTGTTATTTCCTCAATACATAACGCTATATCTGTACTCTTAATCTGTAATGACGCTGATTCTTCACACATCTTTTCCACATTGTGAGCTTCATCCAGTATTATTATGTTATTCATTAATTCAACACCATTTGCTTTTCTAGACTTAGGATCCAACAAATAATTATATGGCATAAATATAATATCTGCATCTTGCTTGAGTTCTTTTGACAAATAATATGGGCAACACTTCAATTTTTTACCAACAGCCACTAAATCTTCTATATCCAGTATTTCGTCGCCTTTAACAGACCTATCTTCTTTTTTCGAGTCAACATTATTGTAAAAGTAACAAGTCTTGGTTTTTACTTTCAACTGGCACATTTGCACTTTATTCATGTTATTAGACTCTTTAGAAACTTCAGGATGTATGCACATTTGGTCTCTGGAACCCAGAACTGTTGCCTTAACATGTCTATAGCTGGATCTCTTTAACTCTTGCATGGCCTGTGTTAGTTGAGAATGGGTTCTAGACGAGTATATAATTTTAGGCATACCCCAAGAAACATTGTCCTTTGCTTTGCCTACGCCTGTTTTCAGATTATCCCGTAATAAGCCATTAAAACCGCCTCCGCTATGCTCGGAGAAGTTTCCTATTTGAGCGTTCATTTGCAACTGAGCTTTCTTTACAAGTAGCCATGCTAATGATGAACATAATAAGCTCAGGGTTTTACCAGTGCCAGTAGGAGATTCAAGTAAGGCATGAGTATTATTTTGCAGGCTTTCAATCACTCGTTCCATATACGCCTTCTGAACATCGTACGGCTCAAACGGAAAATTAACAGGTATACCGGATATCATCACCTCAGGCATTATGAATTTGGCTGCTCTAACTTACTAATACAACCATCGAGGAGAAATATAACAGCAACACAGCTTTGTTTATTTCGACTTTGTTTTCGAATTAGTTATATAAATTAACTTTTAGGTTAGGTTCAATGTTGACACTTCGTCCCGCCAATATTTTTTTGTGTTTTGTTATTTTGTTCCTTTCGCAACCAGCTAAGGTCTGAGACTATGCTGCCATGTCTTTAGTAGGAGTTCTACATTTTCAATAAATACAATCATATCATAAATACTTACTTACACATAATAACTTAACCTAAACTAAACCCAATCTAACCTAACTCATTGAAATGTATTGGTGGTTTATACATTTCAATGATCACAGGAGTTTTACACGAGAACGTGGATCCGAGACAAATAGAAGCGCCTTTCCTTCCTTGTTTCATACTTTTATTTGATTTATCCTGCTCACTGACAAATTATCGTAACTATGCCACCACTTTGTAACAATAAATGCCGCTTAATAAAATTACGAAACAAAGTCCATCTTTCTCTTCTCGTGACCCGCGCAAAACCCTTTGTCCCGCTAAATATTTTTTTATAACGTTTCTAATCTAAATTAATAAATAAACGACGAAGGTCCCACAAACACCTCGACCCGAGAAAATTTTGACAGAATATTTTTTTTTACAATAACCCGTCTGGGAATCGAACCCGGGACCTAGAAGCAGACGATGATACTTTGAAAACTAGCGTGTACGCCACTCCGCAAAAAACAAATAGCAAACTAAAAAAAGAACACATTATTATGAACGAACATAAAATTTTATGTATTGTGAACGCAGTTTTTTAATTTCGTTTCACGCATTTAATCTTAGGAAGAAAGTTATTGTATTCTATGTTTATTATATGAATAAAATATTTTCAAATCAGGCAGTTCTTTCTCAGCTTTGTTATTATTTCTTATCACATTTTGTCAGCCATTTAAATAGTTCTAATTAAATCAAATTACTGAAACTAGCATTAAAAAATGGAACGCTTTTGACACTTGTGCGTGTTTTTTTTTAAACATAGGTACGACCATGGTACGACAATAAAATTTCTTCAAGTACGACATAAATAATAACCTCCATTACTCTATGATAACCTCTTTGCGATGTTGATAAATGGTTTTCCATAATTACTTAGTAGGTAGATAAAATAAAAGACTATTGAAATAATGGAAATATCTGTGAATCAAGTTTACACGTCAGTTGCTTGCAATCGAACTCCAGAAATAGTAGATTGGAACAGCGATGGGTTTATTTGTTTTGGTGCGACGAATTCTGTTGTTATTTACGACACGGTAAGCAAAAACGTTATATTATGGATAACTGAAATGTTAAAAGAAGCTTTAGTGTAATGTTTGAAGTTTAAGCATGTTAAGTAAAATAATAATAGAGTTCATTAAAAAAATCCTTTTACATGAATTCTTTTGTGCTTTTTAAACTTTTACACAGAAACAAAAACACAAGGACCCTTTCACAGTACTTAGCCATCACACGTCCAAAGTCAACTCAGTAAAATGGCTAAATAAGCCGTCTGGATCGTGTATGGAAGTTTTGTCATGTTCCGCTGATAAAACTGCTGCTATTTGGACCTATGAAGATAAAGTATGGAACGTCACAAGCATACTTACCGGCCACACGGACGGTGTGACATGTGTGTTTGGAATCTACATTAACGAATCTGACTTAGTTATCTACACAGCCTCGATTGATTCTACTGTGAAAGTTTGGGAGAGAATAAATGGTTAGTAAATACTATATAATTAAAAAAACTGTTGTTACAATGAGAAATACAATAGATGAATCAGCTCCTTTAACACGTTTGCTGCTGAAACACTTTACGCGTGTTTTATCATATCACGCTTGGGCTGCTTTACACACATCTGTGTTTGCGGAAATATTAGCTGAAAGCATGTGTGGTGCGTTTGCGATTCAAGTCCGTATTTTAGGATAATTCATTGCGAAAAGCCAGCAGCCGACGTGTTAATTGTCAAAGGCAAATCAGCAGTTTGTAGTGTTAAAGGCAATAACAGCCTCTTTAGTAGATCACCCTGAGATCATCATGGTCGACATAGCTTAACCATTTCAGGATGACCTGGTAGGCTTCTTGTCCTGTAAGTAAATTAAAGTTAGCAATTTAAAGGTATAGTAGGCTGGCCATATCTTGAGAAAAACTCAAAGCCATTGGGGAAAACAAGTTCTTGAATAGAGATGACTATTAGGCTAGCAAAGCATATTTTATGACACAATCCAATAAGATGGAGTGACAAATTGCGAAAAGTTGCAAGCATAAGTTGTATGCAACATGCCATAGACAGGGACCAATATTTGGGGAGATCTGTCACAAAATAAGATTGAGACAAACCATTTTTTTATATAGTTACTTACTCTTATTTGTTTTCAGGTGTAGCATCTCTCAAGCAGACCATAAGCCTAAACTCTGGACTTGGCCTGACTTTACTCGCAAACCTGCTGCCAATAGTTGACAAGCCTGTCCTGTTCTGTGCTCTCGATGACCATAAGATACATATTTTTGCTGGAGATGAGGAGTATCATAAAGTACACACACTTGTTGGGCACGAGGACTGGGTGAGAGGAATGGATGTGTTAAATGTTGGTGAGTTAATTTCAATACTAAATGGAATTTTATTTAAAAGAAAGCTAGACTTACACGGTCTAATAACTCTAACAAGCTTTGTGGTCCCAGGGGCCTAATTCGCGTAACTGAATCGCAGTTCGATCGTGGTTAAATTGGACGATTTTGACATTTAGCCCATACTAGAACTGTCAAAAACCTGTCGTTCAATTACGATTGTGATACGATTTGGTTACGCGAATAAGGGGACAGGTTTGATTCCCTATTGAGTAAATTTAGAAACGACTTTTCCATATCGCATACTTCTAATCACAATTTTGTTTGTAATGTTGACCACTTTTTTTAAAATGTATATGGTAGTTACGAGCTTTTAAAAATATAGGACAAACCTCAGTACAATTAAAGCCTCGCCCATGGCGACTTTTTGTAGCGATTCTGTCGCGCGTTTCGTAAACGAGCGACAGCATCGTTACTAACGCGCGTTAGTCGCATCTACAACGCACTACAGAAGTGATGCAACCGCTCTTAACGCGCTACAGCATCGCGACTGTATCGATGTGGACGCGCGACCGTGTCGGACGACATCGGGGAGAGAACGGGGCGGGGAACTGAATCGCGTTTGCATCACGACTGAATCGTGTTTATGTGTGCGAGGGCACATAGCTAGCGACCGCATTGCGACTGTATCGATGCGAACGCGCGACAGAATCGCTACAAAAAGTCGCCGTGGGCGAGGGCCCTAACTCTTATATTAAAAAAAAACAGTATTTCTGCATAAATTTGTTATGTTCAAAAAAAGTTAAGTTCAAGTTTGAACTTAACTTTTTTTCTGACTTGTTATTATAATTTTTATTTAAATAAAACAAAAAAAGCTTTCTTAATTTGTAGACAACACAACAATACTACTAGCATCTTGTTCCCAAGACACATATATCCGACTGTGGCGTATCCAAAAGTATAGAGAAAGAACGCCCTCCCCCGAGATCCGGGTGGAGGAGAAAGTCTTTCAAGCTTATGAGCACGATTGGGCAGTGAAGCTGGATGCAGTGCTGGCCGGACACGAAGGCTGGGTGTATGGAGTACAATGGCACCCTCATGGTAAGATTTAAAACAATGCCAAAATTAATAATACAAAATCGATTTGGCAATTGCGGAACTATGCCTGTACCCATCATCAAAATAATGACTTCAATTCAATGATTGAGGTCCTGGCCCTGCACTAAAATGGTTATAGGCTGTTACTTTCCTATTTATTTTTAACAAACACACCTATATTTTGTGGGTTACTTTTTCTTAATTAAGGAAACATACAAAACTGTCTCTTTTATTCATTTCTGTTTAATTTTTCTCTAATGTCAGTTTCAGTAAATTACACTGTCTCACGATTTCTGGGACAACTTTTATAAAAATGCAAAATGTTTTCGTGAGTATGTATGTACTGACAACGGCAGATCAACCCACCCAAAAAGTTTAAGGTCATTGAATTGATTTTCAACTTAAACTCCACCAAGTAGAGATCAATATCAATTGAGAAAATTTGCTGTTTTGTGGTAGGTTCTATCTACCCACCTAACCAACCATTTTTCAGCTTCAAAAAGCGAGCCAGTCTACCGTCTCAGTTAAAATCAGTTAAAATCAGTTTTATTTCTGCAAATAGGCCCCAGGAGGCGCTTTTACACGTCCCAATATTTAAACCTACCACTGCTTCGGGACAAGTCTGGGCTAGTGCCGAGAAGAAGCAGCGCAAGAAACTCGGTCACTATTGTCAGCCTCTTTTTAAATAAATTTTTACAAGGTAAGGTAATTTTTACAAGGTTTAAGCAAGTACGAGCTGGGACAACTTAATGCCATACATTTCTATCATTTAAATAATCATTAACAGTGTAATAGCCCTTTTTCATTAAAATAACTTTAACATACGATTTAAGTTTATGTACAGGGAGTTCAGCAATATCCTTTGGTAATTTGTTGAAAATACGGATACAATTTCCCATAAACGATTTTCCTACTTTTCGCAGTCTGAAGCCTGGAACGGCAAGTTTATCTTTATTTCTAGTATTGAAATTGTGTACGTTACTTTTCTTAAGAAATAAATGTATGTTCTTACGAACGTAAACAATATTCTCGAGAATGTATTGAGAAGACACTGTAAGTATATTAATCTCTTTGAAGAGCTCTTTCAGCGAGTCACGGGGTCGAAGGCCGTAAATAGCCCGTACAGCACGTTTTTGTAATATAAAAATTGACTCAATATCTGCCGCTGAGCCCCACAACAGAATTCCGTATGACATTATGCTATGAAAGTAGCTAAAATATACTAATCTTGCCGTTCCAACATCAGTCAACTGCCTTATCTTGCTCACAGCATAAGCAGCAGAACTAAGTCTTCCAGACAGCCCCCTAATATGAGCACCCCATTGCAAATGAGAGTCTACAGTTATACCCAAAAAGGTAGTAAAATCTACAGAGTTTAGTGGTTCATCTTTAACAATTATATTAGGGGCACCTAACCTTACGTTTGGCATCGTAAATTTAACACATTTTGTTTTATTTGCATTCAGTAAGAGATTATTTGTTGTAAACCAATGCAATAATTTAGAGAGGGTATTGTTAACATCGTCAAATGAAGATTTGCCCCTCTTGGTTTTAAAAATCATGGATGTATCATCTGCAAACAATACCATCTCACAAAGATTATGTAAGTAACAGGGAAGGTCATTTATCTTCATCGTTGGACAAGACGCTGATAGTGTGACTCCACCAAGTAGAGATCAATATCAATTGAGAAAATTTGCTGTTTTGTGGTAGGTTCTATCTACCCACCTAACCAACCATTTTTCAGCTTCAAAAAGCGAGCCAGTCTACCGTCTACTATCTTCATCGTTGGACAAGACGCTGATAGTGTGGGAGCCCGAGGCGGAGGGCGGGGGCGCGTGGGTGGAGCGGGTCCGCGTCGGCGAGGTGGGGGGCAACGGGCTCGGGTTCTACGGCAGCAGGTTTGGACCTAACGGAGACATGTTCCTGGGTCATGGGTACAACGGGTCCTTCCATATCTGGTCTCTGTGTAAGGTAGGATTTTGAATGTTATTTCCTTTTAGTCATTCATTAATTTTACACTAAAACGTACCAGCACCTGCAACTGCTAAACTTTTGTTTTTACTTACCTAAATAACTCATACTAATATCAGTAATTGTGAGGTTTGGTATGGTTGTTTGTCACTTAATCAGCTAGATTATTACCTGTGGTTGGCGTAGATAGTGTCATTTGTGGTGCATTCACTACGAATGGCACTATCTAAAAACAAATGACCTCAAACATTATGAATAATATGGATATACCCAGGGGATCCCGGGATCCTAAAATTCTCTTGATAATCTTTTCAATTAACACAAGTTGTTAATGCAACTTGCCTCAGTCTTTCTCCCCCCGCCCCGTGGACACCGAACCATGCAAACATTATTTGTATTTGTAATGCGAGTTGTATTTATGAATACACTCTGTGTATAAGGGTGATACAATAGGTCCTATAAAATAAGGTATTTAAATAAAATGTTTATATTGTCTGATCATATACAAATAAACTTATCTTTTTTTCAAAATAAATAATGGGCTTGCTCTTGACTCCATACTTAACTGTACGGTTAATAGATCCCACCACCCCAAATATTCATTATCTTTATCAAGTATAATGTATTTCCTTTTGAATTGATACTAATAAATCAAGACTCAATCCTGGAATAGGGCATGTCCACAATATGCTAGCATGCATGAATCCCGTGTAATAAGAAGAGGCTGACAATAATGACCGAGTTTTTTGCGCCGCTTCGTCTCGGCATTAGCCCAGACTTATCCCGAAGCAGTGGTAAGTTTAAATATTGGGACGTGTAAAAGCGCCTCCTGGGGCTTATTATTGATTTTAACACTACCGATGCCGACCACTTATTTATTATTATTACTCATACAAATATCATAATCTAGCTGTTGCCCGCGACTTCATACACGTGTGATTTGCAACTGTCCCACGGAAACTTACTTTTGACAAACAAATCAGTCCCTCAATCAACTCAAATTGTATACCAATCCTCAACCCAGGAGTCTGGGCAGTGGGAGCCGCAAGTGGTGTGCGGGGGGCACTTCGGCGGCGTCGAGGACGTGAGGTGGGAGCCTGTACGGGGCCGGTACCTCGCCAGCGCCTCCGCAGACCAGACGACACGGGTTCACGCCCCTTGGAAGAGAGACGGTATGATCATTTACTCGTACATACATCCCTTATAAGCTCTCATAGCCCAATGCTTCTTACTGATCAGTCTCTGTCACTAATGTTAAGCAACGCTGGGAGCGGTCACTAGTTGGATGGGTGACCGTTTGTGGCATTATATCTTTAAGCCGTCGGTTCCGGCTGTTGTCACGAGATAAGTCGTTAAGCCCTGTTGGAGGCCTTCGGGCAGCTTTAGTTAATTGACTGTGGAGGAAGTGAGGTGGGAACCTATACCGGGCCGGTACCTCGCCAGCGCCTCCGCAGACCAGACGACACGGGTTCACGCCCCTTGGAGGAGAGACGGTATGATCATTTACTCGTACATACATCACTTATAACGTCTTATGAGTCTAGTTCGTATTAGGCCAGGGCCCCAATTCCGCAAATTTACAAATGGCTCAATAGAATCGCAATGGCATCGCAATCGTATATTTTGACATTACTACCATATTAAATATGTCAAAATATACAATTGCGATTCTATAGAGTCATTTGTAAAGTAGCGGAATTGGGGGCCAGTATTTTAGTCAAGTGACTCGCTTTCAACTCACTACTAAATTACTTTCTAACCTACTCGACTTCGTTACTCAACTAAAATACTGGCCTAATGCGAACTAAACTATAGCCCAATGCTTCTTAGTGATACTGATCACTAATGTTAAGCAACGCTGGGAGCGGTCACTTGTTGGATGGGCACCGTTTGTGGCATCATACCATGAGCGCTTCCATGCTTCAGAGGGCACGTTAAGCCGTCGGTCCCGGGTGTTGTCACGAGACAACATCTCTCTCTATCTATAAGCCCTGTTGGAGGCCTTCGGGCGGCTTGAGGAACGTCCAACGGCGGGTGATGTTGCCACAGCGTCGCCCTCGCCGACCACCAACCCGCACTTCGCCACTTGGCCAGCAAGGACTTAACCCCCCTCCATAAAAAGGAGATACCCCCGTGCTCAACAGTGACCGCAATGGGCTATTACTTTTACATCGCTTACGGCATTATAAATTTAGTCTAGTTAAGTGACTGTGGAGGGCATGAGGTGGGAACCTATACTGGGCCGGTACATCGCCATCGCGTCCGCAGACCAGACGCACGGGTCCACGCGCCGTGGAAGAGAGACGGTATGACCAGTTACTCACACTGTCCTACATCGCTTTCAACAAGCTGTACGAACTATAAAAGTAACGGCCAATAATCATTCCATTGTGATTCGCGAAGCAAGTAGCTTGAGGAAACCTGAGGAAGATGCTAGCTTTCTGGAATCACCTAGTTTAATCGGAGTAGAAAGCGGGGATCACGTTCAATGGCCCAATAGAGGCTGAGTGCGGACAAGGCCTAGCTAAACCAAACCAATCAGCCCACTGCAAGATAAAGGTCAAGGTCGCGGAAAGCCGCTGGATGCGGACAGCACAGGACCGATCGTTGTGGAGATCCTTGGGGGAGGCGTATGCCCAGCAGTGGGCGTCGTTCGGCTGATATGATGGTGATGATAATGAAGATAAAGGCCCCACATTATTGAATTTCCATAGCAATGATGGGTACAGGCCTAATCAATCTTGCTCATTCATCACTCTTGCCGCGTTGCAATCATAAACACTAGAAATTAATAAAACCCAAAACGATTTAAAAAAATAATCGTTTCCTACTACCACCGGCACTGATTGAATGAAACTGTTCAACTAGCCCCTAAGTTCGAGCTGAAAACATAAATAAAACGATAAATCATCCTACAATCAGGTCAACCAGGTCACGTCACCGGCTGGCACGAGATAGCCCGCCCTCAGGTCCACGGCTACGACCTGGCGTCCCTAGCCCTTGTTAACAGCACAACCTGCAACAGAAATCGGGACCGACTGTGTTCGTGTTCTAAATTTAATTACACCCGGCACCATTTCGTACTTTTAACACAACACCAGCCTGGTCACTGTAAAAATAAAACATTGTTTTTTTAAAGGTGCTCCCTCACCGGGAGCATTCGCGTGTAATGTAACGTTGCAGACTCGAGCATTACAACAGTGAAGGAGGAGAACCGTTACAATGCGCACTTTGTAATGATACAAAATGTGTTTACATCAGTGATGGAGGAGATCCGAGCATTACAATGCGCACCTTGTGTAATGATATGATACAATGTGTAATATCACTGGGTAACCGTCACATCTTAAGAAAAAATATTTCCAAATGATCTCAAGAGGTGATACTGGTATAGATTTACCATAGTCTATGAACCATACAGTCGTTCGACGCCTTTGATCTCATGGAAAATGCCGACAACGTCTAGACAGTATCGTGACGGCCAGGGTTGTCAAAAGTAAACAATATATAAAAATATATATTCATTGATGATAAACACTCGTAATCAGCACCTTGGGGTGAACCTTAAAAGTGACACACGTATCAAATTATAAAAAAATACGTCCGCCATCTTAGATTATAAAAAGGATGGCATTTTCGTGATCAGCACCCCAATGAACCTCAAAATTGACACCCATGTCAAGTTATAAAAAAATACGTCCGCCATCTTGGATTTAAAATAGGATGGAATTTTCGTAATCTGCCCCCTTACTCTTGAATTTGATTTAAGTTCGATCTCGATTCGACCTAGCCAAAATCTGAACAAACTCAATCGAATCGAAATCAAAATCAAATCAAGATTGATCTAAAATGGCGATCCGTTAAACATTTTCGGTTGATAACGTAATCACCATCGACTCAAAGGTTTAAGTTCACTTTTCAGAGTACCAAATCACTGATTCTCGACGTCGATTCGATTTTGATCGTAACGTCCGCCATCTTGGATTTTAAAAATGATGGCATTTTGTTAATCGGCACCCCTATGAACCTCAAAATTGACACCCATATCAAATTATAAAAAAATACGTCCGCCATCTTGGATTTTAAAAAGGATGGCATTTTAATAATCGGCACCCCAATGAACCTCAAAATTGACACCCATGTCAAATAATATAAAATTACGTCCGCCATCTTGAATTTAAAATAGGATGGCATTTTCGTGATCGGCACCCCAATGAACCTCAAAATTGACACCCATATCAAATTATAAAAAAATACGTCCGCCATCTTGGATTTTAAAAGGGATGGCATTTTCGTGATCGGCACCCCAATGAACCTCAAAATAGACACCCATATCAAATTATAAAAAAATACGTCCGCCATCTTGGATTTTAAAAAGGATGGCATTTTCGTGATCGGCACCCCAATGAACCTCAAAATTGACACCCATATCATATTATAAAAAAATACGTCCGCCATCTTGGATTTTAAAAAGGATGGCATATCCGAAGCACCCCACTGAACCTCAAAATTGACACCCATATCAAATTAAAAAAAAAATACGTCCGCCATCTTGAATTTAAAAAAGGATAGCATTTTCGTAATCAGCAGCCCAATTAACCTCGAAATTGACAACTATTTATCTTATTAAAAAAATATTATATGTTCACCATCTCGAATCATTCGATATCAGCATTCCAATAAATTCCAACATACAAATATAAAATAATTTAAAACACAAACATTTGTTAGCCCGGAATGCTGTGTCCCGAATTGCTAACATCGTTTTGTTCGCAGTTCGGGCTCGGCCTTCCCGCGTCTCGCCCCTCACACCCCGCACAATGGGGACTACCGTTTCTTTGCTCACCAGTTGGCGCCACTGTAGACTGAGGTCCGGAGTTATAGCTGTCAAAGGCGATTGGCGCCGAAACAAAGTGTTATATCTTGAATTTAATTAAGGTTATATTGTTTATAAATAACTATCTTGATATCAACAAACTAACTTCTGAAATAGATGCTCTTGAGGCCGCCTATTTTTGCGCTTTTTCTTAATTCCGCTTTTAAAGCGTTCACATTAATCGCCAAATAATCCATATTTGCTATATTTTACGAAGGAGATCACTTTCCAGCAGGTAAATTAAAGAAATTATAATTTATGCAACAAATTCCGCTAAAACCAGTACAAAGTTAATGATATTGGACCTCACGCGACACTAGCGCCTCTAGTGGCAAATTTACTAGCGATAGCCCCCATTGCCCTGTCTAGACGTCTTCGTCGAACGACTGTATGGTTCATAGACTGTGGATTTACTATTGATGTTGCCGCACTCAGCACAATGACCATTTCGTCTGACATAATGGAAACAACTACAGCAGAATGCTCGCAAATTTAACTAAATGTTACATTACACGCGAACGCTCGTCGGTCAGGGAGGTAGTATTGTAATGTAATGCTCAAAGTCGCATCTGTAATGTTACATTACACGCGAATGCTCCCGTTGAGGGAACACCTTAACTTAACTTTTTTTTAAAACTAAACTATAAGTTACGACTGCAAACATAACCCCTTATACTCGTATGCGGTTGTTTACAGATCTATACTAATATTATAAAGCTGAAGAGTTTGTTTGTTTGTTTGAACGCGCTAATCTGCAACTACTGGTTCGAATTGAAAAATTCTTTTTGTGTTGGATAGTCCATTTATCAAGGAAGGCTTTGATTTTCTTCAGCATATTAGTATAGATCGAACCTGATTCGTCCTTTAGGCAATCGACTGGGTAAAGGAAATTATAAATCATCCTACAATCACCAGGTCACGTCACCGGCTGGCATGAGATAGCCCGCCCCCAGGTCCACGGCTACGACCTGGCGTCCCTAGCCCTTGTTAACAGCACAACCTTCGCTTCGGCCGCCGAAGAGAAAGTCATCAGGGTCTTCCGCGCCCCCCACAACTTCGTGAACAACTTCGCCAGTTTAGCAGGAGAGAAGCTGGCGTATGAAGCCGCTGGGGGAGAGGGTATGTAGTGCTTAAATGTTCCTAGATTCCTGATATCTATCTGTACTTATTTACAAAATACTAGCTTTTGCCCGCGGCTTCGCACGCGTTAAATTCGGGGTAACAATGAAATTTCACCTCCACTTTTAAGGGGATGGGGGCGGATTTAAAAAAAAAATGCACGATTTTTTTGTTAGTCACAAATAGTCACTAAATTTTAGCTTTCTACATTGAAAATTGCGGAATTCTCCATACAAATTTACACCCCCCATTTTAGGGAAATGGGGGGGTTAAAAATAAACATACAAAAATTTTCCTATGTCATTCTCCATCCCTTCAACTATCTCCACTTAAAAATTCCCGTCATTTTGTCGCTCCGGTTTGCCGATAAAGACGGACAAACATACTAGACACACACTTTCCCATTTATAATATTATATTAAGTTATCCAACGAGATAAAGACACAAATTTAATTTACATTTTCTCATCAACTGACAAAATATTCATTAAGACGACTCAATAAATTAGTTTTGTCTAAAACTAGGACTTAAGGCTGCCAAAAAAACCATCATCTTTGAGGAAGCACAATTTAACAATGAATTGCTAGAATATGTAAAGGACGCCGACTCCATCAGTATTTTCAAAAAAAGGTTGAGACAATATATTTTGCCTGATTCTGACGAATCAGATTAACTAAGTTAACTCAGCACTACTACCTGATTATGTCTGCCGCCTGCACACTGGACTACATTGTTGTACCTTACTATTGTTTTTCTCATGCAAGTGACTGTGATAGTTTTATGTGATATAATATGTATTACCTTATTTTTATTGTTCAAGTTGGTAGGCTTGGTTAGGTAATCATGCGCCATAAGGTTTTAATCAAGAATCGGGTATGCTTTTTTTAATGTAGTTGTAAAGAAATATTTTCCTTTGAAAAAAATTTACCGTGCCAGGCCTCTCGAAAAGGATTTGGCGGGTTGGCTATAGCAGCTTGGCTAATGGTGAAGCGAAGACGCTGTCAACTGTCTTCTTCCAACCTACATGAAGAGAAGAAGAAAACAGAAGTCGGGACCAACGGCTTAACGTGCGTTCCAAAGTACGAATATAGCCCCCCCATTCCTTCCAGACCACAGACCATAGAAAAAGGTTAGAAAGGCGATGTAGGCCAAGCAGGCGCGCCACTGAGGTTATGAGCAAATGCTTATAAGCGAGCGCTGTGATTGGTTTCACTGCTTCGCTTTCTTGGCGCTTGATTGGCGTTCCTTGAATTCGTTTGAGTGTATTGGGGCGCAAACGGTGGCATCGGTCCTCATACAAATGGCGTATGACAGCCTTTCTAACCTTTTCCCATGTTCAATGTTCCAGACCCAAGCCAGTTTGGAAATGATTGTTTCCTCTTGCCAACCGGTTGTGTTGGTACGTATGCTGAGGATAAAAATAATGAATAAATTTTTTTTAAAATTTTTTTAAGACATGCCTCACTGGGCCACACAGAGCCATCTAGTCCCAAATTAAGCTACTATTAAGTACCCTGTCGTATGGGGTACTAGGCAACCGATAAACTTACTTATATACTTTTTTTTGTTAATATATACTTATATATATAGAAAACACCCAGGCCAGTACAAACAGACATGTTCATGCACACAAATATTTGTACTGTGCGGGGATCGAACCCGCGACCCATGGCTCAGAAGCAGCGTTGACTACCGCTGATCCAAATGGTCGTCGAATTAATTGGTACATTTTTTAGGTGTAGGGCCAGAAGGTGCGTCCGTGCCGTCGCTGGGGCTGTCCAACAAGGCGGTGTTCACCGGCGAAGCAGCGCAGCCTAGTGACGAAGACCGGTACTTCGTGCCTGTCACTCTCACTGGTAAGATACGATGGTCTGATCACAACCGTTATACCGAGCCTTGGGTGTATCTGGGAAGGTGGTATGCGTGAAAGAAAAATCATGACTCACAAGAGATTCATGCCGACGGACGGTCTGACGATATTTAATACCAATATGTCGAAGTTGTATAAATACGATCCCTATTATTGTTCAACACGGTTTTTGGGACAAAAATGTCAAGATAAAGCATTTAGAAAATATCCGCCAAAAATCAAAAACTTTTGATACGGCCTCCTAGTAACACTTTTTTACGCGATGCGCATCTCATTCATTCATTACGATACTATTCATAAGTTATTGATTTTCCGTTCATACCTTATTGATTTTCCGTTCATACCTTAACAGGCTTAGGACCGTAAAAATTTTAACCCTGTTACGAAAAATTTTTTCGGGTGAAAACTTTATTAACATTTTTTTCTTCATACATGGGCTCTGAATACGATACTAAACGCCTATAAAAATTCTTGAAGATGAATAAAAAGTCATTCTTTATTATCCTTTTCACTTAGAACCACCAACAGAGGAGACGCTAATGCAGAACACGCTATGGCCCGAAGCGAACAAGTTGTACGGCCACGGGTACGAGGTGTTCGCACTCGACGCGAGCGCCGACGGGACCCTTCTAGCTTCCGCGTGCAAAGCGACTACGCAGGAACACGCCGCGGTGCTTATCTGGTAAGTTTGTTTTTGAAGTGAAACTTCTTTATCGGCGTTGGAAAAAAATTTACCGTCACGTTTTTCGGTTGCGCGTCACAGCGTCACATTTTCACAGCGTCAGATTTTTCGGTTACGCGCCATCTTTTTCTTGCCCCTACCACGGTTGGTTCAGACGATAGCAAAAAGGTAAAGTGAAATAATATTTAACCAATTTAACCAATTTAACCAATTTAACCAATTTAACCAATTTAACCAATTTAACCAATTTAACTAATTTAACTAATTTAACCAATTTAACCAATTTCTGGAAAGTTGCATGTAGATCATTTTTCGAAAAATAAGGCCATAAAGAAGTTTCACTTCTTACGTATGTACACTAGTACACGCACAACTTTTTTATATAAACAATGGGCTTGCTCTTGACTACATACTTAAGAGGAAACAAAAGGGCGGTTTTTCCATACAAACGTCCCCTGTTTTCTCCCTGGATAATGCCAGTAGAGCAATAATTTTTATTACATAAATCTATGGCCACTATTGACATGTCTCTGTTTTCATAAATTAATTAATAAAAGAGCAAAAATCTAAAAAATTCGCCAAATTTTCCGCTGTGTTCAAACATCCAGAAAATAAAATTGACTTAATTTTATAAAAAAAGCAAAAAATACGAAAACGGCTGAAGCCTTTCTTTAATTTTTGATAAAAAAAAAGTATTTAAATCGGTCTAGTTTTGGAAAAGGAATAGGGGGACTACGAAACGTTGATTTTGTCTGCTTTTAGTAGGTATTTTCCATTTTCTCGCCCTTAGTGTTTCCTCTTAACTCTATGGTTAAGAAGAAGTCTAACCCCCGTATTTATAAAGAAGTAATTACTTATTGCTTAAGAAAGTCATAACTTAAGTGTTCATACCTAGTGCTTAAGTGAAAGAAATTGGTCACCATCAATAGTCATATTATTTGGCTGAAAATGCTAACTTTTGGTAGTTATAACTTCTAGTATTATCTTGATTAAGGCATACAAATTGTCTCTCAAGTAATTACTTGTAGTCAAGTAATTACTTTTACTTGTTTATAAATACGGGGGTAAGATGGAGCCAGCTTACCTAGAGGTACTGGTACAAACTGTTTGGCGCTGGACTCCGGCAGGAGGGTGGTAGCATCCAGGCAGCCTCTTACGAGGCCTTCCACCGCAGAAGGATCTGTGACACCACACGACACTATGTTCATATTCAGATTTATATGTTCACTCACTCACTTTATAAAATAACCTATAGTATACAAAATTTTCATGTTTCACAGGGAAACAACTAACTGGCAGCAGATACAAAAACTAGTCTCCCACCAGCTCACAGTCACCCAACTGGCTTTCTCGCCTGACAGCCGGCAACTGTTGTCAGTGTCGCGCGATCGGAGGTGGACCTTATATCAACGGGCGCAAGGTTCTAATTCGTTCACAATCGCGGCCAGTACGGACAAGACGAACGGAGTTCACTCGAGGATCATTTGGTGTTGTGCGTGGGCGCATGATAGCGGTGTGTTCGCGACCGGATCGAGGGAAGGGAAAGTTAGTATGTGGTTTTGATTGATATTTATATTTATGGAGGGTTTTTATTGATATTAGGGGTTAAAGTATGAAATTGCCCTTTTGGTATGGACGAAATCGAGAAAAGTCATTTTTCCATACTAACAATTTTTTAGTTTTTTTAAAAACGCCTGAACCGTTTTCGATGCAATTAAAGGTGAAAGTTAGATGGTTATAAAGCTACGCATTATAGTATTTAAATTTCTGAAAATCAAAGTATATAATACGAATATCCTTAATTGAAGCAAGATTCGTCAGCTTCTCAGCTGGTCAGCTGACACATTGTAAGGGGTCTTTTCAACGACTTCCTTTAAAGTAATAGGCACTAGTATTGCATTTTTTTTTAATCGAAAGTTACTTTATTTAGTTTTTGATACAATACAAAAAGAATTACGCAATAATATGACTATACTTAAGAGCTTTAAACAAAATAAAAAGTGGGAAAATAATCGGCAATTTCATACTTTAACCCCTATTATTTATGTACATACTGGCTATTTGGATTAGTAACAAAATCGCGCCGATCCCAGTTGGTGTACTGGTGCGGTATATTCTACCTGCTACGTAATTTTCAAGCGATCGTATTGTTTGTTTTCGGGTTCTCAGACTTCTTTTGTAAAATACTATCTTTAATTGTTACCAAGCTGATTTGTTTAAATTCAATTATTCCTATGAGTTAAGATAATGTAGTGTATGCAGTTTCATATAATTTAGGTAACACTCGACTCAACCTTTTATCGCATTCGGTTTCGTGTTTTAATACCCCCTTCTTATATGACATACCTCAGTGTCTCAAGACGAAAGTCTTTGACCAGTGTGTGTTGCCAGTAATGACCTATGGGAGTGAGACGTGGTCGTTTACTATGGGTCTCATAAAAAGGCTCAAGATCACCCAGCGAGCAATGGAGAGAGCGATGCTTGGTATTTCCCTACTCGATCGAATCAGAAATGATGAGATCCGCAGGAGAACTAAAACAACCAACATCGCTCGAAGGATTGCATCGTTGAAGTGGCAGTGGGCGGGACACATAGCGCGGAGAACCGATGGCCGTTGGGGCGGAAAGGTTCTCGAATGGCGACCGCGTACCGGACGACGATCCGTGGGCAGGCCCCCTACAAGGTGGACCGACGATCTGATCAAGGTCGCGGGAAGCCGCTGGATGCGGACAGCACAGGACCGATCGTTGTGGAGATCCTTGGGGGAGGCCTATGCCCAGCAGTGGGCGTCGTTCGGCTGATATGATGATGATTACACTACAGTTGAAATGGTTTTAGGGTGTAGGGTTTAATTGTGGACGCGGTATGCTGAGGATCCATAAACATTGCAATTTCAACATAATGTTTAAAATCATTTCAGGTGTGCATATGGTCAAAAACGGTTGCTCAGCAACAGTCTTCATTGAACAACTACGCCCTCTGTAGTTTGTACGTGGAACCGAACTCCTCAGTGACAGCGCTGGCGTTCGCCCCGCTCCTTCTAGATGATTCTAGAGTGATCGCTGTCGGCCTGGAGTCTGGGTTGGTGAAGATATACAGCTTTGTCGGGGCTAATTGGAGTCTGTTACACGAGATGAGTAATAGGTAAGTTAAGTTGAAATCTTAGAATTCACCACCGATTTCGATGTCATTTGGATAAATAAAAGAGAGATTAGACCTTAAAAAGGACATAGGCTATTTTGGATGCCACTTCTGGGTTCACAGGTTTCCGCCCGCGCGATATCAAGTATAGTTTGGATCAGCGGTAGTTAACGCTGCTTCTGATCCATGGGTCGCGGGTTCGATCCCCGCACAGTACAAATATTTGTGTGCATGAACATGTCTGTTTGTACTGGTCTGGGTGTTTTCTATGTATTATAAGTATGTATTTACAAAAAAAAAAAAGTATATAAGTAAGTTTATCGGTTGTCTAGTACCCCATACGACAGGGTACTTAATAGTACCTTAATTTGGGACTAGATGGCTCTGTGTGGCCCATTGAGGCATTTGTCTTAAAAAAAAAAAAAGTTCATGCAAACAGAACCGCGGTCGAAATACTAGTAAATGAATTGTTATGAGAAAATATTTTATAAAACAAATGGGCGTGTCGTAATTATTTGTAACGCTCGATAACAAAAAGCAAAGTATAGTTCTTGCGGCAGAGCCAGATATTTTATCTTAACCAGTGCCACATTTACGGCACAAAAACGGGGGCGGCCCAAAAAAAATTTGCTACGGAAAAAAAGTAAGGCTACCAACACGAGGTGGGACTGCGGCCTCGCGTAGTGCAGAAAACAAAGCTTTGCTTTTCTTAGCTTAAAAATGTAGCGAAAAAGAATAACGTTAGATTAGTAGGGGCGACAAACATTTTAGAGCTTTGGGGCGGCAAATGTTTACACATTCCAGCATCCAGCACTGATCTTAACATATGATTTGGTACGGGGGGAGGGGGGGCCTCCGATGCCTAACCACTTTCAAACGAAAATAGCGTGCAGCACTACACAAAAACGGATGTCACTTCAAACAATAGACGACGCCAGTTGCAAGCGATTTTACTCTTTAAGGTGGTCAGGCGCATAGAAGGCGTACATACCAAATAAATATGTTATCATAAAATATCTCAAACTAGCTGTTGCCCGCGACTTCGTACGCGTGGTATTTTGAATTTAAAACTGTATTAAATTTATACTGATTTAAACTTTCATGGTCACTATCACTAGAGTTATTTAATTCGGGGTTTATACCATGTACCTTATTTAAATCTGTATTAAAATTATCCCACGGGAACCGTACCTTTTCCCGGGATAAACAGTAGCCTATATATTATTCCAGCCAGTAAAACAACACTAACTAAATTCAATTCAGATCCTTTTGAGTCGTTTTAACGTTTTTTATAACACTAGCTTTTACCCCGCTACTCTGCCCTCGTGAACTACACTTTATATCGCGCCTGCGGAAACTAACCTAACCTAACCCAACTGTGTGATACCATAGCCTTTGTTACTTCTAATACCTCCAAAAATATGTGAACAAAGTTTCACGATGATCGGTTAAGTAGTTTTAGCGTGAAAGAGTAACAAACTTCCATAAACCCTCAAAAATTTCGCGTTTATAATATATATTAGTAGTAGGGTTAATACGCTGACTGCAGCCGATGACCTTGAGCAATGAACACGCCCACAAATTTATTCGTCTTTGAATTTCTTTGGAACGCGCCACAGCCATCACTGTCGATTTTCGTAGGAGTGACAGAGAAAAAGCGCATGGAATAGAAGGGCCTAAGTGCCAAACAACAAAATTCGTTGAGCAATTTAAAATTGCCATTTTATTAAAAATCTAAATCGGCCATTTGCTTAAGCAACATGTAATATACAATATAGCAAAATTTTATTATCATTGTTATATGGACTGCTGAGAAAAATGGTAATTTATGTATTTTCAGAGGCTACTTTGAGATTTTTTTCTATCGAGATAAGTTTTTAGAATCGTGTTTTGGAAACAGCCACCTGGTCGAAAATATGATCAATTACAACTACATAGAATTTGACAACAATACGAGCCATAGGCTTAAAGCAAAACAATCTTCATTGAGCTCAATTTGGCTCATGTCAGCGTCTTAAGCATTTATCAAATGAATAGGCGTCGCAGTATTGTTTGTGAAATGCGTTATACATGTCACCGTAACATCATATAATTCATCAGTTCATAATGGGGGCTATCGCTAGTGAATTTGCCACTAGAGGCGCTAGTGTCGCGTGAGGTACAATAACATTAACTTCTCACTGGTTTTAGCCGTCTTTGTTACGTAAATTATAATTTCTTTAATTTACCTGCTGGAAAGTGATCTCCTTCGTAAAATATCGCAAATATGGATTATTTGGCGATTAATGTGAACGCTTTGAAAGCGGAATTAAGAAAAAGCGCAAAAATAGGCCGCCTCAAAGAGCAACTATTTCAGAAGTTAGTTTGTTGATATCAAGATAGTTATTTATAATTAATAAACTTTAATTAAATTCAAGATTTACACTTTGTTTCGGCGCCGATCGCCTTTGACAGCTATACCTCCAGACCTCAGTCTACAGTGGCGCCAACTGGTGAGCAAAGAAACTGTAGTCCCCATTGAACATCGATGGATTACAATGTAACCTAACCTAACCCACCGTTAGTTTATAATTTCACGCGTTGTTTTGTAAACTGACTGATCTCACAATTTTAAGGTAACATATTGCAATGTTTCAGCGAGGCCCACCATCTGACAGTGAAGAGGTTAACCTTCAACCCCCAACTACAAGACGTAGAAGGCAAGAGGCGCGCTCTGCTGGCCAGCTGCGGAAGCGACCACCTAGTACGGATACATGCTGTTGATATATCTCGATGATTATATAATAAAGATCTATGAAATATTTGTGGTTTGATTGGAGTTCAGTCGAAATACTAAATGGCTGAATTTTTTCACGCATTTGAAGTATTAACGGCCGGTCCCAATAATCTATCTATCGCCAGTTTTGACATTTCGGAGATAGGAAACAGTTTCTATCACTGTTTTTGCCGTCCAGAGAAACAAAGAAAAGTTGTTTTCTATCTCCGATATGCCAAAACTGAAGATAGATAGGTTATTGGAACTGGCCGTTAATTTAGCAGAAAACCATTTTGGCAGTAACATATGTTACACATTTCATTAATACGCACTTTTTCACAATATAATTAATTGAAAGGTCGGGAAAGTAAAATACTATTTACCTTTAAATAACGGTTCGTTGCATTAAACCCCGTAAGTGTTAAGTGTAAAAATGCAACAAGAAAGTTTAAAATCCTATATCTCTGTAAGAAGCAGGGATGGTTCAATCCTCGGGTCGGGCAAAAAAATCGAATTTTCTAACGTTGCTCGGGTATGTGCTCACCACGCTTACCAGGCATAATCACCACGCTTGCCAGCGGGTGCTTTCAGCAAGCGTGGTGATGATACCTGAAGCCATCGTGCCCAGTAAGATGACTATAGGCATTCACTTCTAAAGTAAGAAAAGACCTTTTGCTTTTGTTTGAAGATTAATGATATTTCGCATTAACGCCTTTGACAATCATCCAAGGGAAGTAAGAAAACAGTTGCTGAGTTAGCGATTAGGACACAGTATACATAGTTTTATAAACTATACCTATGATAACTAAATAAAAATAATGACTGATTTAAAATGTTGTATTCGTGGCCAATTTTTATTTATTTTAATTTTATAATGTTCATAACATTATAAACACATAAAAATATTTGCTCATGTTCTTTTTTGGTCAGTAGACTACGTTTTTAAAACGACACATGACCTATTTTACAATATAAATTATATTGATTTGCGACACTTAATTTAATATGTTCGTTAGACTGAAAAACTTAGTTTGGTTATGTAAAATACTACATTTGTAGAAGTTTTAAACACCATCATTTAAAAATCTTTAAAAAATTCAACATTCATAATAATAAATTTGTTTATTTAAAAATGCTTTTGGAATATTAATAATAGTGGAATATAAAGCTAAACCTATAATGAGATATATAACGTTATTTTTATAAATAACTTTTTTATGAAGTTACAGTTGAAAGTGCCACTGGTCCGCCCAGTGGCACCAAATTCACAGTTTTTTACTGATTTAAATAATAATAAATATTTAAGACATGCCACACTGGGCCACACAGAGCCATCTAGTCCCAAATTAAGGTACTATTTAGTACCCTGTCGTATGGGGTACTAGACAACCGATAAACTTACTTATATACTTTTTTTTTGTAAATACATACTTATAATACATAGAAAACACCCAGACCAGTACAAACAGACATGTTCATGCACACAAATATTTGTACTGTGCGGGGATCGAACCCGCGACCCATGGCTCAGAAGCAGCGTTAACTACCGCTGATCCATATGGTCGTCCAAATAATGTTTAATAATCAAATAATGATTTACAAATAATGTTTAATAATCGAATAAGATAAAATATGATTTGCAAATACAAACAAATACTTAAACTTAACATAGAGTAGCTGTTATTTTTTTAAAAATAACATTATCCAGGCAAGATATTTTTAGTTTTCGTTTAATCGATCGCAAATTGTATTGTATTGTATTTTAGCAGTAGAATCAGTTCTTGATTGGTATTACAAACAAATAATAACGTTGTATACACTGAAGTAAAAAACTAGCAACTAGAACTTAAATATTTTTTTTCCCTATATCTACTTCAGATATTTTTTAAATACCAACAACTCTATTGGTAACTCTAGACGATATAGCATTTATAGCACCAATTCAATAGTTTTACTTTAATATTTTCAGTATAATTTCATTTTTTACAACTGGAATGATAGACTTAAAAAAATTATACTTACTATAATTAATTATTTCTATAGTTTAATAAAAAAAATTACACTTACTATAATTATTTGTATAGTTTAAATTATTATGACCACTGTATTGTGCGGCAGGATGAAAAATCTATAGGTATTTATACAAAATAAAGCTTTAGCAGAATCTCTTATAGAATTCTTAAAAATATATCTGACAGCTCGCCAACCTACTCCTAGTCTTTGATCAAGAAAGATTTTCTATCGGCGCCCTTTGATCGGAGGTTTCACTTATTCTTCTACAAAAATATAATATCTTTCTAAAATAACGTAGCATACATGTCACTACCAATTGCACAAAGCTTGGACTTTATTACGTATGGCTGTCATATCAATAAATACGACAAACTTAATCTTCCGTTTTACACATAAACCTGTATAATTTGAACATCACGTCACAAGGCACTACCACACTTGACACACTTATCTGTACACCTTTTCCTTGCCCGTAAAGAATCTAAGCATTTTCATCACATTTGTCCTATGTTTCTTCTTCACTGATATTTGGGAGCTGACTTGACTATCCATACACTTTTTTCTTGCCCGTTAAGAATCTAAACATTTTTGTCACATTTATCCCACGTTTCTTCTTCTCTGATATTTGGTAGCTGGCCTGGCTACCCGTGCTCAGTGACCCGGAATCATTAAGCTTGGATATTTCAATTTGCGCTGTTTCTAGGTCTGAGACCGAATGGCTGCTGGTCAGTGCCTTCGGGCTTAGAAAGTTGTCGTCGTCATTGTCAGGCAGTTCGGAGATGTTTAGCGTTGAACGAGCAGATGTAATACCGTTTGAACTGAAATATAAGATTAATCAAATTAGGTTTATAAGAAGTTAATAAAATTAATTAATATTTCCAAAAAAAACAATTTCAGTCCACAGCCAGATACAGGCCTCTTCGAAAGAAGAATTTTACCGAAATCGCCACGCTTCGGCACGCGGGTTGGCGATCGCAGTTTGGCCAATGGTAGTCCTCCTTTAGTCGTCTCTGACGACACCCACAGGAAGAGAAGAGGTGGTGCAATTAATTTAATCCCTCAACCCCCAGGAGGCACTCGGGTGCCACGATAACAATTGATTTCAATTGTGTCTGGAATAACTCACGATCGAGGGATTAATGTTCCGGCACCACACGACCCGACACATAATCAACTTTATCTATTACTTCAATTTACTGGTTTCAATTCCCAAATCACTGTACGTCACTGTTACAAGAAATAATAGTTTTGACTTTACTACTATGAGACCTTATCAAAGCGCTTGCAACAGTGCCGAGATATTGGAAACCTATTAAGATGGCGAAACCCCCGAAACAATTATAACTCTTATCAATTACAAAGTTTTCAATAAATAATAAACAAAACATAAGTTATCGAGAATAACCCTGGTTGTTATTTATTTTTTTATCGTCATCACGAGTCCATATCTGTGTTCTGTGAGACACGGGACTCCCAAAAGGCGGATGTTGTTATAATCAATTCGATTCAATTTTATAATGTCATTACTTCATACGAGTAATAACAAGTATAAAGTCATACAGTTACAGTGTACATTTAAAATCCTAGAATGTTATAAACTTATGCAATAATCTTTTAAGCTGTTGCACTTTTTCAAAATTATTTTCAATTGAACATGGAATGTTTACAAATCGTTAACCACATCTATATATTACTGTTTTTATTGTAATTATTTACCTATGCAAGCTTTAGTGTAGCATTACATTTGTCAATATATCTAATTTTGATATAATGGGTAATAATAGCTAACAGATACAATTATTGTGAAGATAATTTGGCAAAAGACATAAAAAAAATAAAAAAAAATTTCAGACATGCCTCACTGGGCCACACAGAGCCATCTAGTCCCAAATTAAGCTACTATTAAGTATCCTGTCGTATGGGGTACTGGACAACCGATAAACTTACTTTTTTTTTTTTTTTTTGTAAATAAATACTTATAATACATAGAAAACACCCAGACCAGTACAAACAGACATGTTCATGCACACAAATATTTGTACTTTGCGAGGATCGAACCCGCGACCCATGGCTCAGAAGTAGTGTTTACTACCGCTGATCCAAATGGTCGTCAAATGATAGTGGATTCAAAATAAAATATCAGTCCGAGCCCGTCAATAGGAGCACGCAATCACTCCACGCGCAGCGCAATGGTTCGACCGTTCTGTGACGTTTGCAATAAGATCGAGAACTGCGCTAGTTATAATCGTCACGGTTGGCAAGCGAGTTGGCTTTCGAAGTTTAGCCAGTGGCCGGACTGCTTCACTCGCCTCATACGACACACCAGTGCTGGTACGGTCGGTTCAGGAAATGGTCTATCACCCTAAGGTTGAAAATCGTTATCGCGTATTCGCGTACGCCATAGAACAAGGTTGATTCACCTATGCAAAAATATTCTGACAGCTAGTAATACTCATGCGTCATAACTGTGCATCTGTTTCATGGTTAAAAAGATTGTAGGTCCACTTGATGACCAGTTTCTTGGGCGACTGTATCACATGAAACTTTACCAAGGTCTCTTGACTATGTAGCCATAATAGACAAGATTGGCAGACGGTTTAGCGATCGAAGTTTGGCTATTGAAGTACCTTTAGTAGCTCTTACGACACCCATAAAAATACACACGACTCTTTTTTTATGAACACCATTTTTTTTGGGGTGGTGGGATCTACCTCCTAGTGGTCCACCCTGGGCAACGGCATCTTTGGTTTTCTAACCAATGATAACGGCTAACAGATCCCTCTCGAGTTGGGAGGCTTCGTAAGGGGCCGCCTGGATGCTACCACCCTCCTGCCGGAGTCCAGCGACAAACAGTTTTTCTGTGTTCCGCTGGTGTGTGGGGCAACCAGTACCTCTGGGTAAGCTCGCTCCATCTTAGGCGTCTTCTTAACCGTATAGTTAATTATGTAGTCAAGAGCAAGCCCATTATTTATAAATAAAAAAAACCTGGTCTCTCTCTCTACGTCTTGCAGTATGTACTGGGCTAGATCTCGATGTCCTGGATTTCTTGAACATTGCTCGGGTTTGTGATCACCGACCAGCATTTTGCAAGCATTGTGATTATTCCTACCCATCATTGCTGTGGTAACTTGAATAGTATGGTAATTTTTGGAGGTCATGAAGGCTTTTGCCCTGCAGTTGTATGATTATAGTCCGTTATTACTACTACTAACAGAACTTTTTTTACAGCGGAATGATATTATAAACCAAATTGAAGCCACATACTTTGGCAGTTTGATTTTGCCGAGTGTCTGCGCGAGCTTCTCCCAGAAATCGTATGGCGCCCACTCGCCCGGCTTGTACACGAGCCGATGGATGTACATAAGATGGTGCGGCAGCTGGCACTGTCGGTAGATTATCGGGATTATGTTCCGCTTGTTCGATTCTGTAGGATAAACAAAGCAATATTTATGCATTACATTTACTTGAATGAATGAATGAATCGGTTAATCAAATAGATACAACATGACTTACAGTCTGTTCCAATAATTCTATCGCTAGTTCTGACATATTGGAGATAGGAAACAGTTTCTATCTCTGATTTTTCCGTCCAGAGAAACAAAGACAGAATTTATTTTCTATCTCTGATATGCCAAAACTGAAGATAGATAGGTTATTGGAACTGGCCGTTAAATATCAATACTGTTGCATGACATCATAATTTGGCCGGGTTGACACTGTCATAAAACCAACGTCAATTATTCTACCACAGACAGTTTTAAGGCCATTTCCAATAACCTATCTATCTTCAGTTTTGGCATATCGGAGATAGGAAACAGTTTCTATCTCTGTTTTCGCCGTCCAGAGAAACAAAGACAGAAGTGGTTGGAACAGAAGGTTATTGGAAATGGCCGTTAGTAGTAGTTCTTTGGTTTGTAGTGGTAGTTCTTAAAATATATTATAGTCTGAAAATCTCAAAAATCGTGTGACATATTTTGACGACCATTTGGATCAGCGGTAGTTAAAACTGCTTCTGAGCCATGGGTCGCGGGTTCGATCCCCGCACAGTACAAATATTTGTGTGCATGAACATGTCTGTTTGTACTGGTCTGGGTGTTTTCTATGTATTATAAGTATGTATTTACAAAAAAAAAAAAGTATATAAGTAAGTTTATCGGTTGTCTAGTACCCCATACGACAGGGTACTTAATAGTACCTTAATTTGGGACTAAATGGCTTAGTGTGGCCCAGTGAGGCATGTCTTAAATATTTATTTATTTATTTATTTATTATATTTTATGGATGAACCCAAATAAGTAATAAGAGTCTCACCTATACCGACGGCTTGCGCGTGGTCAGAGTAGAAAGTGTTGGCAGGACTCTCGATGAAGTCCGGCGAGTACACCAGGATGATGCGTCGGCAGCGCTCAGAGATCAGCTGGGCGACCGGCGCGTACTGCGTGGCGTATCCCACGTCTATATCGTACTCGGTGCATAACTGTGGAACGTATGGGAAATTAATAAAATAAAATCACATACATTGTACTGATCCCAATTTGAATAACTATTTAAAGTACTAGTACTTTGGAAACCAGAAACAACGAAGGTACCACAAACATCTAGACCCGAGAAAATGTAAAATAACGCATTTATTTTTCTACATTGACCCATCCGGGAATCGAACCCGGGACCTCGGAGCAGGCGACACCTTGAAAACCGGTCTGTACGCCACTCCGCCACGGAGGTCGTCAATTAATTATAGCACATGTAGCGACCTCAACATCTCAGCCTCATTGAAAATGACAGCAATTTATAAGAAAAAAAACTGTCTTGTCATTTTCGAAATCATTCAATTTTTCTCTGTTGAAATTGTTCTCTGATTCAACAGCGTACAGTCAGTTGCAAAAGATGTATAAACTTAATGATGACTCTTAATACAACAACATAAGGTTGGTAAAACGAAAAAGATTTTACATACTTTTGCAGCTTTTTTATGTGTGCCTTCTAATTTTTTTATCATTCATACCTACATCATTTCTAGTTTTTGTCACTCAGATATCATTTGTACATGGAATAGAGGTCAGGGAATTTACTTTATAGGTATGTATGTAGCAACCAAATTTTATGTGACATAAATGAAGTTAGTTTTCACACACACTATGGTGGTGAGTGAAGTCAAAGAAGTTCTTTTTTTTTAATCTATTGATTTCGATTTTTCTCTGCAGTTTTTATTTTACTTTTCAATCAATTGAAGTCCCGTCATATATTCGGCTGTTATATATGGCACTTCTTCTCTGTAGATATTTTAGAAAGCTTTCTTTTCTCTTTTTGTTTTAGACATTTTAACGAATTTCTAACCTTATAACCTAGCGCTTTCATTCGAGCCAGAAGCTCTCGAACAAACTGCCAGTCTTCCTGGGCAAACAACACATATGCGTGGTAGTAGTGTGGGAAGCCATCTCTCCGGTCATCGTATGTGATGATCATATTATCATTCCTGTTGGCTCTGACGAGTTGGTTGTCATTATTGATTCCATTTTGGTGTATTGGTGGTGCTGGAAAAGATTTATTTTATATAACAGCCCCACAGCAAATAAAATTTAAATACTTTTCTGATTCTTTATTCTATTCCGTAGTTAACTTGTACATCTCAAATTCTCAGAGCAATTCAATATCGGCCAAAGTTTACAGATAAAATGGCAAAGGGCAAACAAATAATGATTGGTAGCAAAATTGTTTTTGTTATTAAATCTAACAGCAACCATTCAAATTTGTGAGAAGATAACATTTATAATGAATTAAAGTCTATTATAGGTATGTAATTTCTTTTAAAAAAATAGAATAGGCATTGGTATTGGTAACGGGCTCCTTTTTACGCATTTAGGCTCCACTTGGCCCATTATGCGTAGGGGAGATTAGGGTGGTTAATCCAACCTCCTTAACCACATAGAACAGGCATTATGATCATCAACTTCTGCACCATAATAAAAAAAAATTAAAACGTTCAAGGGACTTACAATTTAACAAAATAGGTTTACAGGAACAAAATTAATTTAAAGTAAGTAGTTTTTGACCTCCAACTGCTGCAGAAGTTTCGGTAAAAGTGAAAAATTCTGTCAAGTAATTAATATTTACCACAAGTTTTTATCGCATAGTAAACGCAACAAAAAATAAAGCAGAATAGTATAGTTATAAGGAAATAGATTAAAATATGAATTGCTGTTGTGATTTTAATAGCACTTAGTAGTATTTTTATTGTTAAGACAGTGAGATAATGATAAATATTATCAACAAAAACAGAATCTATCAGAATTACCAATTAATCAAGATGTTGCTATCTATACTTGCAGTTTTATATACCTAATAAATTACAGAAGATGTTCACATCATTGGATAATAAACATTTACTTTTCCTCGAATTTGTGTTAAACAAGTACCTAATTAATATTTCAGCCATGAATATGCACTGCCTTCTATGATCTCTGTGTTGACAGTAGTAAAATTAACATCAAACGTAATAGATTGACCGTAGAAGGATGCCCATATTTTGGTTATATACAAATAATAATAAATATAAAATGACAACAACTTTTCCGGGCACAAAAATAACATAGTAGTACAGTTTTTTTATGGGTGTGTCGTAAGAGGCGACAGAAGGAGGATGGCTCAAAGAAGACATGCAACAGCGTCATCACACCATTGGCTAAACTGCCTGCCAAGCAAGGGACTTGGGGGTGTAAACCGCCTCAGGGGGCCTATTTGCAGAAATAAAACTGATTTTACTGAAGGCGATTATGTCAAACTTCTCTTTTTCGTGAAGCCTATGTCTAAGAATAACTCCTTCTTCATCATCAGTCCAGTAGTGGATTAATATTAATAATGATGTCAATGTAACTTACGACATATAAGAGTCTAGTATTGGTCTACACTGTATGTAATTTCTTTTTCCTAAAAAGTAAAAGTAAAGTAACAGCCTATAATCATTCCACTGCAGGGAAAAGGCCTCTATCATTAAATACAAATTACCACAGCAATGATGGTTATTGGCATAATCACCGCGCTTGCCAAATGCAGGTTGGTAACTACAAACCCGAGCAATGTTCGAAAATTGGAAACTCTTGTTGACCAATCCGGGAATCGAACCCAGGGCCCCAAGATCTTGGCCATCGCGGCGTATTTCCTTCTTCTATCACAGTAATTTAAGCAAATCGCTTTTAGATAAAACTATATAAATATAAACTCACCACTAAGTCTGCCCTTGTTTCCCAGTTCAATAATATCATCATAAATATCGTATCTATCAAGTTTTACCAAGTATTCCATAAATGTTTCGAGTGTGGCTGTACCATCCCCTCTCTGTATCCATATGTCCAAAAGACGTCCAGTCTTATCTGGACTCTCGCTTATACTACTTGCTACTTCAGATGATATTTGTAATAAAAATGCTAAACCTCTCCAATCCCTGTAAAAAAAAGTTTAAAGAACTCAGTATTATATTTGCAAGCACGCTACAGTCCCACTGCTTTGGGATTTGGGATGTTGTGTGGTAGTTTTGAAAAGAAACAGTAGCTGAGACTCGGGTCACTTAATTCAGCATCTTTTGAACTATTATCTGTATATTTGACATTGAGTAGGTAATATCGTCAACATAAATACCAACCTTCTTTGCAATTAGGTAGATTTAAAAGAGAAAATATTATAAGAGAGATTGGCAGAATAGCAAGTAAAGACAAAAAAGATAAACAGAGATTCCAAAAAGTTTCATTTTACACAAACAATTTAAATATTTTTTTTAATAAAAACCATATTTTTTTTAAAATCAAATTACTGGTATTCATTGAAAATACAGTTTCTTTATTCAAAATTAGGTTCAAGTCCCACCTAAGAAAGATCTGATATTTATTTAAGGAATTGTATTTAGAATAAAATGTAGGCCTTGAAAATAAAAATGGATATAGTTATACTTACACATGACAGACAGTGAGAAATGGGGACCTATTGGAGATTGGAGGTGCATAAGACTTAGGAAGCAGATGCTGCCAGTTTGGCTACAAGCAATAATTCATAAATTGACTTGGTCGCAAGAAGCTAATCATACTTTACTTACTAGTCAAATGTTGCAGTTCATTGTTTGCAACATTTTGCTTTCCATTTATGTTAAAGATCAAAGTAAATTATTTACCTGGGAACATTATTGGGGCCGTCAGTTGTTATTACCCGTCTAGTGTTTAACAAATTGGACACCATAGTTCTAAATTCATAGCTTAACGACGACAATGGTACACTGACATCGTTGACACTGATGTCGTCGTCCATGTCCATGGCTTCAACTTCAATTTCCATATTTAATATATAGGTAACAAAGATTTACTAAAAATATCATGGACTACACTCCATTGGTTTCCCCAAATATTTGAATCTTTACATTTCTTAGTTTTTTACCTCAAAAACCTACACTTCTTGATTATTTGATTGACAAATAACAACCACCCACCAATATGACAGAATTGACTGACACTGGGGCAGTGTCTGACAGACATCAGTTGTTGTTGTTGTTGTTTTCTTCACCCATTCTGGGTAGGCAAAGGGAACTATGCCCATACAGCCAATTCTTTAGTAATATTTTCTTTATTTTTGCATTAAAACGTTGATGTTAGACGTTTTAATGCTTCGATGGAGTTTTTGGAGACAGTCGAAAGATTGAAGGAATGTAGAGAAGTCCCCAAGAAAGAGGTGAACTGTTCGCGATCCCGCGCAAAATTCACGGCCCACTTTTCTTGGTTACGACCCATACACCATGTTATTTCACCGATGACAGACATCAGATGTCTGTCAGTCAATTCTGTCATTTCTGTCTTCTTCTTTTATAATATGGCGAAGGCAGTGTTTCGGCCAAAGCCACAGGATTCCGCCAATGTAACGAAAGGGGAAAATCGGGAAAATACCACAAACGTAGAATATAAAAACACTTGTATACATGGACGTATTATAAAACGTCCATGCTTGTATACTAAATCTATGGAAAATACAGTGTTTCTTTTTATTTTAAATACTATAGAAAAAAACTAAGCAGCAATAAATAATACAGCACAATTTTATAGAACGCCACAAATTATAAGTATATAAAGTTAATAATAAAACAAAGGTTTCAGGAGAAGGGATCAAGGGATAGGAAATGAGAGTAAAAGTTAGGGTGACAAATAAAAATAAATAAAATAAAATCTATAATTATTTGCCACCGAGCTACTTACGAACTATAAACGAATTTTATTAATGGTTATTAATTTTGACAAGATTTTCAAAGCGAAGGGTTAATGAAATTAATACACATTTCATATTAGTCGGGCAAGGAATACTTTTAGGAAGAACATCGGACAGGGAGGAACCAATTTTAGGACAGTTGAAGAATATGTGGTTTACTGTGCCTTCGTCCATACGGATACCACATTCACACAAGGAGTTATCTCGAATTCGTCTCTTCACTAGGTGAACTGGTTTGCGTGACCAATACGAAGTCGACATAATGTGGTTGATAGTACAGTTTTTGGTAAAAAATTGTGACTAAAGAACCTCGAACGGGAAGGGATGTTTTGCTGGATGCCTGCGTAGTACTTTCCACCTGATCTTTTAGTGTTATTCCAGTGGATATTCCATGACTATAATAAATAGGAGCTTGAAAGGGATGATGCATCATAGAAGAGTAGTTTAGGATATACAAGCGAACCAGTGGAAATTGCATTTTTAGCGCATGAATCAGCGGTTTCATTGCCAGGAAAACCGATATGACTGGGAATCCAAGCTAGTAAAACACATAACCTCATCGATTTACATTCATAAAGAGCTTCCCGGATTTTCAGAACGAGAGGAAATTTGGTTTTAGATTTAAAGGGATGTGATAAGGTAGTCTGAAGGCAGCTTAAAGAATCAGAAAGAATGAAAACATTACTTAAGGAGTGTGATTTTGCATTAAGAACTGCTTCTAATAAATAAATAAATATTTAAGACATGCCTCACTGGGCCACACAGAGCCATCTAGTCCCAAATTAAGGTACTATTAAGTACCCTGTCGTATGGGGTACTAGACAACCGATAATCTTACTTATATAGTTTTTTTTTTGTAAATACATACTTATAATACATAGAAAACACCCAGACCAGTACAAACAGACATGTTCATGCACACAAATATTTGTACTGTGCGGGGATCGAACCCGCAACCCATGGCTCAGAAGCAGCTTTTACTACCGCTGATCCAAATGGTCGTCAAATATAGCTAGTGATTCACCAATGAATACAGTTGTTACTGGTGGGCATTGAAAATTTAGTATAATTTTGTATTCTGGGAACCAAACTGCCACGACGACACAGCCGTCATTAGTTAATTTTGACGCATCAGTGTACATCGTGCGTAATCATGCATAAAAACACGTATTCGATGCTTGGGAGAGTAGGTTAGATGCTATAGGTGTTTTTTGTGACCTGTCAAAGGCATTTGATTGTGTGGACCATAAAACGTTAATTAAAAAACTCAGACATTATGGTGTTTCGAATGATTCGTTAGATTTAATTAACTCATATCTCACAGGTAGAACACAAAAAGTTTGCATTGATGGAACTGAGTCTTCAGGGTCGGCCCTTATCATGGGTGTCCCTCAGGGATCAGTATTAGGACCCTTGCTATTTTTAATATACATTAACGACCTTCCATATTATATGTATAATCTTTGTGAGATGGTATTGTTTGCAGATGACACTTCAATAATTTTTAAAATTAAGAGGGGCGAATTATCATTTGACGATGTAAACAATGCCCTCTCTAAATTATTGCATTGGTTTGCTACGAATAATCTTTTGCTTAATGCAAGAAAAACAAAATGTGTTAAATTTACTTTGCCTAATGTAAGGTTTTCCGCCACAAATGTTATTGTAAAAGATGAGCCATTAGACACAGTAGACTCCTCTACCTTTTTAGGTATAACTGTAGACTCTCGACTGCAATGGGGTGCTCATATCAGGTCTCTGTCTGGAAGACTTAGTTCTGCTGCTTATGCTGTGCGAAAGATAAGACAATTGACTGATGTTGGAACGGCAAGATTAGTATATTTTAGCTACTTTCACAGTATAATGTCATACGGTATTTTGTTATGGGGCTCAGCGGCAGATATTGAGTCTATTTTTATATTGCAAAAACGTGCTGTGCGGGCTATTTACGGCCTTAGACCCCGTGACTCTCTAAGAGAGCTATTCAAAGAGATCAACATACTAACAGTGGCATCTCAATACATTTTCGAAAACATTATGTACGTCCGTAAAAACCTCGAATTTTTTGTCAAAAATAGTGACGTACACAATTTCAATACCCGAAATAAAGATAAACTTGCCGTTCCAGGATTCAGACTGCGAAAAGTAGGTAATTCGTTCATGGGAAATTGTATCCGTATTTTCAACAAATTACCACTATCAATTGCTGACCTCCCTGTACATAAATTCAAATCATATATCAAAGTTGTTTTAATGAAAAAGGGCTATTACACTATTGATGATTATATAAATGATAGGAACGTTTGGCTTTAAATTGTATCAGCTCGCACTGGCATATATCTTATGTAAACATGTTTATTTAAAAAGAGGCTGACAATAGTGACCGAGTTTCTTGCGCTGCTTCTTCTCGGCACTAGCCCACATTTGTCCCGAAGCAGTGGTAGGTTAAATATTGGGACGTGTAAAAGCGCCTCCAGGGGCCTATTTGCAGAAATAAAACTGATTTTAACTGATTTTAACTGATTTTAATCGTGAGCCAACCTTGCCCATGTTCGGAGACAACTTTGAGAAATTCTTGAGGAGCTGAACAGGAAATCTAGTTTCCAAGATCTATGTAAGCTATAGGTACAGAATGCTAAGGCTGTCGACAGTACTAAAACCCTTGCGAAACCCGAATTGTGTACTCCAAACGGTTCCGAATCGTATGTTCCATCTTTTAAAAGGACAGAGGAAAGACCAATGGGATGGTAAGAATTATGATCTAGGGGGTCTTTCCCAGGAATCACAATCTGTTCCTTCCAAGAGTCCGGGACGGCCCCCAAGTCATAAAAGGTGTTTACTAATTTTATAAAATATAACTTAGCTCGATCTGGGGATTTAATTAAAAAGGAGTGAAGAATTCCATCAATACCTGGCGATGAGTCAGAGAGGCCGTTTGTAGCTAATTGTAGTTCCTCGAAAGAGAAAGGGCCATCTAGGTTGCCAGTTGGAGGAATCGTCGCATTATCATTTGAGGGGAATCTATTTTCGGTCGGGACAAAAGGGGGTGATAATTTATCAGCAAAATTATCCAGGCAGAAGGCTCATTTAAGGAGATATTATTAAAGGAGCGGAATGTTTGGCGAAATCGTCTGATCTGTTTCCAGACTACAGTAAATGGGGTCCTAGGCGACATGTTCTCACAGAATTTTATCCAAACTGTTTTTTTTTTTGATAATAGTTTTCTTGTTTGGGCAGACGTCTTTTGGTAATACACATAATTTTCCATGGTCATCGCTCCATTGTACCTTTTTTCCGCCTCTTTCCGTTTCGAGATCATGGCCGTACATTCAGAGTCCCACCATGGAGGTGAAGTTTTACGAATCGGCTTTTTTTGGGGAATATGTTTATCCGCTGAGGATTTAAGGATGTTAACGAAATCGGAGTACGCAGAAAAGGAATTATCAGAATTTATACAAGGAAGAGAGTCTAATTTGTGACTATATTGATGTATTATATTAAGGTCAATCAGCACTATTTAATTTATACTTGAGAAGGGGAGGTGAGAATACAGTAGGCATTGATTTATCAGGGATTGTTAAAAGAATTGGAAAGTGGTCGCTACCAAAACTGCTACTAAGGACGTCCCAAGTGAGCAATGTCATCGGACAAATCGAGAGATCAACTGCGGAGCCAAATTCTTGAGACGGAGTTCGTCTTCTTGTTGGACGACCATCCTTCAAAATGCCAAGGTTGAGTTCATCCAAAAGGTCTAGGAGCTATGAGCCAGGCAAATTAGTGCAGTATGAACCCCATGAGATGTGATGGGCATTAAAATCACCCATTACAAGAATTCGAGCAGGAAGTGCTAATATCGAGGAACGAAGTGCACTTAAAGACGAAAAATTAGGATGTGGGATGTATACGGATAAAAGGGAAATATCTAAAATTCGCACAGCCACGACGTTAATATCCTGACTGTGCGGGGGAAGGGGAAGCGGAAAAAAAGAAAGGTTGCGCTTAATTAATAAGTAAGGCGCTACCAGCATATCCATCGTTCCTATCATCCCGCAAACATAAGTAGCCTGACACACGAAAGTGTGACTGAGGGACCAACCACGACTCAGAGATGGCTAGTACCACAGATAAGATAATACTAAAGCTAGTACTGATAGCAAGTATTTATTAGTAATGTATGTCAATTCGTGTTTTTTCCATGTTTTTCCGGTCTAATACTTTGGCAATTCCACTGAACTACCACGTTGGCCATTACGAGAAGAAAATCGGGAGAATTGTGCAAGTGTTTGAGTTACGTTGGGCGGTAGGGAGTCGCTACGACTGGAAACAATTCGGAGCATGAGGGAAAGAATGAGCTCCAAGAGTCGTCATTTAACGATGGCTGGGACAAGGAATCGTTAAGGCGCATCCATTGAGCATAGAGGAGGCACAATTGCCAATAATGGCCTGGTGCGCCTGTCTGTCGTAACTCTTGCCCAAGGGTGCGTGAGAACGGAGGGGACGAGTTACTGTATTTTTATAGGAGTTAGATTGGGGAGAGGACGTACATTTGAGAGTAGGATGGTTGAGAGGAAGTAGTATATGAAGGACTTTTGGTCATATCAGCATAAGATCTACGAATCGCTGGGTACTGACTAGGAGTCTGAGCGTAGGATATGTTATCCTGTGACATTGTCATTTTTATTGCTTTCTGTCTTGAATGTTCTGGACATGTTTTGATTAACGCAAAGTGCGACCCTGTGCAGTTTATGCAAAAAGCTTTGTCTTCTGGGACAACACAACTGTCTGCAGAATGCGGCTGAGTACAGCGGAAACACCTAAGTTTCGACCGGCATTGGGCTTTTACATGACCAAAGCGACAACAGTTCAGACATTGGATAGTTGGAAGTTGGTACGTTTCAACCGGTATAGAATTGTGGTAGCGGAACACTCGTTCGAGCCTCTGAACGTAACGACTACAGATTGGGTTGGGAACAAGGTTGCTTGACCTTCGTTCGAAATTTTCCTGTTAAGACGACGAGCCTTTAACAGGATGCCACAGTCGTCCGGGATTGTCAAGGATTCTACTATTTCCTCCATTGACCAATCCGTAGGGATACCCTTCATAAGACCCATTCGAGTCACGTTGTATGTAGGGATTGACGCAACATATTTTTAAATAGCTAATAATATTAATAATAAATAATAATAAATAAATCCTTTATTATTAAAATATTACAGAAAAAAACTTTGTTGTTACAAGGGATGTATCTTATAAGTAGTTAACTTATTGGTGTAACCCTGACTCCTAATCTAGGATAATCCTGTATCTTAGGCAGCAGTGATTCCTCCAATTAAACATTTTACAAGGTTATAGTTAAGTATTAGTGAGCATGTACGTGTGTATGTGTATATGCTTCTCAATATACGGGAGAGGAAATGTGTGTGTGTGTGTGTGTGTGTGTGTGTGTGTAAGTGTAAGTTATCACCTATTTAAGAAGATCTGCGGTCTCATTATAATTAAGGGTAAGTAGTAAATTCCGAATTGCGTTTTTTACTTCATATTTGGGCAAAGAGTAAATGCCTGTGATGTTATTAATTTTATTATACAGTTTGGTGCTCAGACCACTGGACTGTCTCTTTGCCCAAATGGTACGATATTTAATTAAAGGGCATACTCTTTTTGCTCCCTGACGTCTAGTAGCGACGTTTTGAATAAATGGCAACGAGGAGTGCCTACGAACGACTAGACTGAGAATGGCAAGTTGTCTAACAGTTAGAACTTCACATTCATAATAAAGTTTTGCGGTGGAATAAATTTGTTTTTTACGTGTCATCACCTTGAGAATAGCCCGCTGTGCACATTCCAATTTTAACATTGAAGTTTTGTCGGTTCCACCCCAAACCGGAATACAGTAGGAGAGGACCGACTGACATAAGCCAAAGTAAACAGTAAAAAGTATTCTTCGGTCAGCTGAGTTACGAAGATTTTTAAATATATAAATAAGCTTCCGAACCCTTGCAGTAATAGTTTCGATTTGGACATGCCAGTCAAGTCTCCCGTCCACATGAACCCCTAAGTATTTAACGTTAGCTGCATTCGCTGTTGTAAATTCAACCGATATTCTATTTCTGCCTGTTTTTTTAACACCGTCGGCAACAACATTTGGAATTTTGTTGCTAACTAAAAATTTTACAAATCTTATTGGTTGAATAAAGGTCGAGGCCGATTGATCAGAATCTTCGCGTGAAACGTGGACAAGATAGAAGCCCTTGTCAGAATTGTCGTATGTTTTAGGGGCGATGACCAGCGATGCGCCAGCGATAAAAACGCCTCCTGGGGCCTATTTGCAGAAATAAAACTGATTTTAACTGATTTTTAACTGATTTAACCTGATTTAACTGATGGATGCATGTAGGTACACCGGTTTACTGTTATGCGTCGTAGATGGAGGAACGTTAGTTTCAGCTCTTTAGCGGGTTCGGAGTCAACGGCAGTGAACAAATACCTTGATCATGTATATATCCTCGAGTAATCAATAGTATTTACTAGGTCAGGAATTCGTAATTTAAATAATACCACAATATTATGTAAATCAAAGAGCAAATTTTTTTTTTTTTTTTTTTTTTTGACGGACCTATCACTGAAACCCCATATGGGAGGCTTTAATCAGTTAAACCGGGCAGAGTGTGGCGAGCGCTGAAGGCGCTCAGCCTAGGTCCGCCACGCTAGCGGTACTCCGGTGTGGCCGAGAGTGAGGCTTCGCGAAGCGAAGCCTCAGGCTCGCTCGCACCGGGGCCCATACTAGCGGGCGTGATCGGGCCAGTGTGGGGTGCTAATGGCACCCTACCAAATGGCGAACCCACCAGTGGTGGCGCCGCCGGAACCGGAGATGCCGTGGCATGCCGGATCACGGTCGGGCTCCATTCTGGCGGGCCCGATCTGGGAGGGGGGATCGGACAGCGACCTCAAGGGCGCCTCTGTAGGCTCGGACCTCGGCTTGGGTCGCCGTCCGAGGGGGGGGTGAGCAAATTTATTAACTGAAAAAACTACTAATAGTTTGGAAAAATCCAAGTGTCACCGCGATGTAAAACTGTAGGTACACCTCCATCTCTTAGCAAAAAACATAAACTCATTTGACACAGTTACACAATGGTATAATTTGGCGTCTTCAATAATAATGGACTGTACATAGATCGCCCACCAAGGACAAACTTAGGTTTGTTCTTAATCAATATCGCCCACCATGGCAAACTAAAGCCTGTCCCTACCCTATACAAATTTTGGACAAGAAAATAAGAAAAATATTAAACCATTGTGCAAACAACGTACAAAAAAAAACTATTAGTATAACTACATGCAAATATAACAAATGGCAAGAATTAAGACCTAAGTAGGAATATGAATTTACAAATTTTTGATACTGGTCTTTTGATAATGCCATTTCTAACTCAAAATCAGTAACATTATCATTTAACCTTGAACGTGACAACTCTTTTAAACTTATCTTGCCCTGAGTGAATAGCAACCACTCTACCATATGATACAATAGCCAAAGACAAGTCGGTAAGTTGTCATCAACGTTTGGTTCCGGATTTAGTTTTAACTAAATATATCAAATAAAATATTTTAAATAAATATAAACGTGAGTACTACTCCAAAACTTTAGAGGCAACCTTTAAATATTGTGACACTCAGGCAACAAAATATATTTGAAGAATTAAAATAAAGCCAAGTTTATATCTAATCAAATAAATGCTATTTCTTTCTAATAGAAACAAATTAATTATGAATATTATTATTCCAACATCTACCCCAAAGTGCTTTCAAGCGTTTAACCAATGCGCAAAATGCAATCTTCATCAAGAAAAGCATTTAAAGCTTGAAGAATTCTTCTTTTTGGTAAGTTTTCCTTTTTTTTTAAATTTAATATTGCCATATCTACTTCGAAATAATAGCTTTGACACTTCCGAATACAATACTTCATCATTATGTCGTTAAATTTTTGAGTGTTTTAATCCTAAAATCTTAGCTGTTGATACTAGATTCGTTTCTTATATTTTGTATAAATCGTTTGACATATGCTTTCGCCCTCATCATTTTAGTTAACGAGTAAAACCATTCCCATTTAAAAATATTCTTCTAATTCACAGAAACTGTGTAACTCCACGTCATCACCAGCTCTAATACCAATCCATCGAGGTACAGTAAAATAATGTAACACCTTTAGCTCCTCACGGTAAGTCAACCACTCATTTAATAATTCTGTGGACACAGCATCATTCCATTCTAATTCCGCTAACAACAGCTTTTGTATTATCATTTTAGAAATTATTATACTAGGTCCCGCCCATTTTAGGGGATCATAAAATCGGGATATGTCAGATATAATCTTCCTTTTTTTTGCAGGTTCCTGTAAAGTGGACATCTCCACTTTGTAGCAGAAGGAGTCATCCTTGCGATTCCAGGTAAGCACTTCATCTGTTTTTATTTTAAGGTCTTCCTTTACTTCTTCCTTTCCTTTAATCTCTATCATTCCTGGACTTTTACTTTCTTTCATTTCTTTTAATAGTTCCTGGTCATTAGTAGTCCATTTTTGTAAATAAAATCCTCCTTTTGACAAAAGTTCATTCATTTCATTGTACAGTTTTAATCCTTCTTCTTTAGTTTTACATCCTGACATTAAATCATCCATATAATAATCAGTTGCTACCTTTTCTGCTGCTAATGGGAAATTATGACCTTCGTCTAGTGCTACTTGCTGCAACGTTTTCACTGCAAGGTATGGTGAGGATGCTACACCAAAAGTAACCCTTTTCATCCTATAATGATTTATTTTATTGTTTACGCCATTTCTCCACAGTATCCTTAAAAAGTCCATATCAGCCTCATCGACCTTTACCTGGCGATACATCTTAATAATATCCGCCGTTAAACAAATCGGTTTCATTCTCCATCGTAAAACAATGTGTCTTAAATCTGGTTGTAATGTTGGTCCTACTAATAAGTTATCGTTAAGTGATTTAGAGTTGGTTCCTTTACAGGACGCATCAAAGACTGCTCTCAATTTTGTCGTCTCCTTGTCTTCACGAACGACTACGTGATGTGGTAAGTAGATCGCTTTATCAATATTAATTTCATTTACAGGTACAAGCTCCATGTGATCCAACTCCAAATATTCATTTAATACTTGGTTATAGCTATCAGTCAAATTGTCATTTTTCAATCTTTTCTCTAATGAATTTAATCTTTTTTCAGCTATTATCTTGGAATTAGTTACTTCTGGACATTCAGATTTAAATGGAAGCCTAACAATGTATCTACCCTTATTGTCTCTACTGGTGGTTTCAGCATAATATAATTCACAGCGTTTTTCTTGTTCAGTAAATAACCTTTCTTTCGGTAATTGGATAGATTCTTCGAGTTCCCAGAACCTTTTGAGCAATTCATTATCATTATTGACGTGACAATGTAATGTACTTATTTTTTCAGAAAGTCGACCTGATGCTTCAACAACGCCTGAAATGACCCATCCAAGAGAAGTAGACTGCGCAACTGCTGAGCCCCTAGGACCTCTCATTATACCATCTTGTAGAATTTTGCCATATACTTCCGCACCTAATAATAAATCAACACGGTTTGGCGTGTGATATCCAGGATCCGCAAGGATAATCTCATTAAGATCCTTCCATTCCATCAATTTTACTTTATTAGATGGCAAAAGTGATGTGATGGATCGCAAAACATATGCTTTCACGTTAATAATCACATTTGGATCAACACGTGATTTGATTTTAATTTGTACAATAGCTTTAGAGATCAAATTGCTATCTCCGCCAACACCAGATATTATACCTCTAATAGGAATTTTCTTTAATCCTAAAAGTTGAACTGTCGACTCGGTTACAAACGATGACTGTGAGCCTTGATCCAAGAGCGCACGAATCATATACCTGTGTCCGCTTTCCGCAATGGTTTCTACTAGCGCTGTAGGAAGTAGAACCTGACTAACATTAAATTTTCCTGCAGAAAAACAAGACACTACCGGTTCGGCATTTTCAATACTAGAAGACGACTCTTGCTTAACTGTCGTATTTATATCATTATTATTAACCTGACCTTGTACTGTGCAACTACTCGTAGGATGTAACAGAGCATGGTGTCTCTTTCTACATATACGACATTTTCCGCTACTTAGGCAGTTCCTGGCAGAGTGATTACTACCCAGACAACAAAAACAAATATTGTTTGTCTTTACAAAATTACGCCTTGACTCAATAGATTCATTGGTGAACTTTTTACAAGTATTCAGTTTGTGTTCTTCCGAACAAAACGGACATTTAATATTAACAATATGCATTGACTTAGATTTATTTACAGGAATATGTCTATTTACAGTGTTGGACCGGGAATCAAGAAACTCCATTGCACGATACCGTTTTGTAAGAAATTCCTGAAACTGTTTATAAGTAGGCAACTCATCCGATGAGTTACAATCGGTGGCATTAAATTCCCATTGTCTTCTCGACTCCGGGTCCAGCTTGAGTGAAAGGATATGTATTATAATGATGTCCCAACTATCAGTATCAATACCCAGATTAAAGAGTGCAGCCAAACAATCATTAGTAGTGTCCATTAACTCCTTTAAACTACCGGCAGATTCATAAGTAATGTTTTTCTGACTTAGCAATCTTTTTATAAGATGATGACTAACATACCTTTTATTATCAAAGCGCTCCTCAAGCAATTTCCAACATCTTTTATAATTACAATCAGTAGTAGAAATATTTGACAGCAATTGTTCGGCTTCACCAGTCACATAACCTTTTAAATATAATAGTTTCTGTACATTATCTAAATCAGGATTCGAATCAATTATTGAAGTGAACAGGTCTCTAAAAGTAGTCCATTCGGAATACTTTCCAGAAAACATTGGTATATTAATTTTAGGTAACTTGACGTTAATAGATTTTTTGTTGTCATTACTGTTATTGTATGAACTATCTAGAGTAATAGATTGAGCATTTAAAGTATTTAAAATAGTTTTTAGTTCCAATCTATACTCAAAATACACTTCCTCGGCCTGGTCAAAAACTTCCCCTTTAAAATAATTACTTTTAGTCTCCTCTATCTCTTTTGAACTGATAGATTGCATTAAAGTTTTATGACCCGATACAAATTGTGACCATATTTCAGCTAAAATATCCAATCTGCCCTCAACGTACAATATAGTGATTCGATCTTTGGGACTCTTTTTAAAATTAGTCTTAGCCTTTACTAGTCGGCTATACAAACTTTCCTGATAATTAATTAAAGAATCCATATTAAATTTAAAAATTCGAACTCAACAATGACAAATTGTCAAATAACAAACTTAAATTAAATACAAGTTGAACCCAAAACAGAAAATTTCAAAGTAAATTTTTCACAAAAATTTTCTAAGTGTTTGAGTTTAACAATTCTATACAAAATCGGGCATAGCCTCCCCGTACCTTCGTTTTTATTGAAATTATTCTAAGTCCTAAAATACATACTACACTAAACTAAAATATTTACAAGTTAAAATGTCTTAACATATAAAGTCCAAATACGCCTGTTAACTCTTCTATGGAACTTCACGTTTAGCACAAATTTTCTAAGTGAATAAAGTTCAAATCTTCTCAATAAAATTACGTAAAACCTCGTACTGCTTGTTCCGAGTCCATCCACCATATAGCATCTCCTCCTTAGTGCCGTACTGTATGAACACCTCCTTGCTTTCCTTCAGCGCCACAATATTCTTAAAGCGCTGATTGACTGACGCTTTGTTCAGCCAAAATGTCGCCACGTTATCGATAGCGAACCACTATCCGTAGACGACTGTCTCTTCTTCAAAAAACCTGCACTATTCAGTGCCCAGCCGATAATCCGGCTCTCGAAGGAACATGAACAAATACCTTGATCATGTATATATCCTCGAGTAATCAATAGTATTTACTAGGTCAGGGATTCGTAATTTAAATAATACCACAATATTATGTAAATCAAAGAGCAAATTTATTAACTGAAAAAACTACTAATAGTTTGGAAAAATCCAAGTGTCACCGCGATGTAAAACTGTACACCTCCATCTCTTAGCAAAAAACATAAACTCATTTGACACAGTTACACAATGGTATAATTTGACGTCTTCAATAATAATGGACTGTACAGGCAGTTTCGGAACGGCGTTTTGTAGCTGTTTGCGAAAATAACGGCTGCGACACTTCCATCGGAGATGAAGCCCTATCTGAGAATCAGGAGGGTTGGGAGGTCCTGATCCATGATTAGTATATAAGTACTTACTACTGATTAGAAATTCACTTTAAAAAATAAAAGTTTTTTTTAGTAGGTACTTTTAACACTGTATTGACCGTCAGACGCGAAACCGGAATCCATAACATTGTCACTTATCTACTTGTTCAGTGTTGTCGCTGAATACCTATCTAGTGATGCGCTTTCGTAACGACGAGTAAACTACATTCACAATACAATAATAAGAATTTAATTAAATAATGTTAACGTAGTCCATTGCAATAATAATTTTTTAGGGCTTGGCGTGCGTTTATCAGAGTACGCTCGATTTTATTTTGTAGATATAAAGGTTATGTATTGAATTGATATTGGTGTTAAGGTCCAAGTTTGTGGGGTTGCAACCCTTGTCCCACGGCTGCTATCTTGAAAAAAGGGGTTTAAATAATATAATAATAATAATATTTAAGACATGGCACACTGGGCCACACAGAGCCATCTAGTCCCAAATTAAGCTACTATTAAGTACCCTGTCGTATGGGGTACCTACTAGACAACCGCTAAACTTACATAAATAGTTTTTTTTATGTAAGTACATACTTACTTATAAAATACAGAAAATACCCAGACCAGTACAAACAGCCATGTTCATGCACACAAATATTTGTACTGTGCGGTAACCGAACCCGCAACCCATGTCTCAGAAGCAGCGTTTACTACCGCTGATCCAAATGGTCGTAAATGGTTTTTCGGTTTACCTGCTTAATTAATGGTCTCACAAAAAAAATTGCAAAACATTTTTTGTTACAAATAAAATCATCTACAACTTTTGTACAGTAACTGTAAGTATTTAGGAAAACCATAATAATATATAAAATTAAACGTTATATGCAAAATTCCATAAAAATGAAGAAAAAATATTTTATGTGTTTTGATGTATTTTATTGTGCAAAACTATTTAATTTTTAAAGGTTTTTGGACTCGATTTCAAGTTAAGTTATCACAGTTTTGAGTTCAGTGAGAACTATTCTGTTTTATTGCCTTCAGTAGTCCTTCACAGTTTTTATGCACGCTAAAGCACGCTTAAAATAATTACAATTGAAAACGTCTTTCACAATTAAAAACAATAAAACACATCAATACAAAACATTTTGTTCTTAAATTTTTATGGAGTTTGCTCAAGACTTTCATAATTTATTATGGTTCTAAAACTAAACAAAAGTTGTAGATTTATAATCAAAAAATGTTACGCAATTTTAGTTTGGCAGGTAAACCGTAAAAAACATTTAGCGGCCGTGGCCGGTTTCTTGGAAAATTTAATCCTCTGACAAACTCAATCCCAAATGTATCTTTTCAATTGACTATGTGAAAAAAAAAACTAATGGTAGGATGGTAGAAGAAGTCAGAGGGGGATAAGTGGTCAATCTGAGAAAGTGGTCTTATGGGAAGTGGACGATCTGGGAGTGGTCATTCTGGGATGTGGTCCTTTTGGGAAGTGGACATTTTAGGAAGTGGACATTATGGTCCGAAAGGCCACAAATTCGTTAAAAGTTAACAGTGCTACATAGTACAGGTGTTCTTTTTTTTAAAGGGAAATCGTATCTCCATTCCTTTTTACTAACCGAAAACTACAAAAGCTCGAAAGAAAATTACCTACAATTATATCACGCAAACTCCCAATTGGTGGCTTATTGCTTATTGCAATTTGTTTCATCAGACATTTTTTTAAATAAAATAGTTAAGATGTTGATGGTTCAGTAAAGTTTAAAAAGCTAAAAATAAAACGCAGATGTGTTTTAAACACATTCTTATAAACATTAATTGACTTTAAATACAGGACTTGGAACACGCAACGTACAATTTACACTTCATTCACTTATCACGGCATATTTTAAACTTCACAACACACTTAGAAGAACATCCGAGGTCGGAACATCGTTGGGGGTTCGCCGTAACTCGACTTGTCTTTTCCAAGAATCGTCCTTACAATCAAGTTCCGAGGGGAGAAAGGGTTTCTCTTGTAGAACAGTTTTTTTAACATCGCATTTCTCATTTTAATGTCTCCCTCAGCCAGTTGCTTCTGAGTCTTATAGTTGAATGACGGTGGATTGTCCAGTTTATTTACTTTAGCCTGTAACGTCTTCCAGTTGAAAAGTGGTGGACGACTGTTAGCATTATTGATAATCTCCTTGGCCGTTTGTGTGGAACAGTTCTTTTGCGGGTCGTGCTTTAATGCAACTGGATAAGTTGGCCCTTGCATCTTCTTTGTGAACTTTCTGAAGAGTGTCATCTTCCTCTCGCTCTGTGTGCCTATACTTTTAACTTCTATCTCTTTCAGACATAATGGCACTTGAGGCTGATTATGAGTATGTTGACCCTCGTAGGGGTTCGGGTAGGGAGGAGCGGAAGGTCGATGATGATTGGATCTGTATTGTGCTGCAGCATGTTCATGGTTTAGTTTATGGGGATGGTAGTGATCGCATGGAGCTTGGATCGGATTTACATGATTAAGATGGTCTGGACAGCCAGCATGACAGCCATAAGGTTTAGGATAATCTAAACGAGGGTTATAAGGCGTGCTTTGTTGCGGGGGCCGATTAAAATATTCCTGCTCATGCATCATATAGCTGAGCACTTCTTGGCGAAACGGTGGCTTTTTAGCCTTAATTTCAACTTCCATAGTGCTCTCACTCTCGCTTACTTCTTCGATGACGTCCTTTTTCTTTTTAAACAGGCCAAACGATCGCAAAACCTTTGCAAATCTGTTTTTCTTAGTCTGAAATTTTAAATTTCTGATATATTAAAATGGTCAAAAACGTAGTAGGTAGGATATTGTATGAGATAATCTGATAAATACGTTGTAATTGTTGAATTGATTTGCTAAATTGGTTTGATTGCGAAATCCAGTTGTTTGCTTAAATACTATATACCTACATTTCGTGTTAAAAAACACATGATTTAGCCTTCTCTCATTAAAATCTAATTTAAAAATAAAGCTATATGTCAGCAAAATGTCATACACTCAAAACTGGCTAACCCATTAGACATGATCTAACTAACTTGATTGTTTTTTTGTAGGAACAATAAAGATTCTATTGATGAACTTGCCTTTTTGACTGTAGCAGATTCACTGCTTAATTCCGACTCGGACCCTGTTGCCGTCGCTTCAAGGCTCAATCTCTCCAAAATGGTGTCCGAGTAACTAGGGTTCGTTCGGCTGTACGACGTGTCAGACATATACCTAGAACCAATTGCTTCACAGCTTTTAGAGTAACACTTTATTTTTTGAGTTCCGACTTGAGCATCGTGTTTGGAATGCTTAGAACTGCCACCAACACTCCTTGAAGTCAACATTTTATCATCATCTTTCGCTGTCTCTTTGCAAGACTTCTCTCGGAGGCCCCGTTTTCGACTACTATTTGGACTTTGGGCGACAAATTTGTAAATCTCTTTGATCAGCTCGTCAGTTTCAGTGTTTTTTACAATATCAGTTGATTCATTAGGTGAATTTGAATTTTTCGGACACGTATCTTCCTTGGCGTTATTTGCACATGATGCGCAAGTATAACTCGGACTAGGAAACATGTATCCGTTTTGCACACAGTTCAGTGGACATACTGGAAGTATGGGATAACAGCACGGATTTGCGAAGGGTGACATAAAAGGCGTGGGCATGTTACATTGAGGAACACTGTAATTATTCACACTATGACCACTATTGGGCATCACCGTATTGTTTATCTTAGCAGTGTCATGGTGAAATTCATTCAGGCACTTGTCTACAGTTTTTGTTATTTCAGAATTATCACACTGCGAAACAGTTGTTTCCTTTTTAATTTCTTGGAGGAAACACTGGAGAATGTCTTTAATTTCGCTCAATGCTTTGTCTGTTGATGAGTCTGTTTCTTGTGTTTTGTTAAGTGCATTATCATTAGATTCATTTATAGGTCCAGTGTTATAAGCTGGAGACTGCAGACTGCTCATAGTACCTACATCTTGCTGAATGTGATTTTCCACTGAAATTTTCTTCGCCAATTTAGATTTTTGTTTTCCTTTGTAAATATTTACAGCATCTGAAGACTCGTTGTTGCCACAGTGATTTGATTGTTCTTGATGTATTCTATATCTTTTTGGTGAACAGTTCCTTTTTCTTTTGTATAACATGTAATCTTCAAATTCAGTATAATACTGCGCTTTTAAATTTAAGCGCGGTCTTAATGTCCGAGGAGATGGCGGGACTTCTTTATAGTATACATAAGGTATCATTGATTCGGCAGCAAACTTTCGTCTAGATTTCGGACTAGATTTTTCTTTCACAGGAACTAGATCGTATTGGGTAGAGTCATTATAAATATCAGTATGTTTTCGGTTAGGCCTATGACGATTATTTCTTTTCGAACTGTACAGGCGGGTGTCGCATAGGCTACGCATGTCACTGAGGTCATGCTCATGCTTATATCTAGACTTTTTATGGCTGTCAACACAGCAAGAACATAATTCCGAACCTTCTTGAATGTTTTCGCGAATCGTGTATTCCTGGTCTCGGCAGACAGGAGCTGAAAACTGACTTAGCTCGGATGCTCTTTGGCCAAACAATTTTACAGGTCGGTATTGTCGCTTAATTATGTCTGCTATAAAGTCCTGATCTACGTGACTAGTTGTATTTTTTTTCGATTTTACTCTGCGTCCTTCATGGTCTTGTGATCGTTCAGGACTGTTTCGTCTGCTGAAGTCCTTGCGTCTTCGATCTTTCGTTTCCACTGGTTCGATGTATCCCGGTTCTTGTGTTACATATTTCTCTTCGTAACGAAGATCAGGATGTCTAGAGCTCTTACGCCGACCCGTGCGGGGATCGATGAGTGAATGATAGCTGCTTGTGGAGTATGAAGACACAACATTTTCGTATACCGATCGAGTTTTATGCTTTCGTAGGTTGGGGTTGCTTTCGTCCAGCATAATCGATCTATTATTTTCTCTACTCTTTTTCTTCTTTATTTTTGATTCATTAAAGTATCCATGGTCTTTCACATCATCAGGAGCCCTCATATCTTTGCCTTTAGCATCATTGTAGCATTTTCCAAATGAGTCACTGTCATCAGACTTTCTGTAATGACTTTCTGATGTTTTGTACAATAGCTTTGTTTCTGCCCCATGCACTTGTTTAGTGGACGATATTTCGGTCTGTTCTTTCAACGAGGAGAGTTCATGTCTGTCGGCCGAAATGAAGGTCTGTGAGTCTTTCCGAGAGCTGCTATCCAGGCACACCAGATCGCGGCAGTGCTTGTTCACCTCGCTGAGCTGCTGCTCGAGACCCACTATTTTGTGCTTCAAGTCAGTGACATTTATAGCAATACTGGAATTTATTTTGATGTCAGGCTGTGACGAGCTGCCTGCAATAAATAAACAACAATACTTTGAATTCACGTAGCTCTACCTTAGTTTCTATGTGCAGGAGTGGACTGATGTGGGCTGATGATGAGGGTTAAGAAGCTAAGACGTGGGATGGAAAGAAAACATTACCTTGTTGTAGTACGTTCTATACAAGTTAAATTCTCACCAGTTTTACAGACATTGTAAAAAATACACTTGTCTCTCTTCATCTGTACTACACTACATCTATTAACATTGTTAGTGTAAATTAAAAATGTCGACTGCCTAAGGTGGGACTCGAACCTATAACCACTTCGCTTTCCGCTGCCAGGCAGCAAAGTTTCATCATTGATTTTGGTTAAGTACCTCTAACATCCGCAACAAATATTTAACAATTGGTTAAAAGGAAACAGTTTTTATATGTTTTCAACTGTTCTTCAAGCAATTTAATTAAAATTCAAGGAATCGTAAAAAGTATTTTTATTTTTAAGAAATACCACGCTGGGACACACAGAGCCATCTATCTATTAAGCTACTATTAAGTAGCTTGGTGTACGGGGGTACTAGAAACCCGATAAACTTACTAATATAATTTTTTTTCTTTAATTTATATTTATTATACATAGAAAAACACCCAGACCAGTACAAACAGACATGTTCATGCACACAAATATTTGAACTGAGCGGGGATCGAACCCGCGACCCATGGCTCAGAAGCAGCGTTTACTACCACTGATCCAAATGGTCGTCAATTATTTACCTATAGCTCGTCGTAAGAAGTCCTTTATGGCCCGGTACCGTAGCTTGGTACGGGGCGATATCCGGCGGCGCGGGGTGCGGAGGGTCATCACCAGTCCTCAGCCCAGCGACGCCTGCGTAGGTAATAATTCTACTAAGTAATTTTGTAAAATATTAGACTATCAAAAGTAAGTCAGATTATCATTATCAGTTTTATTTTAGTGTTTCCGTTTCAGCGATATGGATCCCTTAATCTATGTAACAGTGTTTATTACCGAACTTCTCCGAAATGGTTCGACCGATTCTTTTTAAACCTCCGAAAGTTGACGTTAAGCCTTCAATAAAATCGTCGACACACCAAATGTCTGGGTAGCTTAATGGTTAGAGCAGTCGCCAGGTAAGCTAAAGGTTGTTGGTTCTCATCCCACCTCAGGCCACTTGACTTCGTGTGTTTTTTGACTAGTAATTTTACCTTTACTCTGTGACGGTATTTTACCCGTTGTGAAATTGTGCTCCATTGTACGAAATCATTTCTAAGTATATTTTTATTTCCACCTGAAAAATTGCCAAATCAGTTGCGCTTAAGGTTAATTTTATTTTAAATGTAATATTAAAATAACGAACGTTTGACTTTTGAATTTCATTTGACCTTTGTCGTATTTGTTAATTGTCTTTTAATTTTTTAATGACATGCCAGTAATATAAGTATAGGTTTTTGAAAGAGTACGATTGTTTGCTCGTTGCAGCACATGCTGAGGTGGGACCTAATTGGCCATATAACGTGTAAATTTTTTTTGTTTTTCTTTTTTTTTTGGGTTCTTGTCTTATGTTCTATTGTCTACCTATGTCTATTGTAATGTGTTTGTAGCCATAGATATAGGATACAAGTAGATCCACTGACAACCCGATAATGCGTGACCAGTTTTGATTTGTCAATGTAATGTGTAACCAATGTGACGTACCTTTAACATTTTTAGACTATCGATAATAATTGCAGTTTGTCGTTTTGAAAACAATGTTTACTGTCACACTGTTTTTATCTCGAGATTATGCACCTATTTGGCGGCATACCTAACCGCCCTCACTTCTTACAACTGTAATAATGGGCAGATAAATGTGCCCGGTGAGTATATTTTTTACATATAATTTAAAAAAATAACAGCCATTGTTAATTAGTTTTCTTTATTTATTTCTTTAAAAGATTTTCCCTTGTCATCTGCTGTGCCGTGTGAGCTTATCAATGGCAGTAAGTGAAAAAGAACAAGTAAACAAAATCTGAATAAACATTTACATTCTGATGTATCAAACACTGACTTTTTAACAAGATTATCTTAGTTATGTGATTCCTTACAGTTTCCTTCTTCAAATTGTTAAGTTGACATTCATTTGAGACGCTAAACGTAAAATAACATCAAATTTCTCCGGAAACATTCAAGATAAATGTCGACAATAGTATCGATAAATTTGAGTCAAGCTCTAGCGTACATGTAAAATATTTCGATAAATTATTTATCCGCCAAAATAATGTAAATAATCAATACATAGAACTTTATCTATACAAAATATTAAAATGAACAAGTGGATTGAAATAATTTTATATTTACAACTTAACAACAAGATCAAATTCAACAAAAATAACGCGTTTTTACGATGACGACTTTCTACGTATTTACCTGTGAAATAAGCCATTTTCTGGATTTTTTTTTTGTGGTTGACTCCACAGGCACTCACAGAACATGTGACCATTGTTAGATAAAACTGTATTTACTTTAGATAATCTACGATGTACTAGATAATTACATAAAATGTTGAACCTTATATCATATATGCCACTGGATGTGTCAAATACGACAGGTCACAAAACGAAAAGATTATAATATGTATATCAATCTACGAGACAAAAAACAAATGACGTATTTTTTCTTTTGGTATAGCCCAGTACAAAAATGTTAAGAAAAAGCACTTAGAAAATGTCCACCAAAAATCTAAAATTTTTTATATGGCCGCCTAGCAACACTCTTTTTACGCGTTTCGCATCTCATTCATTCATTACGATACTATGCATAAGTTTTTGATTTTCCTTTTATACCTTAACAGGTCTAGGATCGCAAAAATTAAAAACTATATCGCGAAAAATATTTTCGGGTGTCAACTTTATTTTCATTTTTGACTTCATAAATAGGCTCTAAATACGATACTGAACGCCTATAAAAATTTTGGAAAGTGGTTAAAATTTCACCCTGTATTCTACGTTTATGTTTGTAGCCAATTAAATGTTTCTTTCTTTCTTTCTTTCTTACAAGAAAACTACACTGTATGGTCTCTTGCTAACCATACAACTTCCTTGCTATGTTGATACTAATGAGTTGTAAATCCAAAATCCTTGTTGATTGCAGTATATATTTTATTAATATGGAAATTACACACTACATAAAATGCTATGAGTCGCGGCCGTCTTGCTAGGCAATAAATGTGAACTAATACGTAAAACAAATATAATACCTAAATAGTAAGTAATCTAAGTCAGTCGCACATAGTAACATTATTGCGGATGTAAGAAATGTACGGTAACGGACAGCCGCGTACATACACCAAATTCCCAATTAAATCGATAAAATTATCACCGATTAAATGTAGAGATAAATTGATTTTAATTCAAAATTCTACACGTAGGTACGACGTCGCGGGCAACAGCTACTTAGTTTGTAAGCTACGTATTTGGTTGTCTTTCGAATGTACTTGTTCTTGCGTTGTAAATGAGTTGAAAACTTTTTTGCTAATGGCGGAAGCAAAATAGTTTTCAACTCATTTTTGTATCAATTCGTAGTCGCTGCGACCTCTGCAACTCATGCGTGTCAGTTTTTTAAACAAAATCAAAGGCTCTCGCTCGCCTGCGTTCAGGAATAATATTCAAATACCTATGTGTCCATTTGGCAAAACGCGGTTTTCTTAGAACTTGCGTAGACATTAGGACTTGAAAATTGTACCAATTTGCCTGCACCCACGTTGTTCATCTTAGCTAGACCAACATGTACTGCTGGCTTTAGAAGCCTTATAAATTTAAATAAAGAACTGTAATGAATAGCATTTGATGAAACGAAATTATATCCTTTGTCATTTTGACACAGTTTACTTGTAATGGTATGCAAAAATAATAAAATAAATCGATTATTTTTTATTATAACAGACTAATTAAATCACGCTAAATACATTTTTGATATAAATTACTATAGTGCTATGTAAAAGAACGATGTTTTCAAAATCTGCGAAAGTCTGGGCATCTTGGAAGCAGCTAATCAGAGTTCCACCACCGTCGATGCTCCTAAGAAATCTGCCTACACGAAAATTCTCTGGGCTTGTACCACCGTCCCAGTACGATGTTCCGATACCGCCGAGGCTCCAACTTGGCTACGTCCTGAAGGTGTACTGGGAAACCATCCCGCTTTTTATCACCACCATGACATCAATAAGCCTTGTGATAGCTGCGTTTATTTACGCTGCAAGAAATAAGGTTGGTAACGTAGACTTGTCTTACCCTTTATTACACGTTAAGGCTAGTTTGTCCTCCGAGACAGTGTTTTTCAGTTTTTAAATTAAATGATATACCTGCTTAAATACTATGTTCAAACCACTACAAAATACGTGAGTACGGCGGCTCCTCAGGCCCGTACTGTCGCGCGCTGGCGCTTACGAAGCGCGTATAGGCGCTCTGTAATAGGCGATCGATGGATATCGTTTCATATATGCCGAACTACCTGGCCTTAATGCTAATGCCCTGTGATGTCGGCCTAACATATTAGAGCACCACCTTTCATGTTTAATTGGTGTTGTTAGAGGTGACTAAAAGAGTGTTGCTGGAAGAAGTGAGGTTTCCGAAAATACCACTTCCGTAAGGTTTCCTAAGTATTACAATTCGAAACTGTCTCGTAAAATTGGTCCTTTTTATAATTAGTATTTTAAAGACTTTTTTTTTAAGAAACAGTCAAAGATTTGTTAATGAAAACGAGCCAACATCACAAAAATAAACTGCCTATGTTTAGGTGGACGTCGTGTTTACCACGCACAGCCGCGAAAACATCTCCCGTACAATGGACCTGCGTAATCCGTCGGTACACAAGGTGGTGATCATCAACCAGAGGTACGAGCCGTGGCCTGAGATGCAAGACTTGTTGGATAAGATGAAGAGTGCCGAGAAGAGAGCGTTGGTTCGCGCTCAGTCCTGCAGCCATCCTTAGATGGCAAACAGTTTTGCTTGCAATCTCCGTTAGATGGCGCTCAAATTATCTATGACCACAGAACACCTTAGAATGCTGTAAGCAGAACACGGAAAACATATTATTATGTTCTGTGTCTATGACTATAAAGCGCTTTCAGGCTGTGAGATAGCGGACTTACATCAATGTTCATTGCTATGAGTGTTTTTGCTGCAATCCTACAGGAGTATAAGGTAATTCATTTAGAAAAATTATTGTACAGTTTTTGTAATAAAGTTTTTTTTTTCTATACTTTATAGTTTTATTCATGAAGTAGAACAGAGATCTCAAAATCAATAACTTACGATGATGATACAAAATCAAGTAACGTAGAACGAGGTGAAAGTGACCACGAAAGTTTAAATCAGTAGTAATTAATAAATAAATAAATAAATAAATATTTTAAGACATGCCTCACTGGGCCACACAAAGCCATCTAGTCCCAAATTAAGCTACTATTAAGTACCCTGTCGTATGGGGTTACTAGACAACCGATAAACTTACTTATATACTTTTTTTTTGTAAATACATATTTATAATTAGTAGTAATTTACGTAATTAATATTAATTTGGTTTAGTACCGTGTTAATATTAGTCAGCCTGTGACCGGTGCATCAATGGAACTTCAGAAAAAAGTAGATATGATCGTGTTTAATTTCTGTTAAACGTTTAAAAATAAAATAAACATCGCAGTTTTTATCCAATATTTGCCTACGAAACGGCTCCTTGTTCGGCAGCTCGCATCTTCTCCAGAAGGTCGGCCATCTCCGGCCAGGGCTCATACTGCTGGTTGATGGTGAGCATCTTGTGAACTGTAGGGTTGCGGAGATCCATTGTCCGGGAAATGTTATCGCGGCTGTGGGACGTGAACACTACATCCACCTGAGAAAGATAAAAGTTAAGTGACGGTCACTGAACAAGTAATCAGTGCAACGTTTTAGTGACGGTCTTAAGACATCCCAATTCCCACAAAGGCCTCCATCATTGAATTTAAGTTACCATAGCAAAGACGGGAACACCACCAAGCACCACGCTTGCCCTTTGCGGGTTGGAAGTTAATTACAAACCTGAGCAAAGTTCAAAAATTCGATTCACTGCTTGCCCGACCCGGGGATCTAACTCAGGACCCTAAGAGCTTGGCCTGGTAGATACTTGAACTGCTAGGCCAACGGGGCGTAAGAAATAAATAATAATAAAATAAATGTAGACAACATCACATACATTGTTCAGATCCCAATAAGAGTTACTACTTATTTAAAGGGTATTTCTTCGAAATTTCATTCTCCGACTGATTCATATGGCCAAATTTCAAATTCACTTTTAGCTGGAAAAGGGTATACCAAATAACATATATTTGAATGAGGGACTCATTTTTATAAAGTACTTTTCAAATAACGGCGGTCAAAAATTCTGGGCCCAGGTGAATCAGAAAAAAAGAAAGAATTTATAAAAAAATCGACTCTGTATTAAGAAAAAAGAATAATAATCACCAGTAATAATAATAAAGGGGAAAAAATCTGGTGAATAATAATTAAGAAAATAACAAAGAGTTTGACTACCAGAATGAAAAAAGTGTCACAATTTATTTTGAAGAATATGAAAATAGTTGAATGTGTGCGGGAAAAGGAAAAGGAAAGTTGGTTGTTGAAAGTTGTCACCAAAGGAAAAGTAATAAAAAGAATCAGTTTCATTATGACAATATCTACAATTGTTTTAAGATCATAAATTAACTAGATTCGGAACAAAGTAACAAAAAAACTTATTATAAATAAAGAAACCACTACTAGTGTAGGTAGGTAAATATAAACAGGCGCCACTATAGAAATATTATTGCTCAATTTAACAATCATATACTGAAGAATGGATGATGAAATTTATTTTTGAATTAATAATAAATAGCTTTTGCTTTCTACTTCGTCCGCGTGGATTTCAGTATTAGGTTCAGAGGGAAACCAATAATGTTTCTTAAAAACCACCAGCAGCACCATCGATGGTATTGTACATATTACGTGATTTCACACAAAATACGACTATTACGCCGTGACCCCTCAGGAACATCAAAAAATTTCAGGATTAATTTATGCCCTGTATATTGTTTTGATATCTAAGCTACATTACTGGAAAGTTTCATCAAATTCCGTTTTATAATTTTTGTGTGAAAGATTAACAAACATAATTACATTCATACAAGCACAAACACTGTGTTCCACCAGGAAGCTTCATCATCATCATCATCAGCCTACTGCAGTCCACTGCTGGACATAGGCCTCTCCGAATGCACGCCACTTAGGTCGATCCTCGGCTTCTCGCATCCAGCTCCTCTCAGCCACCATGCCAGGAAGCTTGAAGAGTATAAATTGTGATTCGCCAACTCTCTTCGATGCCTATGCCTTCGATACAAGAGTTTTTGCTTCACGTAACAATAATAACGTACCTTATGGCAGAAAGTCCACACGATCGCTACTAGCACAATGCCCGAAGCGACGACAGTAGTGACGAACAGCGGGATAGTCTCCCAATACTCCGTCAACACATACCGAGGCTGCAACCTTTTCGGAAATGGTAGATCGTACTGGGTGTGAGGCAACATTGAGAACTTTCTCGCTTTTGTCTTCATCCCAGACACCACGATTCTCTTCCATTCGCCCACCTTCCAGACATATTTCAAGACCATGTTCTGTTTAAAAATGAGAAATCTTTGTTGTTAGATGTTACGAAATTAATTAGATTGACACCTGAAATAGAGCTCCAATTCACCCGTTTGAGTGGGCTCAGAGATAGAGGCTATATAGCCGTATCTTCTTTATTAATGAAACTGAACTTGAATAAAATGATAGATATCAATTAATGGTTTTAAGTAGATACCATATTTAGGATGTTTTAAATATGCAATGACACTTATAAAGTGTTAAATTTAGTAGCTAGGAAAACTCGTGACAAATTTTATTCAGTTACAAAATATCTGCACCTACTTGATTTTATCAAAAATAAAACTCTAGTTCTAGGCGCACGTTTAAAATTTTTTACGAAGTTGTCTTCTCAAGCCTCGCCTCAAGAGGCTATTTGCAAATTGCACACGATGCGATTGCAATTTTTTTAGTAAGTAGAAGGTACTTAAGAAATGATGCTGAAAATAAATTTGGACTACCTGAGGTGGGACTCGAACCCACATCCTGCAAATTATTTGCTTTAAAATCATTAGATAAAAAACTAAATGGAACTAGTGATTCTGTTTTAGCAGACCCGAAATAGGTACTATAAATTAGTTAATCTAAAAAACCAAATTCAATGATTTCAAAGTTATTTGTACATATTTGCTGTAATGTTTAAACATTATTGTACTCAGAATTTCGTCTTCTTTCATTTGATACCCCACTTGTTCTGACATTTTTTTAACAAAAGGTAGCCCTATGTTACCCGCTCTATAATAAGGAATCGATTATACCTCATTTTGTCTAGAATATTTTTGAAAAAAAAAAGTTAATCCAAATTTTTGTATGCGGCCTTTTTATTGAATTCTAAGAGATTTTTATTTTTAGAGTCACCAAATTAATACAACTCATTGTTACATACATACAAGTGTTAAAAAAATAACGATCCAAAATTAGGGAGTGTTACAAAAAGCGGCTATAGAAAAAGTACACGAAAGAAAAGGAAAAGTAAAAGAAAACTACAGTGCCACCTAACTCCGCTAAAAATACTTTTTATTTAAAACTCAGGCAAACGTAAGTATAATTGACAAAAATGAAACACTAGAAAATCGTTTCCAATATTTTATTTTTAAATTAGTGGCAGTGAAGATGTGTCGGTTGCTCCAACGGAAGCGGTGCTGCCGCCGCGACTCTCGCGTCACAGTGCACCAACTTAACGGTAACTTGTCTCTGAACGATTGTCATTCATAACGTGTCTGATAAAGTTAAGCATAGTTTTTCGTGTGGTATTACAGAACCCCAGTACAGAACCTTCATGAATGCAAAAATACATATTATATTAAGTATCTTTATTGGTAGTCATTTGAGACAGCAATTTCAATTCAGGTTTAGGAGAATGAAATGTGACTTACATTGCATAGTACACTCCAACCCAGCGAGTAAGGTTTGTACTACCACGATATAATGGCACTGATCAAAACACATTTTTTATTTTTTTATTGCTATGTCGCGTTTGTTGTGTTTTTTTTACTTCATTGCGAAAAAAACAAAATACAATTTTAATTCTGTACCCATATTATGTCATTGTGATGTTCATAATAACTTAATAAATATATTTTATGTTTGGCTTTTACTTCAATTTATCAAGATTCTGCAAGGTTAGCCTTACTGACATTTTAAAAAGATATAATAATATGTAGTTAGTATTTTTTCGTTAATCAACGCGCATTGTCTGTAACATGGAGTTTTATTGAATATTTGTTAGTTCACTCTTGCGTCCAGAGACATTATAAACTGATCCAATGTCATACAAAACGATGTGCCGGTTCATATATCGTATCATAATAATGTCAAGTAGGAATTCACGATGGCTCATCGCCCAACGCTTATTGGCACATGTTTACAAAATAGTATACCTACATAATGTATTTCAAAAACAAATAATTTTTAAATGTTGTTTTGTATTCTTCAAACTACCTACTCAAATGAATCGTAGAAATCGAACCAACTAAGCTCTTACCTAAGTATGAATATAATTTTAATAAATATTTTAAATAATTTCATTAAAAACAGATGACTAATTAATGAAGTGTATTTTTAACCTAACGTCAACGTGTTTTAAAGCTGTTAAACTTTTGTCTATGAAATACATTACAAATGATACAAATACATACAAAACTGTTTGGCACATAATATTAAAATAAAAACTGCGTCCTAAGTGCTATACACGGTATTGGTTATGATATTAACTAACATTCATAGTTTACGTATTTGTTGATCGAGGGATGTCTGACGTCACTATTTAAAAGGATTTCGTCTATAAAAACGAGATTCCAAAACGTTCCCGTCGAAAAACTGCATTTTTATCGTATTATTTATCTAAACGTTAAATGTAGGTATGTATATTCGAATTACGTACCTACTCGGTACCATAACCTGGTATTAATATTGTCAAGGCATAGTCAAACAGTCGTTCAGATATATTTCAGCTCTGGTTCCTGATTCTCATCAATATTATAGGCAAACTATCATTAATAACAGCATCGCAATATTGTTTACGATAGTCAAAATGGAAAAATATCTTATTGAGCCGCCTTAACATTGAGCAGATTTTTCTTACCCGGTAAGTAATTTGTATCCCAATTTCATACATTTCAATCGTTCGAATGTTAATAAAACTTATTTAAATGTTAATGGAATCAGAATTCAGACTGGCACTGTCAACTTGCCGATACAGTCAGCAAAATTTAATCACACAAATATTCGTATCAACTTACTCAACTGTGTTTGCACTGTGCCAGTGAATTGAATGTTGAAGAAGTGAATACGTCATGGCAATATTGCTGACTGCGCAACAATATCATAGGGTGCTTTTCAGTTAGGCGGCCACCACAACGGCATGGACAAACACATCTCATTCACACATTTTGAGTAGCGCATCCATAGCCGTGTGCGCCAGCCGTCTAAAAGCCGAAAAACATCCATCCGTGTGTATACCGCAATTGAATAAATAAGTTGAGCGATTGATGCAATACATACGGGGTTGTTTTAAAACAGGAGTACAATTTAAATACAATCAGTCGGGCATACTTGCGACAAACGTTAAGAGTCTTGAACTCCTTCGATACTTATTAACCTGTTGTTATTTTTATTTTTCTTTAGATTCAACCTTTTTGTTAATTAAAAATTAAGTACTGGATAGATTTTACTCAGCCCAAAAAAATTTCAAGGCTTGCACTTTTCGTGTCATTGCAGTCTACCTATATTAAAAACAATAATACAATTTAATGAAGTGGTAGCGGAGTGTTGACTCTAGCCCTTACAAATAAACTGGACTTGGCTAATATTTAATATTTACCGTAATATTACTCACCTTTAGAATTTATCTGTTGCTTACCCGCAGGTAGGTACACATTGCACAGTTGGTGTGCTTCTAATATAAAAAAAATTCTCTATATGCCAATTATGAGAGAGTGATTTTAATAGTTGTTTCTTACCCGAGTGCATTAGGCAAAGGTGTTAATATTCATGGTAGAACACTACGTTTGAAGAGTAATTGGTTTCTTTTTTATAGCTACCCTGTATACATTTTATTCATTTTAAAAAGTTTGTAGACATTAACATTTGAACTCAGTACAACAGAAACAACAAAGATACTACAAAATCCTGGACCGAAAAAATGTAGAAAAATATCCTTTTTTTGTACATCGACATGTCCTGGAATCGAACCCAGGGCCTTAGAGCAGACAACTGGTGAGTACGCCATCCACCACGGAGACTAAGGAGCTTCCTTTTTTTTCCTTAATATGCATTGAAGAATACTAAAAAAAACAGTTTGCTAAAAGGACAATTCAGAACAGTTTATGGTACTTACTCTTATTCTTATTTAGATCCTAAATAGAATAGCGTTTCTTTACACCAATCGCTTCAACTCTCATTCAATCGCCCCGACACAATGCGGAAGAGCCGCGCGGACACGAATCATTTTTACAATACCTCATTATCCTATACACATAAAAGTATTAAAACTGAACAGTTTTTAACTAGATATAAATATAATGTGCGTGCGTAACGAGTCTTAACATTATAGACTCATCATTACCTGTACAAACGGATTTGCCCGAAAACCGAGGGTAACACTTCACTCTCGCGGGTGCGCACGAGTGACTTCAAAAGAGTAGTATACGCGACGAACACGCTACACTAGCCTCAGTTATTATTAATATTTAGAATCATCATTCTCGAAGTAACATCAATATCGATTAAGCACCGAGAAAGGTTTTGAAACAACACACATAATAATGAAGTCACCAATGCGTTGAACAGCGATCGTAGTAGGTAGAACTGTTATAGGTGAATGACTACAGACGTATATATTAATATGGACACGCCCTTAGATCGCGAGAATTTGAAATTAATCGGGAACATAAATAATACGAAAAGAAATCGATATAGTTACTGATAATTTTCTTGAAGACATTTCATGCTCCACCAAGGTGTACGTAGGTGTTTTAATGTCCAATTTACTTTTAAAGTATTCGGCCAAAACATTTTGAACAACAGATTTTTTTATTTCTTGGTCTCACCATTCGAACTAGAATATAATTTGTTCATATCAGTTTGACACTACAACATGTGTCTTTGTTTATTAAAGTTTACGATTTGAACACGAGATAAAAGCCTTTATTTTTAATAGTAACCCTGTATAAACATACTCTACTTAATTTATTTACCTGGCAACATTTTCTCATCTAGCCATATACATTAAATGTTAGATAAACCCCGGGAACCGGGCATGTCCATTCTATAATGCCACGTGTACCATAAACAGCTCTCCTTACTTAAATCACTAATAATAAGGTACATAGTTGTTAGGGTATTTAAATAAAACGTGTCTACCGACACACGGCTCACAGCTCCAGGTCTAAAAACTAATAAAATTCATGGCAATGTTAAGTTATTAGATAATTATCGACCACTTCGTTATTAATATCGTTAACGAAACATATACAGCTAATTCCAATACCAAGATTATTTAAAAATCAATTAATTTTATGACGAATCACAATATCAAACCTTAAAAATAAACATTCTATAGTTATTATAATGGCTCAAAATATCAAAATGCTCTCCGATTCATGAAAACTTATTGCTAATGTTCAAGAATTCGAGTACGTATTCAGTGAGCACTTTCTTTCGCTGAGTACATACCATACTATTTCACTTAAGTTAGCGTAAATTATTTAAAATGAAATTATAATTGAGGTAGTATAGTTGGAATCCTTTTCCATGAACCGTATTTAATTATTAAATAAAAGACAGTAAATACACGAAACACACTCAACATCAAAAGGCTCATGACATAATGGCTCCACCGACTCAAATAAACACGTTACCACCGACGAAACAAATCACATAAGTATTCAATAATTGTCATAATAATCGTAATATTATCATACCTTAAATAACTTTACAGTTTATGGAACCCCCACGGGGCTGTAAAACTTATTAAACTTCATTTATATCATACATTAATGAGAATCGATCACGTATTGTACTATACAAAAATTAAAAACATTATACAATAATACTACGATACCATATAGCTAATAAATACATGAATCAACTTACAACTACCAATACCCATTGGCACGATGACGTGATGCGGTGACGGTATATTCGTATTTTAGTTACAACCTCTTTTAAATAACATTCAATTTATTAATTAATATAATTTATTATACCTATTATATAAGTGTGCTCTCTCTGAATCATCGTTATATGTTTTTGAAATGAACGCATCCTTGAAAGCGGCGGTAGGTCGCCCTGTCGCTTGAGGCTGCGTAGCCTTGCTCGCGCGACCTCAACAGACTCACCAACAAGTCTCGACAGCTTACAAATTATTTGCTGCCAATACTACTTTAAAACTTCCCGTCAATACACATACATACATAATAGTATATTATTCTTCTGAATATAAGAGCACATCTTTATTTCTATCCATCGGTAATCATTCGGTACGTATGCACTTTGAAACATAGACGTAGGTACTACTGTTTGTATAAGTAATTTATTTATTGTATTCTTTTGAGTAGTACTTTCAACATAATGGTGGTGCTATCGAAATTTAGACCACAGCGTCAACAAGAATGAATGTCGCTTGCAGAATTTTTATGTTAGTAAACTTATAACCCGAAACATTAGGCCAACACGAATGTGAATAAATAATGAACCCGCAGTGCGAAAAATTCGTACATAGACTAAACAAGATGGACTGGTGCGAACCAATCGGCAAGCTGGATCGGACGCCGCCGGAACCAACACCGCTGCTAAATGGTAATATAAATCGAAGCTAACATTTGATAATTCTCGATGATAAACATTTGTGCTTGTTATGTCCAGTGACGTCGGGTATAATACACATCGTACGCTAGAGTGAGCTGCCAGGGCGGGCGGCTCGGCGAAAGCCGTCGCCCGCCGGTACACATAAGTAATCACCTTAGAAATCGATAGGAAGTCAGTTTTACTTACAATAATTCCGCTATTTATCAACTAGGGATCGGCGGTGCGCCTCGCGAAACGAGACGAGTCCGCGACAAATTTCATAAAAGTCTCTAAATTCACTGCGACGTTCGATCTTTTCGAGCTAGTAGACGTCCCTTTCTGTCTAGCTTACGACGACGTCGCCTACACGTGAAGCCGAAAATGAATAGGAATGTTTCGGTGTACGGCGCAAACTGCTTCATCGCTCGGTGTCGGCCGCCCGTGATCAGTTCTCGGACGTCGGTCAGTCCCAGACGAGACGGTGCTAGATGTCACTCTACGTCAGCTCGTCCTCCGGTCATGCTCCTCCGGCCCGGTCGCGGCCCGCGGCGGGGGCGTCAGGCGGTGGAGGGCGGAGGCGGCGGCGGGGGCGGGGCGTGCGGCGCGGGCGCGGGCCCGGGGCTGCTCAGCGCGCGGCGATGCGGCACAGCGCGTGGCGCACGGCGGCGGCGGCGGCGGGCACGGCGGCGCCGCACAGGCCCGATCAGAGCCTGTCCTCCTCCTCCTCCTCCTCGCCCTCGTCGCCGGCCTCCTCGTTCTCCTCCCGGTATCCAGGGTGCTCACTGATCGCATAGTAATTTCCATTGTATATAACGCCCAGCTCCCGCAGCGCGTCGCCCCGGATCGTCGCCTTGATGGTCCAGTTGTAGCAGTCGTCCGACTCGGACTCGCGATCGAGCCGCTCCACGTCGAGGATCTTCGAACTGAGCCGCTCTAGGATTATGCCTATGTCCTTGATGGTGAGATGCCTCTTCTGGTCCACGCTGAGCTGGTCGATCAGAAGGAGAAACTTCTCGGAGGTGACCGCCTCGTCCTCGACGAGGGTGTTCTCGGTCTCGCTCTCGGAGGAGTCGCGGTCGCCGCGGCGCGCGGACTCGGCGTCGAGGAAGCGCACGTGCCCCTTGGGCCGGCCCTGCGGCGAGGCGCGCGGCTGCGCGTCCTGGATGGGTGAGGTGGCGACGCTCTTGTGCACGGCGATGCGGCGGCCCTCCTCGTGCAGCGCGCAGCAGTGGAAGTCACACTCGTCGGGCGGCGGACGCGCGGGCGCGGGGGCGGGCGCGGCGGCGGCGCGGCACTCTGCCGTGTGCACGTGCACGGCGCCCGGCGGGTGCTCCAGCGAGCCGGCGGCGCGCGAGAGGCGGCCGCGCGCCGGCCCAGGCTCGTCGTGGTTGACGACGGTGATGTGCGGCGGCGGCGGCTGCGGCCGGTCCAGCGACGTCTGGATCACGAGCGAGGGCCGCCGGTCGGGCTTGGCCTGGCGCGAGGGAGAGCGCGCAGCCGGCGACGCCTGCGGCCGCTGGTCCCAGTGCAGCACCACCGTGACTCGCCCCTTGTTGTCCATGATCTTCCATGAAGGTGTTTCATCGTGCAGCTCGAGCGCGTGGATCGTCTCGCACACTATTTTTGGTATTGCCGATATTGCTGAAATGGAGAAATGGAATTTTAGACCAGGGACTATAGGTAAATTGTTATCTATAAAATTAATAAATTTTTTTGGGTACGAACCAGCCTTGATGACGTCGACACCCGTGGGATACCATCGCTCTCCCTGCCGCAGCAGTAGTAATACTGTGTTGGGGGGTAGTGTTCTCCAGTAGTCGCCGTCCTCGACCTGAGTCCCGTCGCTTTCGAGCACCAACCGCACCGGCTCACTCGCCGCTACCGATAACTTTTCTTTACCTGTTAAAGACAAGAATAGACCATGAGTGTTCTGAAAGCTGAATGGCCGAAATTATTGGGATTAAAAACAAATCTCTGCTTTCCTATCGCCCCGCTGAAGCTACGGACAGGCCGATCTAACGGTACACTAAAAGCAGGTCAGCCGAGAGCATCTGTGCGGCAATCCTATTGACCTGATGCTAACCGGTTTGCAGCCGAGGTCACGCGTCGACTAAGCGATACGCGACGCTAATCGACTCCAATTATGATAAAGACCTAGGAGGAGCGGAGTGCTAAGTTTACGTTATGATCGAGTTAATACTGGCATTATTAGTTTACTGAACAAGGGTAAGTTGGCTCTGCGTTTTAGGTCAATGAAGCAGATGATAATTTAATGAATACAGCTTCTACATCTTAATTAGAAAATAAATGATTAGATTATTTCATGATAATGCATTGTAAAAGCTAGCAAAACACATATTGTAACTAATTTAATTACCTACTCCTTTCTATCATTATAAATGCGTAAGTAGGTAACCGTAAACGGCAAAAATTGGCACAGATAACAAGCTTGAAAAGCATATATTATTATATGTTTTTTATAATATACTCATATTTAAATAGAAATTTATCCTCAAAAACTTCCCGTTCCTCTATTATACTATTACTTTAAGTAGAATGTTGTAAATTCAGAAAAAAAAAGTATATCTGCGAATGAAAGCGCTTTATACACGTCCCAATATATACCGGCTTCGAGACAAATGTGGGCAAATGCCGAGAAGAAGCAGCGCAGGAAAGTCGGCCACTATTGTCGGCCTCTTTTTAAATAATTTATTTACAACAGGTAACTGCCAGTGTGAGCTAGAACAATATAATGCCATTCATTTTTATCATTTATATGCCATGACATATTTCATTATTATTAGAATAGCCCTCTAGACAATAACCCCTGTATTTATAAAGAAGTAATTACTTATTGCTTAAGAAAATCATAACTTCAAGTGTTCATACCTAGTGCTTAAGTGAAAGAAATTGGTCACCGTTAATAGTCATATTATTTGGCTGAAAATGCTAACTTTTGGTAGTTAAAACTTCTAGTAATTTCTTGATTAAGGCATACAAATTGTCTCTCAAGTAATTACTTGTAGTCAAGTAATTACTTTTACTTGTTTATAAATACGGGGGTAAGATATACAATTACTTACAATATACGAGTAATACTTATTTATCATAAAGCATAATAATTAGTTTTTACTATTACTACTCACCTCTATGTATTAACTCTTCGAAACTAGTAACCACCAACCCCTTCCTTACATTCCTCGAGCTGTCCCATATCTTGAAAGGCCTCTTTCCTCTAACCTCCTGCAAACAACAATTAAAAAAAAACTTTTATTTTTTACCTTAAAAATCGTTATTTAGTTACCTTTCATAGCGAACTACTCTGATCTATTATACTTTGCTATTATTTCATTCAAACTCATGAATAAAATTTGTTGTGCACGTTTAAATGGTGCTGTAATTAAATCAATCAAACTACGACAAAATAGGAATCTAACGAGTCGCATTAAAACTTGAAAGTAAAACTTGCTATACCTAATGAATAGTTTTAAGTATGACCTCAAAAGAATCTTACACCAAATCCCCATGGTGCCTAACTATAAATAGTTTTTTACATGTCAAGGTTGTTTAGAGCTCAAGAGGCGGCCTACTAGATGGAGAATAGCTCGTTAGGACTTCACACTTCTGCACACTTTAATCACACGCTGGGTCATTTAGCAAGCCTCCCGAGTGCACTACAAACTCAAGTATTCACCAACTCACAGCAAAAATATGCTACCAATAACTGAACTGCATGTAGGTCAAGGTATTACAAATAACTGTCAAATCCTATTCATCGTTTTCAATTAATATGTTAATGCCTTTATATCGATAATATTATCTACATGGTCCAATCAACTGCTCCAGTTCTTTAACATCAATGCAACATATGTTTACTATCTATAAATATCACCATTCAAACAACCACGTGAGTCATCAATTCGTCACTGTATCATGCACCGACTAATCATAAGCGAAATGAGCGTTGCAACGCTGCAACGCCCACTGGGCTACGGCGGGCTACGGTGGGCTACGATCGTAGTGCGTAGCGGGCGTTCGTAGCCTGCACTGCCTGCGCCCTGCAGCGGTGCAACGCCCGAGCCGCCCGCCCCGCGCCCCGCCCGGCCGCCCGCCCGCGCCCCGCACGCACTGTGCGTTGACCCACTGACATCGCCGCCCTCCACGATCTTTAATCTAGACTTTCGAACTTCACTATAACTTCAAACCTCCCGACAGACGACCCGATATTCCTCTCGGTTCTCATCAATTGAATATCACGACGCACGGTCGCGCCACATATTGGTCATCGTTACGATCGGTCAATCTGTATGTACGTACCTCCTGTATTTCGACTATCATTTTGTGTTGTAATTGAAATGGCAGTCTATGTGGTTTGTTGGTGTGTGTGACGTTGCGTACAGTTATGTGTGCGGGCGGCGCGGTGCGCGCCGGCGGAGCGCCGCGGCCGCACTGGGCGCGATCGTGACCGGGTCGCGGTGCCCCCCTCCGCCTCCCCCCTGCCCCCTCGCGCCGCCCCCCGCGCCTCCGCCGGCGACCCCGCCCGCCCGGGCCCCGCACTGCAGCGCCGTAATCTCTTGATACCGTAAGATCTTGAAATTAGCGGTGATGCACTTTCGGTGCCTAACTGCTTTACGCGAACTCGGATGGGCGATAAAATAACAATTGCTACACTCGACTCATTGTAGTGTGTAATGTATGTACTTGAGTGATTGTATTTACAATTTTTTTTTCTTTACCATGGCATTAGTTTGAATTTATTTATACATCAAACTTAATACAATTTTATAGTTAATCCTAAACACATTGATTTCATTCCTCAAAGATTTTAATTGCACACCATACCAAGTGAGTGCTATGGGTATTATAAGAATGCCGAACATTTCAGAAGGCTTTACCGCTAAGAGCAAATTTGATACTTTTGATTATTATATGCCTAAACAATGAAACGAATTACGTCAAGAATCGTTAATGTTGGACATATTGTCGGCTGAAGGATTTTGATCTCCTAAAATTAAAATGGTCAAAACATAAACAATAATGTTGAATTTGATATTTGATTTGATTTGAACTATCTCAGAAAATCAGAGAATGTATTTCATAACACACACACTGTATTTTTATGTAGACGTGCTACGGTTTTGTTGCTACAAAATCTTACTGGATGTCGTAGTCGTAGCGTCATGTAACATCAGTAATATTCGTAGCAGGTATGTGCTACGAAAGCGTAGCAAAATGTGTTTGATTTAAGACAACATAATTATTATGTACTTAGTTTTTTGGTTTACCACTGAAATAGGTTTACATGTTTTAAAATTTTATCTTTCAAATCCTGTAGCAAATGTAAAGGATTGTACACGTAAATTCAAGTAAAACACCTACCTTATACCATAACGATCGTGAAAGGCAAACCTTTACACGGACAAAAATTTCAAAAAAATTAATCATTTATTTCATGCAGGTAGTTTTGAATAAAATGTTTAATTTTTGCTTATTTTATGTACAGACTCACTTATATTTTGTTGGTTTAGATTTTATTTGAAGTATATCAATTTGAAATGTTTAAGTACTTTATATTATATCTAATATTATGAATGCCTATCAAATACAGTAACTGCTGTATGCTGTAAATAAAGTTTTGTGTTTCTGCTACGATGCCGTGTGTAGCTACGAACGATACAATAGCACTGAAGAGGAAACACTACGGGCGGGAGAATTGAAAAATATGTATTTGTAAAATCTTCATCAGACGCCTTCATCGCAGAGTGTGATAGAGACAACTGCTTTTTGGACCGAAAATACCTACTAAAAGCACACCAAATCAATGTTTCGTAGTCCCCCGATGACTTTTCTAAAACTAGACCGATTTAAATACTTTTTTATTAAAAATTTAAAAAATGCTTTGGTCGTGTTCGTATGTTTTCTTTTTTTTCTAAAATTTTGCCAAATTTGTTTTCTGGATGTTTGAACACAGCGGAATATCTGGCGAATGTTTTCAATTTTTGAGGTATCATATCTTTTTTATTAATTAATTTATGAAAAAACAGAAAACATAGAAACATGCTAATAGTGGCCATAGATTTTTATAATAAAAAATATTGCTCTACTGATATTATCCAGGGAGGAAACAGGGGACTACGTTTGTATGGAAAAACGGCCGTTGTATTTCCTCTTAATTCGTAGCCCTTATTTAGCTAATATCGTAGCATGGATTAATGCAATGGACATGAAGTACTGCAATCTTTTTAAAGTGAATTTTTCTACAAAATATTTAACTAACGAAAGGTATAAAATCAGCTAAACTTCTTTCATTTGATACACAATTTTTCAGATGCCTAGACATATATACAGCTAGGTTCTATATTTATTCATTCCAGGGCAATCGTCAATACTGTATTTAGCCATCTCCTTTAATTCATTTGTAATGGTTTATTACCACGCTTTTATTAGCTTGGGTTGTATCTATCTATGTATCTATGTATGTAATGGAATCTTTGAGCATAAATTTGACCGATTTCCAGAAGTTTGATTAATTTAAAACTTTGCACACGTATCAAGGACCGATGACAATGCAATAATTTAATAACAGTTTTCCCAGTTTTCCTCTGTAACAGGGAGTAAAAGAGATAGAGCTAGCGCGCGATCTGTATCAATTATGTTTCCTGCATAGGTTTGGACTTACAGTCGGTAAAGAAGGAATCAAATCTTATAAACTAAACTAAAAAGAAAAAATAAATTATAGTTTAAAAAACTAAAAAACCACGCTTTTAAAACAGATTGAACTAAAAAATTAAAAATAAAACTGTAGTAATCAATTGAAAAATTCATATTATTGTACAAAAAGCGTGGGGGGCAAAGCACAATTTTTTAGTTCAATCTGTTTTAAAAGCGTGGTTTTTTAGTTTTTTAAACTATAATTTTTTAGCACCAACTCATACTGCTGGCTTATTTTATAGGTACGTAAAAAGTTCTATAAAAAAGTGTTAAATTCAATTTTCCAAGCGTTATAAGTGGTGGGTAACAACTAGTGAAATATACATTAATCACAGAACAGAACGTTTTCTGAGACATTTGCAACAATACTTCCATATCGGATTTTGACTTACTTGTGTGTAATGCATATGCGTGTATAAAAACATTTGTATATTATAATCAGAACATCTATAAGGCATTTCTGACTTTAATTGTAAAACACTTCAAATAATAATAATTATATTAGGGGTTAAAGTATGAAATTGCCGTTTTGTATGGACGAAATCGTGAAAAGTCATTTTTCCATACTAACAATTCTTTAGTTTTTTTAAAAACGCCTTAACCGTTTTCGATGCAATTAAAGGTAAAAGTTAGATGGTTATAAAGCTACGCATTATAGTATTTAAATTTCTGAAAATCAAAGAATATAATACAAATATACTTAATTGAAGCAAGAAGGTCAGCTGACACATTGTAAGGGGTCTTTTCAACGACTTCCCTTGAAGTAATAGGCACTAGTATTGCATTTTTTTTTAGTCAAAAGTTACTTTATTTAGTTTTTGATACAATACAAAAAGAATTACGCAATAATATGACTATACTTAAGAGCTATAAACAAAATAAAAAGTGGGAAAATAATCGGCAATTTCATACTTTAACCCCTATTAGTTATGACCCAATAGCGTTTAGTATCTTCATGGCATAAGTTCGATTCTGAGCTAAGGCAGATGCATTTTTACATGCAATATTATTTTTAGTTTTATTTAGCTCCTAAAATAATAAAAACTGTAACTGTAACAAATTTTAAACCAGTGTAAAGCAAACTGCCAACAACGGCTGTCTTTAAATTGACTTTACATATTCTGTATCGTTGGAAATGACGACTATCTATTTATCAATAAATTGCAATGAAAACATTTTATTTGTCTGATATATTCAATATCAAAACCTAGTTATGTTATGATGAAATATAGCAAAATGCTTATCATAATTCATTCAAAAGCAAGAAGTGAATAACAATTACAAGCCGACAATCGAAACAAAATCGTGTCACATTATGGTTTCAGCGGATAAAAAAAGTTTTACCCCACTTCCATCAAGCGGAGGCCTATATTTTTTACTCAAGAGTCCTTCTTAGAGTTATACTTTTCATTAGAGACTGACAAATGAGGGCCTTGCGCGTAAAGCTGGCGTTTGTTTTTGCTGTCGCGATATTGGACATGCCAGAGCCCCGAAATGCCCCGGTCCTTGTGTGAAACGACGAATTCGGTGGGTAGATGATCTTCAGACTGTGTGAGAACGTTTAAAATAAGAATAAGAATGTATATGGCACGAAATAAAATTTCAATAAAATAAATTTTAGGTAGCGCTTATAACAGTGCCATAATTTCGGAAACTCATAAAAAATAAAGTACATAGTTTAAACTTTAAATCAATTAACTCTTGTGTTAGTGACAAAGAAAGTTCGAAAAACATATACTCTCAAAAGAAAACGGATGTAGAGATGGAATTATTTCAGTTCGGATTCGGTTACGAATCTGAAGTAATTTCGGATTATCCGTTAGTTTGGGACAGTTTCGGTTACAGGTATTAGAATTTAAAGAATTCTTCAATTAATACAAATACAAACCTACTATTATCATTGGATTTTAGATTCTTAGTACCTTTTAGTTCAACAATCAGTCATAAAATATGTAATTTCTTGCCGATATAGCCAGTCAAACCTGTCATAGCGTATCTCATTCAGATTCCGTCCCTATCCAAAACTTATATCGGATTCGGTTAATGGTTCGGTTCAATAGTTCCATATATGCTACGGAACTCCAAAATATCCTTGCTATACATATTGTATATGGTGCGTTTAATCGTCGTTTTTATTTAAACTACTTCTGTTTGGCAGTGCCTAGTGTATTCAAATTATTAATGTCTTAATTTGTCAAACCATTCTTAGTTATTAATATTCTTGTTTTCACTTTCCGGCACATAGCACGCCTGTCGATTTGATAAAAATTAAACTTCTATAGTGTCTAGTCTTGTGTCCCGGGACGTGTGAAGCACTTATTATGTGAAAATTATTTTTCCTTTTCCCAAAACTCGCTGCGCTCCACATAGTGTACCTGCCAAAATAGCAAACAGAAAATCGCTGTACCGCTACCCCGATATGGGTGCATCGTAATGTGAGGCGAGCCAGGATCGGTAAAAATGTGTGCACAGGCGCGCCTAAATTGCCCATATTTTATCGATACTGGGTACAACACTACGTGTGGGTTCGAGGTTGAAAATCGGTCGTTTAGTGGCGCCAACATCGATACTGACTGCGCGTTGGCAGTATGTGCTTGCACTTTCAGATAAATTTTTCGTTTAGATAGATATAGCAAGTAAAGTAACAGCCTATAATCATCCCACTGCAGGGAAAAGGCCTCCATCATTGAATTCAAGTTACCTCAGCAATGATGGGTACTGGCGCAATGATGGGTACTGGCAGATACTATAGATATAAGTGATCCACTTTTTAGGGTTATGGTCTCGTTATAATAAATAAATGATAAATAAATAAATAAATGTGGACAACATCACATACATTGTTCTGACCCCAATTTGAATAACTATTTAAAACATTCGTATTTTGGAAATCAGAGACAACGAAGGTACCACAAATACCCAGACCCGAGAAAATCTAGAAAAACCCATTTTTTCTACATTGACCCCCGTCCGGGAATCGAACCCGGGACCTTGGAGCAGGCGACACCTTGAAAACCGGTGTGTACGCCACTCCGCCACGGAGGTCGTCAAATTATGATCAAGTTATGTCAGAATATTTGTTTGTATTAGTTACTCTTAACTAGAAAAAATTATGTGTGTGTGAGGACTGAGAACCGTCATGCTTTTTATTTAAAGAAGAAATCGATTTTGGCGTTATTTTTTGGAAAAAAAATTTTACTCAGCATAATTTATATCAACGATCAACGACTAGTAGATACGACATAATCAATGTCTTGTATAAGATCCTGTGTTATTACATCAGTTAAATGACTACTTTTTAGCACGCTTTTATATTAGCTTGGGTTGTATCTATGTATGAATGTATGTATGTAATGGAATCATTGAGCATATTTTTTACCAATTTCTAGAATTTTGATTAATTTGAAACTTTGCACACGTATCAAGGACCGATGACAATGCAATAATTTAATAACAGTTTCCCAGTTTTCCTCTGTAAGAGGGAGTAAAAGAGATAGAGCTAGCGCGCGATCTGTATCAATTACGATTCCTGCATAGCTTTGGACTTACAGTCGATAAAGAAGGAATCAAATCTTATAAACTAAACTAAAAAGTAAAAAATAAATTATAGTTTAAAAAACTAAAAAAATACGCTTTTAAAACGGATTGAACTAAAATATAAATTAAAACTGTAGTAATCAATTGAAAAATTCATATTATTGTACGAAAAGCGTGGGCGGCTTGATTTAGATTGTTGTAAATATTTAATCAATAATTTACTATATCTGTGGATATCATAACAAGCACCCCACGCTTTTTGTACAATAATATAAATTTTTCAATTGATTACTACAGTTTTATTTTTAATTTTTAGTTCAATCTGTTTTAAAAGCGTGGTTTTTTAGTATTTAGGGTTCCGTACCCAAAGGGTATAAACGGGACCCTATTACTAAGATTTCGCTGTCTGTCCGTCGCTCTGTCACCAGGCTGTATCTCAAGAGCCGCAATAGCTAGACAGTTGAAATTTTCACAAATTGTGTATTTCTATTGCCGCAATGACAACAAATACTAAAAACAAAATAAAATAAATATTTAAGGGGGCTCCCATACAACAAACCCGATTTTTTGGCCTTTTTGGTACGGAACCCTTCGTGCGCGAGTCCGACTCGCATTTGGCCGGTTATTATTTAAACTATAATTTAATCTGAGTATCACCCAAAAAAACAACGCGTATGTTTGTCGTCTACATTACGCGTTTTGAAACTTTTACTTGAATTGTGATGAAAATGTGCGTATGTCAAACGAAATTTCTTAAGACCACACCGCGTAAACAATAGTCAGTAGAAGCATCGCTAGCCTAGCTACCTAATGCTAGATAAAAATATTATAAAATTTAAGTATGATTACATATCTGTCAACAAAACAAATTACGAAGTCATTGATCTATCGAAGCATTAATTCATCGCGGTCCGGGTCAGTTGCCGAAAAATCCTCGGCAGGGACTTATGAGGATCTCTATAGCGGATTAATGCTCAAACGAAGGCTTTAGAGGACCGATGCGTCCGAGTTTACGCGAGGATTACAGGCGAAGGGTTGCGATCTGCTGCGGCTGCGGGTTTTAGCATTTGGTGTGTGCTTTGAAAGCTTTCAAATGATTGAAATGGGAAATAAAGTTCTGTGAAATGAGTTTCAATAAATACTCGGTAAACTACATTGTGATTTTCAATTCTAGTTGGGAGAAAGAATTTGCCAAAAAGGAATACTTAGGCATTCATAAGTAAAACGCCTAAATACATTGTAAATTAAAGTAAAGTAACAGCCTATAATCATCCCACTGCAGGGAAAAGGCTTCCATCATTCAATTCAAGTTACCACAGCAATGATAAGTGTACTGGCATAATCACCACGCTTTCCAAATGCGGGTTGGTGATCACAAACCCGAGCAACGTTCGAAAATTCGAAACTTTTTGTTGCCCGACCCGGGATTCGATCCTGAGACCCCGAGATCTTGGGTTTTTAAACCACTAGACCAACGGGGCGTAAATACATTGAGTAATTTGAAATGTTATTGGTCTAGATCAGCGTTTTTCATTCCCGCCTTGTTTGTAAAATAATACTTACTATCGATCGTCGCATGGTAAATTCGTCATTTTCGGGGAATTTGAACTCTTTAGTAAAACATAGGCAGCGTGAAGTATTCGCACTTAAATTTAGTGACTATATAGTAGTATTAATAAAACATTTTTGCTATTAAGAAATGTGTATTATTTTACGTAATAGAACCAGTTTGGTTTTAAAAGTATTAAGTGGTTCACACAGGGGCAGTGTGAAAATTACCAGGCCACGGCAGAACAATGTTTGGGAAACACTGGTCTAGATAATAAATCAATCGGAATCATCATCATGAACTTTGCTCTCACATTATTACGCGTCGTCATTCTATATTTATTTATTTATGTTTTATATTTATAGTATTTATTTAGTATAAGTAGTTGTTCTAGTATTTAGTTTATATATGAAACGTACTATGTGTAGTTTATTGCCCTTTTTTTTTAACTTATAATTTTATTACATTAGTTTCATTTGGTTTTGTCTGTCGCACTGCCTACGCAACTTTTCTGCTTAGCCCAATGGTCGACTGGGAGAGAATGCCACATGGCATTAAGTCCACCAATTGTACAATTATATTTTTTTTTGTGCAATAAAGTTTTAAATAAATAAATAAATAACTGGATATAGATAAATTGAATTGAATAAAATATAAGAACTAGATAAACAGTTTCAAACGAAAATACAATTTTGATCTGTCCAAGATGAAGTACAAGCAGAAAAAATCATGTATCATACCTACCAGACGACCATTTGGATCAGCGGTAGTAAACGCTGCTTCTGAGCTATGGGTCGCGGGCTTGGGTGAATTATTCGTCCAAGGTCGCGGGTTCGATCCCCGCACAGTACAAACATTTGTGTGCATGAACATGTCTGTTTGTACTGGTCTGGGTGTTTTCTACGTATTATAAGTATGTATTTACAAAAAAAAAAAGTATATAAGTAAGTTTATCGGTTTTCTAGTATACCCCATACGACAGGGTACTTAACAGTACCTTAATTTGGGACTAGATGGCTCTGTGTGGTCCACCGAGGCATGTCTTAAATAAAATAAAATACCATAATACAAAATGAAACTTAAATTCAAGATTCAAATATGAATGCAAATATGATAAAAGAGTACCCAAACGTTTGTGGATGTTCATTCGATAGAGACATTTTTCTGTCACTGAATGTATTATTTATATTTTTAACATAAATGTAACTGAATGAAAATAAAAGTATTAGAGCCCTTAATTAAAATTGCCACAAACAAATATAAAGTATCTACGGACGACTAAGCGAAGACGAAAATAACACAGTAGCGTCCCCAAGCCACCCCATAATTGGATGGAATTTGAGACGATAAATAAGCGATAAATAGTCTATTAAAAGAAACGCTGATAAGGCAGATTAAATCCGCCCGGAGAAGGGAGAAGGAAGAAAGTGTAGCAGTAAACCGAGGGCGATAGAAAAACCTAACTAGGTCTGTTCGTCTCTATCACACTGTAGATAGTAGCGACGTGGCCAATTTTTACAGCAAATAGTCTTCCATCTGACAGATAAAAAGAACTCCTACTGAGAAAATGAGATGTGTTTTCTTATGTGGCCTTATGTTTTCTTATATGCCCACTTAAAATACAGAGATTTTATTCGTAAAAGTCTGCTACACTAACTTAATAAATAAATTAAGCAAAAGCTACAAAATACAACAAATGATTTAAGTCCACAATATCGTGTCTGTGCCGTCACAAAATAAATAGGACTACACCTTTTTCTATGGGTATCGTAAGAGTCTACAAAAGGAGTACTGCCACACGAAGATGGCTGCAGCGTCTGTTACCAAGGGTGGCGAATATTGCAAAATCGTACGGAGAATCCGGAGAGGTGAGTGCAGCAAATTGAGTTGAGCTGGTGATGATAATGAAACTTAATTTTTGTTCGTTAGAGTGCTAATCTAAAATCTGGATAGGGTTTGTTTGTTTTGCATAAGGGTTTTTCTATGCTTATATCGCCCACCTGATGGGCAGATAAATCCACTTCCCGATACTCAGCATCAACACATTTTAGATAAGTTTGAAGTAAGTGTAACTTTGTATAATTATATACGATTGCTGTATATTTAATCCTAGATAGTAAAAATGGATAAATGAATGTGTTAGAAACAGAGTGGATTAATATTAATATAAAAACTAAATTGTTGCCCGCGACTTTGTCCGCTTTAACTTCTGTTATTATAATCCCGATTAAGAAGTTTCGATAAATGGACTATCCAACACAAAAACAATTTTTCAATTCGAACCAGTAGTTTCAGTGATTAGTGCGTTTAAACAATCAAACTCTTCAGCTTTATAATAATAATAAATAAATAATAATAATATTTATGACATGCCTCACTGGGCAACACAGAGCCATCTAGTCCCAAATTAAGCTACTATTAAGTACCCTGTCGTATGGGGTACGAGACAACCGATAAACTTACTTAAATACTTTTCTTTTTTTTTTGTAAATACATACTTATAATACATAGAAAACACCCAGACCAGAACAAACAGACATGTTCATGCACACAAATATTTGTACTGTGCGGGGATCGAACCCGCGACCCATGGCTCAGAAGCAGCGTTTGCTACCGCTGATCCAAACGGTCGTCTTAAATTTCATCATTGCTGTGGTAACTTGAAATAAATGATGAGGAGGCCTTTTCCCTACAGTGGGATGATTATAGGCTGTTACTTTACTTTACTTTACAATCTAAATATATAAAAATGAAAACTGATTTAATGACTGACTGACTGACATATTAACGCACAGCCCAAACTACTGGGATTAGAAATCTGAAAATTTTCACCGTGCTTCCTTTTATAGTGTAGGTGAGCACTAAGAAAGGAATTTCGGAAATTCCGCCTCTAAGGGGGTAAAAAGGGCCCCATAAGTTTGTATGAAACTCCCTTAGTTTTGAAGCTAAGTCGATGAAAATTGGTATCCAGCTACCTGATTAGAAATTAAGAATGATGTCTTTCAGGATTTTTGAAAATTTAATCTTTAAGTGGATAAAAAATGGGGGCAAAGTTTGTTCAGTTCTGCGTCATATCCATACTCTTTACATATTTGTACTCTCTGACTTTGCTTAGTTTGTTATGGCATTCAATGTGTCAATCAGAAAATAAATAGGTAATTTCTTACAAACAGAATGGTATTATTTTAGAATTTAATAATTGGCGCCGAAATGGATGAATTAACTGAATTAAAACGTGTAGAACTTTAATTAAAGGCTGAATTACTAAATTCGGCAGCCAGATACAAAACCTACGAGAAATTTCTGATTATGAATTAAAATTAGTGCGTGATCAGCTGGCGAAGTGACAAATGAACCAATTTACCAAGAATAATTTGGAAGAGATACGACTACAAATAATATTACTGATGACCCACAGTTGGAAACTGAGATTGAAGAAAAAAATAACCTTCAGGGTATTACAACACAGTTTAAACTAAAACTGCAGAGTTTGAATTCGATAGCACGAAACAATTCCATGTATGCAGAAGGTACTGAGGAGCAAAAGTCGGTAACAAACAAATCTTAGGACATCTAAATTGAACTCAGTACCATTAGACAAGGACGAAACATTCAAAAACATCATTAAACGGTTGGATACGTACTTAAAACTGAACATATGTGATGATATCCATACAAGGAAATACACGTCAATCATACATCTTTAAGCCCAGATTAACATCAGAAAACGTATTATATTATATTTTTGTGCTCCACGGGATCCTTGTGAGTTAGAATTTGAGGAGTTGGATAAAATTCAGTTAGTAAATTATCAAAAACTCAAAATTGGACAGATTACTAGAAGATTTAACAATTTTGTTTGACGGAACTATTGTTTGAATATCAAACTACAAAGCTCAATTAGTGCTTCAAGAAAATGTGACACCAACTTTCATCTAGCCGCGACGTATTCCATATGCCCTGTAGGACAAAGTTGACGAAGAAATAAGGAGGCTATGTAACGAAAAGACAAAACTTGAAAATTCCTATTGGATGTCTTATCTATAAGTATATATGTAGATTGGTACATATTCAGCAAATAAATATCGGTACTTACTATAAGAATGGTATTATTTAGAACTTAATCATTTTTAGGGTTCCGTACCCAAAGGGTAAAAACGGAACCCTATTACTAAGACTTCGCTGTCTGACCGTCTGTCCGTCTGCATGTCACCAGGCTGTATCTCAAGAGCCGCGATAGCTAGACAGTTGAAACTTTCACAAATTATGTATTTTTGCTACCGCAATAACAACAAATACTAAAAACAAAATAAAACAAATACTGAAGGGACAAAAAATCGCTCGATCGATTTTTTTGTCCTTGTTTGTTTGATATTAATAATGGCAACAGGTAGGCACTTGAAATATTCACTAAACACTCAGTTATATTTCTAACTTTAATAATAAATAATTAAATTAATATTTAAGGGACGTTCCCACACAAAAAAATCAATTTTTTGCTTATTTTTGCTTGACTTTAATAAGTGGTAACAGATAGGCACTACATTAACTAAATTAATATAGGTACCTACTGTTGTTTTCGTAGTCAATGGTACGGAACCCTTCGTGCGCGAGTCCGACTTGCACTTGGCCGATTTTTGTTTATACGGTAGAGACAAATGTTGGGAAATCGAAAAAAGTGTATAGAATTACACTGTTGTACCTTATGACCACGGCTTATGACATTATCAACTATATTAAGCAGTACAAAAAAAATTCCTAAACTGGGCATAGACCCGTATCTCAGGCAGGAAAAGGTAACACGTGTGTTGCAACAACATTAAGCAGCTGACTGGTGGATTAAATCAATATAGACTGGTAGACCATTTGACAAGCTTCCATTTAGAAGATAATTTGATAAACTTCCATTTAGTAACGATTTATTTTTTCTAGGACTCATCGCTTTTGGGGGCCTGGCAAAGTTTGTTTAGTGAAACTGCCTTTCTAACGCATCCAAATTATCTTTTTTATTTAATATCCTCCATATTTAAAAAAAATACACTTTTAAAACATGAAAATAAAACGTTGAAAAAAAAATCACCTCACTTCGTAATTCCGTGTTGTTTAACTTACCACCACGCACCCACTAATGACCAAGCAGCAGTAATTAATGATGTTTTGCTGTCATCATTTGAAGCTGAAGAAATATAAAAATTTATAGACACAGTGGTCAGTAGAGTCGATTCAGTTCTCTATCCTGTCAAGTTTCTGAACACTTTTTATCCTACTGATAATCCTCTACCATTCATGCCTCGAACCCACATCCCACATGAAAGTTTTGTGAAACTACGTCAACTTTTTGGTATAAATTTTGTTATGTTGTTTATAAGGATTTTTTATAATTAAATATTTGAGGGGGTGAAAAACGGTTGAAAATTTTGTGGTTAATTATTTGTGTTTAACATCATATTGAGGTACTTGAAACTTCGTTTATCGATCATGAAGGCAGAATGACATAGGACTGGCTTTTTCAGAGCTCTACACCGATGCTGGTACTACACCGGTCTTCTATCGAAACGTAGTATGCGAGCAAATTGTCTTTGTAAAATCGCCTTTTTAACGCTTATGGATCGAGAAAAATGATAACCTACTTGGTTGGAAATTAAGAATGTAGTTTTTTACACAGGGCCACTTCTTCCAGGGCTCTACGCCAGTGTTGATCATATTCGAATAAAGCCTTGCAAGCTGCTTTGAATGGTTTGTTGTACTAAGGCGTTTACAGTTTTGAAAGTTTCAAATGATATTGTACTTCAGATTTCATGTAAATGCAAACAGATGTGGTGTGAGCTCGCTTGGACCACGGTTCGCTAGGAGAACTAACACCGGATCCCTAAATAGTTTAAATCGGCCCCTTTCATCCAACTATTGCATCAACGGGCCCCGGTAAGTCAGCAACGACGTATAGGCTCCCACTAAGTGCCCATCACCACCTCGCCCGAGATGGGCACCCTCGGCACCGTAGGCAAAGGAAGTGGAGGAAAAGAGTGGAGGAGAGGGGGGTGAGTCGTGACGAAAACTTTGTAACAGATCAAAACCCACGCGTGCGAAGCCGCGGGCATCAGCTAGTGTATTTATAATATTAGTATAGTTATATGTATTGCGTAACTACTACGAGTAACTAATCTTTAGTGAGATGAGAGAATACACAATGAAAAAATATCTTTAGCAACTTGTCTGGTAGAGATCGCTGCAAGCGATAAGACCGCCTAAATTGTACTAATCTAAATCTTACTCATGTGTTATTTTTCAATTTTATGGTGTGCAATAAAGTGTATCTATCTATCTATCTATCTATCTTAATCTAAATATATAAAAATGAAAACTGATTTAATGACTGACTGACTGACATATCAACGCACAGCCCAAACTACTGAGATTTAAAATCTGAAAATTTTCACCGTGCTTCCTTTTATAGTGTAGGTGAGCACTAAGAAAGGAATTTTGGAAATTCCACCTCTAAGGGGGTAAAAAGGGCCCCATAAGTTTGTATGAAACTCCCTCAGTTTTGAAGCTAAGTCAATGAAAATTGGTATCCAGCTACCTGATTAGAAATTAAGAATGACGTCTTTCAGGATTTTTGAAAATTTAATCTTCAAGGGGATAAAAAATGGGGGCAAAGTTTGTTCGGTTCCGCGTCATATCCATACTCTTTACATATTTGTACTCTCTGACTTTACTTAGTTTGTTATGACATTCAATTTGTCAATCAGAAAATAAATAGGTAATTTCTTGCAAACAGAATGGTATTATTTTAGAATTTAATAATTGGTGCCGAAATGGATGAATTAACTGAATTAAAACGTGTAGAACTTTAACAAAATTCGGCAGCCAGATACAAAACCTATGAGAAATTTGTTATTATGAATTAAAATTAGTGAGTGATCAGCTGATGAAGTGACAAATGAACAAATTTACCAAGAATAATTTGGTAGAGATACGACTACAAATAATTTTACTGATGACCTACAGTTGAAAACTGAGATTGAAGAAAAAAATAACCTTCAGGGTATTACAACACAGCTTAAACTATAACTGCAGAGTTTGAATTCGATAGCACGAAACAATTCCATGTATGCAGAAGGTACTGAGGAGCAAAGGTCGGTCACAAACAAATCTTAGGACATCTAAATTGAACTCAGTACCATTAGACAAGGACGAAACATTCAAAAATATCATTAAACGGTTGGATACGTACTTAAAACTGAACAGATGTGATGATATCGATACAAGGAAATACACGTCAATCATACATCTTTGAGCCCAGAATTACATCAGAAAACGTATTATATTTATTATATTTTTGTGCTCCACGGGATCCTTGTGAGTTAGAATTTGAAGAGTTGGATAAAATTCAGTTAGTAAATTATCAACAACTCAAAATTGGACAGATTACTAGAAGATTTAACAATGGTGTTTGACGGAACTCTTGTTTGAATATCAAACTACAAAGCTCAATTAGTGCTTCAAGAAAATGTGACACCAATTTTCATCTAGCCGCGACGTATTCCATATGCCCTGAAGGACAAAGTTGACGAAGAAATAAGGAGGCTATGTAACGAAAAGACGAAACTTGAAAATTCCTATTGGATGTCTTATCTATATGTATATATGTACCACATATTCAGAAAATAAATATCGGTACTTACTATAAGAATGGTATTATTTAGAACTTAATCATTTTTAGGGTTCCGTACCCAAAGAGTAAAAACGGGACCCTATTACTAAGACTTCGCTGTCTGTCCGTCTGCCTGTCACCAGGCTGTATCTCAAGAGCCGCGATAGCTAGACAAAATTATGTATTTTTGCTACCGCAATGACAACAAATACTAAAAACAAAATAAAACAAATATTGAAGGGAAAAAAATCTTTTTTTGCTTATTTTTGCTTGATATCAATAAATGGTAACAGGTAGGCACTACATTAACTAAATTAATGTAGGTACCTACTGTTGTTTTCGTAGTCAATGGTACAGAACCCTTCGTGCGCAAGTCCGACTTGCACTTGGCCGATTTTGTTTATACGGTAGAGACAAATGTTGGGAAATCGAAAAAAGTGTATAGTATTACACTGTTGTACCTTATGACATTCTCAACTATATTAAGCAGTACAAAAATAATTCCAAAACTGGGCATAGACCCGTATCTCAGGCAGGAAAAGGTAACAGGTGTGTTGCAACAACACTAAGCAGCTGACTGGTGGATTAAATCAATATAGACTGGTAGACCATTTGACAAGCTTCCATTTAGACGATAATTTGATAAACTTCCATTTAGTAACGATTTATTTTTTCTAGGACGCACCGCTTTTGGGGGCCTGGCAACTGCCTCTCTACGCATCCAAATTATCTTTTTATTTAATATCCTCCATATTTAAAAGAATACACTTTTAAAACATGAAAATAAAACGTTGAAAAAAAATCACCTCACTTCATAATTCCGTCTTGTTTAATTTAGGAATAGCTACCACCACGCACCCACTAATGACCAAGCAGCAGTAATTAATTATGTTTTGCTGACATCATTTAAAGCTGAAGGAATAAAAAAATTTATAGACACAGTGGTCAGTACAGTCGAATCAGTTCTCTATCCTGTCAAGTTTCTGAACACTTTTTATCCTACTGATCATCCTCTACTATTCATGCCTCGAACCAACATCCCACATGAAAGTTTTGTGAAACTACGTCAGCTTTTTGGTATAAATTTTGTTATGTTGTTTATAAGGATTTTTTTATAATTAAATATTTGAGGGGGAGAAAAACGGTTGAAAATTTTGTGGTTAATTATTTGTGTTTAACATTGAGGTACTTGAAACTTCGTTTATCGATCATGAAGGGAGAATGACATAGGACTGGCTTTTTCAGAGCTCTACACCGATGCTGGTACTACACCGGTCTTCTATCCAAACGTAGTATGCAAGCAAATTGTCTTTGTAAAATCGCCTTTTTAACGCTTATGGATCGAGAAAAATGGTAACCTACTTGGTTGGAAATTAAGAATGTGGTTTTTTACACAGGGCCACTTCTTTCAGGGCTCTACGCCAGTGTTAATCATATTCGAAAACAGTTTACAAGCTGCTTTGAATGGTTTGTTGTACTACAGCGTTGACAGTTTTGAAAGTTTCAAATGATATTGTACTTCGAGCTCGCTTGGACCACGGTTCGCTAGGAGAACTAACACCGGATCCCTAAATAGTTTAAATCGGCCCCTTTCATCCAACTATTGTATCAACGGGCCTCGGTAAGTCGGCAACGACGTATCGGCTCCCACTAAGTGCCCACCACCACCTCGCCCGAGATGGGCACCCTCGGCACCGTAGGCAAAGGAAGTTGAGGAAAAGAGTGGAGGAGAGAGTCGTGACGAAAACTTTGTAACAGATCAAAACCCACGCGTGCGAAGCCGCGGGCATCAGCTAGTCACTACATATATAAATCAAGTCCTTCGCCGCGCCTAAACCTTCACGATAAACCTAAAAAACTACTACACGGATTTTCGTGCCATTTCTAACTTCAAACTCGAATAAATCCACTCTACACTATTAGGAGATATTTAATAAAAAGTGTTTATAGTCTCAATTTCATGAATTAAAAGGCAGTTTATTTTTTCATTTTAGCACCAGTATTAAAGAAAATGATCCTGTTATTTATTTCAGTATTTGAACCTACCATTCTTTAAAAACTGAAATATTTATTTTGGATTTACCTTCATTTGATATAATGGAATGCAATTTATCTATCTTTGAAAAAACTCAATGTGGATTTATACAATTTTAATTTAATAGATTCGGATTTATCTAGTTATGGAAAATCAGGATTAGAGCTAGGGATGTGGTAGTGACAAAATCACGATATACAATCGACAGTCAAATTTGTAGCAGCAAACTGAATAAAACTAATAAAACAAAATAAGAGAATCTAGTTTTACGATATAAAAATAGGAAATACCCAAGTTAATATTTTTAATAATGTCTTTTTTCACCTAAGTTAAATTTAGAAAAAAATGATAGTTTTTTATAAATCATTTAAATAGATAAATATTCTCGGACATTTCACATAATTACATTTACAACTAAGAGAACGCGCTCATGAAAAATAGACAAAACTGCAAAACATATCCAGACGACCAACTCCACAAAGCACGTCTTACTTATATTCTGAAACTTATATGATCATACCTCACAAATTTGATCGGAGAGTAAAATGTAGGTACTCAATAGTCTATCTTATACATACTTATTATGTCTAAATTATTATGTAACAGTAGAAGGACAAAATAAAAATAATAATCGATAGTGGTTATCACAACACTAGTGCCAACTTTAAATTCCACACGACGGATGGGTATAGGTGTTAAGAACTTACCGAATTTTCGCTCTTCCCTCTTTCTTATGGGGAACTTTTATATTAGGCCGCTTGCAGGCATTAGTTGGTGACGCAATTTTATTAGAATTATCTATGGGAACTGTCTGAATAACGCAAAGAAACAATAAAAAGCGGGAGCGGACGGTGAGTACTGTCGCAGAGTTTACGTCAACTGTCGGCCATGTTGAAGAAACACTATTACCAGATAGGTTCCCATAGACTTAGCTTCCTTTGAAAAACAATGTTACATGGATCTATCTATCTTAGATAAAAAAATATTACTTTCACGGCTTATTTTTCAAGAACCATGCGGATTTATACACGACTGATAAATATATTTAAAACATTTTTTCTCTTCTTATGACACCAAAATCGCAAAAAATCTTAAAATGGGATTTATCCGTGTTTGAAGTTAAGCGACTCGCGACCCAAGAATAATTCTTGGTAAGGTCGTTGATATTTAGGTAATAAACTAATATACGATGGGGAAGGTATTAATTGATTTTGCTGGAAAAAAATATACGGTTCCGGTAAGATAGTTTTTCTACGCCTACAAGTCACGGGCATTAGCTGGTAATATTGGAATAAGAGAATAATTTGTATTATTTTAATATGTATGTAACGAATTACAAATGAAATTTTTACAAATGAACGTTATTAGGACATCATAAAAGTTAATATTCATCTCAAAAATCAGTTCACATGGAAAAATCTATCATTTTCAAACCGCTGACATAGATAAAATTTAGATATTTTTTTTTAAATCAAGACAAATTACAATCGATAGTTTTCATCCCGAAAAACTTCCCTCAAGGGGGTTAAAGGGGGTTGTAAACTTTTACCTTTTACCGATTTACATTATTTGAAAATTTTGAAAATGTTGTAACCCTGAAAATAAAATAGTATAGTTTTTGCTTTTATGTAGTGTGAATGGAGTGGATGTATATTTGGGTATATCAAGACTATATTTTCTTAATTTTGTACAGAGATTAACATTGCGATAGCGACTGTAAAAAAAGACTCTATGAAGGGCAATAAGGCAAGGTAGGACTCTATGAAGTTGGTAAAGCGATATTAACCGATATTTATCTTACTCGTATTTGATATATTTATTTTATGTATTTTATAATATTATTTCGAGGATTTTCGATTGCCTATGATATCTTGGAGTTGATGCTGGAACTTAAGCAGTCAAATAAATCTATCGTGCTGCAGTGGATCCCAGCGCACATTGGTCTTACTAATAACGAAAGGGCCGATATATTGGCTAAGGAGGCAATATCTGACGGGGTAAACTTTCATTGCATACCGTATTATACTTAAATACTTCACGTTGCTCAAGAAAACTGTTTTAAGATATGGTAGGAATATTTTAATGAAAGGTCTTTGACTAGGGGGATCTGGTACAGGACGATACAGCCCGTTCTGAGCAGATTACCATAGTTTGAGGATACCAATATGTGCAAGAAGCGAAATTGAAGCTGTTCTCAGGCTCCGTTCTGGCCACGTCCCATTAAACAGTTTTGGACACCTAATGCGTAAAACACCATCACCCAAATGCAGCGAGTGTGGTATAATAGAAGATGTGTACCACATCATGATGGAATGTGTGTGGAACGAGCCTGAGAGGGCTAAATTTATGATTCTCACAAATTCAGTTTGACAAGTTGGTCTTTGCAACAGTATTTTGTCTTCTCCCACATCGTATCTTGCTAGAACTTTGTACCATTTAGTTAAAATATGTATAAGCCGTAGATGACTAAGAGTTATGATTGTAACTATGGGGGTGACATTTTCTATTATGAAAAAACCCTCCTTCAAAATAAAGATTAAAAAAATATATATATTATTTAGTTTATATCTTATACTTAGTAGGTATTATGTGCAGTTTTTAGACGTATCTTATTTCAAAGAGTTACTCCTGTGCTAAAATTCAGTTTTCAAATTATTAATTTTGTTTTTTTTTTTGTAGTTACTTTGTCGCACCGCCCACAAAACATTTCTGTTTAGCCCGGTCGACTGGCAGAGAATGTCTTAAGGCATTAAGTCCACCTTTTGTACATTATATTATATTTTTGTAATAAAGTTTAAATAAATAAACAAATAACCGGGAATGCACGGAGTCCCTATCGTAGTCACGGTAATCTATGAACTAACTTTACACCGTGCATTATGAACCTCCTGGAAAACGAAGTCCACGTTATGTAATCATTATGTATCTTGGTAGTGTTATTTTTAATTTTTATGAATTAAAATAGTCTTTTGAAAATGCAAAAAATAAGACTATTCGTTTTAAATCATGCCGTGACGCGCACGGACCTATTATTTTACATCAGCCAGGACCTGGATAAATGAACCTTACACAAATATTAGGGGTTAAAGTATGAAATTTCCGTTTTGTATGGACGAAATCGAGAAAAGTCATTTTTCCATACTAACAATTTTTTAGTTTTTTTAAAAACTCCTGAACCGTGTTCGATGCAATTAAAGGTAAAAGTTAGATGGTTATAAAGGTACGCATTATAGTATTTAAATTTCTGAAAATCAAAGTATATAATACAAATATACTTAATTGAAGCAAGAAGGTCAGCTGACACATTATAAGGGGTCTTTTCAACAACTTCCTTTGAAGTAATAGGCACTTGTATAGCTATTTTTTTTAGTATTAAGTTACTTTATTTAGTTTTTGATACAATACAAAAAGAATTACGCAATAATATGACTATAGTTAAGAGCTATAAACAAAATAAATAGTGGGAAAATAATCGGCAATTTCATACTTTAACCCCTATTACATCCGAGTGAGTACTAATGTGTTTCAAAAGTGTGGCTAAATCAGTATTATGTTTTTCTAAGATATTTTTTTGATAAAAAAATCGATAGAACTATGCCAAGACGTTAAAGATATTGGTTACATGACGTGGGATGATTTAAGCTAGGTAAACGAGCTTGCAGCTTGAAAACCCTACTAATATTATGTATAAAATAAGTCGTTTTGGCATGATTCAGTAAAACACCCATGCAATCTTTCGCATTTATTTTCATACTATCTTTTTCCCCGTGGCTCTGCCCGCTTGAACTACCTACACATTAAATCGCGGGAGTAGAAACCTGTGGGATTCAAAATAGCTTATGTCCTTTCAAATACCTTTATAAATATGTGTACAAAGTTTCACGATGATCAGTTGAGTAGTTTCTGCATGAAAGCGTAACAAACAAACTCTTATTCACATATCATTAGTAGTAGGTAAGGTAAGGCTAAGACTAAGTTTAGACTTTAGATATATTATTTAATTTGACCTTAAATTTTTACAGATGCATATAATATGTAAGTTTTGTGATAAGTATTAATTAAGATGTCTAAACAGGAATGTGCCCGAAGTGATCTTAGGCCAATGCTTCTTAGTGATCAGTCTCTATCACTAATGTTAAGCAATGCTGGGAGCGGTCACAAGTTGGATGGGTGACCGTTTGTGGCATCTGCCATGAGCGCTTCCCTGCTTCGGAGGGCACGTTAAGCCATCGGCCCCGGCTGTTGTCAAGAGATTACAGTCGCATGTTGCCACAGCGTCGCCCTCGCCGTCCACCAACCCGCATTAGCCGAGCGTGGTGGAACTAAGGCCTTAACCCCTCCCCATAAAAATAAGAGAGACCCGTGCTCAACAGTGATCGTAATGGGTTGTTACTTAAAACGGAAATGTATACAAGTTTACAGGTGTTTTTCTCAACTTGAATCAATGAGTGACGATAATCAACCTCAAGTAAAGCGAAAAGGTACTCGTAACACATATTTAGAATCAGTAAAATTACTAATTCAATTTGCAATTCAACCGTCCACGAAATAACAAACAGTGGGCGGTCTCCCACTACCAAGGATTGCTTTTATCTCGTAATTGTAACTATTACAAAATTACCTATCTCAAGCTTGAACTTTTGCGCGTATTATCAAAACCCACACATTATTCGATGTGGATTAAATTCTGCTCCTACACAAAATGGCTAACTACGAGTATGTTGGTGTTAAAGAATATTAATATTCTTTGGTAGGTACAGAAACACAGAAAAGTCCATCTTAAAAACTTTGCACAAAATTAACAAATGTACCAAAAATGGACTTAATGCCACGCGGCATTCTCTGCCAGTTGCCCATTGGGCAAAACAGAAACGTTTTGTGGGCGGCGCAACAGAAAAGAAATAAACAAATTATTTAAAAAAAACTGTTTTTTTTAATCATATTTAAACGATCATCTATTTTATATAATTACTTATTTATTTTGTGTAATTTAGGACCGCCAAACGCATATACATATTTTTAATTTCCTGTTTTGTATTTAAAATTTCCTTAAATACTTGCGTATTAACTAGGAAACATGAAATCTTTCTTACAAACATTATCCGTCAAAGTACGGACACCTAGGTACCTTAAAATATTTATTACACTATCTAAAACTTATAGCACTTTTATTTAAAAATTATAAATTTTAGTGTGCTGTGTCTCTTTCTATGGGTTTCGTAAGGCGGCTAAAGGAGTAAGTTTTGCAAGACTAAGACAGGCAGTAGCGTTTTCTTTCTACCATTTGCCTAACAATCGCCGCTTGCCAAGCGTGGCAATTATGGCAATATCCTTCATCTGTAGAGGCCTGTATCCAGCAGTTAGTGACCATATAAAGTAACAGCCTATACTCATCCCACTGCAGGGAAAAGGCCTCCATCATTGAATTCAAGTTACCACTGCAATGATGGGAACTGGCAAAATCACCACGCTTGCCAAATGCGGGTTAGTGATCACAAACCCGAGCAACGTTCGAAAATTCGAAACTATTTGTTGTCCGACCCGGGGATTGAACTTGGGACCCCGAGATCTTGGCCCGGTATTGAAACCACTAGACCAACGGGGCGTCAGTGACCATGTACAGGAAGAAATTTTAACCACCTTCCAAATTTTTATATATCAATCTACGAGACAAAAAACAAATGACGTATTTTTTCTTTTGGTGTAGCCCAGTACAAAAATGTCAAGATAAAGCACTTAAAAATGTCCGCCAAAATTTTTGATACGGCCCGCCTAGCAACACATTTTTTACGCGTTGCGCATCGTTCATTACGATACTATTCATAAGTTTTTGATTTCCCTTCCCTTTATACCTTAACAGGTCTAGGATAGTAAACATTTTAAACTAGTTATATCGTGAAAAATATTTTCGGGTGACAATTTGATTTACATTTTTTACCTCATAAATAGGCTCTAAATACGATGCTGAATGCCTATAAAAATTTTGGAAAGTGGTTAAAATTTCATCCTGTATATACTGTAATTCAGTTGAAGATGTAAGTTATGTGTAAAGAATATGTGCCTGTCTAAAACATTTCGTCTTATGGGTGTTGTGAAAAGCGACTAAAACTAGTCTTGCTAGAAGACGACAGATGGCGGTCAGTGCAGAGTCATCTCTCCACTAAATTGGCCAGACTAACGCCAACCGGCCGCCACGCGTGGTGGTTATGGCCTCTCCTTTGGGAGAGGATGATGAATCACTGAGTTTTTTTTTTATTAATTAATAACTTGTTAGTTTGGATAGGCAAGGTCAATTTTTAACACCTTAACCGAATTTATAACTGTTAGCTAAACAATTTCCTTTTAGCGTTGTAGTAAAAAGTTGTTGTTAACTTAACGAGAAATTATTAATTTTGACCTCTTCTTTAGGTTGTCTGGTAGAGATCGTTTAAAGCGACAAGGCCGCCTATTTGTGCATTTTTCTCTTCTTTGTATCTTTTTTGTTTTCTTGTGTTTTGTGCAATAAAGCGTTATCTTCTATCTTTACACCAAAAAATTTTACAACTGAAACAAATATATGTATATGTCATTTGGAACTCGTCTGTTTGATAATATTTACGATACCATAGTATCTTAAACGCAAAGGATTCCGAGTTCGATTCGCGAGAGTATGAAGCATCATATTTCATAAATGTAGTGAATAGAGGTAGTATTTAGTACGTCATTGTAAAACATGGATGTCAATTTGTAACTTAGATTCGTAATGATTTGCGTCATCAAGCCGAAATCTCTATTAAACACATCTCAAACAGAAACTATATCATACTCATGATATTCATCGATAGGTAAAGTATAGGGGACATATTAACACATTCATAAAGTACGGACAGTGTTGGTGTTAAAATGGTAAGTTGTACAGACATAAATAAATGTGCGTGTTGTTTTAAAATATCTACAGTAGCAAGTAGTAATTACACACTAAGAAAAAACGAAGTTTGAATGAACTATTTCAGCTAGGTATTCGATCTGCTAAGCCCACATTTGAGAAAACTATCGAGCGGTTCCGTTATTAAATTTAGTTTCCTGCGCTACAGTACAGCAGTATTTCTACGAGCTACGGCAGTACTGCTCGGCCTGCTACGTAATGCTACAACACTACGCGGTGCTACGGAGCTACCGGGCTACGGGTTTCTACGCACGTGCGTGCTCGCACTAACTACATATTATAAAACTTCACAGTTCTCTTGGTATTATGTAACACTATCATAATAACTGCTTAAGGATATCTGAATATGATCATTACATGACATCTCGCAGCCTCGCTGCCTCGTCTATTTGCCATCGTGCCCCCTGACAACACTTCATCCCATCGAACCCCAATTCGGCTAAAAATAAAGGCAAATCAATAGCAAAACTATAAAAAGGTTTCCATTAAGACACTAGATTGGCACAGACTTTGAATAATGCAGGCTGCATGTGCAGCCGGCCTACGAGTGAAAAGGACGCGAGTATAGGTGCGAGCGGGACGCCGGCTGCGGCACTGCCGCCTCCATGCTAGGACATGGGCTGACCCTTGATTCTATAGCTATAGCACATAGTTATCCACTCGTCTTCCACTGCACTGAATGGTGAACTAGGTGATGGTTTCCGAGAGGAGCATGCTTCGGGCTAGCGGGTCGGCCGTCGGGTGCGGTCAGCGGTCAGCGGGCAGGGTGAGCGGTGGCGCGAGCACAGGGTGCGGATAATAACCATGTCTGCGGGCGTGTCGGACGGCGTGGGTTACATAAGCGGGGGCGGCATGGCGTCGGTCGCCGTTCGCGCGCGGTTACCTCTCTGGCCATCGCGGCATGTCCGCCGGAGGCCGCGGGCGGCGCGCGCTCACGCCGCCATCGTCGAGGGCCAGGCCCGGGCTCGCGTTGCGACTCGCGGAGCACTCAGCGCTGCGCCGCGTGGGCGGGATCGATCCGCCGCGCGCCGCCGCACCGGACCCGCCCGAGCGCGCCCGAACGCGCCCGAGCCGATGCACCCGATACGCTATGAAGCTGTGACCCACTTCCAGCGGGCACACTGACCCCTTTCTCCTCCGTGCATGGTGCACTATTTAGATAGCATTTAGATAGGGCACAGCTCGGCAATCGGCAGCCGATGCATAACGAACTGTGAAATACAAGAGTAAACTCGACGTTTGAGTTTGCTGCGATGCAAATTGCGCGTTTTCGCTAACAATGTTCACGTTGTTTAAATCCTTAGTTTTTTGGTTATATTAATTAACTTTGCCGTATTAATTGGAGTAACTTAATATAGGTACATAAGTATATACCTACACATATTAAGCTATTAAATCAAATTATTATTTGGTTTAGTGCAACATTTTTTAACACCACTAACAACAACATACACTAAAATAAACTTTTTATCATGCTTACTTTGATTGAGAAGTGTGGCTAATAAGTTCTAATAGTTTTTCAACAGCCTAAGTTATAGAAAGATGCCTATCTTACCATAGTAATACCTACTAAATATCATATCTGATGATTTGTTTATTAAGTCCCTTAGTTCCATATAAGTAGGTACATCTTAAAGAAAAGGACACCCCTGGTTATGAGAAGTCCTAAAACCGATATTTCGTTTGCAAATAATCAAACCCCTGAAACACTACAAAGCATCAGGAACTCATCAAGATTTACTGCCTGCAATATTCCCGAACATGAGATGCACCGACTCAAAGTCAGTGCCTTAATTAATGATTTCAGCGGAAAAATTTAAAGTAACGGTGATTTGAATAAAATGTGTTCGATTTTCGTCCTTAGAAAATATAATTATGTCGAAACTTCAGCCTAGAATTAAAAAAAACTGTCACCAATCCTATTGTGCTCCATTTCCTATAGTAGTCGCATTTTGTGTAAGTAAACCTATCTAATCTGCGAAGCCATATTACTCGTACATTGGGTAATTAAGAATTTAAGTATCAAGGTTTTCAGATGCCCATATTATCATTTCACACATAAAAACTGCCGGAAATATGTAACGATTACAAAAATAAACGGTTTAGTTTTGGTTTTTTCTCAAAAATTCCCAAGAGTCTATCCCCTAAGCACTAACTACTGAGGACTAGCAAATAAACGATTGAATTATATTAAACTAATCATTCTCAAAGACGACCAGTCTAGTGCAGCGGTACTAAGCGCTGCTTCTGAGACATGGGTCACGGGTTCGATTCCCGCACAGTGTCAGTACCCATACGATAAACTTAATTTGGAAATAGATGGCTCTAAGCTGTGTGGCGAAATGTCGTGTCTAGAAAATTCCCAATTTCATCCTAAACTATATTTATTGTGTTAAAGTGGTGGCATTGTTATAATAATGTGTCAGTAAGTAGGATAAATTAAATAAAAGTAAGAAATAAGGAAATGCGGTCCTATCAGTCTCGGATCAACAATTTCGCGAACAACTCCTGTGATATTTGCAATGTATAAACCGCCCATGTATTTCTATGAGTTAGGTTAGGTTAGGTTTAAGTTCCCGCCCTTCACAGGGAAGGAGTTTTGGGTCTCCTACCGGGCGCGTCCCCAGGTGGCGGATAGGGGAACGCCCTCCAGACATGGAGGGTACCGGCCATTTGGCCGGCGCGGACCAAAACCCACAAGGGAGACGCTTCCAGTGGGCTTGGGCAGTCCGCTGTTGAATGCGTCTCCAGACGGTGGTAGCGGGCTTCGGCCCGTGGCCTGTTGTGGCCGTTCGCGCTGGAGGGCACGACGGCGGTGTTGCCGTTGGGGCGTCAGCCCCGCGGCGGACGGAAGTCGCTCGCTTCCCAGTATGGTTTGAGCCATGCTGGGCAGCGAGTGGGCGTGAGACGTTGGCGGCCCCTTGTAACGACATGCACTGTCGTTGCAAAGGGTGGCCACGGTTCGGGTCGGCGAGGTTGCTTGCGGACCCGACCCGAAGTCGTAGATGGGGGAAGACGAGAAGGCATACGCCGAACTCAACTTCCCCCCTCTAGCAGGCTAGTGGGCGTTGGGCCGGGGGGCTCAACGCTCGCATTGCACAGCTTGCCAGACTGGGGGTGATTCCTGGTGTACAGGATCACCCATACTTTATGCCTGAGGCCCGGCATAGGCCGTACGTAGGCGGTGCATGGAGGGCATCCTAAGGGAAACCCATACACTGCCAACACACGTTGCAAGGTACACCGCAGGTCTTTTTAGTGGGTATGCTTGTCGGGCACCGACAAGAGAGTCCCACATAACCTACTGCTGCCCCTGAAGCAGTAGGTATGCGTAATGCATTTTTTCCTGCGTAAACAAAAAATAAAAGGTTAGGTTTAAGTTAAATTATGTGTAAGTTTGTGTTTATAATAATGTTATCACTAATCACATGGCAGTATAGTCTCAGATCTTAGTCGGTTTACAAAAAAGCTGAGAACAAAACAAACTGTCAAATACTGTCAATCAATGTCAAAAACAGTCAGCTGCGTACGGATCGCGGATGTGTATACCGTCGGTTTTTATGGAATTTGTTTGTTTCACCTGAAATATTTGTGAAAGTTAGTATTAACGCTCGGTGCAAATCACTTTAATTAATAATTAAGATGTGACCAAAAGAAGTTCTTATGACAAGTGTTCACATTTTGCTCTACAAACAACGTCGGAACGGATGGAATGCCACTGCTGTATACAGAGTTTGTATATTTTATCATAATATATACGTTTTTACCTGTTCATAGATTGCAATAAGAGACTGCTTTGATCGTTGTGTTAATATTGCCCTGCTCTGTGACACGTATTCGGATGGTGTTTGGTTCGCCCACGCAAGCCCTTTCGACACATTGTTATGTTTGTGTGCATTCCACATTCTATATTTAACTACTTAGATTCTTAACTACCTTTTAAAAACAGTCAACAATTCAAACACAGAGAGAGCAAAGCAGCTGAAGTATTTTATAATTATTAGGAGACAGCTTTTATTTAACCTCTATAAATCTTTATAGTTTCTGGTCTATAAAATCTTTACAAATGCTAAGCATCCTTATATCAAGTCCTAAAATAGGTATTAAATTTAATACCAATGTCATCTATCCTCCTGTCTATATGGCCTGAGGGCTCTCTCTATCAAGACCCTATACTCAATCCAAAGTAAATTTAACTTTGTTACAGTATCATAATATGAGCACATTAATTATTTAAAGCTTCAATATAAATTTGTTTCAAATATTTTGACTATCTATAATCATGGATCTGAAAAGTAACTCACCTACACCCCATTTAAATCTAGTTCAATTTACACAAACAACATTGTTTGATAAAAAAAAAACACTTAAATTCTCTTTTTGTCTTCTATCCATGGAATATAGAAAAAAAACTTTTGATGCAATAGAACTCGGCATCCAGCTCTATCCAGAGCTATATATCCAGACTTTATATATATATATCTATATAAAGTCATATTTTGTGACTTTATAAATTTAGTTATTCTTCTGATCAATTATTATTCATAAGTATTGACCGATCCACTGAAATAATAATGTTTTAATACTTTGGCTTTCGGGACAATACATAATTATTTTGTTTTTATATTATCAAGTCAGACCTATATTTTTTTCTATTCTGGGATTCAGGGGGATTAAACTCAATGTACCTAATTTACAGTGTATTATATCAATAGAAATATGTTGTTTATCTCTTCATCATCATCAAACCAAAGGAGTCTCTCTCAGAAGATAATACTTGTAACATTAATTAAGGCTGGATGTAACAGAATGTTTAAAATAATTAATTTTAGTTAACTTTAGATATAAGAATGACTTTTTAAAGGTAATTCAATTAAAGAGGAAGTATACTACTGTTATAGGATTAGGAAAAATTACTTCTTGACCCTTGTCCCCAGCCATGGAAACTCAAATTGGATTTATATGACAGTAATACTTATAAATCATTCTGCTGTTGGCATCGGGTACTAATAATTGCTGTATCCATCTTACATAATAATGTATTGTGTAAAATGCACTTACTTACCTGTAGTAAGAATATGTTTACAAATGAATTAGGAATTAGTCTCATTCATCATTTTTTAATGTTTATTAACATAATCCAATAACATGTTACGTTTTATTCTTTTTTTTTTGTTTAATCATTGACACAGCAAACGGCTACAAAATAGTGACTTAAAAAATTAACTGTTCTTTTAGCAAAATTGCTAGTCTTATGTGAAATAAATTCCTTGAATAAAAATTCCAGTTGTCTCGTTGTTGCCTCGAACCCACAAACTTCTGCTTTCCCGAGACTGTTCTAACCATTGAGCTACCCAGACATCCAGTGTCTCACAGCGTTAAGCCTTAAATGAATTCAATGACAGACAAAATGTCTCAGTAGCATGATGCTTAGTCACAGAACATGGAATATATTAGAAAGGCTGTCATGTGCCATTTGTATGAGAATCGATGTCGCCGCTTGCGCCCCACTACACAGAAACGAGTTCAAAGAACGCCAATCAAGCGAATTCTTTTGACGTCGTGCGACCAATAGGATCGCGTGATGTTAGAAGAAACCAATCACAGCACACTTACAAGCATTTGCTCATAACCTCTGTGGCGCGCCTGCCCCGCCGACATCGCCTTTTTAACCTTTTATCATGTTCTGTGGTTAAAGCAATCGCCCTGAAAGCGGAAGTTTTGAGTTCAAGTTCCACCGCAGGCATAATATTTATTCAAGAGTCGGGAAATTTATAGTTAGGTAACAATTTTTGATAACCTGACTACGACAAAACCAAGCTGCATTAGTAGGTCCGTACCAGATTTGGCTGGGCAGGCAGAGAAACACGAGTAGTGAAGGTGACTTTTGATGTACGCCGGAAAGGGGCTTCTTAAACCTACAACCGTGTCACAAGTGCCGGGATCTACTCGGAGTTTCTCTTACTGCCACACGATGGACCCGGCACCTGCACCCGCGAATCAATGGAACGCTAACAAGAGTGTCTCTGATTTTAACTGTCTATGTACGAGTATATGTATAATATTATGTATAATATTATGTATTATGTATGGGTATTTATGTGGTTTCCACATTTGTGGCTAACCTACTGAGTCGATTTTGGTGAATGAGGTATCAATCCATGCTTTATTATAGTCCGGGTAACATACTACTTATATTCAGAAAAAAAAAACTAACTGATAAATGCTGCGACAATATACAGAATGAAATTTTAACCACCTTCCAAATTTTAATATATCAATCTACAAGACAAAAAACAAATGACGTATTTTTTCTTTTGATATAGCCCAGTACAAAAATGTCAAGATAAAGCACTTCGAAAATGTCCGCGAAAAATCTAAAATTCTTGATACGACCGCCTAGCAACACTTTTTTACGCGATCTCATTCATTCATTACGATACTAATCATAAGTTTTTGATATTCCCTTTATAACTTGACAGACCTAGGACCGTAAAAACTGAAAACAAAATTGCGAGAAATAGTTTCGGATGAAAACTTGATTTACATTTTTTACTTCATAAATGGGCTCTAATTACGATACTGAACGTCTACAAAAATTTTGGAAACTTGTTAAAATTTCATCCTGTATTTGGGTACTATAACAAAAATGCAGTTATAACAGTGGTTACAGCTTTTTAACTATTTATACTTGTTAACATTTAAAAATGCAACAAGATAGTTTAAAAACCTATTTTAGCTCTATATTTATAAGATTGTTTTCCTCAGGTGACAGCCATGATGGTGGGTCGCGTGAGCATGCGGCTGGTGCTGGGCGCAATGTGCGCGTCCGTGATGCTGCTCACGCTCTTCTGGAACCACTGCGGGGAACTCCAGCACAGGCCGAGTAAGTCACTAATCTTAATTACTACAAATGGGTACATTGTTTATTCCGTGTACTGTTTTCTTTTCGGTATTATACTGTTACATGAATTCTATTGTCACCTTCAAGCATTGTCTAAGGAAACTTCTGATTAATCAGCAACTATCAATAAAATAGCAATCGCTCTGCATTGCTGCAACTTTTTTGAAATGCATCAATTTTAAACAAAAACACACACACGCCCACACACACAGTGGTAAGTTTAAATATTGGGACATGTAAAAGCGCTTCCTGGGGCCTATTTGCAGAAATAAAACAAATTTTACATTTTACACCCAGCCACAAACACACACACGCATACATACATACACACACACACACACACACACACACACACACACACACACACACACACACACACACACACACACACACACACACACACACACACACACATACAAGTGCACTGTTTGTTTAGTTACAAGAAGGACCTCAAGCCCTAAAAGAATGTCCTTCATGATTCATGTTAGTGAAACATGATATTTAAATTGTATTTTTAATTCTGTTCAGTAGGTTCGGTAATATCGAACGCCCTGTCAGAGCACGCCGCCTCGAGCGACGAGATAGAGTGCGTCATCAACGGGGAGTACTCTGTGGCGTGCCGCCGCGACAGAGACGAGGTGTACGTGCCTTTCTCCTTCATCCACAAGTACTTTGAAGTAAGTTTGATTGCCATAGAAGTCTCTAGAAGTCATCCACGTTTTAAAATATAGGAACACGCTATCGCTACTGTCACTGATAAACAAGATGTTTTTTTAACTAATCATATCCACAAATAATCAGTTCCGGAAACAAGCCTATTAGTAGTAGGCATTCAATAGACGCACATTACATTAATTGAACCACAGATAACGTTCGTAAATCAACGCGCGCATTACCCTAAAACACACTCTATGGTTCCTCGCGTCCTACCGGTAGACCTTATGCGTACGGAATACGAGTCACATTAGCCAAGTGCCAGCTGCCAGATTAGATGTATTATACACCTTACCTACGAGTACAATTACGCTTGCGCCTCGTTGGTTTAGTGATTAAAGTACCGGGCTGAGTTCTTGGGGTCCTTGATTCGATCCGAGGACGGACAACAATAAATTCGAATTTTCCAACACTTCTCGGGTTTTTGATCACCAAACCGCATTTGGCAAACGTGGTGTATGTCTCCACCCATCATTGCTGTGGTAACTTAAATTCAATGAAAGAGGCCTCTGCCTCTGCCCTTCAGTGGAATGATTTCACTTTACTCTTACGCAGATTTACGGCAAAATAACACCGGGAGAAGGCGTGGAAAAGTTCGAATGGTCGCACAGTTACAGCAAGGTATATCATCCCAAAAAGAAGTATGATCCCAGAGGTACTTTCACCACGTTTGAAAACTACAATGTCGAAGTTCGCGATCGGGTGAAATGCATCAGCGGGATCGAAGGCGTACCTGTGTCCATGCAATGGGAGCCGAAAGGGTATTTCTACCCGACGCAGATAGCCCAGTTCGGGCTAGCGCATTACAGCAAGAACATAACCGAACCGGAACCTAGAAGGCGAATTATTGACGATGGGGAGAAGCATCTGGAGAACTGGATCGTAAGCAAAGACGCGTACATGGCGCGTGAGTTTGACGCAGCTTTACAAACTAATGTTATAAGGTTCTCTACTTCAGACCACGTGTCGAGCCAGGTGTGGTTGAAAGTGAACATCAGTCAGGACTTCGTGTTGACTGTAGACTTGTCTATGACAGCCAACTCCTCGCTGGTCGTGGTGCTCCAGAACAAGGACAAAAAGGAGACTGTGTACTTGCATTACGTTACGAATCAACAGATGATATACGCGCAAGTGAGTATACTTGTTTTTTTTTTGGTATCAGTATTTGGTCTAACAAACACTAAAACCTTAACGTAAACGTTTATCTTTGTTTTAAAAAATCATCATCAGCTTTAAATACATTATTTAACCTAAAGAAATGCAGACAGCCAATAACGGATTTGCTTTATAATAAGAATGTGATAGTAATTGTTAAATGTAATGTTACTTCAATCACGTTAACGTAAACGGAACCAAATATGGTCTGTTTAGCCGTGTCCTTAATAAAGGATTCTTCATATGAATGTATAGTACATTATTCTTTAAACACTGTAAAATAGTCCTCTTTCGGGTATAAATCTCCCACATAGAACTCAACGACGAGCAATTCTGGGCCGATAAGCATTCAGTCCATTGCTGGACTCTGGGCCTTAACGGCAGTATAAGTTTATTTTTACGAGACATCTGTATGTTGTCATGCCAGGAGGACCACATATACTACGGAATCGGTACCGACCCGCAATGGAGGCGGCTGACAAGGGACCTGATCGTCGACATGCAGAAAGGCTGGGCGCTGCTCGACCGGCCCAAGAGAAAGTCGCCTAGGACCAAGTTCAAGGTAGGACATAGATCTCCAAGGAACTATGATAATCTTTTAAGTGGGCCTTCAAGGAACTGCGATGATTTTAACTATGCTACGTTATTTTTTGTTCATCTTCTGCGAGAACCTTTTGTTTGGAGGTGACATGTCGGTCTTCCGCAGTCTTGAGCTTTGTTATATGCCTTCTCCCAAGCTGCCTCACGTCCTGGAGAGGTTTGCCACGATTTAGCAGCCTCGTCAACATTTGCCGTGGTTTCCAGCGAATCGAAGAGGAAGTTGACCAGCATTTGGCGCTGGATTGTTTGATTTGGTTTTGTTGATTTCCAACACGTTGTTTGCGGGCTACTTAATGACGAGTAAGCCAATACCGTCACTGGATGTAACATCTCCCTCTCGAAAGTAGAAGAGAACACCTGACTATGGTTATCGTGTCGTCCCCCTGTTTGCAGACCTCTGATAACCCCAAAGATGATCTTACTTCGAGTTCTTGAAGATGTTCGGTCGGGAAGTCTAAGGGTACGTCCGTTGTTCGTTGTCAGATATAATCGTTTGAGGTAGCCGCAATCCGTAGGCTGGTGATGGATAGTTAAACCGATATACAATTAACATTTTCGATGCACTATAAATCAGTTAAGCAGCTGTTCCATGCTCTTGTACGAGGAAACCGAGTTTATTGCGAACGTAACCACATCTTCCTGTGCCGCTAAATTTCACGCGCCCGCTGACTTCAAGACCGAGGTCTTATGCTTACTATTTTGATAAATTTGGACAACATCACAAAAATTGTTCTGATCCCAATTTGAGTAACTATTTAGAACTCGTATTTTGGAAATCAGCAACTACGAAGGTGCCACAAACACCCAGTCCCGAGAAAAAAAAGGAAAAGACTTTTTTCTACATTGAATCTTCCGGTAATCGAGCACGGGACCTCGGAGTAGGCGACACCTTGATAACCGGTGTGTACGCCACTCCGCCACGGAGGTCGTCATAACGATATATTACTGCGTCGCCAGATATCATCCCTGATCCTGAGCGGCGCGGGCAGCGCGGACAACGTGACGCTTGCGAGCAGCGAGCACGCGGCGCAGTTCTACGCGGCGGCGCGCTGGCTCGTGCGGAGGCAGCGCGCCGCCGGGGGCTGGCCCGTGCCCGCGCGCCGCCGCGTCGCGCCCGCCGTGCCCGCCCTGCGCCCCGGCTGGTGAGCCCCACACGCACACTAGCCCCGGCCCCTGAGCCCCACACACGCACACTAGACACAGGCTCGTGCGGAGGCAGCGCGCCGCCGGGGGCTGGCCCGTGCCCGCGCGCCGCCGCGTCGCGCCCGCCGTGCCCGCCCTGCGCCCCGGCTGGTGAGCCCCACACGCACACTAGCCCCGGCCCCTGAGCCCCACACACGCACACTAGACACAGGCTCGTGCGGAGGCAGCGCGCCGCCGGGGGCTGGCCCGTGCCCGCGCGCCGCCGCGTCGCGCCCGCCGTGCCCGCCCTGCGCCCCGGCTGGTGAGCCCCACACGCACACTAGCCCCGGCCCCTGAGCCCCACACACGCACACTAGACACAGGCTCGTGCGGAGGCAGCGCGCCGCCGGGGGCTGGCCCGTGCCCGCGCGCCGCCGCGTCGCGCCCGCCGTGCCCGCCCTGCGCCCCGGCTGGTGAGCCCCACACGCACACTAGCCCCGGCCCCTGAGCCCCACACACGCACACTAGACACAGGCTCGTGCGGAGGCAGCGCGCCGCCGGGGGCTGGCCCGTGCCCGCGCGCCGCCGCGTCGCGCCCGCCGTGCCCGCCCTGCGCCCCGGCTGGTGAGCCCCACACGCACACTAGCCCCGGCCCCTGAGCCCCACACACGCACACTAGCCCCGGCTGGTGAGCCCCACACGCACACTAGCCCCGGCCCCTGAGCCCCACACACGCACACTAGTTCCGGCCCCTGAGCCCCACACGCACACTAGCCCCGGCCCCTGAGCCCCACACACGCACACGAGCCCCGGCTGGTGAGCCCCACACACGCACACTAGCCCCGGCTGGTGGGCCCCACACGCGCACACTAGCCCCGGCTGGTGGGCCCCACACGCGCACACTAGCCCCCGGTTGGTGAGCCCCACACACCAAAACTAGCCCCGTCTGGTGAGCTCTCGCACTAGCTACACTGAGTTCGACGCCGGCCCGTGGCCCCCGCTACTGCCCGCTCTGTGGTGCGCTCCAGTTGACATTTGCTCCAGTCGCCCCTCCCCTCCAAATTCATAAGCAAACGTTTTAGTTTTTCAGATATTCTTATTTAATACTGAGATTGCAAGGGTTTCACTATTATAAGTATATGTAAATGGATGACGTAGTTTTGAGTATAATTTTTACGAGAAAATTACCACACTATAAATTAATTGAGTATATAAACTCGAAAAGGCGGGACTCGAACCCCCATCTCCTCGCATGCCGGGCAGGCGCTATACCATTAAGCCACCGAGACACTGCGACACAGCGCGAATTTTTCAAGCATCTTCTTATCGCTGTAATAATTTTTCAAGTTTATATACTGATATTATAATTGCAATTAAGTTGCTAAAATATCAAATAAAGTAACTTAATTGAGGCGGCATTTTTACAAAATTGCTACCTTGTGCCTACCAAAGCCACCATGAACCCAAACTTTATAGTTGGCTATCATTATAACCTATTTTGAAAGTATAAATTTCATAAGTATAAGGCTCCATTATAAAACCTACCTACTTAACATGTAGGGGTTCCTAAGACTGTACTCGGGATCCTAACATTTACTAAATGCTTGCTATGCTAGGGATAGGTTACTACAAGGAGTGCTAAATAAAACCGACCCGTATGAATGTTTGTAAGACACTGATTTATTTGCTAAGTAAAAATATGTAAATGATATAAAGTGTCGCATCAACAAATTCCATAATTTGGGTCGCGGCACGCACACATTCATGATAAAGTTAAATGTACGATGTTAGCTCGTACATCCTGGCCCTCTAGAGAGAGCAAAATATTGATTTGTTAATACGTTATATAAGATAAAATGAAGTCTATGCTAGATGATATAAAATATTTTACATGGTACAAGGTGATTGACAATATTAATTTTGTTACAAATGGTTAAATAAAGTATTGTATTGTCCATGTTTTTATTATTTCACTCGCGTGATTCTACACCAGGGATATTAAATGACACCGAACGAGACGCGATGGGTGTCATTGGAGATGTCCCTTGATCAACACTAACACAGCTTACTGATTTACGCAGTAAGTTAAATTCACTAGGCACTGCGGTCATACTGACTGAGTTGCCGACACTTTCCACTGCACTGTGAGGAAGTGGTGCAGCAACGTGCTGCGCCCGCGCCTTCCGACATCGTCTAATCCTTGAGTAGGCTAGTATACTTGCTGCCAATAGTAGTACTGACACGATGACGTATGTTATCGTGTAGTGATGAACATCGTGAATGCTGAGGTCAGAGTAAGATTGTCCTTTCAGGTCCTCTATTTGATCTTTCAGCTGCTTCCACATGTATGTATGATTTTCTGGTACCATCATATCGTCAGATATAGTGCTGTTGATGATGTTGTTCAAAATAGATAACTCTGGGACTTTGATATTATTTTGTACCGCCATGTGATTCACGTAATTGTTGTGCGTATAAATTGATAGGTCATTGTCCTTGAGAACACAACCATGCTCTAGAGTAACAAGGCCGTTACCTGATAATGATGACACCGAAATACCAGCGGTGCAAAAAATGCGTACTCTGCATTCTTGGCAACACGAGAAGAGCCAGTCGTTCCGGGCATGCAGTTTAATCCACCTGTTAGTGCAACTTGATTGTTCGTATCTACAAGCATTACTTATATTTAATTGGCAGACTGATTGTTTCATTTTCATATCGTACATTGGTGTATCGAGCGAACATAACATTCGGTCTTCTGTGGCCCTTAAGCAAAGATGCAGGTCATCATCGGATAAGAACATAGCTGTATCTTTTCGGAGATTGAAGGCTATGTAGGGATGACTTGGAGTAATGTAATAAGATCTTTGATTTTTGTTTTGAGGAACACTTATAACCCGATCGAGTTCATAAATTTCCTTGCTTACAAGAGGTATCCTTATTTCGATGATCAAATAACTGCTAAACAATCTTGATGACACCTTTAACATTTTATAAATGTCAGCAAAGCTAGTTCGTTCAACCGGCATCGTGAGGTCACCCTGTAGTTGACTTGATATAGTAAATATTTGAAATTTTAGTTGGTCAGGTGATAATAGATGAGTATCAATGCGCCCATGTTTGATATCAGTGATAGTATTTATTAAAGTTTCTTGCATGCGTCTTAGATTCGAGATAATTATGTTAGCCACTAAGGCTGATGACGTCACATATACATCATTTTGGACAACTAACTGAACGTGATTGATTTCGTCTGATAGGTTACGGAGATGTTCCTTGACGAATTTGAACTGAGTGTTCATAATCTTCTCGTTTCGTTGAATTATGTTATACTCGGCTTCGAGCACTATAGTTTGATTTCTCATTAAGTTTTGTAGGTGTTTTTCGTTATAGGTAATTTGTTCTATATCTTTCGCGTACTTTTCAGCGAATCTTTCATCTAGAACACCAAATAGTGAATTGGCAATATAACCAATTCCGTTCACCAAGCCACGTTTCTTCCTATTTCTAAACTGATTTTGTAATAACATATTATAGTGTTGAATTTCGCTCAACTCATGCTTGAGTTGAAACATAAGCGTCCGATATTGGTTAGATAAACCTGTACACGATTTTTGAAGATGATTTATGTAAGACTCTATGTCTGATAGTCCTTGATAGTAGGCTGATAAATTGTAATAGACAACAAGTTTCCACTCGTCTCTTATGTACTGTAGGTTTGCAATTTTGTCAAAGTATAGGCCGTTGTTCTCCATCATTTGAGTAACATTATAAGGTTGTTGACTTTGTTGTACAGTCGGCGAAATTAACATTGTGAAACATAATAAGGTTGTTAATAATAAGCCTTTAAGACCCTTTTTTCGGCATTGCTTAGTCTGATGTTGATTAGCGATCTGCTGATGATCTTGCTGTGTAGAGTGTAGTTTCTGTTCTGAAGATATTTCATGAACTGGTAATATGACTAACTTAGTCACTGGCCGTTTAACTATGTTATTTTTTGTTTTTACGGAAACCACCCGAACGTAACCATCCTTTCCAGGATGTACTTCATGGACACGACCCATGAGCCATTTTCCTGGAGGTAAATTATCGTCCTTAATTAAGATAATGTCATTGATTTCGAGGTTCTTGCTTGGAGTTTTCCATTTTGAACGAGTTTGCAGATGCTGTAAATAATCTGTCGACCACCTTTTCCAAAAATGTTTTCGGTCAAAGGGAATAGCGGCCTGGAATTAAGACAGGCTTCTATTTGTTGGATCAACGTAGTAAACTCCTCGTACGTGAGTCGTTGTTCTCCAAGCGTCCTCTTCAGGTGCCGTTTGAAACTCCTGACGGTTGATTCCCAAAGGCCTCCTGCCGTTGGCCATCCTGGTGCGTTGAATGACCATTTAATATCCCACTCGGCTATGCCGTCAAAGAACTCATTATTGAAATTTGACGTTATTTCCTTATATTCTTTTTTGAGTAATCGATTGGCTCCTACAAAGTTAGTGCCGTTATCACTGTACATTTGAGAAGGAGTACCACGACGTGCACAGAAACGACGGAATGCTGCTAAGAAGGCTGGCGTGCTCAAGTCAGAGACCAGCTCTAGGTGTACAGCCTTGGTGGATAAACAAACAAAAATTGCTATGTACCCTTTATTGCACCTTATGCCTCTACCCTTACTAGCCTTTAGGTCTACATGACCTGTGAAATCAACACCAGTGTGGGTAAATGGACGTGATGGTGTAACCCGAGGATAAGGTAGGTCTGCCATAATTTGCTCTCTCTTTTCGGTGCTATATCGTCTGCATTTGACACACATTCTGATTTGTCTCTTAACCGTGTTCATACCACTAAGAATCCAGTACCTCTCCCTAATGTATGAAAGTGTAAGTCTTGGACCTCCGTGAAGAGTGGTGATGTGTCCTTGACTGATAATAAGATCGGTTAATCGACTATGATTTGATAGTATAACCGGGTGTTTAGCAGAGCTGCTTAAATCTGAAAAATTTAATCGTCCTCCCACTCTTAATATTCCGTCTTCATCTATATATGGACATAAGCTTGCTATTTTGCTCTTAGGTCGTACATGACCTTTGCTCTTTATATTAATCAAATCGTCTTCAAAATCCTGAGCTTGAGTGTACTTGATAACAATGTTATAAGCATTTTTAATTTCAGCTGGTGATAAAAGCTGACCGTGCTCCGACGGCTTACGGCGTAGTCGCGCAACGAAACGTGACACCCATGCTATTGTCCTCACTACTCGAGTAATTGAATTATTATTTTGCAATAATTCTGTAATTAATGTAGGTCGTTCGTGGCATAAGGCAGTGTTTACACTTACTTGCTTAGCCTCTAGATTTGGTATCTCATATTTTTTGTTCATACATTTTTTTGCGTTAAAGCTCAGTAGCCATTTAGGACCCTGCCACCATAATGAATGCTCTAATAAGGTTTTAACTGTTACTCCTCTTGTGGCTGAGTCAGCTGGGTTCTCTTCTGATCGTACATGATTCCACTGCGAACTTGGAATAATTTCGGTAATTTGATGGACTCTATTTGCTACAAATTGCTTCCAGCGGGTGACATCTCCATGAATCCAGCCTAAAGCCACCATGGAGTCCGTCCATGCGTATATTGATACACGATCTTTAGGTAGTGATTGAACAACTTTCTTCATCAGTTGTGATAAAAGGTGAGCTCCGCACAATTCGAGTCTTGGCAGTGACACTTGTTTGTTTAGCGGGGCCAACCTTGTTTTTGCGATAATTAAGGTAGATGTGTACTCTCCCTTACTATCGGTTGATACAATGTAAATTGAACAAGCGTATGCCTTCTCCGACGCATCGCAAAAACCGTGTAATTGAAATGCTAATATTGTATCACCGAAATATCGAGGTATAGAAAATTGATTAATATTTTTAAGTTCGTTGCGTAGTTGAAGCCATTCTTCTTGCAACTGTTGGGATAATTTATCATCCCACGCCATACCACTTGTCCATGCCTTTTGAAAAATAAATTTTGCTTTAATTGTAAGAGGAGAAAGCCAACCTATCGGGTCAAATATTTTGGAAATATTTGATAGAAGCTGTCGTTTTGTATGACTAGTTTCTATAAGGTCAATTGTGTTTTGAAAAGTAAAGTCGTCCGTAGATGGATGCCATCTTAGTCCGAGAGTTTTACGAGACTCCGAACATTTAAAATCAAAGGGAATATCGACTTGCTCGGGTGATAAATCAGAAACTAATTCTTTGGCATTGGCTGACCACTTTCTCAATTTCATCCCTGCTCCCATTAACATTTGAAGTAATTGATTTTGTAATTCCTTGGTCTGTTCAATAGTTTGATGTCCACTCAAAAGATCATCAGTGAAAAATGAGTTCTCCAATGCTGCTGCTGCTAAAGGATATTTTGAAGCTTCATCTTTGGCGATTTGTCGTAATGTTCTGATAGCTAAGAATGGAGCTGCTTTTGTTCCATACGTTACTGTTGTGAGATGATATTCGCGAAACGGTTCAGATGGTGAATCACGCCATATGATAGATTGTAAAGGTTGATCGGATTTCCTTACAAGTATTTGTCTGAACATCTTCTCTATATCCGCAGTGATCACGTATCTATGCTGTCTCCACCTTAAGATTAGATCTTGTAAGTCGACTTGTAGGTTGGGACCACATTCCATCAAATCATTCAAGCTACGGCCTGTGGTGGTCTTTGATGAGCCATTAAATACAACACGTAGCTTCGTAGTGCTAGAATCTAATTTTAGCACTCCATGATGCGGTAAGAAGCAACAAGGTCTTTCTTCACTATAAGCCTCTCGCATGTGGCCTAATTGCTCATATTCGTGAATAAACTGCTTATAACTGTCTGAAAGTGCGCTATTTTTTGCCATTCTATGCTCTAATTGCTTAAACTGTGCTATGGCTTTCGCCTTCGAAGAACCTAAGCATTCCTCAAATTTTGGCTTCATAGGAAGCGCTACCACATATCTACCGTTGTCTAAACGTGATGTAGTAGCCTGATAGAAATCTTCGCAATACTGTTCCTCTCTTGTCAAAGTGCTAGTATTTTCATGTATATCTTCTAATTCCCAGTACTTTGATATTTCTTGCAAGTTATTGATGACGACGTGACAGTTAAAAGTTTTAACATTGCCAGAGAGGATCCAGCCTAGTTTAGTCTGCTGTGCTATTGGGGCTTGTATAGGGCCTTTGATCAAGCCACTCATTATGATTTCTGAGTAAATGCTCGCGTCTAAAAGTATGTCTATTGGCTTTGATACGTTGTAATCAGGATCTGCTAAATCAATACGTTGTAGGTGAGGCCAACATTGCTTGCTAAATGTGCTATTAGGTAGGTTATTAATGACACGTGATATTACTAGTGCTTGTGTCGTAAAACTATAATCTTGATAAATTGACTGACATTCAATCGATACGACGCCCTTGCTTGACTTGGACCCGTTTCCTATGCCTGATACCGATGCATTATAACGCTGTCGCTGCAGGCCAAGCATCTGTGCTGCGTTTTCAGAGATAAGAGCTATTTGTGAGCCCTGATCAAGTAATGCTCTAAGGGTGTGGTAGGTGCCGTTAGCTGCCTTTACCCTCAATGCTAATGTGGTTAACAACACTTCCTCGTCATCGGAAGCAACGTGGTTAACGCTATGCTGTTTCTCAATACTTTTTGTTGCTAAAGTAGGTGTCAAATTTAAGTTCGTCAAGTTTGTTACTGTGTGTGTGGATTGCGTAAATGCCTCGTGTAACAAAGTATTATGTTCGTCATTACATTCCTTACACCGCTTTTCGGAATAGCATTTACCGGCATGCTTATACAAGCAATTCTGGCAAATTTTATGTTTCGCAACCAACTTAAGTTTCATTCCTGCTGACATGTTGATAAATTTGTGACATCGATATAATTCATGATCGTGTGAGCATAATGGGCAATTCGAAGTATAGGTTGGAGCTGCTTTATAAAACTTAGAAAAAGGCCTTCCTTTTTCTTGCTTGTTGGTTGACGTTTTTAAATGATGCTGATATGGAATACTACTCTTGGAAGGTGTATAATATTCCCTATCCTTCTTATGAATAGGTTCAAGGGCAATAAATTTTGCTTCTAAAAACTCCATAAATTCTTCTAATGATGGTAACTCTCTAGGCGATTTGCGCGCCTCTTTGTAGTCACTGTAGGTATTCATGTCCAACTTTTTAGCTAAAAGATGTACTAACAATGGATCCCAGGTGCTCGTATCCACTCCTAAATTATGAATGGCGTGAATACATTCGGTGCTTGTATCATACAATCGTTTCAACTCATAAGATGTTTGTTTGCTGATATTGGGCTGATTAAGAAACGTTTCGATTTGTTTTGAGAATAATAATTGTGGATTATTATACCGATGTATGAGTATATCCCATGCTGTATCGTAATTTTCCGCTGATATTGTAAGATGTTGTATGAGACGCTCAGCCTCCCCCCTAACCTTACCCTTAAGGTGTTGCATCTTTTGTGTTTTAGCTAAAATGTTGCTATGGTGTATGGTTTCCGTAAATAGGTCATAAAAGGTAGGCCACTGAGTGTATTTTCCCGTAAAGACCGGAATATCTAACATTGGAGTAGCTTGGTGAACATGAAGAGAAGAACATAATTTTTGATTTAAGATTTTCTTAATGCGCTTATATGATGATTCGTGAGTACTCAACTCTCTTTCGTAAAAAATATCACCTCCTTGTAATATGTTATCAATTTCTAAATGCATGCTATCTATGACGCTCCATCGCGTCTGTAAATTACGCAATTCATCCTCTATTTCCCACTTTTCGCTAATCTCATTCAGGTTAATGCTCTGGATAAGCCGATTTAAGGCTCGAAAATTAGTTCTTTGCTGACTTAACAGTTCAATAATTTTCCCGTCAAGCTGTATTGCCTTTTCTTCCTTCCCATAAGAAGGCCCTGCACCGTCCCTCCCGTAGGAAGAAAGCGCATCTCGAAATGCTTGATAAAAATCGAATGCTTGCTGGTAAATATTTTCAGTAAAGTACTGCTGTGTTTTATCTACAGAACCTTGTAACTCTATATTATTTTTATCAAACTCTCCCCAGATGTTATCAATTGCTTCTAGACGCGTTTGAATATACTCTGCAGTTTTTCTATGCGAAGGATCCTTTCTAAAATTAGTTTGGATTGATTTTAGTCGGTCTACAATTTCCTTTTGGCGTACAATAAGATCCTCCATTGTCAAAAACAGGAAAAAAGTGATAAAGGAACAATCTTACTTGACTGATGATGATGCGTTCGGAATCTGCTTCCGACACTAGCTGCTGGTTTGCTACTGTCTACTCCCTCCCGACTCCCGAGAGGATTAGTCCTGATAGTGACGATACTGCGACACCCGACGCTCGCCAAGTGTCTAGTGCTGATGATGTTGACTGCCTCAAGCCGTATACAGGCTCAAGAAAGTGATGAAGAGTAAACTGGTATATTCACTCCTAACTTCGTTTACGAAGTTGTAAATATGCTAGTCTTAATGTCAACGAGTTCCACAACGGCATAAAACGATCACACGCGTCACTTTTACACTGTGTATTTGATCACCGATGGGTCCCGCAATCGTATGCTCGAAGGACCAAAAAAATGTAGGGGTTCCTAAGACTGTACTCGGGATCCTAACATTTACTAAATGCTTGCTATGCTAGGGATAGGTTACTACAAGGAGTGCTAAATAAAACCGACCCGTATGAATGTTTGTAAGACACTGATTTATTTGCTAAGTAAAAATATGTAAATGATATAAAGTGTCGCATCAACAAATTCCATAATTTGGGTCGCGGCACGCACACATTCATGATAAAGTTAAATGTACGATGTTAGCTCGTACATCCTGGCCCTCTAGAGAGAGCAAAATATTGATTTGTTAATACGTTATATAAGATAAAATGAAGTCTATGCTAGATGATATAAAATATTTTACATGGTACAAGGTGATTGACAATATTAATTTTGTTACAAATGGTTAAATAAAGTATTGTATTGTCCATGTTTTTATTATTTCACTCGCGTGATTCTACACCAGGGATATTAAATGACACCGAACGAGACGCGATGGGTGTCATTGGAGATGTCCCTTGATCAACACTAACACAGCTTACTGATTTACGCAGTAAGTTAAATTCACTAGGCACTGCGGTCATACTGACTGAGTTGCCGACACTTTCCACTGCACTGTGAGGAAGTGGTGCAGCAACGTGCTGCGCCCGCGCCTTCCGACATCGTCTAATCCTTGAGTAGGCTAGTATACTTGCTGCCAATAGTAGTACTGACACGATGACGTATGTTATCGTGTAGTGATGAACATCGTGAATGCTGAGGTCAGAGTAAGATTGTCCTTTCAGGTCCTCTATTTGATCTTTCAGCTGCTTCCACATGTATGTATGATTTTCTGGTACCATCATATCGTCAGATATAGTGCTGTTGATGATGTTGTTCAAAATAGATAACTCTGGGACTTTGATATTATTTTGTACCGCCATGTGATTCACGTAATTGTTGTGCGTATAAATTGATAGGTCATTGTCCTTGAGAACACAACCATGCTCTAGAGTAACAAGGCCGTTACCTGATAATGATGACACCGAAATACCAGCGGTGCAAAAAATGCGTACTCTGCATTCTTGGCAACACGAGAAGAGCCAGTCGTTCCGGGCATGCAGTTTAATCCACCTGTTAGTGCAACTTGATTGTTCGTATCTACAAGCATTACTTATATTTAATTGGCAGACTGATTGTTTCATTTTCATATCGTACATTGGTGTATCGAGCGAACATAACATTCGGTCTTCTGTGGCCCTTAAGCAAAGATGCAGGTCATCATCGGATAAGAACATAGCTGTATCTTTTCGGAGATTGAAGGCTATGTAGGGATGACTTGGAGTAATGTAATAAGATCTTTGATTTTTGTTTTGAGGAACACTTATAACCCGATCGAGTTCATAAATTTCCTTGCTTACAAGAGGTATCCTTATTTCGATGATCAAATAACTGCTAAACAATCTTGATGACACCTTTAACATTTTATAAATGTCAGCAAAGCTAGTTCGTTCAACCGGCATCGTGAGGTCACCCTGTAGTTGACTTGATATAGTAAATATTTGAAATTTTAGTTGGTCAGGTGATAATAGATGAGTATCAATGCGCCCATGTTTGATATCAGTGATAGTATTTATTAAAGTTTCTTGCATGCGTCTTAGATTCGAGATAATTATGTTAGCCACTAAGGCTGATGACGTCACATATACATCATTTTGGACAACTAACTGAACGTGATTGATTTCGTCTGATAGGTTACGGAGATGTTCCTTGACGAATTTGAACTGAGTGTTCATAATCTTCTCGTTTCGTTGAATTATGTTATACTCGGCTTCGAGCACTATAGTTTGATTTCTCATTAAGTTTTGTAGGTGTTTTTCGTTATAGGTAATTTGTTCTATATCTTTCGCGTACTTTTCAGCGAATCTTTCATCTAGAACACCAAATAGTGAATTGGCAATATAACCAATTCCGTTCACCAAGCCACGTTTCTTCCTATTTCTAAACTGATTTTGTAATAACATATTATAGTGTTGAATTTCGCTCAACTCATGCTTGAGTTGAAACATAAGCGTCCGATATTGGTTAGATAAACCTGTACACGATTTTTGAAGATGATTTATGTAAGACTCTATGTCTGATAGTCCTTGATAGTAGGCTGATAAATTGTAATAGACAACAAGTTTCCACTCGTCTCTTATGTACTGTAGGTTTGCAATTTTGTCAAAGTATAGGCCGTTGTTCTCCATCATTTGAGTAACATTATAAGGTTGTTGACTTTGTTGTACAGTCGGCGAAATTAACATTGTGAAACATAATAAGGTTGTTAATAATAAGCCTTTAAGACCCTTTTTTCGGCATTGCTTAGTCTGATGTTGATTAGCGATCTGCTGATGATCTTGCTGTGTAGAGTGTAGTTTCTGTTCTGAAGATATTTCATGAACTGGTAATATGACTAACTTAGTCACTGGCCGTTTAACTATGTTATTTTTTGTTTTTACGGAAACCACCCGAACGTAACCATCCTTTCCAGGATGTACTTCATGGACACGACCCATGAGCCATTTTCCTGGAGGTAAATTATCGTCCTTAATTAAGATAATGTCATTGATTTCGAGGTTCTTGCTTGGAGTTTTCCATTTTGAACGAGTTTGCAGATGCTGTAAATAATCTGTCGACCACCTTTTCCAAAAATGTTTTCGGTCAAAGGGAATAGCGGCCTGGAATTAAGACAGGCTTCTATTTGTTGGATCAACGTAGTAAACTCCTCGTACGTGAGTCGTTGTTCTCCAAGCGTCCTCTTCAGGTGCCGTTTGAAACTCCTGACGGTTGATTCCCAAAGGCCTCCTGCCGTTGGCCATCCTGGTGCGTTGAATGACCATTTAATATCCCACTCGGCTATGCCGTCAAAGAACTCATTATTGAAATTTGACGTTATTTCCTTATATTCTTTTTTGAGTAATCGATTGGCTCCTACAAAGTTAGTGCCGTTATCACTGTACATTTGAGAAGGAGTACCACGACGTGCACAGAAACGACGGAATGCTGCTAAGAAGGCTGGCGTGCTCAAGTCAGAGACCAGCTCTAGGTGTACAGCCTTGGTGGATAAACAAACAAAAATTGCTATGTACCCTTTATTGCACCTTATGCCTCTACCCTTACTAGCCTTTAGGTCTACATGACCTGTGAAATCAACACCAGTGTGGGTAAATGGACGTGATGGTGTAACCCGAGGATAAGGTAGGTCTGCCATAATTTGCTCTCTCTTTTCGGTGCTATATCGTCTGCATTTGACACACATTCTGATTTGTCTCTTAACCGTGTTCATACCACTAAGAATCCAGTACCTCTCCCTAATGTATGAAAGTGTAAGTCTTGGACCTCCGTGAAGAGTGGTGATGTGTCCTTGACTGATAATAAGATCGGTTAATCGACTATGATTTGATAGTATAACCGGGTGTTTAGCAGAGCTGCTTAAATCTGAAAAATTTAATCGTCCTCCCACTCTTAATATTCCGTCTTCATCTATATATGGACATAAGCTTGCTATTTTGCTCTTAGGTCGTACATGACCTTTGCTCTTTATATTAATCAAATCGTCTTCAAAATCCTGAGCTTGAGTGTACTTGATAACAATGTTATAAGCATTTTTAATTTCAGCTGGTGATAAAAGCTGACCGTGCTCCGACGGCTTACGGCGTAGTCGCGCAACGAAACGTGACACCCATGCTATTGTCCTCACTACTCGAGTAATTGAATTATTATTTTGCAATAATTCTGTAATTAATGTAGGTCGTTCGTGGCATAAGGCAGTGTTTACACTTACTTGCTTAGCCTCTAGATTTGGTATCTCATATTTTTTGTTCATACATTTTTTTGCGTTAAAGCTCAGTAGCCATTTAGGACCCTGCCACCATAATGAATGCTCTAATAAGGTTTTAACTGTTACTCCTCTTGTGGCTGAGTCAGCTGGGTTCTCTTCTGATCGTACATGATTCCACTGCGAACTTGGAATAATTTCGGTAATTTGATGGACTCTATTTGCTACAAATTGCTTCCAGCGGGTGACATCTCCATGAATCCAGCCTAAAGCCACCATGGAGTCCGTCCATGCGTATATTGATACACGATCTTTAGGTAGTGATTGAACAACTTTCTTCATCAGTTGTGATAAAAGGTGAGCTCCGCACAATTCGAGTCTTGGCAGTGACACTTGTTTGTTTAGCGGGGCCAACCTTGTTTTTGCGATAATTAAGGTAGATGTGTACTCTCCCTTACTATCGGTTGATACAATGTAAATTGAACAAGCGTATGCCTTCTCCGACGCATCGCAAAAACCGTGTAATTGAAATGCTAATATTGTATCACCGAAATATCGAGGTATAGAAAATTGATTAATATTTTTAAGTTCGTTGCGTAGTTGAAGCCATTCTTCTTGCAACTGTTGGGATAATTTATCATCCCACGCCATACCACTTGTCCATGCCTTTTGAAAAATAAATTTTGCTTTAATTGTAAGAGGAGAAAGCCAACCTATCGGGTCAAATATTTTGGAAATATTTGATAGAAGCTGTCGTTTTGTATGACTAGTTTCTATAAGGTCAATTGTGTTTTGAAAAGTAAAGTCGTCCGTAGATGGATGCCATCTTAGTCCGAGAGTTTTACGAGACTCCGAACATTTAAAATCAAAGGGAATATCGACTTGCTCGGGTGATAAATCAGAAACTAATTCTTTGGCATTGGCTGACCACTTTCTCAATTTCATCCCTGCTCCCATTAACATTTGAAGTAATTGATTTTGTAATTCCTTGGTCTGTTCAATAGTTTGATGTCCACTCAAAAGATCATCAGTGAAAAATGAGTTCTCCAATGCTGCTGCTGCTAAAGGATATTTTGAAGCTTCATCTTTGGCGATTTGTCGTAATGTTCTGATAGCTAAGAATGGAGCTGCTTTTGTTCCATACGTTACTGTTGTGAGATGATATTCGCGAAACGGTTCAGATGGTGAATCACGCCATATGATAGATTGTAAAGGTTGATCGGATTTCCTTACAAGTATTTGTCTGAACATCTTCTCTATATCCGCAGTGATCACGTATCTATGCTGTCTCCACCTTAAGATTAGATCTTGTAAGTCGACTTGTAGGTTGGGACCACATTCCATCAAATCATTCAAGCTACGGCCTGTGGTGGTCTTTGATGAGCCATTAAATACAACACGTAGCTTCGTAGTGCTAGAATCTAATTTTAGCACTCCATGATGCGGTAAGAAGCAACAAGGTCTTTCTTCACTATAAGCCTCTCGCATGTGGCCTAATTGCTCATATTCGTGAATAAACTGCTTATAACTGTCTGAAAGTGCGCTATTTTTTGCCATTCTATGCTCTAATTGCTTAAACTGTGCTATGGCTTTCGCCTTCGAAGAACCTAAGCATTCCTCAAATTTTGGCTTCATAGGAAGCGCTACCACATATCTACCGTTGTCTAAACGTGATGTAGTAGCCTGATAGAAATCTTCGCAATACTGTTCCTCTCTTGTCAAAGTGCTAGTATTTTCATGTATATCTTCTAATTCCCAGTACTTTGATATTTCTTGCAAGTTATTGATGACGACGTGACAGTTAAAAGTTTTAACATTGCCAGAGAGGATCCAGCCTAGTTTAGTCTGCTGTGCTATTGGGGCTTGTATAGGGCCTTTGATCAAGCCACTCATTATGATTTCTGAGTAAATGCTCGCGTCTAAAAGTATGTCTATTGGCTTTGATACGTTGTAATCAGGATCTGCTAAATCAATACGTTGTAGGTGAGGCCAACATTGCTTGCTAAATGTGCTATTAGGTAGGTTATTAATGACACGTGATATTACTAGTGCTTGTGTCGTAAAACTATAATCTTGATAAATTGACTGACATTCAATCGATACGACGCCCTTGCTTGACTTGGACCCGTTTCCTATGCCTGATACCGATGCATTATAACGCTGTCGCTGCAGGCCAAGCATCTGTGCTGCGTTTTCAGAGATAAGAGCTATTTGTGAGCCCTGATCAAGTAATGCTCTAAGGGTGTGGTAGGTGCCGTTAGCTGCCTTTACCCTCAATGCTAATGTGGTTAACAACACTTCCTCGTCATCGGAAGCAACGTGGTTAACGCTATGCTGTTTCTCAATACTTTTTGTTGCTAAAGTAGGTGTCAAATTTAAGTTCGTCAAGTTTGTTACTGTGTGTGTGGATTGCGTAAATGCCTCGTGTAACAAAGTATTATGTTCGTCATTACATTCCTTACACCGCTTTTCGGAATAGCATTTACCGGCATGCTTATACAAGCAATTCTGGCAAATTTTATGTTTCGCAACCAACTTAAGTTTCATTCCTGCTGACATGTTGATAAATTTGTGACATCGATATAATTCATGATCGTGTGAGCATAATGGGCAATTCGAAGTATAGGTTGGAGCTGCTTTATAAAACTTAGAAAAAGGCCTTCCTTTTTCTTGCTTGTTGGTTGACGTTTTTAAATGATGCTGATATGGAATACTACTCTTGGAAGGTGTATAATATTCCCTATCCTTCTTATGAATAGGTTCAAGGGCAATAAATTTTGCTTCTAAAAACTCCATAAATTCTTCTAATGATGGTAACTCTCTAGGCGATTTGCGCGCCTCTTTGTAGTCACTGTAGGTATTCATGTCCAACTTTTTAGCTAAAAGATGTACTAACAATGGATCCCAGGTGCTCGTATCCACTCCTAAATTATGAATGGCGTGAATACATTCGGTGCTTGTATCATACAATCGTTTCAACTCATAAGATGTTTGTTTGCTGATATTGGGCTGATTAAGAAACGTTTCGATTTGTTTTGAGAATAATAATTGTGGATTATTATACCGATGTATGAGTATATCCCATGCTGTATCGTAATTTTCCGCTGATATTGTAAGATGTTGTATGAGACGCTCAGCCTCCCCCCTAACCTTACCCTTAAGGTGTTGCATCTTTTGTGTTTTAGCTAAAATGTTGCTATGGTGTATGGTTTCCGTAAATAGGTCATAAAAGGTAGGCCACTGAGTGTATTTTCCCGTAAAGACCGGAATATCTAACATTGGAGTAGCTTGGTGAACATGAAGAGAAGAACATAATTTTTGATTTAAGATTTTCTTAATGCGCTTATATGATGATTCGTGAGTACTCAACTCTCTTTCGTAAAAAATATCACCTCCTTGTAATATGTTATCAATTTCTAAATGCATGCTATCTATGACGCTCCATCGCGTCTGTAAATTACGCAATTCATCCTCTATTTCCCACTTTTCGCTAATCTCATTCAGGTTAATGCTCTGGATAAGCCGATTTAAGGCTCGAAAATTAGTTCTTTGCTGACTTAACAGTTCAATAATTTTCCCGTCAAGCTGTATTGCCTTTTCTTCCTTCCCATAAGAAGGCCCTGCACCGTCCCTCCCGTAGGAAGAAAGCGCATCTCGAAATGCTTGATAAAAATCGAATGCTTGCTGGTAAATATTTTCAGTAAAGTACTGCTGTGTTTTATCTACAGAACCTTGTAACTCTATATTATTTTTATCAAACTCTCCCCAGATGTTATCAATTGCTTCTAGACGCGTTTGAATATACTCTGCAGTTTTTCTATGCGAAGGATCCTTTCTAAAATTAGTTTGGATTGATTTTAGTCGGTCTACAATTTCCTTTTGGCGTACAATAAGATCCTCCATTGTCAAAAACAGGAAAAAAGTGATAAAGGAACAATCTTACTTGACTGATGATGATGCGTTCGGAATCTGCTTCCGACACTAGCTGCTGGTTTGCTACTGTCTACTCCCTCCCGACTCCCGAGAGGATTAGTCCTGATAGTGACGATACTGCGACACCCGACGCTCGCCAAGTGTCTAGTGCTGATGATGTTGACTGCCTCAAGCCGTATACAGGCTCAAGAAAGTGATGAAGAGTAAACTGGTATATTCACTCCTAACTTCGTTTACGAAGTTGTAAATATGCTAGTCTTAATGTCAACGAGTTCCACAACGGCATAAAACGATCACACGCGTCACTTTTACACTGTGTATTTGATCACCGATGGGTCCCGCAATCGTATGCTCGAAGGACCAAAAAAATGTAGGGGTTCCTAAGACTGTACTCGGGATCCTAACATTTACTAAATGCTTGCTATGCTAGGGATAGGTTACTACAAGGAGTGCTAAATAAAACCGACCCGTATGAATGTTTGTAAGACACTGATTTATTTGCTAAGTAAAAATATGTAAATGATATAAAGTGTCGCATCAACAAATTCCATAATTTGGGTCGCGGCACGCACACATTCATGATAAAGTTAAATGTACGATGTTAGCTCGTACATCCTGGCCCTCTAGAGAGAGCAAAATATTGATTTGTTAATACGTTATATAAGATAAAATGAAGTCTATGCTAGATGATATAAAATATTTTACATGGTACAAGGTGATTGACAATATTAATTTTGTTACAAATGGTTAAATAAAGTATTGTATTGTCCATGTTTTTATTATTTCACTCGCGTGATTCTACACCAGGGATATTAAATGACACCGAACGAGACGCGATGGGTGTCATTGGAGATGTCCCTTGATCAACACTAACACAGCTTACTGATTTACGCAGTAAGTTAAATTCACTAGGCACTGCGGTCATACTGACTGAGTTGCCGACACTTTCCACTGCACTGTGAGGAAGTGGTGCAGCAACGTGCTGCGCCCGCGCCTTCCGACATCGTCTAATCCTTGAGTAGGCTAGTATACTTGCTGCCAATAGTAGTACTGACACGATGACGTATGTTATCGTGTAGTGATGAACATCGTGAATGCTGAGGTCAGAGTAAGATTGTCCTTTCAGGTCCTCTATTTGATCTTTCAGCTGCTTCCACATGTATGTATGATTTTCTGGTACCATCATATCGTCAGATATAGTGCTGTTGATGATGTTGTTCAAAATAGATAACTCTGGGACTTTGATATTATTTTGTACCGCCATGTGATTCACGTAATTGTTGTGCGTATAAATTGATAGGTCATTGTCCTTGAGAACACAACCATGCTCTAGAGTAACAAGGCCGTTACCTGATAATGATGACACCGAAATACCAGCGGTGCAAAAAATGCGTACTCTGCATTCTTGGCAACACGAGAAGAGCCAGTCGTTCCGGGCATGCAGTTTAATCCACCTGTTAGTGCAACTTGATTGTTCGTATCTACAAGCATTACTTATATTTAATTGGCAGACTGATTGTTTCATTTTCATATCGTACATTGGTGTATCGAGCGAACATAACATTCGGTCTTCTGTGGCCCTTAAGCAAAGATGCAGGTCATCATCGGATAAGAACATAGCTGTATCTTTTCGGAGATTGAAGGCTATGTAGGGATGACTTGGAGTAATGTAATAAGATCTTTGATTTTTGTTTTGAGGAACACTTATAACCCGATCGAGTTCATAAATTTCCTTGCTTACAAGAGGTATCCTTATTTCGATGATCAAATAACTGCTAAACAATCTTGATGACACCTTTAACATTTTATAAATGTCAGCAAAGCTAGTTCGTTCAACCGGCATCGTGAGGTCACCCTGTAGTTGACTTGATATAGTAAATATTTGAAATTTTAGTTGGTCAGGTGATAATAGATGAGTATCAATGCGCCCATGTTTGATATCAGTGATAGTATTTATTAAAGTTTCTTGCATGCGTCTTAGATTCGAGATAATTATGTTAGCCACTAAGGCTGATGACGTCACATATACATCATTTTGGACAACTAACTGAACGTGATTGATTTCGTCTGATAGGTTACGGAGATGTTCCTTGACGAATTTGAACTGAGTGTTCATAATCTTCTCGTTTCGTTGAATTATGTTATACTCGGCTTCGAGCACTATAGTTTGATTTCTCATTAAGTTTTGTAGGTGTTTTTCGTTATAGGTAATTTGTTCTATATCTTTCGCGTACTTTTCAGCGAATCTTTCATCTAGAACACCAAATAGTGAATTGGCAATATAACCAATTCCGTTCACCAAGCCACGTTTCTTCCTATTTCTAAACTGATTTTGTAATAACATATTATAGTGTTGAATTTCGCTCAACTCATGCTTGAGTTGAAACATAAGCGTCCGATATTGGTTAGATAAACCTGTACACGATTTTTGAAGATGATTTATGTAAGACTCTATGTCTGATAGTCCTTGATAGTAGGCTGATAAATTGTAATAGACAACAAGTTTCCACTCGTCTCTTATGTACTGTAGGTTTGCAATTTTGTCAAAGTATAGGTCGTTGTTCTCCATCATTTGAGTAACATTATAAGGTTGTTGACTTTGTTGTACAGTCGGCGAAATTAACATTGTGAAACATAATAAGGTTGTTAATAATAAGCCTTTAAGACCCTTTTTTCGGCATTGCTTAGTCTGATGTTGATTAGCGATCTGCTGATGATCTTGCTGTGTAGAGTGTAGTTTCTGTTCTGAAGATATTTCATGAACTGGTAATATGACTAACTTAGTCACTGGCCGTTTAACTATGTTATTTTTTGTTTTTACGGAAACCACCCGAACGTAACCATCCTTTCCAGGATGTACTTCATGGACACGACCCATGAGCCATTTTCCTGGAGGTAAATTATCGTCCTTAATTAAGATAATGTCATTGATTTCGAGGTTCTTGCTTGGAGTTTTCCATTTTGAACGAGTTTGCAGATGCTGTAAATAATCTGTCGACCACCTTTTCCAAAAATGTTTTCGGTCAAAGGGAATAGCGGCCTGGAATTAAGACAGGCTTCTATTTGTTGGATCAACGTAGTAAACTCCTCGTACGTGAGTCGTTGTTCTCCAAGCGTCCTCTTCAGGTGCCGTTTGAAACTCCTGACGGTTGATTCCCAAAGGCCTCCTGCCGTTGGCCATCCTGGTGCGTTGAATGACCATTTAATATCCCACTCGGCTATGCCGTCAAAGAACTCATTATTGAAATTTGACGTTATTTCCTTATATTCTTTTTTGAGTAATCGATTGGCTCCTACAAAGTTAGTGCCGTTATCACTGTACATTTGAGAAGGAGTACCACGACGTGCACAGAAACGACGGAATGCTGCTAAGAAGGCTGGCGTGCTCAAGTCAGAGACCAGCTCTAGGTGTACAGCCTTGGTGGATAAACAAACAAAAATTGCTATGTACCCTTTATTGCACCTTATGCCTCTACCCTTACTAGCCTTTAGGTCTACATGACCTGTGAAATCAACACCAGTGTGGGTAAATGGACGTGATGGTGTAACCCGAGGATAAGGTAGGTCTGCCATAATTTGCTCTCTCTTTTCGGTGCTATATCGTCTGCATTTGACACACATTCTGATTTGTCTCTTAACCGTGTTCATACCACTAAGAATCCAGTACCTCTCCCTAATGTATGAAAGTGTAAGTCTTGGACCTCCGTGAAGAGTGGTGATGTGTCCTTGACTGATAATAAGATCGGTTAATCGACTATGATTTGATAGTATAACCGGGTGTTTAGCAGAGCTGCTTAAATCTGAAAAATTTAATCGTCCTCCCACTCTTAATATTCCGTCTTCATCTATATATGGACATAAGCTTGCTATTTTGCTCTTAGGTCGTACATGACCTTTGCTCTTTATATTAATCAAATCGTCTTCAAAATCCTGAGCTTGAGTGTACTTGATAACAATGTTATAAGCATTTTTAATTTCAGCTGGTGATAAAAGCTGACCGTGCTCCGACGGCTTACGGCGTAGTCGCGCAACGAAACGTGACACCCATGCTATTGTCCTCACTACTCGAGTAATTGAATTATTATTTTGCAATAATTCTGTAATTAATGTAGGTCGTTCGTGGCATAAGGCAGTGTTTACACTTACTTGCTTAGCCTCTAGATTTGGTATCTCATATTTTTTGTTCATACATTTTTTTGCGTTAAAGCTCAGTAGCCATTTAGGACCCTGCCACCATAATGAATGCTCTAATAAGGTTTTAACTGTTACTCCTCTTGTGGCTGAGTCAGCTGGGTTCTCTTCTGATCGTACATGATTCCACTGCGAACTTGGAATAATTTCGGTAATTTGATGGACTCTATTTGCTACAAATTGCTTCCAGCGGGTGACATCTCCATGAATCCAGCCTAAAGCCACCATGGAGTCCGTCCATGCGTATATTGATACACGATCTTTAGGTAGTGATTGAACAACTTTCTTCATCAGTTGTGATAAAAGGTGAGCTCCGCACAATTCGAGTCTTGGCAGTGACACTTGTTTGTTTAGCGGGGCCAACCTTGTTTTTGCGATAATTAAGGTAGATGTGTACTCTCCCTTACTATCGGTTGATACAATGTAAATTGAACAAGCGTATGCCTTCTCCGACGCATCGCAAAAACCGTGTAATTGAAATGCTAATATTGTATCACCGAAATATCGAGGTATAGAAAATTGATTAATATTTTTAAGTTCGTTGCGTAGTTGAAGCCATTCTTCTTGCAACTGTTGGGATAATTTATCATCCCACGCCATACCACTTGTCCATGCCTTTTGAAAAATAAATTTTGCTTTAATTGTAAGAGGAGAAAGCCAACCTATCGGGTCAAATATTTTGGAAATATTTGATAGAAGCTGTCGTTTTGTATGACTAGTTTCTATAAGGTCAATTGTGTTTTGAAAAGTAAAGTCGTCCGTAGATGGATGCCATCTTAGTCCGAGAGTTTTACGAGACTCCGAACATTTAAAATCAAAGGGAATATCGACTTGCTCGGGTGATAAATCAGAAACTAATTCTTTGGCATTGGCTGACCACTTTCTCAATTTCATCCCTGCTCCCATTAACATTTGAAGTAATTGATTTTGTAATTCCTTGGTCTGTTCAATAGTTTGATGTCCACTCAAAAGATCATCAGTGAAAAATGAGTTCTCCAATGCTGCTGCTGCTAAAGGATATTTTGAAGCTTCATCTTTGGCGATTTGTCGTAATGTTCTGATAGCTAAGAATGGAGCTGCTTTTGTTCCATACGTTACTGTTGTGAGATGATATTCGCGAAACGGTTCAGATGGTGAATCACGCCATATGATAGATTGTAAAGGTTGATCGGATTTCCTTACAAGTATTTGTCTGAACATCTTCTCTATATCCGCAGTGATCACGTATCTATGCTGTCTCCACCTTAAGATTAGATCTTGTAAGTCGACTTGTAGGTTGGGACCACATTCCATCAAATCATTCAAGCTACGGCCTGTGGTGGTCTTTGATGAGCCATTAAATACAACACGTAGCTTCGTAGTGCTAGAATCTAATTTTAGCACTCCATGATGCGGTAAGAAGCAACAAGGTCTTTCTTCACTATAAGCCTCTCGCATGTGGCCTAATTGCTCATATTCGTGAATAAACTGCTTATAACTGTCTGAAAGTGCGCTATTTTTTGCCATTCTATGCTCTAATTGCTTAAACTGTGCTATGGCTTTCGCCTTCGAAGAACCTAAGCATTCCTCAAATTTTGGCTTCATAGGAAGCGCTACCACATATCTACCGTTGTCTAAACGTGATGTAGTAGCCTGATAGAAATCTTCGCAATACTGTTCCTCTCTTGTCAAAGTGCTAGTATTTTCATGTATATCTTCTAATTCCCAGTACTTTGATATTTCTTGCAAGTTATTGATGACGACGTGACAGTTAAAAGTTTTAACATTGCCAGAGAGGATCCAGCCTAGTTTAGTCTGCTGTGCTATTGGGGCTTGTATAGGGCCTTTGATCAAGCCACTCATTATGATTTCTGAGTAAATGCTCGCGTCTAAAAGTATGTCTATTGGCTTTGATACGTTGTAATCAGGATCTGCTAAATCAATACGTTGTAGGTGAGGCCAACATTGCTTGCTAAATGTGCTATTAGGTAGGTTATTAATGACACGTGATATTACTAGTGCTTGTGTCGTAAAACTATAATCTTGATAAATTGACTGACATTCAATCGATACGACGCCCTTGCTTGACTTGGACCCGTTTCCTATGCCTGATACCGATGCATTATAACGCTGTCGCTGCAGGCCAAGCATCTGTGCTGCGTTTTCAGAGATAAGAGCTATTTGTGAGCCCTGATCAAGTAATGCTCTAAGGGTGTGGTAGGTGCCGTTAGCTGCCTTTACCCTCAATGCTAATGTGGTTAACAACACTTCCTCGTCATCGGAAGCAACGTGGTTAACGCTATGCTGTTTCTCAATACTTTTTGTTGCTAAAGTAGGTGTCAAATTTAAGTTCGTCAAGTTTGTTACTGTGTGTGTGGATTGCGTAAATGCCTCGTGTAACAAAGTATTATGTTCGTCATTACATTCCTTACACCGCTTTTCGGAATAGCATTTACCGGCATGCTTATACAAGCAATTCTGGCAAATTTTATGTTTCGCAACCAACTTAAGTTTCATTCCTGCTGACATGTTGATAAATTTGTGACATCGATATAATTCATGATCGTGTGAGCATAATGGGCAATTCGAAGTATAGGTTGGAGCTGCTTTATAAAACTTAGAAAAAGGCCTTCCTTTTTCTTGCTTGTTGGTTGACGTTTTTAAATGATGCTGATATGGAATACTACTCTTGGAAGGTGTATAATATTCCCTATCCTTCTTATGAATAGGTTCAAGGGCAATAAATTTTGCTTCTAAAAACTCCATAAATTCTTCTAATGATGGTAACTCTCTAGGCGATTTGCGCGCCTCTTTGTAGTCACTGTAGGTATTCATGTCCAACTTTTTAGCTAAAAGATGTACTAACAATGGATCCCAGGTGCTCGTATCCACTCCTAAATTATGAATGGCGTGAATACATTCGGTGCTTGTATCATACAATCGTTTCAACTCATAAGATGTTTGTTTGCTGATATTGGGCTGATTAAGAAACGTTTCGATTTGTTTTGAGAATAATAATTGTGGATTATTATACCGATGTATGAGTATATCCCATGCTGTATCGTAATTTTCCGCTGATATTGTAAGATGTTGTATGAGACGCTCAGCCTCCCCCCTAACCTTACCCTTAAGGTGTTGCATCTTTTGTGTTTTAGCTAAAATGTTGCTATGGTGTATGGTTTCCGTAAATAGGTCATAAAAGGTAGGCCACTGAGTGTATTTTCCCGTAAAGACCGGAATATCTAACATTGGAGTAGCTTGGTGAACATGAAGAGAAGAACATAATTTTTGATTTAAGATTTTCTTAATGCGCTTATATGATGATTCGTGAGTACTCAACTCTCTTTCGTAAAAAATATCACCTCCTTGTAATATGTTATCAATTTCTAAATGCATGCTATCTATGACGCTCCATCGCGTCTGTAAATTACGCAATTCATCCTCTATTTCCCACTTTTCGCTAATCTCATTCAGGTTAATGCTCTGGATAAGCCGATTTAAGGCTCGAAAATTAGTTCTTTGCTGACTTAACAGTTCAATAATTTTCCCGTCAAGCTGTATTGCCTTTTCTTCCTTCCCATAAGAAGGCCCTGCACCGTCCCTCCCGTAGGAAGAAAGCGCATCTCGAAATGCTTGATAAAAATCGAATGCTTGCTGGTAAATATTTTCAGTAAAGTACTGCTGTGTTTTATCTACAGAACCTTGTAACTCTATATTATTTTTATCAAACTCTCCCCAGATGTTATCAATTGCTTCTAGACGCGTTTGAATATACTCTGCAGTTTTTCTATGCGAAGGATCCTTTCTAAAATTAGTTTGGATTGATTTTAGTCGGTCTACAATTTCCTTTTGGCGTACAATAAGATCCTCCATTGTCAAAAACAGGAAAAAAGTGATAAAGGAACAATCTTACTTGACTGATGATGATGCGTTCGGAATCTGCTTCCGACACTAGCTGCTGGTTTGCTACTGTCTACTCCCTCCCGACTCCCGAGAGGATTAGTCCTGATAGTGACGATACTGCGACACCCGACGCTCGCCAAGTGTCTAGTGCTGATGATGTTGACTGCCTCAAGCCGTATACAGGCTCAAGAAAGTGATGAAGAGTAAACTGGTATATTCACTCCTAACTTCGTTTACGAAGTTGTAAATATGCTAGTCTTAATGTCAACGAGTTCCACAACGGCATAAAACGATCACACGCGTCACTTTTACACTGTGTATTTGATCACCGATGGGTCCCGCAATCGTATGCTCGAAGGACCAAAAAAATGTAGGGGTTCCTAAGACTGTACTCGGGATCCTAACATTTACTAAATGCTTGCTATGCTAGGGATAGGTTACTACAAGGAGTGCTAAATAAAACCGACCCGTATGAATGTTTGTAAGACACTGATTTATTTGCTAAGTAAAAATATGTAAATGATATAAAGTGTCGCATCAACAAATTCCATAATTTGGGTCGCGGCACGCACACATTCATGATAAAGTTAAATGTACGATGTTAGCTCGTACATCCTGGCCCTCTAGAGAGAGCAAAATATTGATTTGTTAATACGTTATATAAGATAAAATGAAGTCTATGCTAGATGATATAAAATATTTTACATGGTACAAGGTGATTGACAATATTAATTTTGTTACAAATGGTTAAATAAAGTATTGTATTGTCCATGTTTTTATTATTTCACTCGCGTGATTCTACACCAGGGATATTAAATGACACCGAACGAGACGCGATGGGTGTCATTGGAGATGTCCCTTGATCAACACTAACACAGCTTACTGATTTACGCAGTAAGTTAAATTCACTAGGCACTGCGGTCATACTGACTGAGTTGCCGACACTTTCCACTGCACTGTGAGGAAGTGGTGCAGCAACGTGCTGCGCCCGCGCCTTCCGACATCGTCTAATCCTTGAGTAGGCTAGTATACTTGCTGCCAATAGTAGTACTGACACGATGACGTATGTTATCGTGTAGTGATGAACATCGTGAATGCTGAGGTCAGAGTAAGATTGTCCTTTCAGGTCCTCTATTTGATCTTTCAGCTGCTTCCACATGTATGTATGATTTTCTGGTACCATCATATCGTCAGATATAGTGCTGTTGATGATGTTGTTCAAAATAGATAACTCTGGGACTTTGATATTATTTTGTACCGCCATGTGATTCACGTAATTGTTGTGCGTATAAATTGATAGGTCATTGTCCTTGAGAACACAACCATGCTCTAGAGTAACAAGGCCGTTACCTGATAATGATGACACCGAAATACCAGCGGTGCAAAAAATGCGTACTCTGCATTCTTGGCAACACGAGAAGAGCCAGTCGTTCCGGGCATGCAGTTTAATCCACCTGTTAGTGCAACTTGATTGTTCGTATCTACAAGCATTACTTATATTTAATTGGCAGACTGATTGTTTCATTTTCATATCGTACATTGGTGTATCGAGCGAACATAACATTCGGTCTTCTGTGGCCCTTAAGCAAAGATGCAGGTCATCATCGGATAAGAACATAGCTGTATCTTTTCGGAGATTGAAGGCTATGTAGGGATGACTTGGAGTAATGTAATAAGATCTTTGATTTTTGTTTTGAGGAACACTTATAACCCGATCGAGTTCATAAATTTCCTTGCTTACAAGAGGTATCCTTATTTCGATGATCAAATAACTGCTAAACAATCTTGATGACACCTTTAACATTTTATAAATGTCAGCAAAGCTAGTTCGTTCAACCGGCATCGTGAGGTCACCCTGTAGTTGACTTGATATAGTAAATATTTGAAATTTTAGTTGGTCAGGTGATAATAGATGAGTATCAATGCGCCCATGTTTGATATCAGTGATAGTATTTATTAAAGTTTCTTGCATGCGTCTTAGATTCGAGATAATTATGTTAGCCACTAAGGCTGATGACGTCACATATACATCATTTTGGACAACTAACTGAACGTGATTGATTTCGTCTGATAGGTTACGGAGATGTTCCTTGACGAATTTGAACTGAGTGTTCATAATCTTCTCGTTTCGTTGAATTATGTTATACTCGGCTTCGAGCACTATAGTTTGATTTCTCATTAAGTTTTGTAGGTGTTTTTCGTTATAGGTAATTTGTTCTATATCTTTCGCGTACTTTTCAGCGAATCTTTCATCTAGAACACCAAATAGTGAATTGGCAATATAACCAATTCCGTTCACCAAGCCACGTTTCTTCCTATTTCTAAACTGATTTTGTAATAACATATTATAGTGTTGAATTTCGCTCAACTCATGCTTGAGTTGAAACATAAGCGTCCGATATTGGTTAGATAAACCTGTACACGATTTTTGAAGATGATTTATGTAAGACTCTATGTCTGATAGTCCTTGATAGTAGGCTGATAAATTGTAATAGACAACAAGTTTCCACTCGTCTCTTATGTACTGTAGGTTTGCAATTTTGTCAAAGTATAGGCCGTTGTTCTCCATCATTTGAGTAACATTATAAGGTTGTTGACTTTGTTGTACAGTCGGCGAAATTAACATTGTGAAACATAATAAGGTTGTTAATAATAAGCCTTTAAGACCCTTTTTTCGGCATTGCTTAGTCTGATGTTGATTAGCGATCTGCTGATGATCTTGCTGTGTAGAGTGTAGTTTCTGTTCTGAAGATATTTCATGAACTGGTAATATGACTAACTTAGTCACTGGCCGTTTAACTATGTTATTTTTTGTTTTTACGGAAACCACCCGAACGTAACCATCCTTTCCAGGATGTACTTCATGGACACGACCCATGAGCCATTTTCCTGGAGGTAAATTATCGTCCTTAATTAAGATAATGTCATTGATTTCGAGGTTCTTGCTTGGAGTTTTCCATTTTGAACGAGTTTGCAGATGCTGTAAATAATCTGTCGACCACCTTTTCCAAAAATGTTTTCGGTCAAAGGGAATAGCGGCCTGGAATTAAGACAGGCTTCTATTTGTTGGATCAACGTAGTAAACTCCTCGTACGTGAGTCGTTGTTCTCCAAGCGTCCTCTTCAGGTGCCGTTTGAAACTCCTGACGGTTGATTCCCAAAGGCCTCCTGCCGTTGGCCATCCTGGTGCGTTGAATGACCATTTAATATCCCACTCGGCTATGCCGTCAAAGAACTCATTATTGAAATTTGACGTTATTTCCTTATATTCTTTTTTGAGTAATCGATTGGCTCCTACAAAGTTAGTGCCGTTATCACTGTACATTTGAGAAGGAGTACCACGACGTGCACAGAAACGACGGAATGCTGCTAAGAAGGCTGGCGTGCTCAAGTCAGAGACCAGCTCTAGGTGTACAGCCTTGGTGGATAAACAAACAAAAATTGCTATGTACCCTTTATTGCACCTTATGCCTCTACCCTTACTAGCCTTTAGGTCTACATGACCTGTGAAATCAACACCAGTGTGGGTAAATGGACGTGATGGTGTAACCCGAGGATAAGGTAGGTCTGCCATAATTTGCTCTCTCTTTTCGGTGCTATATCGTCTGCATTTGACACACATTCTGATTTGTCTCTTAACCGTGTTCATACCACTAAGAATCCAGTACCTCTCCCTAATGTATGAAAGTGTAAGTCTTGGACCTCCGTGAAGAGTGGTGATGTGTCCTTGACTGATAATAAGATCGGTTAATCGACTATGATTTGATAGTATAACCGGGTGTTTAGCAGAGCTGCTTAAATCTGAAAAATTTAATCGTCCTCCCACTCTTAATATTCCGTCTTCATCTATATATGGACATAAGCTTGCTATTTTGCTCTTAGGTCGTACATGACCTTTGCTCTTTATATTAATCAAATCGTCTTCAAAATCCTGAGCTTGAGTGTACTTGATAACAATGTTATAAGCATTTTTAATTTCAGCTGGTGATAAAAGCTGACCGTGCTCCGACGGCTTACGGCGTAGTCGCGCAACGAAACGTGACACCCATGCTATTGTCCTCACTACTCGAGTAATTGAATTATTATTTTGCAATAATTCTGTAATTAATGTAGGTCGTTCGTGGCATAAGGCAGTGTTTACACTTACTTGCTTAGCCTCTAGATTTGGTATCTCATATTTTTTGTTCATACATTTTTTTGCGTTAAAGCTCAGTAGCCATTTAGGACCCTGCCACCATAATGAATGCTCTAATAAGGTTTTAACTGTTACTCCTCTTGTGGCTGAGTCAGCTGGGTTCTCTTCTGATCGTACATGATTCCACTGCGAACTTGGAATAATTTCGGTAATTTGATGGACTCTATTTGCTACAAATTGCTTCCAGCGGGTGACATCTCCATGAATCCAGCCTAAAGCCACCATGGAGTCCGTCCATGCGTATATTGATACACGATCTTTAGGTAGTGATTGAACAACTTTCTTCATCAGTTGTGATAAAAGGTGAGCTCCGCACAATTCGAGTCTTGGCAGTGACACTTGTTTGTTTAGCGGGGCCAACCTTGTTTTTGCGATAATTAAGGTAGATGTGTACTCTCCCTTACTATCGGTTGATACAATGTAAATTGAACAAGCGTATGCCTTCTCCGACGCATCGCAAAAACCGTGTAATTGAAATGCTAATATTGTATCACCGAAATATCGAGGTATAGAAAATTGATTAATATTTTTAAGTTCGTTGCGTAGTTGAAGCCATTCTTCTTGCAACTGTTGGGATAATTTATCATCCCACGCCATACCACTTGTCCATGCCTTTTGAAAAATAAATTTTGCTTTAATTGTAAGAGGAGAAAGCCAACCTATCGGGTCAAATATTTTGGAAATATTTGATAGAAGCTGTCGTTTTGTATGACTAGTTTCTATAAGGTCAATTGTGTTTTGAAAAGTAAAGTCGTCCGTAGATGGATGCCATCTTAGTCCGAGAGTTTTACGAGACTCCGAACATTTAAAATCAAAGGGAATATCGACTTGCTCGGGTGATAAATCAGAAACTAATTCTTTGGCATTGGCTGACCACTTTCTCAATTTCATCCCTGCTCCCATTAACATTTGAAGTAATTGATTTTGTAATTCCTTGGTCTGTTCAATAGTTTGATGTCCACTCAAAAGATCATCAGTGAAAAATGAGTTCTCCAATGCTGCTGCTGCTAAAGGATATTTTGAAGCTTCATCTTTGGCGATTTGTCGTAATGTTCTGATAGCTAAGAATGGAGCTGCTTTTGTTCCATACGTTACTGTTGTGAGATGATATTCGCGAAACGGTTCAGATGGTGAATCACGCCATATGATAGATTGTAAAGGTTGATCGGATTTCCTTACAAGTATTTGTCTGAACATCTTCTCTATATCCGCAGTGATCACGTATCTATGCTGTCTCCACCTTAAGATTAGATCTTGTAAGTCGACTTGTAGGTTGGGACCACATTCCATCAAATCATTCAAGCTACGGCCTGTGGTGGTCTTTGATGAGCCATTAAATACAACACGTAGCTTCGTAGTGCTAGAATCTAATTTTAGCACTCCATGATGCGGTAAGAAGCAACAAGGTCTTTCTTCACTATAAGCCTCTCGCATGTGGCCTAATTGCTCATATTCGTGAATAAACTGCTTATAACTGTCTGAAAGTGCGCTATTTTTTGCCATTCTATGCTCTAATTGCTTAAACTGTGCTATGGCTTTCGCCTTCGAAGAACCTAAGCATTCCTCAAATTTTGGCTTCATAGGAAGCGCTACCACATATCTACCGTTGTCTAAACGTGATGTAGTAGCCTGATAGAAATCTTCGCAATACTGTTCCTCTCTTGTCAAAGTGCTAGTATTTTCATGTATATCTTCTAATTCCCAGTACTTTGATATTTCTTGCAAGTTATTGATGACGACGTGACAGTTAAAAGTTTTAACATTGCCAGAGAGGATCCAGCCTAGTTTAGTCTGCTGTGCTATTGGGGCTTGTATAGGGCCTTTGATCAAGCCACTCATTATGATTTCTGAGTAAATGCTCGCGTCTAAAAGTATGTCTATTGGCTTTGATACGTTGTAATCAGGATCTGCTAAATCAATACGTTGTAGGTGAGGCCAACATTGCTTGCTAAATGTGCTATTAGGTAGGTTATTAATGACACGTGATATTACTAGTGCTTGTGTCGTAAAACTATAATCTTGATAAATTGACTGACATTCAATCGATACGACGCCCTTGCTTGACTTGGACCCGTTTCCTATGCCTGATACCGATGCATTATAACGCTGTCGCTGCAGGCCAAGCATCTGTGCTGCGTTTTCAGAGATAAGAGCTATTTGTGAGCCCTGATCAAGTAATGCTCTAAGGGTGTGGTAGGTGCCGTTAGCTGCCTTTACCCTCAATGCTAATGTGGTTAACAACACTTCCTCGTCATCGGAAGCAACGTGGTTAACGCTATGCTGTTTCTCAATACTTTTTGTTGCTAAAGTAGGTGTCAAATTTAAGTTCGTCAAGTTTGTTACTGTGTGTGTGGATTGCGTAAATGCCTCGTGTAACAAAGTATTATGTTCGTCATTACATTCCTTACACCGCTTTTCGGAATAGCATTTACCGGCATGCTTATACAAGCAATTCTGGCAAATTTTATGTTTCGCAACCAACTTAAGTTTCATTCCTGCTGACATGTTGATAAATTTGTGACATCGATATAATTCATGATCGTGTGAGCATAATGGGCAATTCGAAGTATAGGTTGGAGCTGCTTTATAAAACTTAGAAAAAGGCCTTCCTTTTTCTTGCTTGTTGGTTGACGTTTTTAAATGATGCTGATATGGAATACTACTCTTGGAAGGTGTATAATATTCCCTATCCTTCTTATGAATAGGTTCAAGGGCAATAAATTTTGCTTCTAAAAACTCCATAAATTCTTCTAATGATGGTAACTCTCTAGGCGATTTGCGCGCCTCTTTGTAGTCACTGTAGGTATTCATGTCCAACTTTTTAGCTAAAAGATGTACTAACAATGGATCCCAGGTGCTCGTATCCACTCCTAAATTATGAATGGCGTGAATACATTCGGTGCTTGTATCATACAATCGTTTCAACTCATAAGATGTTTGTTTGCTGATATTGGGCTGATTAAGAAACGTTTCGATTTGTTTTGAGAATAATAATTGTGGATTATTATACCGATGTATGAGTATATCCCATGCTGTATCGTAATTTTCCGCTGATATTGTAAGATGTTGTATGAGACGCTCAGCCTCCCCCCTAACCTTACCCTTAAGGTGTTGCATCTTTTGTGTTTTAGCTAAAATGTTGCTATGGTGTATGGTTTCCGTAAATAGGTCATAAAAGGTAGGCCACTGAGTGTATTTTCCCGTAAAGACCGGAATATCTAACATTGGAGTAGCTTGGTGAACATGAAGAGAAGAACATAATTTTTGATTTAAGATTTTCTTAATGCGCTTATATGATGATTCGTGAGTACTCAACTCTCTTTCGTAAAAAATATCACCTCCTTGTAATATGTTATCAATTTCTAAATGCATGCTATCTATGACGCTCCATCGCGTCTGTAAATTACGCAATTCATCCTCTATTTCCCACTTTTCGCTAATCTCATTCAGGTTAATGCTCTGGATAAGCCGATTTAAGGCTCGAAAATTAGTTCTTTGCTGACTTAACAGTTCAATAATTTTCCCGTCAAGCTGTATTGCCTTTTCTTCCTTCCCATAAGAAGGCCCTGCACCGTCCCTCCCGTAGGAAGAAAGCGCATCTCGAAATGCTTGATAAAAATCGAATGCTTGCTGGTAAATATTTTCAGTAAAGTACTGCTGTGTTTTATCTACAGAACCTTGTAACTCTATATTATTTTTATCAAACTCTCCCCAGATGTTATCAATTGCTTCTAGACGCGTTTGAATATACTCTGCAGTTTTTCTATGCGAAGGATCCTTTCTAAAATTAGTTTGGATTGATTTTAGTCGGTCTACAATTTCCTTTTGGCGTACAATAAGATCCTCCATTGTCAAAAACAGGAAAAAAGTGATAAAGGAACAATCTTACTTGACTGATGATGATGCGTTCGGAATCTGCTTCCGACACTAGCTGCTGGTTTGCTACTGTCTACTCCCTCCCGACTCCCGAGAGGATTAGTCCTGATAGTGACGATACTGCGACACCCGACGCTCGCCAAGTGTCTAGTGCTGATGATGTTGACTGCCTCAAGCCGTATACAGGCTCAAGAAAGTGATGAAGAGTAAACTGGTATATTCACTCCTAACTTCGTTTACGAAGTTGTAAATATGCTAGTCTTAATGTCAACGAGTTCCACAACGGCATAAAACGATCACACGCGTCACTTTTACACTGTGTATTTGATCACCGATGGGTCCCGCAATCGTATGCTCGAAGGACCAAAAAAATGTAGGGGTTCCTAAGACTGTACTCGGGATCCTAACATTTACTAAATGCTTGCTATGCTAGGGATAGGTTACTACAAGGAGTGCTAAATAAAACCGACCCGTATGAATGTTTGTAAGACACTGATTTATTTGCTAAGTAAAAATATGTAAATGATATAAAGTGTCGCATCAACAAATTCCATAATTTGGGTCGCGGCACGCACACATTCATGATAAAGTTAAATGTACGATGTTAGCTCGTACATCCTGGCCCTCTAGAGAGAGCAAAATATTGATTTGTTAATACGTTATATAAGATAAAATGAAGTCTATGCTAGATGATATAAAATATTTTACATGGTACAAGGTGATTGACAATATTAATTTTGTTACAAATGGTTAAATAAAGTATTGTATTGTCCATGTTTTTATTATTTCACTCGCGTGATTCTACACCAGGGATATTAAATGACACCGAACGAGACGCGATGGGTGTCATTGGAGATGTCCCTTGATCAACACTAACACAGCTTACTGATTTACGCAGTAAGTTAAATTCACTAGGCACTGCGGTCATACTGACTGAGTTGCCGACACTTTCCACTGCACTGTGAGGAAGTGGTGCAGCAACGTGCTGCGCCCGCGCCTTCCGACATCGTCTAATCCTTGAGTAGGCTAGTATACTTGCTGCCAATAGTAGTACTGACACGATGACGTATGTTATCGTGTAGTGATGAACATCGTGAATGCTGAGGTCAGAGTAAGATTGTCCTTTCAGGTCCTCTATTTGATCTTTCAGCTGCTTCCACATGTATGTATGATTTTCTGGTACCATCATATCGTCAGATATAGTGCTGTTGATGATGTTGTTCAAAATAGATAACTCTGGGACTTTGATATTATTTTGTACCGCCATGTGATTCACGTAATTGTTGTGCGTATAAATTGATAGGTCATTGTCCTTGAGAACACAACCATGCTCTAGAGTAACAAGGCCGTTACCTGATAATGATGACACCGAAATACCAGCGGTGCAAAAAATGCGTACTCTGCATTCTTGGCAACACGAGAAGAGCCAGTCGTTCCGGGCATGCAGTTTAATCCACCTGTTAGTGCAACTTGATTGTTCGTATCTACAAGCATTACTTATATTTAATTGGCAGACTGATTGTTTCATTTTCATATCGTACATTGGTGTATCGAGCGAACATAACATTCGGTCTTCTGTGGCCCTTAAGCAAAGATGCAGGTCATCATCGGATAAGAACATAGCTGTATCTTTTCGGAGATTGAAGGCTATGTAGGGATGACTTGGAGTAATGTAATAAGATCTTTGATTTTTGTTTTGAGGAACACTTATAACCCGATCGAGTTCATAAATTTCCTTGCTTACAAGAGGTATCCTTATTTCGATGATCAAATAACTGCTAAACAATCTTGATGACACCTTTAACATTTTATAAATGTCAGCAAAGCTAGTTCGTTCAACCGGCATCGTGAGGTCACCCTGTAGTTGACTTGATATAGTAAATATTTGAAATTTTAGTTGGTCAGGTGATAATAGATGAGTATCAATGCGCCCATGTTTGATATCAGTGATAGTATTTATTAAAGTTTCTTGCATGCGTCTTAGATTCGAGATAATTATGTTAGCCACTAAGGCTGATGACGTCACATATACATCATTTTGGACAACTAACTGAACGTGATTGATTTCGTCTGATAGGTTACGGAGATGTTCCTTGACGAATTTGAACTGAGTGTTCATAATCTTCTCGTTTCGTTGAATTATGTTATACTCGGCTTCGAGCACTATAGTTTGATTTCTCATTAAGTTTTGTAGGTGTTTTTCGTTATAGGTAATTTGTTCTATATCTTTCGCGTACTTTTCAGCGAATCTTTCATCTAGAACACCAAATAGTGAATTGGCAATATAACCAATTCCGTTCACCAAGCCACGTTTCTTCCTATTTCTAAACTGATTTTGTAATAACATATTATAGTGTTGAATTTCGCTCAACTCATGCTTGAGTTGAAACATAAGCGTCCGATATTGGTTAGATAAACCTGTACACGATTTTTGAAGATGATTTATGTAAGACTCTATGTCTGATAGTCCTTGATAGTAGGCTGATAAATTGTAATAGACAACAAGTTTCCACTCGTCTCTTATGTACTGTAGGTTTGCAATTTTGTCAAAGTATAGGCCGTTGTTCTCCATCATTTGAGTAACATTATAAGGTTGTTGACTTTGTTGTACAGTCGGCGAAATTAACATTGTGAAACATAATAAGGTTGTTAATAATAAGCCTTTAAGACCCTTTTTTCGGCATTGCTTAGTCTGATGTTGATTAGCGATCTGCTGATGATCTTGCTGTGTAGAGTGTAGTTTCTGTTCTGAAGATATTTCATGAACTGGTAATATGACTAACTTAGTCACTGGCCGTTTAACTATGTTATTTTTTGTTTTTACGGAAACCACCCGAACGTAACCATCCTTTCCAGGATGTACTTCATGGACACGACCCATGAGCCATTTTCCTGGAGGTAAATTATCGTCCTTAATTAAGATAATGTCATTGATTTCGAGGTTCTTGCTTGGAGTTTTCCATTTTGAACGAGTTTGCAGATGCTGTAAATAATCTGTCGACCACCTTTTCCAAAAATGTTTTCGGTCAAAGGGAATAGCGGCCTGGAATTAAGACAGGCTTCTATTTGTTGGATCAACGTAGTAAACTCCTCGTACGTGAGTCGTTGTTCTCCAAGCGTCCTCTTCAGGTGCCGTTTGAAACTCCTGACGGTTGATTCCCAAAGGCCTCCTGCCGTTGGCCATCCTGGTGCGTTGAATGACCATTTAATATCCCACTCGGCTATGCCGTCAAAGAACTCATTATTGAAATTTGACGTTATTTCCTTATATTCTTTTTTGAGTAATCGATTGGCTCCTACAAAGTTAGTGCCGTTATCACTGTACATTTGAGAAGGAGTACCACGACGTGCACAGAAACGACGGAATGCTGCTAAGAAGGCTGGCGTGCTCAAGTCAGAGACCAGCTCTAGGTGTACAGCCTTGGTGGATAAACAAACAAAAATTGCTATGTACCCTTTATTGCACCTTATGCCTCTACCCTTACTAGCCTTTAGGTCTACATGACCTGTGAAATCAACACCAGTGTGGGTAAATGGACGTGATGGTGTAACCCGAGGATAAGGTAGGTCTGCCATAATTTGCTCTCTCTTTTCGGTGCTATATCGTCTGCATTTGACACACATTCTGATTTGTCTCTTAACCGTGTTCATACCACTAAGAATCCAGTACCTCTCCCTAATGTATGAAAGTGTAAGTCTTGGACCTCCGTGAAGAGTGGTGATGTGTCCTTGACTGATAATAAGATCGGTTAATCGACTATGATTTGATAGTATAACCGGGTGTTTAGCAGAGCTGCTTAAATCTGAAAAATTTAATCGTCCTCCCACTCTTAATATTCCGTCTTCATCTATATATGGACATAAGCTTGCTATTTTGCTCTTAGGTCGTACATGACCTTTGCTCTTTATATTAATCAAATCGTCTTCAAAATCCTGAGCTTGAGTGTACTTGATAACAATGTTATAAGCATTTTTAATTTCAGCTAGTGATAAAAGCTGACCGTGCTCCGACGGCTTACGGCGTAGTCGCGCAACGAAACGTGACACCCATGCTATTGTCCTCACTACTCGAGTAATTGAATTATTATTTTGCAATAATTCTGTAATTAATGTAGGTCGTTCGTGGCATAAGGCAGTGTTTACACTTACTTGCTTAGCCTCTAGATTTGGTATCTCATATTTTTTGTTCATACATTTTTTTGCGTTAAAGCTCAGTAGCCATTTAGGACCCTGCCACCATAATGAATGCTCTAATAAGGTTTTAACTGTTACTCCTCTTGTGGCTGAGTCAGCTGGGTTCTCTTCTGATCGTACATGATTCCACTGCGAACTTGGAATAATTTCGGTAATTTGATGGACTCTATTTGCTACAAATTGCTTCCAGCGGGTGACATCTCCATGAATCCAGCCTAAAGCCACCATGGAGTCCGTCCATGCGTATATTGATACACGATCTTTAGGTAGTGATTGAACAACTTTCTTCATCAGTTGTGATAAAAGGTGAGCTCCGCACAATTCGAGTCTTGGCAGTGACACTTGTTTGTTTAGCGGGGCCAACCTTGTTTTTGCGATAATTAAGGTAGATGTGTACTCTCCCTTACTATCGGTTGATACAATGTAAATTGAACAAGCGTATGCCTTCTCCGACGCATCGCAAAAACCGTGTAATTGAAATGCTAATATTGTATCACCGAAATATCGAGGTATAGAAAATTGATTAATATTTTTAAGTTCGTTGCGTAGTTGAAGCCATTCTTCTTGCAACTGTTGGGATAATTTATCATCCCACGCCATACCACTTGTCCATGCCTTTTGAAAAATAAATTTTGCTTTAATTGTAAGAGGAGAAAGCCAACCTATCGGGTCAAATATTTTGGAAATATTTGATAGAAGCTGTCGTTTTGTATGACTAGTTTCTATAAGGTCAATTGTGTTTTGAAAAGTAAAGTCGTCCGTAGATGGATGCCATCTTAGTCCGAGAGTTTTACGAGACTCCGAACATTTAAAATCAAAGGGAATATCGACTTGCTCGGGTGATAAATCAGAAACTAATTCTTTGGCATTGGCTGACCACTTTCTCAATTTCATCCCTGCTCCCATTAACATTTGAAGTAATTGATTTTGTAATTCCTTGGTCTGTTCAATAGTTTGATGTCCACTCAAAAGATCATCAGTGAAAAATGAGTTCTCCAATGCTGCTGCTGCTAAAGGATATTTTGAAGCTTCATCTTTGGCGATTTGTCGTAATGTTCTGATAGCTAAGAATGGAGCTGCTTTTGTTCCATACGTTACTGTTGTGAGATGATATTCGCGAAACGGTTCAGATGGTGAATCACGCCATATGATAGATTGTAAAGGTTGATCGGATTTCCTTACAAGTATTTGTCTGAACATCTTCTCTATATCCGCAGTGATCACGTATCTATGCTGTCTCCACCTTAAGATTAGATCTTGTAAGTCGACTTGTAGGTTGGGACCACATTCCATCAAATCATTCAAGCTACGGCCTGTGGTGGTCTTTGATGAGCCATTAAATACAACACGTAGCTTCGTAGTGCTAGAATCTAATTTTAGCACTCCATGATGCGGTAAGAAGCAACAAGGTCTTTCTTCACTATAAGCCTCTCGCATGTGGCCTAATTGCTCATATTCGTGAATAAACTGCTTATAACTGTCTGAAAGTGCGCTATTTTTTGCCATTCTATGCTCTAATTGCTTAAACTGTGCTATGGCTTTCGCCTTCGAAGAACCTAAGCATTCCTCAAATTTTGGCTTCATAGGAAGCGCTACCACATATCTACCGTTGTCTAAACGTGATGTAGTAGCCTGATAGAAATCTTCGCAATACTGTTCCTCTCTTGTCAAAGTGCTAGTATTTTCATGTATATCTTCTAATTCCCAGTACTTTGATATTTCTTGCAAGTTATTGATGACGACGTGACAGTTAAAAGTTTTAACATTGCCAGAGAGGATCCAGCCTAGTTTAGTCTGCTGTGCTATTGGGGCTTGTATAGGGCCTTTGATCAAGCCACTCATTATGATTTCTGAGTAAATGCTCGCGTCTAAAAGTATGTCTATTGGCTTTGATACGTTGTAATCAGGATCTGCTAAATCAATACGTTGTAGGTGAGGCCAACATTGCTTGCTAAATGTGCTATTAGGTAGGTTATTAATGACACGTGATATTACTAGTGCTTGTGTCGTAAAACTATAATCTTGATAAATTGACTGACATTCAATCGATACGACGCCCTTGCTTGACTTGGACCCGTTTCCTATGCCTGATACCGATGCATTATAACGCTGTCGCTGCAGGCCAAGCATCTGTGCTGCGTTTTCAGAGATAAGAGCTATTTGTGAGCCCTGATCAAGTAATGCTCTAAGGGTGTGGTAGGTGCCGTTAGCTGCCTTTACCCTCAATGCTAATGTGGTTAACAACACTTCCTCGTCATCGGAAGCAACGTGGTTAACGCTATGCTGTTTCTCAATACTTTTTGTTGCTAAAGTAGGTGTCAAATTTAAGTTCGTCAAGTTTGTTACTGTGTGTGTGGATTGCGTAAATGCCTCGTGTAACAAAGTATTATGTTCGTCATTACATTCCTTACACCGCTTTTCGGAATAGCATTTACCGGCATGCTTATACAAGCAATTCTGGCAAATTTTATGTTTCGCAACCAACTTAAGTTTCATTCCTGCTGACATGTTGATAAATTTGTGACATCGATATAATTCATGATCGTGTGAGCATAATGGGCAATTCGAAGTATAGGTTGGAGCTGCTTTATAAAACTTAGAAAAAGGCCTTCCTTTTTCTTGCTTGTTGGTTGACGTTTTTAAATGATGCTGATATGGAATACTACTCTTGGAAGGTGTATAATATTCCCTATCCTTCTTATGAATAGGTTCAAGGGCAATAAATTTTGCTTCTAAAAACTCCATAAATTCTTCTAATGATGGTAACTCTCTAGGCGATTTGCGCGCCTCTTTGTAGTCACTGTAGGTATTCATGTCCAACTTTTTAGCTAAAAGATGTACTAACAATGGATCCCAGGTGCTCGTATCCACTCCTAAATTATGAATGGCGTGAATACATTCGGTGCTTGTATCATACAATCGTTTCAACTCATAAGATGTTTGTTTGCTGATATTGGGCTGATTAAGAAACGTTTCGATTTGTTTTGAGAATAATAATTGTGGATTATTATACCGATGTATGAGTATATCCCATGCTGTATCGTAATTTTCCGCTGATATTGTAAGATGTTGTATGAGACGCTCAGCCTCCCCCCTAACCTTACCCTTAAGGTGTTGCATCTTTTGTGTTTTAGCTAAAATGTTGCTATGGTGTATGGTTTCCGTAAATAGGTCATAAAAGGTAGGCCACTGAGTGTATTTTCCCGTAAAGACCGGAATATCTAACATTGGAGTAGCTTGGTGAACATGAAGAGAAGAACATAATTTTTGATTTAAGATTTTCTTAATGCGCTTATATGATGATTCGTGAGTACTCAACTCTCTTTCGTAAAAAATATCACCTCCTTGTAATATGTTATCAATTTCTAAATGCATGCTATCTATGACGCTCCATCGCGTCTGTAAATTACGCAATTCATCCTCTATTTCCCACTTTTCGCTAATCTCATTCAGGTTAATGCTCTGGATAAGCCGATTTAAGGCTCGAAAATTAGTTCTTTGCTGACTTAACAGTTCAATAATTTTCCCGTCAAGCTGTATTGCCTTTTCTTCCTTCCCATAAGAAGGCCCTGCACCGTCCCTCCCGTAGGAAGAAAGCGCATCTCGAAATGCTTGATAAAAATCGAATGCTTGCTGGTAAATATTTTCAGTAAAGTACTGCTGTGTTTTATCTACAGAACCTTGTAACTCTATATTATTTTTATCAAACTCTCCCCAGATGTTATCAATTGCTTCTAGACGCGTTTGAATATACTCTGCAGTTTTTCTATGCGAAGGATCCTTTCTAAAATTAGTTTGGATTGATTTTAGTCGGTCTACAATTTCCTTTTGGCGTACAATAAGATCCTCCATTGTCAAAAACAGGAAAAAAGTGATAAAGGAACAATCTTACTTGACTGATGATGATGCGTTCGGAATCTGCTTCCGACACTAGCTGCTGGTTTGCTACTGTCTACTCCCTCCCGACTCCCGAGAGGATTAGTCCTGATAGTGACGATACTGCGACACCCGACGCTCGCCAAGTGTCTAGTGCTGATGATGTTGACTGCCTCAAGCCGTATACAGGCTCAAGAAAGTGATGAAGAGTAAACTGGTATATTCACTCCTAACTTCGTTTACGAAGTTGTAAATATGCTAGTCTTAATGTCAACGAGTTCCACAACGGCATAAAACGATCACACGCGTCACTTTTACACTGTGTATTTGATCACCGATGGGTCCCGCAATCGTATGCTCGAAGGACCAAAAAAATGTAGGGGTTCCTAAGACTGTACTCGGGATCCTAACATTTACTAAATGCTTGCTATGCTAGGGATAGGTTACTACAAGGAGTGCTAAATAAAACCGACCCGTATGAATGTTTGTAAGACACTGATTTATTTGCTAAGTAAAAATATGTAAATGATATAAAGTGTCGCATCAACAAATTCCATAATTTGGGTCGCGGCACGCACACATTCATGATAAAGTTAAATGTACGATGTTAGCTCGTACATAACATGTTCACATAATTATTTAAAGACTAGGCCACAAATCTGGGTCTAAATTCATTTACGCTCTAACGACGACGACCCATAGATAACATTATCCTGATCGAACTGTCAATTTGACTCGTAACTGCCACTCGTAGTGAATTATGATGCGTTTGATTACTAAGAGTAAAGGTCTTGGGTTATTGGGTCGCGATTTATCAGCCGAGGACACCGTTCAGTTTGTTAATAGTAATTTTATTGGACTTTAAGCACCTATTTTCAGAACGTTTTTATATTGGAAAAGTCACACAGTGCACTACTAAAGTCCATAAAATATAGCTTGATTAGAATGACACCTGTCAAACTGAAATGACTAGTGATGGGACTAACTCGACTGATCAAACGATAAAAAACAGTAATGGCGAATGATATAAAACGAACATCAGGTATATTAAGGTTTAACAGTGAGTCAGTATAGTGATCATAATAAAAATAATTGGAACAATCATGAAAATCAATTAGATTTTTTTTATCGTATATAGAATCTAATAAATTTGTAAATTTTTCGTAAATTATTAATAATGGCAATTTGATGTTCTTAGCGTCAACCAATTCTCATTAAATCATTTGCAACATTTATGTTACATAACTTCGATTTTGAAATATTGTTAATCAGTCGATTTCGGTTTGTCGATTTTACGTCATCACTAGTGATTATGAAAAATGACGTAACCTTGTAAAGACGTCTCTTAAAGTTAAGTGTAATTTTTGTGACTGGACTAATTTAATGTTTTTAACTTAAAATCTCTATTTTATATAATTAAATTGATTAATATGTACAGCAAAGTATAAAAAAATATTCTTAACATGCCAGTTACCAATATTTTTTCGTGTGCAAATGTGTTTCACTTGTGTGACGCTGGTACAAAGTTACGTAGTCTGTTTCAGTGACACCTGTCATTCTAATCAAGCTATATTTTAAGGACTATAGTCAGATATGATTTGAATTTCGTGTTTCAAATTGTAGATTATTTTTAGTGTCTACTATCAATTTACGTAGGAAGTTTCTTTTGTAACAAACTTTAAGTACATCGGAACAAATTATGTATCAGTTATATTTTGACAATGTTAATAAAGAACAGATTAAGTAGGACTTTCATTAATTCACAGTACATGGTCAATCTTGAATAGACTTATTACAATATCCCAATTTCAATGTATGCAGAGAAGTCACGTCTAGCAACCCCCCGTGCCCATGTACACCGTTTACAAGATTGGTAACATGTCTCATTGTTGTGAATTGGTCATGAGTATCATTCTTCACTCTTACAGGCACTCAGCGATGAGCCAAGGTCACGCGATCTCAGTACTGGCCCGCGCATACTACCGCAGCGGCGACGCGGCCTACCTACGCGCCGCCCGTCGCGCCCTACGGCCTCTAGACGCGCCCAGCGCCGCCGGCGGCGTGCGTGCGTTCTGGATGGATAAATATGTCTGGTGAGTGGGCTGCCTTAGTTGTTGGTCATTGTCGTAGGTTAGGGCAGAGATTTAAATCGTTAGATGAGCCCTTACCATACATAAGGCGCACGAAAATGTGTCAGCGTTGGAAAGAGTGAGCTCACTCTTTCCGTCCTAGGCGCTTGCAGGAAGCAGTGAAGTAGAGCTGTAACAAACCGTATGTATTCGGTACTGAGTAACGGGTACTCCATGTAGTACCGAGTAACGAATCGTTACTCACGAATGCATTTCGTTACTCGCATTTTCCGTGTTAGGTCGCGAATGTACTGTTGATGCGTGTGTTGTAACGTTTGCTGATCGTATGTTTTATGAGTGTGCCTTAAACGGTTAATTGAAAAAAATGACAAAAATGCACCTTAATTTTGTAATTTAGAAGTATTTTATCAACATATTACGATTTATGCGACTCCGTGATATCATACATAAAGTACACTTAAGAAATACGACTCGATATGTTGTTCCGCACGTGTTATTTAAATTATTTATTAATGAGGTATCAAAAGTCAAAAGTAACGAGTAACGTAACAATACGAAAGTTACGAGTACATTTCGTCGAAGTAACAAGTTCATACGGGTACGCAATATTTCGTTACTTTTAAACCTCTGGTGAACGGTGCACGTTTTTTTACATTTCGTTGATTTCGGTAATTAAGTCACTAAATCCACTCAATATGTCTTCAATAAGATACAAATAATTATTTTTAATTATTTTCACCATTGCCCAAACAATTGCCGAAAGTTCAAATGGCGTCCGACAGAAAGAGAACTATTACAAATCAGTACGCGAGAGCGAGATATATGCTGGATTGTTTCTTGTCTAGGTAACCAAATTAGATTGAGCCCTTCCATAACAAGCCGTTGGCGATTCTAGAGGCCAAGTAATTGTGGACGTAAACAAACTGAGCGTGCGTGGTAGCGCCACGCATTCAGTCTTAAAAGGTGGTCAGTTTTTGTAAGCGCTGGGCACATCTAACGATTTAAATCTCTGGGTTAGCGACAGGATGCGACATGTAGCGACGGGACGCGATGACACATAATGCGGCCTCCACGTGGCAAATTCTTATCTCATTCCTAGACGCGCCCACTGGATGGATAAGCGCGTCTGGTAAGTGGGCGGCCTTAGTCGTTGTCCTAGGTTAGCGACGGGATGCGACATAATGCGGCCGATAGAATATTTTCTGCCAGTTAACATGTCACGGACATGCGCGTAGTACTGGACGCAACAATGGCGCCCAAGTATCTCAACACGCGCTGCGTTCGTTCGTTAAGTGGGTGAGCCGGGAGTCTCGCGCGTTACACGCATTTTACAGTTTCCACGCGTTTTAAGAGCATCTGGACGAGATTTATGTAGCTCTATTACCCCGAGAACGTGCGTGTGACTGCGCGTAAGTCCACTGTCCTATAGTCCATAAAATATAGCTTGATTAGAATGACACCTGTCAAACTGAGGTGACTAGTGATGGCACTGACTCGACTGATCAAACGAAAAAAAACAGATAAGGCATATAAAATAAAACGAAAATCAGATATATTAAGATTTAACAGTAAGTCAGTGTCGTGATCAAGAATAATTGTAACAATCATAAAAATCAATTAGAAAATTTTTATCGCATAGAGAATCTAATAAATTTGAAATTTTTGCGTAAACTATTAATAATTGCAATTTGATGTTCTAAGCATCAACCAATGCTCATTAAATTATTTGTAACATTTATGTTACATTACTTCGATTTTGAAATACTGTTAGTCTGTCGATTTCGATTTGTCGATTTTACCTTATCACTAGCGATTATGAAAAATGACGTAACCTTGTAAAGACGTCTTTTCAAGTTAGGTGTAATTTTTGTGACTGGATTATTTTAATGATTTTAACTTTAAATATCTATTTTATATAATAATAATTAAATTGATTCATATGTACAGCAATGTATAAAAAAATTTTCTTAACATGCTAGTTACCAATATTTTTTCATGTGCAAATGTGTTGCACTTGTGTGACGCTGGTACAAAGTTATGTCGTCTCTTTCAGTGAGAACTGTCATTCTAATCAAGCTATATTTTAAGGACTATAGGTGAGCGACATCGAGCGATGCGACGCGGTCCGGTATTTTTCCACCAACGCTCCTTGCTGATTTGACAGAAGAAACTTTCTCATTCAAAGAAGAATGGATTCCATTTTGACTGAATTTCGGGCATACTTTGAGTAAATGAAAGTTAGGAGACTAGAGATGGTGAATATATCTATTATCAGTTAAATTTAACTAATAAAAAAAATATCACATTTATTCAATAAATATTGTTAACCTTATCGAATAAAAATATTCATTCGGGCCATTGATAATTAAACGCAACTAAAAGTTTTATTCGTATAGATAAATCTAACCGATTGGTAAAATTACCTAATGAATATTTATAACGTTAGTCCGCAAAGAATAAAAATATCATATCCAATCTTTTTAGTAAATTTATTCTTTTATTGAGTAAGTTAACTTAAGCATTAAGTAAACGGATTAGAACTTAAATTTGAATGCATTATTTAAGACACGAGTGGCGCGTGATTGAGACGAGGTGTAATAATGCGATAAAATTTCCTAGTCACACAAGTAGTTACAGTTGCAATAAAATAGAACTCTATTCCATTAGCATAAGGAAGAATGATGTTACTCGGCGTATTGAACTTTAGGATCCTACGCATTGTTCAAGTTCATTGAATCATCATCACAATGTTCATCATCATCATCATCATCGCAATGTTCATCATCATCATCACAATTATTATCATGATGTTGATGATGATAATTGTGATGAAGATTATGAACATTGTGATGGTGATGATGATGATGATCATTGTGATGATGATCATGATAATGATGAAGATGATTGATGATAATTGATGTTCAAGTTCATTAAGTAAACCTATAAAAATAAATGCGTAATACTGTATTTAACTACTGTGAAAAATATCAAAAAAATGTATCTGCATAAACATAACAAATATTTTCAACCATATTCAACTACGTATAAAAATATCAAAATAATGTATCTGCATAAAAATATCAACTGATATTTTTAACCATATTCAACTACAGGTAAAAATATCAAAATAATATATCTGAATAAAAATATCAACTGATATTTTTAACCATATTCAAGTACAGGTAAAAATATCAACTGATATTTTTAACCATTAAAAATATCGATATTTTTATTCAACCATTAACTTTTAACGAATAATTTTTTTCAACCACTAACACCACCACTATAGGAGACATAATCTTATTTCAACCATAAATTTCACTAACAGGTACGAAGAATACCCGACAACCCCGCCGCTGTTCGTGCTAAACGGATTCATTTACACTCTTCTCGGTCTGTACGACCTACACGTCATGGAGGGTGAGAACTCCATCTCGTTAGCGAAGAAGATGTTCGACGACGGCATGACCAGCCTCAAGGCGCTGCTGCCGCTCTTCGACACCGGCAGCGGCAGCTTCTACGACCTCCGACACTTCACGTTAGGGGTGAGTGTGAAGGTTACCTTACCCTTTTTAAGTGGAGAAATATAAGAGAGAATTTCATGAAAGTTTTCATTCATTCAGAAATATAAACAATGATGATTTAACGCAGTCACCTTTAAGACTTTTAAATTAACTGTTTTGCATACTTCATGCGTACTTGACAGGTTGCAAATCTAACACATTGCTAATTTGGCCAATTGCGAATCTGACGAGTTGCGTTCCCATCTAACAGTCTGACAAAATGCTTAAATGACCACTTGCGTGTCTGACGACATGCGTGTGATCCATAACACGATATTTTAGAAACTTAATTGCAATTATAATATCAGTTGTTCAACTTGAAAAATTATGTCTTAGGTGGTCGGTACTCAACCCGCATCTCTTAATCTAAATTTTTAAAGTTGAAATACTGATATTATAATTGCAATTAAGTTGCTAAGATATCATATAAAGTATTGAAATATCTGTTTCATCTTAACCGACTATCAATCATCTGTAAAGATGTATCTTTCGGTTGTTACAGTGCAAAATTCCTAACACTTGATAAAACTACGCTGGCTTACAGCGATATGAGTATGCTTGAAAAATATAGGGACGTAGTGTCTCGGTAGCTTAATGGAAAAGCACCGCGAGTGCCGCCTGAGACATATTTTTTCAAGTTGAAATACTGATATTATTACTGTTCAGTAGTAGATACGTAAATTTAAACCTAAATATTCATATTTTCATCTTGACAATTGTACAAGACATCTGTCAAATCATCTAGTTCATTAATTCATCACCAGGTGAGTCCAAACATCGCCCGCTGGGATTATCACGCGACTCACGTGAACCAGCTGTACCTCCTCGCCGGTTTAGACGACGACCCGATCCTCATCAACACGGCTCGCCGCTGGGAGGGGTACATGCAAGGCAAGAGGGCGGCCCACAACTGAACGACTCCCCCCCCCCCCCCCACCATGTGACAGTATACTCTACGGCGTAATGATGCCAAAGCGATGATGAGACATGATATCGTGGTACGGTAAGTTCTCGAATTTAACACGTTCGGTGTTAGAAGAAATATTGAAAATCGAATCAGTTTTATACGACTGGATTGTGTTATTTGCATAGATAACAATAAGAATTAGATACTCGTTCCCATACTAAAATGGCAGTTCGAATTGTCCGCGATTAAGTCTTCGTAGATAATATCATGTTTTATACTTCCCTGTAATTCAACCATACGTCACGTATGATATATGAATGAAGTTAAAAGAGCAGTAAAATGTTCTATTGGGTTCTTGTTCGGTGCGGTTTTTCTGCCATCAAGTGTGTGTCTAGTTTTTTTTTAATGTTATTTGGTTAAATGTTATTTATATTTGTAAATAATTTATAAGTTTATTTGTCTCGAAAGATTTTCGAATGGTCTCGACTGTTTTTAACAAAATGGAGCTTATATTCGACTTCTATAATACTGAAGTAAAGTGAATGTCTGATATAGGTACAAAGTATTTTTTGTATAAATATGTCAAAAAACGATGAAAAAACAAATATAAATACAGTTGTATGTATAGGCGACAATCATTTCGATGAAGTTTCATATAGCGACAAGTAGGTAAAATAAAGGATCTAATGGCTAATATACATTATACCGGCAGGTTGCATTAAAATGACATAGATAAATCAATAGGATTAAACGTGTCCAATCCATTTACTACTCTTCTTATAATCAAAAATCCTACTATATGATGTTTGGGAATTATTAGTCTTTAAAAAACTACCCACAAATGATACAAAAGAAAATGTATTGTCTGGGTTGTGACATTGATAATGGCGCTCAACGAGTTAATAAAACACACACGGCTTCGTCATTCCAATTAAGAGATATTTCAACCAATTGCATTCCCATCGCTCGTTTGTCCAAATCGCTTTGATAGCTGGTATATTGTGTAGCGCCCTAACGGCCATTTCCAATAACCTATCTATCGCTAGTTTTGACATATCGGAGATAGGAAACAGTTTCTATCTCTGATTTTTCCGTCCAGAGAAACAAAGCCAGAAGTTGTTTTCTATCTCGGATATGCCAAAACTGAAGATAGATAGGATATTGAAAACGGCCGTAAGACAAGTGGCTAATATCGTTTACGCCAGACGAATATATGACAAATGTATGAAAATGACATAAGCTTACGATCGATCGATCGTTTGTTAATGTCATTTTTACACATTTGTTATTTATTCGTCTAGCGTTAACGATATTAGAAAGCCACTTGTCTAAGGCCGTAGGTATAGCCTAATATGTCAAATAGACAACTAATATATACAGGGTGAAATTTTAACCACTTTCCAAATTTTAATATAGCAATCTACGAGGCAAAAAACAAATGACGTATTTTTTCTTTTGGTATAGCCCAGTACAAAAATGTGAAGATAAAGAACTTTGAAAATGTCCGCCAAAAATAAAAATAAATTGATAATGCATCCTAGTAGCACTTTTTTACGCGATGTACATCTCATTTATTCATTACAATACTATTCATAAGTTTTTGTGTTTCCCTTTACACCTTAACAGGTCTGGGACCGTAAAAATTGAAAACTATATCGCGAAAAATATTTTCGGGTGACAACTTAATTAACATTGTTTACTTCATACGAGGGCGGGTCAATAAGTCCGTGACTTTTGGAATAAAACACAGATTTTTTGATAAACAAATCATTTTATTTTTCAACGGAGTCTCCCTTGAGCTCTATACACTTTGTCCAACGCTTCTCCAATTTTTTTATCCCTTCCAAAAAATATGATTTGTCGAGGTCCTCAAAATAGGCCTTTGTTTGCGAGATCACTTCATTATTGGAGTCAAATCTTTTTCCACCAAGCCATTTCTTCAGGTTTGGGAACAAAAAGTAGTCACTCGGAGCCAAATCTGGAGAATAGGGTGGATGAGGGGGCAATTCATAGCCCAATTCATGGATTTTTGCCATGGCAACTGCACATGTGTGCACCCTTGCATTGTCTTGGTGGAAAAGAACTTTTTTCTTGGCCAAATGAGGTCGGTTTTTTTTCAAATCGTCATTGAAGCGGTCCAATAAGTTGGCATAATATTCCCCATTGATTGTTCTTCCCTTTTGAAGGTAGTCAATGTGGATTATCCCACGTGCATCCCAAAAAACAGTCGCCATAACTTTATTGGCTGACAAACCCACCTTGGCCTTCTTTGGCGCCGATTCACCCTTAGAAACCCACTGTTTTGACTGTTGTTTAGTCTCTGGTGTGTTGTGATGGATCCATGTTTCGTCCACGGTTACAAAACGGCGCAAAAACTCCTCCATATTGCGACTAAACAACGCCAAACCTTCCTGTGAAGTTGTTACACGATTGCGTTTGTGGTCGACTGTGAGCAAACGCGGCACCCATCTTGCGGAAAGCTTTCTCATGCCCAAGTGATCTTTCAAAATTGAAACCACTGAGCCATGCGAGATCCCTACGGCTTCCACAATCTCTTGCACTTTCAATCTTCGGTCGGCCAACACCATATCGTGAATTTTTTCGATTGTTTCGGGTGTAGAGATCTTAACTGGGCGTCCAGGACGTTCGGCACCTTCAGTGCTTGTACGGCCACAATGAAATTCAGTAAACAACTTTTTTACCATTGAAATCGATGGTGCAGAGTCCCCATAGTATTTATCAAGCTTAGCCTTGGTCTCGGTAATGGTTTTTTTTCGCAATAAATAATGCTTAATAAGCACACGAAATTCACTTTTTTCCATTTATTCCTCAAATTACTGGGTAGTTTGATAAAGATAGCTGTCGGACACAAACTAACTGACGCAGCAAGTTCAAATTTTGATAGGAGTCAACTGACAGATACCTGTTGCCAGGAGTAGTGTTGCTTTTTCGGTAAAGAGGTCAGAAATTTAAAAAGTCACGGACTTATTGACCCGCCCTCGTAAATAGGCTCTTAATACTATACAGAACGCATATAAAAATTTTGGAAAGTGGTTAAAATTTCATCCTGTATATATTCCAATGCGCCTCTTTAACAACAACATAAGACATGTAATTCATTTACGGGAAAAAACATCGTTAAATCACACTAAAACTAAAGAATCATTACAATACCCTATATGTTTCTAGATTTATTGAAATGAAACTTCAATAATAATTAGGAATTAATGATATATTTCTAATGTATCAACCAAAAAGTTTATACTCACAAAGACTGATGAAACATTTTGTAACGTGTATGTATGTTGCCAGAACAAAATTGTAAACTATTGCCTCATATACATTGATGGTACAGAAAACTATTCCTACCATTTAAATCTAGAATGTTCTTCGATTTTTCTATTCATCAAATTGTACTTAACCGTAGTGTTAGCCATTTAGTATAAGTACTAAACACTTAATTATCAGAAATCATATCATTGTATATAGTTAAGTTTCGTCTTAGTTATTTATTTACAACATCGGTAATTCTTACTTAATAGTATGTTCGAGTAACCGAAGCTGTGTCTCGTTTTACAGTGACTTTGATAATTAGTTTGTAGAAAATATGGTGATGTCTTAAAGGTTGAAAGACAGCTTTGTCAGTTTCTTCTAACGCCCCATACTTGTAAGTCCATATAATGGCAATTTTAAGGGTAACATTTTATATATATGTAAACGAAGCCCCATAGAATCTTGCGACTTATTATATTTAACCTTGCATAAAGCATAAATAGGCATATCTTAATTAGCACCGAGAATTTTCTTTATTTTTTAGTCAATATTAAACTTATATTTCAACAATAAACGAATCAATACGTAGTAGTTTTTAAAAATAAACTGTTATTGAGCAAAGATAAATAAATCTCCTGGTGTTTGTTGATGTTAGAAAAAAACATTCTAAAATGCATTTCAGAAGCCTTTTTATTCTGATTAGTATAAAAAAAAACAATACAAATTTAAACCTGTCTTATATAAATGACAAATAATTAAGTGTAGATGAAATTAGGTCTAGCTGACTCTTTGTAAGTATTGCAAGAATACTGTATCTTATTATTATATGTATATAATATACTCTTATTATTACTTATTGTAAAAACTATGTACAACATGTAGATAAATGTTTAATATATTTCTGTTGGGTAGTACAGTACAGGCTTTTAAACCCTTGGCCCGTTTTGGAGTTGAAGAGATACTGCTGTCAAAATTTGTCACTATTAAAATGTGCTTATCATGGTGAAGACTGCAGGCTAAAGCCGCCTTAAAATTCTATCCACACTTTTAACAGACATTATCGTTCGACGCAAAAACAGTGATTGCCTATTATTGATTCTCAGCACTTCAACTGTTATTAGACAACTATTACGGTTTAGATTTTCAAATATGTGCGCTTTAGTAAAACCGAATTCTCTAGGAAAGTAGCTCTACAAAAATTATATATTTATGTAGGCGGAACGAACAAGTATTTAGGATCATCATTTTAAGCAGATAATATGACACTTAGGCGTACAAACACACAGAAATTAAAAATAGTAACGTTCTATCATAGACAACGTTCGTAAGAGATTGGTTGCGTCAAGGTGTGTCTTTGGGAACTTGACTTTCCGCGAACTCGACATTTTGGGAACTTGACTTTCTGGGAACTTGACATTTTGGGAACTTGACTTTCTGGGAACTTGACTTTCCGGGAACTTGACATTTTGAAACCGCTTGACATTTTGGGAATTTGACATTTTGAACTGAAAGGACCACGAGTCCTATTACGCAGTATCATTTGTTTTACGCTCAGTTACTATTTCTAGAGAATTATTAGTTATTGTTACGCTTATATAACACTGGGCCGAAACAGTGGTTAATTTATAATGACCCCGGTGATGACGTCAAGCATCACGATAGGTTGTAAGTTAGAGAACGATATAGATTTATACATGCAAAACAGATCAATGAGATGGCTACAATTGAGCACAGGCCTAATAATAATATCAAGTTAATACTTGATATTTAACTGTACTTAGAAATAATTTTATTTACTCTGATACTGCAGTCGTTATCTGACGGTAGAGAAACGTAACTCTCTGTTTGTCTTTTTTGTTATCATTGATGTTTACGTACAAAATCATAGTTTATAAATAAATGTATCTGTAGTCGAAGAAAAAATTGCTTTAATGTCAAATTTTTACATTTGTAACATCTTCAATAGAACGTACTTAACTGTATATTTGAAGCACAGTCTTTGTTAAAAATTTAAGGGTAAATATGTAAATAATATTATATTGTATAAAATCTCTTGCCACAATGCCCGAAACTTTTATAAAAAATCGAAAGCAATTTATTATAAGATTTAGAAAAAACGACACATATCATGTTTGCACATACTTAACTTGTATTTTTTTCATAATTATCCCCAAGAATGTTTATATTAGGTACAATGACACATATATTTATTGTGGCTTGCACCAAACCAGTCAGTTAGGATGAAGTCTAAAGGAATTGCCATATGCCATCCGAGGAAGCAGTGTGCAGCGAAATATTACAGATGATATTTGTACGGCCAGCCAAAAAAAACATCTTTTTTTTGGGCGGTTAGTAATAATATTTTAAGACATGCTTCACTGGGCCACACAGAGCCATCTAGTCCCAAATTAAGCTACTATTAAGTACCCTGTCGTATGGGGTACTAGACAACCGATAAACTTACTTATATACTTTTTTTTTGTAAATACATACTTATAATACATAGAAAACACCCAGACAAAAAAGAAAACACACAAACAGACATGTTCATGCACACAAATATTTGTACTGTGCGGGGATCGAACCCGCGACCCATGGCTCAGAATATAATATGTACTCCCCATTCTTATTGGTTCCCCACTATTTTATTGGTGTAACTACGCTTCGCGGTATTTTAAACAAACTCAAGTCCAAAATTTTAACCTATACCTTCTTGAGTGGTAAAGGCGAGTAGTTATGATTTTTAAGGAAAGGGAGAGAACTGCTAAATTAAAGTTATCTAAAGTCTTTTTACGGAGTTTTTTTTTTATGTTTGAAAGAAAGAAAGACATATTTATTTGACACAAATGAATAATAAACAAAATAATTAACAAGAAACCAATGCACAAAAAATTAATAATAATTTAAAACTTATAAATAAAAAATTGAGTGTCAAAAATGTTTATAAAATATGTTCTACTAATCTTTTAGATTTAGCTGAATTGTTACTCCGATTTAGAAGATTATGAACTTGACAGTTTGTATAAGAAGCCGTCAGTGTAAACTCTCTTGAGAGACTTTTCTTTTAATAGAAATATTGTTTTATCATCACGAGAGCAAATAAACTAATTTTAATAAAATTAAAACATGTTTCGTTCTGTTTTCTAATGTGCAATATTAATCGCCAACGAATGTAAATATCCGAAAAAAAATTTAAAGACATTCCAATACGAACAGAGCTTATTACTTGTAGTCACTGTATATAGCGTTTGTTGCGTTTTATATTTGTTGTTAAAAATCTTTACTAGTTAGTTTGTTGTCGAAGTTATGTTATATTGTGAAGAGTTGTTTTTAACACATTTGTAGAAAGTACAGGCGCCTTATTCAGCTATTTCAATCGCAGTTCGATCGTGATTGAATTGGACGATTTTGACATTTAGCCCATACTAGAACTGTCAAAAATCTGCAATTCAATTACGATTGTGATACGATTTGGTTACGCGAATAAGGGGACTGGGCTTTAACTGTTGTGACGGTACTTATATTTTATTTTAACCCACCAATTAAAATTAATATGGGACACAAGACCATTTGAATTTCTATGTCCCTGCATTCATCGCTTCACTATATAACATAATTAAAAAATGTTCAATTCAAGTGTTATATTATTTAAGTATCGGATGGTTTTGATTTCGTGACTTTAATTATAACTAAAACAAAATTACTCATAAGCCATTGCCAAGATACTCGGAAATTCCGTCGCGGAAGTTCCGCCGCGGAAATTCTGGGGTTTCGAAGTTTCGCCGGTACATTTTGATGCTTTAAATTTAGTTTAACATCATCTGGTGACACTAGAACATTTATCTAGCCCCCAATCCCGCTAATTTTCAAATGTCATTACTACATTAATAAATGTGTCAAAACATACGATTGAGATCCAATTACGATTCAATTGAGCCATTTGTAAATTAGCTGAATTGGGGCCCAGGCAACACTGAAAGGCTCGCTGTATTATATTAGCGAAGGACTTTCGTCGTAATGTGGCGATAGTCATACTTCTATTAATCACTAATTACAAATACTTACATCAGTCCAAATAACTTGAGTCCTTGGTAAGGATTTATTTAATAGTATAAATGGAGATTGTGTACGAAATCAGGCCCAATTGTTGTACCTGTTAAGTATATTATTCTAAAGGTTTGATTTAAGTTTGACTCGTTCGCTATCATTATTAACTCTACTGTGAAATGTAAAATTTGCGGCAAAAAACTCAAGATGGAGCTTTTTAAGTCTCTTTTTACCTTGCAAGCTATTCCTACCATTTATCTATTTCAGTTCTAGAAGTAGTCACGCTTAGTAATAGCATGTAATAGACAAATAAAAAATTAAATTATATATTTGGTATACATGATACTTGAATTAAGCGGCTATTGTCTATTCGCTGTTTCCTCGTACCACGACTCGGCAGCACTGCAACTAACTTAGTCTCCTCGCCTGCAAATGTACGAGAATTTGTCAAATAGTCCTATGAAGCTTAAAAAACGAGGTAATAAAAAAATTTACACAGCAGGATTATAACAAAAACTTATGATGGCTTTAGTGTGCTAATAGAACTTATAACTCTATGTTAATGTTGAAATATTATGTTGAATGTCTTTATAACTATGTATCCTTGATTCATTTATTGTACAGTTGTGTAAAGCTTGTAAAATGTAGAAAGTTAGCGAATGCACTTGTGAATGACAATAAAAGTGTCTCAAACAATAATAAAGGTTTTTTTTTTATCTCTTAATATTCTAATAAATGCATAAGCACGCGTTACATACTTATTAAAAAATCGCACACGCAAGTACTGACCCGTGCCTACGTCGCCGTAATAAATACTCAGGAGAACAAAGTTCTTTAGACGAGTATTTGTAAAGAATAACTGTAGTGTGTTGTACACCCAACCCACACTTACATACCGAACCTAGTATATAAACGTGTATATGTATTAATTGACACACAATTATAGACGCATCATAGAGTCAACACGTCTTTTCATTTACTACTCCTGGTCCCCACATTGCATGGCGACCCTGCCAGGGCTGCCTTTCGGCAGTGCTGTGCAGATATATATATTTTTTTTTTAAATCTGAACCGTGAAAAATTTATAAAGACTAAAATAAATTTCAAGTGAAAAAGTGAACAGTAGAATTGGACTGTTAATGTAAAGAAGTACCTACATGTAAAGAAGATTAATTATGGAGGAATAAATAATTCGAAGTACGAGAGATAAGAATAGTTTTGGGAATGCTGGCGGCCGGGCGAAGATGGTGCCAGATGGAGGCGGAGTGATGTGCTGGGAGCCGGGAGTTGTTAGAGTCGGATGGTGATGGTTCTGTTGCTGGGCGCAGGGAGAAGTACGTGTCGAGATGATGTGTGTGTTTGCCGCCGGGTGATGAATAAGTAAGGAGACGGATAGCGAAGATGATTTAAAGAAGAGTAATTTTACGTAAATTCGGTTAAGAAAATCCATATATTATTTTATATTTCATATTTTATTAATCAAAATGTTTTATTTGACACGTGGCCACTGTGTTCTTTATTGTAAGGTAAGGTTTATTATTTTAAATAATTTAGATTGTAGACGGGTCAATTCATGTAAAATTCATATATATTTTTTTTTTATTTCATATCCATGAGTTATTAGAAGTGCATAGTCTCATTATCTAATGTCATTATTATTATTTCTTTGAGCTAATTAAAGCATCAGAAGCAGTCAAAGATAAACTTGCGTATTTTGTAATCAAAAAACATTTTTAATTTTATAACGTTAGATTTTTGATTGAATTTAGAAGAACTGTTTACCAAGGTCAAGTGAAGTTATAAAAATATGTTCATTTTATGCTATTTTTGTATCAATGTAATTTTTTTTACGAATAATTAAAATTCATCAATTGAACATTGAATAATAATATGTCATATTAACAATTAATAATTAACTTTCAAAAGTAAGTAATAAATGCAGTTTTAGGTTTGCAATCGACAGCGAATTCCTTTAAAAATAGTCACCGAGTTGACTACAAGCTTTACAGTCTACGTTTTTATTTTTTATTTCCGTTTCTTATGAAATTAGTAAGATTTTAATTCTGGTAAATATACAACTTTGCTAATCTCGATTTGGTTTCAAAACAATACATTTGTAATTTAATTAGTTCATAAAACATTAGTATGGTTTATTTAAAAATACTTGCTCATCTTTACTATGTTACTCTACTTGTTTTTTTTTTCTTATTTTTCACTGACGTTAATATAGCATATAAATTAACTGGGTTAACATTTAATTTGGTTTCAATGTAGCTTGCACAGTAAATATAAACTAGTTTCAAAGGATGGACCATTATTTGTAGATAAGATTTACTATACTGTTAACATTTGTTTTTGTTTATCCTAAAGCTTGACAAGTAATTATTATATTTTCATTCTTTTATTTTTGAGCCAATGTAGAGCTTAAGTATAAATTAAAGTAGAATAAACCGCAAAACGAAAGATTTAAGACAAACCCCTTTGGTTGCTATTAACATAATTAATAATATGTTAACTTTTTATTGATAATTTAACACGCAAAATAATGGATTTAGATACGTATACCTACCAGTAGATTTCATCATTTTCGTTCTTGCTTTGCTGATATGTTTTTTTTTATTTTGTATAATTTTAAATTGTTTTATTGCGTAACATGTTTATTCTAAGATTTAGATAGATACAAATATTCAAAATATCGTACTGCTCATAACTATTGGCAATAATTTAAATGGTCAAAAATATTTTTTATTTTGCTATTTTTAGTCATATTTCAGTTAGGAAGCTCTAAACTGCTATACAAACAAGTTTACATAGTTTAATTTATTAAATATGTTAGACTTTATACCCTAAACATATATTTTTAAATTTCATAACTTACAAATCTGGCTAACTACTCTTAAATTCAATTTCAATATTTATTTTGAGAGATATTTGATATTATAGAAATTTCAAACGCGTCGCTAATTATTTAGGATGTTTTTTTTTTAAAACAAGACATGTAATTTATTTTTTCATTGTTTAGATTTGGCATTATTACAGTAATGGGTTTATAGTACATTTCAAGGTAGTTTAGGTATTAGTAACATATTAGTAACACATATTAGTAACAGAATTATCCATTAAACAGGAGTATTTATGGTTGATAATAGTTGCCTATCAATAAGTAAAGTTCATGTAGATTATGAAATCTTGTAAGAAAAATTTAAATAAGTAGTATTTTTTCAATATTTTAGATTCATTATTATACTCATATTTTCATTCGGTAGTAACTAAACTAATACTGCGCGTCAGTTTACTCCAGATAAGGACAAGTAGGACAGCACGAGTTAGTGCATCAGCATTTTTGTAATCGACGACCGACGAGTCTTAGAAAGAAATATGAAACTTTGCTTCAGTAGGAAACCGAACAATAACAGACGTACCGTAACATTAGAACTTGTTTTGCATACCATAATTTTAAGCACTTAGTTTGTCGATAATTATTTGCTTAGCGAAATAATAAGCGGTGTTCTTATTTCAATCTAGTTAAATACGTCAAATGTAGCACGAATGGTTGTTAACAGACTTTAACTTTCTCAGTGGGTACCTAATATGTTTTGAAGGATTCGGAATTCCTTTATATGAAATTAGTTTAGTTTTATTAGTATGGGATAATGATGATAACAGCTGTTGAAAGGTTTTAAATAGTACAAGTACCATACGTTAGATAATGATGTGTATTGGTCTGTTTGAAGAATGTATTAAATGGCTTTTGTACCAATAGAGTGCATTAGTCACATTCCAAACATAAAAGGCTATATGGATGTAATAAGGTTATGGTTTAATGATTGAGACTAAAGGTTGTTTTGAATAGCTGAAAATTTTCGCGAAAGGAATACTTTGGTATTAATGTTTTGTCACACGAGTGGACTGATCACCCACGAGTAAACAAAAACATTCATGCTAAGGGATTCAATTTGAATGTAGTATGTAGTATTCTAGTAGGTTTTGAAATGTTGTTCGACAGTTTAATTAAGAGGAAGATTATGTTATAAAGGCACTGTTGGCACAAATTAAGAGGTACGAAACGTTGTCAAATCCTTCAGTTTGATCATGGTGTAAACGAGATTTCTCCGTGTAAGCGGTTGGAGATCAAAAGATCTTAAAAGAGGACACGTTATTGTGATAAAAAGGGTACAAAGTACAGTCTAGGGTATCAGATCCTTCATTTGATCATGGTGCAGACGAGTTTCTCTTCGTGAAAATAGTTGGAGATCAAGTGATCTTAAAACATGGCCCTCAAATAAGTCTATGCATAGCTTAATATGGACTAAATGTCTTGTAATGTAAATATAGAGTCGACTAAAAATAAAATGACTGTACCAAATAAATGAATATGAAGAAAAGGAGCCGGCCGGCCCAAATGAAATATAAGTGCCCAAATGAAATGATGATGAAAGAAGTGCCCAATTAAATAAGTAAAGTACCTACCTACCTATATTACTTAAATGGTGAAGTGCCTGTAGATATGAGATACTATCCAATGAGGTAATTGTATTATAATTTGTTTGTATTTGTTAAAATTGAGATGTTGGTAAAGTACTTGTCACGAATGTAATGTTTATTTAATGTAGAAAATGGAATACTTTATGTAATCAAATAAGTATTAAAATACTATTGAATGTTGTTTTAAATTAAAGATACGTTTAAAAGGAAAGGAAACTTAATTAATATAAATAAATAATGAATAAATTAAACTGAAATTAATAACATTTTAGGGTCCCACTAAATCAATGATGAAGTCAAATATATATGAATTACTAATAGAATGTTGACAACTTGTTATGAATTACTGTTATAAAGAAGTTATATTATTTTGACATTTACTTAATGTAGTATTTTTTTTATCAGACAACTAAAAGTACACTTGAATATAAAGACTTTTGTATGTTTAATATTAAATACATTCTAGTGAGAATAAATTATCATAAAATTAATAATAGTGATGTTTGTGACCCGCCTACTTTAAGTATCGATTAAAAATTTGTATACTTATATACTCTAATGTTATATCATACATACACATAATTACGTAAGTATGTCTATTTTCAGTTGGACATTAAGTTTAATTTTGTTCAATCTCTAGATTATAAGCCAGCTCTGCGATGTCCTATAATTAGTGATGAAACTGTATTTGCATTTAGCCACAAAAAATAATAATTGTGTCTTTGTTTAGCATTCATTGCATTTTATTGACATAATATAATATGTAAATGTTACAATATGGTACTAATAATGCTTTTCCTTTTTTGAGACTAAACATTATGTTTTTTAATTTTTTTAAATGAAATTGTTCTAAATATAGTTCAAGTGTTTATATATATTATTATTTTTGCTCCATAACACAAATGTCAATCAAATTTAATTGTTGTATTATTAATTGAGTATTTTGTAAATCAGTATTTTTTTAAATTACTTTATAATCAATCGTTTCGAAAAAAAAAAGGTATTTTTTTTTCCTTTTTAAAGGGGGGAGGTGTAGTGTGTTGTACACCCAACCCACACTTACATACCGAACCTAGTATATAAACGTGTATATGTATTAATTGACACACAATTATAGACGCATCATAGAGTCAACACGTCTTTTCATTTACTACTCCTGGTCCCCACATTGCATAACCTCCATATTCATAACAACTCAAATAGTCTAATAACACTATTTTAGCTATTACACTGTTTTGTAATAGCTAAAATAGGTTTATTAGACTATTTGCGTTATTGTGATTTTTTTCTTCCTCTTAACTTTCTTAACTAAGAAGTATAAGTAACTCTTTTTTCGTTTCCAAAAAAGAAAAAAAGACTTGATGTAAGCAGTTAACTTCTATCAAATAATTCAGTCAAAAATGACACAACTATCAAATTTACTTTCAAGGTTTTATCGCGAAATGCTAACTTAATTAACAGTAAACTTGCTTTGTTTTGGACAACAACATGAAAATTTCGGTTGACGATATCAAATCGCTTTAAAGGCCGTTTATGTAGGACCAAAGGTGCCGCGTGCTAAATGATTGGTTCTGGTTCAGAACCATGAGCAAACACGAACCGCCAAACACATGTAAACAACGATTTAAAGGTGTCGAAAACTTTCTACGTAGAGTTGCATTTAACTTAGGTATTCTTTGAATATTCTATTCATAATACATCCAGCCACAAGACTACACTTTTCAGTGTCATGTAGACTTGCGGCTGGGATCAATTTACAGGGGCGGATCTTACGAAGGGCTTTTTAGGCTGCACTCCTGTGCGTAAAAATTCCTCGTCTTCATTGAACTAACTAATCGGACAATATTGTGGGGGAAAAAATATTGAAAATAGGATTTCTAGAAATACTTATCCACTGCATTAGGTGGGACTCAAACCTACAACCTTACTTAACGAGCCCAGTGCCCCACAAACTTACGATCCGCCTCTGTCCATTCACATTAATTTATTTTAGTACCTGACTTTGTCTTTGATAATCCTTATTCCGCACTTTCAGGGAACAGCCCATCACAAACTGAAGTAAAGATAATATCTTGCATTCCAATAGACGTTACCGATTTGCAACAGAAAATTGTAAATCTCGAGAAACAGCTGGACGAGGCTAAAGCTCAGGCCGTCGGCTGCTCCGACGCGGGGGGCATTCCTCCAGTAGTTCAGGCGGCGCTCTGCAGGGCGCGTTACTCGCACCACTCCCCCGACAAGCCCACCGAGACTTGCCCTACGCACTGCTCAGAGCAATGCCAGCAATGCTGCATCCACTGCAGTAGATCAGCTGTCTCGACCCCGAACCCGCAACCACCGCCCCTTGATGAACCCCCATCAACCAATCAGCAATGCGCCTGCTATTCCTCTGACGTGTCTAACCCCGAAGATCCCAAAACTGAACGGAAAGGCATCTTCAAGAAATCCAAAAAGAAAAAATCTAAGAAGAAGGAGAAACTGAAGACTCAGTTCGTTTACTATGCCCAGACGACAACTGGGCCTTTTAACGAATACCTGGAAACAAGAGCTCCCAATAAGTGTCCGGCGCGGGAAGGTGAGGCAATGAGCCACACGTACATATCAGAGGTGATCCGGAAGCAATACGCACCGGTGCCCATCGCACAGGAGCTGTCCACCACTAGCCAGTTCTCGTCTCCTGTCTGCAGGGACGTCAAGCAGACCTGCCCAGTGTCTAACCCTTACGAATCAGACCTTTGCTCGTGTTGCCATGGAACGTTCCACAACATCGACCACCACATGGAAACTCACAATTACACTGATGTTCTTAATACATTTCCCGCGTATTCTTACAAGGAGTGTATGAACAACTCTAGCTTCTATGACTCAAGTCTCTACGATATGGTCCCCGTTCGAGATAAACCCGTAAGAGAGACGAGCCCTAAAAGAATGATGCCTAAAAGTGGTATAAACGCAACGTACCGCCCTGAAAACATTAGGTCAAAAACCAGATTACAGCCTCTGATTATAAATCATTACACTGGAATTCCACCCCTCGCTAAATATGCGAAACGGACACCGATGAAATTATATAGTAAGAAAGAAAGATTACCAGGACTAGTACCTAAAAGGAATGAAAATAAAGTGAACAGATTAAAACATATCGAAACATCGAACAGCTGTTGCATTGACTGTGGTAACGTTTACATAAAACGCATATACGCTAAAAGCAAAATGCAAGCGCCAAGCAAACCCAATAAATCAGCTTCTTGCAAAAATGTCGAGTGTCTAACCAATATTTTGAACGACACCGAATGTCAGACTACAACCACTCAAAGCGTGCAAATAGACCAAGACCTCTTGGAAGAGAAGAAAACAGAGGAGACTTTAAATCAAATCAAGAGCATACTGCAGTCGGTACTGACCGAAGTAAAAACCACCGCGCAGCTGAAAAAGACAGAGGTCAAAGACAACAAGCCTATGAAAGACGCTGTCGTCCAAAAAGGAACATCTCAAGGGAACATGCCGGGCTGTTCTAGTCTTCTTCACAGCTTTACATATAGTCCATACAACATGAATCCTTACATAGCATCCTGCTCTCGCCAAATGAACTCCGGGCCCTGCTGTTTTCAAAACTTACCATACCCGTCTGCAAAATGCATGCAAAACTTTCCAGTATTCATTCAGACCCCTGGACGGCACATGTGTGCGAGTTGCTACCGAAACAGCTCTCACGTTCCTAAGGTACCGCACGCAAAGCCGGCGTCCACAGCCGCCACCAACACTGACTCTAAAGAACGTAGCAAGGAGACAGAGAAACTTATAAAAGAGATTTATAAATCCATGGCAGCCAACATGGAGTTTCCCACCAAAGATACGTCGGCCAGCGAGTACAACGACTTGAAGTCAACGCCTCGCGTTTCGGTCAACAAGTCCCTGTACCGACCGAGCGTTCTGGACGAGGGCATGAGGAAGTTCATGAAAGCGAATAGGTCTAGGAGTCTGCAGAAATCTGCGACGCCTATAAAAACAATGAATAGTAAGCCTATGTCGAATACCTTGAGTATGCGTTCCCAGATTGTAAGCACTACAGACACGGAGCGCAATATTAGGAACAGCCGAATAGAGAACTACTTGTTAAACCTTGATGCCCACAGGAAGAGGCAGAATATGATTGAGGAGGAGATCGAGTTCGAGGATCAAAGCCCGGAGACCACCGCGAGCGACGACGACGCCTCGGACTCGGACGTGACAGTGCACGAGACTTGTTTACAGGTGGAAGAACCTATTAAGGTATGCAAGCTTTCAGTTAATAGACTAAGGTAAGGTTATTTTTCTATCACTAGCGGTTTTAGTGACACTGGAATAACTTTCAATTTTTGTACTTCTGCATCTACGAGTAGTTTATCGCTGGGCGGCGAGACAAATTTAAAGCACACGATTAATGATGGAGTTAATGTTTTACAGAAAACCGAGAAGAAAAGCTTGTTCAGGAAGATGCTGAAGTCAGTGAAATTTTTCAACGGCAAATCTAAAAACAAGAAGGAGGAACAGGTACAAGTGGATAATGAAGTGGAAGAAGAATCTGATGATAACTCCGACGACTACCAGACGATCTACAGCCAGCGAATGGAAAGGAGGCCGCGGTACGTTCCCCATGCGGTGCGAAGTCCACACAAGTTGAAAGCTCATTCAAAGATATCATACTCCAGGCATATGAGAGACCGCAATCAGGAGCGAACCAAAAGGCCACCTAACATGGAGCAGGAGTACAGAAGACATTGGAACGAGAGGTTAATGTTCCAGAACCAGAATAGATACTCGTCGGACAGTCCGTTGTCAAAGGAAACATCAGGGCGTGCGAGAAACCCTGTGTACTGGCGTGACTATGAAGCCAGGAGTGCATTAGTTGATAATCAGCAAAGGACAACCCAGTTCCCTGATCCGAACCATCGACCGACACTTACGAGGGAAGATTTGCTTCGATCGATAAACGATAGTGTTCCAAAGACGACGAAAGGGCTAGCGTGGCTAAAGAAACACAAACTCGGCATTCGTTGTGGTGAACAATGGAAGAAGCTCATATTAGAAGGTTGATGTATATAGTTTTCGTGTTATAGTTTCGTCTAAATTGCTGTCATAAAGTAATAAAACTTGTCGTTCAGTCAAATAATTTTATTATATCCTTACACAACAATATTGCACAACATAAATACTCATAAAAGACTAGAATTTTTGACTACGTTAATTTGTTGTAGTCACCTTTCTCCGATATCTTCGACGCCTGCAGAAAGTATAGGTCGTCTATGACAAACCTGCAAAAAAAGAAAGCATCTAAAATATTGAAATGAAATATGTTTACGGATTATACGAGGGCGGGTCAATAAGTCCGTGACTTTTGGAATAAAACTCAGATTTTTTGATAAACAAATCATTTTATTTTTCAACGTAGTCTCCCTTGAGCTCTATACACTTTGTCCAACGCTTCTCCAATTTTTTTATCCCTTCCAAAAAATATGATTTGTCGAGGTCCTCAAAATAGACCTTTGTTTGCGAGATGACTTCATCATTGGAGTCAAACCTTTTTCCACCAAGCCATTTCTTCAGGTTTGGGAACAAAAAGTAGTCACTCGGAGCCAAATCTGGAGAATAGGGTGGATGAGGGAGCAATTCATAGCCCAATTCATGGATTTTTGCCATGGCAACTGCACATGTGTGCACCCTTGCATTGTCTTGGTGGAAAAGAACTTTTTTCTTGGCCAAATGAGGTCGGTTTTTTTTCAAATCGTCATTGAAGCGGTCCAATAAGTTGGCATAATATTCCCCATTGATTGTTCTTCCCTTTTGAAGGTAGTCAATGTGGATTATCCCACGTGCATCCTAAAAAACAGTCGCCATAACTTTATTGGCTGACAAACCCGCCTTGGCCTTCTTTGGCGCCGATTCACCCTTAGAAACCCACTGTTTTGACTGTTGTTTGGTCTCTGGTGTGTTGTGATGGATCCATGTTTCGTCCATGGTTACAAAACGGCGCAAAAACTCCTCCATATTACAATTAAACAACGCCAAACCTTCCTGTGAAGTTGTTACACGATTGCGTTTGTGGTCGACTGTGAGCAAACGCGGCACCCATCTTGCGGAAAGCTTTCTCATGCCCAATTGATCTTTTAAAATTGAAACCACTGAGCCATGCGAGATCCCTACGGCTTCCACAATCTCTTGCACTTTCAATCTTCGGTCGGCCAACACCATATCGTGAATTTTTTCGATTGTTTCGGGTGTAGAGACCTCAACTGGGCGTCCAGGACGTTCGGCATCTTCAGTGCTTTTACGGCCACAACGAAATTCAGTAAACCACTTTTTTACTATTGAAATCGATGGTGCAGAGTCCCCATAGTATTTATCAAGCTTAGCCTTGGTCTCGGTAATGGTTTTTTTTTCGCAAAAAATAATGCTTAATAAGCACACGAAATTTACCTTTTTCCATTTTTTCCTCAAATTACTGGGTAGTCTGATAAAAATAGCTGTCAAACACAAACTAACTGACGCAGCAAGTTCAAATTTTGGTAGGAGTCAACTGACAGATACCTGTTGCCAGGAGTAGTGTTGCTTTTTCGGTAAAGAGGTCAGAAATTCAAAAAGTCACGGACTTATTGACCCGCCCTCGTAGTACGCGTTTTTTTTTATATAAGGGTTAATCAAAAATAAACGCGTATTATAATCCGTAAACATATCTTTCATTTCAATGTATAGTGTTCGCGCAAACTCAAGTGAAAAGTTGACTAACATTATAAATGTAAAAGTTTGAACGAATGCTTGTTACTAAATCACGCCAAAACGGTTAAATGGATCGGACCGAATTTTAATAAACAGTAGTTTGATAATAAAATAGCTGATTTTAGAGCCACTCGTTGCAACAGCGCGTTTAAACGCACGCACTTACACACTAGGTTGCGTTTTATTATGACTGTTTAACCGCCCCAGTGTTCCCAGAGACGTCGGGAGCGGAATTTTTTTACTGACCCCGAAAATGGATATCGTTAGTTATACTTTATTTGATATTTTAGCAACTTAATTGCACTTATAATATCAGTATATAAACTTGAAAAATTTTGTCTCAGGCGGGACTCGAACCCGCATCTCCTCGATGAGGCGAGTCCCGCCTGAGACAAAATTTTTCAAGTTTATATACTGATATCGTTAGTTATGCTGATCAATTGACTTGAAGAAACCCCGGGTCAAACATTGTCAGTTTTCGAGAAAAAAAATCTTAATGTTGGCTGTTTAGGAGGGGTGAAAATACAGAAAAAGTGTAATATTAAGCTATTGCATAGCTTCTATCGCGGGCCTTGAGCGTGGAGACCGAATCCAGAAATTCCGTAACGAAAAGAACCTAACACTCGGGGCGAGACACGATCGAACAATTTTGAATTTCCGAAATTTAAAAGAATTTAGAAGAAAATAATTTTGACAGTATGGTTGCCTATGGTAACCACATCTGCCAAAATAACAGAAAAAATTAATAACAAACACAAAATTTGAAAATACATAATATTATAAAATTAAGCTATTGCATAGCTTCTATCGCGGGCCTTGAGCGTGGAGACCGAATCCAGAAATTCCATAACGAAAATAACCTAGCACCCCCCACTCCGACCGGCACAGCGGTGATACTTTTTAGTTTTATAATTGCATCACGGACCTAAAAAATACGGACGTAACCTCGTCTAATCATGAGTGAAGCATGATAATGGCCGCCCGTTTAAGCTGTGTGTGTGATTTAAGGGTTGCCATATAAATCATCAATTACCCTACTGTTTCAATCGCGAGGTGGAACCAATCGGTCCCAGTTAACTTATGTAATATACATATATTTTTATCAGAAATTTAAATGGTTGACCTATGTTGACCTACCTAACATAATTTTTATGACCACTGTGATAGAGAATAAGACACATGTTACGTGTAAAAAAATGAATTTTTACACAACATTATTAGTGATAAGTTGCTTTAACTTGCCAACTGCACTAAATGGACGCGAACAGGCGACATGACCCTAATTCAAATACAATAAAACTTACGCTTTTTGTAATGGCATACGGAACCAAACAAATCTTAGCTTTAGTCATAAAATCTATGTCATGAAAATGTGCACTGCACACGGTACTGGCAGATGATGGGTTCCAACCCAACTGTTTTCTCCTCTGCAGTTTCGAATAACTAAAATCCAGTCATCTCTACGCTTTTTGTCTATAGGAAACCTTTTAAAAAGACGCAAGAGACATTATATTATCAAATTATGGGATATTTTATTTTCCTTTTGAGAAACGGCACCCAAAAACTGTCGAAATCAGATTTCACAGAGTCACATACATAGTTTGTTGCATACAAATACAGATTTCCCCACTTATAGGGAAATTTTCCCGTAAATAAAATGACAACACTATTGCATTTTACTTCTAGAATTCTGGTGAAAATTTTAAAACATAAATAAGGAAAAATATCACGAATCCTAATAATTTAAGTATGATAGGTGATTCCATGTGATTTTTTACGTTTACTCATGTAGTTTTTACACGATTTCACCAGACAAGACGGCATTTTTGAAAAATAAATCGTGGATGCAACGTACGCAGTAGTACGTGTCACTGGCGCTGTCACAAGGGACGAAATGGCAGCGGGTTGTCGTACCTAGTGTGTTTGTGTGAGTGTAGATCATGTACAACAAACAAAGTTGTAAAAGCTTGCATGCTTCACATTTTTAGTGTGATGTTACGTCCGTATTTTTTTTAGGTCCGTGAATTGCATAAGTTGATAAAAAATGCTATGCAATAGCTTTACCGCGGCAGTCTCCGAGTGCCACACGTCTTTTTTATTTTGTCTTTGGTTCTTTTAGGACATTTTTTTATTGTTATTTGTGTTACCTTATTATGGGTTTTTTAAACTAGTTATAAAACGGAAATAGTAAATAACTTTGAAGTTATTTGGAATAAAACAGTTTTTGAATTATATATTTTTTCTCAATATGCAAGCAATTATCGCCGTGTTTTTTTTTTATTAATTATTAAGCTTTATATCTACCTACTAAAAAAAATCAGCTCTGGATCTGTTGGCTACCTTGAGATATTCAAAAATTTATTTTTGTGCTAATAGCCTACATAATTTTTCAAGGCAAATTTGCACGGAAGATTTTACTTGCTGTTTTAATTTCCGATGAAGATCTACGCGTGGCTCGGAAAGCTGAAGAGGCACGTAACAAAATCTGGCGCAGTGATCGAGTGCATCACACCAGAAAAACCAGCCGCACAACAACCATGCTAGACTCATTTCACAGAGCACTAGAATCATCCGACCCTGTGATATCCAGCATTGGTTTAAAAGACCGGCTTAAGTAGCCAACAGATCCAGAGCTGTTTTTTTTTTAGTAGGTAGATAAGCTTTACCTTAGTATTAATTTTAAAAAAACCATGGCGATAATTGCTTGCATATTAAAAAAATATATAATTCAAAAACAGTTTTTTTTTTTCAAATAACTTCAAAGTTATTTATAACTTCCGTTTTATAACTAGTTTAAAAAACTCATAATTAAGTAACACAAATAACAATTAAAAATTGTCCTAAAACAAACAAAGACAAAAAACATATTACACTTTTTCTGTATTTTCACCCCTTCTAAACAGACAACTTTAAGATTTTTTTTCTCGAAAACTATCAATATTTGACCCGGGGTTTCTTTCAGTCAATTGATCAGCATAACTAACTACATCCATTTTCAGGGTCAGTAAAAAATGTCTGCTCCCGTCTCTGGGAACACTGGCGCCCTGCTAATTGGCTACAAACATAGTAATGACGTGATCTCGTGTATCTACACCCAGCGGGATCCCATGTCTGTGAGACTTATACGTGATACAGAGAATTAGATCTTAATACGAGTATGTTCTACTGAATTATACTAAAATATAATATGTTCCGTATAAACCACCGAAATTTAAAATTTTCAAACCGATCTACCAGTGGGACATTTGTCAAAGTTACTTCTGATGAACTATAAATTGGTATCAACTTTTATATCTATAATTGTTCTGTTCACCAAAACAAAAAACATTCTTCTAACGTCTTTACTTCAGTTACTATCGAAGCTGCGAAGAAGCCTCCGTCCAACGGACTTTTTCTTTGTAACTTTTACACTAAGTTAATAAAATGTAAATTATCTACGACTATTATTTTACCCACATAACCTATTTGTAGATCTTGTGTTAAAATTAAAAACATAGAACTCGTCGTGCGTCGAAAATAATTGTACGATGATTAATTATTTATGATTTATGATCTGTCAGGATCCTTGATTAGGATCATATTTATGATCTGTCAGGATCCTTGGAAACCATTCCACTGCACGGCGTTTAGTATTTCACCTATCAATAGCAGCGGGTGATACTGACCTGTAGAACAGCAGCGGCAGCGGCGCGGTGGCGAGGTGCCACAGCGCGTGCGCATCCCAGGCGGAGAACAAAGGCGCGAAATCCCCTAGCTCTAGCGCTAACGCGCCGCCCGATAGCGCCGTGAACGCGCCTACGCGCCACGCGTAGCGCCGCCCCGCCACCCACTGAGCTAGCGCCCACGCAGACCACACTGCAGAACCCGCCACGCCTACGTGATGCAATGGGGGTGTTATGATTATGGATTGATATAAATCTATCCAACTTATATCGAAATGTGTAGCAACATAATATCAACGATAGAATTATTAATGGTCCATTTATTTATATTCAAATATCATGATTTTTCTTAGCAATATCACAAACTTAAAAAAAATATCATTGGTTTCAATTCATTTTATAAAATTAACTAGCTTTTGCTTGGAATGGCTATTTCGAGCAACCTTTCCCAAGGTATTCAACAGCACTGATGCATTTTATGAGAACATTTTTTTTTTGTAAACTTAGCCATTAAAAAAATTCTATGTGCGAGATAAAGAAAGCAAAATGTGAAAAACCATAAAAACTACTTCATAGATTATCAATAAATCATTAACATTGAAGAATAGACAAACAGAAAAGAAAAATACTACGGTCATGTTGCACCTTTGGAGAGGGGGCCGTGAAACTCAGAAATGCAATTTGTTTATAGACGAAGGTTTAGTCCGAAAAAGTAAATTCTATACCTGTTGAAAATTTGTCGCTATAAATTTTTTTTCTGTCGCTATAAAAATGCTTTACATAACCTGAAACTTAGGTTATGTGGGACTCCGGACATCCAAATGGGATTCGTATACCCACTAAAAAACCAGCAATATCCCTTCGGTGCCAATCAAAAATGTCCAGCTTAAAAAAGTAATTTTAAAGCACAAGTAATGTCAAATCATAGTATACCGGGTGTAAAAAAATTAAACGCAGACCCTGAAGTTACGCAATCTGAAAAGCAAACCAATCCATATTACAAAATATTATAGCTGGGAAATGATTTTTATTTATGGGACTCAAAAAAATATTATAATCCGTAGCGCGCAATGTATAGCAGCCGTAGCGTAGGCCGCTGCGCTGGAGATGGCTGCTAAGTTTAAATCGTCCGCGCTGAGCCGTACATTGCGTATTGTAATTAATAAAGCCTTATTGTGAACGAAATAATAAAAACAACCAATATGTTTGTATGAAGAAAAGTTTTTAAGTATCCTTTGGCAACAGTTTTTGTAATAAAATGGAAAACAAAATTGTGACTTTGACCCTCAATATCTTCGGAACCAGCTGTTTCCCAGGTATGGTCCTAAGGAGAAAAATTATCCTAATGATGGGGACGATACGTGGTTTTCGGATCTGCATTTGGTTTTTTTACACCCGTTATATTGACACCTTTGCCAATAAATAAAAAACTCACCAAATACTATGTTAATCATCATGTTATAATCATAGTCAATCCTCCCCGAATACAAATACCGCACGTGCTCCACAAAATACAGCAGCGAGGGTATCAGCATTATCAACGTCATTTTCCTTCTCCTGTGAAACACCCTGGGAACAAAAATCCTGTTAAGGCTTATGTATGGCTCTATGTGGCTGTCCATTTAATTCAGGCCTTCCTGGTGATAAGTGGAGACGTTTTGTACTAACCCTCCCCCCACGTATGATCACATGAATTTTCTTTACTAAGTAGGGATAGCCAAGCAACATAGTATTAGCTTAATTTGGGACTAGATGGCTCTGTGTGGCCCGGTAAGGCATGTCTTAAAATATTATTATTATTATGGTAGTCTTTTCCGGACATTTGAAAGGCTTACGAGGGGCCGAACTCGCAGAGGCCCGTTAGACTGATTTTATCTAAGTTTTGTAAGATGACAATTATTATTATATTTAAAAATATAAGGTGTAAAAACAAACGTGTTCCGGTTTCGAAAACAAATACACGTGATATCTTAATAAACCATGTGATATTAGTATATAAACTCGAAAAATTTTGTCTCAGGCGGGACTCGAACCCGCATCTCCTCGCATGTGATATTATTACCTTTCCTTCTTATTTTGTTACTTTTTAAATACGAATGTCGAGCCGCTACAAACCAAACAAAACACTATTTACATCGACCCTATTAACGATATGACCAATAAAATTTGGTTAACATAGAAAACATTCGTTTATAAATTGACTATGGTAGGTAATAAATGCCTTAAACAAAAAAAAACTTGTCTAGCAAATGCAAAACTAATACCTTACGATCGCCGCGAAAAATAGCGCCAAAACCATAGATAACGCGCACGCATAATCCATGAACTCAGTGAAGGGAGTGTCGCGAGTGTGGAAGATGGTCGACCAGACCCACGCGTTTATGCACACCTGCAAAGTGATAATACGAATTAAGACGCTGACTGCAGCCGATGACCTTGAGCAATGAACACGCCCACAAATTTATTCGTCTTTGAATTTCTTTGGAACGCGCCACAGCTATCACTGTCGATTCTCGTAGGAGTGACAGAGAAAAAGCACAGGGAATAGAAGGGCCTAAGTGCCAAACAACAAAAATCGTTGTGCAATTTAAAATTGCCATTTTATTAAAAATCTAAATCAGCCATTTGCTTAAGCAACATGTAATATACAATATAGCAAAATTTTATTATCATTGTTATACGGACTGCTGAGAAAAATGGTAATTTATGTATTTTCAGAGGCTACTTTGAGATTTTTTTCTATCGAGAAAAGTTTTTGGAATCGTGTTTTGGAAACAGCCACCTGGTCGAAAATATGATCAATTACCACTACATAGCATTTGGCAACAATACGAGCCATAGGCTTAAAGCAAAACAATCTTCATTGAGCTCAATTTGGCTCATGTCAGCGTCTTAATATGACTACTACTACTAGTACTCATTGACCAAATTATGCATAACTCTATTATATGTATTATATCATATTTATCAGTATAGGATTTGATGAATGATGAATGACCAACAAACTCAATAGAAGATGGATGAAGGAGAGCATTAGTATCATTAGTGTTCCTCAAGGTACAATTTTAGGCATCTTTTTTAATTTCCATGTTTATGTAATGAAACATTCCTAAAAGGTAATGTGTTTATCATTCTATCTTACTAATATAATAAATGCCAAAACGGCTGAATGGATATAGATAAAATATGGCGAGCATATAGATTACGGGCTGGAATATCACAGGGCTTTTTTTCCCGAAAAATTTACGGTTCCCGTGGGATAGTATTCGTGATTCTAAATTCCACGCGTGCAAAGTCGCGGATAACAGCTAGTCTACACTAATATTATAAATAGGAAATATTTGATTGTTTGTTTGTATTGAATTACTGGCTCCAAACTACTGGACCAATTTGAAAAAATCTTTTACCATTAGAAGCCGACATAGACTACTTTTTATCGCGGGACCCGGTAGGTGGCGCTGCTGTCGGTATGTCAACAACTAAACGACTTGACTGATTTGTATGTGTATTTCCAGGGTTTCACAGACACGAATGTATTAAGCCTACCTAATATATCTCTATATATGCCACCGCTAGCCACAGGTTTCCGACAGCGCGATATAAAGTGGAGTTTACGCAGGCAGAGCCTCAGGCGAAGAGCTATTTAATATAAATAGGCAAATATAAACAAACTCACAGCAGCAAACGCATGCCAGAAGAGCACGAGCGGCGCGCTCCGGACCGGGAAGCGACGGACGATCTCTGCGTGCATATACAAGTGCGCCCCTAGGTTCAAAAGTGACGCGAACGCTGACCCTGGCTCTTGGACACCAAAAATTCTGACAAACGGCCACTGAAACATAAACCAATAATTGCAGTCTTTGGTATTTACAATCATTTATTACAGCAAACCCCTGGCTTAGTGTTGAGCGACTCGGACAAAAACCCTGACGATATTTATTTTTTTTAAATAAAGGCCTGAATACTTTTTTCTTCTTTTTTAGCCAAACAATAACCACTGCTGAGCATTCTCATTTAAGGATCTCCTCGACGATTGGTCTGATGCTGCCTGTATCCACCGTCTACCCACGACCTTGACCATTAAATCCTACTTGCAAATGTGTGTATGTACAAATGTATACAGCCTTTGCCGTCTTTGTAGAAGTAAACATTTTGGCACCCAGCAAAAGTGTAATCAATTGTTATTTTGAAATAAGTTTTTCTAAGAGAATTATTTAGTAATATTGTTAGAAAAACAGGTCAAAACAAAAAAGTACTTCTCTGTAATCAGTAAATCGGAATTTGAAACAGTTACTAGGTGTACCAAATGTTGAATATGTTTTCTAAAATTATTTCTTTTTGGATCCTTTTTGGTAGACATTTGAATATTGCTTAGTAAATAAAAGTTAGGAATAACATTGCTAAACATCTGAATCTACATAACTTGAGCAACACAACATCTAATTTTTATTTAAATATAACTTTGATACACATAAAAAACTCAGTTAACCTTTCCATGGAACTTGGGTATTTTGTACCCTCTCTCATTGAAAACCTGCACAGTGTGCCACATGCACTTGTAGCGGCACTCGTCCAGACAGTTCCACATCAGGCGACTCCATATGCTGATCTCATTCAGGACATTAGGCTTGAATGATGAGCCATCTATAAAAATCCAAATACAATTTGGATAATTTATTTCCTTATGATTACTGATTGTCTTGATAGTTGTTTTTATAAAAAGTTATAGCTGGAAAGACATAACCAGTTATTTTGTACTCCTACCAATAATAGGTATGTTATTTTTTGTGTGATATTTTTAGCCAATTTAATAGACAGATCCAAGCAATGAAGCCACACAAATGTTGGGAAAAAATAAGACTGACAGTTTGTGAGTTGTTGAATTTAAGAAAAGTTAGTATTATTATTGCTCTTTCTAAACAATACAGATGATGTTATTAACTCAGTTTGTCTATGTACTGCATTGAAAAAAGTTAATCTTATGGAACTTATGAGTGAAATAGGAAGACAGCTGAAAGCTTCATAAAAAGAGCTAGAGGAAACCTGTAAATTATTGATATCTTAAGCATCTTGAACTCTCTAAACTATTTAGGTTTCCTGCAACCTTAGACTTGTAATAGAGGTATATTTCAACAAACTAGGTAAAAATATTTACTTCCTAATACCTTAACAAACCAAAACAAACATAAACCTATAGGAGTTTAGATTAACCCCTCGATTGTATGTTATTCCAGACACAATTAAAATCAATTTTTATCGCGCCCGACGGCGGTTTTATGATCCTGTAGGAGTTACATCTGGTTTTGCAGGGCTACTTCTACACCCACAACTCACCTGATTAGGTTATTGTATGTCATACGTGACACATAGGAATACATTTTCAAGGGCTTTTAACAATCTTTCCAACTGAATTCCAACTTTACTTGTTTGAATTGCCGATAAAACTTTCATTCTACTTCTTTGCCAATTTTATTATAACTCATTACTTAACGTAAAAAATAGTTTAATGGGGTTGTATGAACATATTACTTACTTCGTTACTATAATTTTTATTTTACTCAGAAAAACCTAGATCCATAGAACTATTTACTAAAATAAAGCAAGCATAGATTAGCTTACTAATTAAATTTTTACCTTTTTGGCAGGACTCGCTCTTACAGTTTCCTACACACTTTTGGTAAAACGGTGAGCGATCCCCTTCACTTGATGTTATAAATGTAAATCGGTGTATGAAAATTACAACTACCAACATGAGCGATTTCATTTTAAATAAGAGCAATTTTAATTACTTCTTAAAATATGCTGTTTTGGATAAAATCATTAAAAATTCGCGTAATTTACGTGCGATAAACAAACACCGTAAACAACACAGCACAGACTATCTGAACACAATACTCAACACTATGCTATCCTGAGATGCTATCTATCTAAAACACTTTTTTTTTTAAGTTTAACGGCCTTGGATACTTGTCCATACAGCCAATTCTTCAGTATTATTGTCTTTATTTTGCATTAAAACGTTGATGTAAGACGTTTTAATGCTTCGATGGAGTTTTTGGAGACAGTCGTAAGATTAAAGGAATGTAGAGAAGTCGCCAAGAAAGAGGTAAACTGTTCGCGTTCCCGCGCAAAATTCACGGTCCACTTTTCTTGGTTACGACCCATACACCATGTTATTTCACCAAACTGTATATTGCTCACTCGCACGACACTTTGTTTCGCAAAATAACACCACTTTTAAGACCCAAAAATCACTATAAACAATAAAAATTCGATAAAATAAATGGACTCCAAACGTATCTCACGAACTCCCGCCAAAAACTCCTCATCTATCTATAACACAGTATTACTGAGAAAAACATGGTAAATATTTTTTGTTATTACAAAAAACACCGATGTTATTAAAAATAGCCTTATTTTCTTCTAGTATTTTTTTGTAATGAGCCACTAATCTTCATAAGTTTGTCTGTGCTATTTTGTTATAAGTCAGAGACTTAGTAGTCATTTTCAATTTTTAATACTAAATAAGTATTATTTTCTAAAAAACATTTAATAAATATAAGTTCCATTATATATTTCGTGTTTTTATTCAAGTCTCATCAAGATTTGCGCAGTAAATAAAAAAATACAGCATTTTATGATTTGAAAAAATTTTGAAGTGCTCTACTGAAAAATTTACTCAATTTGAGTTACGACAGTATTCTTCCAAAGCAGCGAAGTGTTGACGACTTAAAACAAACAATAGTGAGTGCATTCTAGACAGTGAAACAAAATCGTGTTTTGTGCTGAACAGTTTGAAAAGGAACACCAGACGCCGTGCTAGACTATGTATTGCTCAGTCTGGTGGCCACTTTAAAAATTAATTAAGGTAAGTGAAAATAAAAGTGTACAAAATCTAGGTACCTGTTAAGATAAAACGTTGAAAATAAATAAGTTGCAACTACAAACTTTTTTTGAGGTTAGTGTAAATAAGAGTGTCCAAAAAACTAGGTATTATGATAGGTACATCGTTGTCAATAAGTTGATTCCAAAATTTTAACTACGTCGAAAATACTGCACACTCACGTCATTGAATAATCTAGTATTTTTGATTTTTAAAAAGGGTTAGGCTAAATCAACATGAAAGCTCAGGGTTCGATTTCCTGCACGACGACTTTTGCTCATCAAACAAATAAAACTAATATTAATTTTAAAAATTTTTAAGATCCAAATAGATTCAGGTTCGATTCCCGACTGAAGGCTCAAATCGTGATCGACTAGATGACCTGGTCATTAAGCAATAAAAACACTTAATTTTTAGGTTGACCTAGATTAAGATTCCCAGATAGGTAGTGTAAGTTTGAGGTTCGTATTTCGGTTCCCGATTGATCGCCCTTTGGTACTTAGGTATGTTTGTCAGTCATTAGCCCGATTGAAGTAGGAAAGGAAATTTGTAATTAACTTAACCAAGCACGTGAAATCGGTTCCTTTACAAATAGCTATTTACACATTCGGGAATAACGCAGACGGCAGATAAAGAGAGTTAAGCAAGCAATGACGACGACGGCCGGTCCCAATAACCTATCTATCTTCAGTTTCGGCATATCGGAGATAGAAAACAACTTCTGTCTTTGTTATTCTGGACGGCAAAATCAGAGACAGAAGATGTTTTCTATCTCCGATATGCCAAAACTGAAGATAGATAGATTATTGGAACCGGCCGTTAGTAGGTAGGTACCTACCTACCGCTTGTCTACGCGATTCGCGACGTGCTTTGCGTACAGTGCAAACAGTTTGCAGTATCTAACGCGCCACAGTGCAGTAAGGGTTTAACACAAAATATTCGCTTAAAATTTCAGTTTATTTTTTTTAATTAATCGGTTCCTGGGGGCTTACCATCAGCTTATAGCAAGCCACTCAATTTCCAGGCAGTTCGACAGTAGGGCTGCTTTTGCCCTGCTAAAAATCATACCATAACCGCTGAAAAGCTGAACAACTTTAGCATCGCTAAACCAAAAGGTGAACAGCTAAGCTTGTCTATGGTCTGTTTGTCTGCAGATTGCATGAACGAGATAGAGCTATACTGGTTCAGATAAATCTGTCTCTTTTTAGTTGAAAACGTTCAAATACACAAATACATGATTTATTCCAAATTATTGGTTTTTGAAAAACTTTCTACTTATTGGATTTTAAAGAGAAAAAGTCGATCTAAATGTTGCTATTTTGCAGGAGATTAGTTAAAATACTCAATTCTAGTAAAATTACCTTCTTGGCGATGTAATTAATATACAGTGTTGGGTTATTGAAAATGTGGATAAACATTTTAACGTGTTCATGATTGGAACGGTTCTGCCTGCATTTTTGGCGGTAACATTCAAAAATTGAAGAAATATTCCATTTTCCCGGAGTAGTACGTACGTTCGACTATTTTATATTTACAGTTAAACATTGAGTTAAACCACATGAGTAAATATTTATTCATGTGGTTAAACCATATTTTCACAATGTCATTGTCATACTTGTGTTTAAGTATTGAATAAAGTAAAGTGGAATTGTAAGTAATTTTATTAAAATATTAGTAGAAAAAAGTGATCATCCATTGACTTTCAGTGAAAACCAACAAAAAAAAAAGCCTAGTTTCTCACACCCAACTGTATAACCTTTGGGAATAACAGTTAACAAATCTTTAACAGCTGGAGACCACTCCAAGCGAATGGAAAGGGTGGCAGAAATTTTAATTCTGCGGGCGATGTAGTCATAAAATTAGGGTTTGAATGAAGTTTCTGGTTCAGTTACACTGTGTAGTAAAAGACTACTACTACTTTTTACATAGGTATTATAATAATCTATTCTATTTTAGTACTGACTGGGTAGACTAAATGCAAAAAATAAAACATAAAATAATTAATGATTCAAGGAGAGGAATAGGAAACAAAAAATTATATTACATATTAGGTATTCTCTACCAGTCGAGCATTTGGTTAAGTAGACATGTTTTGTAGAATTTTTGCAGTAAAAAAAAACAAACACATGATTTCATATATGTAATATACTTAATAACAAAAAAATATATTTCAAACACATATTAAAATAAAAAAGACATACTTAATATAAAAGTACTTCAGTTTTAACCCTAAATTTAAAATCTAACAAAACAACCATAACTTTCTAGGTATATGTATTAACTGGTCGGCTACCGAAGTTGTGGAATCGAGCCAGAAGACAATTGATTTGTGTCTGGAATTACAAGGGGTTAAAAAACACATCAATTTTAGCACTGTCGCAGATTAATATTAAAAAATCTCCTAAGCTTTTCTGGAACTATATAAAAACTAAAAGAAATTCTCATTCGGCATACCCTAAGATAATGCATTACAAAGACGGTTCATTAGATGACGAAAAAGCTATATGTAACGCGTTTAATGATTTTTTCCTCAGCAACTTTAGTCAACCTGCTACAGATTACTCGGCACACTGTGTTCCTAAGAATAATATACTGCATAATAACGATACTTTGCACAGTATTATAGTCACTAAAGCTTGTGTACTCAAGCTGTTGAAGGGGCTGGATATTGCAAAGGGCCCGGGCTGCGATGGCATACCAGCTCTCTTTCTCAAAAATTGTGCAGAATCTTTGGCCGTACCTGTCGCTTTTATCTTTGATAAATGCTTGCGGATCGGATGTTGTCCTGACATCTGGAAGAGAGCCTTGATAGTTCCAGTCCCAAAGAAGGATATCAAAACGGAAATTAGCAACTATAGGCCGATCTCAATTTTGAACTCCCTTAGTAAGCTTCTGGAAAGAGTAGTTCACAATCAAATGTACCCAGTGATACAGTCTTCAATTCCACCTCAACAACATGGGTTTATAAAAGGACGCTCTACTAATACCAACTTAGCAGTGTTTACAGATGACGTATTTGGGACCATGGATGGTGGTGGTCAGATGGATGTAATATATACTGACTTTGAGAAAGCATTTGATCGGGTGGATCATATTATATTGTTACATAAATTGCAAGAGCTGGGCATATGTGGTAGTCTGTTGAGGTGGTTTGAATCATATCTTCGTAACCGGAGTCAGGCTGTCATCATCGGTGGCTGTAGATCCAACTTCATTACTGTACCGTCAGGCGTCCCTCAAGGATCAATTCTAGGGCCTCTTTTGTATGTTATTTACTTATACGATATTGGTGATTGCGTTCGAAATTCTAAATTCTTGATGTATGCGGACGATACAAAGATTTATATACCGGTTAGGAGCACCTCTGATTGTTTGAGATTGCAGGAAGATCTGAACTCCCTTTCTGCTTATTACCTTCAAAATCGGATAGGGGTTAATGTCAAGAAGTGTTCAATTGTTAGTTTTACGCGTAAGAAAAAAGTTATTAGTTTTGAATATATATTGAATGAAAGAAAACTAAAACGAGAATTACTTATACGAGATTTAGGTGTACTCTTGGACTCAAAATTAATGTTTTCCGAACACATTTCAACGGTAATTAATAAGGCTTATAAAAACTTGGGATTTATACTGCGTGTAACTCAACCTTTCTCTGATGTTCATTGTGTCAAAATTTTATATTATACGTACGTACGTAGTATTCTTGAATATTGTAGTAACATATGGTCCCCGCAATACATAACGTATAAACAAAATCTAGAAAAAATTCAAGGAATATTTGTCAAACACTTAAATTACCGCTCTTTCAAACCGTTTGAAAATTATAATGATGCATGCATATTTCATAGAATACCTACCCTAGAGCATAGACGAACGCTAATCGATATGTCTCTCCTGTTTGATATCTGTGACGGTAACATCGACTCCGTGAGGCTCTCAAGTTCTTTTTTGAAGTTTTTTGCTCCAGCCACCCGCACTAGACACGCGGCCTCGTCCTTGTTTCATACACCACTCTCGCGGACCAAATATGCACGGAACACTGTAGTAGCCCGGACCCTGAGAACGTATAATAGACTCTTCTCCTCAGTAGACGTGTTCCACCTATCCAAGGCAGCGTTCAAAAAAGCTATCATGAGCGTACTCGAGCCTCTCTCTCTATCTCATCGTCAGAAAGAATATTGATTTGCAATATGGTTTTGGAAATTTAAAGTAGTGTTTTAAGATCGTGAACAGAATAATATATGTATACATCTAAATTTCATGTTAAAATTAATTCCTTAGTATTGTTAGTAAGTATACACACGCACTTTAAAAAACTTGTACTTGCTTGCCCATGTCAACTTTGATTTACTTGCTCTGTTTTATATAAGGTAAATTCATTATTGGCTGTTAGTTTAGTGTGTAAGTTTAACATAATTTGTACTAAGAGCTGTGAATTTTGTATCAATTAAAAAAAAAAAAAAAAAAAAAAAAAAAAAATAAAAAAAAAAAAAAAAAATACATAAGCTTGTTGGTGAACCTCTTCATCTGTGAGATAAATTTGCTTGATCTGTGAGATAATTGATTAGCTGCATTGCAAAAGGTTATGTAGGACTACACATGCTTTTGCAATAAGGCCAGCTACCTGAGGTTGGTAATGTAACATTGAAAAAGAGTCTGTAGAACACCTATAATTGATCTCTCTCTGTCGTTAAGAGTTTTTACATGTCTTTGTATAGGTATAATAGGCTTCAGAAAAATCTAGTTCTGCTTTAACAATTGTTGTAATCATAAATTTGAGCAGTGAATATCTAGAATCACCTACAATAAAAGGAAATATTCATTAATTTTATCATCTTTGTAAGACTTCTGCAAATGTGTTATACAATGAACTAAAACTTTGTTGTCTTTTACACCCAGGCAATATTTAAATAAACAAAATCAGCAACATATTCATAACACAAGGGTTTTAGGTGCTATAACCTGTAAAATATGTTTTTTTATCTTTTCTTTTTACTCAATTGAACGGAAAGGACATATCTTTAAAGTTAAACTAAAATGTGTATTGTATGTTAACCTAAAAGCCATACAGATGCTATAGTGCTCAGTTCATTCAAGTGAGACTACAAACGATGATTAGACCATATTTTATTGTAAATTAAATGAATCATAGCCATCATTTACACTTATAATTTCCATGTTTTTGTTACAAATCTGAAAAAAGTATTACACATAAATATTAGTAAGAAAGAAGAGTTATAAAATTTGAAAGTACAGTTTTTTCAGTATATTCTATTGTATATACCTACTTATTACATCACAAAACCATGCTAACAATTTTGTCGAAATTGTATTTTCATTTTGGTTAATGATGATATAAACATTTTATACAAAATACTAATTCAAAGACCTTCAGGTTTCTTTACACTGTAATTAGGTTCTTTAATCTATAATGAAACATGTAAATTTTCACAAAACTGCTGAAAAAAAGTCTAAGAAACGCTTAAAATATGTCGAAAAAGTTAGTCTCCTAGTAACTTTTTCAAGATGGCTAGGATGACATTAGCTTCGCTCAAAAGGACGTTTACCTGCTGTCAAATTGAGTGTCATGGTATGAAAAGTTCATAGTAAAAAAATGGTGAACGGTTTAGAAACGTCGACGTAAATTGGCCTGCCACAGGCCTGCTAAAAACGATGTCATAGTACAAAAGAGCAATGCAGTCCAATAGCAGTCCTGCTTTAAGAGCTAATGGTAAGGCCCCTGGTGGTTGTTCTATATGCGATCATAAGCTGTTTTTATAAATTCCGCTCGTATTGAAATCAGCACCCTGTATAACAATACCCTTTGTATCCTTCTTCTTCTTCTTCTTCCTTTGGTTTATAGCGACAGCTGAGTGTTTGGCCCGAGCCACACGATTCCGCCAATGTCGCGAATGGGGAAAATACATTTTTATTTTTATTTTGAAATTGACTAATAAGCAAAACTAAAGCATTAAATCGGACAGCACCCTTTGTATCCTATATTATTTTAAACAAACCAAAAATCGGGTTCAATCTATCGATAATGACAATATTATGTGTCACCAAACTGGCTAGACTAGCGTTATAAATAATGTTTTAAGGAAATGTCTACCTTGTTTCGAGGTTACAGTGCAAAGTTATTTTCCTACTTTTGGCTGCCATCTGTTGTGGAATAGTTAAACTTTTTCTGAAATTGAAGCTGGTGGATTCAAAATACAAAACGTCTTAAATGCTTTATTTTATCTTTAGCAAAATGAACTGTATAGCGCAGTAGTATTTTGTGTTTGCACAACAATTTAGGCCAATTTGGAATAGGAGCTAAATGACAAATCAAAACCAGTGAGTTTGGTGACAGCGGTTCTACTATAAAATTTGCCATATCGCACTTCCGCTGGTTTTTTCTGTTCTGTGAACAAAACAAACAATTCATCAAGAAAGGTGATGATGAATGACGAGGCGAAACTATACGACGAGTTTCTTGTTGTTGCAGGAAATTTAAAAACTTTTCTTAAATGTCATTGTCAGGATCAGGGTAAATTGTATTCTGTCTGTGATCAGGACTGTCACTGTCACCAATGTCAGATCAGACTGAGGGGTTTTTTGGCGGGAGTTCGTGAGATACGTTTGGAGTCCGTTTATTTTATCGAATTTTTATTGTTTATAGTGATTTTTGGGTCGTAAAAGTGGTGTTATTTTGCGAAACAAAGTGTCGTGCGAGTGAACAATATACAGTTCGGTGAAATAACTTGGTGTATGGCTCGTAACCAAGATAAGTGGACCGCGAATTTTGCGCGGGAACGCGAACAGTTCACCTCTTTCTTGGGGACTTCTCTACATTCCTTTAATCTTTCGACTGTCTCCAAATACTCCATCGAACCATTAAAACGTCTAACATCAACGTTTCAATGCAAAAAAATAAAGACAATATTACTAAAGAATTGGCTGTATGGACAAATATCCGAGGCCGTTAAACTTACTAAAGAAAATAAAATGTCAGATCAGAGTATACCTATCACGGAGTTTTTGGCGGGAGTTCGTGAGATACGTTTGGAGTCCGTTTATTTTATCGAATTTTTATTGTTTATAGTGATTTTTGGGTCGTAAAAGTGGTGTTATTTTTGCGTAACAAAGTGTCGTGCGAGTGAACAATATACAGTTCGGTGAAATAACATGGTGTATGGGTCGTAACCAAAAAAAGTGGACCGTGAATTTTGCGCGGGAACGCGAACAGTTCACCTCTTTCTTGGGGACTTCTCTTCATTCCTTCAATCTCTCGACTGTCTCCAAAAACTCCATCGAAGCATTAAAACGTCTAACATCAACGTTTTAATGCAGAAATGAAGACAATATTACTAAAGAATTGGCTGTATGGACAAGTATCCGAGGCCGTTAAACTTATTAAAGGAAGGTATACCTATCACAGAACATGGGTTTTCATAAAGATAGTCTGGTTTTTTGCGCGGGAAACGAGAAGAGAGAGATGGACTTTATTTCGTAATTTCGTGAAATTATCTTAAGTGGTATTTATTGTGATAAAGTGGTGGCATTGTTATAATAATGTTTCAGTGAGTAGGATAAATCAAATAAAAGATTTCCTATTTGACTCTGATCCACGTTCTCGCGTAAAACTAATGAAATCATTGAAATGTATAAACCACCCATACATTTCAATGACTTAGGTTAGGTTTCATTTTATTTCATCTCATTTAATTTCATTTTCATTTCGTATCAAGAAATTGTAAAAACCAAAATTCGTGGGTGGGAACAGTGATGTTGTCCTAGTACTTCATTCTCGTAAACGCCTTAATCTAGTGATTCGAGTATGGAACTCGGTGACCGAAGGTTCTAGGTTTGATTTCTAGGTCGAAAATATTTCATATCAATAAAAAAAATCTACTGAAGACTTGGCTGTATGAGCATAGTTCCCTTTGCCTACCCAGAATGGGTGAAGAAAACAACATCATTATAGATTCAGTGTCATAGATAGATGAGGAGTTTTTGGCGGGAGTTCGTGAGATACGTTTGGAGTCCATTTATTTTATCGAATTTTTATTGTTTATAGTGATTTTTGGGTCTTAAAAGTGGTGTTATTTTGCGAAACAAAGTGTCGTGCGAGTGAGCAATATACAGTTCGGTGAAATAACATGGTGTATGGGTCGTAACCAAGAAAAGTGGACCGTGAATTTTGCGCGGGAACGCGAACAGTTCACCTCTATCTTGGGGACTTCTCTACATTCCTTCAATCTTTCGACTGTCTCCAAAAACTCCATCGAAGCATTAAAACGTCTAACATCAACGTTTTAATGCAAAAATTAAGACAATATTACTAAAGAATTGGCTGTATGGACAAGTATCCGAGGTCGTTAAACTTACAAAAATAATAAGAGTTTTTGGCGGGAGTTCATGAGATACGTTTGGAGTCCGTTTATTTTATCGAATTTTTATTGTTTATAGTGATTTTTGGGTCGTAAAAGTGGTGTTATTTTGCGAAACAAAGTGTCGTGCGAGTGAACAATATACAGTTCGGTGAAATAACATGGTGTATGGGTCGTAACCAAGAAAAGTGGGTCGTGAATTTTGCGCGGGATCGCGAACAGTTCACCTCTTTCTTGGGGACTTCTCTACATTCTTTCAATCTTTCGACTGTCTCCAAAAACTCCATCAAAGCATTAAAACGTCTAACATCAACGTTTTAATGCAAAAATAAAGAAAATATTACTAAAGAATTGGCTGTATGGGCATAGTTCCCTTTGCCTACCCAGAATGGGTGAAGAAAACAACAACAACAACAACAAAAATAATAAAAAATATATAAGAAAGTTTGTCAATTGTCAATGACAGCAATGTCAATCTTGTAAACATAACCTTTACGTTCATTTAATTTAATCTCAAATAATTTGTTGGTTTGTGAATAATGGTGCTTATTTATAGAACGTTATGCGCTGCAAAAGAACTGAAACGACCACGTAATTTTCTCCGTAGTAAATTTATCGATTCTGTCAGACTTCACGTAAAGGGTGGAACAGGGGGTACTGGTCTTCCAAAGTACGGAGGACTCGGTGGTCAGGGAGGATGTGTTTACTGTATCGGCAATGAGACTGCAAATCTTAAAAATATTATGAGTAAGTACCGTGGGAAAACTATCAGGGCAATGACTGGCGAGGATAGTCGTAAAACTAAAATAGTCGGCAACCCTGGGATGGACGTGAAACTTGAAGTTCCTCTTGGTGTCACAGTATACAGAGAAGATGGGAAAGTTTTGGGATCTATTGATAACGAAGGAGAGACCGTCATTTTAGCTAGGGGGGGTCCTGGGGGAAACAAGGAAAATAGTTTTCTTGGTCACTTTGGACAAACTCACCATGTCAGACTGGATTTAAAACTGATTGCTGACATTGGCCTTGTAGGATTCCCTAATGCTGGCAAGAGCTCCTTACTAAAGGCTATTTCAAGAGCCAAGCCTAAAATAGCGAACTATCCTTTCACAACAATTAAACCCAATAAAGGTGTTATCATTTATAATGATCACAGACAAATATCTATAGCTGATTTACCAGGACTAATTGAAGGCGCTCATATTAACGTAGGTTTGGGTCACAAATTTTTGAAACATGTTGAGAGAACAAAACTTTTACTGTTCATAGCAGATGTCCAAGGCTTTCAATTAAGTCCTAAATATCCAAAGAGATCCTGTTTAGAAACAGTTCTTCTTCTAAATAGAGAATTAGAACTCTATGACCCAGAATTATTAGAGAAACCTGCAATGTTAGCCATCAACAAGATGGATGTTGAAGGTGCCGATCAGATCTTAGAAAATATTAAGGAATCTTTTCGAGATATAAGCAAAGTTATGGATTCTATACCAGAAGAAATCAGACCAGAGAGGGTCATAAACTTTGAAGACATCATTGGTATTTCTGCTCTACATGGGGGTGAGGGGTTAATTAAACTGAAGAAATCTTTAAGAAAAAGGTTAGATGAATTTGCTGATGAAAACGACCAAGATATTGTTGAAGCAAATAAGGCATTGAAGAGAAATAAAGCGATGATAAGAGAAAAGGGCCCACAAATCACCTAAATAAATATGACGTGATCATGATTTGTTGTTTCATTTGTATGCTATCTTATTAAATATTATGAATAAAACCAGAAATTCACCAATGTTTATGATTTATTAAAACATAAATAGAAGCTCCACAACTATACTTAATTTGCTCTCCTACATACAAATTACACCTAATCTGCAAATCAACTAGTCAAACCTTTATCACAGTATCTTATCTAACTGTAAACAATTGCATCCTAAATCTAACGGTGTGTCGACATTGGCGGACCATGCTCTGATATTTATAATGATAGATATAAATTAAGTAACTATTCAAATCAATTTTAAATATAATAATATGTAAAATGTACTTAAAAGTGCCAATTTGTCAAACAATTCACATGTACACTCGACAGCATTATTACGTAGGGCATAAAGGCGGTCTCAAGGTCAACATGTATAGTCTGATGTGCCGCCGTGTGTACATGCTGGTATTTAAACCAGAGATGGAACAAGGTTAGAAAGGCGATGTGGGCGGGGCAGGCGCGCCACGAAGGTTATGAGCAAAATGAGCTCATTTATGTGTAGCGGGCGCAACCGGCGACATCAGTTCTCATACAAATGGCGCATGACAGCCTTTCTAATCTTTTTCCATGTTCTGTGATTTAAATCCTACATTTTTGCTCAGCACATTTGGTTTTTCATTAGACCTACTAAGGCTTTGCCAAACTTGATTCCAGGAAAAACACCCTGAGCCCTATAAATGTGCTTCACTATTATTTCAATGTGTGATCGATTACAAAACGTCGAACTAAGGGCATGTTTCGCTAAAATAGGCGCACCTTAAAAATAACAAGATATTATGAGATTACAAAATACAAACAATAACATAATTATTACAAAATAATCTTTTATCAATTTCAAATTACTCAGTTCAATTAAACTCCATCTTGTTTCCAATAACTTATCTGAAATAGAAACTTTTTTTCGTGCATCTTTAATTATCACAACCTCTATAACAGTGAGTCGAAGTCGAAGAACTGCCAAAACTTCTCCACTTACAATAAGCTTAATTACATAATCAAAACTTGGAAATCATTAAAATTAGGAAACAAGGACTTTCTACTATTAACAGAAGTGGTTTAATGGCGGATGTTGTAAACTAAAAATGTTCCTGGCGTAACTAATAATTCTGACAACATAAGACATTAACACTTATGCATATTGGAAAAACTCAGGTATATCTACATCACCAAAAATGTTTTAAACTAAATCAAAAATATATTTCTAAAAATAACTTAAATTATATGTTTAAAAATATAAAATCCCTATTTTTAAAATCAATTTTCTCTTCATCTATAAGTAGTATTACAATGAGGTCGTCTGGTATTTTAAAAGTTGTTTCTTTTTCTTTTAACTTGCCAGCATGGGAAAAGGAAAGAATACAATCAAATATTGAGTCACCATAGTTACTAAAGAGGCACATGGTAATATTAGGCTTATGGTAATAGATCGTATTCCATTAAGCAGCTCAGCAACAGGGCCATCCCTTCTCAAAATCATATAAGTAGTAATCGAAAAACTGAATGCTATTTGCTTTTTTAGGGTTCCGTACCCAAAGGGTAAAAACGGGACCCTATTACTAAGATTTCGCTGTCTGTCCGTCTGTCCGTCGCTCTGTCACCAGGCTGTATCTCAAGAGCCGCGATAGCTAGACAGTTGAAATTTTCACAGATTGTGTATTTCTGTTGCCGCAATAACAACAAATACTAAAAACAAAATAAAATAAATAATTAAGGGGGGCTCCCATACAACAAACCCATTTTTTTGGCCTTTTTGGTACGGAACCCTTTGTGCGCGAGTCCGACTCGCACTTGGCCAGTTTTATTTTAGATTTATAAGAACAAATAGTAGGTAACGTAAGAAAAAGCGCACTACTCCCGAGTTCGATATGCCGGGCTCCTACTGCCCGGGGATAAACTGCGCGGGCGCAAGTGGAAATTTTACCACTGCGCTGATCTGGTTTCGGTTTGGTACTGATATAATGGTATCTGTTGACATAATTTATCGATTTATGCCTTGGAGTCCTAAGCCGCTAAGTGGACTACGGCCTTACCTACGAAAATGTTATTTTCAATTCGAGTTATTTAGTGTAACATGGCAAACAAAAATACAACTCAGACAGAGAAAAAGACTAGAAAACATTAGCTTACAGACTAAATAATAAAACAGGGTCTTTAAGGTATTAAGGAAACGGTTATGTATGAGCTATTTTTATATACATTGTATGAAGGAATATTACAAAATTACCAATTTGTGACGGTGAAGTTCGTATCAACATTTATATATTTAGATGTGTGATATAGAAGTATAAATGTTAAGTATTTTCGTTCAAAAATATTTATTTTTTGCTTTTTTACTTATGATTAATCTACAAATAGTGTCAATGCTTTCACTTTTAGTTAGGCCTAAATTAGAAAATATGCAGAAAAAGGACGGATCACAAACTACAAGCGGCTATAATGTTTCGCAGTTTTGTGGGAGTTGCCAAATGGGTTAACAATTTATTTTTATACATCTAAATGTGAATTTTTATCTCAACTTTTGCATTTATTAACGACAAATATTATGAATCCGGCTAGACGTCACTCAGTCTTCTTTTTTCAACATTGAACCAGGTTGCTACGTCAGTTTAATTAAAACCACGAACAGACCATAGCTCGGTTCTGGCGGGACTGACATTTTCGGCGCGGTAAACGTATCAGAATTTGAGTAAACGTACGCATAACAATAACCCAGGATCGCCTTACATAGAAGCAGCTTGAGCTTAAATTTGCGTGAGGAGTGCCCTTGAAAGACATGTTAAGTTAGACTATGCCCCGTTATGTCACTTAAAATCGGCTTAAAACCGATACACACTGGACATTTAAATATTAGGCCTCCGGTGCAAAAGTAACCTAACTTACACTTTTCGTTTTGTAACCTAACTTTTGCCTTCTATTCAAAAATATATCATATGTTGAAACAATGAAATGAAAGCTTTTATTCACAAATGTCAGAAATATCCTTTAAGTATGAACCTGAATTTTGAGACTCCAGGGAGTGGTTAGGTTACTTTTACGCTAGCGGCCATCATATGTTACCTAAGTGTCGAGCGTATCCCGAGTGTGGTGATTGATTTTAAATTGTAAACCATACCGAGCAGTATGCTGTAAAGATCCAGTTTGCTCATTATGACAGAAAGATCCATTAACACCTCTAAGGAAGGTCAAACGACATTTGCCCTTATTCCGAGTAATATGCTAAGTCCAGCTGTCTTGAGGACTCATCCTGAAAAAAAAAAACAGATAATTAATTATATACCAATAGGTTTACGTTCCTTACTGAATTAAATCGCAGTCATAGAAAACTGTTCACGATTAAAAGCGCTGCTGACACTCTTAAATCTCAATTGCTTTACATAAACAAAGCTTCGTTTGCCTCTCTCAGGGAATAACTATGATCATAATTTGACATTCGAGGCCGGAGGTACGGCGATAAGAATATGCTTGAAAAATTCGCGCTGTGACGCAGTGTCTCGGTGGCTTAATGGTATAGCGCCGCGCCCGGTATGCGAGGAGATGCGTTTTCGAGTCCCGCCTGAGACATAATTTATCAAGTTTAAATAATGATAGTCAAAGTCTAGCGCTGTTTCCTGTGTTCCACCTGCCTGGGCGTGGAGGGTCAGTCCTCCTCGTCGTAGCGCTCCTCGGCCTCGGTGGCGGTCTCGGCGGGCGGCAGCGGCGGCGGGCTGCCGGGCCGCGCGCCGGGCGAGCTCGCCGGCGACGGGCTGCCTGAACACACGCGAACAACATTAAACCATCTGTCCCCTTATTCGCGTAACCAAATCGTATCACGATCGTAATTGAATTGCAGGTTTTTGAAAGTCCTAGTATGGGCTAAATGTTAAAATCGTCCAATTCAATCACGATCGAACTGCGATTGAAATATCTGAATAAGGCCCCAGATTTAACAGATAATTTCAACTGACTCAAACCAGTTTTCAGTGTCGCCTGCTCCAAGGTCAATGCAGAAAAAAGCAGACATGTGCAAGACGGACTCGGGCACGAAGGGTTCCATAATATTATCTATAAAAACGGCAAAAAACGTTTTTTGTATCGGAGCACCCTTGAATATTTATTTAATTCCGGTTTTAGTACTGCTTGCTATAACAGCAACAGAATTATAAGACGGCCAATTAGAGTTGTTTGACATATTACTGAACTAAAACCATGGATGCATATTTTCAAATTAGTCGTCCTAAAATTAGACAAGTCTTAAACACCGTTTTATTTTTTTGTAATAGCACCGTAACTGCCTAACTATCACGGTTCATGAGATACAACCTGGTGACAGACGGACAGCGAAGTCTTAGTAATAGGGTCCCGTTTTACCCTTTGGGTATGGAATCCTAAAAAGTGTTTTTCTACTTTAATTCAAGTCTGCGTGTTAGTGGTACCTCCTTTGTTTGTTTCTGATTTCCGCAATACGAATGCTTTTAGCCGGGTACTCACTAGGGGACATTTGTTAACCAACATTTGTATTCAGCAACATCGGGCGACATCGCGGAACATCGCTCCACGTAGCTCGATATCTTGTCGCCGTCTACGTCAATTTAGTTGACAAAGTGACTTTACTCATTTGAATGGGCGACAATGACAAAGTACAAGTATCGCAACGTTGCGGTACATGTCGGGCGAAGTGTGGCAATGTCTCGTGAAATCACCCGTTGTCTTCAGGAACACGAGTCGCGATCGCGACACATTTATCTCTTAATGGGCAAAAACGTGCACAGCAATTCGGGGTAGGGTAGGCAGTAAAACATAACAATTTCAACACTTTTTCATTTAAAAATGTTTTATCACCCAAAAGGCGTCATCCATAAAATAAGTCACACGATTTTTGAGATTTTTAGACCCCCCCCCTCGCCTCTTGTCACGCATTTTTACGAAAGTTCCCATACTATTTTGCCCAATGTCACCAAAAGTAAGACCCCCCCCCTTAATGTGTGACGTAATTTGTGGACGGCCCCTAACGGCCTTATTTATATATGATTATTCCCCCTCTGCGATCGTTCATACTGTGGGCAAGAGGGTCGGGCGGGGCGGCAAGGCTATCACTTACTGTGCGGCGAGGGCTCGGGGCGCGCGTCGGCGGCGGGGCGCAGCTTCTTGGCGGCGGGGCTACGTGACTACGCACTGTGCAGGGAGGGCACTAGGTACGTACTGTGCGGCGAGGGCTCGGGGCGCGCGTCGGCGGCGGGGCGCAGCTTCTTGGCGGCGGGGCTACGTGACTACGCACTGTGCAGGGAGGGCACTAGGTACGTACTGTGCGGCGAGGGCTCGGGGCGCGCGTCGGCGGCGGGGCGCAGCTTCTTGGCGGCGGGGCTACGTGACTACGCACTGTGCAGGGAGGGCACTAGGTACGTACTGTGCGGCGAGGGCTCGGGGCGCGCGTCGGCGGCGGGGCGCAGCTTCTTGGCGGCGGGGCTACGTGACTACGCACTGTGCAGGGAGGGCACTAGGTACGTACTGTGCGGCGAGGGCTCGGGGCGCGCGTCGGCGGCGGGGCGCAGCTTCTTGGCGGCGGGGCTACGTGACTACGCACTGTGCAGGGAGGGCACTAGGTACGTACTGTGCGGCGAGGGCTCGGGGCGCGCGTCGGCGGCGGGGCGCAGCTTCTTGGCGGCGGGGTCGTCGCGCGCCTCCTCCACCTGCGCCGGGCACTCCAGGTGCACCAGGTGGAACACCTGCACAATACCGCACATTCACAGCTGCAACCATTGATGTTATACTAGATACACAGTCGGCGTCAAAAAAGTGTCAAAACTAAATAACATTTGATATAAGATTTCAAATGAGGACCTTGCTAAAAGGGCACCACGATTGACGTAAGAGGGTGACAGGGTTTTCGAAAACTCGCCACATTCTTCACGTTTTGAAATATTCCTTACATTGAAAATAACACGCCTATAAAGAAAACGGAGGAAATTAGAGACTTAGGGGTTGTGTTCGACACAAAATTATCTTTCATTCCTCACATGGAGAATGTAACAAAAAGGGCGTATAGAATGCTAGGTTTTGTCATGCGGAATGCCAAGGTTTTTAAAGGGAATCATGTTAAAATCCTACTATACAATAGCCTCGTACGAAGCATGATAGAGTATTGTAGCGTACGTAGCGAAACGATTCGTATCAAACCTGGCATATCAAAATGGCATACATAAAAAAATTAGGGCTTATGAAAAAAGATTACGTCATTTTAAAATAATTTCGTTGGAGACTAAAAGAAAATTGTTAGACTTGTCATTTCTGTTCAAAATTTTTAATTATCAAATTGATTGCCCGTTTTTACTACAAAAATTCGGACTACGAGTTCCATGTAGATATCCTCGCGCTCCTATTGCACCGTTCTGTCCCCCCTTGCGCAGGACAGTTTTAGGAAAAAATTCGCCAATCCCTAGATTGGGTAAATTGCTCAATGATCACAGTGACTTGGTTGACGAGCACGCCGATTCATTCACTAAAGTTAAAAAAATCTTATGTAAAGCCTGGCTCGTCTAAATTATAAAATGTTTAATAGTTTAGCTGTCTATGTTTTAGTGTTTTTGTTATTTTTTGTGTTTAGTATTTTGATTTGTATAAATATAAATATCTAGCACATTGTTCTGTTAGTAAGCCTTTTTTTTTTGCATGTTGTGTTCGCCTTAAAAGTATGTAACATTTAGCTAAAATATTTATATTTAAGTTGTATTGTGATTTGTGAATGATTTAATGTAAACAAACGCTGGAGAACCTAATAAATAAAATAAAATAAAATAAAAATAAATGCGCCACTCCAATGTAAATTTAGGCGAGTTCACGCAGGTTTTTTGGCGTTTTTCTGATGACGAATTAACTGTTATGGTGAGTTTACATAAACCCGAGATAATTATTCACACTATTGCATGCCGACATAATTTGGCCGGGATGTGAAATTGACACAGACATAAAATTAACGTCAATCATTCAAATGAGGACATTTTTGTATCGGATTGTGTATCATCTAAGTCTTAATATATATCAATGGCTACAACACTTTGATTGAAGACAATCCCACTAACACACTTGATTCCCTTGTTAGCAGTCACCATCGACCAATTTTTAACCGACTTCAAAAAAGGAAGAGGTTCTATTTTCGTCTGCATATTTTTTATAGTTCCTTTTATTGGTGGATTTAAAATGAATCACACTCAGCACGCACTCTAAAATTATTAAACGTTTGAAAAAACGAGTAGTCAGGAGTATGAAAAAAACTCTTCAAATAATAAGTCTAAGTTTAAAATATGGCTCCTGGCTTTTCCTGAGGTTCGCCAAGTTCCTCAAGTTTGCAACAAAAAACATATACAAATGCATGTAAAATCATATAAACCACTTGTATTGTAGAAATCCGGAGGCTTGTTGAGGGACCTTTTGACTTACCTCGTTGACGGAATTATTGGTGCCAACTATACGTATTATGGAGACAGGCCGCGGTGTAAAGTAAATCACTTGCCACGACCTGCAAAAAAACAAATAAGATTCCCTTATTATAACTCGAATATATTATTTTACGCCGCTGGCTAACAGCTTAAAAAGCCTTTAATAAATATAAGCAGGCGCCCGACAAGCGTTGAGGGTTCAAGTCCAACCTAAAAAAGTTGAAAAATTTCTATTCAAGGAATTGTAATTTGAAAAAATTATTGTGTCATTTCTAGACGAAGGGCACGTAACAAGAAGACAGATAAATTTTTTTTAGAAACTAAACTATAGGAGTAATGCACGGATCGCTATTTTATTTATTTTCGTAGTAGGCAGTGGTAATAGGTACATAGTGTGCACTTCACTAGTCAACAGGGCAAGTGACTGGCGATGACTAACCGAGTTCACTGACCTGCAGGCGTCCCTGGTGCGGTCGCAGGCGGTCTCCCAGTCCCAGTAGTTGAGCGAGGTCTCGACGTAGTACGAGTAGTGGCGGTAGTCGCAGTCCCACAGCAGCATGCGGATGGAGCCCAGCAGGTAGGGCTGCGCCAGCTGCACCACGATGGCGCCCGAGCCCAGCTGGTGGCACGTGTAGCCCTGCTCCCAGTCGTAGTGCTCCGTGTCGCCGTTCAGCAGCGCGTTGCGGGATCGGCTGCGGGCAAGTTTTTTTTCTGACCCTTCAAAGGCTTTTGGTTGTATAGACCGTCAAACTTTAACAAAAAACTTAAGCAATATAGTGAATCGAATGATTCTTTGGACCTAATAAGCTATTACCGTACGGACAGAACACAAATAGTTTCATTTCTGAAACTCTGAGCCTTTTGGGTCGACCTTTATCATGGGTGTCCCTCAGGGATCAGTATTAGGAACCCTGCTATTTTTATTTTTAAACATAAATGACAATGAATACATACTAACGTACAGTTGTATTCCAGAACTGATTCGATTATATTGTTCTAATGTTCCAATGCGTTAATACTTTACTACATTACCTTTGTATTACTGTACTGTAGCTATATAAAATTTAAAAAGTAAAGCTTCATCCAAATCTTATCCATGTTTCTCGAACTCACCTGATACCCTCAATGACAACGGCGGACAGTTCAACGGTGGCGACGTTGTGCACGGGTTTGATTAGTCCGTTGCACAGCGGGGGAACTCGTGCCGTGTGCATCGCCTCCAGAGCCACCGCGTGGAACACCTACACAGATAAACTTGCCTTGTATCGGCTAGACAACTAATAAAGATGAGTATACACGAACACACACCAAACCTTACGTCAAAATAAAAAGGGAAGACGGTTCCACACTATTTCGCTTACATCACTAAACACAATCGCAGCCTTAGGCAAGTTGCTTTCTAATAGCGTATTTATGGTCGACGAATAGACGATCATTTTTATATATAAAATGACATTAAGACACGATCGATCGTAAGCTAATGTAATTTTCATACATTTACTATCTATTCGTTGAATCTATACTAATATTATAAAGCTGAAGTACTAGTTCGAATTGAAAAATTATTATTTAATTATAAGAGTTGGATAGTCCATTTATCGAGGAAGGCTTCAGACTATATAACATCACGCTGCAACCAATAGGAGCGAAGCATGAGTGAAATATGTTGCATAAATAGTCTCGATCACAATAACAGAAATTAACGCAGACGAAGTCGTGGGCAACAGTTAGCATATAGTAAATGTATACGATGTAAGAAAGCAACTTGTCAAAGGCCGGAGGAGTTTTTAGGCAACTGCGACTAAATTTGCTAACGCTGTCTAACTCACTTTTGCTCAAAATCGATGTATCTCAATCCCTAGCTTGACAATACAACCAACTGACTTTAGGCTGCGTTTTCTTTGACGCGGAGTTGGGCGAAGTAGAGAGGGAGTTTTACCTATCACAATGCTCGAAATCTCTGCAGATCACAGATTTCAAGTTCTGTAATTGGCCAATTCACTCAGGGTCAGGGTTCATTGACCTTGTTTACGACACCTTACTTAGCCCACTGTCCCCGGGGGATCAATGACATTGTTGACGATCCCTTCCTTAGCCCACTGTCCCCAAGGGTTCACTGACCTTGTTGACGATAACTTCCTTAGCCCACTATCCAAAAGGTTTCACTGACCTTGTTGACGATCATTTTCGCAACTCAATGTCCCCAAGGGTTCACTGACATTGTTGACCACCTCTTCCTTAGCCCACTGTCTTCATGGGTTCACTGACCTTATTGACGACCACTTCCTTAGCCCACTGCCCCGAGGGTTCACTGACCTTGTTGACAGTATTACTAGTGCCGACCAGCTTGATGTACTGAACGACTCGCGGCTCGAAGTACAGGTTCTGCCAGGAGCGGCAGAAGTACTTGCTGTGGTCGATCACGCGGACCCAGTCCTTCTGATCCACTGACACTTCGATGAAGTACGCGTAGGATCTGCGGTGATACAGTAATACATTATACATCTACTTTGTTTTTTGAAATACTTTATGGATCAAAATTTTAATGGAAACAAACATTCTTATTAATAAGGTAATTTTGAGTAAGCAGTGTAAGACCCGAGTTCACCAATATTTAAACAGCCGGTAAACATAGATTGACGATTAATTTGATACAATCCCCATACAAAATATGTCAAATAATATTTTAAACGCTGTTTGAATTTTAACCGTCTGTTGGTGAACTCTACCCTTAGAATCTTAGAGTTAGCCTAAAGTTAATACATCTTTTAGAATTGCCAAGATCAGTCAAAATCATTTTTATAACTGCAAATAGGACCCACAGTCCGACAGAAGAATACACTTTGGACTGTCCAAGTACAAACATTGAACATAACCAGTTGTGAGCAATAATTTCACGTATCATACCTACCTTAATACAAATTCAATCTCACGTGCATGAGATAAAATTAATCTGTATATATAAAAATCTTGTGTCACGATGTATGTTGCCAATAAACTCAAAAATTACTGAACCGATTTCAATCAAATTTCACATGTATCCGTATTGTGGTCTAACTTACTGGATAGGATAGTTATCATCTCAATTATTCGCTTATGTCGTGAATGTAAACGAATAAAATGTACCAATTAATGGTTTCTTAAGCAAGTGTTTATTTACTGTTTAGTTGTATGAACTAGTATGAAGTTCTCATAGATGGCGGTGTACGTTGATTCATCGATAAAATTCTTCAATATTATTTGACATCTAGGTTGCAAAGACACCCAATAGATGGCGCAGTGTTCTGTTTCTTAGAATATAAATTCTATAAAAATAAAATATGGCGGTACGAAGTTCGCCGGGTCAGCTAGTTTTTAATAAGTTTAAAGATCACCCCAATGTTCAGTGCTCGTTTGGTCAGGATATTTCTATTGTCACTCATCATTGTGTGTGCTGTTTTTAGGGTTCGTACCCAAAGGGTAAAAACAGGACCCTATTACTAAGACTTCGCTGTCTGTCCGTCTGTCCGTTGTATCTCAAGTTGAAATTTTCACAAATTGTGTATTTCTATTGCCGCAATAACAACAAATACTAAAAACAAAACAAAATAAATATTTAAGGGGTCTCCCATACAACAAAACCGTTTTTTTGGCCTTTTTGGTACGGAACCCTTTGTGCGCGAGTCCGACTCGCACTTGGCCGGTTATTTTGTATTTCATATCATTCATTCCAATATTTTAACCTACCACTGATGGTGAGTCGCGTGTAGTGGGGGCACGAGGTGCAGTACCTGTTGTCGCGGTCCCACAGCAGCAGGCGGATGTGGTTGAGGATGGTGGTGGTGGCGAGGCGGACCAGGATGCCGGGGTTGTCGGCCGCGTCGCTGATGGTGTGCCGCGTGTAGCCGCGCTCCATGTCGTAGTTCTCGGTGTCGCCGTCCAGCAGCGCCGAGCGCATGTCGCCGGTGATCACGCGAGCTCCACGCTTGGGGGTCGCCACGTTCTCTTCGGGCACTGTGTATTGGGAATTATGAATTAGAATTATCTTTGTAATCCTTACTAATATACTGATTTAAAATCATAATCATGGCGCTTGCAACATTTTACAGACGACGGCAGGTCAACCTACCCAAAAAGTTAAAGGTCATTGAATTGATTTTCAACTTTAAGTCCAACAAGTAGAGATCAAAATCAATTGAGAAAATTTGACGTTTTGTTGTAGGTTGACGTGCTGTTGCCTGTACATGGTATAAATCACGAATGAAATAACTCCAGCTTATCCTTACTAATCTTTACTAATGTTATAAATTCGAGAGTTACTCCGTCTGTTTTGTTTTCACGCCTAAATAACCGATTGTTGAAATTTGGTACAAAAGTTAGTTAGAACTTGAGAAAAGATATGACTATTTAATATCACAAACACAACCAACCGGCAGTCAATCCCACATTAATTAAAGCATTTGGTCTTAAAACAAATTTTTAAAAAACAACAAATACTTAGAGTTTGAAGTGAAACAGACTTTTTACAAAAATTGCTTCGAAGTTCAGAGTAAAAGTCGCCGTAAAATCGTCGTTCAGAGTAAAACAGATTAGACAGACGTATTCCCTATAAAATGCACTTTAACTTTTAGCAATTTGGCCGTTTATCATAGAAATGATGTGCGTTCGCGCTGACAGTCCGGACGCATTGCGTCATTTCTCTTGTTGCGTCCGACGCATTAAAAAAGATGTCTGTTTTTTTCTGAACTCAGTCATCAAAACGTCAAAATGCCAAAGGGAGCATGCATAATTGGTCATTAAGAGGTCGATTTCGAAGGGTATCTTCGTGAAATAACAAATATATGGGTCGTTTTGTTAAGATATTTGAAAAAATATTTTTATTTTGCCCTTTTGTTTATAAGCAGCTATATTATAACTTACAAAGTAGCCCCCGATGCGGCAGGTCCGTGCTTTTGGTCTGGGTCTTCTCCTGTATAGCATCGAGCAACATGTCGGGGGTGACCAGCGAGAACGGACGGACCACCGTCAGCAGCTCCTCGAGACTCATCAGCGTGAGACGGACGCTTTTTAATATCTTTTCCTACGAAAGCAACTTGAATTAAATCAGATTGATAAATGTGGACAACATCACATACATTGTTCTGATCCCAATTTAAATAAATATTTAAAGCACTCGTATTTTGGAAACCAGGTACCACAAACACCTAAATTATTTCTTAAATTGGAAGTCTAAAACCTTAATGTCGGGTTTCATTTCAATTCATGATCGGAGCCAGATTTGGTCGCTGTAGTAGTGCGTGGTTCAATTTCCATTCGGGTCGATGTAGGAAAATATCTTATCTAAATTGGCTGGGGTATGGAAGGGATGGGTAGGAAGGCAAGTTTACCATATAAAGTATACCATATGTTTAAATTATTTCTTGTTTTTCGACTTTATCTTAAGTAAATAAGGTTTCAAGTAAGGTATTCAATGGCAAAGCCTCACAAATGGATAAGCCGTTGGTTATGTCGTCTGTTTCAAGATGGTAGTCGTAAAAAGTCACATTAAAGGCTTAATTGTAACAGGCAGCTTGAAAATTGTTGAAGAAAAACTATATGCAAAAAGAAAAATATGACTGGGTTTCACATCCAATTTCTTTATCGCATCTCGCACCGTTTTTTCTGACTTTAGCCCTTTAATGGGCACAACATTTTAGAAAAATAGCTCGATGATTTTCGACTTTATCCTAAGTGTACAAGATTCAAAGTATGGTGTATGGGTAACTTACCACTTGCGCCTGCCCGCCCTCCGACTTGACCCACTGCTGGTTTGCGCTGAACCAGCTACAGACCGCCTTGAAGATGTCCACTTCGGGCGCGAAGAACGAGTCCCTTTCGAGGAGACCTTGTAATGCTTCCTAATAATAATAATAATGTTTAAATTCAATTAAATTCATTCGATAAATAATAAATCAATATCAGCTACGACTTTTCGGAATGTTGAAATTCGAAATAAAATTATTCGGGTCCTGCTACTGAAAATAAAAATAAAAAATACGGAATTGTGATTTCAGGAAAATAAATATTGTGTTTGGACTTCGTTTCCAGTAAATAGCATAAGACTGATTTTTATGGACGCTGCTAAGAAAGAAGTAGGTATAATAAAGACGCACTTAATTACGGAATGAAAGTTCAATCAGTAATTCGAATTTACGTTACAGTCACGTTTAAATAAATTTATCTTTATCTTTATCTTTATCTTTATGATAAAAAAAATACGTACCACAGACAGTTGCAAAAATGAATCGTGTTGCAGAACTTCAGAGGCATTCCTGTCCAGGAAGTTGTAGCAGTAATCCATCAGAGCATTCAGGCCATATAACCTAGGAAAAAACATAATGAAACTAATTAAAATCATAAACCCATATAATATCATGGTCAATAGCTAAATATCATATCACAAATCACGACAATGTCGGTGCGGCATGTGCACTCGTTAGTTAGACATGGAATTCCCGCACTTTTAGACGGCCTTAGGGCAGATAATCGTTTTTAGGGCATCCCGAAAGGCCCGAAACCCATGTGATCAGTTAAAAATCAGTTTTATTTCTGCAAATATGCTCTGCTTTAAACCTTCTACTGCTTCCGGACAAGTCTGGGCTAGTGCCGTGTATAGTTGAGTACCTCTTTAATGGACCCAGATTTTTTAAGCAATACTGCCTGATGTGAGCTTCTGCTGCTACAGTGCACACACATGCTCCAGCAAAGGCACTAATAAGCATTATCTATTTGGCAAACAGTTATACTCGTATTGACGAAAATCTGTGTAAGAAATGTGTGATTCTTTGTTTTTAATGTGAATCCTTACCTTGCAGCGTCCAGCACTGAGCAGACATTCCTCAGCGCTAGCACTTGTCGCAAGTAGTCGGATATGGCTGCCTCTAACTCCTGGAAGTTGAACTGGTGCGCCAAACCTAACATGTCTAGGACTGTGTCCTCGCGCAGTAGGGACAGTCCCATGTGGCCTGTGTATTAACATTTTTGTGGAAAAAAAGTCGTATACAAATTAAAATAGAAGAGATAAATTATTTTCAAAGCAGTGTAAGAGACTTAACTCTATTTTGTTGCCAAGAGCTATGACTATATAGACTACTAGCTGTTGCCCGCGACTTTGTCCGCGTAACTTTCGTCCTATGTCAAATATAAATAATTTTCCCTGTTTTTGCAACATTTTTCACTGAATTCGTTTTGCTCCTATTGGCTGCAGCGTGATGTTATATAGCCTAAAGCCTTCCTCGATAAATGGACTATCCAACACAAAAATGATTTTTCAATTCGAACCAGTACTTCCTGAGATTAGCGCGTTCAAACAAGCACAAACAAACTCTTGAGTTTTATAATATTAGTATAGATTTGATTGCCCTTTTTAAAAAGGTATCCTGTTAATAAGAAGAATGAAATAGCACTGAATTACAGTCTTAATGCTTATGATACTTGGTTTTAAGCCCTACTAAATTTAAGTTCTAAAAATATAATGATTAATTTTTTGAAACCAAAGTTTGCATCACTATACAATCAAAAAAGGTTACTATAAACCACAAACATACTCACCAGAGTAAACGTAACGCAGCAATGCTTTAAATGCTTGCAGGGGAGCTTGTAGCTCTACTTCAGCCTAAAAAAATTATTTATTTATAATATTATAATTTTTTTTTCATTCAACATTTAATAAGTAATAGTGTAGGCACAAAAGAAGATGCGGGCGATTTTTTTCATTACAAGTAATCTCATATGCATTTATGCATTGAGTTTTTATAAAATTAATCAAGAGCAAAAGTTTAATAAAGTGTAGGTTTATTTTTATTTAATAATAAATTTGACTAAATGCCTACCTCTATGGTGAAACGTGAATTTACAATAATTTATAGTAAAAGGAAATTTCTAAGGCCTAAACATTATTTTTACCTGATTTGCCTCTCTCATGCCTCCATAAAGCAAGGCCCTGAAGTAGTCACTGCTGGCTGCAAGAATGACCTTGTGGGCAGGGATACGCTGCCCCTCCACTATGAGCGTCACATCCGAGTACTCTGATGAGAGGCACAGCGAGCCGATGTGCTCCGACAGATGACCTTGTGAGTGACGAATACAGTTGCTAAAATATGCTCAATAATATACAAATCAGATTTTTGGCTTCAACAATTCTAAACAATAGACCTTGATCATGGCTTCTTTGTTGGGTTACTATTGTATTCTAAAATGCATTTCAAACAAAATCTGACATTTGTATGACATTTATATTTTCCACTTTTATTTGAATTATAATTTAGTTTTATAAAAAATAGCTGTACATTTTGATTAAAAGAGAAAATTTAATTGCATAGCAATGAAAAATGTATGATAATGGACTCAAATCCATACTTATGTGTTCAATGTCACCGACGCGTGAGCTGGGGGTGTTGTTAACATTCATGTACTGGTGCTGGCTACTCATTTTGCTGTGTCACATCGGTGGTGTCCTGTGACAATTACAAACCTTGGTTATTCAAAATAGAGGTTACAATAGATTGCGAATAATACAATGACACCTAATATGGATATGACAATAATAATTCTTTCGTTTAAGTGATAATATTTAGTAGTTGAAATTTTTACTTTGTACAACTTTACAATAAATGAAATGAGTTTTTAAAAACTAAATGGTATTGCATTAAATAAAAATTATAAGCAGGAATCCAGCATATCCATATTAGTCTGATGTTCTAACTTCAGCCTAAAGTGTTAGTAACAAAACAGTGACATGATATGCTTAACACAAATTCAGATGCACTTTATACTAGCGAATGATATTTTAAACATGCAATAAATGTAATCGATATACTTGCGAGGTGAAACAAAATTGGTTGCAGGTATTATCAAGTAGCCAAGCGCAAAATAAACAAATGCAGCCAAAAAACTTTTAGAAATGTATAACTACATCACGAGTTAATGTAAACTTTGTTTATTTAAATCTATTCTTAATAATTTAAAATGTGTCTTTTTTAACATCGATAGTGCAGGTAAGCTAGTCAAATAAGGTAATGGAAAATCACAGAATTGCGTACCTTGAATGGAAATCCACATCAACAATACACAATTTCAACAACTTGCTCCAATAGATAAGCTAGTGATTAGGTATCATAACAAATTACTAAATTCATTTCTAACATGTACGACTACAATAAAATAAAAATGTTTGTTGATATTTTATTAGAAAAACATACACAATTAAATAAATTACAAATTTGTCAGATTTTGACAGTGACAACCACAGACTACCTACTCAGAGAATACTGGTGACTAGAGCTGTAACAAACCGTATGTATTCGGTACTGAGTAACGGGTACTCCGTGTAGTACCGAGTAACGAATCGTTACTCAAGAATGCATTTCGTTACTCGCATTTTCCGTATTAGGTTGCAAAAGTATCATTGATGCGTGTGTTGTAACGTTTGCTGATCGTATGTTTTATGAATTCGTGCCTAATTCGGCTATTTGAAAAAAAAACAAGACAGAATGCACCTTAATTTTGTAATTTAGATGTATTTTATCTACATATTACGATTGATGTGACTCCGTGATATCATATTTTATGTATGATATCTCGTACGGTATACTACTCGTTTTGTTGTTCCGCACTGTGTTATTAATGAGGTATCAAATGTAACGAGTAACGCAGCGATACGTAAGTAACGAGTACTCTTTGTCAAAATAACGACTTCATACGGGTACGCAATATTTCGTTACTTTTACACCTCTGCTGGTGACAACGTTGACATTACCACTAGGGATGCAAATATCGATATATCGATGCCAAAATATATCGATATTTGATGATTACCATTCGCTGTGCACTGTCGAGTGAACAGATGACTTTACTAAGGCCGAATTTCTTTCTAAAAACTATGGAAAAACACAGTTATGTACAGCGGATGGTCACCATCACAGCCCATTGTGTAGAGAGATTATAAAACTATATTAATTTTAATCAGCCTTTAAAAAAGGAGAAATATCGATAAAATATCGATATATAGGCGTACTAGAGTGATATATCGATATATCAATATCGACTTAAAACGATAAATATCGATATCGATATATCGATATATTTAAAAACTTTATCCCTAGTAGTAACTGTTGTTGTTTTCCTCACCCATTCTGGGTAGGCAAAGGGAACTATGCCCATATAGCCAAGTTTTTTTATTGATATGAAAAGGAAAATGAAATTTAATGAGATGAAATGAAATGAAACCTAACCTAAGTCATTGAAATGTATGTGTAATGTATATTCAATTCAATTCAAATAATTTATTGCATTTCATAATGTTATAAAGGTGTTACAAGTTTTTAAATATAGTTTCATTATAGACTCTGTTCGGGAACAGCAATATAAATGTTAGTAGACAGAGAGGATGGCGCCATATAACTTATTATTACATTTAAAATTTAAAGGTTAAAAATTTCATACATTTAGATCCAATTTTATGCTAACTTATAATATTAATAATAGGTAAGTACATCATTTAGTTAGTAGATAACTGTTTTATAAAATATTTTTTTTATCAGTAATAAATAAATAAATAACATTCAATACTAAATAACATTCAAATCACACATCAACATAAAAAACCTAATCTATATGGACATAAATTGTATTCCCTAACTGTAGAACTGAAATAAATTGTAATAAATTGTAATATTTGCAATGATATCACTGAGTGACTTTAATAATGATTATTATCAATTTGATTTACATTTTATTAGATTATTATCATTTAGATATTCATTTACTGTGTAATAGCAATTATTTATAAGTATGGATTTTATTCATTTTATGTATTTTATTTCATTTGATTCTTCTTTTATAAATTCTGGTAGTTTGTTATAAATTCTAATGGATGTGACTAGTGGGCTTGATGAATATAACTTTAAATGAGCAGTAGGTAACATTAATTTGTTTCCACGGGCACGTCTTAATGAATGACTCGAGGGCAAATCGAACCACATTACATTACATTAATCCCTCAACCCCCAGGCGGCACGCGCCTGCCGCGATAACAATTGATTTCAATTGTGTCTGGAATAACTCACGATCGAGGGATTATATATTAATGTAATGTAATGTGGTTTATACATTTCAATGATTACAGGAGTTCTGTACGTTTATCAGAGCCAAATTGGAGCGCCTTTCCTTGTTTCACACTTTTATTTGATTTATCTTACTCACTGAGACATTATTATAACAATCCACTTAATCGCGATAAATGCCTCAAATGCTAATTTCACAAAAACAAAGAAACAGAGTCCATCAATATCTTTTCGTTTCCCGTTTTTGTTTTTTTATTTCAAGTCATTTATGTGATATCAACTTTCCTAATAAATAAATAGCAGCATGTACCAGCATAGCTGTGGTAGGTTGCAATAAATGATGGAGGCATTTTTCCTGCAGTCGAATGATTTACGACGTTACTTTACATAAAATATCATAAATACTTAATTACACTTAATACCTTAATTTTACCGAATCCAAAAGTAACATAACCGTTAAAATTTATGGGTTGTTTTACATTTTAAAGTTTACAGGAGTTTTACGCGAAAACGTGGATCTCAGTCAGATAGGAGCACCTATTTTTCTTTTACTTTTATTTGATTTATCTTACTTACTGAAATATTATTATTTCAATCCTACCACTTTATCACAATAAACACCGGGTAAGATAATTTTACAAAATTAGGAATCAAAGTACATCTTTCTCTTTTCGTCTCTCACGCTTAAAAACACATCTATAATTCCATATCCTCGTCTGTCGCATCTGTTAATGAGTAATTAATAAAAGGGAGTGTACAGCGACGCACTCGTCCCGGTTGGGTAAATTGTGTTCTGTGAACCTCTGTGCGGTGCGTGCTGCACTCGTCTGAAGAATATTAAATGTTCTGTGGTGCACTCGTCCTTCGACCTCTCCCACGCCCAACAAGACATGGCGAGAGCTCAGAGCACAGAGTTAGCGATGGGTCGTTATCGGTTTTTGAGATAACGTAACGTAACCGTGATGTGATTTCCAATAGTTTCTTAAAAGTTTCATAACTAGTTATTTTTACAACGCTCTGAAGCAAACGTGATTATTATAAGGTTAAAACGTTTGGTTAGATAGCAGGTATAACGTAATCACTTCACGCACACGTAGAGTGGATGAAAGCTGCTGACCGAAAGCCGAACATATACCTGTTTCATTCACACTTACGCTCGCGTCCTATAGTTGTTTCATTCATACACGCAACAAAGTTATCACTCTTTTGTTGCGATTCTTTTTTTTGGACCCTTTATACATTACTCGTTTTACTCCTTCATGTAATCAAAATGATGTGTGGGATGTGCAATGTAAAACGTCGTTTTCAACTTGTCGCAACGAGTAACGTAAAACCAGTGATTTTTCGTGAGGAGTGAAGCCAACCAAATATCTACGCCAGACCTTTTACATAAGAGTGAATACAATTTAACTTCAGATCGTTGTGATAAAAAGCAGTTATTGAAGACCGATGCCTATTTCGATCGTTTGAATGGCGTTATGAATCTAACTAGTTATTGTTGTTGCGGATAACGAGTGATCACTGTTCGGGCTTGTAACTGCTTAAATAACCAGTTACGGTTAATAACGCCCATCGCTACACAGAGTACATTGAGCTCAGAGCACTCACACGAAAATGGATCAAACCATATTCAGGGAATATTATTAAGGGGTATTAATTAGGTTCTGAACGCACAATCGTTTGCAAAAGAGGTCACTCAAAAAGATGTGCACAAGAGGTTTGATTACATTAGCATACTAGCACTAAAATTTAAAATAATTACTACGTGCACAATATTTCAAGGAAGGAAAACTTGTTTTTGAACTCAGGCGGGATGATACAAAGCGGGAAATGATATAAAATACCACTATTTCCGGATATCAATTTATTAGTCAATTCCGATACTTTTAACCCAAGGTTTATACTTATTTACAGTGAGTTTGTAAGTTTATTTACTGAACTAATTAATAACATTAATGTAACTGTGAATAACTCGATAATGTTACTACATTAATAATCCTTAATATATTTAGACCTTTAGACCTCTATTTTACATGATAATAGGTGCGAATATAGCGCATCATTACACTTTATTATAGACATAAGTTAAAAATGTTTTAGATGCTGTAATAAATGACGAAAAATCCATTTAATTACAGTAATCATAGATTCATTAATGTATAACCTTGTTTAAAAGTATGATATTTTTTATTCGTATTACAATGCAAGTTATGATTGCTGAGTTTATTAGCCCATTGAGGCGGGAAAGCATCGTCACGCAAATACGTTCTTCTGATTGGTTTAAAATTTCGGGAGTACCAACATAATAATTGCCTATCACATTTTGGCAATGTTGTCAAAATTATTACCAGTTGTGCTAGCAAGTAAATATCGTCGCGTTGTGGAAATTAATTATTTTTCTCTAGTGGTTCTTAGTACGATAACGATGGTGTAATAGCTAAAACAATAGTTAAAGGATTCTACTTCGAGCTATAATTAAGTATAGTAAGCATCATTTTTTGATTTTTGTGTTTCATGAACTTTTTGTAGAAGGTTGTGGTTCTGTAAAAGTAAGTAGCTGCACAATTGATACGAGTGCGATCTTTGCAGAAGAAAAAAGTAACATGATTTTAAGATTTATTCTAAAATTTAAACAAATCATTTAATTATTCGAATCATGATTTGCTCGACTGTGATTCTGAAACTTAATTGATAACGTAATTACGAAATAAAATGTGGAGTTAGTGCGTCCTCATGATATTTTTCTTCGCGATATTTTATTTTTATATGCATTACAGGTCATCAGTAATGTATTGCAAGAGATAATAAAGTATCTGTAATGAATTCGCAAATGTTCTCGGAGTCGAGAAATGGAGAGACAGCAGTGTAATCCACTTCAAAACTTTGATGAGCCTAAAACAGAAATTTTGAAAAAAAGATTACTAAAAACGAGCAGCAATTCAGTCAGTGCCAATTTATCACAAAATACGTCGCAGCACAATGTGCTGTTGAATAGTTTGCGTGTGAGTTACTTTATTAAATGTTTAACCCAATTTATTAGATGGGCATTAGCATCTTGATAATAATAAGCTTGTTCTTGCATTTCAGGCGCCAATATCGACCAGCATGATCGTCTCCTCCGTGCAGGCGCCTCAGAGCTCCATGCCAATAACCCACAGCTTAGTCACTCATTCTATAGCCCCAGTGAAAATTCATGCTAATAACTCTCCTTACCCGTTACAATTGTCAACTGTTCATGTACCAGTTCAGATTCCTGGCTCCACCTCTAACATTAATGTCCCTGTGCAGTTGTCTGGGCCCACAAGTAGTGTCCCATTACAAATAGCACCAGTCAGCCTTCCCATCCAAGTATCAGGCACCACTAGTGTGCCTGTCCAGCTGTCTGCTGGAGAGACTATAAATGTTCCTCTCCAAATTCCAACAGCCAATCAGAATATACAAATAAGCACTTCCACATTGCCTTCCATGCCACTGCTGCACAACCCCAGTCAACCACTTCACAGCTCTATAATTCATGTACACATGGGCTCGAACCCACGGTCCACGAACTTAGACGGGAGTACTGACATGACAATGTCTAGCAACCCTCAACTTCAAATGCCAGATTCATCTGGTGTTCAAGTAAAAATGAGTCATCCTACATCTGTTTCTCAAGTTCATATGACTTCTAATGCGGTAATGCAGATTCCGAGTTCAAGCAATAATATACAGTTAGCACTGCCGAGCAATGGTTCTGGTGCTGTACAGCTTCGAGGTGCAGCTAGGACTGTGCCTCACATGGTTTACATTCAGACACCAACTGGATTGAAGCCAGTTACAAGTGGAGAAGTCATAAGCCAAGCCAGCACTAGTGGGAACCCACCACAAATAATAGTAAGGAGACCTGTAAGTATTGCTCAGATTTGCTAGAGAACTGTGTTACTTAAATTATTTACTAATATTGGAAAATACAAAGAAATATTTTATGTGTTTCATTTAGGAAAAGATAGATGCATATTCCGTACTTAATCTCTCAACCCCCAGGAGGCAGGCGAACAATTGATTTTAATTGTGTCTGGAATAACTCACGATCGAGGGATTAAATTGTGTAATATCAATTTAAAACTTAAAGATTGTGATGTATTAAAATAATAGGAAATTTTTGCTTTTAAAAACTGAATTTTATACTTAGCTAGGTAAAGATTAAAATTTTATCATATATCATAGCTCTAAGGTATCTACTTCAGTAATTTAATAATTTATTTTAATAATTAAGCACTGCCTACCCAGCCTTTTATGTTAACCAATGAAATACCGATCTGATCCCTGCCTTAGTCCTATAATTAGGGTCTTTAAAAGTTAGGTTCTGCATACCGAACCGAAAATTGCTGTGCAGCGTGCACAACCTGGTTGATGAAACCTGTTTAGAAACTTTTTACTAATCGGTATTTCTTATTAAACTTCATTATCTTCATAACCTATATGATGAGGAAAAAATAAACTGCTATAAAACTAAAACTATATTACTAAAACAGTTTTTTTATACAATAACAAAAAAAATATATTCAATTTGGTACAGTCAGCCAGATGCTGCATGTAAATACATTTTGGGGACTTATTTTTATTTTATTTTACTTGAAAACAATTTTGAATTGCATAGGATTTGAAAGTCAAATATTATAAAGTAATCATTACGACCTATATTATGGGTGTTTAACTCAAGTGACCTATTTCAGATGACCAGTAACTCCAATATACACGTCATATCAAATGTCAAGCCAAACATTGCCCCAAAAGTTCAGAATAAGTCCTCTATTTTGGCACCTGTAAACGCCGCACAACCTATAGTCATTCAGAAACCCAAGTCAAACGATAAAATGATGGTTCCTGTAAACATCGCGCCCCAGGGAAAACAAGCCATAGCTTATCTGGGCTCAGTTAAGAAAAGCCACTCTAAAAACTCATCTGATAACCAATCAATTCTTATATCAAACAATCAACAACATGTTAATGCAAATAATCAAAAACTCTTCTTGACACCTATGAACATGCCAAAGATTCAAAACACAAAATTTATTTTACCTGTAACCTTACCTGCGACTATGGCATCAAAAGGCCCTATAATAAATCTTCAAATAGCTAATGGGCAGATTCAAAATGATCCTCAAGGCAACATCACCGTCATGAGTGATACGCCTCCCGTAGAAACCAACGAGATGCCGCCATTGCAACCATTCGCGAAAGGGGTTAATATTAATGGAAAAGAGAGTAATTCTGTTCCTCAGAGCCCGAAAAGCGATAAAACTTTTGCATTTTCAATACCTGGGTCGAGGGCAGAGCCGACCGGAGAGCAAGGAGAATATACCCTTTCTATACCTGAGACGAATGCGTCTATGAATGATGATATATACACAGTGTCAATAGCCGATGATGAGGGAGGGCATTCCCGTGAGAAATCCTTTACTTTAGCTATTCCAGAAAAAGGCAAAAGTTTATTAAACAAAAATATGATAGATAGGAGTGATATGGTGCCAGTAACAGTTGCTGCTCCTGCCATACTAAGGAGGTCTAATTCTGATAACAGTGAGAGGAAATCGGGAAATGCCAATCTGAAGAGGCGCATATCATTGTGCACTGAAAATTTCGCAAACAAGTATATGAAAATGTCTTTAACTCAGCAAAGAGCTATTGATAAACTGTCTGATCTACAAGATTCTGACAACAATGATGACCATCGGGTTCCGTCTTTGTTTTGTGATGAGAAATTGGAAGAAGCTAAAGTTATGTTAGGTGATTCAGACCCTGAGGACTATAAAGACAAATCTGATATGTTAGAAAAAAATAATCTCAACATTTGTTATCAAATTGAATTTGGTAAGAAAAATGAATTTTTCAACCTTAAGAGAGAAAGCTTAGATGGTATTTTGGAAGAAGATCCTCCTGGGTTGCTGTGGAACAATGGAGTTGCTATTTTGCAGGGCAGTAATTTGCAGTTTCAAACTAATGAGTTTGGATTGATTGATCTTATTGACTCCAGTGACCATGAGGAGGCATTGCCTAATCCTAAATACCATACGCCTTTGAAGCATCGCATAGAAAGAAATAGCAGAGATAAAAAGCCTACATCCCCTGAAGATATGTATAAATGCGATGGCTGTGGTTGTCATGGAATGGCAGCTGAGTTTATCACGCCCAACTTCTGTAGTTTGACATGTCAGAGTGAGGTGCAAAAGGCTATACAGAAAAAGAAGGATAAGGAAAGAATGGATATGCTCAAAAAGCGGAACAAAATGAAGAAGTTATTGATAAGGAAGCAGGTATCAGATACTGATTTGCTAGACAATAAAGAAGACAAGGTGTCGTTAAAAAATTACGATTCAGCTCCCTCAGGAGATATGGCGCTATTGAAGATGGGAGAAGACTTGGTCGAAAATGAGAAGTATCCTTGGATGTGTGGAAAGAATGGTTTCTCCTGGATGCGGTATTTGGAAGTGTGCAAGGCGAAGGCGGCGCCGGTGAAGCTGTTCAAGGACCCGTTTCCGTACACCCGTAACGGGTTCAAAGTTGGGATGCGTATGGAAGCGATCGACCCGCAGCACCCTTCAATGTTCTCCGTCGTTTCCGTGGCGGAAGTACAGGTAAAACTCCCTGATTTTCTTTCTGCATGTAACCTTAGGATTATTACTTAAACAGCACTTCGTACATTTAAAGTAAGTAAGTTGGCAAGGTAGTGCCGAATTTCATTTGAACTAGCAAAGGCACTACACATCGTGTGTGTGTGTGTGTGTGTATGTGTTGCGATATAACTTGATTAACAAGACAATCCTCCATCCCAGGGCTACCGCATGCGTCTCCACTTTGACGAGTACCCGGAGGTTTATGACTACTGGGTGAACGCGGACTGCCCGGACATATTCCCGGCGGGCTGGTGCGAGAAGAACGGCCGCACCCTGAAGCCTCCCGCCAGCTTCACCTCCTCCACGTTCTCCTGGCCGCTATACCTGAAGCAAGTCCGCGCCGTGGCCGCGCCGAAACACATGTTCTTGCATCTCACTAGTGTGGTAAGATTTTTAAATAAATACGGGATGAAATTTTAATCACCTTCCAAATTTTAATACAACAATCTACGAGACAAAAAACAAATGACGTATTTTTTTTGGTATGGCCCAGTACAAAAATGTTAAGATAAAGCACTTAGAAAATGTCCGCCGTAAGTCTAAAATTTTTGATTCGTCCTCCTAGCAACACATTTTTTACGCGATGCGGATCTCATTCATTCATTACGATATTTTTCATACGTTTTTGATTTTCACTTCACACCTGAACAGGCTTAAGGCCGTAAAAATTTATAACTACTCGTATGTTGCAAAAATGCGATACTGAACGCCTATAAACATTTTTGAAGATGATGAAAATTTCATTCTGTGTGTATAATAAGAACTAGTCACAAAGTCTGTTCTACGCCCCGTTGGTCTAGTCTAGTCTAGTCTAGGTCTAGTGGTTTAAATACCGGGCCAAGATCTCGGGGTCCCAGGTAGTGTTGCCAGGTGTCCCGATTTGCGCGGGACGTCCCGATTTTTAGGGGTCTGGGGACGCGTGTCGATTTGCACCTGATCGGGACACTAAATGTCCCGATAAATCACCAATTTGATAAAAATTAATAAATAAATTATTAATATTAACTAATTGACACATCATAATATCACTATAGTAGGTTTAAATATTGGGACGAGTAAAACCGCCTCTAGGGGCCTATTTGCAGAAATGAAAATGATTTTAACTGATTTTATGCTCAAAATAGCAAGCATCACATATGTCTCGCGCAACTATCGGTAGTAGCGGTATAGCAAGGGTATAGCTTTGTTTTGTTCTTTGGCTCAGAGACGCGACCACTTCGCGATGGTGCTTCACTCAATCAGCAAATCAGTCAACCATAAGTCCCGATTTGTTTTATTTTCTGCCCCGATTTAAAACAATTCGGACCTGGCAACACTAGTCCCAGGTTCGATCCCCGGGTCGGGCGACAAAAAGTTTTGAATTTTCGAACGTTGCTCGGGTTTGTGATCACCAACCCGCATTTGGCAAGCGTGGTGATATGCCAGCGCCCATCATTGCTGTGGTAACTTGAATTCGATGATGGAGGCCTTTTCCCTGCAGTGGGATGATTATAGGCTGTTACTTTTTACTTTTTAATGACGAGAAAGCCAATGCAGTCACTGGATGTAACATCTCCCTCTCGAAAGTAGAAGAGATCACCTTTTCACTTTTTTTTTACAAAGTCTGTTGCAAAACCAACACCTAAACTGTCCTCATTTGAATGATTAACATTGATTTTATGCCAGTGTCAACTTAATATACCCTGCCAAATTATGTTGGCATGCAATAGTAGGGATACTTATGTCATATTGTAACTATTGGATTCATATAAGTTGTTATTTAAAGTGCACTCTTATGTCAAACTAGCTGTTCCCTGCCACGCTTCGCTGTGGCACATTGTGATTGAATGGTTTTTGTTTTTTTATGGTTTTTTCTTTCTCGTTCGCGGATAAATAGATAAAAACAATCCTTGATGCGAATTATATACCATGCAAAAATTTCAGCTCGATCTGTGCAGAACTTTTTGAGTTTTTGAAGTGTACACAAACCAAAATAACATTTTTATATATATAAATGGGTGCACTTTTAGTTGGGATACTTTTTTGACGCTGATTTTGTACCTAGTTTCTTATATTATATCAATGACTAGCTGTTGCCCGCGACTTTGTCCGCGTCAATTTCTGTTTTTTTCACTGATGCCTCGCTCCTATTGGTCGCAGCGTGATGTTACATAGCCTAAAGCCTTCCTCGATAAATGGCCTATCCAGCACAAAAAGAATTTTTCAATTCGAACCAGTACTTCCGGAGATTAGCGCGTTCAAACAAACAAACAAACTCTTCAGCTTTATAATATTAGTATAGATAAATAAAAATCGTCTGTAGCTTTTTGATTTCTTGTTTTACGTGAACACTGTACGTTGAAATGAAAGATTGATTTACGAATTATACTCGCATTTATTAGTATTTCAGGTTGTATTTTGTTTTATTTTAGCCCTGCTAAAACAGTGGTCGCGTAATTTCAATAAACAAATACATTGCTAAATACAATATCTTTAATAAAAATTTCGAATGCATTATGCAACCAGTACTTGTTTTGCAGACAGTCTAAAAGTATAGTATGTAGGTATTATTAGTATATTTTAAATTTTCACTCATTTGCACCGCCTGTAATATTTCTGCTTGGCCTAGTGGTTGACTGGTAGAGAATGCTTTTAGCATTAAGTCCACTATGTGAACCGTTTTTTGTATGTGCAATAAAGTGTTAGTAAATAAATCAATATGTGGGACTCAAACCACAACATATGCTTTCGGTTACCAGGGCAACTGTTCGAATTGAATTTTTAATTAATTTATTTTTTTATACATTTATTTGACACACATTTGATAAACAATAACACAGAAACATTACAAATAAAAAGGTGTCAAAAAGGACTCCCGCTCAGCATATGTCGTGGCTGCTTAAGACGCTGACATGAGCCAAATTGAGCTCAATGAAGATTGTTTTGCTTTAAGCCTATGGCTCGTATTGTTGCCAAATTCTATGTATTTGTAATTGATCATATTTTCGACCAGGTGGCTGTTTCCAAAACACGATTTTAAAAACTTTTCTCGATAGAAAAAAATCTCAAAGTAGCCTCTGAAAATACATAAATTACCATTTTTCTCAGCAGTATGTATGTACAATAATGATAATAAAATTTTGCTATATTGTATATTACATGTTGCTTAAGCAAATGACTGATTTAGATTTTTAATAAAATGGCAATTTTAAATTGCACAACGAATTTTGTTGTTTGGCACTTAGGCCCTTCTATTCCATGTGCTTTTTCTCTGTCACTCTTACGAGAATCGACAGTGATAGCTGTGGCGCGTTCCAAAGAAATTTAAAGACGAATACATTTGTGGGCGTGTTCATTGCTCAAGGTCATCGGCTGCAGTAAGCGTCTTAAGGCGTGCCACGACGCTGATATTAGCACCGGCAGTTCAATTGTTTCAACAGTTTCAAATCACAATACAATATAACTATCACCTGTTATTGTAGAAGGCGCTCTGATTTATTGCTTAGATTTTTTTATGGTATGATTTATTTTACTGTTTGACTTTGCTTAGTAGCTTTGGCGAGACGCCAAAGGTCACGGAGCACGAGAAATGTAAAAGCAGCAAATTTAACATAAAATGTACATGAGGTAAAATGAAAGCTACACTATTTATAATCACGATTGGGATTACAATTACAACAGCGGTTCTTCAAAAGTTGGGAGGATTGTGCTGGTATTCTAAAAACCGAGACTCCGCAGCTTCGAGCTGCCACAGCATCTGCATATAGGGAATCATCCAAGAACCTAAACTTTCTACTAGTCAGAATATTCCTAGAATTGAAGATTCCTGACCTTGACCTTCTGTATTAAAGCTGCTACAGATTTTGAACTTTTGAGGCCTCTAGATTATAAAGTAAGTAAAGTAACAGCCTATAATCATCCCACTGCAGGGAAAAGGCCTCCATCATTGAATTCAAGTTACCATAGCAATGATGGGCACTTGCTTAATCACCACGCTTGCCAAATGCGGGTTGGTGATCACAAACCCGAGCAAAGTTCGAAAATTCGAAACTTTTTGCTTGCTTTGCTTTTTTACCCGGGATTCGAACCCGGGACCCCGAGATCTTGGCCCGGTATTTAAACCACTAGACCAACGGGGCTCTAGATTATGTAAAAATATATTTTATTTCGTTTGTAGATCGCGTGGACAGACTACAAAATGCTTGGCATATCTCTAACTCTATTTTAATTAATAAAAATAAAAAGAATTTCTAAAATAAAAGCCGCTAAACGACTTTTAAGTAGTCGTACCAAACTAATTAAATTTTCGACTGTTGAAACTATTTTATTAAAGGAATTTTATTTTATATTTACATCAGCAATTTATTTCAAAACGGTCTCAAAGCAGTAGCCTTACCTTATCCTTATTACTTTATTAGTTATCTGCTTTTGATAGTCCCATCAAAATCGGCCTAACTGTTCCAGAGATTAGCCAGAACAATTAAAAAAAAAATTGATTAGTTTATGTATGTACCGTTTATACTTTTGCATTTAGTGAAAGGCTGTTAGTTGGAAATAACAAACAGACCCCTCAATTTTATCTATTTGTGTAGATCTAGATAACACAAAACATGCACATGAACTTACTTGCTAAAATGCATCCCAAACCATGCGTCACGTTATAATTTAAAAAGCATTATTAACTTTTTAAATTTTATAGGGTTTCAAACCGAACTGCTTCCGCGTGGGCATGAAGCTGGAGGCGGAGGACCGCAAGAACGATCTGGTCTGTGTGGCCAGCATCGCGGACATGATGGACAACCGTCTGCTCGTCACGTTCGACAGCTGGGACGAGATGTACGACTTCTGGGTGGAGCCCACGTCGCCGTACATACACGCCGTGGGCTGGGCCGAGGCGAACGGGGTGTCGCTGACGCCGCCTAACTGTGAGTGCAATTAGTTTTAATATTATATCATTAACAGGCATTGGACGACTGGACCTCTGGACAGGACTCTCTAAAAGGAGGACTTTGTCATAACGCTTGGCAGGCAAGTTAAGAAGACGTTTAAATTCAATTTAAATAATTTACTGCGTTCTATAATGTTACAAGGATGTTATAAAGTATATTTTACACAGTTCATTATGGACCCTGTTCTGGTACAACAATACAAATAGTAGAAGATAGACAAAGAGGATGACGTCATAATTACATAATAATTCATAGATATCGATTAGTTTTGTGATAGTAATTCTTATTTATGTAATTAAATGTTCTCACATTTAATTACATATTTTCATTAAAACATTTTATTATGGAAACGCTGCCTAAAGTATTGAAAAGGACATCACAAACTGGTAGACAACAACAACAACAAAAAATAAGTACGGTTAGATGGAATGTAACAGTTTCAGTTAAAAATTACAAGTGAATATTATTAACATTGATGAATTTTTTTAATATTTTCAAAAGCGGAGGATTAATACAACTAAGCACACATTTAATGTTAGATGGCCAGGGAATACTTGTAGGAAATACATCAAAAAATCAAAGCCAAGTTTAGGACAGTTGAAGAATAAATCAATTGACTGCCTAAAGACTACTACACACAGTGCCGGCACAAAGAAGTCGCCGGCATGGCCACCGGGGTGTGCCGGCGGGTTACGCGGCTTGCCGGCGTCAGTTTGTTCCTGGCATTCGAGCGGTAGTGGTGTGCGGTTTGTGTGTATTAAACAAATTAAAATGTCGTTTCATTGGGACGACGAAACTATGTTGCATGAAAATAATATATTATGGAATCCCCGAAATGCAGACTATAAGAATAGGAACAAACGAACGGACGCATTGAACATAATTGCAAGTGTATTTGACATTGATAAAGGCGAAGTAGAGAGAAAGTTAAAAAATTTAACCTCTCATTATTTTCGGGAAAAAAGAAGGTTGAACAGTTTGTATTTTTTTCTTATTAAAATAAAAATTACAACTGCGGCGGCAGTGCTAATCATTTTCTTATTTATTGTAACTAACCAACCATAAAATGTGCACTTCACTAGCGTTCTATGTGACTGTCACAACCGGAATGATGCTTGGCGGCTTTGCGCGGCTTGTATTGCCGGCGGCACAGCCGCTCGGCATAAACCCGGCGGCATTGCCGCCGGCACTGTGTGTAGTAGTCTTAAGAAACACAATCTCAACTGTCACTTCGTGTTGTTGACGCCGAATCTGTTTTATCCTTATTTATTATAAGGTAGGTAAATGTTACATTATTTATGTTATGTACGATACTATAAATAACTAGCTGTTCCCTACCACGCTTCGCTGTGGCACATCGTGATTGAATGGTTTTGGTTTTTAATGATTTTTATTTTCGCGGTCGCGGATAAATAGATAAAATCAATCCTTGATGTGGATTATATATCATGCTAAAATTTCAGCTCGATCGGTGCAGAACTTTTTGAGTTTTTGAAGCGTACACAAACCAACATATTTTTTTTATACGGATGAAATTTTAATAACCTTCCAAATTTCAATATATTTTTTCGTATTGTCGTTTGTATTTTTTCTTTAGGTATAGCCCAATACAAAAATGTTAAGATAATTCACTCCGAAAATGTCCGCCAAAAAACTAAAATTTTTGATACGGCCGCCTAGGAACAATTTTTTTAACCCTTCGCGCATCTCATTACGATACTATTCATAAGTTTTTTATTTTCCTTTTATACCTTAACAGGTCTAGGACCGTAAAAATTGAAAAATATTTTCGGGTGACAACTTGATTTACATTTTTTATTCATAAATAGGCTCTAAATACGATACTGAACAATTATAAAATTTTTGGAAAGTGTTTAAAATTTCATCCTGTATATAGACATAATAGCAAGCATTTTAATAAGTATTAAAACCCTTTCTTAGACTTTTTTTCGATTCAACACGAGATGGTGAAATTCTAGCACTATAAGAAATGAATAATGTATGAAAATAACGAATCTTCTAACATAAATAGCTTGGCTCACAGCAATCCTACGGCTTAGGTGCCATATTAACTATTGTGGCAAATGACTAGTTCTGAACATACGTACCATTTTTTATTAGCTCTGAAAATTTAAAAAAAATATATCCTTTGTGCGGAATCTACGGTGGGCGAGTCCAACTCGCACTTGTTTTTTTAGATCTTGGATAGATAACTTGAACTAGTTTAGTTTCTCAAAACCCAAAAGTGGTCTCAAAGTTGACAATAACAATTATTATTGAAGTGTAATATGTAAATATTATTTATATCTTCAATATTTGTACAACAATGATAATAAACCTACTAAACGCGATCAGTGCATCGCGCGCATCCATCGACTATAAATTGCGAGTGTTAATTATCATATTTGCCTCGTAAAAATTCAAATACGATTTCGCTATTACGTTTCTTAAGTCATCAAACACGAAACAAAGTATAGTTGTAAGATTTGTAAGCGTTTGTGTGCAGTAGGTAAGCAAGTTTGTGTTCAGTATTTATAATGTTAACGTAAATGAGGATAGTCGTTAGCTTCGTAAATGTGATGTTATTATCTCGTCCGTACCAGATTACTAATTACTCGCAGGCGCACAGCGAGGCCGCGCGGTTGTGTTTACAAGCTGCTCAAAGTATGGTCGCGATGTCAGGTTAGATGTCAACACTTTGAGTTTATTTGTTGATAAATGTCTCGTGTGGTACTGGCGTAAAAATAGCATCACCATTTTCACTTCCTTTGCATGTCGTAAGAGGCGACTATATAAGAATTGTCGGGAGACGGGCAGCAGTGTCTTTCCTGCACTATTAACTAAACTGGAAGAGACAACCAGCCTGCCACCTGAGCGTGGCGAATATGGCTAAATCGTCCCTTCGGAGAGGCCTGTGTCCAGCCGTGGACGAATTATAAAATAAAGCTAGGCTAGGAAGGATGAAATAGTTAGCAACAATATATAGGTACATACATAAGTACGTATAATTTTATGATTATCTAATTTATGTTAATAGTTATTACTAATGTTCTATAATCATCTTAATTTATGAGGCTCACACTGATCTTGTTTTTCTTATTATAAAATTGTAGCACTGATTTTAATCAGTTTAAAGCTAATTAGGGTAGAAAGATGCAATTTGGTTCAAGGATTTATTTAATGACATATTATTATGCTTTTGCTATGAGCTGTATTTGGAAATTTAGTATTTTTTGGAATATAAACGTAAATTTAATAAATATTCCTCTTAAATCTCTCAAGAAAGGTTAGAATAAGAAACTTTTTAGAACATTCTATTACATAAATGTGATGTTATTCAGGTTTTTTAATTCTTTAGATTTTATAGAGGGAAAGTCGCGTGCCACTCCTAGTTTAATATACCGGTAGCAGTACCTTTTGATGATTGTCGTAACAGCTGGTGAAATATAAATAATTTACTTAATTAATTACATAACAGTTTTTGTGGGTGGCACCTCCCAAGAGATCTATTTATATCTATTAGCAGTAAACGGTATCGTCCTAGTTATTATTTTTGAACAATTTAAGATTTTAATGTATTCACAATATAATGTGGATTTCTTAAACAAGGTTAAGTATTCATTACGCCACACTACACTACACTATACTTAACAGCAGTTCCTAAGTTGATTGTGGAATTAGAACAGTTTAACTGTACTATTATACTTTGGTGTCATTTCGAAAAGAACAATATGACTTGTAGTGACAGAGTAGGTGACAAAACATCTGATGTTAATTGTACTTTTATACAATGTAATTTCTAAAAGAACAAGTTTTTATATACCTTTGAGTGACAGAGTAGGTGACAAAACATCTGATGATGAATTACGGGAACTTCTTATTTTGGGAAATGTATAGGCTTTCAGTAACCTTATTGACAAAATTACTCAATCTTTTACAGTTGTTTGTAACACGCGGCAAAATAAATAAATTCAGAAAAGCAATACAAAAATAATATACAAGAAGGTTGCTACTGCTTAAGTACGTCTCTTAACCAAGTTTAAGAAATTTATAGATAGAGTCTGTTACTTCATATTAACCTTAAACCATTTATTATCTATATAAAATTATTAAATCCAATTTATTTGTTAGCAACTAGTTTCTGAGGATCTAAATACCATTAAAGACTTCGTTAGAATGCTTATTGCTTACTAACAGTTACCTTAAATAAGTACTATGCTATAATAGCGGTATTATTTAAATGAATGTTCAACATTACGATCGTCTGAGATCTGTAAATAAGGATGGTGGTGGCGGGTTCGAAACCCGCAAGGTAGTATTTTTGTGCCTTAATCAAATAGCATACAAATACAAATTTAAGTAAAAATTTATATTATGTTATCACTGCAGGATAAAATTTTAACTACCTTCCAATCTACGAGACAAAAAAACAAATGACGTATTTTTTATTTTGGTATAGCCCAGGACAAAAATGTCAAGATAAAGCAGTTATAAAATGTCTGCCAAAAATGTATAATTTTTGATACGGCTTCCTAGCAACACTTTTTTACGCCATGCGAATTTCATTCATTCATTACGATACTATTCATAAGTTTTTGATTTTCCCTTGATACCTTAACAGGCTTAGGGCCGTAAAAATAGAAAACTAGGTTGCGAAAAATGGGCTCTAAATACAATACTGAACGCTTATATAAAACTTTTGAAGATGATGAAAAAGTCAATAATATACAGGATATTACGAACTCAGCTTAATTTCAGTTTAGATTATAACAAAAATAATTAAAATTGCGATACATTTCTGATAAGGTGTTTGTCTTGTCCACTAGTTTACAAGGACCCTGATTCTTTCTCATGGGCGACGTACCTATCGGAGTCGGGCGCGTCTGCGGCGCCCCCGCGCGCCTTCAAGCCGCGCAACCCGCAAGGGTTCAAGCCGGGGATGAAGCTGGAGGTCGTCGACCCTAGGGTAAGTGATAGAATCGATCTATATCCAAACCCATCTCATTGATTTATAATGAAAATAGATCACGTAAATTTACTTGAACTCTGAACACACTTTATTATTCTAATAACAATATTCTAATCCCCAAAAGAGCTGATTTTGATTGCCTAGCATATCAAAGACTTCAAAAAATCATTGTAATTCGCCATGTCTGTTCACAGTATTACCTACAATGGTGGATCTGTCTTTTTGAGGAGTATGTGTAAATATATTGTAACACGCGGTTTTAACAATATCTAGGCACTAACACAACTCCCTGAGGTAGTCAATTCTTGTATGTTCGCTTAAATCTTTCACTGCCTTCAAGGTTAAGTTAAATGCCTCTGTGATTGATAAACTGGATTATGGTCTATTTTCTCTATCTATTATAGCAGGATTCACCGGTGACAGGAAATCCTTTTTAATGTAGTTAACTCCACACGAAAAAAAAACTGATTCATATTTCATCACTCAGTAAATTTTTAACCACAAATAGACCCCGGATAGATATTTAACTGTGTATTGTATCCTTATACTTATCCGTTTATTTAGGTATTTGGGCAAGAGAACAGAGTGCTTGCCACCAGAGCAGGCAAGCTTTAAGACATGGTATAAAGTTCTGAGGTACCAAAGTACCACATTCTTGGCATTCCATTTGTAAACCCAACCTCACCACAGCTACCACTTCAATAGCCGTGGCTCTTAGTAATCAGTTTGTAAGTCTTTCTTTAGGTAAACTTGGTGGAGTCAAATTGGCATTACTTCGGCTCGTTGGGAATAAATAATGACTCATGCTACAATTGGTAAAGAACAGCCCATAGGCCTCTTTCACTGGACCTGAAGTAGGATTTAATTTATTGGTCTACTATGTATAGGTGCCGTTCCTAATCCGCGTTGCGACCGTTAGCGAAGTGAAGGGTCACCAAGTGAAGATCTCGTTCGATGGGTGGCCGAGCGAGTTCGCCTGCTGGATGGACGATGACTCGCCGGACTTGCACCCCATCGGCTGGTGCCTAAAGACAGGTCATCCTCTGGAACCACCGCTGAGTAAGTATTCTACCTTTAAAATAAACATAGTTTACTGAAATAGTTATTTTTATGTATAAATTGTAGAATTTTAATTGTTAAATTTCAAAGCGGTGATAGAAAACTATTTTTGAATAATAAAGTGACAATTCTATATACCAGCTAGGCATTAGAAGTCTTTAATTTGAATAGAGTTACAGTTGTAACTGTAATTTTTGGTTGTTTTTTTTTCTTATGCAACAAAATACTACCAAATACTGATATGATGATAATGAAGTCAAGCCACGAGTCCTGTATTTGATGTTGAATTTGTTTCGTAGCACCTGAAGAGCTGCGTACGTCCGGGCCTTGCGGCGTAGGTGGCTGCCGCGGGCTGGGGTCCGCCCGCGGGGGCGCGCACAAGCAGCACAACGCCGCCTCCACCTGCCCCTACCGGCCGCGCCCGCCCGCGCCGCCGCCCGACCGCCTCGTGCCGCCCGAGCCCGCGGCCGGCCGCGTGCTGCCTCGCTCGCGCCGGTACGTACACAGCGGGCCGCAGCACGCGCCGCCTCCACCTGCCCCTGCCGCCGCAGATCAACCGCCTCGTGAAGTCTTCGCCTCTTTTCGTATCATGTCAAGGATAGATGCTTCAATAAGATCTTTCTCATGTGACGAGTGAAGACATACATATAATTTTGCCTAATTATTTGTGTTTAATATGTCTTTATGTTTTCAGGATTCCCAGTAAAACATCCAAATCGATTCACACAAGTACACCGACCAGTGATTCTGCAAAAGACAAGTATGTTTTGTTAATATTCAAATTTTTATGCTATCTCTAATAAAATAAAAATACTGTTTTGATCCCACTCGAAAGAGCCCAGCGAGCAATTTTAAAAGTTGCTAATAACCTTCCCTTTTTCTACCCTACACACCTTTTATATAAATCATGTAATCTACTAACTGTCCGTCAACTATTTATAATGCACACAATACTAAAACAACACGCAATGCTTCCTTATAATGCAGATATAACTAATAAAAGACGGAAAGATATAGTTTGCACTAAGCAATTAACTTCGAAATATATTTTTACGAATAGGTTTTTTACAACTCTGGGCCCATTTTTATACAATAGACTGAATAAAGGACTTAATATCTATGATCTCAACTATTTTAACTGTAAAATAGCCCTAACTAAATATTTGCAAACCTTGTCCTATAATGATACAGAAGACCTACTTTTGGTACTTAAATAAAATAGATTGTTATGGTTAGTTACCTTATCTTACCTTAATTAAATTAGTATTATTTAAGTTAAATTTTATTGTTAATTTATGGCACATAAAATAAAATTCATAAGATCTTTTTCGCCTGAAGCACAGGTTCTACTTAGTTCAGGCAAAAGATACTATCTGCACTGTTTAACTTTAAGTAGGCTCATTATAATGTAATTTGATAATTTTGTATATTAAATAAACGATTTATTTTATTATTTTTATTTAATAATCAGCATAATATGAATGTTAAACTTCTTGTTTACAGAGAACATCAGTTGGTGAAAGGACCCAAACACAAACGAGTTGAGGAGGTCAAAAATGATGCGGTAAGAATTGAGTTGAATTTTTAAAGCTTGCTCATTTTCTGCAAGATATCTAAAAATTATATCTAAGAATTATTATTAGTAGTTTCTTTTACAACATTTTTAATCAATTTACACCTGTAACAGATCAAATAAAAAGTTCAAAACATGTTTGATACATGCCAAACAATTCCTATTTTTATGAGATACTTCAACTACCATGTATGGATTTGGACTAATTTATTTTGACGTAGGTATCCGAAGATGAATCTGAGCTCAGCATCAGCGGTAAGAGATGGCGCGGCAGCGAGAGTTCCGTCCGGGATGATCAGGACATGCAAGAAGAACAGGACATGCGTGACGAACAGGACACGCGTGACGAACAGGACACGCGTGACGAACGGGACACGCGTGACGAACAAGACGCGTGCGATGAGCAAGACGCACAGGATGACCGAGACGCACAGGATGAGAGAGACGCACGCGAAGAGCGAGACAGAGATAACGTCCGTCGAGAAACGCGAAACGAGCGACAACTGCCCAGAATACATTTGGAAAGGCACATCTCTGAGTTGGCGCTGCCGAATGACCCTACAACTTGGAATGAGGTAGGTCTATTTAAGAATACTTTATTCTGTTAAAATCAACGGGGAAAGCGTGGCAGGGTCCTAGGACCTACCCAGGAAGCGCATTTACAAGTCCCAATATTTAAACCTACCACTGCTTCGTAGTTAAACCTTATGAACATTTACGACTCGTTGAAAAAGTTGAGGTGTGCGTTAAAGGGTTAAGTTTATGTACAGGGAGTTCAGGTATTGACTTTGGTAATTTTTAAAAATACGAATACAAATACGAATTCGCAGTAACACATTTATTTGACACACATTTGATAAACAAAATTCACAGAAACATTACAAATAAAAAGGTGTCAAAAAGGACTCCCGCTCAGCATATATCATGACTGCCTAAGGCGTGCCACGACGCTGATATTCAGCGGGAGCCTAGAATATAAATAAATAAATAAAAAGACGTGTGGCACTCGGAGACTGCCGCGGTAAAGCTATTGCATAGCATTTTTTATCAACTTAAGCAATTATAAAACTAATAAGTATCACCGCTGTGCCGGTCGGAGTGGGGGGTGTTAGGTTATTTTCGTTACGGAATTTCTGGATTCGGTCTCCACGCTCAAGGCCCGCGATAGAAGCTATGCAATAGCTTAATAAAATAAAATAAAAAGATATAAAGATAAAAATAGTTTAAGAAAAAAAAGTACATATCATAACAGACAATAATTTAACTTCACAAGGAACACATACATATAACTAAACAAAAATAAATAAATAAAAACAGAAACAAGAGAAAAAAACAAAAAAAAAACAAGAGAAAAAAACAAAAAAAAAACAAATAACAAATTAAGGCAACAAATTAAACAAACCTATGAAAACTATGATAGGAACATTTTGTACCTGAGAGAACACAACCACTTTTAAACTCTATGCTCAAAACATAGACTAAAAAATTACAGTGGTTGTATTCTCTGCTCCAAATCGGATATCCGCCCACCTGCCGGGCATGGTATTGGTTGGCTAGAAGAGGGCCGCCAACCAACCAACGCCAATATGCCATTCCTTTTACAAGCAGTGCAGGCACTTCTATCTTTATTCCATACTAAATTTCTGAGAAGCTATTTATTCCCAAACTTCAAACTCTTTTTCATACCTTAGAGATGACTTCCGGGATAAAAACTTGTCACTGTCAACTATGTTTGGTCAAATTTAGTCAATATTTTTGATATTTATTCTTTGGATGGACGGGGTAGAGGGCGACCTAAAAGAGATGGATTGCTTGTGTCAGAAAGGATATAATTGAGAAGGAAGTAGACGACTCGATGACCACTGACAGGATTGTATGGAAGAGAAAAACATACTGCACCGACCCCAGATGACTTGGGAACAGGGCTAGTGAATGTTGATGACATTAGTTTAGAGTGGACGTTGCAAGAAGAAACCGTTTTTGCAAAGCCCACTCCGTTTTATGCTCCGCGACGATAGAACCATTTCTACGTCTAAATGAAAACAGTTTAGTCCGTCGCAAAATGAGTCAGTCCTTGGATCATCTCATTCTTCTTCGGTTCTCGTTCTTTCCTTTTTGTTGGTTTTCAAAATAGTTTTTTAATAAGATGGCCCTCTAACACCAAGAAGATAGGGTCCATAATAGTGCGGTACATAACAAGGTGTGATTTCGAAATGCTGTTCAACTGTTTTATTCGACGAACGAAACTTCATTTAATTAAGTGCTAAGTTTGAGACGACTATTTTGGAGTTGGTCGAAAGATCGACGCGTGTGCGTTGTCCGTTCGTTGGCCGTCTTCCAATGGGGACTACCGTTTCTTTGCTCACCAGTTGGCGCCACTGTAGACTGAGGTCCGGAGTTATAGCTGTCAAAGGCAATTGGCGCCGAAACAAAGTGTTATATCTTGAATCTAATTAAGGTTATATTGTTTATAAATAACTATCTTGATATCAACAAACTAACTTCTGAAATAGTTGCTCTTGAGGCCGCTTATTATTGCGCTTTTTCTTAATTCCGCTTTTAAAGCGTTCACATTAATCGCCAAATAATCCATATTTGCGATATTTTACGAAGGAGATCACTTTCCAGCAGGTAAATTAAAGAAATTATAATTTATGCAACGAATTCCGCTAAAACCAGTACAAAGTGAATGATATTGGACCTCACGCGACACTAGCGCCTCTAGTGGCAAATTCACTAGCGATAGCCCCCATTAGTTGCGAACGCGGACCGTTTCGAGGTTTAGTTGTCATTGTAGAAAAAACGGTTGCGTTTCGTCGCTAACTAAATCCGTAACGATCCACCTCTACTATTATAATACTCATCGACAATTTTCCGTCTGTTTCCAGAGCGACGTGGCGGCGCTGGTGGCGCGCGTGGGCGGCGCGGCGGCGGGCGCGGCGTGCGCGGCGGCGCGCCTGCGCGGGCCCGCGCTGTGCATGGCCTCGCGCGACGAGCTCGTGTCCTGCCTGCGCCTGCGCCTCGGGCCCGCCGTCAAGGTGCGTGCGCTGCACTGTACACTGTAGTACTGTAGTACACTGTACGCGGCTGTGTGTGTGTGCACGGCCTCGCGCGACGAGCTCGTGTCCTGCCTGCGCCTGCGCCTCGGGCCCGCCGTCAAGGTGCGTGCGCTGCACTGTACACTGTAGTACTGTAGTACACTGTACGCGGCTGTGTGTGTGTGCACGGCCTCGCGCGACGAGCTCGTGTCCTGCCTGCGCCTGCGCCTCGGGCCCGCCGTCAAGGTGCGTGCGCTGCACTGTACACTGTAGTACTGTAGTACACTGTACGCGGCTGTGTGTGTGTGCACGGCCTCGCGCGACGAGCTCGTGTCCTGCCTGCGCCTGCGCCTCGGGCCCGCCGTCAAGGTGCGTGCGCTGCACTGTACACTGTAGTACTGTAGTACACTGTACGCGGCTGTGTGTGTGTGCACGGCCTCGCGCGACGAGCTCGTGTCCTGCCTGCGCCTGCGCCTCGGGCCCGCCGTCAAGGTGCGTGCGCTGCACTGTACACTGTAGTACTGTAGTACACTGTACGCGGCTGTGTGTGTGTGCACGGCCTCGCGCGACGAGCTCGTGTCCTGCCTGCGCCTGCGCCTCGGGCCCGCCGTCAAGGTGCGTGCGCTGCACTGTACACTGTAGTACTGTAGTACACTGTACGCGGCTGTGTGTGTGTGCACGGCCTCGCGCGACGAGCTCGTGTCCTGCCTGCGCCTGCGCCTCGGGCCCGCCGTCAAGGTGCGTGCGCTGCACTGTACACTGTAGTACTGTAGTACACTGTACGCGGCTGTGTGTGTGTGCACGGCCTCGCGCGACGAGCTCGTGTCCTGCCTGCGCCTGCGCCTCGGGCCCGCCGTCAAGGTGCGTGCGCTGCACTGTACACTGTAGTACTGTAGTACACTGTACGCGGCTGTGTGTGTGTGCACGGCCTCGCGCGACGAGCTCGTGTCCTGCCTGCGCCTGCGCCTCGGGCCCGCCGTCAAGGTGCGTGCGCTGCACTGTACACTGTAGTACTGTAGTACACTGTACGCGGCTGTGTGTGTGTGCACGGCCTCGCGCGACGAGCTCGTGTCCTGCCTGCGCCTGCGCCTCGGGCCCGCCGTCAAGGTGCGTGCGCTGCACTGTACACTGTAGTACTGTAGTACACTGTACGCGGCTGTGTGTGTGTGCACGGCCTCGCGCGACGAGCTCGTGTCCTGCCTGCGCCTGCGCCTCGGGCCCGCCGTCAAGGTGCGTGCGCTGCACTGTACACTGTAGTACTGTAGTACACTGTACGCGGCTGTGTGTGTGTGCACGGCCTCGCGCGACGAGCTCGTGTCCTGCCTGCGCCTGCGCCTCGGGCCCGCCGTCAAGGTGCGTGCGCTGCACTGTACACTGTAGTACTGTAGTACACTGTACGCGGCTGTGTGTGTGTGCACGGCCTCGCGCGACGAGCTCGTGTCCTGCCTGCGCCTGCGCCTCGGGCCCGCCGTCAAGGTGCGTGCGCTGCACTGTACACTGTAGTACTGTAGTACACTGTACGCGGCTGTGTGTGTGTGCACGGCCTCGCGCGACGAGCTCGTGTCCTGCCTGCGCCTGCGCCTCGGGCCCGCCGTAAAGGTGCGTGCGCTGCACTGTACACTGTAGTACTGTAGTACACTGTACGCGGCTGTGTGTGTGTGCACGGCCTCGCGCGACGAGCTCGTGTCCTGCCTGCGCCTGCGCCTCGGGCCCGCCGTCAAGGTGCGTGCGCTGCACTGTACACTGTAGTACTGTAGTACACTGTACGCGGCTGTGTGTGTGTGCACGGCCTCGCGCGACGAGCTCGTGTCCTGCCTGCGCCTGCGCCTCGGGCCCGCCGTCAAGGTGCGTGCGCTGCACTGTACACTGTAGTACTGTAGTACACTGTACGCGGCTGTGTGTGTGTGCACGGCCTCGCGCGACGAGCTCGTGTCCTGCCTGCGCCTGCGCCTCGGGCCCGCCGTCAAGGTGCGTGCGCTGCACTGTACACTGTAGTACTGTAGTACACTGTACGCGGCTGTGTGTGTGTGCACGGCCTCGCGCGACGAGCTCGTGTCCTGCCTGCGCCTGCGCCTCGGGCCCGCCGTCAAGGTGCGTGCGCTGCACTGTACACTGTAGTACTGTAGTACACTGTACGCGGCTGTGTGTGTGTGCACGGCCTCGCGCGACGAGCTCGTGTCCTGCCTGCGCCTGCGCCTCGGGCCCGCCGTCAAGGTGCGTGCGCTGCACTGTACACTGTAGTACTGTAGTACACTGTACGCGGCTGTGTGTGTGTGCACGGCCTCGCGCGACGAGCTCGTGTCCTGCCTGCGCCTGCGCCTCGGGCCCGCCGTCAAGGTGCGTGCGCTGCACTGTACACTGTAGTACTGTAGTACACTGTACGCGGCTGTGTGTGTGTTTACGGCCTCGCGCGACGTATACCTCTCCAATATCTCCAATAGCAGCGCTTCGTTGGTCTAGCTGGATAGTACTTACTTTTGGCTCAGAACAATGTCAAAAGTTGTCCACATTTATTATTTATTTACACTTTTATTGCGTTTTGTAGCCTTGCAGTTGGAATTTTCATGTCTAATTTAAAAGGGACCAACTAAGAGCTACATTGTACCTAACGAAAAATATACGCATCAATATGAAAGCCTGTTATTTTTCGATGTTGATGAAATTATTTATTTGAATCTGTAAGACTATTCTTCTATGACATGACATTCATGATTGTTAAACAGAAATATCCCTTTATTAAAATATATCGTTTCCCGCAGGTGTACGCAGCCGTCCGTCTTCTCCGCGACACGTGCGCCGCGTACTCGTGATGCCAGGAGCTGCGCCACCGAGCGCTGCACATCATCGTCTGAGGGCTATAACATCATAATAAGAACTAGATACATACTCAGATACAAAAATCACACCTAAAGCCGTACCCATAGATAAATGCCGCGCGACTAATGTCCCGGAAGACGTCGGGCGACTTCACGCGACGTTGCCACACTTCGCCCGTCATGTACCGCGGTCAGCGACATCGCGCAACTTGTGTCTTGTCGCCCATTCGGATGAGTAAAGTCATTCTATCAACTAAACTCTCGAAGTCGACGGCGATAAGGTATTGAACGACGTAGAGCGATGTTCCGCTATGTCTCTAAATACATGTGAGTCTGTCCTGGAATGACTGACGTTGATTTTATGTCACTGTCAACATAACCCGGACAAATTATGTGGATTTATTATCTGTTCAATAGAGGTTGTACTAAAATACACCCTTATGTCAAATGGGTGCACATTCGGTTGAGACGCTTTTTTTTAACTTTTTTTGCTGATGGTGTATCTATTTTTTTTTTAATATTACATCAATAGCCACGATGGATCCAGTGATGTGCCGTGAACACTAGTGTTGTGATGCGAAACTACTTGAACTTGTGCCAGGATGTGTGTCTGTGTTTTTTTTGTTGAGAGTAGACTATGGCGTTAAATGAATTGTGACTGCATGGCTTTTGTTTACTCAGTGTTAATACAACTGCCAATTAAGGCCAAAGATGGCTCTATTAGAGATCATACTGTGTCTAGTGTACTCTATTGTTAATTTGTTGCATGTGAATAGCACTAAATACATGAGATACGATGAGACAGATGTGGATATAATTATTTGGAAAATTGCGAGTTGCACAAACAGATTTGCTGATTATGTTTATCAGCCATAAAACTAAATCGTTCAGGATTAACGCTTTTAGCTGCAAAATCCTTAAAATATCTGAATATGTACTGATTTGCTTCAGTTTTAGTCATTGTGACATAAAGTTACATATTAAATATGATTTACCATTGCTTGTATCATTTAAAATCTGTACAAAATAATGTAGTTGACTATCCCGTGGGTGTATATTTAATTTACCGAATCTAGAGAGATATAGAGTTATTTTAACGAATTATAATAATATCATTTTAAAATGAACATTAGATAAAATCTTTAATATGGTAACACCGCCTAACTTTTAAGTTAAGGTTACCGAAATATTGCACAAAAATAGATTAAGGTGAAACCACATCTCTCGGTATTGATCGATCAGAATGGAATTATAATTTATGTCAATACCGATAGATACCCCTAGGGAGAACCTAGTAAATCATGCTTTAAATGAAGGGGTTGTGAAAATGCAATCTATTTTGTGTCATGTTTATTGAAGTGTTTCTAATGTTAGATAATCTGATCAATATCTAAATTGTAAAATAAATAATCATGCAACTTGATCATTGGAAAGGGAAAAATTATGTTTGCTGATATCATAGGATATTTGGAACAATAGATATCTAAAATAAATCTAAGTTGAAGAATCAAAATTATTGTAAGCTTATATTGTTTTAGATTCGATCAAAGTTTGGATAAAAATCTATTTTGAACCAGGTATCAGCTATTATAGGCTGCAATATTATTGTGTTAAAACTATAGTACCAAGTTTATTCTTACTATATTAACTCTTACAATAGGTATGTTTATGTACTCACTTTATAATTATTTGTTACTCACTTCTGATGACTTTGTAAATATGATTAAGATTCCCGTGCAATTTAGAGTTACATAAATTTTATGTGTTAAGTCAATGATATTTAAAAAATATAGATAGGTTATGCCCTTACAAAACTATCGAAATATATGTGCCGCTTGCGAACAACTGCACACATGCGTAATTCTTATTTCGTCCTTGTCATACTCGTGAAAATAACAATTACTTTCTCTTTCATGGATTTGAAAAGACGTCACAATTGTGACGTTTTAGGGACGCATATTGAGAGCGCATGTAACATATCTATTACTTTTTAAATATCATTGGTTTAGCCCTGTTTGCTTGTGCTTAAATTAAACACTAGTTTCTCACCTGCAAGATGATAAAAATAGTCATCATATTTTTATTTAAAGAAGTATATGAAGGTTTTCTTTTTTGCAAACCATAATCTCTTATGAAATCATACTTACGCAATATAATTTTATTTAATTGTGTGCCTCAAGCAGGCTTTTATTCTAATAATATTATACATTTTATGGAATAATTTCTAGGTGTAAGGTTAAATTACAAACTTATATTTTTTACATGTGAGACACCATTTAGTATTTTGATTAGTTTTATGTAGATACTAATGTTATGTTCCAGTCATTGCATAGTATAAAATTGAGTGTTAAAGTAATTCAAGTATTATTAAGAAAACCCATATTTTTTTTTACTAGTTTAATTATTTTTTCCAGGTCTTGATGAAATATGGCCATTTTTAGTTTTTAAAATAGGCAAATTCAAAATGAATATCCTTTGAAAAATTGGCCAAAGAAGGATATCTTATATTTGTATATTGAGACAATTATAAACTCTGTACAGATTCTCGGCTTCGTATTTGATGCAATTGTTACATTTTTCTGAAAAGCTGTAAATAGCCGTTCATCGTAGGCTACGAAGTTACTTTTGTAGTCGCCATGTACAAAGTGAGATAATACCTTTAGTGTAAGTTTTTACACCGACTCTAGCCTAAGGAAAGTGCCATTTCGATTGGTACTGACTTCTAAACTGTTGTTCTGTAATTTAATAAAAAACCGTGAAAGTCTACAGTTTGTTTTTATTGTCTCTGTTTTTATAGTATTGGCTAATTCAGGCACATATTCTTTTCGGATTGCAACCTACTATTTAGTCCACGGAACCAACACCCAAAAAGTGCGATATGGCAAATTTAATACTAGAACCGCTGTCGCCAAACTCACACATACAAACGGTAAATAATACGTTGCACTACTAGTGAACAACGATTTTGATTTGTCGTTTAGCTCCTATTCCAAATTGGCCTAAATTGTACAAAGCGCAGAAACAAAACACTACTGCGTTCTGCATAATACAGTTCATTTTGCTATAGATAAAATAAAGCATTTACGACGTTTTCAATCCACCAGCTTCGATTTCAGAAAAAGTTCAGCTATTCCACAACAGATGGCAGGAAAAATTAGGAAAATAACTGCACTGTGACTTTCTCGAAAAAAGGTTGACATTTCCTTAAAACATTATATTTTATAACGCTAGTCTAGCCAGTTCGGTGACACATAATATTGTCATTATCACGGAACAGAAAACACAAGTGGAAGTGCGAAGTAGGCGGGACCCCACGTGCCACTACTAAGCGTAGTTACGCATACTTGACCTTAGTCGTGCTCCGACATCGCGCCTAGTCAGTAGTCCTGCGGAATTCTTTGTTTGCGTAATTTTACAGCGAAAATGCCTTATTGTGCCATTTTGCAGTGCAAAAATGATAGTAGGAGAAAAAGTCTTAAAAATTGAGGTATTTCATACCACAGGTAAGCATCAATATCGTAGTTTTTCAATAAAATCTTGTTTGATTTCAATTAATTAAAAATGAAATAAATTTCAATCTAAAATCAATCATGAAACTTCAGCAATAAAGCTTGCTTTGGATTACACATATTCTCTTCTTATTCTGAAATACTGTCCGCTATTCATTTAGTGATGTAGTCTAATGCGATAGCAGGTTTCGATAAACCTGATATCGATGTATCTGCTTATACGTTACAATTCTCACAAAATTAAATAAACGTTAATGATTTTTATACCCCTTACCAAAATAAAGGGTTGCTAAAATTTTAACTTATGCTGTGTATTTATGAGTTTATCTTTGTGTGATCGGGTTGTATATAAATCCAGTTTCATAAAACATTTTGTTATTTTTTTTTACTTCCTATTCCTATTGCATTGGTAGGATGAATTTCATACATATTATTGTAATTTACTAAGACGCGTACATTTATTCATGCGCATTATTAATTACAATTTCATGAACTTCGCAAAAAAAAAAGGAAAACAATTTCTGTAGGTAAAGAATAATGATCTTAGTAAGTTTTGGTCAATTATTGAACTGGATTATCCTTACTACATGGGCCTTGATCCATCTTTACAGATGATTCAATCAGCGTCTATTACAATGTCGTTCATGGCTGTAGAGCTCTATAAGCGAACGGCAAGGGCAACTACGGTCACATACTCGGCACTTAAACTGTGTGTTGGCCGGAGTCACAGCGTCACTTTCGGATCTATGCCGCCTCAATCTCTTGTCGGCGAGAGACTCGAACCATGCATTGTCGTGTGTTGTGCAACCCTCAGCAAGTAGTTTCCTCCATACGTCGCGGTCATTGGCTTAGCTTTCCCACTTATAGGGCTAAAATTTGTGTTGCCTACCTAACCCTAATTTATTTAATCTAAAATCATGTATCTGTAAAGAAAGGGTATGACAGAATAACAGGGTTTGTGAACTATCTCCGCAATCACTGAGTCATACACCGTTTATGTCTTTTAACACTTTTCTGTTATAATATGATGTATGTATAATAATATGTTGTGAAAAGGCAAAAAAAATAAATTTATTATTATTATTTTATTATTATTATCACAATCGATCTTAAACGTGATCATATCTCGCTTTGCACAGTCCTTAAATCTTAACAAGGGTCTCCCTACATTTCGCTTCGCAAAAGCAACTTGTCCTAAAAGGAGTTGCCTAGGTAGCATCCATGCGGTGCACGTGTCCAAGCCATCTCAACCGTCTTTGTTTTAGTAACGCGATTACACTAGGAAGCCGTGCTTTGTCTAGCACCCTCTCGTTTGTGATTTTGTCTTTCCAGGTGATGCCCAGAATACTCCGAAGACAGCGCATATGAAAGTTGTTTAGGCGTCGTTCCTGCTTGGCATACAGGTCTCGGCTCCGTACAAGAGGGCACTCAAGATGCATGTTTGATACACGATCATCTTGGTTTTTATTGTGAGATGTTTATTGCTCCACACTCTTGTGTTAAGCTTCCCGAACGTCGTAGCTGCTTTGCCAATGCGAGTGCTGATCTCATCATCTAGAGAGAGAGTGCTCGATACTATCTACCCAAGGTAGCAAAATTTATCGACTACATCTAAAGGCGTGCCATCCAACATTACCGTTGGATTGTGGCGAAAACCTTGCGCTAGTACCATGGTCTTCTTCGCATTGATAGACATAGAAAATAAGCTGCATGCACGGGAAAAATTATAAACGTAAATGTATAAACCACCCATACATTTAAATGAGTAAGGTTAGCTTAGGATAAGTTATTATGTGTATATAAGTATTTATCATTATGAGATTTTGTGTGTGTTTATTAAAAATGTAGAATTCGCACTAATGACATAATGACATAGCAGAATGATCTTATCCCTTAGCCGGATCCCAAAGGACCAAATAAACAAAAAAAGGAGTGCTAATCTAATCTGTGGATTGATTTTTGACAACTTGACAATTTGTGCAAAGCCGTAAAATAAAACATCTTGTTGCAATTGAAGAGAATTCTTCATATTTTAATTTTTCCTTGGTAAAGTGATAATTTTTAATACAAACTGGATTAACAATGGCTCTCTACTGTGCCAGTAAGTACTTTGTTATATGTAGCATACAATAATTTAACAAACTTTCTTACTGACGCGCGAACCGGATAATTTCGCTTAGCTTTGTTATTTTAAATAAATATTTTTACAAAGATGATTGAGTATTGCTTCGATTCGCTACACGAAGTAAATGTCCCTGAATTGATATATTTATACAAAATTTTGGTACAAAATATAAACAGTGTATTAAGGTAACCTAACTTTTTGTTTTGTAGTATCTAACGAGGTTCCTGAATTGCCAGTGGTGTCCCCATCATCAGGAGCTGTGTTCGAAAAACGCATTATCGAAAAATATATAATTGAGAATGGAGTCGACCCCATTAATGGTAAAGAACTCAGAGTTGAGGACCTAATTGAAATTAAAAGTAAGTGCCTTGTCTATCTTTATTGTTATGGGCATATTTTGCTCCACAAATAATTAGTCTTAACCATTAGACACATAATATAAAATGGCTGTGTTTCCTTTACTCAACAAAATGTCTAAAAAATATTCTACTGTCTTTGGTGAGACTTGAACCCGCAATCTTAAGCTTACCAGGCAAAAAGTTAAAATTACTTCTCCATTTTCATGAGTTGTATATCAAAGTGGTTGAGAAGGTCATAAATAAGGTGATTTGTCTATATAGCTCCGCCCATAGTGAAGCCCAAACCGCCCAGTGCTACATCCATCCCGGCCACACTAAAGAGCATGCAGGATGAGTGGGACGCTCTCATGCTGCACACATTCACACAGCGCCAACAGCTGCAAACAGCAAGACAGGTAAGTTTTGCTCTCACTAGTATGCAAAAACTATAACATTATGTAGCCTACCATAATTGTAAGAAAAAATCAGTAGTTAAAAAAAGATGTAGAAACTCTTTTTGTTTTTATTCATTTGGAGACTTGTTTGCATAGCATTAACATCATCTACCTTTTATGTTAATAGGAAAATAAAGTTTTTTATGGAAGATTTGAGTTCTATCATTTTGTTTTCTATTTAGATTGACTGCACTGGCATGTAGCGAAAGCAAAAATTGAATTTGAAATGATAATTCAGTTTCAATTCATTAACACATTTATTATGCTGATTAATTTTATGATTTTTTTGATGTTTAGTCATCATTAGACTTTTTGAAACCAGGTGTATTTAAATTTATTGTTTGTTTTTAACTATGCAACAGCTGCGTGTAGTATGGTTTAACACTTTAACAGCCGGCCGTTTTATAACGTGCCTTCTATGGTACGCTAGCCATTTTTGCCTATATTGTTGGTTAGTTAGTTGTGTGATTTTAGAATAAACGAAATTGAAGTCTCACATACTGACGCTCTGTACGTGTTCTGCTGTTAAAGTGTTAAAGTTCTAATTTACTAACTTAGATATAGTAAATTACTGTTTAATTTGATGGACCCTTGTCCATGGCTGTAATTACGAGTTTTTTTTTATCTCCTTGTACTTATGGTTTAAATAAGTCGACACATTTAAGTGTTTCGGTATTTCCGCCTTTATTTATGATATTATTCGTGTCGCCGTCCGGTCTTCCATCGCACGGGGGAGACGCGCGGGAGGAGGGACGCAGCTGACGGCACCGGGAGGGACAGTTGCCTGCAGTCAAATACTTGCGCTCCATACATCATAAAGAACGAACATTACCTTACCACCGCCGTCCGCGACTCGATCTAGTTTTAGTTGTTAGTCCGGGCTTTGTTTTATCTTGTAACAGCTAATAAACCAGCCTTATAGTTATACAGTCCACTTTTATTTACCATCCCGTAGGATCCTTCTCACCCAGTCTGTTTATAGGATGCCGTTTGGAACAAGTGATCTAATTTATTGTAGTTAGCAATCTATGTGAAGTATTGTGCACAGTATGAGTTTGAATCCATTTGTAGGCTTCTTTATTTTAAGTTCATTTAGAATATTTAATCTAGGTGTGTACAGGTAAGTTTTGTTAAAGATGTATCCCGAGATAATTAACAACATCACTATCACTAATTAACATGTTATCATAATTAACACATCATGCGGTAATTATTTATCTTTACAGATGGGTAACTAATTTCCTTAACAGAGGCCAAATGTTACTTGTATAGATTTGCTAACAATGCCTTTATAATCTCTTCTTAAGCATTTCTTTGCATCAACCTGCAGCATTTCAGCACCAGTGCTAGGGTTTTTTGATCAGACGGAACTGCGGTGTCATCAGCATACTTTGTGGAAGATAAGCTTGAATGTTGTGTACAGGACCCAACACCGATCCCTAGGGCACACCCACATTGATAATATTGATATCACAAAAAAAGCACGTACATTTGCTATGTACTACCTGAAATATTTTATCCAACAGACATGAGTTTAATTAATAAAAGATATTTGTCAAAATTATTATATTTTATGTATAGATAGACCCTTTTGCTAAACGTTGTCGAAAGCCTGTTTTACATCTAAGAATGTATAGCAGAAATATTATTTCCTTTCCAGTCGCCTCTAGCTTCGCTGCAAACCCTGTGTACTTGCTCTATTGTCCCATGCTTTATTATTAGAAACTGAATGTTTCAACAAAACTAATTATGATGTATATCTCAACAGGAGCTGAGTCACGCGTTATACCAACACGACGCCGCGTGTCGTGTGATAGCTCGTTTGACCAAGGAGGTGACGGCGGCCCGTGAGGCGCTCGCCACGTTGAAGCCCCAAGCGGGCATTGTCGCACCCCAACCGACACACCAAGTGCGTATTTCTTTAATATTGGTAACTTGATCAAAAGGTTGACTTCAACTTCGTTTCACGATGATTATTAACGCACGGATTTTACAGAATAAAAAAAGGGTAAGTGTTATTTATTTCGAGATTTCTACCATGTACCTTGTTTTTTATGAGTTTCTGATATTTCGCCACTGTTGTAAGCGCCATGATCGCGGAAGAACTCATCTCAGGGAAACTCATAAAAAAACAAGGCACATGGTAGAAATCTCGAAATAACTAACTCTTACGATATGACAATGAAAGTTTGAATCAGTAAATAAAGGGTGATGATAATGAAATAATATTAACCATTTATAATATATTTTTGTATTGTCAGTAACTGTACTCTACAAGGCATATTTTTAGCTTAAAATGAATATCGTACCGCATTGTGAGGCAGAGAAGGCAACTCTTGTCGAGTCTATTAGGTCCTAGGACCACTAGGGTCGAACGGATCTCGTCCCTTTTGAAATATTTTGTTTTTATTTTGTTTATTGTTACACATTACAGATTTACAATGAATACACGATATAGAAACAGAAAAGATTAGATATATTTGAAGACAAATTGTAATTCCACTGATATGTGCAAACTACTTGCTTGGGTTTTAACATATTATGTAATTATACTAAATTATTAAAAGGATACAATTAATTTAAATTAGCAAAACGACTAACAAGTAAAATTATTAAGTGGGTATAATAATGGTAAGACAAGTTATGGTAATATAACAAAAACAAATGTAACTTATTCAAGAATTACAATTAGATCGAGATTATGATTGGCAGTAATGATATGACTTAATATTATGCCTTACTAGCTGTTGCCCGTCAATTTCTATAATTATGATCAAGACTAATTTTGCAACATTTTTCACTCATGCTTCGCTCCTATTGGTCGCAGCGTGATGTTATATAGCCTAAAGCCTTACTCGATAAAAGGACTGTCCAACGCAAAAATAATTTTTCAAATCGATCCAGTACTTCCAGGGATTAGCGCGTTCAAACAAACAAACAAACTCTTCAGCTTTATAATATTAGTATAGACTAGCTGTTTCCCGCGACGTCGTCCGCGTCAATTTCTGTTAATAAGGATTTGATTATTTTTGCAACATTTTTCACTGATGCTTCGCTCCTATTGGTCGCAGCGTAATGTTATAAAGCCTAAAACCTTCCTCGATAAATGGACTATCCAACACAAAAAGAATTTTTCAAATCGGACCAGTACTTCCTAAGATTAGCGCGTTCAAACAAACAAACAAACAAACAAACAAACTCTTCAGCTTTATAATATTAGTATAGATTTATATCATTAAATAATTCTCCATTTTCCGAGTGATGAACCGTGAATGTGTCGTACATGTGATCGATTGATTTCCCAGGCGGAGGGTCTGGCGGCGGGGGCGGGGGCGGCGGCGGGGGCGGGCGGCGCGGTGCCGGTGGGCATGTCGGCGGAGGTGGTGTCGCGGCTGCAGGAGCGCGCCACGGCGCTGACGCAGGAGCGCAAGCGCCGCGGCCGCACCGTGCCCGACGCGCTGCTGGCGCCCGACCAGCTGCGCGCCTTCCTCACGCTCGCCTCGCACCCGGTACTGTGCTCGACATTCATTATGATCGTTATATTACTTCGATAACTAGCTAGCGGAACTAACTATACTATCTATGTTGTGTAGTAACTTTCTGGTTTATATTCCGTGATCGTCTTTTACCAAGGTCGTCTTTTCTTTATATTGTAATTTATACTTAGTTGAATTTAATTTAAAACAAGCTTTCTTGAATTTTATAAGTGAAAACATGTAATTGGTATCCAGTCGTAAAATAAGTGTTATTTGTAGTCTTAAAAAAATTGGTTGTTGTAAAGTAGGTTTACGATCGAGATGTTTACGTGATAACGAGAAAATCTCCATTCGTTTGTATGCCGCTAGAGTGAGAGAGACGGAAGATCGGTCCACTCACTCGAACGCTATGCCAGCCTCCGCTCGTGAGGATTCCGCGTGACAAGTTTCACGGAATGACTGGCAGCGCTCGAGATGAGACGGGAGATCGGTCCGTCTCTCTCTCTCGTTATACCTGCGATCGCGCTCGTGAGGTTTTGGTGTGACACAAGTTTCTGAACATGTCACCCGACTAAAACGATTTTAAAGACGTTATCACGTCAAAATACTGTAATGTTTTCCAAATAAAATAAGCTGGTCATAAAAATAGCTGGACTTCGTCCGCTTGGAATTGTGACTGGGCACCATTTACAAATAGGACACATACGTACGTATACGTATTACGTACCAAGATTTCGTATTTCTTATATTCTTCTCTCTTATATTCTCTCTCTCTTATATACAGGGTGTAAAAAAACTAAACGCAAACCAAACCAAGTCATATTACACAATATTATAGCTGGGAAATGTATTTTATTTTTGGGAGTCAAAAAAATATTACAATTCATAGCGCGCTATGTAGGAGCGTGGGCCGCTGCGCTGGAGGTGACTGCTAAGTTAATTCGTCCGCACTGAGCCGTACATTGCGTATTGTAATCAAAAAAGCCTTATTATGAACGAAATAATAAAAAAAAAACACTATGTTTGTCAGAAGAAAAGTTTTTAAGTAACCTTTGGCAACAGTTGTTGAAATAAAATGAAAAACAAAATTGTGATTTTGACCCTCAATATCTTCGGAATCAGCTGTTTCCCAGGTATAGTTCTTAAGAAAAAAAATATCCTAGTGATGGCGACAGTACGTGGTTTTCGGATCTGCGTTTGGTTTTTTTACACCCGTTATATCTTCAAACTTATGAAACATTCGCATACTTAAACGTATAGATATAGTTAAACGAATAGATGTCAAATGTAAGAAAATGACATAAGCTAACGATCGACCGATCGTTTGTTTGATTTGATGTCATTATCATAAATTTGTTATCTATTCGTCTAGCGTAAACGATATTAGAATGCTACTTTTCTAAGGAGAATGTACAGATAACAGCACGTCAACCTACCAAAAAACGTCAAATTACTCAATTGATATTGATCTCTACTGGTTAGACTTAAAGTTGAAAATCAATTTATGACCCTTAACTTTTTGGGTAGGTTGACCTGCCTTTGTCTGTACATTGCTCGACAAGTTCTTATTATCATTAATGGCCAAACTTCAAACCCGACCTGCTTGTTCAGCTTGATGATCATAGCGAAATTCTTCCTCTGAAAAGGCCTATATCCAATGGATTCTGACTAAATGCTGGGTACGAATCTGTCTTCAACATAAATGGGCCGTCTAAGGCTGTAAAAAAAAGATGTACAAGTATAATATCGTCTAATTATTATTTGACGACCTCTGTAGTGGAGTATAGCGTACTGTCGCCCAAGTAGGTGGTGGTCTTTCCCCCTTTAGGGGAACCTTATAAGGTTGAAAATCATTCGCGCGTCATAGAACAACAGGGTTGATTTTCCCATATAAAAATATTCTGACAGCTCAGACGTCATAATAACTGTGAATCTCTTTCATTGCTAAAAAGGTAATCAGTCCACGAATTCAACCTTATCACTATACTGTTTTCTTGAGTTTACGCGAACACTATACATTGAAATGAAAGATAGTTTACGGATTTAGAACGCGTTTATTTTTGATTTAACCCGACGTTTCGAACCCTTTACAGCGTTCATGGTCACGGGTAGACTAAGGACCTTAGTAGGTTAGTCTACCCGTGACCATGAACGCTGTAAAGGGTTCGAAACGTCGGGTTAAATCAAAAATAAACGCGTTCTAAATCCGTAAACTATCTTTCCTTATCACTATTTTATTTACACATGTCAAAACTGGGAGACCACTATCTTGGCTGACTATACACACATCACGTTCCCAAGGTGATACTTGTTTCACGTTCAATGTAGACAAAACGTATTTTCGTTCTTTCCGATTCCTACTTTGGGGTGTTGTCCACATTTATTCATTGTTTATTTATCATGCACCCAGGGTCTTCACTCGGCCAGTGTGCCCGGTATCCTGGCTTTGGACATCAACCCCTCGGACCACAGCAAGCTTCTAACGGGCGGCAACGATCGCAACGCCACCGTCTTCAACAAGGACACAGAACAGGTCGTTGCTATCCTCAAGGGGCACACCAAGAAGGTCACCAGGGTCATTTACCATCCAGACGAAGATACAGTTATCACTGCGTCGCCGGATCATACTATCAGAGTATGGAATGTGCCTATGTAAGTATTCACTTACTTCAATCAAAAGTCTTTCTAAAAGAAATCGTGGTCTTCGAAGTCGTAGTCAAATACCACTCGGACGAAGATACTGTTATCACTGCGTCGCCGGATCATACTATCAGAGTGTGGAATGTGCCTATGTAAGTATTCACTTATTTCAATCTAAAGGCTAAAGGTAAGTCGTGGTCTTCCTCAAAAGGCACACTAAGGTCACCAGAGCCATATACCATCCGGACAAATCCAGGGTTATATACAATCAAAAGGCTTTCTGAAAGATGAGTCGTGGTCTTCCTCAAGGGACACACAAGGGTCATCTAAGTAATGTATGGTGCATGGACGAAGATATTGTTATCACCGCCTCTCCGGATTATACCATCAGAGTATGGAATGTGCCTATGTAAATACTTACATAGGCACATTCCATACTCTGATGGTATAATCCGGAAGTAAGGTAATACACCTTACTTCAATCACAAGGCTTTCTAAAAGAAGTCGTGGTCTTCCTCAAGGGACATACTTAAGTCACCAGGGTCATATACCAACCGGACTAAGATACTGTTATCACTACCTCGCCGGATTATATTGCTAACGGTACTTTACTCAAGAATGGTATAGATTGAAGATGTGTAGCGAATTTACAGCAATTTTTATTTGACTGTGGCGAATCGACATAATCACTGAAAAATGAGTGTGTAATGTGCCAGTGGACTAAATTTTACAAGTTTAAATATTGAATTAGCCTAAGTATTGTTGTGTTAACACCGAAAATCGTCCTTACAGGTCGCAGACGACAGCGATCCTCCGCTCCCACGACGGGCCAGTGACCGGGCTGTCCCTCCACCCGACGGGCGACTACGTGCTGTCGACGTCGGCGGACCAGCACTGGGCCTTCTCGGACATACGCACCGGCGCGCTGCTCAGCAAGGTGTCGGACGCGGCCGGCGTCAGCCTCACCACCGCCCAGTTCCATCCCGACGGGTTGATCTTCGGCACCGGCACGGAGAACTCGCAGGTAGATTGTTTTACACATTTATCATCAGCATAAACTTAGACAAAACGTTAAAAAACTTGAGAGGTGTCAAGGGACACCCGGATGGAACGAAGTTCCTTTTTAGTGAAGGAATTGTAATAAAATTTTATTTTAAACTCTCTCTGTCTCTCTCTCTCTCTCTCACTCTTTCTCTCTCAGGCGCGCGCCGCACGGCTTACAACTATCGATGTATAAAAAGTGTCGATACAAAGTGTCGTTACAATTTTTCCGTCTAGCCCCCATTCGCAACGCGCGATAAGAAACTTCGTTCCAAAAATATTTACAGCATATCAAGTAAAAAAAAATTACATTTAAACATAAAAGATGCCAAAAAGGCGGCTTCTTAGCATTTATGCACGCTGATATTCTGCGGAAGCGAATCGAACCCGGGTCCTCGGAGCAGGCGACACCTTGAAAACCGGTCTGTACGCCACTCCGCCACGGAGACGGTCGATTGTATCGTTAATATTTCTTTTTCAGGTCAAAATTTGGGATCTCAAAGAGCAGAGCAACGTCGCCAACTTCCCCGGCCACGTGGGTCCGGTCACATCCATATCGTTCTCCGAGAACGGCTACTACCTCGCGACGGCCGCGGAGGACGCGTGCGTAAAGCTGTGGGATCTGCGCAAGCTGAAGAACTTCAAGACGATCCAGCTGGAGGAGGGCTACGTGATCAAGGAGCTGTGCTTCGACCAGAGCGGCACGTACCTGGCCGTGGCGGGCTCAGACGTGCGCGTCTACCTGTGCCGCCAGTGGCAGGAGCTGAAGGTGTTCAACGACCACACGGCGTCCGCGACGGGCGTCCGCTTCGGCAAGAACGCGCAGTACATCGCATCCACCAGTATGGACCGGACGCTCAAGCTATACGGTATGGAGTGATTCGATTGTGTAGTTTAGTAGATTTTGATTTTTGGACCTTTCGTAAGTTAGATCACTTGATGATTGACGAATGAGTGATTTTTAGATTGTTGGTCGGGAGTATCTGCCATATAACTTACTTGATGTTACCCGTGAATATTCCTGACTTCGTTCTCCTAAAAAATTTATATTTGTATGTATAAGAAGGACTGGTTTTTAATCCATGATTTTAAATGGAGTGAAGCCATATCGCGAGACTAAAACATTTGTGGTAAAAGTTTAGGACTTGGACCATAGAGTTAAGGGGCGGGGGGGGGGGGGGGGGCAATGAGGGAACCCCAGTGAAGTTAGGGGGGCGCGGTTAAAAAAATGTTGAGGTTAGGATTCCAATTTTTTTTTTGTACGTTTGTGGCGCTCGGCGGCCGCTGCCGCGCCACGTTCGCACTCTCGCCTTCGCATGGTCACTGTTCTAACCTAACCTACACTTTTCCTAACCTACTGGACTTTGTAGGCAAATATACATCACATTTTTTTTTTCAATTATAATATGAGCACCATACCTAAAACGCATTTCATTTGACATAATTATGTGAAAAAAAAATGCAAATCTGTTGTCAAAAAGTGACATGCTCATAGAAAAATCAAAATCTTAAAAAAATATTTCAGGAATGTCACAATACTTTGCAAGTTGAAACATTGCTTAAATGACTACTTGGGTAACTACCATTTAGCCACAACATTGCGGAAACCCAGAACTCTGGTCCAACTCCTAAACTTTATCCACGTTTGTTTCAATCCGCATATTTTATTAATCAAATCAATGCCGTATGTATGTTATGATAAGTTTGAACATTTATTTCTTTTCACTGTAGAATATGATAAAGTCAGTTCCTGAACTCCCTAAGTCGCCTTTAAAATATTGTAAACTGTGTAAGGACAACTGGATCAATGTCAGGAAATTCTTATTAAGTTTGTAAATGTTAGTTTTTATTCTTTTAATTTCAAAACAAATATGTTCCTGTGGTTGAAGAGGGTTTTTCAAAGTCTCATAGAAATGTGCTGTAACTTACGAACGGACTGATAGGATAGGACCATTAGGATGTAAGACAAGGATGGAGAGTGACATTCACAGTTTTAAGTAAGTCAAATTTCCGATCAGAGATTGGGAAAGTCTTGTGTTTGTAAATTATAATTAATGAAAAGGAATATTATGGAATAACTGTTGTCCACGATTCTATTGTACCAGTCTTTTGTGTCCACGATTCTATTCTAATCTTTATTTTTTATTTTATTTTATTTTATATGAAAACCAACAGCGAATACATGAGCATGTAACAATGATAGTTAAACAAATATTAAGGCCAATAATAGGCTTTCCATAAGTTAAAAAAATCAAATGTTGTTGGATGATGAGAAATAATATGTTTGATAATTATAATTAATTACAAAAGGCAAGGACAAATACAGCATTAGGCAATCGTCAGACAGACTGATTGATTAGGCTCGAACAACTTGCTTACTCTGTACATTATTAGAATGATGAACATTATATTAGATAAACTACTCCACAAAGTGATACGTCAGACCCCTCCTACACGGGCGAGGAATCACTAGTAATATAATAAATAATATAAGATAGGTAATAGCAAATCAAGACAAAATTAAAAATTAAATTAAATTAATTCAAGGTAAAGGTAAACGCTCAGTGAGAATGTCATAAACATCATTTTTAAACTTACATCTTTTCGTGCAAAAAATATCAATTTTATTAAAGGCAGAATTATACGTTCGAGCCAGCCGAAGCATGACAGCATTTTTGTAGTATCTAGTATGATGTCTAGGAGGATTTAATAAAGATGTGTGGCGTGTGCGGTACTTAGGAGTGCTGTAAATTACTCTTGAAACTAGGTCCGGGCAGTCCAAATTATTATTAACAATGTCAAAGAGCAATGACATGTCGAGGGAAATTCGCCTAAGTCGCCCATCTTAATCGGTTTATTTAAGTATCATATAAAAACCAGATAAATCGAATTGGTATTTCGATAGGTCTTTAAAGTAAGTTAGGTCTGTGATTTACAATCCAGACTATAAATCGTAATTATACAGGGTGAAATTTTAACCACCTTCCAAATTTTAATATATCAATGTACGAGACAAAAAACAAATGACGTATTTTTTTCTTTTGGTATAGCCCAGTACAAAAATGTCAAGATAAAGCACTTCGAAAATGACTGCAGAAAATCTAAAATTTTTGACACGGCTGCTGCCTAGCAACACTTATTTTACGCGATTTGCATCTTATTCATTCAATACGATATTCATAAGTTTTTGATTTTCCCTTTATACCTTGTTAGGCCTTTGCTAGTTATACCTAGTTTTGGAAAGTGGTTAAAATTTCACCCTGTATTGTAAATTACAAAAGTTTAGTTTTACTAGAAATGCGTTTGTTCATTGTCTATCTCTTCTCATCCACACAAAAAGCGCAAGCCGCTGGTACAGCAAAATCGTTGCAAGAATATTGTACTGACGAAAGCACGTCAACCTACCACAAAACGTCAAATTTTCTCAATTGATATTGATCTCTACCTGTTGGACTTAAAGTTGAAAATCAATTCAATGACCTTTATCTTTTTGGGTAGGTTGACCTGCCTTTGTCTGTACATTGTTCGATATTGTTTAATCTAATGTTGATGACTAAGTTTTCCAGTTTAATTTAGGAGCACCTATTCAGTCTATAAAAGGTAAGGTTCCGATAGATTAAGTTTCGTTATTATTAATAAGCAAGGAGTTCACGTTAGCAATAATGTTTTGGATATTTCAGTTGTTTGAATAAAATTTAAAGCCTTTTATTGTAAATTAGATAGGTATGATAACTGTATTTTCCTTGAAATCATATGACTTTACTAATAAATAATAATATTTGTCGACTGCTAAGTCTACACAACTGGCCGTGAAGTTTGTGGTATGTTTAGGGCTAACATTATAAAATAAAAACATGATTTCATAGCATTATATATATTTTATTTTATAATTTAAACAATTTTCCATCCCATCACATCATATCCTTGAAATAATTCAAATATATACACTTATTTTTACAGAAATATTAACATAAACTTATCTACCAATTTATATATAAAGTATGGTCTTTTAATCGAGTCTCCATACACCGATATATTTCGAACAGTATCAATATTACACCGTAATTCTAGTAAGTAGTAGCACATCAGTGAGATATCGCTCTATACAACATCCGAACTACATATCTCGTGAGAAAGTATAATAAGAATATTTATAACCATCACCTTATGACTTGGCTTATCGGTGGTTCTAAAGCCTTATGGCCTCTATTATTCTCATAACGCCAGGCAGATGTCTTCGTATTGATAATTCGTACGACTGGCATGTGGCATGTGCCAGACCTACAAATGAAATAACAGAGACAGCGAGCTACAAACTGAAATTAATTGAATAACAAACACTTTAATTTACTAACATGACAAAGACAGCTGCTCTATAAAATTCAGAAATCATTAGCAATTACATCTAGAATATCGTGTTTTATTTACGGGGGGATAATACGTGTTCAGTAATACCTCCTCCACAATTGGCGAATATAAAATGACATTGTAAGTTATTCTTCAGTGTTTATTAACGATATTAACACAAAAAGACCGATTCCAGATTGACGTGAAATTTCATCATCATCATCATCATATTGTTAGTTAGTTATGTCTTTAGTAATTATGGCCAATTTGGGTTCTGGTATTGAGAAGCAGTCATTTTTATTTAACGCGTTTGATAACTTCCCGCAGTTGATTCGAGCGACAGTAAATATACAGTAATCATAGAACGCGTCAAGTCACGCAGCCACCTAGGCAAGGTCTCATCCACTCAAAGGCACTGAGTATCAAGTCAGATGTTGTGACTCTATGAAGGTAAATTAAATGCAAGTTCATACCTCTAACCCGACACAAACCAAAATCCAAAGTCATATCACTTTATCAAACCATAAAACAAAATTTTACATTGATATATTAGAAAATTTAACATTGAATTCCAAACGATTTGAAGCCATAGATTAGGATACATGGCTGAGATAGATACATTTGCAGATTGGATAGTGGTGTATCTAATCCATAGGAAGCCGTTGAGTATCATAGCATTAGATTTCCTAATAATTTAATTGATAATAACTTGATGAATGATAATAACTTGATTAAGTAGACCATTATTATTCTGATAGAAAAAAGTTTCTATGTTATCTTTCCTAATCTGTGGCTTTCACTGATCGTGATAAATTCTTTATCGGCGCCTTAGACTTAAGAACATTATTCCAACTTATAATTTACAGATTATGTAGCTTATAATTATGTAGGCGCGCGTATACGTGCAAAGCTACGAATAATACAATCTAAAATAGCGCTGTGATAAAATACGAGACAAGTGTTCATACAGAGATCTCATCCAATTGATATCTAAAATTCATTACGGCGCCTTATTAAGGCAGATATCATAATTTGCAAATGTATACATTTATACATTGAGCTTCCTTGTGATCTGATGAATGCAGAGTAATGCTATGAACATGGTATCTCAAGAAAGGAAACAATCTATAGATAAGACTTACGATGCCTTCTTGAATAAAATATACCTATTTTATTTATATTATAGATCACTGCTGTGAAGCAAATCTAAAATGTGGGCTACTCTGTTTTGTCTGTTCATGATTTCACATTTTTATCATTTCCTTGGTTGCAAAATGTAAAGCCCATAAAATTACCTTCGATTCATAGCAGTTTATACCAATAGGGCAAAAATCTTTCTTTGTGTTTGTTTGAACTTCAAAGTTTCAAAGTACCACCCTGTGTTAGCATTGACAGTGACCAAGTTAAATGATCCTAGTCGCCATGGAAAAATGTTCTAACACATTCTATTTTGTCGAGACGTTAGTAGCGAGAACTCTCAAAAAATATAATATGCCTACAAGGCCGCAAGTTAAGTTTATTATTTAGTTTTTGCATAGGTACTTTCTTCTATATTATAATACTAGCTGTTGCCTGCGACTTCGTCCGCGTCAATTTCTATTATTATGATCGCGATTATTTTTGCAACATTTTTCACTCATGCTTCGCTCCTATTGGTCGCAGCGTGATGTTATATAGCCTATAGCCTTCCTCGATAAATGGACTATCCAACGCAAAAAGAATTTTTCAAATCGAAACAGTACTTCCAGAGATTAGCTCGTTCAAACAAACAAACAAACTCTTCAGCTTTATAATATTAAAATAATAGAAGTATAGATGTCGTACGCCACATAAGTAGCAATTATGTATGCACAAATTGCGTTCTTACAGAAAAAGGTTTGGAAAAAGTATTGGTTTAACAGCATTATCGAATTTTCAGCCTCATTTTGTTATCTATGCGGACAATTGATTCTTATGTACATCTGAATTCTGGCACTAAAGATTAAAATTTTAAAGTCGTGTTCTATGCTGATTATCCTCGAGATATCTTAAAAGGCTTAAGCCATTGTTTTTCAATTCATACAATATGAAAAAGACAGCACTATTTACAAGTTGTCATTAAACGGTCACAGAACAAACATCAGACGTTCCATGTAGGCATTAAAGTGATGGGCGCGAAAGTGCGCGGGCGCGGTCATGCGAACACGAGCCACAGCACGAACACGATGGCCACCCACAGGAATATCTTCGATAGGAACTGCTCCTCCTCGTATTGCGCCGTGCCGCGGGGTGCTACGAACAAGCAAATATTAGGTAAGCTACAAGTCACGGAAGAATAGGAATGTTTCATTCACATGAGCATTTGATCAAGCTAGCAGTTGTAAACATTGATTCTGATTATGTGTCACTCACCTCGAGCGCAACGATATTAATGAAATAAGTAAGTAGTTTGAATCTTATCTTTAGTTCACTAAACTTTATGACAAACAAGAAGAACCTAATTTTATACTCTGGGCTCAATATAGATACTTAAATATATTTTCTTAAGTCTGAGAGATACCTATCTCAGAGTTAATAATAATTAAAAAAAATAAGGAAATTCGTTTTAACGTTGTTTATTAGTAATATTTTATGCTGAAAATGGTAATTTCAAAATAAGGGGCTGACTAAGGAGGCAACAAAGGAAATACATTTTTTTTGGTACTTAAAATGAACTGACACAGTTTATATACAACTATAATCCAGAGAATAAAAGCTATCATTCTGAATAACTTTAAGATTTTTAAAGACCTCCGTTTTAGTAAAAAATAATAATGTATTAACCTAAGCTGTATGCATTTCCGAACTATTTATCATTTATTTATTTATTATTTATGACTGATAGAGTTGACCACAGAGTACTTGACGACAGACAACTGTCAGGTATTTTTTTTAAATCGCAGCTACCTCTAATAATGTTGCTATAAATGAACCTAAAACACATTTTATTTTAAGTGATTTAATAAAAAACGTGGGTCCTTAAATTAATAAATCAGGCATTAATGGGTTCGTGAAAATTTATTCTTTTACCTAGTTTAAATCAGTGCCAAGTTTAGTTTTAGTATCTTAAGTGAGAAAGTGTTAGGTGTTTATTGTCCCAGAAAATCATCCTTGGATTCTTTTTTATTAAATTCTCTTTTTTATTACATTCTGAGCCCAAAAAAAAAGGGAAAATCTTACGCAAAAGCAAAACGTTGAGGTACCTATTATATAAATTACTAAAGAGTAAACTCTCTATCGAAAAGACTTACTAGTTTGAATATTACGAGTTTAATAATATAACGCACTTCAAAGACGATAAAAACGGTGATTAAGATTCAAACCAATACTTTCAAAAGTTATTTCGTTTGAAAATGCGAGTATAAAGAAATCTTTTCTTTGTAAGGTTTATTCATATTTAAGGTGGTAATGTAAATGTTGATACTTCGTCATTACTTCTGGTGCTCCGTAGTAAAAAAATTATGTCCTTTAACCTTGCGGATGCATTTATTTTTTGGATTTTGAAAAAAAAAACAGCTACCTAAGGCCATATTATATTTTTCACACCTAAATTGTAAATAAAAACCAATCTGATTTATATTATACAATGCGAAAGATTGAATTGATGTAAGTTATGTAATAGCACAAAGTTTATTTTTTATCAGGGAAATAAATAGGATTCCCTTGGGATAGTTTCTCTACGCCCACTAAGTCGCATTCGCGTGCAACAGCTAGTATTTTCATAAAAATTCTAATGATTAAGTAAGTTTTGATATTCATTAAACCTTTTATACCATTCCCATTGGGATATGGACGGCGTTGTCTAGGTTACGCCATAAACTTACCGGCGCTAGGTCTCGGGTCACCGAAGTTGAATGTAGACGTGAACACGCCGAAGGGGAACGCGCCGATGCCGAAGGACATGTGGAAGCCTTCGCCAAAGCCGAAGCCCGGGAACCCGCTGTTGCTCTCCGGCTCCGTGCGCTGGCCCGCCGGCCGAGGCGGCACCTGTAGTCACCACGACATATTATAAAAATCGCACACTAAATAGGATACGACAGTCTTATGCTTAAGCGGTCGGCTGCTTAGTCACGGATCTTAATTTAATCTAATCTTTGAAGCGTTTTGGATATATTCTGTTAGCTTTTAAGATTTATTTTGGAAATAAATAAAGCTATATGACAGTTGATTTCTATTTTGTCTGGCTTTACCCACATACAAGGGGTTAATAAAGCTTGATCATCACTATTATTTTCTACACTGTTCTAGAAATTTATGGGTTGTTTTTCAACAGCTAGTTGATGCTTGTATACGAATCCTCGGAAAAAAGGAGAGACAATTAATAATATTTAACTATTTCATAAAATATTAGGGGTTTGCAGATGTTAGACAGTCAGTTAATATGAAACAGCTATTTAAATACTTTATATGATATTTAAGCAAATTGTCGTGTTGATGAACGCTGGCTTACAGCGATAAGAATATGCTTGAAAATTGACGCCTATGACGTAGTGTCTCGGTGGCTGAATGGTTAAAGCGCCGCGCCCGGCATGCGAGGAGATGCGGGTTCGAGTCCCGCCTGAGACATAATTTTTCAAGTTTAATTACTGATATTATAATTGCAATTAAATTGCATAATTAATATCGTTTATTTATATAAACTAAAAAATTAAATATCATATAAAGTGTCAATTGTTATTAAATGTTATATTGAATGGTTCTAAATATAGGGTCTGCCTATTTAGTTGACAGAAAGTTAGGTGCGGTAGTTACCTTGTTTCTGGGATCCTCCTGCTTTGTGTTCCCGCGCCCGTACAGCGGGATGACCTTGTCGCGGCTGATGGCCGCCTTGCACACGGGGCACACCTGCCGGCTCGGCCGCGTTTCCAGCCACTGGTGTAGACATGGCCAGCTGTGAAAGGTAGAAAACAATTATTTGATTTAATGCTGTCAATTTTAGACTGTAAACAATATTTTCTTGATTGCAAATTTGAAATTTGGCATCATTACTTTAGAAAAATTAGGTTGATGCTAGAAAAGCTCATAAATTGAAAACTTTTGGGTAAAACCACATTGAACAGTCAGTGTTAATTTTACAACAATGCGGAAGTATAAAAACTGTTTTGTGCGAATTATTATAAACTTATAAATGCAATAATAAGTTATTGGTTTCTTGAATTTATGTGAACACCATAGGTACATCGAAAATAATAAGTTGTTAAAAATAACAACTTATACTCAATTTATATAATAAATTTAAACAGTTAATAATAATTATGTTTACTTTTTCAATTTCGTTGAAACATTTATTGAAAAGTTAAAAACCACAAATAGGTAGTTTGAAAGCACTGTCAGAGTTTAAGGCAATTTGAAACTATAGATAGCATAGATATGAAAAGTTACAAAAACTACAAAATACATGTGTGAAACAACCTTGAGGTGATGCAAAAGAGGGCAAATAAACGAACAAAGGTTATTTGCAGAATAGTAAGTTCTTTAAAAAATATATTTTAAAATTTAGAATTTACTTTCCTTTTTATATGGTATTTTTAGCATTTGAATGGCTGGTGTAAATTGAAAATATTATTCGTTCAGAAATCACAATATTTTCAAAGATTTGCAAATAAAACTGCTTTGCGTTATCTTCTTCTCTATTATGTAAAAAAGTGACAATACTTTTAAGTGAAACTAACTAATTCTTACTGACACAATAATTAGTGCAATAATTACCATTTTGTTGGGTTTCTTAAACTAAACATTTGAATTGAAATGTATGCTGGAGTAAGATCAACATTTCGTCGCTTAAGTTCTAACACAGTGGATGTCAAAATACGCAACTTTTTAGGAGAGCAAACAAAATAATTTATTTGGGATGTAATAAAGAGTTCAGTTTATTAAATATACAAATAAAAGTACTGTGTCATTCATGCAAACACATCAAATTTCAAAATAGGAACTAATCCTATTTTGTAATTTGATGTATTTGATATGCATAACATTATTTGGTCAAAATATGACTTCCGTGGTGTTAGAAGTTAAGCGACAATTTAGTGAATAGGTTTAGTTTTTAAATACAAATGTATCTAATCTGATGATGTGTGGTACCAGAAACATATCCTACACAACGGAAGGAGAGAAGGCTGAGCATTTGTATCACAGATGACACCAAATGTTTTAGTGTGTCTATCAATTATTATTATCTAATGGTCATAGTAGAGCCTCTGCTGACAGTTAATTGGTGTAAGTTTAGGGAGAATTAGTAGACATTATTTTGAAAGTAGAACTTTAAGACAAGGCTGATTACCAAAATAAATGTCCACACATGCTGACCACGGCATCTCTTGCAGTGTCTAAGCAGATGTTACACTCGAGCATTCGCTCGTCGTGTTTGTCGTCCTCGCCGCCGGCGTCGCCACCCGGGGCCGACGCCGACGCGCTCGCCTGTGCCTCGCTCGTCTCAGCCATCACTCTGCCCGACAAAACACACCTTCACTACTTGCGTTACGTCAATAACACCAATCTTCAACTTCTTATCACAACCAGAACAAGGTGACGTCCCACTATGACACGCCAAACTTCGCAACCTTCAGAAAATTAACCATTGAACTGTCTCACTGTATTCTTTATAGGGGAAAATCACCTGTGATTGCAAAATTTAAAAGGATATCCAGCCTGTTCACACAGAAATTCAACAAAATAAATAAATCACATCCCCAATCCCGTGTGATGATCTGTCATTTTTAGACATAGACAAAAAGAAAAGTTAAAGAAAACTATAGATAAAGAAATAACTAAATTACTCTATGACATCTCTATGACTAGTAAAATGTAACTTTCGTTCATTACAAAATAAATCTATGTCTGTTACTTTAATCGACATGCTATGTTCAAGTGATAAAACTGATGATTATTATTATTCATTGTCGTTAACATGCACTTTTTAACTTATTTGTCGATTTATAATCATACTTCATTTTCATAAAAAGTTTACTTATAAAATCATAGACAAGGGTTTGTTTATAAACAAAACGTTGTCAATTTTTGTTCTCATTTACTTGCTTATTCTGTTATCAGAGATATCTGATTGGTTGTTCTTTGTATATTGCTAGCTAAAATTTGCGATCGAAAACTTGTATCATAGAAAACAAATTTGATTTTTGACAGATTTGTGTGAAAATAATTTAAGTCGAATTATTTTTGTATTAACAATAATTGACTGAGAATTGTGGTTCATGAAAATTACTATCGTCGTTATTCAAGAATCTTCCGGAGTGTATAAATGTTACAAACATTCGGTCAGTGTCCCGTAATATGTTGAAAAACAAGTGTGACGTCACGAACCGTGTCAGCTGAGGTGGTATATGGAGAGTTTTAGGGGATCAAAGAGAAAAACAAACACAAGATGGGTGGTGCGGTGAGCTCTGGGCGCGACAACAATGAGCTGATCGACAATTTGATGGGCGGCAACTATATCCGGACGCGAAGCGTAGAACGGGTTTTCCGCGCCCTGGATCGTGCTGACTACATGACTCCTGAGGCGCGGGACCAGGCCTACAAGGACCTCGCCTGGCGGAATGGACCGTTACACATGTCTGCGCCTTGTATTTATAGGTACTGGAGCAATGTACCTTTACGTTTCTACACTTACCCTCTCTGGTTTCATTGACTTACTGGTTCTATTCTCACTTTAACATCTGGATTTCATAGTAATTTGATTAACTTACTGGACTTTTATGAATATACTTCTAAACAGCATGTCATTCATTACTAAGACAATATTGCTAGGATTGGAAGACTTGTTGCCAGCCTAAATGAGTATATCTGTTAATCCCTCAACCCCCAAGAGGCACTTGGGTGCCACGATAACAATTGATTTCAATTGTGTCTGGAATAACTCACGATCGAGGGATTAAATTGAAATGATATTCTTATTTGTAATTTCAAGGTACACTTTTTTCCAGTGAGGTTATGGAAGGACTGGAGCTGCGGTCTGGGCTGTCCTTCCTTAATGTTGGTTCAGGCACAGGCTACCTCAGTACCTTGGTGGGGCTCATTGTAGGCTCCGGAGGCATCAGCCATGGAATTGAAGTCCATCCAGTAGTCGTGGACTATGCCACAAAGAAAATGAGCCAGTTTATGGAGAACTCTCCAACATTGGACGAGTTTGATTTTTGTGAACCTAAGTTCTACAGTGGTGAGTAGTAAATTTAGTTTTTGAATAAGCAGGATAGGCTATATCACTACATAGTATAAAACAAAGTCGGTTTTTCTTTCCCCATGTCCCTTTGTATGCTTAAATCTTTAAAACTACGCAACGGATTTTGATGCGGTTTTTTTAATAGATAGAGTGATTCAAGAGGAAGGTTCATATGTATAATAACATCCATTAAATAGCTGAGAAATACTGTTAGTTTTGAAGTTTCTAATATGATGTCGTAAATATTAACATTTTTTTCCGCTTACATTGCAAACGCAGGCTAAACCCTACGAAATTTATCAAAATAATGTTCTAAGTATTGTACATATTGAAAAGGTCTACAGAAAACTCCGCGATGGTGTATGTCTATCTGTTATGGATATCTCACAATAAATTTTTTTTGTCATTTACTTTTTATGACAAATAATGGCTAATTTTCGAAGCGATTTTAACCAATACAGCATTAATCCTTATCCAATTAAATAAATAAATTGTTGATTTAATATTGATCTATATGGCCCTTTACAGAATATGATTTAAATAAATATTTTCGAAGATATTACAGATTTTAAAATTACGGGACGTAGCGTTTGCGGCGGTAGGCCGGTTAGGGCGGCGCGGAATTTAGATATTCCAAAGACAGCAGGAAATCTTCATGGTATTAGGGAAAGGGGAATTGTTTTACTCCAAATTTAACACGTGCGGGCCACGGGCAGTAATGAATAAATCAACACTACTGGATCGATTTTAATCATTTTTTTCAGTGACATATTTCATACCCGTGCGAAGCCGGAGCGGGCCACTATGTTTTTTATATATACAACGTTCACAGTTTTTTTGTAGTGTATTTAGTATCAGCATTGCACCCGTGCGAAGCCGGGGCGGGTCGCTAGTTGTAATATAAATAAAGTATTAAATAATAATACTTTACAAATAATAAAACAATGTATTCATTGTAGCAGTAAGTGTCTAATTTTCAAAATTTTCTTTTTTTCGAAATTTTTGAGTATTCATCTATTTTATTCCTAATCTAATGGGGACTATTAAAACTTATCATATTGAACAACTTGGTATAGACTCTGATACGTTCACATTTATTAGCGATGCTCACGGTAGCACGAGTTGCTTAATAACAGAGTCTCCATGGAAATCAGTGGTTGATGTGCGGGTGCACTATGACTGTACATGGTCTGACCATTTTCCTCTTGAACTGAGTGTTGATTTAGATTTTGTTACTTCTTCTACTGTACCACCTTCAGAAATAGTAGGACATATTAGCAAAGTTGTATGGGGTGATAGAAATACTTACAAACATTAATTCGAGTTAATGAGAAGCTTTATAATATTTGAGCGACTTAATATTTGTTTGAGTGTCAACGTTACGTCCTGTATTTTTTTCAATATTTAGCAATTTTTTTTTAATACTGAGCAGCATTTTATCTTAAATAAGGTGTTTCGAATATTAAAATGAGCAGTACTAGGACACCAAATTTTTTTTTATTTTTATTAAGTAACAATTTGTAGAAACACTATTATTACACACTATTAGCCTATTTATTCTGCACCTCTTTATCCTGTATTCCACTTTCAAAGTGTCAACATTTATCGCCAAATAATTCGTATTTGCGATAATTCCACGAACTAGATCACTTATCAGCAGGTAAATTCCTATAATAAATTAAAACCTATGACGATCTTGAGGCATTACTAGTTAAAGTTAAATAGTAACTAACTCATACACACACAATCACACACACACACACACACACACACACACAAACACACACACGCGCACACACACACACACACAAACACACACACAAACACACACACACACACACACGCACGCACGCACGCACACACACACGCACGCACGCACACACACAAACAATCTCGGATGCATTATAATAATTGATGTATGTATAATTTTTATAATCTTTAAAATCTTGTGTAATTGTTGTATTTTATATTCATTTAGTCTTTTCGTTTAATTTTAGATTTAATATCATATTTTGTATTTTAACTTTACTATTTAATCTTCTGTACAAACTTTTGTAAACGACCGTAAGTAATGGAAGAGCGTCGCTCCCTGATACAGGCTTTTTAGCTTAAAAGGGGCGCTACGGTCACTTATATAATTTAATGTAACCAATTTTGAGCGAAATAAAATATAAAAAAAAATAAAAATGTCACATAGCCATCCAAAACCAGTACAAATTGAATGTTTTTTGACCTCACGGGACACAAGCGCCTCAAGTGGCAAATCCACACTCAATAGCCCCCATTACTGCAATTCCACAGATGTAATTCAAAGTCATGTAATTGTTATCAATGTTATGTATGTATGTCAAAAGTAGTCTTTTCAATTTGAGAGTAAAATCTTTTTTTGAGTTAACTTTACTCTTTAGGTAATGGCCTCTGCCTGGCGCCACTGCAGTCGCCGTACGACCGCGTCTACTGCGGAGCAGGCTGCCCTGAAGAGTACCAGAACTACTTCAAGCAACTTATTAAGGTATTAATTAAAACGATTACATGTTCCATTCACCTTTTTTTTTTTAATTTATTTATTCCAAGTAACACAAGTACATTGAAATGAAAGATAGTTTACGGATTTAGAACGCGTTTATTTTTGATTTAACCCGACGTTTCGAACCCTTTACAGCGTTCATGGTCATGGGTAGACTAAGGTGTTATTCGTCTTTAAGATGGTAATTTGAAAAAATGTTTAACTACCGCCTCTGATTTTTATCGTCAGTTATGTTCCTTTTCACACAAAATGAGCTAACTGTGTCCGGAGTCTTCGCAGTGTTGCCATGGTTTGTGGACTTCAATGATGATAAGACAGGGTCCCAAGCAGCTGGTAAATTCCAACCATCTTCTCTATTGAAATTAGGATGTTTTTTAATTTCTATTGCTTCGCGTATCATTCTAGGTACATATCGGTTTTCCTTAGCAAGAACTTTAGGTTTATCAAATCTAATGAAATGGTTGGGCTTATCAAACGCATGACTACAGACTGCAGATTTCGTTATACGCATGTTTTTCATATCGGCTATATGTTCTTTTACCCGAGTACCTATACTGCGTTTATTTTGACCTATGTAAGAGAGCCCACATTCACAGTCGAGTTTGTATACGCCTGGTACTTGAAAGGGAATGTTACACTTGACTGGTCGTAAGAATTGGTTGATCTTCTTCGGCGGCTTGAAGTAGGTCTTGATAGAAGCGCGCTTCAAGATGTTCCCAATTTTGTCTTTGACACCCTTCATGTATGGGAGTACAGCTGGTAGACGCTCAACTGTGGATGGTTTTTGACGGTCCGTGAATCGGAGTCGCGGTACTTGGAGTTTATTGAATTTAAGTGCTCGCTTGACATGCTGGAGTTCAGCATGCCGGTGGTGGTCATCACAGATCCGCTGGGCTCTCTGAAGCAAAGTTTTTCCAACAGTAGCTAACTGTGAAGGGTGATGGTGAGAGTCACCGTTTAGGTACCTATCAGTATGAGTTGCTTTCCGATACACTGTGGTGCTCAAACTATGATCCGGATTCCTGATAATCAACACATCCAAAAAAGCTAACCTATTATTGGCCTCCAACTCCATTGTGAATTGAATCTTAGGATGAACAGAGTTGAGATGTTCTAAAAATGCAGAAATTTTATTAGATGGTAATATTGTAAAAGTATCGTCGACATACAAGAAAACAGTATGTTAACACAAGTTCATTACATAAATAATTATTTTGCCAAACAGTAGAACAGTTTGTCGGCAAAAGCTCTCGTGGACTTATCTATTTAATTAGGTAGTACTGAAGTTACTTACACATAAAGGCATACCCTTTCATAAACGTAAATGCACATATACATACACAAATATGCATTTACAAACATTTTATTTTTTATTTTTGACGTGATAACGTCTTTAAAATCGTTTTAGTCGGGTGACATGTTCAGAAACTTGTGTCACACCAAAACCTCACGAGCGCGATCGCAGGTATAACGAGAGAGAGAGACGGACCGATCTCCCGTCTCATCTCGAGCGCTGCCAGTCATTCCGTGAAACTTGTCACGCGGAATCCTCACGAGCGGAGGCTGGCATAGCGTTCGAGTGAGTGGACCGATCTTCCGTCTCTCTCACTCTAGCGGCATACAAACGAATGGAGATTTTCTCGTGCGGTTAAGTTTTCGTTGAATGTTTAAGATGTAATTTAAAATTTGAAAAAATTGTTATCTTCATTAATTCCTTACTTCCCAAAAACTTATATCACCAATAAGACGTTATCACGTAAACATCTCGATCGTAAACCTACTTTACAAACAACCAATTTTTTATAGAATATTAAAATATTATAATTATACATAGTGAAACCCCAGCGGCTGCTTTCCCGCAGCAAATCAACATTGATTAATGGGCTAAAAGATCACAATGCTCGCTTTAAAGGAATCTTTTTCACATTGTTAGTCAAAGTCAAAGTCAAACAACGTTGTGTGGTACATTGAGATAGAAAACAATGGGTACTAGATTCAACAAGGTTCTGCCTTATTTAGTGGGCGTGCAAATTTATTTGTAGGTTATATTATATAATTAATTATCATGAAAGTAACAATAAATTCATATGTCAGTAAATTAATAAAATTGCTTCAATAATGTTAACACATGCTTAAACAAAAAAGAAAAACCAATCAAATGATCATCATCCTAGTATGTCAATTGGAATAATTTTATTTACAAATTCTTTAAAAATCAATTATAAGTAAATATACACCCAGTAAATAGCATATGACGCTGGATTATAAAATCGATTCACATTGTATTATAATTTATAATTTATAATACAATGTCAATCGATTTTCAAAATTAAATAATTACTATTATAAATTAAATTGATAAGTTAACTTCATTGTTTATTCATATATTCGTCAATAGTATAGAAATTATGCTGTAAGAGCATATAATAAGGTAACATATAATAATTTTGTAATAAATGATATCTATAAATCATATATTTCAAATTATTATGCAACCAAAACGTTCAAGATGGAAGTTTTACAAAAATTGAATTGTATGAAGTTAAAAAAACATTTGGGAATAATGCTGGAACAATTATATTATTTGATTATTAGCCTATTGTTCATAATGTTCTGGTAAATTTTGTGTCCAATTTGGATATCAGTAACATTTCTCACTCCCTGTTAATGTTCAAATAATGTCTAGCGATTAAATTTCGTTCTTCACTTTGAATGCATGCAGGTTGGCGGTCTACTAGTTATGCCCCTGAACGACAATTTGATCCAAGTGCGTCGCGTGGGCGAGACAGAATGGGTGTCCCGCAGTCTCCTCAACGTCTCCTTCGCTACCCTTCGCGTGCCCACGAAAGAAGAGGCCGCAGACGTAATTAAATTAGGTACTTTTTTTTAGGAGATCCTATTTGTATTTGTGTTACGAAAATAGTGACTCATCATTATCGTTTAGCTAACTTTTTTAATCAAACTTTCAAAGAAAAAACCAACCATAATTTTAACTAGAATAGTTTCAAGTAATTTTTTTGTTTAAAATATCTTAATGTTCTTCTAATTTATACGTTTTCCATTTAAATTTTGATGAAAGGCGCAAAGTTCGATTAAGTCTTTGTTTGAAGCTTACCATGGCGCTTAACGCGTAAAAGAAAGGATATGGGCTATTCGTAATATCTTACTGCTGGGCACAGGTTTATTACATTCGCGCAATATAACGTGGGTGTAGTTCACGCGGGCAATAAGCTAGTAACTAAAGCATATGTACTACAGACGAGCAGTGCCCGGGCCGGCTGCAGGTGCTGGCCCGCGCGACCGTGCGCAACGCGATGCGCGCCGGGCTCCTGCGGCGGCACCCCGAGCTGCGGCCGCCCGCCCCCGCCCCCGCCGCCGCCCGCGCGCCCTGCCCGCGCCGCATCTGCATCCCCGTCGAGGACGACAGCGACGTGGGTGAGTGTGCCCCGCGTGCCGACACACTAGCCCGAGCTGCGGCCGCCCGCCCCCGCCCCCGCCGCCGCCCGCGCGCCCTGCCCGCGCCGCATCTGCATCCCCGTCGAGGACGACAGCGACGTGGGTGAGTGTGCCCCGCGTGCCGACACACTAGCCCGAGCTGCGGAGTTTTTGACGTGATAACGTCTTTAAAATCGTTTTAGTCGGGTGACATGTTCAGAAACTTGTGTCACACCAAAACCTCACGAGCGCGATCGCAGGTATAACGAGAGAGAGACGGACCGATCTCCCGTCTCATCTCGAGCGCTGCCAGTCATTCCGTGAAACTTGTCACGCGGAATCCTCACGAGCGGAGGCTGGCATAGCGTTCGAGTGAGTGGACCGATCTTCCGTCTCTCTCACTCTAGCGGCATACAAACGAATGGAGATTTTCTCGTTATCACGTAAACATCTCGATCGTAAACCTACTTTACAAACAACCAATTTTTTTTTTAAACGAAAAATGTTCCATGTATGCATGAAACGTTTTTGCACTAATTTTTTTAAGAAGAACGCGAAAATAATTAAAGTTTTGCTAATATTGAATATTGGTACCGGGCTTCCTTTTCCGCATTTAGTCTCTACTTGGTCCATTATGCGTACTGGGGATTAGGGTGGTTAATCCAACCACCCCAACTCCTTCCAGAAGCACAGAAGTCTTTTAGGACGTTCACAGGATTCTGAAAGGAAACTCGGTGTGCCGAGGATAGATGCCCGGTGGGTGGCTATCCCTGTGCATTCCAAAATCTCATGGGCAGCCGATTCTGCCTGTTCCAGGCAGCCTCTACATAAGGGGCTGTCTGTGGCACCAATGGAGAAGAGATGTTTATTTACATAATTAAAGTTTTGCTAATATTGAATATTGGTACCGGGCTTCCTTTTCCGCATTTAGTCTCTACTTGGTCCATTATGCGTACTGGGGATTAGGGTGGTTAATCCAACCACCCCAACTCCTTCCAGAAGCACAGAAGTCTTTTAGGACGTTCACAGGATTCTGAAAGGAAACTCGGTGTGCCGAGGATAGATGCCCGGTGGGTGGCTATCCCTGTGCATTCCAAAATCTCATGGGCAGCCGATTCTGCCTGTTCCAGGCAACCTCTACATAAGGGGCTGTCTGTGGCACCAATGGAGAAGAGATGTTTATTTACGGGGATATGTTCAGTCAGTGATCCCACTACTCTTCTAAGGTCACTTCTGTTCAGGGCGATTAAGTTGCGAGTCAGACGCGGTGAAAGAGCCGATACGGCCTCTATGGACTGTCTGCAGTTGCTGATATTGGCCCAGCGGTCGTTGTGTTTGACTAGGGTTTGATGTCGCAGCCATGACCTGTATTGTTTAAAGGGGATAGGCAGATGTGGCCTGGGGCCGAAAACCGTACGATCCGATCCCCTTTTAGCGACTTGGTCTGCGGCATCATTGCCCAGGGAGCCGCTGTGTCCTTTGGTCCATTGTAAGGTGACACTGTTCCATAAGGCAATGTCTTCAAGGGCCAAGTGACACTCGTAAATAAGGCTGGATGTGATGATGTTGCTCTCCAGGGCTGCTTTGAGAACCGCCATGTTATCAGAGAGTATGCGAATGCCGTAGTTAGCAACTTCTCTCTTCTTTATGGCAGTGGCAGCCTGGATTATGGCAATACACTCGCATTGGAATATCGAGTTATCTTCACCCAGCGGTTTATGTTTAGGTTTATCTAGAAGACTCCGGCGCCTGTACCTGATTTGGTTTTGGATCCATCAGTTTAGATTTGGACCTCATGAATCCTATATGATTTGTTGAACACATAGATTTTCTGTGTCTTGTCACAGGGTGCTTCAAATAGTGGAGTGGATTTTAGTCCTCTGTACCAGATGTCACTGTGACTATTCGCAAGATTTTTCCACAGGCCTAGGTGTTTCAGCCTTATGGCCGCTATGGCTGCCTCCTGCTGCACGAAAAGGTCTAGCGGCGGCAAGCCAAGTAGTGCCTCAAGGGCCGCGGTGGGGGTAGTTTGCATGCATCCCGTGACTGCACAGCATGCAAGTCTTTGGAATTTTCCCAATATTTTCACCCCTGTCATTAGTTTAGTTCTGGACCACCAAACGATCGCGCCGTATGTGATGATGGGTCTAATTATAGCTTTATAAAGCCATAGTGTGATCTTGGGAGATAGACCCCATGTTTTGCCCATTAGACCTCTGCATTGCCAGAAGGTTATGGAGGTACATTTAATTTTCTGTTCGACATGTTTCCCCCACAGTAATTTATCGTCAAGTGTGACGCCCAAATATTTGACTTTATTTGAGAAGGACAGTTGTGTTCCGAACAGTTTTGGTAGTTTAAGTTTGGATAACTTCAGTTTTTTGGTAAATAGGATTAGCTCGGTTTTCGCTGGGTTAACCGAGAGATCATGATCTATCTAAAAAAAAAAAGTATATAAGTACGTTTATCGGTTGTCTAGTACCCCATACGACAGGCTACTTAATAGTAGCTTAATTTGGGACTAGATGGCTCTGTGTGGCCCAGTGAGGCATGTCCTAAGTATAAATAAAAAATAAAAAATAAAAATAAATACACCAAAGTTCTACGATCCTGGGAGCGGAATCTATTAGGTTACATAAAATGTTCTAAAAGGGTCCGCTGATCAGTATAGATTGGTCGTCAGCATGTCACACCGTAGTGTTTGCTGTTGAGTTTCTCTATGAGTTCATCAACAACAAAATTCCACAGGAGCGGTGACAAGACTCCCCCCTTGCGGGCAACCCTTCGCTACTATTCCTCTGGTAGTATTGTTCACGGTGAATCGTATGGCTCTGTTTCTTAGCATGCCGTCGATCCACCCCGCCATGGTTGGGTCGACGCCATGTCTATACAGTGCCCGTCCTATGCTGGTGAAGTTAGTTTTATTAAACGCTCCTTCAATGTCAATTAAAACCTAGGTGATTTTATTGACATTCGATCGAAGTCGATTGTTTGTGATTAAGAGCATGTATACTCGATTTTGTTTACTACAGTGTGTAGGGCCGATTCGGTGGATTTGCCCATACTGTAGGCGTGTTGGTTTGGATGTAGGGTCCCGCTTACAAGCACGTAAGTTCTTATGTCCCTGTCACAGATTCTTTCCAGCGTTTTGAGCAGGAAGGATGTGAGGCTGGTCGGTCTGAAGGACTTCGGTTGTGTGTAGGTAGTCGCTTTTTCCGGGTTTGGGGATGAATACGACCTTTACTTCTCTCCATTTATGTGGCATATGTCGGAAAGCTAGGAATGCCCTGAAGATGATGACAAGGTGTGTGTGACACCACTTCAGCATACCCGGGAAGATGCCGTCGAGGCCTGCTGATTTAAATGGGAGGAAGGTGTTGATTGCCCATCTTACTTTGTCGTGGTCGACAATTACCATGGCGGTTTTCCAGTCCGAGTCCTGCGGTCTGTAGTCCGTTTCCCCAGACCAGCCCGTGTCACTCACTGGTGATCCGGCAGCCTGGAAAGTGGGTTTGGTGTAACAGTTCGCAGGTTTCGTCGTCTGTGTTGGTGAAGCTGCCGTCTGGTTTCTTGAGATTCTCTATGCTGCGTTTTTTTTAAATATTGAATAAAAACGAATTGTTTCTTATTAATCTTCTTTCATTTTATAAGTACTATACACCTACTTAATAAAACAAAAAATACGTAAGTTATTATCAGTTTAATTAATTAAAATATAGTTTGGAACGTTTTTGCAGAATAACTCAACTTGAAAACGTTCCAAAACGATTTTTCCTAATTATCTCTTGTTTTAAAGTAAATATTCAAAAATTTTGTAAAAATTTCGTCCATATGGAAAAACTATATGTTTCGTCTTTACTTGTTAGAATAAAAAGTGTACCACTAAAACGCTAAATTGCGTTTATCTCAAAATCAACTCAGTGTGGATTGGAACGTTTCTGCATATCTACGTCCAAATTTTTTCACACTTAGTATAGCAGAATACCTATTACCTATTTCTCTATACCTCGGAGATTCCAGTACCTTCGCCCTGTGCTATATCTCCAACAAACTATTTACAATCCGCAGAGGGTCTGAACGCGCTACACGACCTGGACCAAGACGGCGGCGCCCGCGAGATGAACGCCCTCCTCAGCCTCGTGCTCAGTATGGGCCAGAACCGAGTGGCGGGCGCCCTTCGCTTCGACCCGCTAGACTCGCCCATAGACTCGTCGACCGACGAAGACGACGACGACGACGGCAGCGGGGGAGGGGACGACGACGCCGGCGGGGGTGGAGGGGGGAGCGGAAGCGGTGGGGGCAGCGGGGGAAGCGGGTCCTTCCCCACCTCGAACGATACTTCACCGTCGGCGGATCGCTCGAGGTATGAATTGAAAATAAATAATAATACTTTAAGACATGCTACACTGGGCCACACAGAGCCATCTAGTTTCAAATTAAACTACTAATTAAAGTAATAAAGTAAGTTTAATTTCCCGTAATCGTTCAAATAATAATACTAATTGAAGTATCTGGTTACATATTTTATACTTGTTGTTTTTGCAGAGAACAAAATGGCGACGAGCCCGTCCGTCCCAACCCGCGCTCTCGTCGCGGCCTGCTCACATTCGAGTTTAGAGACACGTTAGAGGGCGAACGATCGAACGCGACACCCCCCGCCCCCGGCGCGGGGCACGCGGGGGCCGGCGGCCGGGGGGAGGCCGAGGGGCGGGGGGAGGCGGCGCAGCGGGCAGACAGCAATGATAATCCTATGTGAGTCTTTTTGTATGTTATTCTTGTTCTTGTTGTCGTATGAGTCCTTGAAGTATGGGATAACAGAGTTTTAGTATGTCGCCTAATAAAGGCGTGATGATTATGTGACTTGTTTTTACGATTTCTATCTTTGCGAGAGTAGTGTGGACAAGGCTCGTGTCTTCCAAAGCAGGGCTATGGTAAGTCATCATCTTCCTAACACTAAATAAGCGCTAAGCCAGAAGAAAATTAGAGAGAAAATCTTGTGTGCGTGTGAGTGTGTATTTTTGTGAGGGCGGGAGTTGGTGACTGGTGAATGTGTGGGTTGGTGAGCATGTGAGTTTATGAGCGTGAGAGTTTGTCAGCGTGTGAGTCTGTGAGCGTGTGAGGTTAAGATCGTATGAGTTTGTCAGCGTGTGAGTTTGACAGCATGTGGGTCTGTGAGGCTGTTCGCTTGTAAGTTTGTGAGTATGTAAGTTTATATAAGCGTGAGAGTTTGTCTGCGTGTGAGTCTGTGACCGTGAAAGTCTGTGTTTCTGCGAGCGTATGAGTTTTACAGCGCGTGGGTCTGTGAGTCTGTTCGCTTGTAAGTTTGTGACCATGTGAGTTTATGAGCGTATGAGTTTCTCAGCGTGTGAGTTTGTGAGATGTGAATTGTGAGAGCGTGCGTGCGTATGAGCTCGCACATTTTCTTTTCTGTGTGTAGCATCTAGTTTTTATTTTTAATTGATGGACATAGTATACATTCAGGGGTATACAGGTGAAATTTTAATCATCTTCCAAATTTTAATACAACAATCGACGAGACAAAAGCAAATGAGCCCAGCACAAAAATTTCGAGATAAAGCACTTAGAAAATGTCAAAAATTCTTGATACGGCCTCCTATAGTCCTTAAAATATAGCTTGATTAGAATGACAGTTCTCACTGAAAGAGACGACGTAACTTTGTACCAGCGTCACACAAATGAAACACATTATACACGAAAAAATATTGGTAACTGGCATGTTAAGAAAATTTTTTTATACATTGCTGTATACTAATCAATTTAATTATATAAAATAGATATTTAAAGTTAAAATCATTAAAATAATCAAGTCACAAAAATAACACCTAATTTGAAAAGACGTCTTTACAAGGTAACGTCATTTTTCATAATCGCTAGTGATGAGGTAAAATCGACAAATCGAAATCGACAGACTAACAGTATTTCGAAATCGAAGTAATGTGAAATAAATATTACAAAATAAATGATTTAATGAGCATTGGTTGATGTTTAGAACATCAAATTGCAATTATTAATAGTTGACGAAAACTTTTCTAATTTATTAGATTCTATATGCATTAAAAAAATTCTAATTAATTTTCATGATTGTTACAATTATTCTCATAATGATCACGATAGTGACTTCCTGTTAAATCTTAATACATATATCATATACATATATCTGATTTTCATTTTATTTTATATGCCTTATCTGTTTTTTTGTTTGATCAGTTGAGTCAGTCCCATCACTAGTCACCTCAGTTTGACAGGTGTCATTCTAATCAACCTATATTTTATGGACTATAGCAATACTTTTTTTACGCGATGCGCATCTCTTTCATTTATTATGATACTATTCATAAGTTTTTGATTTTCCCTTCATACCTTAACATGCTTAGGTCCTAAGCAAAAATCGAAAACTATGTAGCGTAAAATATTATCTGGTGAAAACTTAATTTTCATTTTTTACTTCATAAATGGGAAGACTACATTGTGATGCTGGCCGGGAAGACTTGGTCAAGGCTAGCTAGACAAAGAAGCCATTGGAAGGAATTGAAGGAGGCCTGTGCCAAAGGGCACACAGAAACAAATGCTTGACCAAATCTGTCTTATATATATAATTTGAGTGTTTCTGATCACTAGTCGACAAAATTTAACTTTTTTTTTACACACAACCAACTTATTGTTTTTTTTTAATAAACAATATTAGCAGAAAATGAATTAGATACTGGAATCTTTATATTAGGTCTCATATCAGAGATACGAGGGCGGGTCAATAAGTCCGTGACTTTTTGAATTTCTGACCTCTTTACTGAAAAAGCAACACTACTCCTGTCAACAGGTATCTGTTAGTTGATTCCTATCAAAATTTGAACTTGCTGCGTCAGTTAGTTTGTGTTTGACAGCTATTTTTATCAGACTACCCAGTAATTTGAGGAAAAAATGGAAAAAGGTGAATTTTGTGTGCTTATTAAGCATTATTTTTTGCGAAAAAAAAACCATTATCGAGACCAAGGCTAAGCTTAATAAATACTATGGGGACTCTGCACCATCGATTTCAATGGTAAAAAAGTGGTTTACTGAATTTCGTTGTGGCCGTAAAAGCACTGAAGATGCCGAATGTCCTGGACGCCCAGTTGAGGTCTCTACACCCGAAACAATCGAAAAAATTCACGATATGGTGTTGGCCGACCGAAGATTGAAAGTGCAAGAGATTGTGGAAGCCGTAGGGATCTCGCATGGCTCAGTGGTTTCAATTTTAAAAGACCAATTGGGCATGAGAAAGCTTTCCGCAAGATGGGTGCCGCGTTTGCTCACAGTCGACCACAAACGAAATCGTGTAACAACTTCACAGGAAGGTTTGGCGTTGTTTAATTGCAATATGGAGGAGTTTTTGCGCCGTTTTGTAACCATGGACGAAACATGGATTCATCACAACACACCAGAGACCAAACAACAGTCAAAACAGTGGGTTTCTAAGGGTGAATCGGCGCCAAAGAAGGCCAAGGTGGGTTTGTCAGCCAATAAAGTTATGGCGACTGTTTTTTGGGATGCACGTGGGATAATCCACATTGACTACCTTCAAAAGGGAAGAACAATCAATGGGGAATATTATGCCAACTTATTGGACCGCTTCAATGACGATTTGAATAAAAACCGACCTCATTTGGCCAAGAAGAAAGTTCTTTTCCACCAAGACAATGCAAGGGTGCACACATGTGCAGTTGCCATGGCAAAAATCCATGAATTGGGCTATGAATTGCTCCCTCATCCACCCTATTCTCCAGATTTGGCTCCGAGTGACTACTTTTTGTTCCCAAACCTGAAGAAATGGCTTGGTGGAAAAAGATTTGACTCCAATGATGAAGTCATCTCGCAAACAAAGGCCTATTTTGAGGACCTCGACAAATCATATTTTTTGGAAGGGATAAAAAAATTGGAGAAGCGTTGGACAAAGTGTATAGAGCTCAAGGGAGACTACGTTGAAAAATGAAATGATTTGTTTATCAAAAAATCTGTGTTTTATTCCAAAAGTCACGGACTTATTGACCCGCCCTCGTATTTGCTTGTGAGCACACAAAAATGTGCCATTATGGCGTTGTTTATGAATTTATTTCAGACATTCAAATCCATCGATTACTAGAGATGTTATATCTATTCAAAAGTCATAATTCTAAAGTTTTTTATGCTTTTTACAATAGTTATCTACAACTTTTCAATGCAAAGATATTCATAACTAATTTTCACTACATTTTTTTCCTTACCTTCCAATAAAACCATTTACATAAACTTTTTCTTTATGTGATTCAAATGCGATTATTTTTTCATCATTATAGAAACAATAAGTGTTATTTGGAATTCAATCATACACTTACAAAACCAGAAATTAAGAAAAAAAAATTTTCGAGATTATTTATTCATTTTGAAAAAGGGTCTAAAAGCCATTTACACTAAGTTTGTTCTCTTACATCTCTAAAATGAGACCTAACAGATAAATTTGTATAGTTGAATTACACCCAGAATTTGTTGAAATTAATAAAAAAGACACTTATTTTTGTGTAGCAAAATCTTTGTTCACCAGTGAATTGTTAAGGGTATAAAATAAAAAATGGGCTCTAAATACGATACTGAACGCCTATAAAAAATGTTGAAGATGATAAAAATCCTGTATATAAAATCAGTTAAAATCAGTTTTATTTCTGCAAATAGGCCCCTGGAGGCGCTTTTACACGTCCCAATATTGAATCCTACCACTGCTTCGGGACAAATGTGGGCTAGTGCCGAGAAGAAGCAGCGCAAGAAACTCGGTCACTATTGTCAGCCTCTTTTAAATAAACATATTTACATAAGATACGAGTATATGCCAGTGCGAGCTGATACAATTTAAAGTCAAACGTTCCTATAGCCCTTTTTCATTAAAACAACTTTGATATATGATTTGAATTTATGTACAGGGAGGTCAGCAATTGACAGTGGTAATTTGTTGAAAATACGGATACAATTTCCCATGAACGAATTACCTACTTTTCGCAGTCTGAATCATGGAATGGCAAGGTTATCTTTATTTCTGGTATTGAAATTGTGAACGTCACTATTTTTGACAAATAATTCGGGGTTTTTATAGTGGTGTTATTGTATAGGTCGGGCCCGTCTTCCCCCGGCACGGGCTACGGCTGCGTGCCGGCCGAGGTGGAGATCTACCTCGGCAAGGCGCGCGCCGCCACACGCGCCGCCAGCGACGGGGACAGCGACGCGGAGGCCAGGGGTATGTGCCGCTTCTTACATCTTCTTTTAAGCTATTGCATAGCTTCTATCGCGGGCCTTGAGCGTGGAGACCGAATCCAGAAATTCCGTAACGAAAATAACCTAACCTCCGACCGGCACAGCGGTGATACTTTTTAGTTTTATAATTGCATAAGTTGATAAAAAATGCTATGCAATAGCTTTACCGCGGCAATCTCCGAGTGCCACACGTCTTTTTTTTTAATAATAAATGCGCTTGCTCTTGACTAAATACTTAACTGTACGGTTAAGAAGAAGCCTAAGATGGAGCGAGCTTACCCAGAGGTACTGGTTCTCCCACACACCAGCGGAACACAGAAAAATTGTTTGGCGCCGGACTCCGGCAGGAAGGAAGGTACGAAGCCTACCACCGCAGAGGGATCTGTTAGCCGTCACCGTTGGTTAGAAAACCAAAGATACCGTTGCCCAGGGTGGACCACTAGGAGGTAGATCCCACCACCCCAATTCATCTATTGACGAGGTCACCTGCCCCGTGGTACGATTTCCGAACGAATCAATCTAGAAAAAGTGATTTCTACATTTTCTCGGGTCTGGGTGTGTGTGTGGTACCTTCGTTTTTTCTGATTTCCACGGGACGAGTGCTTTAAATAGTCACTTACTTTGGGATCAAAACAATTTATGTGATGTTGTCCACTTTTAATTATTTATCTATCTATTTAATCATAACGTACTTTTGCTCGAGAGTTTATTAGATTATGTTATGGTGAACAGAGTCTTGACGCATAACGGTTTTATTAATATAACTCTTACTTACTCTAATGATCTTTACCATAATTTAAATGAACATAAATGTAAAGTTAATATATTTGTTATGCACCTAACGGTATTAAATCATTAAAAACAAAACGCATAGTGTAGGTATAAATAAAATTTAAAAGAAAACTGATTACTTGTGTCTAGTAGAAGAGCAATGATTTAAAAACCTATTTTGTGACAGCATACTAGCTAAGCCAACCTCGGAGTCGTAACGTAAATAAGGGTATAAACTGTAGAAATATTAGCGAGTAAGTCCATTTGTATCCAATATTCCTAGTAAAAAGTTTCGAATTTTCAACGTCGGGTTTGTGATCACCAACCCGCATTTGGCAAACGTGGTGATTGTGCCAGTACACCCATCATTGCTGTGGTAACTTGAATTCAATGATGGAGGGCTTTTCCTTGCAGTGGGATGATTATAAGCTGTTGCTTTATTCCTAGTAAAACCCTATTAATAAATTTAAAAATACAATTTCAAAGAGGACAAGCGGCAGAAGCTAGACAGCGGTATAGGGGAGGAGACGACGCCGACCAGCGAGTCGTCGCCGCTCAAGTCCGACTCGAAGACGGACGAGTCCGACGCGGACGGCTCCCGGCCGGACGACAGCCTCACCGACGACGTCGACGACGAACATACAAGTGAGAGCATTGTTTTAAAGCCAGATCACTGGTTTACGAATGTGTGTTCGATTTTATTGAGGAGACTACTCGAGCTAAGTGCTGCCCCAATTGATTTAATTTTATAACTTCTAAACTAAATCGATTCTCAAAAAATTAGAACAGTATCATTTTACCAAGTTACCTCTAGTATTTATTTAATCACTGTAAACTTTTCATTTATAGTCCATAAAATTTAGCTTGATTAGAATGACACCTGTCAAACTGAGGTGACTAGTGATGGTACTGACTCGACTGATCAAACTAAAAAAACAGATAAGGCATATAAAATAAAATGAAAATCAGATATATTAAGATTTTACAGTAAGTCAGTGTCGTGATCATTATGAGAATAATTGTAACAATCATGAAAATAAATTTGAAATTTTTTCGTCAACTATTAATAATTGCAATTTGATGTTCTAAGCATCAACCAATGATCATTAAATCATTTGTAACATTTATGTTACATTACTTCGATTTTGAAATACTGTTAGTCTGTCGATTTCGATTTGTCGATTTTACCTTATCACTAGCGATTATGAAAAATGACGTAACCTTGTAAAGACGTCTTTTGTTAGGTGTAATTTTTGTGACTGGAATATTTTAATGATTTTAACTTTTAAATATCTTTTTTATATTATTAAACTGATTAATGTACTGGCATGTTAAGAAATTTTTTATACAGCAATGTATAAAAAATTTCTTAACATGCCAGTTACCAATATTTTTTCGTGTGCAAATGTGTTTAACTTGTGTGACGCTGGTACAAAGTTACGTCGTCTCTTTCAGTGAGAACTGTCATTCTAATCAAGCTATATTTTAAGGACTATACTTGTTTACAAAGCCGAATTAGTCGCTAGCGCCAAAAGCGGCCGCTTGTAGCAAATAATGTACAATACGATTGAATGCCAGAATGAAAAGCAGTTACTAGTGATTCAATAAATACTAGAGGTAATTTGCTAAAATGATACCGTTCTAGTTTTTTTAGAATTGATTTTGTCTAGCCAATTCTGTGTAGCCAGATTAAAAAAAGTAAAAAAAAGAAGTAAATTAGCGGAATTGGGACCCTGGTCTTCGAATGTGTTATTGATTTTTTTAAGTGAATTCAGTTTTAATTATGCCGCCTGGCGTGTTGAGTCTGAAGGCAGAACGTTAACGGGTCAGCTATTATTTAATACACAATTTTGACACTTTTCGAAAGACAGTGAAAGTGGATACTGGGGAATGTTTGGAATGAATGAAACGGTATTATAGTGCCCTAATTTAAATTAAATCGGAAAGAGTAATCAGATTTATCTTTAAACGTAATTTAGGAAGTTCAACAAAGTTTGAAATGCTTTTAATATTTCATTCCAAATAGTGTTGAAAGTACTACGGCGTTAAATTTTTCTCTAAATTTATTGAAAAAAATAATAAGGATATTGCTAACCTAAAAAAGGATATTTGAATATTATTATATTGATGTATTGTTATAAAATGTCCCACTTCTACATCACCAACATTCCTCATTCCCTAGGTCGCAGGCGACTACCTAAACGCGGGCGGTGCCTGGGCGCTCGTTCCCACAGCGACGGCTCCACAGACCGGTCGGAGGGAGATGCGGGCGAGCGCCGGGCCAAGCGCCGCGCCGGCCCCGGGGGCCACGCCCCCCGCGCCCCCCGTGCCCCCCGCGCCCCCCGGCCCGGCCCCGACGCGAGGCGCGTGCGCCTCTCCATCCTCATGAAGCGAGGCGTCAAGGAGCTACCCCTGCCTCACGCGCTCAAGAAGTACGTCAACCTCGGTAGGTGCTTTGAGTTCTAGATTAGATTTGTTTGCCGGTCATAGATACTGAACTGAACTGTCAATATACAATCAATATACAATGTAACTGCTAATTAATAAGCGCAAAACCTCAGACACCCCAACTTATTATTTACATAAAAGAATTATTTAAATTAACAAATTCAGTTTTCGAAGATAATTTACGAATATATTTGCTTTTTTTTTGTTTTCTTGTGTTTGTTGCATATTAAAAAAATACGCGAGACCTAGTGCGACGTTGCCGCTTCGCGTGCCGTCGCAACTTACATTCAGTCAAACTCAGATTGCAACGTTGCCACTTGGCGCCGTATTTAAGTCATGATTAAACACGACGTAAATACAAATATTTTTTAGGTAAAATTTTACATCTGGTTTTTTATTAGTGGAATCGATTCTATTCTTGATTCTGAATAACCTATTTTCAGGTTTTGCGCTTACCACGTTGTATAATAAGAACTGGCCCCTAATTCGCGTAACCGAATCGTATCACAATCGTAATTGAACGACAGGTTTTTGACAGTCCTAGTATGGGCTAAATGTCAAAATCGACCAATTCAATCACGATCGAACTGCGATTCGGTTACGCGAATTAGGCCCCAGTCCTCGATTAAATGCTTGACGTTGATTTTATGTCACTGTCAACATTATAACATGGCCAAATTGTGTCTCCGTGCAATAGTGTGGATATTTATGGCATCTATTCGATTGATATAGGTTGTACTAAATGCTCACAAGCTGGCGTCATCTGACGAATACCTTTGTGAAAGTTTCCATACCCTGTTGAGAGCAGAAGTTGAAAGAAGGAAGGAAGTGTCTGATTAAGCAAAACTGTCGCGCCTCTTTGCTTTATAGAAGCGAGGCTGACCTTCCGTGTCGTAAACGGGACCGACTGAAATGCTTCTGTGGCCGCTACTTATCAGAAGAGCGTTTAGCGTGGTGTGTTGTCACTAGCGTGGTATCGGACTTTAGTCTTTATAACATTAATCCTAAAACTTAGTTTGGCTTGGCTGCACTCGCAAGTTGTGCACAATCATGTTTAATGGGCCGAGATGACGTCGCTAACTGAAGTTTGATAATCTGAAAATTCTCGTTTTTCCATAGTAACAGTTTTGATTGACTATTATTGATTGTACGTTGTACTGATTTTTGGCTATAAGATAGAACTACAGAGCAAGAGTTGTTCTTTCTCTTTGATGACCAAATACATAGTACTAGCTTAATTTGGGACTAGATGGCTCTGTGTGGCCCAGTGTGGCATGTCTGAAAATATTTATTTTATTTATTTAGTTCTTTTGTAATCATGGCGCTAGCAAAAGTGCCGAAATATAGAAACTCATAAAACTTGTAATAACATCCACATAAACTATCTCGGACGCATTTTAAAGTTTCTGTGTTGCTTTAATGTTTGTTCTGTTTATTCATCAACTCTAGTAGGTTTTTTACGAAAACAGGCAAAGGAACTAACACATAAAGCCAATTCAAGATATTCAATCCTCAGACTTAATAATAGGGGTTAAAGTATGAAATTGCCGATTATTTTCTCACATTTTATTTTGTTTATAGCTCTTAAGTATAGTCATATTATTGCGTAATTCTTTTTGTATTGTATCAAAAACTAAATAAAGTAACTTTTGACTAAAAAAAAATGCAATACTATGCCTATTATTTCAAAGGAAGTCGTTGAAAAGACCCCTTACAATGTGTCAGCTGACCTTCTTGCTTCAATTAAGTATGTATACGATTTATTTATGAAGAAAGCTCATTTATTCTTAATCCCATTTTCCATGATTGTGAAAAACCTAGATGATTTGGCCATTGCAAAAATAGTTTTATTAGGTACTTCCCCTATATCCTGGTTTCTGTCAAACGTGTATGTGTTGTGAAAGGTCACACAACACAATTTGTAATACGCTAAACGCCCCCTGAAATAGCTAGCCACGATGGAATTGTAAATATTTGTTGCGATGCGTACTTTTTTATATGTCTTCAGGTTGCAGTACCGTGATACAGACTCGATTCGCCGCTTTGTAATCGCTATGAATAAGTAATATACGTTGACTCGAGAGAAATAGGTTTCCTCATAGCGATTTCAGAACGTCCAATCGCTTTCGTGTCACGGTACTGCTTCAACTACTGCAATGATCGTAGTTAACCTTAGTCGGGTAGTAGGTGGTCGCCGAGCGGCGTCACGCTGCCTACTAAGCGAAATTTATTAGGCATAATAATGAATTTTTTAGGAAATTAGATTTTAGCGATAATAGTCGTTTGTTTGAGGAATGACAGACTGACATGACTTTTTATAGGTGTTTGGTGGATGTAATCGATTTTAAAAATAAAAGAGACAATATATATGTAATTTTAGTTTTAGCAAATGATTGCTTGTATTTTTATCAAGTTATCAGTGTGAAACCGCTCGGCGTCGAGTCATTATTCTAGTTACATAGTTAACCTAGTCATTGCTAAGTAAATATTTATTCCAGTTGTATATAATGCGATACGATATAATGCGAGACGTGTCGTTCTCTTTCTGTATATCAGATTTGCTTATGTAAATCGATACTTAGCAATCGCTCAGTTAATATTCTCGTATGTTATCAAATGTATCGGCCCGGAGCCGCGAGAGCTGCGGTTTTAGTTGCATAAGGATCTATTTTGTGGTCAATATATTAACCCCTCGTATGTGTATGTTTAGGACTCTTTCCAGACACAATTAAATTTCTATTGTCCCTGAATATGGTACATGTGAGAGGTTAAAATATTGATATAGTGTTAATATGTTTGTTATTATAATATTGTCGCTGTCGAAGGTTTGTGTATTTTAGTTTTATACGCGTAAATTCTCTCCACGAATTCCTAAATAAAAGCCAAGAATGGAATACTTATGTAATAATGATCTTGTCTTCTTTGATTTTTGATCAAAAATGATTATTTTTAACATGTTTGTTTATTCGACTGCTCGTCAAGAGGTTTTAACGTATGGACTACGAAAAAAAACGCTTTTTAATGTGTTTATACACAATAACAACATATTTTGGAGACATAATAAACGTCTTTTACATTCAAAATATGTTGTTATTAGGACGCTTATACTATAATTTATAAATTAGCTTATGCGAACTCTATGAGCATAATATGTATAGTCTATGCCATGTGCAAATATGTCGCTCGCCGGCTCCGGGCTCGATGTGTATAATATGATAAGGTTTGATGTAAATAATTTGTTTTTGTTGCAACTAATATATAATTTTATTGAGAGTTACTGTTTTTATGTCTGAATATTAATTAATAAATGTTACGTTCATATATATCGCATTCACGCACTTCATGTAACCCAAAATCTTTTAGAAGTGCCTTTGGGAATTGTTTTGATGTGTCCTGTAACATTTATCAGCTAAAACTTGATTTAGAAATCATAAGTTGATATGATGTGAAGTTTGAGCGAGAGTGAATGCGTATTATTATATATGAAGTGAAGTTATTATCGACTACTATATTTTACATTTACATCGCTATTTTAAAATAATTGTCTTGCTATATCCACTTATCGTTTGCCGACATGATACTTATCTATTCGAGTTAGTGTTAAGAGTGTAAAGTTTTCATAGCGCCGAACGAGCGTATCAGATAGGCTATAATGTATCCGAATATCAAAGTGGTTTCAATAAAACAGTCATTTTCAAACGGTTTGTCATTTATCTATTTCTCTCCTGTAACAATATGACCTTAATAAATACGTGTTAAATCTAGGTGAGTATTTACGCGGTGGGTGCTCATCGTGTGTGAATATTTACATCCGTGTTCCGTTCAGTATACATATGTCGATAATAAATGTTAGACAGCCTCCACTCGGACGGAGGTGGGATATCAAATTTTGTAATTGGACCTCGAGTTCAATCGGAAGGCATTACAGACACAGTTAAATCATAGAGTTCTATTTACACAAGGGATATCAAAGGTCCACTCGGGCTAGCACCACTTGCCGGGCCGGACGCCCCCGTTCCTCACGGCCATGTGCGCGTGGTCCGGGTACAGGTCGTCGGCGGCGGGCGCCCCGCACGCGCTCAGCCCGTTGAGCGACTTGCGCGTCGGCCGCGGCGTCGCGCGCGCCCCCTCCCGCCCCTCGCGCCCCTCCCGCCCCTCCCTCGCCCAGCGCTCGCCCGCGTGCGTCCGCTTCACGGGCCGCTTGCCCTCCGCCCCCGAGTCGCCCCCCCTCACGTCCGACTCGCTCCCCGCCGCCAGCGAGTGCGCGCTACGGGCCTTGTGCAGCGACAGCCGCAGCGGCTTCCGCGGCGGCGTCGGCCGGCACTTCGCGTCCCCGTCCCGCCGATCCTCGTTCTTCTTGTAGTGACTCATCCGCGTCGAGCAGCTCTCCGAGCCGTAGTCTATCCGCGGCGAGCTGCCGTACATGTCCCCGTTCGGATAATCCGAACACTCCGACTCGAACTCCGAGGACTTCGCGCTCCGCGAGAGCAGCCTCGACGTCCGCCTGCTCGATTTGTGCGCGTTCTCTAGAACCTTGCCGTCTATCCTGTCGTAAATGTAGTGTTTCTCGGACTCGATCTGTATGTCCTCGACGCTCTCGTTCTTCTTCATCTTCCGCATCCTCTGCGACCTCTTGAGCTGCTCGATGATGGAGAGCGTCTTCCTCTCGGCCCAGTTGGTCTTCTTGATGCTCTCCTCTATGCGGTCGGCGGCCTTCTTTATCTCGTAGCGCCTCGGGTCGGCGCTCGGGTGGGAATCGAGGTCGCTCTCGGAGCGGAAGTATTCGTCGCGGGGCCGGGCGAGGCGCTCGGACTTGAGGCGCTGCTTCTCGATGTGGCGCTGGTTGCGCTCGATCATGCGTATGGCGGCGTCGGTCTCGGCGCTGTAGTCGGCGGCGGCGTGGATGCAGTGGTGCGACTGCGAGGTGCGCATGCGCGCGTGCGAGCTGTGCGTGCGCGCGGGAGGGGGGGGCGAGGCGCGGGGGGAGGCGGCGGCCCGCGACGACGCGCCCGACGCGTTGGACCGCGGCCTCATCAGCGGCAGGTTCGCCTCGGCGCCGTCGAGCCCCGGCAGCTTGGCGACGATGGCGGTGATGTCCGGACCCTTCTGGAACACCTGCACCTCGGACTTGCTCGGTTTGCATTTGGATTGCGGCTCGGACGTGATGCTGATGTTGGTCACGTTCTTCTTCGTCTTGTTCACGGTTATGCAGCTGTCGTTGCTGCTCACCGGTTGGAGCTGGAATTTAAAAATATAAATTTATTTTTTGTTTAATGCAAGCAAATGATAAAAGGAGACACAATACTGCTAGAAAGAAATGGCTTTCTTCGATTAACTGTTTCGAACTTATTGAAAAACCCTCCTTTTGGAGAGGCGTGTTTTCAGCAGTAGATTGGTAAAGGCTGATGATGATGATAATGATAACATTGGACTTGTAAAAGGGAAGGGGGTTAGATTGGATAGACATTTTTAGTGGTGTGGCATTAGTCAATTGTCAGGTTGGTGTAGTTATAATTGCATATTGCTCCAAATTTTCACTAATGTACGTGTGCCACAGGAACGCGATGTCCGTACGCGGCTTGCCGATTGCCTTGGACAAACATAGCCCGACTGGAACAGGAAAGCGCTGCTGGTACTTTGCTTGATACAATGTTAGTGACCTGGTCGTACGCGGCCCGCATCACGGCGACCTGGTCCTCGAGGTAGGAGATGCGGTGCGTGTGACGCGTGTTGTCGCGGGGCTCAGCTAGTTGCCAATACAATGTTAGTGACCTGATCGTGCGCGGCCCGCATCTCGGCGACCTGGTCCTCGAGGTAGGAGATGCGGTGCGTGAGGCGCGTGTTGTCGCGGGGCCCAGCTAGTTGCCAATACAATGTTAGTGACCTGGTCGTGCGCGGCCCGCATCTCGGCGACCTGGTCCTCGAGGTAGGAGATGCGGTGCGTGAGGCGCGTGTTGTCGCGGGGCCCAGCTAGTTGCCAATACAATGTTAGTGACCTGGTCGTGCGCGGCCCGCATCTCGGCGACCTGGTCCTCGAGGTAGGAGATGCGGTGCGTGAGGCGCGTGTTGTCGCGGGGCCCAGCTAGTTGCCAATACAATGTTAGTGACCTGATCGTGCGCGGCCCGCATCTCGGCGACCTGGTCCTCGAGGTAGGAGATGCGGTGCGTAAGGTGCGTGTTGTCGCGGGGCCCAGCTAGTTGCCAATACAATGTTAGTGACCTGGTCGTGCGCGGCCCGCATCTCGGCGACCTGGTCCTCGAGATAGGAGATGCGGTGCGTAAGGCGCGTGTTGTCGCGGGGCCCAGCTAGTTGCCAATACAATGTTAGTGACCTGGTCGTGCGCGGCCCGCATCTCGGCGACCTGGTCCTCGAGGTAGGAGATGCGGTGCGTAAGGCGCGTGTTGTCGGCGCGCAGCCCTCGCTTAGCGCGCTCCGCCTCCTGCGCCGCTGACCGCAGCGCGCCCAGTTCCGCGCGTAACGACGCCGCCTCCGACTGAAACGAACGACTAGTGCTAATAAACGCAAAACTTTGCTGATGGTTGTTAGTTAGGCTGTTAACTGGAAAAACGCGGATGCGGTGGCGACAGTGTCACGGGCGGCATACTCGTTGCCCGCCGCCCGCGCCGTGGCCGTGCAGAACGGTTAATACTTACAAACTGAAGCATTTCTATCAAGTCGTGCGAACTGCGTGGTCGTGAACGCGCCCGCACCCGCTTGTTTCCAGTTTGCAGCCTTACTGTTTTACGCTTCTAGAGAACACATTTAGATAAAACTATTTATCTCCCATTGGAGAGCTACATTTAGCTTAGCAGAATAACATAGACTAATAGACTATGTTTTTCCCCAATATTTCGTGTAGGTACTCCACGCGAAGGAACCGCGATCATTGCGCTTGCAACAGTTCCAACATATTGGACCCATAAAAATGGCTTCAAACTCAAATGGGAGCTTGTCGTACTTTCGTTGCTTATGATTAATGTCAATTGATTGAAATTTTAATACCCAATCCAACATGATCACTTCAACGGGACACATTGGGACAAAAAGAGACTGAGTAGGTATTTATAACGGTAAGTACAGCATTTAAATACGGTTTGGTTTTGCAATAACATTTCTAGTATTGTCGATTTTTAATTGCCATTATAATTTGCTTAACTAAAGCCATCATTGGCATTCCATGTTAGTGAAATTGCTAAGAAGTTGATAGAAAAAATTAGCATATAAGTAGTTGCTAAAGTTCCTGCGTGAATTGGCATATTAATATAGTTACAAAAAGTACCTGTGTGAACGCGGGAGGCGTCGTTTGCGCGTGCGCCGGCTGCGCGCGCAGCACGACCAGCTTGGCGGGGTTGCCAGCGCTCAGCGCGTGCGCCAGCTCGTCCTGGCTCCGGCACGATATCACCGAAGTGCCGTTCACTTCCACTAGTCTGGGGATAAAAAGTTGACTGATAAAAATAAAAATTGACAGATGGGTTTAAAATTATACAGAATAATCACCTCCAAACACGAGACAAAATACAAATGACCTATTATTTCTTCTGGTACAATAATGTCAACTTAGAGCACTTAAAAAAGTCTTCCAAAAATCTAAAATTATTGATTCTAGAATTTTTGGCCTCCTAGCAACACTTTTTTTACGCGATGCGCATCTCATGTATTCATTACGATAGGTACTATTCATTAGTTTTTGATTCTCCCTTCATCCCTTAACAGGCTTAGGACCATAAAAAAAGAAATATATTTTGCGAAAAAACACCGCCTCATGTAGATTACAGACAGCGTGTACCTTCGAACATATTTATAAATTGTTTGTAATCTATAACTGTTTTATTTGTAAGAAAAATCAACGTTAAACGATAGTAAAAGCTATTATAACTATTAAAAGTTAATTGTGTATTATGATGAGGCACGGATGAAAGAGAAATCGCGTTACATTTGTGTTAACTGCCTCATCGCGCTTAGGTATGCACACCGCAGGCTTTGTTGATAGTTCGCTGCGATCTCCGTAAAATAATTACAGACCGAATGCGACTCCCACGCAGATAATGTTGCTCGCAAAATTGGATAACACTGCTAAATGGTAATTGTGTAAAAAGATCGTTTTACGATAAGATGTTATCAGTGCGTAACTGCTTAGGTACTTACAACTTTTGTTTCGATTAAAACTTTTGCGTCTAGGAACAAACAGTTCGGTTTATATTGTTAGTTTTGTAACAAGTGATTTCATATACATAAATAATAAATAAATAAATAAATGTGGACAACATCACATACATTGTTCTGATCCCAATTTGAATAACTATTTGAAAGCATTCGTATTTTGGAAACCAGAAACAACGAAGGTACCACTAACACCCAGACCCGAGAAAATGTAGAAAAACACATTTTTTCTACATTGACCCGTCCGGGAATCGAACCCTCGGAGACCCTGGGACCTCGGAGCAAGCGACTCCTTGAAAACCGGTGTGTACGCCACTCTGCCACGGAGGTCATCATACATGAATATTGAATACATAATCTGCCTTTTTTCTAAAGTATTATTGTCCCCTATTACTATCTACATAAAGACCTAATAACCTAAGATTTAACCTCTTTAAGTGACGAGATACCAGATCAAAAAATTTGAAATGCAACACCAGCTAAAAAATAATTAAGCTAAAAATGCAACGCCAGCCCAAAACAAAAATATTGATGTCTGGGTTCCATTCAAGGCTCTGCATTCAATTTTCCTGTAAACCGTCCAGCAGTATAAGATAGGTAGTACGATAATAAGAAATAATTAAGGTACTACCTAGGCAGTATTTTATATAACTACTTACTAGTAGTAGCTCAATTAGCTCGATTTATTTAAAAAAAGGCACTACTTTCAATCTGTCGCGTTGCATAATTTTATTCAAACGTTTAACGGCCGTAAGAACCCGATCAAATAGTCAGTACATAAAAGAAACAACTTTTGTCCTGGGACATGTAAAAGCGCCTTCTGACGCATATTTGCAGAAATAAAACTGATTTTACAGATTTACTGATTCGATAAGACACAAACGATCAAATTCGCGTTTATTATCGTTTAACTGAACTTAAATCACGATTAACGATTCGCAGTGTTACTAGTAGTATTATTGTATCGCATAAAAACTATAAATTGAAGAGGATTTATGATTTTAAATTGTATTACTTTTACACTCATGTTCGCTTAACCGTACAACGAGTCGTTATAATGTAACACATCAACTACTGTCTGATTAAAACAAGCATTATTAACTGCCCACCGCTGCGCCCGCGACTTTTAAATCCAAATAACAAATTGCGCTCCTTATATGCACCAGATCTTCAACTAAACGTGGATAATTGCCGTGAGATTATCTCAAGGGTGTAGAATGATCACCGCTTTGTAAAAACTACATATTTATTATGTGATATCTTATGAGTTATGACCTGTCTCACATCCTTTTAAACAAGATTTATGCACTATGACTGTAGGATTACCAACATACATTTTGGCATGCAGCTAACATTTCTTTACTTAATTTTTCAGTAGGTTATAGTATTTAAACTTGAAAAATTATGTCTCAGGCGGGACTTGAACCTGCATCTTCTCGCATACCAGGCGCGGTGCTTTACCATTTAGCCGCCGAGACACTACGTCACAGGCGTAAATTTTTCAAGCATATTCTTATCGCTATAAGCCAGCGTTGTATACGAGGCGATGCGGGTTCGAGTCTCGTCTGAGACATAATTTTTCAAGTTTGAATACTGATATTATAATTACAATTAAATTGTTAAAATATCACATGAAGTATTTCCGTAGGTTGATTGATTTTGGCAAATAGGGAGACAAATAATCTAAATCTAAATGTCTGTCTCTACACTTCAAACGACTATATAGACTATACCACAAGGTATTGTTGAACTCCCTGTACTTAAATCGTATGTCAAAGTATTTTTTACGAAAAAGGGCTTTTACACTGTCAATGATTATTTAAATGATAGGAATGTATGGCATTAAATTGTCATAGCTCGCACTTGCTTTAACCTTTTGTAAACATTTATTTAAAAAGAGGCTGACAACAGTGACCGAGTTTCTTGCACTGCTCCTTCTCGGCACTGGCTCAGACTTGTCCCGAAGCAGTGGTAGATTTAAATATTGGGACGTGTGAAATCGCCTCCAGGGGCCTATTTGCAGAAATAAAACTTGTTTAACTGATTTTTAACAGATTTTATATATTATATTACAAACAAATTGATTTATAAGCAATCAGATAATAAACAGAGGTTGAAATTATTCTATCTCGTTGTGGAATATACTTTGTCGTTGATTCTCAGATTAGGCACCGTTCATACACATTGATTCTGCATATTTTTTTTGTTGTTTGTAAATTATGCGAGGTACACATACCTACATGAAGTATTTGTGCCGCGCATAATTTGCAGTGCAATCAGCAAGATATCAGAAAAGTAAAATTAAGTTTCTTTTAAAGTGGAATACGGTAAAAACGTGTATAAATGCATACTGACTTTGATATAAGTAAAACTTGTTTTGGTTTGTAAAAATAGCAAACATTTATTTTAATTTATTGATGTGGAAAGGAAATGCGGCATTAATAATGTTTATCTCGAAGAGTACGTAGGTACTTAATATAATGCAAATAAGTTGCCAGCATCTACATACGATTTATATTTTAGTGATGGTATTTATATTATATTTATATTTTAATGTAGTTTAAGTCATCGTTGAAACGTTAACTTTTAATACTATAGACAAAGTTACTAAAATAAATTACTTATAAAATATTATTTTATTTAACTGAAGAGTTTGTTAATGTCATTGAGGCCTAATCAATAAATGTCCAATTCACAAAATACATAAAGATGTCGATTCTCGAAATGATTTACAAAAAGCCACAATTTAGTGATGTATTCTATGTTGGCGGTGAGAGCAATTTTCCCGGCGTCGTATTTAAATTAGACGTGTACAAATCGTCCGCCGCGGGCGCATGCTATCGAGTTAGTAAAAACTGGCCTGCACATCACATCAAACATTTTGTTTCAAAATAACACCTATGTCAACCACATAAGATGTCCCAGCGTTAGGGCCAATGTACTGTCGTCCGAACAAATGCTGTGACAAAGCTTGTAATCCAGTGCTTCACATTAATAAAATAAAATACTTAAGTAGTAAGTTTGGAGAGCAATAAAGTAAGTTTTATGATTTTTTAAACTAGTCACAAATAAATAAATGTGGACAACATCACATACATTGTTCTGATCCCAATTTGGGTAACTATTTAAAGCATTCGTATTTTGGAAACCAGAAACAACGAAGGTACCACAAACACCCAGACCCGGGAAAATGTAAATAAACACTTTTTTTTACATTGACCCGTCCGGGTATCTAACCCGGGACCTCGGAGCAGGCGACACCTTGAAAACCGGTGTTCTTTGAAATTCGAGTGGCGTGGGTCAATGTAGAAAAAAAGTGTTTTCATACATTTTCTTGGGTCTGGGTGTTTGTGGTACCATTAAAATTTGTTGTTTCTGATTTAAAAAATAGTAGTTACTCAAATTGGGATCAGAACAATGTATGTGATGTTTTCTACATTATTATAGGTTTTATTACATTATTGTTACTCTGTCTTGATTTGGCAAACCTGGCAAAGATATTGAGAGGATTTGGTTCCACAAAAATCAAAACAAAGACATCTTCCAACAAATTGAGCCGAAGAACATACGTATAGAGGCCAAATTTCGCAGAAGAGCGCGCAATCAGCAGTGTTGTTCAAGAAATTCGCGTCTTGATCGCTACGTACTGTGTATACGGCCGTTACGATTAAATTTAACGATGCTGATAATTTAATAAGATTACCAGATAATGTTAAAATGTATATAAACATAGTAACTATGTAGATATTACGCAGTAAGAATTTTAATGAGAAATAATAAATAGCCGCCGCGGTAACTAAGACCGCTAATTTCTGCAAATTTTTGTAGGAAACATGGATATCATTAAAAAAATTTGGTATGTTTGAGCTTAAATCCCGCAGTGTCCTACTTATGTTACTTTTCTAAATAACTATTAATTTTCAAATAGGTTAGATAGAGCCCGACAGACAAACACAGTTTCGTATTTTATAAGAGTGTAGACTAAAATGGAATTGGCATGAAATATTAACGTAATCTACACAAGATTTACTAATTTTTACCTACATCATCATCAGCCTATCACAGTCCACTGCTGGACATAGGCCTCTCCAATTGCACGCCACTTAGGTCGATCCTCGGCTTCTCGCATCCAGCTCCTGCCAGCCACCTTGCGCAAATCATCACTCCACCTAGCCTGAGGGCTTCCTACACTACGTTTGCCGAGACGCGGTCTCCACTCAAGAACTCGTTTACCCCAGCCATTTTTACCTACATTTAATATTAATTTATCATGTAATTATTATAAGTTATTAATTTAAACATTGTTTAGTTATTTTGAGCGTCAAACCTGGATACGAGTAAATATTTCATAGCTCAGAGTAAAACAATATAATGAGTCCCTCGGTAAATCAAGAAATTAAAAATTATATTGACATCCTGAGTTTTCGCAAACACTATATAGTATTATTAAACAATTTAACCATGGATGGTAAATTTTCTATACGTGAAACTGACTTAGTTGGACATAGATAGGCTTTTATATCGTGCTTCGAGTTAAAATTAAGAATTATCAAAAATCTTTATATTATACGTATTTTAGGTATTCGATTTATGCGTTTGTTCAATACTTATTTGATTTTTGCATCTACCATTTCATTTACCCATTTTTGACAATATGGCAGAACAGCCCCATCAAATCCTTCTCTATGTACGACGCGACACAACTATTACTAAAATAAACTAAATTAAAGAGTTTGAATTATGCAAGATCATATCGACTAACAGTTTTGCCGCTTCGCTTGTTGGTTCTGCCTATACTATTTACCGAATAAGAAGTCAGGTAGCATTTATCGTAAATGTCACATAAATAACTCTTAATACTGGACACTTTCTACGAAAAAATGTCGTTACCGCATAACGACAACGCGACAGCGAGTCGTTTCGTATCTGACACCATAAATGAGCATTGAAGACCACAAAAATAAAGTGAAGTATTCGGCGTTCAAAAATGTTAACGTTATTATAAACTTACTTAATACCTTTGAATTATGATTTAACGTCCATAGTCACTATGAATGAGCTAGTTGCTTCGAGATTTCTACCTAGTACTTTGTTTTTTGACAAGTTTCTGATGTTTCGGCACTGTTGCAAGCGCCATGATCACGGAAGAACTCCGGAGTTTTCCATTAATGTTATTTCATTATTAATTTACGTTAGGTATTTTGGCATCGAGAAAAATGTACCTAAATGTTGTTTCCATTTATATGAACCGCGCGTATAGTTAACTTAACATTTGTAAGGTTGCTTTGTACTTTGTTATTGAATAATTAGAGCCGATATTTCTAGCGTCCGATCCGCATCTACCGGCGGCATTGTTCGTTACGCACGCCCAAAGCCGTTCCCAGCGCTGGCGATACCATCGGCGATGGAGGCGATTGAGGGACTTTGACCCTCGCGCAGGGTCTTGTGGTTTGTAAAAGTTTTTGTCATTGAGTGCTCGCTAACAAAACATAGAAAAACTAAGCGAGGATATGCTTAAGACTATCTATAGAGAAGTATTTGAAAAGATTTGGAACATAATTGGATTCGACGTTGACCTATGTTGCTTAGTAGCTCTAGATAGGTAAAGCGCTGCTGATTCTTTGATTCAAATGCACAAAAAGAGTGTCTAGAAGTTTATTTTTAGACTATCATGGTCGCAGCAACAAAAACAAGGTCTGCAGGTAAATCTTGGTGGGATATAAGTCATTTCATGTTTGCGAAGTATATACTACACCAGCCGGTATAGATATGGATTAATGGGGGCCAACTGACCTGTCTCCGGCGCGTATCGCGGTGTTGTCTCCGGGCCAGTCGACGCTGAAGCCGGCGCCCCGCACCGCGGCGCCCCACGATCCCTCGCGTGCCTCCGCCGCCACCAGGACTGCTGATCCATTGCACTCGCGAACAGTGCTGGAAACAAGCCAAACAAGTTCAGTATTTAAACTTGAAAAATTATGTCTCATCATGGAGATGCGGATTCGACTCCCGCCTGAGACACAATTTTTTAAGTTTTAATACTGATATTATACTTTATTTGGACGACAATTTGGATCAGCGGTAGTAAACGCTGCTTCTGAGCCATGGGTCGCGGGTTCGATCCCCGCACAGTACAAATATTTGTGTGCATGAACATGTCTGTTTGTACTGGTCTGGGTGTTTTCTATATGTATATTATAAGTATATAATTATTTACAAAAAAAAAATATATGAGTAAGTTTATCGGTTGTCTAGTACCCCATACGACAGGGTACTTAATAGTAGCTTAATTTGGGACTAGATGGCTCTGTGTGGCCCAGTAAGGCATGTCTTAAATATTTATTTATTTATACTTATTGCAATTAAATTTCTATAATATCATATGAAGTAAGATAAACAATGTTTACGATCAAAGTGTATGGTTCATCATAAAATCAAATAACAACAAATCAAACTGTCGCCTGCTCCGAGGTTCCAAGTTCACGGACGGATTTTCCCGGGTCTGGGTGTTTGTGGTACCTGCGTTGTTTCGGATTTCCGCAATAAGAGTGCTTTGAATAGTTATTTACTTGGGATCAGAAGAATGTATGTGATGTTGTTCACATTTATTTATTTATTTACCTTATTTACTAAATATGGATTTTAAAAATTATTTTGCTAATGATTTCCGCTCGTTCTGAAGTCTACATAAAGTATTTATATAGTTGTATGATGAACGTTATAGAAATATGCGGTCACGCCAGAAACTTGGTGTTTTATATTACAGTAGTGATTATATTCCAAGAAAGTTCTACATTTCATATAGAAATTCCTTGTTGTATTCTCATTGATTTTACAGTTAAACAGCGCGCACACGTCAATACGTCAGTGTCAAAAAGACGGCAAAAATGTATACCATGTCTATGGGTAAAAATTAGAAAAAGGTTCTTTGTGGCGTATTCCGTTTTCATATTTTTTTCCAGGTTGGCTCGCCTCATTAATATTGTTGTATTAAGAGCGCCGAAAACAATTATAATACGTAATAGGATTAATTATAATAGCAGGAAAAAATCTGTTTTATAGTAAGTACCTTTTCTTTGAATCGAAAAACAAAATAGAGTTTCGTAATATCACACTTCGTCTCGTCAAATTTTCAACCACAATAAAAAAAGGAAGCAGTATCGTATTGCAAGTTTAATTTTACGTTTTCTAACACTAACACGGTTATATTGGTATACTGGTATTGGTACACCGAACACGATTACCGATGTTACATGACATTGACGAAACCGCAAAATATAATCTAACCGACATTACAGGCATTGGATAAAGTAGTTCATGATCGTACAATAACAACTAGGTGTCTACCCGTACCTACTCATTTGTTCATTAAACACTGTATAACATTACTCGCATGAACGAATGCGTTAAATATATACCTATAGAATCTAGGATATCAATTTGGTGCAAAATAGTATACCCAATGATATTCAAAAAGTAATAGATATGTTACATGCGCTCTCAATATGCGTCCCTAAAACGTCACAATTGTGACGTCTTTTCAAATCCATGAAAGAGAAAGTAATTGTTCTTTTCACGAGTATGACAAGGACAAAATAAGAATTACGCATGTGTGCAGTTGTTCGCAAGCGGCACAGTTATTTCGATAGTTTTGTAAGGGCATAACCTATCTATACTTTTTAAATATCATTGAGTATACCTAACACTAGCGGTTTGATGGAGACCTTTTCAATAAAATAATAATAAAATAAAATAAGATGAGATTATCATTAAATAATTCTACTGTTTAATTATACTGTCTATTATAATTTAGTACTATTTATTTATTTGTAATAGGCACACAAACAGAATACAGTCAAGGCATGATTACTTAGATATGGAATAAAAAAAAAATAAGCTGGAGAGTAACCTATGGATAGTGTACACAACATGACTAATAAAACATTCTTAAATAAACAAAAACAGAACTTGAACAATTACAATTATTATTAAAATTATTTTGATAAATTTCAAAATTATGCGTATTCCATACAATTCATAATACTGAACGGGCCTTATTCAGCTATTTCAATCGCAGTTCGATCGTGATTGAATTGGACGATTTTGACATTTAGCCCATACTAGAACTGTCAAAAACCTGCAATTCAATTACGATTGTGATACGATTTGGTTACGCGAATTAGGGGACTGTCTTCATTTAAAACGTGTGATGACCTGGGAGGTTCATAATCTTCTTTTAACCTTTTCTAAAGCATAATTGCAGTGGCTGTTTCAAGCTCACTAAACAATATTTTTAATAACTTCGTCTTGTCTTATCCAATTCGGATCAGCAGGTGAAATGTGGTACGGTTAGTCACTACGCATACTATAGCACTGGTTATCGATTTGCATAATAACACCCATTGGTACAGTTAACAGATAAATAATTAATTAAGGTCCTACAGAAAAAGATGCCACCTTACTTGTTTTTGCTGAGGTGAAAATCATTATTTAAAAAGTGAGCAAGTACCTACCTATGCCTACTTTTACGGTGGGTATACTAAGTATGGTCGGTTGTTTAAATGTTTTGAACCGCCTCAAATTTATGTTGGCACATTCGTGCATTGTTAGATTTAGGCATCTTCAAAAGGAGCCTAAAATTTTGCCGTAGTCGCCTCTCTTGGCGTTCGAGTGTGCGATCATAATTTAGTTAATCTATGGTCTTTTTCTGGTAATTGTAGGACGAGAAGAGGTGGTGCTATTCTACTTTAGGTGAATACCACACGTCATCGCGTCACTAAGAATTATTAATGTTACTATCAAAAATATGCACCACGCTAGTCTGATGGTTTTTGTCGGCGGTTGTAGGACCTGACAGGCTCACATTCCGCCGCCACGCTCCAGCGAGCTTCGTCCCGGGGCTGCGCGGCAACCGCGGACAGAGAGCCACAGATAATGTTTCATTTGTTTTTTGAAAATATCAAATCTTATAGCTAGGTCGATCCAAGTCAGAACCGATCTTGCAGAATTTCTTCGAATAAAGTCTTTAAGATACACAGACATATCTTTATTTATTAATCGATTACTATCTTCCGTCTTTTTTCTTTGGTATCAATAGATTACAAGAAATTACGAATACGAATACCTACCTACATATTTTTAAAGCGATTGTTTGTCGTTTATCAAATAAACAAAAAGTATCGAAAATAAAACCTTATTCGTTGATATAAGTTTTTTATCGCTAATCGTATCGCTTGATGCGACATGTAACATAGCCAAAGAAAGACAGAATGCAATGGTATATTGAGGAGGCATGTCCAGCAGTGGAGTATTTTCACTACGGAGGAGGCTGTCGAAGACTAGTGATCACATTTATTGTAAATGAATACTTAGGATACAATTTGAATATTGGAGAAGTCTTGTTTTTTGCTGTGCATGTTATGTTAAAATGGGTATTTAGAAACTTATAAGTAGGACTCGTATAAACACACTGTATTGTTCGGTTGAATAGACAACATGAAATAAACACACAAGTGGATAATTACTTAATAATGAATTAGCGTTTTATATTCATATCAGAGATTATAAACGGTTTTACGAGAGAAACTGCATAGGTTTGATTCGATAGGAAAAACCGTGTTCATTTAAAGCTTATTAACCTACAACTAAATACTTTTCTTTCACGATTTTCAACTTAAAATCGAATGAGTAGAGATCAATATGAATTGATGTTATGTGGTGGTAAACTGTACATGAAAACAGGAAAGTCAGTTGTGTTCAGCAGAAGCCGAGGCCGGAAGGGGCAATTAAATGCACACTCTCGCGACGTTTCCCGTCCATAAAGCAACTGGGTAAATGTAGCAGTCCGCTTGATAGTCATAGTGAAACTAGATCAGTTTACCTAAGCAAGTATCACATTATACGGTAAACGGTGCAAACACCAACTTTGACATATTTAGGATGAATTTTCACGTCTGTAGCCCACTTTACACAGCTACTGCACTATTATGTCTTAAGTAAAGTAAACTTGCCTTAAATAAACTTCTATCATAAAAAAAAGTGACGAAATGCGTAAAATAAGCTAGCTTATGTAAACTTTTTATTTTGAAGGCAGTTTTTAATGAGATTTAAATGTTACATAAAATTGCAAATGCTAAAGCAATTTGGTATGTCTGTTTTCACGCCTCAACCGCTATACCTATGAATATAAGTAATATAATAGGTAATAATAATAGGTAGGTACGGATACTTAGAGAAAGACAAACTTGCTGCTTTTAGTAGCGAGTAATTTGTAAACATAATCAAATGAAAACCGAGACTTATTAATAGTGCATAAATATCCTTGTTTAGATCCGAAAGTATTTGTGCTTGTCGAATTGAAAATAGTACCGTTTGTACGAAATGATACGCTCGTTCTGTTTAGACTGTGGACTAGATTTACTCAGTGTCTTAGCGCGAAAAATTTATTATAATTATGTATAAAGTGTTATTAAAATAACACTTTCTACTTAATACGGCTAACGAAGTGATAATAGATTTCACTTTAAATGAAAGGTAAAGAATAACTTTGCTCGAAGTAGAAAAGCGAAAGAACGTTTTTTTTATTGATCGCTGATAATAATTATTTAATGTAATAAATAATTGTTGATTATACTTTCTGAAGTCGTTTATAAATATTAAATAAATATACTGATGAACGTTAAATATCAGTTTTGTTTGAGCGGATTCGAAGTTTAATTATCAAGGTTACCTGGTGATAGATCTAATACAAGATGAGATGTTATACTTAAAAAATGTTCTGTATAAGCAAATGGATTCCTAGAAGGCAAATGGAATAAATTCATTTTACTGTAAAAAAAAAGCAACCAAGCATATCTCCACGTACTATCAGTAAATAATGTTTTAACTAATTTAAAGCTGGTAAGAATTAGGGCTGCCAAACTTCGGACTCCATGACTCAATCCTTATTTATAGAGTATTTTTTAAGTACGAAAAATATGTGACGCTTTTTCGTTAGTTACATGTTATACTCATAGTTTTTGCACTGACTTATCTAATTGCAGTCTCCAGTACACGTCCTGAGAGTAAAACTTTGAACTACACAAGCAACACATTTAGATAGATGTGTAGATAGATGACTCGTTTATTTGCATCTCATAAGTACAACACACACAAGCAGTTAACGCTGCTGTAATGGATTGGGACGTAGACTCTAAATGATACAAGTCTTCCGTGGAATCAGTCCTTATAAACAAAAAGTACATCAAATTAAAATACAAACAAAAACAAAAGAGATACAGAGAAAAAATAATAGATGTGTGTCGCAGCGTTGCAAATGGGCAGCAGCTCAGCGATTCGTTTGCTTGAGGCAAACCACTGATTTTTAGTTACCGATATGTCGGTAGAGCGTGCACGTGCACTGTAAAGTGTTTTATCAATTGTTCAGCTGATTTCTGACATGCACAATAATGCACATGGAAGAAATCAGAGATTTATTCAACTGTTTCGCTTTATGAAGATCTTTTATGACATTCTAGAGACCTATTTTATTTACTATTCAATAGTAAATGCAGGTTTTTTTATCTTTATATGTAGTTTAAATAGTAAGGATCTGAATTCCAAGATATCACAAGTATTTTAAGGCACACATCTCTTTTGTCTCTATCCTATTAGATTACGAAGTTGTCAGCCCTAAGATCATTTACATTTCTCACGGTCGGTCAGATGTAGACGTGATCGCCGGAGCCAGCTCACCGCAAAGAGATTACGACTAAGGCCCACCGACGGTAACAATTAACGTGTTTAAACGGCTACAAGCAAGAGTTTTCTTGCTTGTAGCCGCTTTATATCTACTGAACTCTATGAGGAACACCATACTGAATTACCGAGAGAGTTTCAGCTATGGAACCTCCTCACCTTTGCATTTTTTTCAATTGATAAAAAAATTAACGATTTTTTAAAAGGACTCATGTTATTTTATACAACACGTGCGTCATAAACTTAACAGTAGTAAATTAGACGTCACGATTACTGTACTGAAATAACTGTTTATTGATTTGCAAGACTTTTCGACATGTCTTTTAGGTATTAAACAAGGCATGACCTTTAAGGGAACAAAGTTTCAGATATGTAGTTACTCGTATAGTGTAAGACAACCCATATTTAGATTTTTATAAAAAGCAGCTCAGAAAACAAAAATAAAAGATTTTTTTTTCTCGAATACTACTTTGTTTATAAAATTGTGTGTGGGCTGCAACGATAGATTTAGGATACTACGTTTATGGCTGCAACCTACACGCATTTAGTTGATTTAAGTCACTGTATAAAATTTTTCGTGCAATTTTTTTTATGTACATTAAACTTTATATTTGATTGTATTTTAGTTTTGGTCAATTTAAAGCAGGCGTATGTATATATCTAATCAATGAATCTAAAAGTGTTGTTAATGTTACGCATTTAGGATCTGAAAAAAATAAGCCCATAAAGAGCAGCAAGGAGCCCCACATCATACCCCTTACAGTGATGACCAAAACCACCTACTTAGGACCTTCAAAAGGATAGGGATCTAGCTAAAGAACATGTATAAAACCTACCTCTCACAAATGCCAGGAATACCTACATTTGTTATGTAATGTTTTTATGAAAATAAAGTTTATTATTAAAGTTTGTAATAATACTACAGTCAAAAAAAAGAACGTACTTAAATTATATGTTAACTATGCGCAAACTGCGCACAAAATATGAGCCTGTAGACATTAATATAAAGAGGTTACACCTAATCGATTGCAAACTCTACAACTTATAACGGCACGTGGGTATTGTACGTAGACTTGCTTTTGTTTATAAGAAGACCATTAAGCGGACACGAAAGTAAAGTTTCTAATAATCCGTAGATGTTTTTCCTCGATACACAGTAAATGGTCTCATTAAAAAGTCATTTGTCACGTTAGAGCGGCGTTTATCTTAACAGCCGGCCGGGAAATGTCATGATCGCATCGCGCGGGCCCGTTAGCGATGACAAGACTTGGTAGGCTGGGCTTATCAGAAGTTAGAAACCAGACACTTTTATTGTAATTAATATACACCTTACATTTTGGGACTCCTGACCAACGTAGCCACGTTATGTAACACCACAGTCTATGAATCCATACAGTCGTCCGACGAGGACGTCTAGACAGGGCAATTGTGCGGGGTGTGAGGGGCGAAACGCGGGAAGGCCGAGCCCGAACTGCGAACAAAACGATGTTAGCAGTTCGGGTCACAGCATTCATACATCATCATCAATAAATATTTTTTTTAACATATTGTTTATTTTTGACAACCCTGGCAGTCACGAAACTGTCTAGACGTTGACGGCATTTTCCATGAGATCAAAGGCGTCAAACGACTGTATGATTTTATAGACTGTGGTAACACTATGTATTACATCATGGCAGTGTTTTTTAATTTTTTCATTAAAAAATATCTTAGAGAAATATTGATTTAGGTATTCATTTTGAGATACGTTGTGACTCACACATACATACATACATACATACATACATATTATCACGCCTCCTTCCCAACGGGGTAGGCAGAGACCAAGGCCTTCCACTTACTATGATCCTGGCATACATCTTTCGCTTCTTCCACATTCATCAATCTTTTCATGCATGCTCGTCGGTTTAGAGGACTCTATTTTTTTTCATTTTACTAAGACTTTTTTATTAATAAAAAAAAACACTGCCTTGATGTTATAGATAATGGTGACATAACGTTGGCTTCGTTTGTCAGGTGGTCGAAAGTTCACGAAGTATAATAAATACATGTGCTTGTCCTGTGGTGCCAGCACATTGAAAAATAGCATCGGCACCTTCCTGTTGATGTATTTTAAGAGACGACCAAGCCGACCAAGGAGTCATGCCAGAAAGAGACAGGCACCAGAATCTGCCCTCCACCATTGGGCAAACAGTGGTTCGCTAACACGCCTGCCAAGCTTGTCGGTTATTTGGATATATGTAAATAATATGTTCTACCTAGTATATAGACATTGGAGTTTAAAATCCAGAATTTAGAAAAACATAAAAAAAAGTTTTGATTTTGATCAGTTATAACAACTAAACAGTAATATTCTCCCTTGTCTTCACTGTCAGTTCTTCTGGTGATTTGCTAACGAGCAATAAAGTGCGCGAGAGTCGTTCCTGCGCGGGCGCTCATTTCATGCACATAAACCTTTTTGCGCGAAAGCGATCATACTTAAATGGCGCCGGTAATGTGATACGGTTGATCTGTCAATCATTCACTTTCATTTCAATATGTTGAGCTCAATGGCTACATTTAGCGGGAAAGTTATTGAATATCTACGCGATCAAGAATTTGTTCTTAGGTAAAAATACTTAGACTTCTTTAGGTATAGGTAGGCCGACAAGCGCTTTAATAAACTGTACAGCCTATAAACCTCGTCCAAAATAAACGCTTATGTATTAATCGTTTGGTTTCATGGATCTTGGAATTCTGGTTTTTCAGATTACCACAGTGTGTTTGAGAAAATGCATATGAAAATTTTCAAAAATCGTTCCAAGATAGAATACTAATTTATTATTTGGGAACGCAACCACAATTGCTTGATCTGTCCTCGAATAAGACTACTTTAGATTCCATTTAGTTTAAACGAAATATCGTAAAGAATTATGCTTGCACATGGCCGTTGAAGCCGTAGGACATTTATAGGGAAATCAAGGATCTTCATTGAGCTTTTTATCCATATTCCTTAAATCGCCGTTCCTATCCATAGGGCTAGCCTGAAACACCGCGCCCGCCACGGTGAATTAACTCGTGAGCGTCGTGGGATCGCACGCGCACCATCAAATAAAGTCATAGGGCTGTACCACTGCGTAATTCGTTAGACAATGGAATTCATAAATAAAGTTATTTCATCAGAACTAATGGGACACACCTTTGGTTACCAGCAAAAAACATGGTTGTAACCATGATCATAACCACAGAACATGGTTCCATGTTCTGTGATCATAACCATCTAATGAAATGAACTTTCATTGAACCTTAAATGTGTATAAGTATACTGTTTTTATAAGCAATTAATTGCTGGTATAAATAATCTAAAAATACACATCCTTGAATAAAATTAGTTTTCACGAGTAGCAGCCCTGTGGCAACTGTCTAACAAAAAGGTAACCGCCTCTGGTATTGCTTTGCGTATGCGCAACCAATTTGCCACGCCGCGGCGCCGTAGATTATGTATATAGCTCCCGAAAGTACTCATAGCTTGCTTTTAAAGAGGATCCTACTAACGGAGGGCCTCTAAAGCTTCGCAAGACATAGCTGATTTGAAATTTGAAAATTATTTCAATTAAATATTTTTTTGTTACCTACAAAGTAGCAGGGTGGTGAAGATACAGTATTACAGTTTATATACAGTTTATATTTGTATTATAAATTATTCATCGTTTTTGTTCAAAAAAGATTAGTTAAAAATCATGAAAGAATTTTAACGTTTGGCTATGCTGTCTTTTTGATTGATATAGTAAATTGTGCAAGAAGTTAAGATACGATATAAATTATACATACGATAGTAAGAGCTTAGAACGTAACGACGCGACAGTGAACAGGCTGAACGCGGGATGAGATAACTATGATTATTTTTATTTTCAACTCCTCGAACGTCATTGCACTGTTCTAGTGATGTTCCTTTTTCTATAAATTTCAACAAAACATCAAGAATATTGCGGTATGCTTAACCGAGGCTTGGCTATATGTATTGCTAATCCACGCCTCTAACCTGCGGCTGATCGTATCCTTATCTGGTAGAATAAATCAACATCTTTATCGATAACTGTGCCTCTTCTTGTGCTTATTCGAATGAGTACTTGCCACTTTACATATATGGTCCCTATGCATGCACTAGGCAGTACTAGCGGCGATCGTTTATTACTTAGTACTCGTAGATTCTCACATATATGGAAATGCGTTATAGGTGAGATGAGAATCAACTGTATACAAAATGAAATTTAAAGCACTTTTTGATTGAAGCAAATTTTGATATAACTATCTATGGCACAAAAATAAAATAACTTGCTTATTCTTTTGGTACACAGCTCAGTACAAAAATGTCAAGATAAAAAACTTAGAAAATGTCCGTTAAAATTAAAAAAAATTGATACATTCTCCTAGCAACACTTTTTTTACGCGATGCGCATCATTCATCCATTACGATAAGTACTGTTTGTTGAGTTTCCCTTCATACCTTCACAGTAATGGTCTTAGCTTCACAGGCTTAGGACCGTAAAAATTGAAAACTATGATGCGAAAAAGATTTTCGGGAGAAAACTTTTTCTGCATTTTTTACTTCATTAATGGGCTTCAAATACTATACTGAACGCCTATAAACATTTTTGAAGGTGATGAAAAAGTTATTCTATATGTTTTGGTGCCGGAAAACTATTGCGCATTCGATATCCAAAATTTAATTTTGTAAAATCTTTTCAACAAAACAAATGTACCGTTTCTGTAACATTGTTGCATTTTCACAACAAGTACATACCTACTTAGTGGACATGCTTCGGAATATAGAAACAGCAAGTATTCCGAGCAAGATTAGTAAGAAATAAGCCAGTAAAATTAACGCTGCTTCTGAGCCATGGGTCGCGGGTTCGATCCCCGCATAGTACAAATATTTGTGTGCATGAACATGTCTGTTTGTACTGGTCTGGGTGTTTTCTATGTATTATAAGTATGTATTTACAAAAAAAAGTATATAACTAAGTTTATCGGTTGTCTAGTACCCCATACGACAGGGTACTTAATAGTAGCTTAATTTGGGACTAGATGGCTCTGTGTGGCCCAGTGAGGCATGTCTTAAATATATTATTATTATGTATAATGTTTAGCAAAAGTTTGATAAGATAAGTTATTTCTTATGTAGCTCGTCAACCCCATTTGTCATTTTTTTTCATTGAAAAGGTTAATTAAATATCTTATAAATACGAAAATACATAAAAAAATGTTCGGCTGACCTCGGTACATAAAATTATATTTCTTCAAGTATGGTTATTTTCGATAAAACCAAATATTGTTATATTTAAACGAACTTAAAATGGTTTAAATAAATTGAGCTGACTTATTTGATAAGTGTATTCTAAAGACTAATGGCTTATTCCAGAGGCATCCAAAAATTTTGTCCCTCTGCCTGCAGAATAATAATTCAATGAAGTCTCTTATGAATTTTTGATATTATGTACTCGCTATAATTGAAACATAATACCTGTATCAATAACACTAAATTAAACCTTCAACAGGAAATCTAACGTCAATTTAATGGTGTATACGATACTGTAAATAAAGCATTGTTTGCGATTAAAACAAAGTTGCAAACATTTGTCTCGGCCGGCACATCAAAGGCTATGTCGTTTTCCGATATAATCGATGCTGATAAATAAATATTAGGCAACATGGCGGCTGCCTGCTTATACGCGCGTTCCCGGCAAGGAGTGCTCAGTTTTTCCTGTCAGCTAAAAAGGGGGATTCATCCACAGTAATATTAGTAGCCACTGAATATACATGAGGTATTGTGATCAGACGCAACGATGTATTAGATGTTTAGTTTTATAGCTATTGCAAATACTTATATGGGAATCGAATACATATATGATATTTGTTGTGTTTGCTGTTCATTTGGAAACATTTAACGTGAGATTAATATAGTTATCATAAGTCTTATGGCACAGATTATTTGAGACTATGGAGTATACTAAACCTAACTTAATTAACTTAGACCGGAAACAAGTTAATACTTCTAAAGTTTAAGTTATTAAAAAAAATACTACTCATACTCAGTACAAAGTATTTATCACATCAAGCTTAAGCAAACACTGCAGACAACATCAATAGGTAGATACTAATTGAAATTGAACTATAAAATAATGCGTGATATTTAAACCTATTCTAGGGTTTATCGGACATGTGGACCAAACCACCTCTTTGGAGTGCCAGAGGTAATATGGAAGACTGAGTGAATTATCAAGGGACCAAGGGATTTTATAATGACACTGTTAATGTGACCGCAAGTGGACTGATGTATTTGTGGCACTTTCTTTTACTGCTACCAAATTACCCTAATTGGGGTAAATTGTCATAAAATACACAATAGATGTGAAGAACCTTGACATAATGACCAGCCCAGTTCTCAGAAGGTGAGGTGAACGGTCCCTTACCGCAATGAAAGTACAGGACCATTACTTACCCCAGATTAGGGAATACATCAGAAAAACATCACAGCTCAGTTTAAGTGTTACGATATGTATTCATAAATATTATAAAGCTGAAGAGTTTGTTTGTTTGTTTGTTTGTTTGAACGCGCTAATCTCAGGAAGTACAGGTCCGATTTGAAAAATTATTATAAGTAGGTAATCCGTAGGTCTCCACCTGCCTTAACTCTAAAAACTCTTGCCTTAACATAAAAATAAATCCTATATTTGTCAAATTGTTCATTTCTGAAAATAAAAACGTTAAAACGTACTAATTTTCCTTTGAATAACTAATGTCATTTAGGGAGCAACGAGTCCTTTTACTAAAAGTGTATAAATAAAATTTCTTTAATCGCTAAATGTATTGTAAAATCAGTATCATGTGTTATCTGAAGAAAAATACTAAACACACAGTAGGCCTAACGTGACATAATGTACGGCCTATTTCGCACCACCCGACGCGACGAGTGCGCAGCCGCAGACCGCAACGAAAGTCGGCTTTGTGCCCACTTGTACTGCGCGCGCGGCTGGCTCACGCCGCGGGAGGTACTGATCTACTCTAGGGGTGTCTGTCAAGGCTTAATAAATAAAACTTTACTACGACATACAGCATAGAATTAAACATATACTACGTTCCTTCGTTTTGTACGGTAAGTGGAAAAAGCTCTAAATGTAGTTCTTTTACTTCTAAGCAGTACATGACATACTACTTGGAAGTTACAGGAAATGTTTTTGGTTTAATTTATCTCTTAGACAGCATTCGTTAATCTATAATATAAAAATGAATCGCTGAATGTGTTGCTAAGCGCAAATCTCGAGAACAGCTGAACCGATTTCGCTAATTCCTTTTTAATAATATTCCTCGAAGTACGAGGATGGTTCTTACACAGAATTTTTTTTTGAAAATTGCCTGAAAAAGTAAAAAAGCAACACTTTTCTATACTCCAAGATTTTCCGACCCCGCCATATTTTTGATGACAATGACATTTAACTCATTTAAGACGTCAAAATCTTATATCTGAGGAGATACGAAGTTCGCGGGGTCCGCTAGTTTATTATATTTTTGCTAATCAGCTCGTTGTGATATCAAAAGCTTTTTAATCTAGTCATTTAGTTAGTTTGGCGACGATTTCGAGATACTCGATGGACATCATGATTTCAAACAGTAGAAAAGCAGTAGACTCAAACAGTAGTAAAGCAGTACCCTAACAGTGTAAACACAAAAAAAAATAGATATGTCGTCTAACTTTTATGACGGCTAATTTGAAAACAATGTGTCTATCATGTTATATCAGAAACATGTCATCATTTTTTGATTCGACTCGGCTTAAAACCTTGATTTTTTTAATAATAACACCATGAAATATGGCATTGCTGACAGCCCTAAGCGACCAAACTTGTAAGTAGAGTACAACACTTAATATTCGCACTTTCACTATAAATCGTGGTTTTTACTTTTTAAATTAAATACAGCGAAGGCGCTTCCCACAGAAGGCGAAACTAAAATCCGTAAAGTCGTGTTATGCAGTAATAATGGCGGATTACGTCGGACAAGCGAGAAACTGAATCTGCTGAGAACTCAAATTATTAATATTAATAACATTGTTTCCTTTGTCTCGCGGACTCTGTGGGTCACCCGTCACTCAACACAAACCTATAATTTTGTTTCTCTTGTTTATCTATAGTAACACGTTCTTTTACCACCAAACACCTGTATAGAGGAGAAGGAAAGCTGCTAATTTTTACTAAATTATGCAACTCTGAGCCATGTGGTGCGGGCCTAAAATATTCTAACAACTTAGTCCATACGTTCTTGTCCTATTGCCGTCGTAATACTCGTAATGGGTCACTAAAGGAGGACTACCGGAGGATGACGAGAATAGACTACTTCACCATTGGTCGAAGTCCTATCGTCTCACCCTGTTAAGTGTGGCTTTATGGCAAAACCTTTTGTTGGAAAAGCATATGCCCAGCTGTTTACTGTGGGCTGATGATTTTTAGGGTTATTACCACACTTTTATTAGCTTGGGTTGTATTTTTTACAGCTGTCTTTAGGAAAGCTTTGTACCGATTTACAGTCTCTTGGTGGTGAGGAAGAAAACATCACGTATACTGCAGATTCAGATGTATAGCCTCCAAAAACGTACTGGTGTCCATAATTAAGTAGATAAACTCAATTATTGAGCCATACTTCCTAATCCGTAATCCTGTATGGATAACGAAACCCAGTCTAGCTGCGTCTCGAATCTTAGTTGTTCCCCGACTACAGTCTGTACAAGGAGCTAAGAGAAGAAAAAAAGATCTGGGTTCAAAGATAGTTGAAATTTTTTATTCACACCCGCAATTTATTAAAAAACCGTTACAAAACAATTATGGCTGTTTCATCAGAACCGATTGTAACACAATAGTAAAAATATGTCTCTCGAATGTTGAAGGTAATACCCGAAAACATGATGAGACTGCACTGGCTTACACCGTAAAGCTTTGAATAACTTCAGACACAACCAATGTGTTAGTAGCTCAATTATTTAAAGCAGTCGGCCTGTAAGCGAAAAGTTGTAAGTTCACTTTCTTAAGTTTACGCAAAACTTTACTATGAAATCAAACGAATCAACAGAATCGAATCAACAGAATCGAATCAACAGTCGATATTTTTATTCGAGGCATTGTATTTTCGGTCAGAATTACATTGGCAAAACTGGTCCAAAGAAGCGTTGGAAGTTTTAAATTGCTGTAACATTTAACACAACTTCTTAAATTATGTTAATAGATTCACAGCGATGGTGTAAGCGAGGCAGGTATGGGCGTGCGGTGAACCGTAAACTAATTAAGCATTGCACAATGAGAGGCTCTAAAGTAATAAAGAAGCTATTGCGGATGACCACCGTTATGGGAATATCTCGATTAGTTTACTCCCACATGTGGGTCGAAATCTTATGTAAACATTTGGCGAACAATTGCATGTTTTGAGAAAATAAGTCGTTTTATTGATGATGATTCTGCCTACGTACAGGAACAATACCATTCCAAGAGTACCTATAAGTACAGGATGAAATTTTAACTACCTTCCAAATTTTAATTATAACAATCTACAAGACAAAAAACAAATGACGTATTTTTTCTTTTGGTATAGCCCAGTACAAAAATGTCAAGATAAAACACTTAGAAAATGTACTCCAAAAGTCTAAATTGATACGGCCTCCTAGCAACCCTTTTTTTTTACGCGATGCGCATCTCATTCATTCATTACGATACTATTCATAAGTTTTTGATTTTCCCTTCATACCAACTGCAGGCTTGCCTTGCTACCAACGGCTAAAAATTAAAAACTATGGTGCAAAAAATATTTTTGGGTGAAAACTTGATTTACATTTTTTACTTCATAAATGGGCTTTAAATACGATACTGAATTAAAAAATTTAAAGATGTTAAAAAAATCACCTGTATTTGGTTAGAAAATTATAATATCAACTGTAAGGCAATGCTACAAAAATATAGATTCTCTTTGAGGTAAACTCTTGAAATATATTCTTGGCGACGGGACAGTTCCCAGTTTTTTGACGTGACAACGTCTTATAAATTGGTTTGCCGGGTGACACTTCAAGAAACTGCGTTACGCTCCGCTCACGTTATGCGCTCACAATGAGAGCGAGTGAGAGGCACGCGTCCCTTCCACTCGGGCATGGTTAGCCCGCCTAAGAGCGAGAGAGACAGACATAAAAAGTGAAAGGCACGCGTCCCTTCCACTCGAGCACAGTTAGCCCGCCTAAGAGCGAGAGAGACAGAGCGAGAGAGAGAGAGTGAGAGAGATAGGCATACACACCGGTTCATGTCTTGCGCTTCTATAAAATCCAGTTCAATAAAATTTTGTTAATATGAAATTCAGTGCGAGATTCTTTGTATAAATTAATGTTTTAAATATAATTCTTTGTATAAATAAATGTTTTAAATTGTTACTATTATTTCATCCTTCTTCCTACTATACGAATGAATATTCACATTAAAATTATTTTACCACTCAAAGTCGTTGTCACGTAAAACTTTCGCCCGTATACCGACTTTACAGGCAACCAATGTTTTTTTTTAAATTTCATTAATCTCACTATTAATATTAATACTAAATTCATGAATATTATAAATGCGATGGTTTGGATGGATCTATTGTTACTAAATCACGCCAGAACGGATCTGATTGAAATTTGACAAGCAGATAGACTATACGCAGTAACAGTTTTTCCACGCATTTCGTATGCGTGAAAAAGGTAGTGGTGGGCGACAGCAATTCTAAGGTAACCCCATCGACCTATAAATAATCGTCAAAATCCGACATGTTAAAGTAAAAAAAATGGTGGGTCAAAAATTATAAAAAACATTCTACATTCTCTAGGAACCTGTTTAATCTTTACTTTAAAAAGAACATTACACAACTTCAATGTAACATTATACGTGGACGTCATAATCCTATTAAATTATAGCGACATCGGCGAAGGGAGAGAGTTGTACAGACGACACATTTTTATTGCAAACTCGTACTTATGACAACAACATTAAGACGTCCCAATATACAACTAGATGTACTCTGTACAGCAACATTGTTATTGTGTAGAATTTATAAAGGTCATTACCGTCTTTAAAACCGTATCTGGGATAGCGTGTGGCCCTGGGCGCGGTGGACGCGACCGTTACGGTTTGTGTGCGCAGGCGCACTTAACGTAACGGCTCGAGACAAAGCTGGGTTTGAAGGAAACTAGACGTATTTATAAGGGACGAAATGGATACTGATGTATATAAATATTCGGTAGTATATGGAATAATAATGTTACAAGTCTATTAACGGGTCGTTATCTCGTATAATATTTATAAAGGTATATACACCTATTTAGACTCTCCGCGTCGGCACGTGACCACGGCTTGGTGCAATCCAGCCGAATCGTCGGGTAAATAAATAGGTATATATACCTTTATAAATATTATACGCGTTAACGACCCGTTAATGGACTTAGTAACAATATTATGTGTTAAAATCGCGAGAGTTTAAATTCATCAATAGTATATTATGGTATGTTTTATTACTTGAATAACAATGACCTAGAGTTCGGTTATATTGCACTCCTGGCCCCTAATTCGTGTAACCGAATCGTATCACAATCGTAATTGAACGACAGGTTTTTGACAGTTTTACTATGGGCTAAATGTCAAAATCGTCCAATTCAATCACGATCGAACTGCGATTCGGCTACGCGAATTAGGCAAAAGTAATTTCATTGCAAAGGTACACACCAAAAGTAATTTCATTGCAAACGCGAAATTTAAGTGCATTTCGTAATTTTGCATTCTTTATAAATAAATTGAAAAAGACCATTTCGTTTTTTAGAGAATGATGTTACGTCCTTTCCTAGGACTAAAAATATTTTTTCTTTCATTTAAATCGGTTCTGCGGCTTAGGCGTGAATTCAACCTTCATTATTCCCAATCGTGGTCACTGACTCGCCGAAGAGTCAATTTTCTATACTCTTACGTATATAGAAAGTGTGGCCATGTAACCCCTGTTTATAGTCAAATAAATTACCATAGATAGAACAATGCGCTGGCGCAGGGCCGGGCCTGTTGCACAATGAAGCCATTACCGGTAATGGCTGCCACTTTTCACGGAAAGTTCCTTTTCCTGCAGACCGGTTTATTCTTAAACGTCATTATGTAGAAATTCTGCATCTTAAGTACGCATGTAATCGTATATCTGACTGTCATTTGATGGGAAATGTCTTTATCGAAAAGAGGAATTTAGGTTTTAGTGATATATTTTTAGTAAAGAGAATGGTTTTGGTCCTTTCACCCGATGAAAATTAGGGTCTCAGATAAAGTAACCGCCTATAATCATCCCACTGCAGGGCAAAGTCCTCCATCATTAAATTCAAGTTTAAAGCAAAGATGGGTACAAGCATAATTACGCTTGCCAAATGCGGGTTGGTGATTTAAACCCGAGCAATGCTCGAAAATTAGAAACTCTTGTTGCTCTACCGGGTTCGAACTACTTCGAACCCATGACCCCGGGGTCTTGGCCCGGTACTTAAACCTCTAGAACACCGAGGTCTTAGATAGGTATGGTAACTCAAAACTGGTTACAAAAAACGAGCGGTAATCATTAACAATTATAGCCATGTCTTTCATTTGTGTGCTATTTTGCATCATTTGTCCTGCTTCTCAGTGAAATTTGTCAATGTGTGTAGTTTTGGATTGCTCGGAACAGATTTAACAAGCGAATTAGTATGAACGTAACATATCTTTACTTTAAAATATCATTGGTATACTTTTATATTTTTTTTGTTATGTGTATAACAAAAAAAAACCCACTTAAAATTGTTTTGATAAAGCAAATAAACAATTAATTTTAGTAACAAAAGACTTTCAAACATCTAAATAAGTTTAGTGTACTAAATCTATTATTTAAAAATATTTTGATTTATTAGGACGGGATAAATCAATGTTATAATGTAAATTAATGTATTTGAGTAATTGTCAGTGAACAATATAAACGTTCAGGTCCAACAGTCTGTGTTTGATTTAAATTTAAGACATAAAGCGGTTCTTTCAGGTGGTACGCAGGGTATTAAATAGGTCAGTATTGCATAGTGAGGGCATCTCCGGCGCAGTGCATCGAAGCCCAGACCGCAGCCTCCTCACTCCCCCTTTTTACACTCCGCCGCACCCCGTGGGAACTTACGGCCAGAATATATTAGCTTTGGGTACAGTCAGACATGTAATAGGAAAGTCCTATGTAGCGATCTTAGATCACTCCTTAGTTAGACCCTCATCATGCATGACCGCTGCAAAAGAAGGATGGTTTAATGGGGTTTTTGTCGATTCGCCACATAGTCGATGTGCCACAAAAAAATATGATCATCAAGTTTAGAAGCTTAGCGATGTTTACCCAATGGTGAAGATAAGGCTCTGCTATTTATCTTCTTTTGGCAGCATTTTTAAGCCGCTTACTTACTTTTACTTTTAGGCAACCTTAGAACGAGAAATGTTGATACGATTTTATTTTAGGCTTGCGCCATATTGATAAGATACTCTATTAGAACAAATTAGGATGGGCGGGACTTTGACAAGTGATATTTGATATTATTTGCGCGTCATGTTACCTACCTACTTGATGGTTAGTGGCAATATCAAAATCTTTAGATTCAGTCAAATACGTAACCGCCAAAATGTATTGTGCCAAATAAATTAACTCTACACGGGATTTAGGGCAGTTAAGTATTTAAAGGTAAAATTGTATTTAACTTCTCGATATTTTAACTTGTTTATTGTGTCATTTAATTCTGATCATGACAAAACTGTTTGTCGGTTTAAACGTTGCCATAGCATACCCACACAGATACACTCAAACAAATCTCCTATACTTGTATGTTTGATTCATAAATGCCTCAACTACTAAGCATGTGTGTTAATATCTTATCTATACTAATATTATAAAGCTGAAGAGTATGTTTGTATGTTTGTTTGTTTGAACGCGCTAATCTCAGGAAGTACTGGTTCGAATGAAAAAATATTTTCCACCACCACTTTTAACATCACGCTGCGACCAATAGGAGCGAAGCATCAGTGAAAAATGTTGCAAAAATAATCGCGATCATAATAACAGATATTGACGCGGATGAAGTCGCGGGCAATAGCTAGTACTAATATATAAAGCTGAAGAGTTTGTTTATTTGTTTGTTTGTTTGTTTGTTTGTTTGTTTGATTGAACGCGCTAATCTCAGGAAGTACTGGTTCGAATTGAAAAACTGTTTTGTGTTGGATAGTCTATTTATCGAGAAAGGCTTTTAGGCTACATCACGCTGCGACCAATAGGAGCGAAGCATCAGTGAAAAAAACAGAAATTGACGCGGACGAAGTCGCGGGCATCAGCTAGTATTCTTAATACCTCAGCTATCATTATTTGATGCCACTGAGTTAGGTTGGTGGAAACCATGCATGTTTCTGTTGTCGAGTGTATCGATAATAGATTAACGACTCATTGTCTGCGCGCGCGCACTCAATCAGGCTAAGTTTTTGCGCATATAAATAACGTTCAGTATCGACTAATTGGTTCCGTTCTTATTGCTGATTTTAGTTCGCATACTGCGTTTGATTGTTAGAAAATTTACCTCCACTTAAAGCATAAGTAGCTGAAATAAGCGCTACATATGTTTAGTTTAAATGTTTACTTGTAACGTACTGTCATTACATGTGAGTAGTTTGTCCACTGTCTTTGTATGTGTTATATACATAGATTTAATACAGCAGTATATTAAATCTATGGTTATACATATCAAGAGAGAACTTGGGTCCAGACTCCATCATAGCGGGAAGGAAAAGCCTTAATTTTGAAAAGTAAAACGAAGTCCGAGCTATTTGTCTATGCAAACACCTCTTCCTACCTTCTACTATCCTTTGCGCCTGCCTTCTCTTCCTACTTTTGATTGAATTCGTGCCTATCTTTATAATTTAGTCTATAATAGATTTTTTTGTACAATGGTGAACACTTCATTGCAATGGCTAAACGTTTATTTTGTAATAAACTCGCACCTAGGTCTGTAAACAACATTAATTAAGATTGATTTGTTAGTAATTTCCGAGATGAGATCAGCTAGATAATAAAATTTCAAAATGACTACTTCTTTTTAGACATGCTTTGGTGATTTTGACAACTTTCATGTTTGATAAAACGTTTTAACCTATTCTTTATGACTCGGTAATAGAGATCACAGAACTGATGACTACTTGTTATATCTTCTCTGAGACCTTAATATTTAAACTACAATTGCAATTCGTAATTGCCACGTGCAAATACGAAATTGACATGCTCTACTTTCTACTATTGGCAGATTAACATACAGAGATGTTCCCATAGATTGAGCGGTAGAAAGCCGCCCGCCCCCCGGACAATAGGGTGACGCAATAATTGTAACAATTACAGACGATTTGTGCGCTTATATCTTTCATCTTCACGGTTTTCCGCTTAAATGAGCTATTACACTAGTGTGACCAGATATTTTGTGAGGCAGTCGATAAACACGCGTTTTATTTATTATAGATACTGATTTAAACTTTCATAGTCACCATCACAAGAGTCAATTGATTCGGGGTTTATAAACAATAAAATTATACAGCCTATAATCATCCCACTGCAGGGAAAGGGCCTCCATCATTGAATTCAAGTTACCACAGCAATGATGGAAACTGGCATAATAACAACGCTTGCCAAATGCGGGTTGGTGATCACAAACCCGAGCACTGTTCGAAAATTCGTAACTCTTGGTTGCCCGACCCGGGGATCAAACCTGGGACCTTGGCCCGGTATTTCAACCACTAGACCAACGGGGCGTTAGGCGCCTATACTGCATAATATTTCTAAATCCAATTTGAAATATCGGAAACTTATAAAACTGTCATCTGACATCATGATTAAATGAATTGAATAAAAACAAAATGATGTATTCGTTTTTATAGGAATTATGTGTTTTAAAATGGCTGGTAAATGGTGCTAAATTTATATTTTTTATGCTATAGCTTTTAACTCTATAGAATCTATAGAGTTCAAATCTATAGTATAGATTTTTGTAATTCTAAATAAACTGTATTACTATTATTATATTACATTTAAAAACATTAAAGAAAGTCCTATGAAAATGTCCAGATGAATCTTGACAGTATGTAGACACTAACTCATCGGCACCATTTACACGTCCCTGATTGTTTGTGGCGCTGCGCCTGCGCCGACACCGACTTTCAATACGGCCGTAAAATTTTAGAGCTGGTATAATCACTTGCTTAAAGTTCCCATGTTAACGAGCGTGGAATACGGAAGCGGAATTATCAAAGGAACCAAATCTGTTTTGTAATTAAACGTCATTTATAAGTTTGCGCTGATTAGAATGGACATTGCGTTCCGCCAAACACATGCAACCTATATCTATGCTCTTTGTAACTATATTAAATATCCTCGTATCTTATCGTTTGTTTGTCTCACAGTATTTTATTAGCACTAACTCTACATATCTCTTTATAAAATTTACTAGCTTTTCGCCTACGTTTGATCGCGCGGGCGGAAACCTGTGCATAGGCGAGGGATACAACTAAAGCCTATGTCATTTCTCAAGGACAGATAAGTCCTTGTGTCTAAGATCTTTGTGTAAAATTTCATCATCATCGGTTCAGTAGTTTAGGCGTGAAAGCGTAATAGGCTGACAGAATGACCGACACACAGACAGACAGATTTACTTTCGCATTTGTAATATTAGTAACGATGATAATTTCATGTTTCTGACACCTGCGTTTTATTTAAATAATATAAAAAAGGTAATACTAGCAGTTAGAACTGTTTCTCAGTCGATTCACTAATTAAAAACATTTTTTGTCGTACTTTGAAGCTAAATCAGGCTCTGGTAACAAATCCTAACGTAGATCATTTTGAATTTCCTTTATTAACGTTAACCATTCGTGCTTAAATATTTTTTAACCAGTGTAATTACAACTCGATGTCCTTTCAATGGGGGCTATCGCTAGTGAATTTGCCACTAGAGGCGCTAGTGTCGCGTGAGGTCCAATATCATTCACTTTGTACTGGTTTTAGCGGAATTTGTTGCATAAATTATAATTTCTTTATTTTTATTTGCTGGAAAGTGATCTCCTTCGTAAACTATCGCAAATATGGATTATTTGGCGATTAATGTGAACGCTTCAAAAGCGGAATTAAGAAAAAGCGCAAAAATAGGCGGCCTCAAGAGCAACTATTTCAGAAGTTAGTTTGTTGATATCAAGATAGTTATTTATAAACAATATAACCTTAATTAGATTCAAGATATAACATTTTGTTTCGGCGCCAATCGCCTTTGACAGCTATACCACCGGACCTCAGACTACAGTGGCGCCAACTGGTGAGCAAAGAAACGGTAGTCCCCATTCATCAGGAAATTTTCGTAACAACTAAAATTGTGTGGTCTGTTCTAAAACTGCTCAATCCATTAGCAGCTTCACTTACCTGTATAGTGTGGGGGTGTCGTTCCGCTTGGCGGCAGCGTCCGCTTGCTCGATGAGCTGAGCGAGCGCTCGCGCCTGCTCGCTCAGCGTCAGCAGCTCGAGCTCCTCGCGGCCCAGCTTGTACTGCAGCTCGGCTTGCTGGATCCGCGTGTCAATGTTGCTGTTAATTTAACAAAGATTGTTCTGAAACATCCTATGTTATATAATCTACTCTATAAAATGTGTCTCAGTGCTTGTATGAAAATGTTCATTTTCAAAACAGCTTGAACGATTTTCATATTTTTTTGTTTATTTGGTTGGTCTGAGAATATTTGTTATTTAGAAAAAAATACGATTCAAATTTTAAACTACACGCGTACGAAGTTGCGGGCAACAGCTAGTAAATAATATTATTCGATAATTAATTTTTGAAGTATAGTCTGGTACCTGCGATCCACAACCAAATATTGTGAAACTAGTCTTAAAATCACTGTCATCATGATTACCAGCCCAGATTTAGTCAACTTCTGGATAGGCCTCTTCAAAAGAATGTTTTTGCTATAACCACCACAATTGACAGATAAGTTGGCGAGCGCAGATAGGCCAATGGTAGATAGAAGACGCTACTGCTCGACTTATTCTGGCAGTTGATCTGTAGTCGCTTACGAGATTACGACACTCGTAGGAAGAGAAATGCTGTTCTAATTTCTATGTTTTACCCTCTATGGAGGTCCGTCGATATATTGAACAATATACAATGAGCCTTGTATACTATTAGACAACGTACTTTTAACCTTACATACTTAATAATAAAAATAAAGTTGAAAACCAATGAATTATACAATTATGTTGTGCCCATTAAAACTTTAACTCACTCAGTAACATGTGTCTTCTCCAGCCGTTTCCTCAGTTCGTGTATGTTGTTCTTCCTGGCCTCAAGGTCTGCTCGTACGGCGTCGGCGCGGTCTTCTAACGCTCGTCGCTCGTCTGCGGACAGCGCGGGCGCCTCGTCGCCGCCTCGGGGCACCGGCGACGTCGCCTGCGCAGCCAGCCGCGCCGCGCTCAGGGAGGCGCTCAGCTGCTTCTTGAGACTGAGAGTGCGAAAGTTTGAGTAATGTTCATCTACACTCATATACATATACATCTATACTAATATTATAAAGCTGAAGAGTTTGTTTGTTTGTTTGTTTGTTTGAACGCGCTAATCTCTGGAAGTACTGGTTCGAATTGAAAAATTCTTTTTGGGTTGGATAGTCCATGCCTCGAGGAAGGCTTTAGGCTATATAACATCACGCTGCGGCCAGTAGGAGCGAAGCATCAGTGAAAAATGTTGAAAAAATAATCGCGATCTTAAAAACTGAAATTGACGCGTACGAAGTCGCGGGGAACAGCTAGTATATTATAAAGAGGAAAGATTTGTATTTTTGTGTGTGTGTATGTTTATAATGAATAAACTCAAAAACTACTGTGACGATTTCAAAAATTCTTTCACCATTGAAAAGGTACATTCACCTTGAGTGACATAAGCTATATTTATTGCATAGATTTAATATACTGCTGTTAGATTGGCAATGAAAAGAGATAGAATATAATGCAGCTATATGATAGAACAAGATAGATCACAAGGCCGTTCACGTACACGCTAAGAACCCGTAGCGTTTTTCTGAGTTCTGACGTCTGTCACGCGCAACACAATATTCCCTTTAGTTTTACTAGTTTCATTTTTATTATTGTAAAAAAGTGTCGAGTTGATGTATTTTTATTGTGGTTACATGTTCAGTACCTGGAAGTAACTCATCTAAAAAAGGGAACCAACATAATTGTACATTTCACACGTCAACACACAATCGCGATTATCAGCAGCAAAATGCAATGTTTCAGAGCTTTGACTAAAATTTTGTATACTAATTGATAGGGCATTTCATCAGAACAAGGATTTAAATTCATATGAATTCAATTAAAAATAATATCAAATACGTGAATTTCAGCAATTACTAACGTCACTTTTGTATTTTAGTGATTGACGTTGCCGACATTTCATATTTCACATTGTAAACCGCATACAGCCTAAATTGTTGAAATAAGTTAGAAATGCTTAAAATTGCCTAATAGAAAAGAATGTTCGCCCAGTAAATATTCGAGCATTTGCAGTTTACATTTGGACCCTAAGTGTTTTTAACACAGAGGCGTCCAGCCTGTATAATTACGCTCTGGATCAATCTCCATATTGTTCAAGCCTCCATCAATCCCCATTAGGTAAACATTAAATATATGTATATTTAGTGTACGTTTGTAATGTGTAATTGAAAAATAAATATCAGTTTTATTTCAACTTTGGCGATCGCGATCGCAAAATGAGGCAAAATTGTTAAATACTGGCAAGTAAAGCCTACGATATTTTTTACAATAAATTGATTTTGTTCGGGAATAAGAAGTAATTATAAAATAAAAAATATATCTAGGTATTTACTTGCAGTTTTTTGGCTTTCTTTTAATAATACTAAAAAATAAGTCACCTGCGTCAACGTTAACTGTGTCGATGGTATCGATATCGAAAGCAAGCAGACAATGCAGTACCTGCACTATTTATCTCACGCACATGCTCACTTTATGCACACTAGCGTAACCTAGTTTTGGTCTCGTTTTCAGGATTCAATTGCCAATCTATCATCTATATTAAATCTATGATTTATTGCTAGTAATGATTAGGGATTCCTATTAAAAAAAAACTTATGTCCACATGTCCACCCGTGCGAAGCCGGGACGGGCCGCTAATTGATGTTATAAAAATCTAGACACACAATCAAAGTGTCCCAACTAAATGTGCATTTGAAATAAATAGGTACAAATTTATTGCAATCAATAGAATCGAATAGACCATGAATAGACACATACGTTTATGACGTAGCAACATGACATACTCGTAGGTATCCATACAATTGTGACATAATTTGGCCAGGTTATAAACTTGACTCTGTAACGTAAACGTCAATCATTCAATCAAGGACAATCATCTATGCTAAATCTATGGTTTTAGGCATAGACTCAGTTTAGGTGACAATTTTCTATCGGATTGTGTATCGGGTTCTTATTACATATCGATTGTAACGGCCTATAATCATCCCACTGCAGGGCTATGACCTAGTCCATCATTGAATTCAAGTTACCAAAGCAATGATTGTTACAGGTGTAATGACCACGCTTGCCAAGTGCGGGTTGGTGATCACAAACGGAAACAATGTTCGAATAAACCAAACTTTTATTACCCGACCCGGGGATCGAACCCAAGACCCCAAGATACCAACCACTAGTGTTCCTAGTGCTGGTACTAGCTTCGTACCTTTGTATGAGGGTGTCCTTGTCGGTCAGCGCGGTTCGTAGCGTGTCCAGCTCCCTCGTGACGTCACGCGCACCAGCGCTCCTCCTCCTGGCGCCGGCTAGGGAGACCTCTATGCTGGCCATCTATATTAATAAAAAAAACTATTTTAAAAAAAGATTCCTTTTAGCGCCACAACTACCCGCGGAAGCAGCACTACTGCAGTGACAGAAACATATTTCTATGTGCAGAGTGTGCATTGAATTTTCTATGCAAAACAAAACATGCGGCTGTCATTTTATAAAAAAAAAGGTTAAGAATCAGATTTGATTACAATAGATGTTACACGTAAGAACCACACTTTGTTATTAAGCACTGTTATATTTTAAACCGTAAACCTCTTTGCCCGTGACATAGTCCGCGTGGACTTTAGAATTTAATGTAGATAGATACAAATAATGTGTGATTTAAAATATATATGATAACCAAGCCGTGTTCCTCCGGGAACTATTTATCCAGTTCCAGGCTATAAACTATTTTCGTGCCATATTTCATTAAAATCATTACAGAATTTTTCACGTCAAGTAACAACAAACATTTATCCATACAATATTCCGCGTTTATAATATTAAATCGTTTAAGCAGGAAAATAATTTAAAAGGTATTTTAATTAGAAGACAAGCCATACCTTGTTTTTTTTAATTATAACACTGAATTTTAATAGACTCACTAAAGTGTAAGTTCTCGCATACTTTATGAGCACATCAACATGTTCTGGACCATAACTAAAACGGGCTAGCAAACTGGTTGGATTTAAATATTAAAGTGTTTTATCCGTGTGTAAATGAGGCTTAAGCAAAGCCATCCATCGCAGTCACAACTCGCCTGCGGACGATTAGAGTGGTTTCGTAACAGTTGAAGCTAATTAACGCTTTTTTAAAACTGTTTTCAAGCAATGCCTTGACTTATTCGGATGTTGGAGGTACTAAACGAAAACATTAATGATACTCCGGTGGGTAACAGCACAAAACCATTCCAGTTAGAGCAATCGCTAGTAAACGGTAGTCCGTGGTTCGAGTCCCAACTCAGGCAGTCGAAATTTTTATTTATGGAATTGTGTTTTCTGGCAAAGCTTAAGCGGAATGCATACCAAAGTACTTATTTATAATTTGTATTTCTAATTTAGAAAATCTTTCATATCAATAAAAATAATAATTTGAAAATCTAACCGTCAAAAAGCGCGTAATAAGGCACCAATTTTAAGTCGGTGCGATGATTGACGGTGATTTCTGGTTTGGCATGTAACTCATTTCACGCTTTGTCAGTAAGTTTTTCTTTAATCCAATATTATTTTATGCTGGTGGTGCCTATTTTTTCCAATTTAATCCCTCAACTCCCCAGGAGGCACTCGGGTGCCACGATAACAATTGATTTCAATTGTGTCTGGAATAACTCACGATCGAGGGATTAAATGTGAATAACTAAGGTCAAATAAACATATATTTTGTGCTAATACGCCACGTCGCCGCTGTACACGTACTTAGTGTTAGCTTATATCAACAGGCATAGTAGTTAATGTTGTGTTAAACTACTTAATTAAACGAGAGTTGTATAAATTGTCTCTAATCCGAACCGTAGGACGTAGCGCTCTGCCGTAAATCTCTGACAAGGAAATCTGGCATCCATAGTGTTGTAGATCCAAAGATAACCTTAATATTGCTGTAAATGGCAATTCTGTTGTATTGTTGGTTGCACAGAACATGGAGAGAGGTCTTCAATGTTCTGTGGTTGGTTGTTACTCCATAATGTACTTTGACCCATGATTTTATAATGAAACATTACATGTTCTTATACGTTGTGATATTTGAATTAGTGTCCGATTAAGAAACATAGTATGAAGTAGGTACACAACAAGAATTAAAATCTAAAAATAAAAATGCTTGCAAAGGCTCTCCTAACCATTAAAGGCTCTCCTAACCATTAGTAGTGACAGCCACAGAGTTAACACGACACTGAAGTCGCCATCATATATCAACATACGAGTAATAATATTATATTATATCAAAAACAAGCTGTTTGGCGCGACTTTAAACAGGCGACTTTAAAATTCAGAATTTAAAACTATCTTACAGGAATAGTAAATTTTTCTGGGATAAAAAGAAATCTTTGTGCTGTTTGAGCTTATAATATATATGTAGGTTAAGATTCATCTAGATTCATCCAGCTGTTTTGGCGTGATTGAGCCAGAAACATTCATCCAAACTTTCACTTCTAGTAAATATGTAGAGATCGGTTTATGTCTCACGAAAACTGTGGAATTACTGTATTATAAATTAATTTCTAAAATAATTGCCTTATTAGGTGGATCTTTATTGTTTATTGAATTTACAGGTTTCATTAAAAAATAAAAATTTCATATCTGTATCCAAATGATGCTTGCGCAAAATTGAATAATATACATACTTATTCATGTACACACGGCGGCACATCAGACTAATACATGTTGACCTTGAGACCGCCTTTATGCCCTACGTAATAAAAGCTGTTATCGCAGTTCAACTGTTCAACTTGATGTGCTGTCGAGTGTACCTACAGACACAGTCTGTGTGTACATATTCAATCTATGGTGTGTACAGACAACAGCACGTCAACCTACCACAAAACGTCAAAATTTCTCAATTGATATTGATCTCTACTTGTTGGACTTAAAGTTGAAAGTCAATTCAATGACCTTTAACTTTTTGGGTAGGTTAACCTGCCTTTGTCTGTACATATTGAGTTTATGTATTTCGGTACACAAATATTCAGGTATGTCCTAATTAAGTTGTCAAGATCAAACAATGAGGCTCACACAACAATTAGTGATACTGTGGAGAGCAATGAGAACGAGATAGTCATACGTAATTACTGAGTACACTGTAATGTATCATGTACGCATAGCAAACTGTATTTGATCTTTTAGATAACCGGCTTAGTATGTTGACGGTTAGGTCAGATATTATGTTTATTCCCAAATATGTTACTAAAGTTGTGCTACTAAAGAGTAACATCTTAATTGCAGAAACAGTAAACCAATCACATAGCAACATAATTAATATTCTTATAAGTTTTAGGAATATTCTTTTCAGAGCATGAGATCCCACCAGTTTTACTTAATAGAATAGAATAGAATAGAATTTATTGCTCAAACTGTGTACAATGTGCAGTTGGAAATACAGGTTAGAGGTAACCCATAACGGGCATGCAATATTTAACATTAGTTTTGAAGTTTTACATAAAATAATAAGTAGCTAACATCAGTATATAAACTTGAAAAATGTTGTCTCAGGCGGGACTCGAACCCGCATCTCCTCGCATGCCGGGCGGGCGCCATACCATTAGGCCACCGAGGAGATGCGGGCTCGAGTCCCGCCTGAGACAACATTTTTCAAGTTTATATACTGATATTATAAGTGCAATTAAGTTGCTAAAATATCAAATAAAGTAGCTAACACTTACAACTTTAAGTAACCTAAAGTCAAATTCTTAGAAGGAATGTTTTGTCTCGTTTTTAAACGGGATATACACGACTTGATATTCATCACGTCAGAATTTTTGTTTAATTTCTTACAATGCAAAATACTTTTTTTGATATGAGTAGCTTGCCCCACAGTCAAAATTCTAGAAGATTGTAGAACTCTACAAGTTAAATACTCTTACGTACTATCGAGATCTTTGACGCCTCACCATCTAAAGAGCAAAATCGCGTGCAGCTCTCGTCGTCTCTTGTTTGAAGTGACGTCCGTTTTTGTGTAGTAGGTACCTACTGTAAGGTATTTTCGTTTGAAAGTGGTTAGGCGGCAGAGACCCCCACCGTACCAACAACGTCGTAGTTCGATAGGTCGGCGCGCACTGCGCAGACGACTGGGATGTGACTTCCCGCGGATATCTATGTGGTCTTGTCATATTACCCATTTTATACGCTTAAATTGCCCAGTGGGCGTCGCTGTTAAACATCTAGACATTTTTTATTTTTTATTTATTGATTTGTAAAATACATTAACACATTATAAAAAGAAGTTTCTGCTACTTAAAAAACAGTATCAATGTAACATAACAACTCATATTTTTAATAAAATAAGAATACTGTGAACCTTAAAATATTATAACACAGCTTAAGATATACCAACTAATAAATGTTTACTTAAAGGTATTTTCCAAATGCCTTTTATGGAGTGCCTTGTTAGAAAAGAAGCTTAATTTACAATCCACCGACAACTTATTTTTAACTTAGAAAAGCTCCCACCGTTTCATCTATTCCAACTATTCCCTTCCGCCAGTTAATTAGTAATTACGATACAGGACGCATAAAGCTGCGCACCCACTAGTGGGGCTAAGAAGAGGTAGCATCAAATGTTCGTATTTAGGGTGCCATAGTAAATCAGGAGCTTTATTGTTTTGCCATGAACATGTTAGTTAGTTCGGCCCGTAAAATATTGTCAAATGACTAATATTTCCAGTTTTCAGCCCTTGAAAATTTTATAAAAGCAGATACGCGGTATTCACAAACTGCTCTTCCGCAGTGTTGCACGCGCAGCGACGATATCTGGTCGTAGCAATTAATAGAGGTTTTTAAAAACTGACAAATTTATCACTTTTTACAAAAAAAAAATTAACCAGACGAAAGCCGTGAAATAAGCCACCAATTTTAAACCGGTGTCAAATAAGAAATCACCATTTCGACGGTTAATTGTTTTAAAATTGATTTAGGACCACCTTTAAGCTAGAGCCTAAACAAAAAATCGGCCTTCCTGTTATGACATATTTAACATACAAAAAGTATACAGTACAGTATGTACTTTTCTTGCTCGCGCATCACTGGAAAACTGACCTTAATTAGACAGTGCGTTAATTAGTCAGTTAACGACGGAGGCTCTATCGTTAACGTCAACCCGTAATGCCCCACGCGCGCCGTTTCGGAAGTCGTAGATTGCGCGCGCGCACGGCTCGCTGCGCACGGTACTGACGGCCCGACACATTCATACTGAGCGACATAAATATATTTTAACTGAGTTCTTGATATGTAATGGCTGCGAGATAGCGTTAGATAAGATGATAGAAATGTCAGAACATTATTTTAATAATTTTAACATTTAAATGAATGTGCTCATATCAGGTCTCTGTCTGGAAGACTTAGTTCTGCTGCTTATGCTGTGCGAAAGATAAGACAATTGACTGATGTTGGAACGGCAAGATTAGTATATTTTAGCTACTTTCACAGTATAATGTCATACGGAATTTTGTTATGGGGCTTAGCGGCAGATATTGAGTCTATTTTTATATTGCAAAAACGTGCTGTGCGGGCTATTTACGGCCTTAGACCCCGTGACTCTCTAAGAGAGCTATTCAAAGAGATCAACATACTAACAGTTGCATCTCAATACATTTTCGAAAACATTATGTACGTCCGTAAAAACCTCGAATTTTTTGTCAAAAATAGTGACGTACACAATTTCAATACCCGAAATAAAGATAAACTTGCCGTTCCAGGATTCAGACTGCGAAAAGTAGGTAATTCGTTCATGGGAAATTGTATCCGTATTTTCAACAAATTACCACTGTCAATTGCTGACCTCCCTGTACATAAATTCAAATCATATATCAAAGTTGTTTTAATGAAAAAGAGCTATTACACTATTGATGATTATATAAATGATAGGAACGTTTGGCTATAAATTGTATCAGCTCGCACTGGCATATATCTTATGTAAACATGTTTATTTAAAAAGAGGCTGACAATAGTGTCCGAGTTTCTTGCGCTGCTTCTTCTCGGCACTAGCCCACATTTGTCCCGAAGCAGTGGTAGGTTAAATATTGGGACGTGTAAAAGCGCCTCCAGGGGCCAATTTGCAGAAATAAAACTGATTTTAACTGATTTAACTGATTTTAACTGATTTTAACTGTGGACAACATCATATACATTGACCGAATTAAGAAGCTTTGTTTTGTGAAATTAAAAAAGGAAGGCATTCCCAAAAACACAAAGACGCGAGAAAATAGACTAAGAAAAAAATAAATTGACCCGTCCGAGGATCAATACCTGGTGTCAACTTAAAAGCCAGGGTCTATGCTAGCGGCTAGCATATACTACCCCTATGTGGCTAGCAGCTAGCCATCGAGGTCGTTAAAATTCTTTCGATTCTAATACGACACCCATATTAAAAAAAATATTTTTGTGTCCGCACTACACAACAGGTCTAAATAGATAGTAGTATATAAGGTTTGTCTTACAACGGACATCAAGTAGGTAACCATATAAATTTATGGAGCTCACTTAAACTTCATCGCATACTAAAAGTAAACTGAAATATTTTAAATAATAACCAAACAATGGAAGTTTAGCCACTTATATCTCTAAAAATTTTTAAGACACGCAAATAACGTTTGTTGCTCTTCGTCGTCTTAATGTGGATTCCAGAGTCATGTATAGTATATCGTGCGTGCGCATGCCCAGTCGGAGCTAAGAGGAAATGTGCTGATCTTATCAGCCCACCGCGGCGAGCCACGATCGAGCTGCCGGCTGAAAGATACAGAACAACGTGCTTATGATGATTTACTTGTGTCAAATATGTTGTCTGTTGCTTGAAAAGTAAATTATGTAATCATTTAGTAATGTTCTCAAGCTTAAACTGACATGAATGTTTTCTGTCATGGTGCATAAATAAGTTGAACGACAACGATACGTAAATTTGTCACAGTAAAAATTTGATTCGTGCAGGGCTTATCTAATAGCACCACTTCCTCTCGTCCTATAGGTGTCACCAGAGGTTATATAACAAACAAAGGAGTTATAATAGAAGAATACATGTACACTGGAGCTTCTTCTTTCCGCCATTACGCATTGGCCAAACTGCGATCGATAACGCGCCATTACATTTTTTGCAAAAGTTTGTTAGGAACCAAAATAAAATTCTTTCACTTACAGTGCAATCGCGGAAACCGGTCAACCGTAACGAATCTTTTATTAAGTTTAAAGACCAGTTCAAATTACCAAAAGATAAAACCCACCTGAAGAAGCCAAAATTACATTTTTGTCAAATAAAATATAAAACTTAGTAACATTGGTTTTTCATTCTTGGAATAACCAAGCACAATTTAAAATTTTCTTTCATTTCTTCTACGAGAACGAACAAAAACAAATGGCTCACAGCATGATAATGCCTTATTACTTTCCGGTGTTTCGCTCGAGTTAGAGCAATCGGCTTTTCCCGTTTCAATTGTGCGAGTACAGTGCAGCACCCATTTTCTCACCAATTGTTCTCAGCACCAGAGCGCCCTTTTCTCACAGACGAACCACTTGATGATACTCCTAGATCACGCGAACTGATAATCTGGAGATGATCTGGATATGTCTCTCTTGAAGTTAATCGTTTCTTGTGTGTGCTATTCATCACTTTTTACGTCTTGGTGTAACGGTAACGCAATAACTAATAATACGATTTGTAAGTGTTATGTGGGATGATGGTGTCAAATTAAAGATGTGTTAAGTGCGCACTGTTCGGTTTAATAATCCTTCACTTGTAACTACAGTAAGGCTTATATACTAAGGCGGGGGGCGAGGTGACTCATACACTACATAAGCATTGCACGCATTCAATAAATAAAACATTGTTTTTGCTTAAAAGAGCATGTGTGTGTGTTCCGTCAGTCAGTGGAGACATTGTTGGTTTTTGAAATACTAATATAATATGAATAACTTTTATTTGAGCTTTATAAAGAGGCAGAGAGATATTGGTCATTTTGAAAAGCAAGTTTTAAGAAATTGTAAAAAAAGAAACTCCAAATAAAATAAATAATCTTTAATCTGACTCTGTATGAAGAAGGTAAATTATTAAATCTGTCATTTTGATGTTATAGAAAAAAAAAATTTTGACGTAAGAAAAAAGTAAATTCATAAAATTGGACGTAACTTTGCGGGATAAAACTAAGAAACCTAAAACGATAGAAATTTTAGTATTGTATAATGTCGAGGCGTGTTGTGATCAGAAATTGTTATATGATACTAAATTATGACGACCTCCGTGGCGGAGTGGCGTACACACCGGTTTTCAAGGTGTCGCCTGCTCCGAGGTCCCGGGTTCGATTCCCGGACAGGTCAATGTAGAAAAAATGAGTTTTTCTACATTTTCTCGGGTCTGGGTGTTTGTGGTACCTTCGTTGTCTCTGGTTTTCAAAATACGAATGCTTTAAATAGTTATTCAAATTGGGGTCAGAACAATGTATGTGATGTTGTCCACATTTATTAAAAAAAAATTAAAAAAAAATTTGTTAAAATCAGTTAAAATCAGTTAAAATCAGAACATTTGATAGGTACCAGTTATTCCCGTATCATGGGCAATCGCAGTTTGATAGGCGTGTTTCATACGCCGACGGAATGATACGAGCAATACGAACTAATAGTTAACCCGCCACTATGGATAGGCTCTCTTTAACACCATAAAGTGTTTTTTGTATCAGCACGAAAATCAAAAGATAACCACTTCTCATGTTAGTTACAACAAGCGATCTTACATAGTTCTTATAAAATAAAAGGTCTGTAGGAAAAATATCGAATAAGTGTATTACAACCAAGTATCAATTCATATTAAAATTATACTTGTCCAAAGGATTTAAAAAAACAAGTAATCTAGCGAGAATAACCAAAAAATTTTTTCTATGGTAAATAGAGACAGAGAAAGTACTTTATATAATATTTTAGCAACGTAATTGCAATTATAATATCTCTCTTTAAACTTAATTATGTCTCATGCGGAACTCGAACCCGCACCTCCATGCATACCGGGCGCGGCGCTCTACCAATAAGAATATGCTTGAAAAAAAAGCGTAGTGACGTATTGTCTCGGTGGCTTATCTCCTGTAGGTAACTCGAATTTATTGATGGAGGCCTTTGCCTCGCAGTGGGATAGTAGGCCCTTACTTTACTTTATGCTAGCTTCAACCTCACACTGCACTGTAGGGTTATCAAGAGGTCTACTCGTGTAATGCGTGCAATTTGTACTTGTTGCTTCGCTTTTCGCGCACTCGTTACCGCTAATAGCATGCGCGCCATCACGCTAATTAAATAAGATAAACATATCAAATTATTTTCTCTTTTTCAGGAGATACGACCATACGATTAGGTTGAATAATGTAGGTATGTATTTTGTGATATGCATTTTCTTTTGATTATGTTATAATGTAGGGTATATTAATATTATTTTTTATTAAAAGTTATGAGCGGTACATGGATATGTTAAGATTAAAAGCTGTCTGCGGCAGTCGAATATACGAACTTGAAAGTACCGGTTGTTTCATTGCTTCGACTCGCGCGCACAATTGCAACAGATTATTTTCATGTTCATATTAATATATTCAGTTTCATAAAGTAACAGGAATTTACACAGTACAGCTTTACGTATGATCGATCGTTTGTTAATGTGGTATTCATACATTTGTTATCTATTCGTCTGGCGTAAACGATATTAGGAAGCCACTTGTCTAAGGTCGCAGGTTCAAGAGATGTTATGAATGTAACATCATCAGGTCAAGTAAGTTTAATCTTCATGGGAATGATTTAGCCATAATCGCCCCCTTGGCAGTCAGGTTGACTATGGTAGATGCCCTTCTTCATCAGATAGCGCTCCTTCAGACGTCTCTTGACACTCATAGTATGAGGATTAAAATGACAGACAGGATTATATGACAGACATAATTAAAAGGTTTCATTATAACGCCCCGTTGGTCTAGTGGTTTATATACCGGACCAAGATCTCGGGGTCCCGGGTTCGATCCAGGGGTCGGACAACAAAAGTTTCGAATTTTCGAACATTGCTTGGGTTTGTGATCACCAACCCGCATTTGTCAAGAGTGGTGATTATGCCTCTGTACCCATCATTGCTGTGGTAACTTGAATTCAATGATGGAGGCCTTTGCCCTGCAGTGGGGTGATTAGAGGCTGTTACTTACTTTTATAACCCTTTGAAGCATTTGTGATTATTTCAGAGGCCCTTCTCTAATGTATATATTTGTAACTTCATTTATTCTATTGAGGATTTTGTTTTCGTTACTACCTTAGTAGCAAAACAAAAATTAAAAAAAAACTCTTTTTAAGCCAATGAAAAAGTCCGCACGGGTTTTTGTCATCAACGACGGGTTAGCGCGATGATCATCGTTGTCTTCTTCCATTAAAATTGATTGAATAACATTAAAAAACATACACTTTGTAGTAATTTTGTTTACGCTATATTGTAATAGAGATTCCAGAACACAAGCATTACACACCCGGGGCTATGACGAGTAATAAACTGCGGACGCGAGTTATTTACAAGAGCCGTAACCTAGCGCATAAATCTCGGTACATTGTTGCGGTATATGACCCAAGGAATGTTTATTAACGTGCCGAGACCAAATAAAAATAGCTGCGTACAACTTATAAAGATGAGCGTTGATAATAGTGATGCGTAAGAGTTATCCGAATGACTTAACGTAGTGCATACCGTTTAATGAACAACTTCAGATAGTGGAAAATGGCAGGACTCCTTGTATGTTATGTGCACTATAAAATTACAAGAGAAGATAATTTTTATATCATATTCATTAATTCAGTTTCGCTTATAGTATAAGATCCCACCATACAACGACCTTCACCGAGCTGGTTATTGGATGAAAAGTATTTTATATGCAATTAAATATGCCAATAAATATATTGCAAATGGGTTGACTAAAAAATTTCAGTCCAGAGTAGAATTTTTTAAATTTAACAACTGAATTTCAGGTCTGGTTTTTCGCATTTAACCCTATACCACCGTGTTCATTATTAAATAATATTTATTTGCATTTTACTTTATTTAATTAACCAGACCAGTGCAAGTCACTAGTATCGATTTACCTGTTTATACCTGCCTACTCAAGGATTGTGACAGGAAAAAAAATAGTCAACCTAACGTTTGCATATTCTATGGGCTTCATACTTTCGATTGATATGGAATTTGTCTATTAACCAAACCAGTAAAAATTTAAAAAAAAAGTACATTAATCATACTCTGGACTGATTTTTTTTAGGCAACCCATTTGTAATATATTTATTGGCATATTTAATTGAATAGAAAATACTTTTCATCTAATAACCAGCTCGGTGACCGGCACCAGGTCGTTGTATGGTGGGGTCGTTGTATGATGGATTCTTAGACTATTACTTACAGGTGTTCGCACAGAACTGCTATATCAATATTTCATTATCATCATGATAACATAAATGTTACATTATCAGCCCAAATTCACCCACTATTGAGCAAATGCCCTCCGTAAGAAGAAGACCAAGAACAACATATACATATTAGCAACTGGTATCAATATCGAAGGTTTAAGCAGAGTGCAAAAAGAAGTGAAAATTGTCTTACCATTTGGATGAGCGGTAGTTAACGCTGCTTCTGAGCCATGGGTCGCGGCCCGCGAACCCGCGACTCGCGGGTTCGATCCCCGCTCAGTATAAATATTTGTGTGCATGAACATGACTGTTTGTACTGGTCTGGTATGTATTTACAAAAAAAAGTATATAAGTAAGTTTATCGGTTGTCTAGTACCCCATACGACAGGGTACTTAATAGTACCTTAATTTGGGACTAGATGGCTCTGTGTGGCCCAGTGAGGCATGTCTTAAATATTTATTTATTTTATCGGCAAATATTTTTTAAGTTATGAATTATTAAACCACTTTGTACAAATACATCTGTGAAATCGAACATTAAACGAGTCAACTACAATTTTCATCGAATAGTCGTTCCAACAATCGATTGCCACGCTAATTCGTTTTTCATAAAGTGACTGACGTGACCTTGAAATTGAAATGTCAACGTCGTGCTGCGTGCCTGCGCCGGACAAAAAGTGTCCCGGCACAAATTGAATGATTGCAATCGACGCCCGCGCCGACCAGGGAGACAGCGCAAAAAGCGATGCTGACATCGGGTTAAAGCGAATAATTACTCAGTTTATGTAGCGAGGATCGAGTAAACAGTTGTAGAATGAATTACATACAGTCGTCACAGGAAGTGGGTATAGATTGCAAATATTACTCGTAATAATCTTGAAGGAATGATAACGGGATTAAATATATAAATAATCTTTTAGTAATAGCTACAGTCAATTCTACCTATTTAAAACTTTTACGAAGCAAGTATATAACATAGCTGGCTGACCGAAATATACTTAAAACTTATTTAAGTGATTTGCGTTTTTACAAAAAAAAAAAACATCATAATGATATTAATATATTTGTCATAACCAGCTTACATCAATCCAGTGCTGAACAAAAGCATCCAAAAGGAAGATTTTATACTAAGTTTAATAATACATGTAATCATAGTGAGAAATCTGTGGCCAAAGCGAGATTGCAATAAACATACAACTGATTACTCTACACGACACATCGCGGTTCGATAAATCTTAAAAGAGGAATAACAAGTAAATTGTCGCCATTCGTTGTAGGTACATCCGGCGCGATATGGTCGAAGGTTCGGTGCCCGGCTAAGGCAATTTATCGTGGGTGTTGTACAAGCTCCAGGAAACGGAGTACACTGGGAATCTTTACTAGTCGCGTCGCGGATAACTCACGCGCACGCGAGGCGGATAGATTATCAAATGCAGGGTTTGTTTTTAATACATAACATCGTTGTTACCACAACCTGTGCCGAAGTTTACTTAGGCTTCGTCTACAGTTGTGTATTTTCAGATACAAAATAACATTCCGATCGGCTGCAGGTTCTCTTCACAAAACAAAAGTCATCCAGACTTATCAGATTTTATCCTTCATATCTCTGCATTTTTTTAGAGTAATAAATACCTATTTGCTACGGAGTAAAGATAAAAATGTTCTTCGTCATCTTTGATGAGAGTTACTTTCGTAAGAATTTCCCGCGAATTAAAGTGTTATCCACACCATTGGAAATGTACCTACCATATTGTTGATTTGTCTCCACATGTTGATAAGTTGGCAAATCATTACAAATATCATATTTTTAAATTTCTATGAATGAACCTTGTTTAAAAAATGGGAAACCTCTTTCTCGGTCCACTCTACTACCATTTTAATAAACTGCAAACAATACAATCCAAAGTGATTAATGTATATTCTGATCGGTAATATGAAATACGATTATTTTTCCAGGAAGCGATTCAAGAGTCATAGATTCCAATCCACTACGACTATTTATTATCCGCTACTTTCGCTGCGCACTCGCTGATACAGATTTAACAGCCATTGTGCAACTGTCAGTGTCCACTGTCTTCGCGAGGACATTCAGCTGCCTACAGCAAAAGCACAGTTTTAAAGCAACTGTGATTTCGCTATAGGCAGAATATGGCCTTATACGGAATATTAACCAAATACAAAAGTCTAGTTCAAGTATTTACTTGTGTCGATCGCAAAAGTCAAAAACTGGTACTTTTTTATCGACAGGTACTAATTAAGTATCTGTTGGGATGGAGTTTAATATTTTATATTTTATTTTATTGGTTTACCAACAACTTATGCACTAAAACATTTCAAATTAAGTTAACATTGACGACCTCCGTGGCGGAGTGGCGTACACACCGGTTTTCAAGGTGTCCCCAGCTCCGAGGTCCCGGGATCGATTCCCGGACGGGTCAATGTAGAAAAAATGATTTTTTATACATTTTCTCGGGTCTGGGTGTTTGTGGTACCTTCGTTGTTTCTAGTTTCCAAAATACGAATGCTTTAAATAGTTATTCAAATTGGGATCAGGACAATGTATGTGATGTTGTCCACATTTATTTATTATTTATTTATTATTTAACATAAAATAGGAACTAAGTACAAAGTCAATTATAGGTAAACACCGCATATATTATACATATGAAATAACAAGCAAGACTTTTGTAATATACGACCGGATAATAATATAGCATGAAGCTTAAGTAGTGCTAGAACAGTAAAAAAAAGTATTAGATATAAATAATATGAACCGTACAAATAATACAATTCAAACTAAAAACTAAAAAGGTATAGTAATAAGTACCTGAGTTAAAAAAAAAGGTTCTACAAATAACTATGTTTCAAGTATTTCTACAAGATATATTGATTAAATCGCTGTGAGTTGCGCCACTTGCGCGTCGATGTCTTTCAGAAGCGCGTTGATGTCTTTTGTATGACGCATCCACAAACGTTTAGAATGGTGGCATTTCCAATCGCTCAGGCGTCCAAACATTTACTGCGGATACCTTACTTACTTATTTTGTATGGTGCACTATTAAAAACATAAAATATATTATAGCCGAAGGAGTGAGATATTTAAATTTAAAGATTACTTTTATCTTGAGTTTATTTTAAAAGTAAAGCTTTAAAACCTAAAAAATATAGTTATATTAATTTTTTTTTTTTTTTTTTTTAATTCTACATGTAAAATATTTAGTAGTACTAATATTAAAAAGTAATCATAATTTTTAATGTTTGAGTTGTTAATCTCATAGTCAAGGATACCCCGACTGATAACATGACGAAACGTTAGATGATATTATCTTTTATAAGTCAGCCTTTGAACCCTTCCAATGCAAAAGTAACAAACTTATACTAATTAGGCAAAAAGCGCAATAGAAAGAGCGTGGTCAACATGGGCATGCGTCATTCGCGCGTGCGAGCCCGCACAGCGCAGGCGCGGGCGCTTACCTTGGCCTCCAGACTCTCGAGGTTGACGACCCCACCTCCTCCAGTTTCCAATGTTTGCTGAAACAAACAATACGTACTTTATTTATACTTAATATTATAAAGCTAAAGAGATTGTTTGTTTGTTTGAACGCGCTAATCTCAGGAAGTACTGGTTCGATTTAAAAAAAATATTGTTGTGTTGTAGTCCATTTATTGAGGAAGGTTTTAGGCTTTATAACCACCAATGCTGCGATCAATAGGAGCGAAGCATCAGTGAAAAATGTTGCAAAAGTAATCGCGATCATAATAACAGAAATTGACGCGTACGAAGTCGCGGACAACAGCTAGTATTATATACTATTATCTGTTGTTTATGAATTTTTACGTTTGGAGAAACTATAGGTACCCCAAATATATTCATTTTTCTGGATGAAAAAGTAGTCTATGTGATATTTCCATAAAAATCTACAACCGTGGCAAAATTTATCGAGATCCGTTAGGTAGTTTAGACGTTACGATGGAGTAACATACATCTTCCGCATTTATAATATCAGTAAAATAACGGCCTACTATCATCCCATTTGAGGGTAAATCCTCCATCATTAAATTCAAGTTACCTCAGCATTGATGGGATCTCATACTCATACAATCTGTGAGCATCTGTACCTATAGCATCAATGAGTTATTGGACAGACATTTTGCATGCTAACAATGTGTAAACAGAATAGTTGGCACTGTACCTAGTTTTAACAACTGAACGTAGCTATTATATGCAAATATATGCTGTGACTTTGACTATAACAAAAACTTTCTTCTGTTATTTCAGCTTGTTGTGAAAACTATAAATCATAGATTTTTTGAATTTGTAAATCAAAAAGGATGGAACGTGGTCCTTTTGTACTGCTGAACTTTTCCAAATAGACTATTGCTCACACGGCGTTGGCAGGCAGATTTTTTGCGTTAACTTTTCGATTTGAAAGATTAATAAATAATATTGTCTGTTTAGAAGTGAAAAACTGCAAATAAGAAGTTTAATAAAGTTGGAACGTAGGTACACATCAGCATATATACCGCTTAAGAGATGCTTCTTACAACTTCGTTCGCATTTAATTCTTAAGAAAATTTGAAACTATCCCACGGTAAGGTAGGATTATATCAAAAATATTTTAAGTATCTATCAGTTAGTCGCTTCACTTAAATGGGGTAAATTAATTGGTGTTATAGTTGGATGGTTGTATTATTACTCATAAATAAAACATCATTTTGTATTTATTACTTGTAACATTTATAATTTCAATATTTTTGTAATTTTTGATCAATTGTTTTTTTAATTTTTAGAATATTGGTTATGACAAAAAAAATTATATGAAGTTTGTGACATTTCTTATTTAATTTTTATATCATGATATTTGCATGACCTGTAGGTTAAACATGAGGACTCATTTTGACATTGTAACAGCTTTAAATTACCATGTTAATAGCAAATAAATATTATCTTATCTTATCTTATCACCACCAGTCACAAAAAACACAAATGAAAGCGAATTCAAAAAATCAAAATACAAGTAAAATTTACACCGGTGCTTATCCAACTCATTAAAGTGTGGTTTTTGCAACCTAATTAGCCTTACTTTACATAAGTTGTACATTTCGCAGGGTAATTCAACTGCGTTCATAACATTCATTGTTTTCTCAGTAAAAAGCGATATATCACAGTTTTTATTACAACAATAAAAGTATTAATTGCTTGCGTAATTAATTTCTATACTAAAGTATTTATTCAGAGTACGATGAACTCTCTTCGAGTTAGTTTTTTTGTTTTCTTAGCAAAAACTCGGAGCTATATGGTGCATAATTACTGGCCAGGATAATGACCGAAGATGAGTCGCTAGATTTAGAGGTGTGGCATTGACTGATTAATTGAATGTACTGCTTTTGTTTAAATACGTATTATATACCAGTTGAACTTAAAGATTTAAATACTTTATTTGATATTTTAGCAACTTAATTGCACTTATAATATCAGTATATAAACTTGAAAAATTTTGTCTCAGGCGGGACACGAACCCGCATCTCCTCGCATGCCGGGCGGGACGGGTTTAAAGATTTAAACTTCTGGTACCTACTCTCAGTTCCAAAAACTGGCAAGTGTCCTCATGTAATATGTACGGTTTAAAGGATAAAATAAGTAATTTATATGGGGTGGGGTGAGGTTTTGTTCTAAAGTACCGGAGGACCAAAATCCAAAACAATGTGATACTAAGAAAATTGTTTATTAAATTAAAGTATAAGTGAACTAACTGGTGGCCAATGTAATCTAAACTTACATACTCCCATCAGGATCGAACCGACCTAGTTTTCGGCATGAATACAACCCCTAAATAGATTATTCAAGTGAATTTATTTAATAAATTCTATGTTTTTAACTAAAAAAATAAGACTTAACAATCCACACATACATTTTTGGAATGGTGTATGTTGATTGCAGATAAATGATAAGAAAATGCCTAAACATGAAACTTTTAAGACTGTTTAATTTTATAAACAGTTTATTTTACGTCAAATTCTTGTAGAAATAATGCTTAATACCTAATAGTTTAGGTTTCGTTTACTTTACCCCTAATTAGATGATGTATAGTCAAAACGAGCGCAGTACGCGCGTGCGCAATTATGAGTGTTATCAGCGCGCGCCGCCGCCGATACTCGTCCGAATCCTGATTGTGAATATTTTAGTAAATATAGCAAAAAGTTACATTCTTTAAATTCAATATTTTTGAACTTGAAAATTTTTGTCTGAGGCGGGACTCGAACCGCCGCGCCCGCATGCGAGGAGATGCGGGTACGAGTCCCGCCTGAGACATAATTTTTCAAGTTTAAATACAGATATTATAATTGCAATTAAATTGCTTAAAATATAATATTCAAAATCACTGACGATATCAGACTTGGCATAGACAATAAGCAGCTCACTGTGCTTGCCTTACTGGACTTCAGTAACGCATTCAATACTGTCGATTTTGATTTACTGCTTGGACTGCTACGTTCGCTTAACATATCTCCAGCGGTGCTTGACTGGTTTCATAGTTACTTGTATGGGCGCCGGCAACGCATTCGTGCCGAGGATTGTTTCTCTGCGTGGTGCGACATCAGTGCCGGCGTTCCTCAAGGTGGTGTTCTGTCTCCTCTTTTATTCTCAATCTTTATAAACTCTATTACTCACAATTTATTATCTTCCTTCCACTTATATGCAGACGATGTCCAAATATACTCTCAAAGGAGCCTTGATAACCTCTCTAGTGTGGTAAATGTCCTAAACACAGATTTAAACACTATTTTGAACTGGAGTAGGTCATACGGACTTAAGGTTAACCCTTCTAAGACGCAGGTTATTGTGATGGGTAGCTCATGGCAAAATACCCGTATTAACTATAGTGCCTTACCACCCATCATATTTGACGGTGTTCATGTTCCTTATAGCCCTGTTGTTAAAAATCTGGGTGTTTACATGGATAGTACTCTTACCTGGGCAACACAGATCGCGGAGGTTAGCAGGAAAGTGTTTGCAACGGCTGCGTCCATTAATAGACTACGGAATTTCTTACCAATACCCACTAAAATTGCTCTGGTTCAAGCCCTTCTGTTTTCCATTCTTGATTATGTAGACTGTTGCTACTTAGATGTCAATGAAAATCTTCTAAGCAAGCTCGAGCGCCTTCAGAATTTCTGCATTCGTATTATCTATGGTCTACGAAAGTACGAGTACGATCATATCTCAGAATACCGAGCTCTGCTAAAGTGGTTATCTATACGTCGCAGGCGTGAATTTCACGTTCTTTCCTTTTTGTTCTTAATATTATTTAATCCAAAATCTCCATCTTATCTAAAGGAGCGTTTTCAATTTTTGCGATCCGCTCTAGGTCACGATATGTGGTCTTCCAATAAACTCCGTCTTGTGACTCCTCTTCTTTCTTCCCATTCTTATTCGCGGTCATTCTCTGTAAAATCCATACGTCTATGGAACTCTCTTCCATTGTTGATTCGGCAATCTGAATCACTTCCTATTTTTAAAAACAGACTTAAAACCTATCTTCTTTCACTTTAATTTCTGTCCTGTCTAATTTTAACTTATGTAATTCCTATTATTGATACTTTTGGTCACGTGGTCCTCTTTCGTTTAATGTATTTGGGTTTGTAGTTGTATGTGTATATGTTATGTATCTATATTTAGTGAACAGTTTATGTAGTTTATTATGCATGTATGTAATACTGTATCTTAATGTTATTTATGTAGTTTACTATGCGTGTAATATTAGATATATTTCAGATTGTAATTTTACATCTCTTTTATTACTTTTCTTTACGTGTACTTTTGAATACTCTCCGCCGCCTTCCCCTTTCAAATCTGTTTCATCTTTCCTCTACCTGAAGGTTGTCTGGTAGAGATCGCTGCAAGCGATAAGACCGCCTAAATTGTACTAATCTAAATCTTACTCATGTGTTATTTTTCAATTTTTATGGTGTGCAATAAAGTGTATCTATCTATCTATCTATCTAATATTATAAATAAATTACTCTTTATTTTTTTTATTATGAAAAACTGATATGTAAAAACAACAGAAATAACGAGCTTTTTAGATTAGTTCGCACCAGCCCACATTATTTTAATAGAATATCTGAACTTCCTAGACTCTACCCTTCTCGCCGAGCAAATAATCTATGTCAATCAACCCCACATCTTGAGCTTTTTAAAAAAGGGCCATTCTATATGGCAGTCAAGCTATATAATCACTTGCTAAACTCATTAAAAGCCCTCCAGGGAATAAGATTTGATAATAAATTAAAAAAACTTCTACTTGACAAGGCGTACTATTCTGCAAAGGAATTTTTGAATGATAGTTTATGAACTTAAAAAATAAAATGTAATGTAATAATAGGGATAAATATGATGGTTTGTTATAATGTATTTATGTGTAACTGTGTAATCATAATATTGCATTAGTTAAGTAGTGCCGTATTAGTCATTTTGCCGTGCCCTTACAGGGTTTTTGTTTGTGCCTTTAAAACTTTATGTAACACCAATGTATACTCGTACAACAAGATGCAATAAATGAATATGAATATGAATATGAATTGACTCAGCACGAAATTCTTCTCACTAAGTGTGAGACACCTAAACAAAAGCCAAACGTTTCGACAATCGATATAATATAAGTGATTGAAAACCTTAAAGATTGGCAGTCACATGTCTTTATTTACTTGGGTAACCATTTTTTTCCGGTAACGAAGACAAAATTAATAGAAGAGCAAGTAAATAAAAAGTACAAAAAAAGATGAACATCATAAAGCCGTTCCTATTATGTAAGAATACGATGTTAACCGTACTTGTTTCCTCTGGCAGGTCACGTCAAGTTTCGATAATGAACATATCAGTCGATAATTGCTCGAGCGCACGCGCCGATTTAATTTATGATAATTTTAATGCTCGTTGCGCAGTGGGACCGAGTGCCATACCTAGTTCGTACTCTATTCTCTTATTTTGGATAATACTGTCATTGTAGTATTCGTGGTAGTATTGTATACTGATAGTGTGCATATTTTGCGTGTGCCGTGTGGTGTCGGCACACTAAGACCTGTATCACTTCTCTTTGTCCTGGTTGTCGTAAGACTATTGAAGCCCTGCTAGAAAAAGTCTTGCAGCAGCATCTTCTTTTTAACCATTAATTTATTTATTTAAACTTCATTGGACAAATGAGTAAAAATGTACAAAAGGCGGACTTAATGCCGAATGGCATTCTCTACCAGTCAACCTTTGGGTTAAACAGAAATGTTTTGTAGGCGCACATTAAGAAAAAAGCTTAACAATTGAGGGGAAAAAATGTCTAGCACTCAACACTTACGGGGTTTAATGCAACGAACCGTTATTTTAAGGTAAATAGTAAAAATGCAACAAGAAAGTTTAAAATCCTAAAAATGTCTAGATCGGACGGAACTACAAATAAAAACACGTAAAATAAACCATTGGTCAATTTGTGATCACCTGTCTGTTATTTGTGGCTTTTGCGGCTAACTCGTCTTTTAGAAAAGGTTTATTTCCGGCAATGTACTGATACAGGCTATTAATGTTGTTTTGTGCGAGTTTTCTCTGTCTATAGATACCAGAAACTCGTGTATCATTTAACTGGTGTATGGTATAATAAACCCTAAATCAATTAACACAGAGACCATGAATGTTTAAATCATTTGACGACCTCCGTGGTGGAGTGGCGTACACACCGGTTTTCAAGGTGTCGCCTGCTCCGAGGTCCCGGGTTCGATTCCCGGACGGGTCAATGTAGAAAAAAGTGTTTTTCTACATTTTTTCGGGTCTACGTATTCGTGGTACCTTCGTTGTTTCTGATTTTCAAAATACGAGTGCTTTAAATAGTTATTAAAATTGGGATCAGAACAATGTACCTATGTGATGTTGTCTACATTTATTTATTATTTTTTTCATTTATTTTTATTATTATAACTACATTTAATCTGCCTTATACCACCCCTGTACCAGATCACTAACCTAAAGGATACCGGGAACGATTAACTATAGTGCTAAGTATAACAATCCCCGGTTTTCTTACGTTAGTGACAGATTTGAGGCGGTGGGATCTACCTCCTAATGGTCCACCCTGGGCAACGGCATCTTTGGTTTTCTAACCAATGATGACAGCTTACAGATCTCTCTGCGGTGGTAGGCTTCGTAAGAGGCTGCCTGGATGCTACTGCCGGAGTCCAGCGCCAAACAGTTTTCTGTGTTCCGCTGGTGTGTGGGAGAACTACTCGTAGTACCTCTGGGTAAGCTCGCTCCATCTTAGGCTTCTTCTTAACCGAATAGTTAAGTATGTAATCAAGAGCAAGCCCATTGTATATATATATCTTTATATATATAATTCTTCTGTGAGTGTGTATGTCACTGAACTTCTCTCAAACGACTGGACCGATTTTGATGAAATTTTTTGTGTGTGTTCAAGGGGTTCTGGGAATGGTTTAGATTCACAATTTTATCCGCTGGACAATGTTTTTTTAATTAATTTTTAATTTATTAGTAGTTGTTGATTTTGGAATGTTTTACATTGGATCCGACAAACGGTAAGGGTAGGGTAGGGGTAGGGAAGGGTTTAGGGTAGGGGTGGGGGTAGGGTAGGGGTAGGGTATGTGTAGGGTAGGGTAGGGGTAGGGTAGGTTAGGGGTAGGGTAGGTTAGGGGTAGGGTAGGGGTAGGGTAGGGGTAGGGTAGGGGTAGGGTAGGGGTAGGGTAGGTGTAGGGTAGGGGTAGGGTAGGGGCAGGGTAGGGGTAGGGTAGGGGTAGGGTAGTAAAATATTAAAATTTTATAAAATATATACAACCCTAAATTTTTACCCTTTTACCACCAACCCCTATTTTTTGTTAGCCATTTTAGTAATTTAATCATTTTTATGGCAAAACCCGAACAGCTAGTATATATATAAAACATTTATTGGCTGTCAAAACATCTTCAGATTCGTGACCGCAAATAAAGCGCCTTTCTCGTTCCTTGTTGAACATCACAACAGTTTAAACTAGGTCAAATTTGTTACAGGTATCTGTATTTTTCTTCCTCCTGCATGATGCGCACTGCTAAGGAGTGACACGCCCTGCCTGTGTCTGTTATCCCCAATAACTACAACTCCAACATTTTTAAGGCTAGAGTAAAAAACAGGCTCACTACATCGTTGGCTTCTTCTCTACTCTAGGGTTCAGTGTGAAATCAAAAGCTTGGTCATCAAAAATAAAAAGGAAGTGTCTGTATAGTCCTTCCCCGGTCTACCCTAACCCTCAGTGGGCTATCAGTATAAGGGCAAGTGGGCCATTTGCATTACATAACATTACGCGCGCGTTATCGGTTCGGACGTCAGGGATGCCGGTTTCTGTTGTAGCGATTACGCCACTTAAGTAATTATATTTAATCCGTTTGTTTGTTCGTCCGTTTAATCTAACTGCATGAACCGTAATAATCAGCCGGTTGAAGTGTTCTAAAAATAAGTAGTTTGATAGAGTGGCTAATAAATAATACACACAGGAAAAATCTACTTTATTAAATATATTTGACAACTTCCTAATAATAAAGCTTATTATAATGACCTTACTTTAAAAGGTTTTTGTAAAACCTAAACAAGTAATTCAACAGAAATAGATATATGTATGTAAAACTGTTAGAAAAAAATATGAATGTGAGTGCAACTTTGTAAAGAATATTATTTAAAGCTTTTAGTATTTATTTACATTATCCAGTAATTCTATAATGTTTTTGTAAATAAAAAAATAAAAAAATCTAATATCAAATTTTATCTGAAATACCCAAATGGCTTCCTTTCTTATTTTTATTTATTTATTTATTTTTTATTTATTTATAATTGGGACAACAGCAGCTTAATACAGTAAATGTTACATGGGTTATGGACATGATGAGCCAATGATAGTTGACCACGACATTCTACAAGTAATGTTTTTTTTTAAATAATGTTTTTCTTTTCTGACAAGTAAGCTAAAGCATCGCTAGCAACCCTGTGGCAAGGTTGTGTGTGGTGATCCGAAAGCCCAGCGGAGCGATGGCGCTCGCGGTCCGTTTCTAATGTCGGTCGCCGATAGCTGCGCGCGCGCAAAAACTGGCTCCGATACCCACTCGCTGGAGACGGCGAAACTAAGGAAGAGCACGAATTAACATTCCTCTCAGTAGGTGAGAGCAGGAAAACTTTAATTGTAATGATTATCTTATTATGTTTTCTTTATAAAATAAAATATAGCAATAAACATACAACAAATCAATAAAATATTGATAGAACCAACCGATTGCCAACCGAACGCCACGTTGGTCTAGTGGTTTAAATACCGGGCCAAGATCTCGGGGTCCCAGGTTCGATCCCGAACGTTTCGAATTTTCGAACGTTGCTCGGGTTTGTGATCACCAACCCGCATTTGGCAAGCGTGGTGATTATGCCAGCACCCATCATTGCTGTGGTAACTTGAATTCAATGATGGAGGCCTTTGCCCAGCAGTGGGATGATTATAGGCTGTTGCTTACTACTACTACTACAACCGATTGATAACTTTGATACATTCAAAAATGAATCCACTATAACATAAATTCGACATAAATTTCGTTGCAAATGTATTCAATTTCAAAATATTATTGTTTTTCAAAGAGCGGAACAACCTGTTACGAGAGTTTTTAGAAAACACTCACTAGGTTGTCTCAATTGCAATTATTGTAAAGCATATTTTGTATACGAAATAAAACTTTTTTTATTTTATTTTATTATTTATTATTATTTATTTATTTAAACTTTATTGCACAAATAAGTAAAAAAATGTACAAAACGTGGACTTAATATCTAATGACATTATCTGCCGGCAACCTTTGGACTAAACAGCAACTATCGTGGTAGACATTAAGTTTATAATTTTGGTGTTTTTTGGATTTGTCTTCGTCGGGAATAGGATAATAACTATTAAAAATATTGGAAAGTCAACATTAAAATAACTAACTAAGAAATTGCATTTCTTCAAAAAAAAATCCAAAGTCGTCAAAATCAAATACATAAGTACTATTCTGAGGCGATACGAAGTTTGCGGAGTCCACTAGTAAATAAATAAATGTGGACAACATCACATACCTACATTGTTCTGATCCCAAACTGAGTAACTATACTCGTATTGTGGCAATCAGAAGCAACCAAGGTACCACAAACACCCAGACCCGAGAAAATGTAGTAAAACACTTTTTTCTACATCTGGGAATCGAACCCGGGACATCGGAGCAGTCGACACCTCGGAAACAGGTGTGTTCGCCACTTCGCCACGGAGGTATAAAAAATAAGCATTATCAATTATTGCTCAAATTATTTCTGTGTTATACAAATTAAGCAATTCGTTTTTAGGGTTCCGTACCCAAAGGGTAAAAACGGGGCCCTATTACTAAGACTTCGCTGTCTGTCAGTCTGTCCGTCTGTTCGTCGCTCTGTCACCAGGCTGTATCTCAAGAGCCGCAATAGCTAGACAGTTGAAATTTTCACAAATTATGTATTTCTGTTGCCGCAATAACAACAAATACTAAAAACAAAATAAAATAAATATTTAAGGAAGGCTCCCATACAACAAACCCGTTTTTTTAGCCTTTTTGGTACGGAACCCTTCGTGCGCTAGTTCGACTCGCACTTGGCCGATTATTTCATACAGATGGTGTTCCAAACATACTATTCGCAAGCCGAGTGTTAAGATTCTATGTGCGCAAGCTCTTTACGTGTGTCAAAAGCCGCGGACAGAGTAAACAGCTACATATATCACACGTGACTTGCGTTTCTTATGTGTTTTATTTTACAGTCACATACTAGTTCAGGTTGCTCAACGTGTTCTTATTTAAACGATATGATGATATCATCTCGTCCTATAGTATATGAAATATGTATAAATATAAATTAACTGTTTCCCGCGGCTTCGTTCGCTACGACAATTTGGTATATGCTATACCCTGACCCGTTAACTACCACTTCATTTCCATATGAAAAAAAAAACAGTGATCCCATGGAAACCGTAAATTTTTTATTCAGATCTGTTCAGCCGTTTTAGAGTGATTGAGTAACAACTATCTATCCAAACATAATATTAGTAAGATTAAATTGAAAAAAAAATAAAGTTTTCACATTCTGCTACTTTGTTCAATGACTCATAAATACCAATACGTTCTTGTAACATACCTACTTATTTAAAAAGAGGCTAAAAATATTGACCAAGTTTCATCATTCGGCACTAGCTCAGGCTGATTTTAGTGTCACGCGGACCGTCAGGTACGGATCGCTTTGTTACCACGCTTTTATTAGCTTGGGTTGTATCTATCTATGTATCTATGTATGTAATGGAATCTTTGAGCATAAATTTGACCGATTTCCAGAAGTTTGATTAATTTGAAACTTTGCACACGTATCAAGGACCGATGAAAATGCAATAATTTAATAACAGTTTTCCCAGTTTTCCTCTGTAAGAGGGAGTAAAAGAGATAGAGCTAGCGCGCGATCTGTATCAATTATGTTTCCTGCATAGGTTTGGACTTACAGTCGGTAAAGAAGGAATCAAATCTTATAAACTAAACTAAAAAGTAAAAAATAAATTATAGTTTAAAAAACTAAAAAACCACGCTTTTAAAACAGATTGAACTAAAAAATTAAAAATAAAACTGTAGTAATCAATTGAAAAATTCATATTATTGTACAAAAAGCGTGGGGGCTTGATTTAGATTGTTGTAAATATTTTATCAATAATTTACTATATCTGTGGATATCATAACAAGCACCCCACGCTTTTTGTACAATACTCGTAATATGAATTTTTCAATTGATTACTACAGTTTTATTTTTAATTTTTTAGTTCAATCTGTTTTAAAAGCGTGGTTTTTTAGTTTTTTAAACTATAATACCAACCAATATGTATTTACTTCAAGGACCGCTTTAGAGTGAAGCTGACAAGTCCATGTGGATGACCACCCGCGCGGATATGAAGTTAATACATATTATGCGGTGCGGAGCAATCCGTACCGACGGTCAGTGTCACACTAAAACCAGCCTCACACTTTTCCTGAAGCAGTAGGATAAAATCGGGACATGCAAAAGCGTAACCTAGAGCCCATAATGCAGAAATAAAACTGTTTTTTTTTTACTTAGGCGAAATAACAAAACAATCGGTGCCTTTTGATTGGCTGAACAGTAATCCTGTATATCAATAGTTGTGCTCTATGTTTACCATCGGTACACAAAAGCGGCGCACGCGCACAATAGCCGAGTTCCTGACAACAAACAAACAATGACGGTGCTGTAACGGTCACCTCTGTTATTGGGTCAATCTGATATGGCTTTGTTCATTTTTTGTTTCAATTCAGCCAGCAGCGCTGTAACCTGTAATCCACTTCCTTTGTGGTTCTTCAATGTATTAAGAACAACATCACTTCCTATTATTTATTGGCTATTGACGTTTTTGCGGCTTTTTTAAGCAGGGCGAAGTGGCTTACGATTAGGCGCTAACATAGTAAATATTTATTGGGGAATCATCACTACGAGTCATTATTTGTTAGTTGATTTTAACTAAAACAGACTAATATTCTTTAAAACTAAGAAAATGGGAAACAGAACAAAATATTTAATGTATTACACTAACACGGAAATTGCTGTAGGCTTAGAATAATAACACCTAGAAGCCGCGTCTGAACCAAAACGTAAGCGCAAACGCGTGCCATTTAATTATCCTTGTGTGCGTAAGCGGAATAAATCTACGCTCTTCTAACGCACACAAATATGGCTTCAGTGTTACCATCATCGGGCGTTTACCCACAAAAAATGGGAAAACGTGTTGTTTTGTTATACGACGATTTGCCATGTGTTTGGTATGATCTTTAAATACATAAGAAAATATGATTACATTCATAATATTACATATTTATTAATCTAATGATGAATGCCACCGTTCAATGTGTTTAAATGTAAATGCCTGTATGATTGTATAAATTCACATTATGAAATTATTTTCATAGAATTAATAACACCAACATTTTGGTCTAAACAGTATTAAATAGCAGTTATGGCAAATTCAATATTTTTCTTAATATTAAAAACCAACTAAAAAAACAGTGTGCATTTTTTTTGCCACAACTAGCAACACTGATGTTGATAGGTTTTGTGTTTCAAATTATTTGTTTATAATTCGATTTACGTACAGAAAATGTATAAAATGTAAGTACTTACGTGTGAAATGAAACTTTATCGCTTTCTTTCTGTTTCTCTGATATGCTAGAACACTTCTCCATAGTGCAAACAGTCATTTTAAATTATTTTTCGCGAGCTGTGTTTGACTTAGCGTGGCGTTGAGCACTGACAGCTCGCGGATCGAAGTTAGCCAGATTTGGCTAAGTTTTAGTTGCGTTTTAGTTTTTCGTGCTTACATTCGTTTTCTAGGTGTTATTATTCTAAGGCTGTAGGTTTCTATACAAAAAAAAATCTTGTCCTTAACTTACCGTATAGACTACGATTATTTAGGTAATATACAAAAAAAAAAAAGGATTTCACATCACTGTACTGCAGTCAAGTAAAGTTACGAAACATGTTTGCATAAATAAGTAATTTATTACCATACAATCAAAATCATAGGCATTCATTTTCTATCAGATGTGGTTCTTGACACCCACATGATAACTGTTGTTATTGTTGTCATAAATCACGTATTGTTTGGCGTATTATGAATAACCATTGCCGTTAATGAGGTTTTACTGGTATCTTATTTGTGGTGATACCTACATAATATAAGATCAGTTGCTTCGCTGTCCAGCAGCAAATGACAGTCTTAACTCGTTTACGGTAAATATCAGCTTTTAAGTAAATTAATCTGGGCCCCAATTCTGCTAATTTACAAATGGCTCAATAGAATCGAAATGGCATCGCAATCGTATATTTTGACATTACTACCATATTAAATGTGTCAAAATATACAATTGCGATTCTATTAAGCCATTTGTAAATTAGCGGAATTGGGGGCCTGGGGTCAAGTAGCGACGCACGGGACTAAGGTTGTCTCTGCTGAAGTCTCGATGCGATAAGTAAGTAAATAGAATAAAACACACATTCAAGATATTACAATTATTTAAATGAATTAAAATGATATGCAGGTGGATAACCTGAGAGGTGGCAAAACAATATAAGAACAATAAGAGAAACGCGCAATGTTAAACTGAATTCGTTTGTCGTCTCATTTAGTAACGAATTCGGCACCTTTCGATTCACCAACTGCGCAACCTGTCATGTCTTCAACAATAGCTGTCGACACCACCTCTCGACACTCAACTACTTAGTTTTATTGTCTTTTATCTAATAGCCATTCTTTCTGTACATAAAAACATTTGCCGAGTGCTGCAATGGACGTGGAATATTCTTACAAAATGAAGCCATTACAATTATATTCTCATGTTTCGGTTTAAAGTACGACCTTTTTTGTATGGGTGATAAAATTTGTAATATCTTCACGAGATTAGTACCTTTGCTTGACTTGAGAAAGATAATTGCATTGCCTACTCGTAAAATGCCGTGGCGGTTTATCACACTTATTTATGCCTTGCAACACTGGTGTCACGTAAGCTTTATACACTAATAACTTCTGAAATTTACACATGCAATTTAGAATTAGAAAATTGTGTTTGTATATTAAAAATATTCCTTTAATTCTTATCGTGCAAACACATTCGTATGTACAAAATAAAATACTACATTACGGATATGTAGGCGGAATAAAAATAATTATTTTCTATTAGTTATTCATACTTAAAGTTAGTTATTAACGGCTAAACTTGCAATGCGGAACAAAATGGCGTATTCCAGATTTTAGGTGAATTCAAATAGTACTTTTGTGCTTTGCCTTTACAGATAGGCCTCTTAGATTTATTATGTCTATGACATATTCGCTCATCTTTTTCTACCTGTCATTCCTTTCATGTCTCTTCAAAAATATGTTGCACCGCTGACAGTTATAAAATTGTATTTTAAATATTATAATTTAAGTAAACGAACATCAAGTCGAATTTAGCCTTTGATTTCATCATGAACATTTTGGCGACCGTGACAGGACCTACAATCGTCGGATGAAGCTAAAAAGATAGCCCAACAGATAGCCCAACAGATTTTTCTACGTGTGACAAGCAAGAACAAAAGAAGGACACGGACGCCGAACAGAAGGACGGAACGCCGTACTGCAATTCCTATTTGCCGTGCTGTGTGGAATACTCATAATCTGCTAACTGCGCCGTGAATTTCTATTGTCGTCAAGCAAGTCTAATCTACCAAAAGTGAGCCCGTTCCATAATATTAACTTACCGTTTGTACAAATTCAAATCGGTTCAGTCTGTGCATTTAGCGGAGTCAGTTCCTCAGTATCAAGTGAATTTCCTATTTTATCTTTTGTGTCTAGTGTGCCTGACCATAACCTTTGAAAAGAGGCCTATCTGTAAAGGCAAAGCACAAAAGTACTATTTGAATTCACCTAAAATCTGGAACACGCCATTTTGTTCCGCATTGCAAGTTTAGCCGTTATTCAAAATATAACTACATAATAACCTATTTCCGAACTTGAAGTTAAAAGTTACAAACCGTTGTTTCCGCAAACTGTATAGATACTATTTATAGTTCACTTAATCTATTTCAGTGACCTTCTTTGCGTGAAAATTGCTGGTCGGTTGTTGCACATCTACATCTTATTTACGTGCAATCTACGCGTGCCGATTCATCAGCTGATCAACAAAGCAAGGAGCGTATACCGTGAATATTACCTATTTATTTGCGTAGTATCTTTTTTTTGATAGTACATCGCGAGTTGACTTACTAAAATGGCGGAAGCTATTAAATTGAAAGAATTAATTGTAAAACGTGGTTCAATTAAAGGACGTTTAACTAAATTTAAAATTAGTTTAGACACTTTAGCGTGTTTAGAAAGTATTTCCGACGTAGAACTAAGTAAACTCTCTATGAAACTGTCAAAATTTGAAGCATTATTCATTGAATTTGATGAGGTGCAGAATCTTATTGAAATTAGTAACGTAGATAGTCAAGAAGCTGAGTTAGTTACAAGAGATTTAATAGAACAAGATTTCTACCATTGTATCGCATTAGCTCAAGAGTTAATTAAGAAAAATTCAAAGGCTGAAGACGATAATAATAGTTCACTATGTAAATCATCTATGACTACTTGTCACCATAATGATCACAGTTGTAATACTGTAGGTTTCAGTTTGCCTGTGATAAAAATACCTTATTTCGATGGGACATATTTTAAATGGTTGAAGTTTAAAGAAACATTTGTCTCACTAGTACATAATAATAATAAAATTGAAAATATTCATAAATATCACTACTTAAAATCGTACCTTGAGGGCGAAGCGGCTCGAGTTATCGCCAATTTAGAGGTTTCTCATGTTAACTACACTGAGGCATGGAAACTTTTATGTGAACGGTACGACAACTAGCGTCAATTAATAAACAACCATCTTAAGGCATTGTTCGATATTAATTCCATCCAGGATAGTGATAAGTCACTAAGATATGTCATCGACCATGTTACTAAGAACTTACGATCTCTTAATACACTTGGGCTACCTACTGATAAATGGGATATTCTAATTATATATATTATTGCCGGAAAATTAAATAATAGTACATATTTTAAGTGGGAAGAGTGTAGGAACAATTTGAGTGAGATACCTACTCTTAGTGATTTCTTTAGTTTTCTTAAATCACGCGCTGATGTTTTGGAGACTGTTTATCGCCATAAACATGATGGTCAAGATAAACATAAACAGTTACCATATTATAGTAATAATCAAAATAAATCTAACAACTCAAGAGCTTTAGTAACAACGTCTATCGAAGGCAACACTGCTAATAGATCTTATGAATGTTTACTCTGTAAGAATAATCATCGCCTTTTTGAGTGTTCTTCTTTTAAATTAAAATCGATCGACGATAGATTATCCTTTGTTTCTACTAATAAATTATGTGAAAATTGTTTGCGGTCGGGGCATGTTGCTAAACGTTGCCGACTCTCTGGTACTTGTCGTCATTGCAAACAACGACATAATTCTCTTCTTCATAAGACAGAGGACACTGAAATCGTAAACTCTGCTACGTTGTCTACTATGGGTTCTCCTGAAGTACTCTTATGTACTGCTAGAGTTAAAATTACCAATCCAGCCACAAATGAGTCTATGATAGTGCGAGCGTTACTCGATAGCGGGAGTCAGTCGACTATTATTACACAGGCTGTAAAGCGCCGTCTACACCTGATTCCTCAGCCTTCCAACACTAGCATAGTAGGCATTGGTAACACTAAGCTACAAGTTAACACAGAACGCTGTACTCTACGCATCAATTCATTAAATAGTTCGTTTAATGTGATTTCATCGTGTTTAATTGTACCAGAAATCACTGGAAATTTACCAAAGGTTTATTTTGATGTTCGAAAGTTTAATCTTAGCGAATTTCAGTTGGCAGATCCCACCTTTAACGAACCATCCCCAGTTGACATCCTGATCGGTGCGGACTTATTCTGGGACATAATAAGTGCCCAGCAGCATTCGTTAGGCAGTGGTTCTCCTAAGCTTCAAGCTTCTAAATTGGGATGGCTCGTCACGGGACCCTTGCCTCGTTTTAATGAAAATAAGATTAATTCTATAATGTGCAACTTCGTTTCACACGATGAAGAGTTGTCTAATATACACGAAGAGTTGTCGCGATTTTGGGAACTAGAGACCTACCCACAGAAGAAACCCCTTAGTTCTGAGGAAAAATTGTGCAAACAACACTACCTTGCCAACACTACTCGTACTAGTGATGGTCAATTTTGCGTAGCTTTGCCACTTCGTAAGAACGTTGATTGTTTAGGCGATTCTTATAATTTAGCTAAGAAAAGGTTCTATAATTTGGAGGCTCGTTTCCGACGACAACCGGAATTAAAACATGACTACTCTCAATTCTTAAGTGAATATGAAGCATTAGGTCACCTATCTGAATCTACAGAACCTAGACCTCTAAATGCATTTTTCTTGCCTCACCACCCCGTGATAAAGGAACAAAGCGAGTCGACTAAATTACGCGTTGTTTTCGATGCGTCAGCTCGCACTACTTCAGGCCTTTCAATCAATGACTTGCAAATGGTAGGACCAGTGGTGCAAGAATCTTTATTTAATATATTAGTCCGTTTTAGACAGCATAAGTATGTCTTGACAGGTGATATCGAAAAAATGTTCCGGTCTGTGCTTCTTAATGAAGCAGATCGCAACCTCCAACTAATTTTATGGCGTGATAGTGAAGACAAACCAATTAGGACACTACGATTAAATACTGTTACTTACGGATTTGCTAGTGCCAGCTATCTCACTACTCGTTCTCTTTGGCAGATAGGTGAAGAATGTGCTGATCAAAAGATAAAAAATATTATACAACATGATCTATATTGCGACGACCTACTTACCGGGGCAAGCACTGAACAGGAAATACGTCAAATTCGCTTAGCTGTTTCTTCTGAATTAGCTAAGGGAGGTTTTCATTTACGTAAATACCGTTCAAACTTACCTGAGATACTCACCGACTCTGTTGACCTGGAAGGTGGCAACCTTATGATCAGCAAAGCTACTAGTACACTAGGGGTAGGTTGGACGCCGTCCACAGACAAATTTCATTTTCAGCACGACATTTCGCCATCTGACAACGTTACAAAGAGAACTATACTATCGTCAACGTTCAAAATCTTCGATCCTCTTGGTCTTCTCTCAATCTTTACGATAAAGCCTAAAATTTTATTACAAGAAATATGGTCACTCAAAGTTGATTGGGACGAACCAGTTCCTTCTGAGATTAAAGATTCTTGGTTACGATTCTCAACTAAATCTCCATGTCTGTCCTCATTGAAAATTCCACGACAAATTTTAATTGATGATCCTGTATCTATACAAATACATTGTTTTTCTGACGCCTCGCAACGTGCCTACGGCAGCTGTATATATTTGAGATCTATCTCTCCTAGCGGCGCAGTTCAAGTAACCCTGGTATGCGCCAAGTCACGGGTTGCACCTTTAAAGCCTACCACAATACCAAGGCTCGAACTTTGCGCTGCCCTACTGGGAGCTCAATTATGTTCTACGGTTATAACTGCTTTACACTGCCCTATAGAGCGTCAGGTTTATTGGACAGATTCTAAAGTCGTGTTAGGTTGGCTAAACTCTAATAAAACTAAAACTTTCGTGTCGCATAGAGTTGCAGCTATCCATGAACTTACAAATCCTGCAGACTGGCGCTACGTGCCTACATCCATCAACCCTGCAGATTTAGTCTCGCGTGGTGTTGATCCTGATCACGCAGATCTCTCTATGTGGTGGTCTGGACCATCATTTCTTTTAGAATCCGAAGCTCAATGGCCACCAGCTTATGAGGTTAATTCTATAGAGTTACCAGAACTAAAAACTCACCATGTTTTAGGGGGGGAAGAGGCACCTTCCATGCCCAGTATGTCAGAAACGTTAGCAAAGTTTTCAAATTTGACTAGGCTTAAAAGAGTTCTAGCTAGAGTTTTAAGATTCATAAATAATTGTAAAACACATATAATAACAAATAGGACACAGGGTCCACTTCAAGTTTCTGAGCTAGGAAATGCTCTCAATATTTCAGTTAAATTAGCTCAACAAGATTATTTTTCTAAAGAGTTAACGCTACTGCAAAAAGGTAAATCTTTAAATTCTAAAGCTGCTCTGTTGTCCCTCAATCCATTTTTAGACAAAAGTGGTGTTCTAAGGGTAGGGGGACGAATAGACTCGTCTAATTACCAATATGATAAACGTCACCCCATTTTGTTACACTCCAGTCACTATTTGACTAAACTTATATTCAAACAGGAGCATTTACGTTTGATGCATGCAGGTCCCCAGCATCTCTTGGCTTCTATTAGGGAACGCTATTGGCCTGTAGGGGGTAGGAATTTAGCTAGACGTGTAGCGCGCGAGTGTGTAACCTGCCGTCGATTTAACGCTCGTACTATGGAAAACATTATGGGAAATTTACCTACAGACAGAGTACAGCCGGATTTTCCATTCTCTACATTAGGCACTGATTTCGGCGGGCCATTTCTAATAACGGACCGCAAGGGCCGAGGGTGTAAAATAACCAAATGCTACTTGTGTATTTTTATTTGTTTTCGTTATAAATGTGTCCACTTGGAATTAGTTAGTGATTTGTCAATGAATGCATTTGTATTAACTTTAAAAAGGTTCATAGCTCGCAGAGGCAAGCCTAGAACTATATACTGCGACAATGGTAGAAATTTTGTAGCGGCTAGTAAAGAAATTAATTCATTCCTACAAAATAATAGCGACTCTATCATTGATCACGCATCTAATGAAGGCATTGAATTTCGCTTCTCACCTGTATATGCTCCTCACTTTGGCGGAATCTTCGAGGCTGGCATAAAATCTGCCAAGTTTTATCTACGTAGAGTCCTTAAAAACGTTCACTTGACGTTCGAGGAGCTGACTTCGTTGTTTGCTCAGATTGAGGCGATACTTAACAATTACCAGTTACTACTTCCGCCGAAACATATTGCTATACATATAATATAATTATTTTCCGCATACAATAATTATTGTTAATATAATGCGAAATGCTGCCAGATTTTTGGATGGTACGGAAGTAGAGCTGGGTATGATATCTTCATCACAGACTATGTGGTACATCTATTGAAATAAAAGACATTTTTACGGATTCAACTGTTAGGATTTATTATTATATTTTAATGAATCCCAATTTATCGAACATTTTTATCTGGGCTTTTATAATGTTATAACGGCCGTTACCCAGTGTACATTTCATACAGTTCCTTTTGAAGTAAGTATTTTTAGTTATTTTATTATTAGGGAATTTTGTATACTAAAGTGGCAGTACTAACTTATTAGAAAAATACATGTTTATAAACCTATATTCTATCCAAGTAATGCTTTGCAATAGAGCAACAACAACAATTTGCGTGAATATCATAATTAAGTGGGCTGAGTTGAGTAATTAGGGATATTTGCTAATTGTCAAGAGGCTTCTGCGCCCGCGCCGCCTGCCACCTTCGTCAGTATTGGTCAACTCTAATGACTCTTTGTTACGCACATGTAATTATAGTTAACTGTTTCATGTTGTAATTGTTTGTTTTATTAATGCTTGAGCAGTTTGGAAACAGCTTATACGCATAAACATGTTGTTTAAACGTAGAATATGGATATTGACGTTTAGCCAGACCGTTGCAATCCTTACACTTATTTATTAGACAATGATAAATTTTGTATTATGCTACGAGCGAATGATGCCAACAGCATCAATTTAATTTTAATCAATTTCTCGTGTAACATACAAGGAATACATAATCATCATCATCATCATATCAGCCGAACGACGCCCACTGCTGGGCATAGGCCAAGGAACTCCACAACGATCGGTCCTGTGCTGTCCGCATCCGCCGCCTCCCCGCGACCTTGACCAGATCGTCGGTCCACCTTGTAGGGGGCCTGCCCACGGAACGTCGTCCGGTACGCGGTCGTCATTCGAGAACCTTTCCGCCCCAACGGCCATCGGTTTTCCGCGCTATGTGTCCCGCCCACTGCCACTTCAACGATGCAATCCTTCGAGCGATGTCGATTGTTTTAGTTTTCCTGCGGATATCATCATTTTTGATTCGATCGAGCAGGGAAATACTAAGCATCGCTCTCTCCGTTGCTCGCTGGGTGATCCTGAGCCTTCTTATGAGACCCATAGTAAACGACCACGTCTCACTTCCATATGTCATTACTGGCAACACACACTGGTCAAAGACTTTCGTCTTGAGACACTGAGGTATTTCGGACACGAATATATGCCGGAGCTTCCCGAACGCTGCCCATCCGAGCTGGATTCGACGAGAGATCTCTTTCTCGAAGTATATACATAATATGTAAAAGTAAATGGGGAAATAAATAATGATATTGAGTATGCCTCGAGTACCTATTTCCTCAAATTTATAAATAATAATATATTATTATCCAGAAAAAATATTTTTTTGTATATGTTTATAACTGTGATATTATATAAATATTAGACATATTTACATATTATCTTAACAGATAATTACGAGTATTATTGATCCTGTCAGGCACAACAATATTATAGTGATTGAAAAATATAGTTACTTTGCACTTCATTACCTATAAGTATCTAATAAAGTGGTTGGAAACTGTAGAGATTGTCAAAGATATCCTGAAGAAGGCCTTGACTATGGTTGAAAAAAAGCTAAAGAATGTAAAGAAGATAAGTATCCAAGGTGTTAAGTTATTGTGTTTTTTTACGAACATTTCGATTTAATCTGGGTTCTGTGTTTAGAACTTTTTGGAATAATCAGCATTTCTAGATAGACGCGCATCGCCCGCGGTCCAGCGCCCGCGCAGATAAATCATGAGAGCGAGGCCGAACGAGCGCGAGGCGAATAAATAAGCCGCGGACAGCGCGCGGTAATTACACGTGGTTAGCACAGAGCAGCGCAAGAGTCTAGTGAGGGACCGTAGGGCTGATGGAAGAAAGAACTCTGTTAAAATGAATTTTTGATTTTATGAATTCATGCGAGCACTTAAGACTGAAAAAAATACGGATTTAATACGTGTTTTGCATTATTTTTGGTTTATCCCGACGTTTCAAACTCTTTACAGCGTTGGTAATCACGGGTAGACTACCCTATTCGTGACTACGAAAGCTGTAAGATATATTGTACTATGTATACTGTGGCCCAATTAAATGACAAGCACTTTTGACCATTGGAGAAATGATAAACTTAAATATTTAAAAAATTGTAGCATTTTGTCTGAATTTAGCACATGTTTTACTCCAAGTATAACTACGGTTCAGACATATTTTTACGGGACTTAAAGGATTAACATGTACCAAAGAAAATAGCAACCATTCGAAAGATATTGGAGCTTATTCTTTCTATTCATCAGACTACAACATTCAATAAACTTAAGATTGCCCATTTTTAACAGCCCTACGATCTTGGTGCGCCCACGCATCTCGCCGACGCTATCTGCGCGTGTTGAAACCATAATGCTATGGTATCATTAATGGCGTTTGGGATCATTTATTGCTTTAAACTGCCACTTAGTGGGCAAAGGCTTTGTTCTGCCATGCTTGCTAGGTTGGATGCCAAAATACGTTGGGAGTAACTATATTCCAACCCGTCGTTTTAATAAACGTTTATTTGTCTATAGCTACGCCGAGATCAGGTTTATATGGAACGAAAACATCAAACGGGATTCATTTAAATCAAATGGTATCCAGGTTATTATTGATAACATGTAGGTATTCGGCTGCAAAAACCGTCTTGAGAGACTTCAATTAAGGTCTATAGTTTATTTGCTTTAAAAAGTCAATATATTTATATATTTATTACATATAGGTCTAAGAGGTAAAGCAAAAACTTATTGCGCCGCTTAAGAAAGGTTCAGTTCCTTTAAACTATATAAATGCATTTATGGTTTGTAAGATACAAATATTTATTAATCTGTGAGACAGATTATTATACACTGATAAAAGGCTTCGAGGTAAATGAGCTTGAGGAAACCTGCATATTCCAGAATATATTATATGTCTAGGACCAAACAATAAGGCTTGGTTTTTCTATCCATAGGCTATGTAGGTAAAGAGGTCAAATGGCAATTGCTAATGGCATTGCTAGATAGAGACTCACCAGTGAGGCTGATCGTTGTTGCTTGAGGTCGTGCTGTGCGCGCGCACGGTCCTCCCCTGCATCCGAAAGCTGACCGGACTTGCGTCCGCTGGAAATAAACAAAATATTATAAATATTACTTTGGAAAATTAAAATATAACTATTCATTGCTGTTGTGTGTCATCTGAATGATATCTCAATCTCAAAAATAAATAATTTTATTATAAATCCAACACAGTTAAAATGACAATATGAATTACACAATAATTTGTCAACATTCGAATGTTACGGATTTTTATTCACGTTTATTTTGGTTTACCTCAACGTTTTGAACACTTTGCAGAGTTAGGTATAGGCAAACTAAAGTGTTATTCGTCTTAAAGGAGGTAATTTTGAAAAAAGTTTTGAATACCGCCTCCAATTTTTATCGTCAGTTACGTTCCTATCCACTCAATTACAATTATGGTAATTAATCAAGTATTATAATAATGTTTATTTTTTAATTTCTATTTCTTCACTAATCATCCTCGTTCTTGAGAAGCAGTGAGCTGCACGAGGAGCTAAATTTTAAAACGGTCACCGAGGAAATTAAGCGGTACTCGACTAGCAAAGCAAAGACTAGCAATCCACCCAAACGCCCTAGCTGAAAAGCTACTAACAATCAACCATCCACGAAGACTCAAGCGCAATCATAGAGTCAAACTGGACTTGTGAAGGGAGGAAAGGTCAATGGATCGCTCCTCCTTACAGAATCAAAGCCGCTCAGCACACACCTGCTTATAGTTCGAGAACTGATCGCAGATAAGATCACAAAAAAAGAACTAATTATCCTACATACATAGTGGTTTTCTTCAGTTAACACTTGAGGTTTATTGAACTTCAGATTTCGTTATACGCATGTTTTTAATATTGGCTATGGCCTATGTGTTCTTTTGCCCGAGTCCCTATACTGTGTTCGGTTTGATCTATGTAAGAGAGCCCACACTTACAGTCGAGTTTGTATACGCCTGGCAGAAAGGGAATGTTATACTTGACTGGTCGAGATTACTTGCAAAGTAGCAATTATGTCAAAATTCTACTTTTAGGGAGGCTTATCCAGCAGTGGACTCATGTAGGCTTAATTAAATGATGATGATGATGTGAAGTTTATATCGAAACTTTTGACATCGTAATCAATTAGGGAGTGAGTAAATCGTAATGTCTCTATGAGGAATAATCGTGATTCATGTATTTGTATGAGTTTCAAATACACATTTATTTAGTAGTTATTGTTCTCTCAATTACTCATTTTTGTAACCTTGTGTGTCTGATTAACTGCACCAAGGGTTAGAACAAAGGCATTCAACGTAAATACGAGTATTACTATACTTAAACATAATAAACACGTTTAAAGAACAATACCGAAGGATATTTGCGTGTAACTAACCTTTGGCACAGAGTTTTGATAAAATCAGAGTAATCAGCAGGTGGTTAATTACGTTGTTTTAATTGGTAAGAAATATCAGTATTGTATTCATGATTGTTTAAATTATCTAAATTGGAGATTTTTATGACTGAAACTTCTTGAATCTATCATTAGTACTTTGAGTAGGTATTTTAAACTTAAAAGGCATCTTTTCACAAGACGATAAGACAATAAAACGGTAAGCAATGTCCGAAAATTCACAGAAAATATTCGATAGCCACAAAATATTCGTCACTGATAACCACTGTTTTTACTGTTCCACACTCGAAAAAGACTTTGAAAAAGACTTTCATAAAGGTATACTTAGGTTGTCTGCAATAAAACCGCGGTCAATAGAAGTGAAATTAATAGCTTTTTTGGTTAATTAGTAAGATAGTAAGTAAGCAAAAAATGAATTTGTATTAGAAAATATTCTAATACAAATACGTTTTTTGTTTGACGTACAGTGGCTGTTAAGATGTTTATCTTTTTTATATATATACCGTACATAAATTTATCTATCATGTCTAAAAGAGATTACAATTTATTAAAGTTTAGTGTACGATAAAACAGATAATCTTTTATCAAATCAGAGCTGGAAATGCCAGAGACACAGATAATATAATACTAGTACCAGAGATAAGTTCTAATGTTAGAATAAGTAAATACTAATAATTTAATCGATATTAATCTGTTTCTATTACATAGTCATGGAAAATACCACAAAAGGGAAATGAATGGCACACATTCTTAAGTATGTCATGCGAGCAATCCCACGCAACACGGATTTATTCCATAATGGTAATAGTTTGCATTCCAATTTCCAGTCTAAGTTACTTAGTTTCTATTGATTTTGTTGGCGAACTCAGGATGTAAAAGTATGAAGCGTGTTCAGTTGAAATAAATAATACCGCGTAACTCTACAGCTCTAACCTTATATATTTTGTTTACTTTATTTACTTTGTGGCTTATTTGTTTTGAATTAAGTTTTATGTAGGTAATCATCGATTCTCTTTCTGTATATATGGGAAATGAGATCCAAGCGGCCACAACCTTTGACCTCGTAGACTTCCTTTAGAGGTATGGAATCCTAAAAACACAGATCGAATATCTACTTAGCCAGTAGCCTACTCCCACACATCTTGCGCGGTTCACTTCGATATGGTAATTGCTTGCATTCCTCTCAGGCCCGCATCGCGTGACACAGAGAAATTTCGAGTCTAATCTCTTCGCCAAAACAATTATAGATAGATCCTTTTGGTCGACGTTAATTATAGTAGAATAACACAGAACACGCAATGACAACGATACTGTTAAATGTCGGAATGTTATACTCGTACTTAGCTGGAACTAGATGTAATAAAAGTCTTTGTGTTTTTGATCGTCGAACCGAAACGGTCGATAGTGAATTGTTTTTTCAATTGTACACATTAACTGTGTCGTGCTGGCGTATAAAAATAGCACCACCCCTTCTCTTCCTATGGGTGTCGTAAGAAGCAATTACAGGAGTATTGCTACAAAAAGACGGTCAGCAGAGTCTTCTCTGCTATGCCAAACTGCGATCGCCAACCCGCGTGTCAAGCGTGGGTGGCGTCAGCAATATCCTCTTAATGAAGAGGACTTGTCCAGCAATGAACTTTCATGATTGGTGATACGAGTACGTTGCCTGAATCAATTTTTAAATTGCATGTACTCTTTCATATAGCATTGCAATAAAAAAATGCTTAAAATATGTAGTTTCTTACTTAGGGGTCAAAACAATGTACTTAGACGATAGACAATGTGATGTTGTTGGCATTTATTATGTTACTAGTTATTGCCCGCGGCTCCGCTCGCGTTAAATTCGGGGTACCTAACAATAAAACTTCACCCCCTCTTTTAAGGGGTTGGGGTGAATTTTTTTGTCAGTCACAAATAGTCCGCATACCAATTTTGAGCTTTCTTGAAAATTGCGGAATACTCCATACAAATTTCCAACCCCCATTTTAGAGAAGTAGGGGTCAGAAAGAGACAAAAAGTAGCCTGTGTCACGCTTCATCCCTTCAACTATTTCCATTAATAAAATCACGTCAATTCGTCGCTTTGTTTTGCCGTGAAAGACGGACAAACAAACAGACACACACACTTTTTCATTTATATTGGTATTGGATAGCTGTCAAGCTTTTTTAGCTTTGCACGGGTTTACCAACGAACAAAGTGATCTGTTTATGAACATGTTAAAACTTTCCACACTTTATAAGTTTGTGAATGTTTCACAACAGTCTTTTTTGTCAAACTTTTCTATACAAACCTTGACTTCTTCAAATAGTTGCAGCTTCTTGAAGATGCGCCCTAGCCCTACATACATTTCAGTAATTAATTTATTAATGTAAATTAGGACGCCCCATTTGTCTAGTGGTTTAAATTCTGGTCTTAAGTTCTATTCCCGGTAGGGCAACAAATTTTTGAACATTGCTTATGTTTGTGAACACCAATCCTCATTTAGCTTTACTAAGCCAGTGCCCATCATTGAGTACAAGCAGTGGAATGATGATAGGCCGTTCCTTTTTTTAGTTAATGTATATTTATTATTTTAACTTTTTAATTTATTACCTGGCCAGCTTGCGGTGCGCGCGGCGGCCGCCGCTGATGATGGAGAGGGTGCTCATCACCGCCGACATGGCGCTTGCGCTCCAACATGGGACCTGCGCAAAAAAAACTTATTTGAATATCTTATGTTACTAGTCTTGCTTCTTATTAATATTATTATGCATGGAGGCAAGTTAATGGAGAGAGCAATGCTTGGTAACTGTAAAGTTAAAGCAGCTTTAAAATATACTGCAAAAAAGTAATTGGTACGAGTAAGTAATAGTTTGTACTTCCAGGAAACACATAATCAGATCTGGCTAAGGCTAGATGTAACATTGTGTAATTGATCCTTGATTTGTAGATATGAATGCGACTGCGACAAAAACGGATGTAAATGTCATATTTAAGCGACCGCAGACAAATTGCAGCCATAACTGGATCGGGGTAAAAACGGTGTTCCTTTAGGGCTACCAGTTAAAATAAATGTTTGACTGGCAGCCCTGACGGAGGAGCCCGAAAACTTAAAGTATAAAATTGATTTTCAAAAGTGAAAATTTAATTGTACTTTCAGTCACAAATATTGTTTTAAAAAGGTCTTTTTATTTTGAAGTTATCTGCGGGCACAAGATTATGTGGAATAGAACTTAACAGACTTAAAATACAATTCCATAAAATCTTGGCTGCCCCAGGTTTTTTTTATAAAATTTATTGAATTTTCAATTAATACCAGCAGTTTATTTGCTTAAAATAGTTTCAAGATACTAAGCAGATTATTTTAGTGCCGACCCTGTATCTCGGCAAGCGCCTTGAAAGGAGCCCGTCGAGCGAGCTGTAGGAAGTTGGAAAATGCCGGCGTCGGGTGTCCGCAATGGGTTAACTGATATTCAATATCGGAATTGAAACTTTAGTCTTGGGTCTTGACCATTTGAAAGTGCCTGTGAAGGTCTGTTTTTTTTATTGTCTTATATTTTATAGGAACATATATTGTTATTGTAAGATCAGTCCCATCATAACTTGGTCATTGATTACATTTTTGGTCATATGGAAAATGTGGCTCAGTCACAGCCGCCTTAACTTAACTTTACGCTGCATGAGATAGTACTTAATGATACTATATAAAACTGATAGCTTACGAGGCAGAAGAATAAACAGAGTTCACATTAAATTACGAGACTGACAAAAATTATCGTCGGTTTAATGCCTTTGAGAATGATATTGATGTTACCATTACTCATGTGATTATCGTTACTTATCGGCCAGCATTTTATACATATTTTTATTTCCACATAAACTATTTACGGTGCCTGGATCATTTGACTTTTATGATATCAGTTGAAATGCGTTTATATTATTTTATTATAAAGCTCCGTTAGTAACTTATCTTTGGCGCTTTGAATGAGAGAAGGTAAATATTATTACTACACATTGAACTGTATTAACTGTATTTATAAAGGCGTATAATCTTTTAATATGTTAGTGAAGTATCTACCAGTAAAAAATAAGTAGATGGTGCATGCGCGCTATATTTTTCACGTTGGTATTGTAGATGCTCTGCTTAAAAAACCGCTTTAAGTTCAGAAAACTCTGCCTCTTGCCTTATATTGGGTAGATATTCAAGTAGTTATTAGGTTGTGATTCGTTTCTTATTCATACAAATAGCTGTAGCTCGTGACAAAGTTTGCTCTAAAATCAGTAATAAAATAACATATCAAAATATGTTTATCTATCTAAACAGAGACACGATCGATATAAATACATTGTGCCCGACTAAAAACTCACTTAAGTTCACAGTTGTCTTGGTTAAACAGAATTAACTGACCATAACCTTATTAAATACAACATCATTTAAAAACTGTCCTTCTGGGATTGGAACTTTAATAACAAAATAATTCAGCGTGTAATGGACACCTCAGCATGTGATATGTGATGATATTTACAACATCTAAATGACTTGAGAATCTCGAGATGTTCCTGTTAAAGGCTTTCTTTTCAATTAGTTTAGAAGTGAGACGATTTCCTGTTAATTAAAAGAAACACTGATTCAACTTTGATCACAATATGTGTTGCTTGTTTAATGAGTTTCTACCATGTACTTATAAGTATTGTTTGTTAGAAGGCGACCTGGTTGGTTTTTGGTATGGTGGTGATCACGTGGTGATATTAAGGCATACGATCTTGGCTAATTTATGCGAACATTATACTATGAAATGCAAAATTTGTTTACGAAGGCAACTCGGGTTTTTAGGGTGTTAAATTTTATTTAGAAGATTACTCCCTACGTTTGAAAAGTAAAATCCTATCAAACGATTTGAATCGGTATGTAAATTAATATTTCCTTTTGATCTTTCTGAATTGGCTCGGGTCTAAAAGGGGGTATGGGTTTAAGTCGTGCTTCGGAAAGCTCGCTACGTCCTTGGTCCCAGCTTCTAACAGATAGACATCGTAGAAATAGGTTACGTAAGAGGCCTGTAATAGGCAGAAAAAAAAATATACCAGACTATCCATAAACAATCATAACAACAAAAGGAGGAGGAGAATCATAAGTTTCTGTTATTTATAGCGGCATGTAAAAGTAAAGTAAAGTAACAGACTATAATCATCCCACTGCAGGGAAAAGGCCTCCATCATTGAATTCAAGTTACCACTGCAATGATGGGAACTGGCATAATCACCACGCTTGCCAAATGCGGGTTGGTGATCACAAACCCGAGCAACGTTCGAAAATTCAAAACTTTTTTTTTTGTTGCCCGACCCGGATTCGAGATCTTGGCCCGGTATTTAAACCACTAGACCAACGGGGCGTTCCACTAGACTAACAGAGCGGGCATGATCATATAAAATTAATAATAGGTAGATAGAAACATTAATACCTACCAAAACCAATGATAATGGCACTTTTTATGGATTATTTAAAATTTGGCTAAAATATTTAAATGAAGAATGTAGGAATGTAAAATGAATGTAAAAAAAATAATGTTTTTGATTCGGTATGTAAATCAAACCATTAAGCGCTCATTAAATGTCAACGCCAATAATCATCAGCTTATAAAACACCTATAAAAATGTTAAATTTATTCGATTGATTTTAATGACTACGGCCAGTCGACAGTTTTGGCATAATTAATAAGTATACCTACTAATATTACCCTGAGTTAACGAAAGCTTATTACGTGACTAATTTTTGTAACCGAATGTGTAAATTTGCGTAATTAATATAAAACATGTATGTAAATAAGTCAAGAGATATTTTGTGTCCGAATTCGATTAACTAAGAAAAAATACTGCCTGCTCTTTAAAGTAATTTAAAGAGAAACATTGGCTACATTATTTACTATATTTCCACACCATTTTTAATCACTTTTATAGTTTTCAGTGCTTGTTAATTCATGAAAACTACTATTTATATTAGTTTTGGTAATTTCTAAACTATTCTTGTTTGAGCAAATCTTAAGCTACGTCTAGCAGTGGACCTCGTTTGGCAAATATGATACGAGTAATAATGACAATAAGGTTAAGGTCAATTGATACAAGTTCGTACTGAATTTTTGTGTCAATTTCATCCTTTTGTGCCCAATAAATGCTTCTTGAGAGGAAACACTACGGGCGAGAGAATTGAAAAAAAGGTACGAGTATTTATAAAGTCTATTGCTGTCGCGCAGTGCCAAACGCCTTCACCGCAGTGTGATAGAGACAACTGCTTCTTGGACCGAAAATACTTACTAAAAGCACACCAAATCAACGTTTCGTAGTCCCCCGATTACTTTTCCAAAACTAGACCGATTGAAATACTTTTTTCATTAAAAAATAAAAAAAGGCTTTGGCCGTGTTCGTATATTTCCCTTTTTTCTAAAATTTTGCCAAATTTGTTTTCTGGATGTTTGAACACAGCGGAAAATCTGGCGATTTTTTTCGATATTTGAGGGCTCATATCTTTTTTATTAATTAATTTATGAAAAAACAGAAAACATAGAAACATGCTAATAGTGGCCATAGATTTTTGTAATAAAAATTATTGCTCTACTGGCTTTATCCAGGGATGAAACAGGGGACTACGTTTGTATAGAAAAACGGCCCTTGTGTTTCCTCTTAACACTCTTTCTTGCTGAGAAAATCATACCCAAACAATTTTAACTAGTTACGGAGTCTGCATCCCTGCATCAGGTTTGTAATCGTTTGCGAATTGAAGAATGAAGCGAGCGGCGTGTGTTGTTTATTGCTTTAAACGCCCAAGTGGGCATAAACATATGCCAGCGTATTCAGTCCGAGTGGCTCGGCATGATATCTTCTGGCATTCCTGCGTAATCGCATGCGAGGCTGCAGCTCGAAGCTGGCCGCAATCAGCCGCACGCGTCATTATTGATTCAGTTATGTTTCTCCGTTTATCATTGGAAACCAGGAAACGTACTGGTTGATATGACAAGAGAAACAGACACAAGATATGATTAAATATTCGAATCGCTTCTAATGTGTTGACGGCAAAGCTTGTGCAACGGTTTTAATGCTTTAGAGCTTGGTAAATGTTTCTGTTTCGTGTAATCGCTTCCTTTGGGCAATTCAATATTTTGTCTTATGCTGGTAGTACTATGATTCGGTAATTCTAGATACACTTAAAATTGACATATATCAGGATAAATATTGTAGAACCTTATTTGGTTAACAGAGCGATTTAAATCTGACAAAATGTGAGCAGATTTAAGCCACTATACTCAAAGTTTTGTTGCCGACTTGGTAGTATAATACTTTTAATGCTTGCGTAAGATAATACGCGTCGCAAGCGCAGTCTTCGGTACTCGTTACTTTCAATAATAGTGCTCATCTACGCGGTGTGTAATCCAAGGGACAATTTAATTGAACGCTTCGGTTAATCAGCCGTGCGCGCGCCGCGACTGCTACTCCCTCTCATGGCGACCTGTGTTTACAGGCGCAATTGAAAATAAGCACAGAAGGCTTGTGTCCAGGCGTCCATCACAAACATAGATAACGTTTCGTTATGATAGTTTATGGGGTCTATAACAGCAGAGCTTATACTGAATCTGTTCATGTTTTTTATTCATTTCATAATATTTTATTTGCGTAAAAACATGGTTTAAAGATGTTACATTGCCAAAGTGTGTACATGTCTTGACAGGATTATCAGCTTGCAAACATTAAGTTTGGTCATATACATCATTTCTAAAATAATAAATAAAGGTTAAGGTAAAATAAAAATAAAATCATAATATCGAGTAATAATATCATCATAATGTCGAGTCCATCGATTTAGACTAATATACGAGTACTATATCAAATCAAGTCAATAAAATTAGCGGTCAGATTTTATAAAAAAAGTTCATGCTAATTAATGTGCAATCCATTGTAGTTGGTGCCGGCACGTTATTTGAATAGCACCATCCCTCTTATTCCTATGGGTGTCGTAAGAGGCGACTAACGAGAGAGAGAAAGAAATGATTGAAAAAGACGGGAAACAGCATCTTCCATGATTGGCCAAACTGCAATCGTCAATTTGCCTGTAAAAGTAACAACCCATTTACGCTCACTGTTTAACACGCGTCTCTCTCCTTTTTAAGGAGAGAGGTTAAGGCCTTAGTACCACCACGCTGGCCTAGTGCGGGTTGGTCTACTTGCCTCTATAACGTGGCTATTATACACAAATCCTCTTCTTGGAGAGGCCTGTGTGTAGCAGCGAACTGATACAGCCTGGTGATGATGAATCCTTATGGCAGTGATCGGATTTTAACCCGCAGCTGCTGACTTCGGTTTCCACTACACCGAACCGTCAGCGGTGCCGTGCAATGAATTAGTTTTGGAAATGGTGTACTCGCATGTAGCGGACTGCAGGCAACCTCCTTAATTTGGTCTACTAATTAATCACATTTGGTTAGAAGCTCCAGCTTCTACTGTCTGGACGACCTAAATATGACAAATTTCATCTATTCAGACTAATTCAGAATAATTCAGACTAGGTCGTCTAGTCGGTGTGAGCTTACTATTCCTGTGTATAGTGCTTGGACGGTGGACTATGTTTACAAGTGTCTAGGTTTTATTCTAACGGAGTAAGGACATGCAATTACAGATAATAGTTTCAGATGGAAATTATTGGCACGCGACATTAACATCCTTCGCTGAAGAGCTAAAATTAAACGGTGACCTAATTGAAATTATACGCGGTGTGTAATCAGCCACTGAAAATCAGCGTCGCAGTATGCCTTAGGCTGTTGCGACTAATGCTGAGTGGGGGCCTTTTTGGCACATTCATTGTAATTATTTTAAGCTATTGCATAGCTTCTATCGCGGGCCTTGAGCGTGGAGAACGAATCCAGAAATTCCGTAACGAAAATAATCCTAACACCCACACCCACACACTCGGGGCGAGGCACGATCGAAGAATTATGAATTTCCGAAATTTAAAAGATTTTAGAAGAAAATAGGGATTTTGACAGTATGGTTGCCTATGGTAACCATATCTGCCAAATTAACAGAAAAATTTAATTACAAAAGTCAAAATTAGAAAATACATAAAATTATAAAATTAAGCTATTGCATAGCTTCTATCGCGGGCCTTGAGCGTGGAGACCGAATCTAGATATTCCGTAACGAAAATAACCTAACACCCCCCACTCCGACCGGCACAGTGCGCAGCGGTGTCAATACTTTTTAGTTTTAAGCATAAGTTGATAAAAAATGCTATGCAATAGCTTTACCGCGGCAGTCTCCGAGTGCCACACGTCTTTTTTTTGTAAACTTTTTTTCGAAGTGTCAAATAAACATATATATCAGTATATAAACTTGAAAAATTTTGTCTCAGGCGGGACTCGAACCCGCATCTCCTCGCATGCCGGGCGGGCGCCATACCATTAGGACACCGAGACACTGCGACACGGCGCGAATTTTTCAAGCATATTCTTACGCTGTGAGCCAGCGTTGCTTCATCAAATGTTAGGAGCTTGCACCCCCAACACCCGAAAGAAACATCTTTGCAGATGTTTGACAGTCAGTTAAGGTGAAACAGCCATTTATATACTTTATTTGATATTTTGGCACTTATAATATCAGTATATAAACTTGAAAGATTTTGTCTCAGGCGGGACTCGAACCCGCATCCATACGCCATACCATTAGAAGAAGAAGAAGAAGCAACGCTACAATAATAAGATTTTCACTTGCAAATATGTAGGTACAAAGAGCTTGACGACTTTCCTGCTTAAACTATTGTCTAATGTAAACTATAACATTATAGTTAAGCTGAAGAATTAGTTAGTTAGAGGTCTACTTGGTCGAATTAAAAAATCTGTTTAATAGAAGAGTTTTAAGGTTATCTTTTATGGTTGATTTTCTATACCTTATTTTTTTATAACCACATTTGTTCGCAAATGTCATATTATTGGCAGTCGGACATGAGGGGGGATGACACAGCATTTTGTCCTCAAATTAACGCGCTCGAAACCGCGGTGTTATATACAGTGAAACATAAGTATATAGATACTGGTGTTAATGATTTAGAGAAAAAGTCCTAAGGAAAAGACCGCAAACGCAAGATGCAAGATTGTTTGAAAAGGTCGTTACATCATGCCTACTTCGATTTTTTGCCTAACCTTACAAGATGTACTTAGTCATATAAACTACGGTTTTTACTACCAATAAATTCAGTCTTTAACTTCGATAGTTCTATTTTTCTCTTCGCTCCCAACCTTAAATGGCGACCCTGCTAGGATAATTAATTAGATAAAGAAAAATATACCAGCAATCATCTAAGTAGGACAATAATTTAGGAGCTTTTTAATGTCGTACATAAACAGTACCGCGATGCTAGCACACAGCTAATAATTAGATGAATTTATGTTTTAAAATGCAAATTAACTACAATCATACACTGTAGATACGCAAGAAATGATCCTACTCACATATCCGATACACGCTTACATCCGAATGTGATAAAAAAGGCAATAAACAATAAAATGCGCTCGCGCCGCGCAGGCTGTAAAACTATTAATGTAAACTGGTTTCTTCACAAAACCAGTCCAATCGGTAATTTGAATAGGAAGTGATCGCGATACGAAAGCTTGTTGTTATCGTCCGTGCTGTCGATGACTGTAAATCATTTGTGAACCACTTTAGATAAGCGGAATCAAACGATTAAAAACTTCAAAACAAAGTAGGTAATGAACCTTATTTATTATGAGTTGACGACCATTTGGATCAGCGGTAGTAAAAGCTGCTTCTGAGCCATGGGTCGCGGGTTCGATCCCCGCACAGTACAAATATTTGTGTGCATGATCATGTCTGTTTGTACTGGTCTGGGTGTTTTCTATGTATTATAAGTATGTACTTACAAAAAAAAAGTATATAAGTAAGTTTATCGGTTGTCTAGTACCCCATACGACAGGGTACTTAATAGTACCTTAATTTGGGACTAGATGGCTCTGTGTGGCCCAGTGAGGCATGTCTTAAATATTTATTTATTTATTTAAGTGCGTAAGTTACGAGTACAATTTAACTTTATCTTTGATTACATTCTAACTGATTTTAACTTTCATGGTCACTATCACTAGAGTTATTTGATTCGAGTAATACCATGTACCTTATTTATTATGAGTGTCCGATATTTCGGCACTGTTGCAAGCGCCATGATCACGGGAGAACTCCCGTGACATTGACATTCTTAATGTTGATTATTCAGCAACAAAAGAAAAATAGTGGGTTTAGGTTACGAATTACTAACCTGTGGTGGTGCTAGTACTGTCGCTAGTGCCTTCCGCACTCGCCTCATCTACCCCGTGAAGCTGCGATGGCCAAATGCCAACATCACAGGTCCATTATAATAATTAAAAAAAACTAATTTAAATATTGTATAGATACTCGTAACAAGCAACACTCAAAAGGATAAAAGCAAACATTTGCTCTACTCAAAACATGGTGTCAGAAAGAAACCATTCTATCGTGAATAATTCTTATCTATCGCTAACGATTAATGTTTCCTTCAGGGGAACATCCGAAGGGGCTATAAGACCTTGGTATTTTTGTGCATTTATCGCAAACGGCGAGTCACGCGAAGAAAACGCAAGTCAGTCAAGCACGTCATGTGCGCGAGATTGATGGGTGTGTGTGCGTAATTACCGCGACCTCTGTCGCCGACAGTTGGCGCAGGGTTGACGATGGCTGGATGAATTATCACCTTAAATTAAGACAGTTGGGCTGGTGAACGGCGAAGAGGAGGTGACTGGGAACGTTATAAATTAGCCTCGTAACATTTATTGAAGTATAAATGTATAGATAACCTTAATATAAACTCAAGTACCATTTAATTAATCAAGCACCTCGGTATTTCTAGAAATATAACAAATACCTAACTCAAATTTTAAAAAATGCATTTACTAATCGCTTAATTCGTGATGAAGCTTCAGCATAATAATTAAGGATTGCAAAACTTTGAGACCAGGCTTTCCTTGACAGCCACACAAAAAAATTAATACCTAAGTAACATTTTAAAAATGTGAAGCAACTGGAACATCACGTCGCGAAAACATTATCGCCTTTTTTACAAACGGTCACCCCTAATGGCTGCAATTGGCGCTGTCCAAGGAATCGTGTGTATAATAGTTGGATAACAGTTAATTGGGGACTGTTTTCAGATCACAATGGCCGGTTACGTGACAGTTGTGAGATATCCGCGTTCGAGCTAGCTGCATGGTAGATGATGAATTGATAACCAATTTGCGCTGGATATTTGATGAAATCTCAGAAATGAGAGTATCAACTTTAAACTAAAATTGATAAAACTATAACCTGAAATAAGTCACTATATGAATATTATAAAATTAATAGACTGTCGGTGAATTCTTGTTTAGAATCGACGACAAAATTGACATCTAATTACTTATTCCCAATTTTAATTTTTAATTTATATGATGTACTAATATTATAAATCTGAAGAGTTTGTTTATTTGTTTGAACGCGCTAATCTCAGGAAGTGCTGGTTCGAATTGAAAAATTCTTTTTGTGTTAGATATTCCAATTTGTCGAGGAAGGCTTTAGGCTATATAACATCACGCTGCGACCAATAGGAGCGAAGCATCAGTGAAAAATGTTGCAAAAATAATCGCGATTATAAACGCGAACGAACGTGGGCAACAGCTAGTAAGTTCATAAAATGAATGACCATGTTTCACTTAATTTGTATCAGTCACGCTTATTTGTTTCCAAATCAATGAATGCTGTTATTGGGTATAAAAAAAAGTAAAAAACAGGACTGACAAACATCTCTGGCAATAACTACTGTCGTCTCGTTTCCCTACCAACTGTTACATCAAAGATTTAGGAAGGTGTGCATGATTCTTTCCTAAATGGTTAGGAACTTATGTCGAAACCCGAACTGGCGAACTAATAACAGTCATAGGTTTTCATGGACACAGATATGAATCAGCATAGGTGTCAACATGTTTATACAGAACAAAGCTTAAAATGTTCAAAGTCACAATTGTGTTAGCACATAATCGAACGTCTCCACAGACTTCCGCGTTTTACTCCAGCCCCGCTCGACAAGTGCAAGTGTTGTAAACACAATTGTCTTGGAACAGTACGACATAAACAACATCGGATATTTCTTGTTTAAGAGCCGAGTCGTTATTGTGACACCAAGGAAAGTGGTGTTTTAATTTATTGGCTTTAATACTCTTCCTTTAGCCCACTTATTCACGTTCACAAATATTATGCTTCCAAATATTTTGATATTTATAAAATTATTATAAAAGCTAGATCAGTAGTGAATTCATATAATATTAAATTAGGTGTTTGTACTTTTTATTTTAGCTGTGCAATTAATGTAGGTAATAAATAAATGTAAGAAATATAATAAGTATCCTCTGCTAATATAATAAGCGTGTATTGGGTTCCTCGTCTGGCTGAAGACCTTAAATCAATATTCGTTACTGCTATGAGCTTCTGTCAATACTTAAATTCAAGCAACGAGTTTGAAATACTTATAATACCATGCTGAAATAAAGTTGAAATGCGTCTTCTAGCATGAAATACAGTTTTAAATGTTCCTTGGCTGTAGGAGTTTTCCTGCCCTCTTAAGGAACCAAAGCCTGTATTTATACCTACTGGTCCCTCTGTAGAATGTCTCAGCGTTTAATCAAAGGCAATTTCCTGCATTGTCCCTCGCGGGTGCCTCCGTGGAGCAGGCCCGATGGCATCGCTAGATATGTATCGGTTAACGAATTGCTTTTACGAAATGAAGAGGTAGTGATATTCACTTTGTGCCAAAGGGTTTAGGGTTTAACTGATTCATGATTAAGTTATTGTTAAGTATTGTTGTATTATACGGTAAAGTAACTTGAATTTTCTTTGGAAGTAAGGATTATGTAACTGAAGGTGATTTGAAATCTATACTAATATATAAAGCTGAAGAGTTTGTTTGTTTGTTTGTTTGAACGCGCTAATTTTAGGAAGTACTGGTCCGAATTGAAAAATTCTTTTTGTGTTGGATAGTCCATTTATCGAGGAAGGCTTTAGGCTATAGAATATCACGCTGCGACCAATAGGAGCGAAGCATGAGTGAAAAATGTGGCAAAAATAGTCGCGATCATAATAATAGAAATTGACGCGAACGAAGTCGCGGGCAACAGCTAGTGTACAATAATGTTCTACCGTATGCTATTAAGTAAGGTGAAAGAAAACAATGCTGTCAAAACAATACGTTTAAATAACTTTACTATAAGTAGTATGGGATATCAACACAGCAATCGATTTACAAGAACGAAACTAACAGTTAATTGTAACAGCTGCACTGCTAACATTCACGACACGGTATACATAATGCGTATCTAACATTAAATAATGATTTCCTATACCCAAAGATTGTCTGGAAAATATCGCGTGTGGCGGTTAGACCGCCTTATTGTGACTGTCACATATTATGTAAATGTTCTGTTTGTAATACTTTATAGTCTTGTATTTTGTGCAATAAAGTGCCTATCTTTATTTAATAATCGCCAGAATTACGAACTTACAGAAAGATAGTCGGTTTTATTTTTGCAAGTAGACTCCACAATGCGCTTTCATATGTGCTAACATCTTACCCTGCCTCGAAACAGAGGACAGTTGTGTATATGTGCATTGTCTACGCATGGGCAATGTAACTGTAACCACTGAACAAGAAAGTTCGGTTCGCGAGCGAACTTCAAACTTTTTTCATGTCGCGGTCACATTTATTGTCCTTTATCCTAATTATTCTCAAACCTAATAAAATACAGTCCGGTTTTATGATATCTCATCTACTACCGACAGCACAAACTCTTCTAAAATGTATTTTTAATGTGACATCTATGTTGGAACCTGATTTAAAAATGACTTTAAAATCTATAATCAAACGGTGTACTCATTGTTAATTGGCAATTATCTGAAGAAGCATTTCCTTTGGTCTACGCCCACGTCTCCTAGCTGTTACGTATAGATGCGAAGTATCGTTCGTTTATATGCAAATGCGAATGGATTGACTTTTAGACCAGGTTAATTGATTAAAATGATAAGATCAAAATCATCATTTCTATTCTATTCCTGTGAATGCATAAACACCTTCTTGATTAACTAAGTAAATATTGTCGTTTCTACCTTGTAGTTTCTACAGTTTTTCAGGATAGTAATGAGATAGTAAGAAAAAGATAAGTCAATAGCTTGAAATATATTTCTCTTAACATCACAACGTTTAAGAGAAAGACATTTCAAGCTTCTTGAATTAACGCCAAGATACATTGAAATGTACGTACCTAAACGTAACTTCGATCGAACGATGTAACGTGCGATACTTCGGGATAAAACAAAATAAAGTGTAAAATGCTAATCATCTCGAGCTAAATCCATCAAAACATTTAACCTATCGAAAAGACTTTACATTTTTAGATCTATCTAATGCATTGTATACTCGTAGTTAAAGTACTTAGTACAGATACCCAATACTGCAAATGTCCATGAAATGACATCGCTCGCTGTCGATTTCAGGTGCCCATCAATGAAGACTTCGTGACTACCATCTATTATGCTCTGCCAAGTTTAGCCACATCATTTATACGTATATCTCTCAACATATCGACAAATATTGAAAACATATTCATATTCAAATTAACTTAATCACTTCATAACACGATAGCAGACGATTTAAATGCACAGAAGTAGTAAATAAAAATAAAGAATAAAAGAAGGTGGTAAATAATTGCCTCAATTAAATTACAATTATAAATAAAACATCATTAAATTAAATTAATAACATTACAGAAAATTTTAACAAAAAAAAGAATTCAGGAGGCAACAATATTATTGCCACAATTGTTCCGTTACTGATCCTATGGTCTCGTGGAGAACCCATAAATTGAGAGAAACCGCATTTTCCGTTAAGATTATAAGCCTGGGACCAACTCTAGACAGCGGGGCTATAGTTACGTCATACTACTAGTGACGTAAGTTTTCAATTGTATTTTATTATCTTGATACAAGCTACAAATCATTAGGATTGCCAGATGTGCCAAGAAAAAAGGTGAATTTGTGAAAATCTTCATCATAGTCAGTCATAATTATAAGAATCTCGGCGTTTCTTAGTAAATATTCTTTTGGTTTTCTACTTGTTGTATCACAACATCTCACATACATCAAAATTAATATTATTAATGATTCGGTAACCTAAAAACGAAGTTACTTTTATAAATATAACGATAGTTCGATCTCAAAATATCACAGAATATAATCTATAAAACAATACGACTAAAAAGTTACGAAATCCAACCGAAACCTTAAAGTTAAATGTGGTATTAACGGAATTTTAACTGAGGCAAGGGATCGCTTGAAAACCGGTCTGATGTGGCTTTTTACTCTTTTCACATCATAACAAACCGCGCCTGCGCCCGCGCACCGAAGATATTCGCCTGTTCAATTAAATTAGTTGCTTAAAACTTCAGATTAAGAAGATCGAAGGTTTTATTTCACATTATTTTATTCACAATGATATTGTTTTTAAATGTGGGAACCATACATTGTTTTGATACTGACACAAAGTAACTATTAATAAAGCACTCTTCTATATGAGTCCACTAAAGGACACAGGCCTCTCCAAAGAGAGGATTTTGGCCTATTCGCCAAGATTGGAGGTAGGTTGGTGATCACAGTTTCGGCCAATAGTGGACAGGAGACGCCGCTGCCCGTCTACTTTGGTGCTTCTTTAGTAGCCTCTTATGACACCCATAGAAAAATAAGGGGGGATGTGCTGCCACCACGTGACGAGTAAAAATAAATAACAAAATCAGTTTAGTACAGTTATTTTCCGTGCTAACCCATATAAAGATCGGACCACAGACCTAAGATCTGGCTGCACCTAAGCATGGACTATTGTTTATCAATAAAACTAAATTTACCAAATTGTTCGAAATGTAGTGCTTTAGGTACCTATTTAACACACCTAAAAGTAGTACTCGTAGCATATGTAAAAGCCACTAATAAATAATTGAATTGTAACAAAGCAAAGATTTTAACTATACTTATTTATGCCAAAGTCGAACAATTTACTTAATTAGTGATGTTATGTTTTATTCATGACCCCGGCCATTTAAGCTACCGGAGAGAAATAATTGAGGAAAATTGATATAGCGGTAGATTTTAAATCGCCGGCTGAGGCAGAAAGTTTAAGAGTAAGTTTATAAGATATCGTAAATTAGAAAATAGTCTAAGCCTCGCATACTACCTACCTTGCCTATATGAGGCTACCAATGAAAATACTTTGATGTATGGCTATCTGCAGCAAATTAATTCTGCATTTATGAACGCTAAATGACCATAAACTTACTTGATCCATTTTTTTGCAACGAACGAATTGTCGGGAAGGTAAGAGACAAACTTCTTAGCGTTCCATGGATTCACCGTGCGGGTGCCGGGTCCATCGTGTGGCAGAAAGAGAAACTCCGAGTAGCTCCCGGGAATTGTGACACGGGTGTAGGTTTAAGGGGCCCCTTTCCGGCGTACATCAACACTCACCTTCACTACTCGTGTTTCTCTCCCTGCCCAGCCAAATCTGGTACGAACCTGCTAATGCAGCTACTACCGTACTATACCCTAACGTAAAGTGTTAAGTATGTTCTTAATTCTGCATAGTAATAAAAAAATTTACTGAAAGTCACCACGAGTTGTTTTCACCGAACGTCACGGTTCAGCTGCGCCTGCGCCGGTTCCTGTTACAATTCCCAACACTCCACATTAGTATACGTTTCCGTTAGGAAGGACAGTCGCATTTCTTGCATTGCAACAACCGAACATTTGTGGAAAGGAATCTTCGTTTGTATGATTCCGCGTCGCTTTATTAAATTTGCGCATTTATTATCGTGACAATTAGTATAACTATCGTTTCTTTATGCGTTGACAATGGTTTTTTCGCCATATAAATAATAATTAGTAAATAAGTGACAAAAAGTTATTAAATGACATTGTTTCTTTAAGGAAAATATTTTTGATTTAAGCTTTGTTGGATACTTTAATATAGCTAGTTGTTTCACGATTTCTGCCATGTACCTCGTAACTCGTTGTTCTCATTGTATCATAACCGGCCATTAATTGAAATCAATCACATCGGGTGATAATACAAAGCCAGTTGATTGGGCCGTAATTTTTGACGGAATCAAGTTCCTATAATAACAGCCGTAGGGCAGTTAACGATTTCCTTGGTACTCATAATCGATTCCACCAAGTTCTCTTTGTTACTTAATAATTCTTAGTTAAATGAGTAACGGCTTATAACCACGGGCAAAGGCCTCCATCATTGAATTAAAGTAACCACAGCACTGGTGGGTACAGGCATAATCACCACGCTTGGTAAATGCTGGTCGGTGATCACAAGCCGCAATGTTCGAAAATTTGAAATTCTAGTTGTCTGATCCGAGGACAAACCCAGGACCCAGGATCTAGGCCCGTTACTTTAACCACTAGACCAACTAGGCGTTAGACTAACTATAAATAATAACTTTATGTTATTAATTTGGCATCTGGGCGCATAAAGTTACAACATTTTTAGGGTTCCGCCGTTAACAAGGAATATAGAGTTTAGGCATGTCTGTTTGTCTGTACATATAGATACGTTTACAGATAAGTTCAGAAATTATCGGTACAACGGTAATTGGGCGGTTATTTTTTTGAAAAAAGTAAAATCGACAAGATAAAGCAAAATAAATAAGTCTATCTGCTACAAATCATCTTTTATCTCGTTAAAATAAAGAGTGTGTTGTAATTTGATATATAATTTAGTCATTTCAGAATCAACAAAACCGTTGCAACTGCTATGATTTCAGTTCTTACAACGTAGTATCACTGCATACCGGTAGGTCGGGTGTATTCCGTAATGATAAGACAATCATTAATACAAAATTTTCCCTACATTCTGTTTTTTTAAATAAGTACATTGACATTATTAAAATGTAAAGTCAATAAATTTCGTTTAGGCATCTTGTAAAAAACAAAATATTAAATATTAATTCATGTCGATAGTTTAATGAAGTAATTTCGATACTATGGTGCTGTACTATTTGAGCTCTTATCTTATATTGTTTAAGTGACAAACTCTTACAGAAAATTCAATTCTTGGAGATAAAGCTAGACCATAAGGAGGACTAAGGCTAGTAGTCCTCCTTATGGTCTCCACCTATCAACATACCACACTTGATTTAAATTCGTTGAGCGGATCAAGTGAGAAAAGCTTACAATTAGACAGACACACGGATAGAGTTACGTTCTTATCTACAGTATTAGTCTGAATGGTTAACCTCCTGGTCGCTATTACTTCACGTAATACAGGCAGCGATTCGGGACGCCCAGGCGCCGCCTCCTGCTGCGAACTCATCTGCTTTAAAACGGTATCCATTATATCTCTCCTCCCAGTATTTTTCTTACAACTTTCCATCAACAAGGTAATATAACCTATAATTAACATGCTACCTTGTATTGGAAATCTTAACAGAATCATCGCATTTCTGTTGCTTTTAAAATAAATAGCTACTGCCAGAAGAAAAGAGGCACGCGAGTCTCCTCCCATAAGCCATTATTGGCACTGGTCAAATATTATACTTTTGTCTTGAGACACTGACGTGATTTGGTCGCGAAGATATTTCGAGGCTTCCCTAACGCTCGGATAGATCCGAGTTGGATTAAACAATAGATTTCTTTCTTGAAATTAGACTTCCCTAGATGGACTATCTGTCCGAGGTATAGTGATGGTCAACAACAGTGTAGTATTCCCAATACAAACTGGAGCAGATACGACATGGGTATTGTCCTCATAATTGGCTTCATTGCGATTGTCAACCTGCCCTACAAGCATGGCGAAGCAAAATCCTTGTACTGAAGAGGCCATTGTCCAACAATGGGCTGATGTGGATGACGATGATAAGAAGCAATCTGTTGTTCCGCTTTCAGGATGACATGACATACAAAGTAGTTCCGGTTTCTTTTGATGAACTTAAACTATTTTTTTACAGTTGGCCAAAGCCGCTACAGCCAGCCAGAGGACCTTATTCGCAACGCCATCCTCAGTATTAACGCGGTGATATATCATTTGTTACGATCCAACTAAGTGGTCGTTTATCGGTACTGGTACAATAAAGTTTCTTTGACGTTACGAGGCAGTCGTTAAAATTATTTACTCAAATCGATTATTTACTGCTATTAAGTGGAAAGGAATTTTGAATTTAAGGTTCATTAATTCAATTAATAAGTCAACAGGGATAAATCTTAGTTGCTAAAGAGCCCAAGCGGCACATATTATGATATTTAATGATTAAACATTGTTTGGCAAATTTTGTGATTATTTTATGTTGCACTTGTATTGCCTGCAACCTTGTATGCGTGGGATTTTGAATTTGAAACTATCAAACGGGAACTGTATATTTTTTCGTAAACCAAAATATTTGAGTTATTCTAGCTTTTTATCTACCTGTGCGTCAAACATTCATCCAAGCTTCTACATGTATAATATTAGTAAGATCGAAATACAACGGTGTCACGTCTCGTTATCCAGAGGTTATGAGTTTAAAGCAGTTGTGATTTAACCGTGACGACCAAACGTAGATACTGATGGATACATTTTCGGATTTTAAGTATGCATTATGTTTATGTCCCACTAACTTAGCGATTGAAAACCGTCGCAAGCAAACTTAAGTAACTAACTATACATATATCCAGATCTAGATGTAGGTAAAATAGTCTAAACAACTTGTTTTTTTTTTTAATTTGATGAGTGTTGTTATTATTTGTAATTTACTGCATGTGTGCTTTTATTTTATTGATGTGTGCCTTATTGCTATGCAAATAAAGATTTTATCTATCTATCTATCTATCTAAACAAACGGTCTGGTCTCCTAGTCCAAATGTTTACATAAAGTCTGTTTTGGCAGTTTCATTATTGCTAAAAGTAATGTTTTTTTAAGTTGTTATTTTTCGCTGGGTGACCAGCAATACTTCCTAGTTGTGTGCAGTATGCGTTCAACCACGACGACCTAGCGGCAAATGGCAGGTGCAAAGCATCAGAACGCGGCAGTTATGACTTAGCCATCATCTAAACACAATACAATTGTAGATTATTATTGTTAGCTCTAAACTAAAGTAGCCTTTACGACAAAAATTATCGGTCAAGCGCATGCGGTGACCCGTGAAAGTCTAGCGATTGTATCAGGAATACGCTTGAGAGAACAGGGCAGAGGGCGGATATTTCTAGTCTTTGGTTCAACTTTCTTCATGGAAAACATATATAAACAAATAAAAAGTCTAAAAAGGTTATGAATCGTACCACCTTGGATTGTTTTTGTAAAGTTATACCAATAGTTACATAAAAGGTTCGTATCACAGTGTTTGTATCGAACTCCTCCGATAATTCTGAGACTAGCTTGTAAATAACTTTTCATCTCGGACAAAGTACGGTAATTTAGCGATAATTGTAGGCATTTATGTGGGTTCTACATTTGCGGCTAAACTACAGAGCCGATTTTTTTAATATGGAATCAATCGATTCCTTATTACAGTCCAGGTAACATAGGCTACCTTTTGTGAAAAAAAAGCTACATGGTGAATGATAAAACGAAAACTGGGGTACTTTGAAAAGAAAACATAATTCTGAGCTCTAAAATGTCTAAACAATACAGCAAGTATACAGGATGACTTTGAAACCATTAGCATTTTCGTGTCTCGATGTCGAGAACCCTTAAAACAACTTTAATTCAAGTCACAACTAACGGCCATTTCCAATAACCTATATATCTTCAGTTTTGGCATATCGGAGATAGAAAACAACTTCTGTCTTTGTTTATCTGGCCGGCAAAAACAGAGATAGAACTTGTTTCCTATCTCCGATATGCCAAAACTGAAAATAGATAGGTTATTGGAACCGGCCGTAAGTAGGTTGTAGTCGGTAAGTGTAGAGTCAAGTGCGGGCGAGCGGCGAACCGTGACCGCGCAGGTGCAGGGCAGAGGGCGGCGCAGGCGCAGGGCGCCGACCGTGGCGCGCTGTGCGCGACGATCCCACGCGCACATCACGGTATCAAACATAAGATACAAGCGGACCCCGCGAACTTCGTATCGCTTCCAAATAGTGTTTAAGTTTGACGTTCTAAATGACATTGTCATCAAATATGGCGTAGTTGGAAATTTCTAAACAATTCAATTTTCTTAATATTTGACTTTCAAAGGTTTTTAATGGGTAATTATTATCCTATTCCCGATCCAGACAAATCCAAAAACACCAAAATCATAAAAATCGGTCCGACCGTGCTCGACTTATAAATGGTGTAACTAATACGACTCTCTTTTAAATATTATATAGGTTTACAGTTTACTCCATCAATTATAGTTTGGAGAAGTTTGAACATACAAAATACTAGCTATTGCCAGCGAATTCGTGAGCGTATAATTTAGTAAAGTTAAATATTCAGTTTTCCGAGATAAAAGCAAGCAAGCCGAAGCTATCGAGGAAAGCGTGGGTGCCAGTACTTTGTTACGTCCGGGTAGAGGTTAAAAATCAGTTAAAATCAGTTTTATTTCTGCAAATAGGCCCCAGGAGGCGCTTTTACACGTCCCAATTTAAACCTACCACTGCTTCGGGACAAGTCTGAGCTAGTGCCGAGAAGAAGCAGCGCAAGAAACTCGGTCACTATTGTCAGCCTCTTTTTAAATACATTTTTACAAGGTAAGGTAATTTTTACAAGGTTTAAGCAAGTACGAGCTGGGACAACTTAATGCCATACATTTCTATCATTTAAATAATCATTAACAGTGTAATAGCCCTTTTTCATTAAAATAACTTTGACATACGATTTAAGTTTATGTACAGGGAGTTCAGCAATATCCTTTGGTAATTTGTTGAAAATACGGATACAATTTCCCATAAACGATTTTCCTACTTTTCGCAGTCTGAAGCCTGGAACGGCAAGTTTATCTTTATTTCTGGTATTGAAATTGTGTACGTTACTTTTCTTAAGATATAAATGTATGTTCTTACGAACGTAAACAATATTCTCGAGAATGTATTGAGAAGACACTGTAAGTATATTAATCTCTTTGAAGAGCTCTTTCAGCGAGTCACGGGGTCGAAGGCCGTAAATAGCCCGTACAGCACGTTTTTGTAATATAAAAATTGACTCAATATCTGCCGCTGAGCCCCACAACAGAATTCCGTATGACATTATGCTATGAAAGTAGCTAAAATATACTAATCTTGCCGTTTCAACATCAGTCAATTGCCTTATCTTTCTCACAGCATAAGCAGCAGAACTAAGTCTTCCAGACAGCACCCTAATATGAGCACCCCATTGCAAATGAGAGTCTACAGTTATACCTAAAAAGGTAGTTAAATCTACAGAGTTTAGTGGTTCATCTTTAACAATTATATGAGTAGCAGCAAATCTTACATTGGGCATGGTAAATTTTACACATTTTGTTTTATTTGCATTTAGTAAAAGATTATTTGTTGTAAACCAATGTAATAATTTAGAGAGGGTATTATTAACATCATCAAATGAACATTTGCCCCTCTTAGTTTTAAAAATCATTGATGTGTCATCTGCAAACAATACCATCTCACAAAGATTATGTAAATAACACGGAAGGTCATTTATATAAATTAAAAATAGCAGGGGTCCTAATACTGATCCCTGAGGGACACCCATAATAAGGGCAGACCCTGAAGACTCAGCTCCATTTATGCAAACCTTTTGTGTTCTGTCCTTAAGGTAAGAACTTATTAGATCCAAGGAATCATTCGATGCACCATAATGTTTAAGTTTTTTAAGTAATGTTACATGGTCTACACAATCGAAAGCCTTTGAAAGGTCACAAAATACACCTATGGCATCTAGCTTACTCTCCCAAGCATTAAACACATGTTGTAGAAGAGCAACTCCAGCATCGGTAGTATTTCTACCTTTTCTGAAACCATATTGGTTGCTATTTAATAATTTATTTACACTAAAGATGAGGGGCTGCTTTCCCGGAGCGCCGAAGCACACGAAACCCTAAGTGCATGTGCTTGCAAATTGCCTTGATTGCTTGCTTGCATACTGCATACTTGTCTGCATGTATGCTGCATACCTGCTAGGGATATAGTATGTAGTATGCTGGACCACTACTCTGGGTTGCGGTAATCCTATATGCTATTTCAGGCTGCAATCTATCAGTAAAAATATGCCTTAAGTGAATAACCTACATTAAAATAGAGTGATGTTTCACTCTACCCCAAATCGCGGTCAGTAAAAAGTTTATAAACAATTAGCCGAAGCTGGACATTGAATAATCTTTTTTCTCAACCGCGGCCCACAGTGCAGCGTGAATAATCTCTAATAACAGCCCAGTGGATACATAAATTAAGATCGGTAACCCTAATCCCACGGTATTTTGTGATAAATTATGAAACCATGAAATTTGATGATCGCAATAAACAAAATCAAATGTTAACTCACCATTATTACGAAATGTAAGACCAACTCCGTGGTGGAGGTTTAGATACCGGTTGTCATGGTGTCACCGATGTTCCGGGTTCAATTGCCTGATGGGTCAATGTAGAAAGGGTGTGGGTGTTGGTGGTACCTTCGTTGAGGAGAGCGGTGGGGTTAAACGTCACATTAAGCAGGCGGTCCTGAATTTTTTTAAAGTCGCATTAATAAAAAAAGGGACGTCGTTGATTTAATAGGCAGGCGCCTTAAAAAACTCTAACACTCTAATATTTTTAAAGGACAATTATATGATAAGAAAGCAGAACCTTAAGTATTGAAGCTTATTATAGACGACCTCCGTGGCGGAGTGGCGTACACACCGGTTTTCAAGGTGTCACCTGCTCCGAGGTCCCGGGTTCGATTCCCGGACGGGTCAATGTAGAAAAATTGGTTTTTCTACATTTTCTCGGGTCTGGGTGTTTGTGGTACCTTCGTTGTTTCTGGTTTCCAAAATACGAATGCTTTAAATAGTTATTCAAATTGGGATCAGGACAATGTATGTGATGTTGTCCACATTTATTTATTTATTTATTATTGCTACGAAACTATCAAAATCTCAGCGAAACAGCAGCCAAGTTCGAACTAAAATTAACATAATCTCAATTCAATTACGCGGGTGAAGCAACGAGCCACCGTCGCCTGCGCATCGAAGGTTTAATTACACGTAACTATTAGACAATTCGCGTGGGACCTGCACGGGCGGTGCCTTAGTCTGGCCTTATTACAGAGATACCATATGAATCTACAAGTTAACTTCTCGGTAACTATAAACAGTGATTACTAAGATATCAGAGCAAAATAGAAAATGGTACTTATAAAACATAATGTTAGTAAGGCACACAGTTCAGTGCCAATGCAGTAACACAATTGATTCTGTGGGGTTAAAAGCTGTATTATCTAGTTTAGCGATTCTTCGCATCGCTTCTCGCACTATGGGTATCGCAAGAGCAGAAAGAGCAGCAGCGAGAGAATTTTATTTTAAAAAGCAGCAGTGTCATTTCTTTACTATTAGACATACTGCGATGAGGTGAATAGAAGAATTCAGTTGGGTTGTGCAGCATTTGGAAAACTACGTCGTGTCTTCTCATCGTTGATCCCACAATGCCTCAAGACGAAAGTCTTCAATCGGTGCGTCCTTCCGGCATGATATACGAAGCCGAAACGTGGACATTGAAGGTACGGCTAATCCAAAAGTTCAAAGTCGCTCAGCGGGCTATGAAAAGAGCTATGCTCGGAGTTTCTCTTAAAGATAAAATCAGAAATGAGGTGATCTGGCAGAGTACTAAAGTTACCGACACAGCCCACCGGATTAGCAAGCTGAAGTGGCAGTGGGCTGGCCATATTAGCCACAGAACCGACAACCGCTGGGGTAAACGAGTTCTTGAGTAGAGACCGCGTCTCGGCAAACGTAGTGTAGGACGCCCTCAGGCCAGGTGGAGTGATGATTTGCGCAAGGTGGCTGGCTGGAGCTGGATGCGAGTAGCTGGGGATCGACCTGAGTGGCGTGCAACTGGAAAGGCCTATGTCCAGCAGTGGACTGCGATAGGCTGATGATGATGATGATGATAATGCGATCGGCAGCCCACTTTTTCTAGAGGCCTTTTTCCATCAGTGGACTGTTGTTGATGAATGTAGAGTAAGGTAATAAAAAGCACATTTTGTTTCTTGCTGAGTTATCCGCTTCTCAGTATGATCAAATGTTAAATAAGGTTAACACATAAAAGTACTCTCTAAGTAACAGTATTAGATCTTACTGATAATATTTGACATGCACTGTAGGAGCTAAGAGAGGAGCAAAAACCGATGCGCATCGTTTATCCGCTCTCGATTGGACGTGACACGGCGCATAATGAGTCGCGTATACGCAACTGTATTACATATGGTGAATGGTAATACATAATTATATAGCTGAGCCATTTCTACTCGTATCAACTTTTTTGATAGCAGCTATCAAAGCTATACCTATTACCAAGAAGTTTACACTCTCCAATAAATGTAGATTACCGAATTTAATAGGGACTAGTTATCATAGCTTATCTAAAATATAACAAAGTTACTAGAACGTAAATTACCTAATAGATATAACAGCGATTTCGTGTAATGGATTTCACACATAAATTAACTTTGTTATTTGATACCAAATTTATGAGATACCTTAAAGTTTTCCGTCTATAGATCAAACTTTAACTTAACTGGATTACATACATATGAATGAAGATATTATGCGAACGCCAACAGAAACATCTTCCGGTATAAGTACTTACTTAAATATAAAATCCGAAATAAATTAATTTAAAATGAACATGAATATTTAAAATAGGTTATTTATTGGCGCAAAATCTCTGTGGCATAATTATTGTAATACTCGTACATGTAAAATATTTTTTACAGCTAGATGATACTACAAAAACTTACTTCCAACCAGAATACTTTGCTAAGTTAAATATTTCAGTTTTAAGGTAAATAGGCTGTATTGAAATGATAATAAATAAACTTAAATGATGGAATCAAGACGGTACTAAGCCACTTAGGATAAAAAAAATTTAGCTATAAGTAAATCAAGTTGAATATATATTATGTAAAAATTAAACCCACACTTTCGTTGACGGTGGTAGCCTTAAATATAATACAAATCCTCCCTTCTTCTACTTTTCGTGCCAAGCTAAAGTTTCAGTTTCACTGGCCGAAAATTCGAACCAATTATACAATTACAAATAGATTTTTATGAATTCTCGATATTTTGGCACTGCTGCAAGCTCTATGATGACAAAAAAAACATTGACGTTTAAATATGAGTAAATGATGATTATACTTTTAAGCGCCCGAATAAGTTACAATAAGCACATCTCACACAAACACACACATTACACACGACGATACGAGTATTACATGAAGGATTACCAATATGATTTTTTATTTTTTATTATGTTATTAGTTAGTATAATTTTGACTACGTATGCATAATGTGCTCTATGAAGCACACAGTACTACTTGCAGCACTTATTAATTATTTGTTTATTACGACACAATCTGCATTCCGCTTAGTTTAGACATCCGCCATTTAATGAGCGAGCCTTCCAGTTTCCACCGATTAGAGGGCGCTCCGGCCTATCGCGTCTAATGATACGAACCGCGGGCCTAATGATGGCTGTACCGTTTATGATGATGAGCTTCAACTTTAATTGCGGGTTTAAGAGCTGTGAAATATAGCGGCATTAGTGAACGCGACTCAAAAAATTGGGTGTCAAGTAAATTGAACAATTTCTCTATCAAGTCGAGTCATTTAATTCCACTTTCTAAAGCAATGATTACATTGGTATAAACGACAAATTACGATTTGCAATTTACTTGTTGTTGCTAGTGATTTCTACCTACATGTGGAAATTTGAATTTAGAATGCCTATACAGGATGAAATTTTAACCACCTTCCAAATTTTAATACAACAAGTTACGTGACAAAAACAAACGACGTATTTTTTCTTTTGGCATAGCCCAGTACAAAAATGTCAAGATAAGGTGATGAAAAAGTCATTCTGTATAGTATATTCTAAAATTTACGGTTAAAAAGTAGCCTATTTTCTATTCCAACCATCTTCGTGATAAAATTCTTCCCTATCCATTTAACAGTTTTGATCTGAATGACCATCTTTACTTATTAGATAATATTTGTATCTCATCAAATAGATACTACTTAATGTACTTCAACAAATTATTGAAACTATTGAAATTAAATATAATTTTACGGATTTAACTTGCGATTATCACGAGATTTCGAAACGGTAACGGTTTCGAAATTCGTTGGGATAAACGAAAGAATAAAGTTAAATCGTAGAATTATCTTTCATTTTTAATAGTATTCGCGTAAATTCGAAGCCAAAGTGATGAAAGTATTGAAATAAGTATAGTTTGTTGCAATGCTGTTACCCGCAAGGAATATACCTAATTTGCATAAGAATAAAAACAACTGCACCTGGCCTAACGTTCCAAAACACGACGCGCTCCCATGATCTAAAAAACGCACAAAAAGATTTGTTGCAAACAAATTACCGACATCAAAGTATCGCGTTACTGACGATTAGAATACTTCGAGTATTATAATATTATCGAGTGGACAAACAATCGTTTGTGGAGTCCCCTGAGTTCACTCCCCTCACACTTTTGTTTGGCGGGAGTTAGATAAATGAGTTTGGAGCATTGAATGCCAAGACCGGTGGCTGGGACGAATCTATTGTTGAAAAACTGGTTTGAAAAAATTTAAGCAAATATTTCTATCATTCTAATGGACTCGTCTTGGTGATATTCTGATGATGTATTCGAATGAATGGGATTGGGCCGTAAAATTTGGAGCATGTGTTTATTGAAACCTTTTCAAACATTTGCAATGTTTTAGACTTTTGGTATTTTCTCTAATGGTGAGTTTGAAATCACACGACGATATTTAAAAGATCAATTAGCATCAAGTCTTTTATTTGTCAGTACTTTTTTTTCTTTTGATATTTACTCTAATGGTGAGTTTGAAATCACACGACGATATTTAAAAAAACAATTAGCATCAAGTCTGTCATTTGTTAGTACCTTTTTTTTTAGAAACTAACTATCATAGTGCTATATAATATATATTATACTAATTTGTTTGTTATACACTAATTCTTTTTGCCTTGTATTAAAACAGCAAAAAAAAATAAGTATAAAACAAACAAGTTAGTAATAAACGCAAAAGTTTCAAAGTCTGTCTTCAGTCACGGCGATTTCGAACAGCATTCGCCAAAAAGTCCTTTGCTTTTTCGGGGCCATTTTTGTACGATAAAATAAATAAAATTATTGGTATTTATAAACTCTGTAACTCCTCCTGCAAGAATGCTCTTAAAAAATGGCTCTTTTCTATTTCATATAAAGATACTGAAGACCTACTTAAAATTATTAACTAACTATTCTACAGTAGTATTTACTGATCCCAAGTATAATAATGCGTAGGGCTGTAGGTAGTTAAAACTTAAAAATAAATAAATATGATACGATTGCGACACATGTAGCCCACACACAGACACACACACACTCACACTATCACGCACACATGCGTGTACACCCACACACACACATATATATATATATTTACTTCTTATCATTTGTAACAGTGTGACAAAAATGAACATTGTATGTTTTTCCTAGAGGTGGGAACCTGGTGTCCTGATGAACAGGCATTTATATGCTTAGCTTAGGCACCAGTCTTCCACAAAGTGAATTATTTACTTTTGTTAACGCGATAATATTAGGGGTTAAAGTATGAAATTGCCGTTTTGTATGGACGAAATCGAGAAAAGTCATTTTTCCATACTAACAATTTTTTAGTTTTTTTAAAAACGCCTTAACCGTTTTCGATGCAATTAAAGGTGAAAGTTAGATGGTTATAAAGCTACGCATTATAGTATTTAAATTTCTGAAAATCAGAGTATATAATACAAATATACTTAATTGAAGCAAGAAGGTCAGCTGACACATTGTAAGGGGTCTTTTTAACGACTTCTAATAGGCACTAGTATTGCATTTTTTTTTTAGTCAAAAGTTACTTTATTTAGTTTTTGGTACAATACAAAAAGAATTACGCAATAATATGACTATACTTAAGAGCTATAAACAAAATAAAAAGTGGGAAAATAATCGGCAATTTCATACTTTAACCCCTATTATATCCATGTACTTGTATACTTTGTTGTAAGAAATAAAGATTTTTATTATTATTATATTATTTATTATTAGTAAATAGTAACCAACTTTTAAATAGTCAATTATCATAGCATGTGTAAAAATAAAGCCATTCGGTGCTCTTAACTGAATTAAATACCTTGACAAAAACTAAACCAGCTTTTCCCGTATTAGTTATTCGTTGCTTAAAAAACGCAATAAAATATTTCACCGTTTGAAAAATCCTGTCATTATCAATTGTCAATTCAAAATTTTTTTTTTTTCATTACAACAGATGTCATCAAGTCGATAGATTTGGCAATATCTATGGAGTTAATTAAATGAGTAGCTTCCGTTGAACCCCAGATTACGTTAGTATGGGGATAAAGGGACATGTCGGGTCTTTTGTCCGACTACCCTCAGCAACGGCTGTCACCTGCGCGTGTGACATAACTGCAGCATCACAGAGGTTATAGATGTGGCAGACGTGCAAGTCATAAGCGGAGCGGGAAAAAGTTCAATAATTAAATATGACGGAAAGTTTCAGATGCAGATTTAAATTTAATATTAGTCACTTTATTTGATATTTTAGCAATCAAATTGCAATTATAATATCAGTATATAAACTTGAAAAATTATGTCTCAGGCGGGACTCGAACCCCCATCTCCTCGCATGCCGGGCAGGCGCGCTTAATGGTATAGCGCCCGCCCGGCATGCGAGGAGATGCGGGTTCGAGTCCCGTCTGAGACATAATTTTTCAAGTTTATATACTGATATAATATTAGTCATTCAAGAAAATCAATAATTCATATCCCTAAGCACTTGATATAAGCTGATAGCCATTGGCGGAAATACCTCATGTACTTAATACTTGTACTTAATCCTTACTTAATCCTATACTTCAAAGACTCTTTATACATCTCCACGACATAACCACAAAATTTTAGCAAGACTTATCCAACGACACCCTACCCATGAGATATACGATATCGATAAACATGGGGATGCTGCAGATTGGGTAGTAGTGCCGTTATTTACGCCCGCTGTGTTTTACTAGTCACCATGCCATCGCTGACTCGTATGCCTCGGTCCACACACTCCGTTATAACGGATGAGCCGCAACAATAGTTTGTTACAGTATATTTATATTGCGACGTAAACGTCACTCACGCATTGCGCCTGCGCAGAGGCACTTTACGAGCGCTTTGTTGATGACGATGTCGATGTCGAGCACTAACAATGACAATATCAAACATAACTGTAGCGGCTTTATGTGACGCAATAACTCGAGACATTAAATTGATTGAACATTCGAATGATTGATGAATGGGCCCGGCGAATCGATGATGGTATTTCAGTAATAAATGATAATCGAAAGTTTATAGTCCTGTACTTTTATTACATTCAGTGTGATGAAGTGATGAGAGATGAAGAGTTGGAGCTACGATTCGTTAGGTTTATTGTTTACTTACAAAGAAGCAGTTGCGTAGGTCGGACAAGATAGTGGTTAAATACCAGAAAATTTCGTTTGTTTCGTATTACCCTTGAGGAAAATAACCCAGTATAAATGAATACTTCCGCAATATATTTAATAATTTATTAAGTAACAAAACATGATTATTTCGCGCATTGCATACAAAACCCAGGCGACAATAGCCAAAAACGTAGTGTTAAGTAAGTCCTTAAAAAAATAATTGCTTTTATTTCTTACAGCACTGTGACAAGACAGATCATAAATTAAAAAAGTCAACTGATAACTCTTTAGCTGTACCCATTTTCTCGACTCGCGTCAAATTAAAATCTGATTTACCGTCCGGTGTTTAATTGTCCGCACAAAAACGCAGCGAGTGAGACGGCGGATCAAATTTCACCATTGTTTACTATTGTTTAGTCAAAACAAACAGGCATAAAGCGGACGAAGCACGCGAGCGTAATCGGATCTTGTGAAACGAACGCGTGCGCCGAACGATACCATTGTCAGATTGATAGATTTTGACGCATTTAAGGAAAAACGCTTGCAATATAAAAACAAACACCACAATAGAAAATAAACTTTATCGTCGTTAGTCAACATTGTTCACTGCTTAACTAAATCTTCTAAATGAAATATTTAGCCTTGATCGTGTGGCCAATGGCCAGCGGTGGAGAGGCTCGTCTTCTTCTGGGGATACTACATTATTTGCTGCTTACGAAACCCACAGGTAAAAGAGACGCAAGAATCAAGAATTAGAAGTTTGACGACCATTTGGATCAGCGGTAGTTAACGCTGCTTCTGAGCCATGGGTCGCGGGTTCGATTCCCGCACAGTACAAATATTTGTGTGCATGAACATGTCTGTTTGTACTGGTCTGGGTGTTTTCTATGTATTATAAGTATGTATTTACAAAAAAAAAAAGTATATAAGTAAGTTTATCGGTTGTCTAGTACCCCATACGACAGGGTACTTAATAGTACCTTAATTTGGGACTAGATGGCTCTGTGTGGCCCAGTGTGGCATGTCTTGAATATTTATTTATTTATTATTTATTTAGAGACGAGTCGTACATAATTGTTGCGTACATAATTGTTCCTGTGAACTATAGAATATAGGTCAAAAAGTTTTGGCACGCACAAAATATGTTTAACTAAATATATTTTTTTTAAATATATTTTCAGGTGGAGCTGTGTTTTCTAGTCAGAATGTTTATGTTTTACTTAAGAACAGTCGCCCGCTAAGCTAAAGGTTCAATCTTTTTCCACTCTAAGTCAGTAGAAAAAATATATTTTAAGTTGGTATTTATGATGAACACTGGAATTTTAAATACAGAAAAAAACAACAATCCACATATCGAAATCAAAGTAATAGTCAAACCTGTAAGCACCTTTACCAATTACAGAATGTCCCGATTGTTCTGGTACTCTAAGCATTTAAGCTTTAGTCATTTAAAACTCTGTGAATACGATTAATAGAACTTAAATTTGATTATCTTTAAGCTGCGGCTTCGTTGATTAGAGCATATTACCGCCCTTAGTTCATTAAATCCGTGGGCATTGTTCGCAGAGAATTGAGTCCCGGTCGTCCGGTCAGGTTTATAAGAGTTCACTCGACCCTTGCTTGAACGAGTTATTTGATATCAAGGCAGCTGTAGTATTGTTTTTAAGTTCACTTATCAGCTATTGACATAAATTTTCCGCTATATGTTAGATAATTCAACAACACAGCGTGGAAAATTTTATAATAATATGTCAATTTATATTAGTACATACCTACTTATGTTGAATACGAGTATTTAGGAAAAAATACTTTCTTACATCCTGATTGGAATCAAATTAAGTTGAAAAGTAAACTCGTCCATGCCGCGGTTAGGACGGCAGTCCTATCAAATTGAAAACAAATTAATGATGCTTGCAATATTTCCTATAAGTTGGTAGAGTGTTAATCAGATAAGAAAGCTTATTCTGTCTAGTCAGGCAAGGCTAGTGTAGCGTAATTGGTAATGCGTCTGAGTGCCTTGCAGGAATCCTCTATATTGGGTTTAAATATCGCTTTATCAGTTGCACTGAAGTAGCACAATATTTACGTACAAATAATGTTTAAATCTTATGAAATTGTTTAATAAAAGTAAGTGCTTATGTATACCTTCCCGCTGAGTTATTCAGATTATAACAGGTCACCTGTTAATCCTCACAATCCAACATTTTATCGTATTAAACTTAATTATATCGTATAAAACCTCCACAACCCTTTTTCAAATGGGGCTTGTAAAAACAGAAGTATAAAAATAATTACAGCGCCCCTTTACTAAAATGGCAGCGGTTATTTCCTGGGGCTCTAAGGGGAAGGGCGGAAGTGTAGGGGAGGGGTGTATCTGAATGGAACTCGTAAGTTAATTAAAGGCAAGGGTCCAAATGCCGATGCTCGAGAGACCTCTCATGTAAAGGGGCTTGTGATAGCTTGTTGTGTATTAAAAGACTTATGTTATCAAACGGATACATTTGCTGATAATTTTTATCAAGAATCAATTTAAAAATTAAATTTGTAAAGTAGTAGTCGATAAATATAGTCAGGTCATAAGTTCTGTCACACAATAAAAACTTTTGAATTTAGCCACAAAAAAGTTTATTGAATTCGAATTTCGAATTTTTCATGAAAATAAAAATGTGTACTTTTTAGAATTTTCCTCATTTTTAAATATGGATTGGACACTTAAAGAAGACCGTGTCATGGTTATTGCGTTGCATCGTTGCGGTTACGCGCCAATTCGGATTTTCGACTGAAAAATATGAATATAACCAAAAGATTCGTTTATCGTACCATAAAACGATACAATGAAGACTCTAGTGTAGATGACAGGTCAAGAAGTAGTCGCCCTAGCTCTGTTAGGACTCCAGCAGTGATAAAAGCTGTGAAGGCGCGAATTCAAAGAAATCCCATACGTAAGCAGAAACTGTTGGCCCTTCAGATGGGGTTAAGCAGGACCACGATGAAAAGGGTGTTAAATGAAGACTTAGGGCTTAGGGCATATCAAAGAAAAACAGGACATCGTTTGGACGCTCGTTTAATGGACCTGAGACTGAAGAGATGCCGCGCTTTGTTGAAGCGGTACGCTGGAAAAAAGCATCGGGAAATTATTTTTTCGGATGAAAAAATTTTCACCGTGGAAGAGAGCTACAACAAAAAAAATGATAAGGTGTACAAACACAGCAGTAAAGAAGCGAGCAACCGTATTCCGCGTGTCCAACAAGGTCATTTTCCATCCTCGCTAATGGTTTGGTTGGGAGTCTCTTATTGGGGCTTAACTGAGGAAAAATTTTGTGAGAAAGGTGTAAAAACGAATGCAGTTGTGTATCAAAATACAGTCCTTAAGAACCTTGAGGAACCTGTTTCTCATACCATGTTTAATAACAGGCACTAGGTATTCCAACAAGATTCTGCGCCAGTTCATAGAGCGAAAAGCACACAAGACTTGGAGGAAAAGTCCTGCTCAAAGCCTCATCCTGATTTGGAGTCACTCAAGGCATCCTTGATTACGGCAGCGGTCTATATAGACATGGACCTCGTTCGTGCTGCGATAGACGACTGGCCGCGCAGATTGAAGGCCTGTATTCAAAATCGCGGGGGTCATTTTAAATAAACTTTATTACCATATGAATCTATGTTTTATTAAGTTCATTTTGCTATATAAATGCTTACATAAATAATAAACATGTCTAAATCATTTCATATTACACATGTGATAGAACTTATGACCTGACTAGGTACACATTTTAGAAAGCGTTTTAAAATTTCTGTTTTTTCGTGTTTAATTTTTAATAGATGTAAATATATTATTTTAGGCAAAGGGATTTATATTGACTTTTTTATATTTAATCTCTTTTGTATGTATTGTGTATTGTATTGTACATACAAAAGGAGTAATATAAAGGTCAATGTTCATATTTAAAATAATTTAACCAATAATTATTTTATAATTAAACAGGCATTCGTTTTTTTTATTTTTGTGTCAATGATCCCTAAAGAAAATCAAATAATTATAGTAAACACGTTGACTATCCCAGCATCCGGTTTGTAATTCAAGATTTAGTGCTGCCACAACATAGTTTACCAACAGTTCATTCCATAAAATCGATTCAAATCGATATGTGTGTGCCGCGCGAATGAAGAGTATTACTCAATGTTTATTCGTTCTAATGATATAAAAATATGGTTTATTTACTGTGGCCAGCTAACATTACATTAAAGTGTTCATAAACTAGCATTTTGCTAAAAAATATTAATAATAAGATTATGCAATCGATTCTTCATCGTTCATTCTCTGTTTTATGAATATGTGTGTGGACAGCACGTAGCAAAAAAAAAAAGTGATGTCTAACTGTCATTCGCTTTGTATTTTTATATCGTGAGTGTTGTTTTTGTAAATTTTGTATCGAAGACTTCGTTTTCTCAGTACGGGCGCTGATATTACTTCTTCCAACGACTTTAACGCACTTTCCGATATTGAACTCGCATTTTGTTAACAAATCTCGCTAAAACGTTGACCGAGGCTTACCTTTGTTGTTGTATATTTCGTATTTAAGACACTGGACAGCTACAGCGACAAAAATGATGTTATCAATGCCAATGATAAGTGTGTATAAAACGAACTTTGTATGGTTCTAGATTTATAATACATTAGTGTACTTAAACAGATTAAAAACTGATGTAGTTCGACCAACTGCGCAAATTATGTTAGCATATCGTCTGACGCGTTGATGTCTTTTGTGCGGGTGGGCGTTCTGGGAATCAACTCCAAGAAAGAGTAGGCGAAATATGAATTTAACAAGTCTTTTACTACGTGTTAAGTGCTAATGGTGTGTCAATGAAGAAAACGGAATGATATATTGGTTAGGTACGCGCTCTGTGGCAGCGGCAATAGTGTTATTAAGTTACACCTATAATTTAACTTATAAACTATGGTGTGTATCAGTGTATGTATATCTTTCACAGTTTTTTATTATTTTTAGTTAATAATATAATGTCCTCAACTTTGTGTACACATTATATTTAATAATTTTTACTATAGTAACATATCCGTGAATGTAGAAATTTTATTTCAAAACTGTTCTCATATTCCGGACGATAGATCTCTACAAATCTCCATTAATTTTGCAATTAAGTTTCTCCGAAAATAAAGTAATTAAATGTTGCCAGTTAATTAACACGGGCACAATCGAAACGAAAGTCGTACGTTTGTTTGTTGGCAATTATGTGTTCAGTTTAATACAATTACGACTATCCAGATACAGCCGAACAAGAAGTGGCACTACACAGACAATGGCAGGCTATTGAACGAAGCTAAGACAAAAAGTCGGAATGTATGGCTATATCGTTTGATCTTCGTTAGACGACATTGAATTAAAAAAATATGTTCAGTTCAATGTCTTCGTAAACATAACAAGATGATCGCATTGATCATGACAATGACAACATAATGTATTTTTTATTAGACATCCCGTATTTTATCGGTTTCTTACTAGTTTTAATATATATGTATCTCTAATATCTTTGCGTGTAATTTACAGCATCGATGGCTAAAATCAATTATAATCAGGAATACTCGTAGTAAAAAGTGTTACCTTGCTCAATTTGCTTTAGGTTTATAAAAAATAGCTGTTGCGACTTCGTCCGCGTCAATTTCTGTTATTATGAACGCGACTATTTTTGCAACATTTTTCACTCATACTTCGCTCCTATTGGTCGCAGTGCAATGTTATATAGCCTAAAGCCTTCCTCGATAAATGGACTATCCAACACAAAAATAATTTTTCAAATCGAACTAGTACTTCCTGAGATTAGCGCGTTCAAACAAACAAACTCTTCAGCTTTATTATATTAGTATAGATGAATATATTCAATATACGAAGTTACTAGTAAAAAAAATTGCATGCCTCACACACGATCAAATATGGCAAAAAAACGAAAAAACAAAAAGATGAACATATCAATGTCAAAATGTCTCCCTCTCAGCATTTTTCGTGGCAGCTTTTGTTAAGCCACGACGTTGGTATCTAGCACTCACCAAAATCCAGCTTCTAATGCAGAAAGCCAACAGCAGAATCGATCAACATTAATAAATGTCACTGTAAGTTGTAAAACACTCTTAAAAAAACTGTACGACCCTAGTAACGAACCCAAAGCCTTACAAGCTTGACACGTTAAGTGTCAATTACGCATTAGGATGGAGCTTACAAAAAATGGGACTGATCTTGAAAAAAAATACTAGCGTGCGTCGGCGCATGCTTTCACATTATGCGCGAGATGTAGTGATGCGCGGTGGTGGACATATTGTCGTTGAGTCGACAAAACATAAGTTTACGTGATTCGTATGGTTCTGAATAAATTATTTTTAACTATCATTTTTATTTTTATGAGAGTTTTATTGCATTGAATTACTGTTACAGCATTTTTTCCAGTTCACACATCATCTTATCGACGTAGCAACCCGTGCACATACCTTTTAAGTGGTGAATTTATTAATAAATATATGTTTGTCATGTAAGTACAACAAGCTTGTCAGTTAATGTTTCCTCTAAAAAAACACATTTTCAGTCAATTTGATACAAGTTAAATTTATTATGATCGATGTCGATAAAATTAAAACAAATACCAGCTCTTTGGGTTTGTGCAAGCAGAGATGGTTTTTAGCGTGCCTCGTGGGATTGAATCATGGGAGATGCACCGGCGGCTTATTACACCTGCACATGCTAAGTTCTAATCTTTCACGATCTTCTTTTCAACGTAGCCGTTTCAGGCGTTATTACAGCAATTTCATTTCAAACGGCCAAACAGTTGTTTTTTAACCGGTATATTGTTAAAAACAGACGGTTTTTATTAAGAAATCACGTGTCCGTGAGGAGACGTACAATAAACTATTGTAAGGCATCTGATTGAGGTGTTTGGACTGACAAGAGGATAGATTTTTTGACATATTCCAACAATTTATTTTGATTTATATACATATTTTACGTTTTCTTTGGTATCACCTTACATATTTAACTTAATATACTTTTAGGAAAATAGAGAAATTTCAACATGATGTTATTATAAACATGAAAACTAAAATAATCAACCTTCCTAAAGTTTATGTATATATAGACAATTAAGCTTTATTGTTCCATGTCATTGGGTAAATCCCGAAGTGCCATAATGAATAGATTGTAAGTTATATTAAATTATGTAATTAAATAATAAATGAGTAGGGGTCTCCATTCCGAATATAATTATAGTAATTAGATTTTTTATTAATTTAGTTGATAGCATAGTTGCCCACCATTTTTTTGTGTAGTTTTCTTGGTTATTATGTATCTGGCAAGCTGTGTTCGCCTATAGGCTTTACATTTAGCATTACAGATTAGTTTTTTATTTTTTATGTTTAGTATCAGTATTAAAGTTTTTGGTGATCCTTATTAAATAAATAAATAAACAAATAAGCTTTTGTAACTTTTCACGATAGTTAAACAAGTTATTATAAAAGTGCCCCAGATCACCTGAATATTTTGCGATACAATACGAATGGCATTACTATAAATACTAAGAATAGGCTATTATTAGAGTGCCAGGAAACTTTGTGCTGAATGACGAGCATCAAATTACCTCACCGCCTGTAGCCAGTCCAGCGTAACAGACGTCTGTCAGTGAGCGCAAAGCCTCGGCGCGCGCGCAGGCACTTTCCCTCCGTTTGCATACAGCTTATCTCGCATCTATTCTATTACCGAAGCAGGAAACGCTTTTATTGATATGTTATGTATACATTGATGTTTAAACGTTTGCTATAAAAAGATTTTCTAAAGAAATTGCGATACTTATCGTCAATTAAAAAATACATCCGTATATGTAATTCATTTAATGGGTTTAACTTAAAATTCATTTTAGATATTAAATAAATAATTTTAATTCATCAGACTGTACATCTCAAAAGCCTGAAATTTGCACATTGTCTTATGTGAATATCTTCGATGGAGTCTAGAACAGGTAGAAAATCCAAAAAATAATTTGTATTGCTCTATGCTTTTCTTAATTAGGCTAAGGTTTTTCGGTGATTGTTCAATTCTTATTTGTTTTTTTAATTATATGTATTTAAATCATATTCATATTCATTCATTAATAATCATTCGTTATATGTCTGCATAATTACTTATTAAAATCCAAGTTAATAACTTGATGACTCTTGTTGTACAGTATTCACCAGTCAACCTTGAACTACTTATAGCAAAAAATGTTTCTGGAGTCGGAGGATAATGTAATTAACTAAATTAATTAACTAGGATTATTTAAAAACCTACATATGCACATTATTTAAACATGGTTTAACGACAAGATTAATTTATTACTACGCTTCGTTTTGCGCCAAACATCTCGCCAAAAGTATCTACGCGTTTAGCTCCGTGCCAACGATATCTGAGGCCTGAGCACTAAGTTAATGCACCCATGATTTAAGGTGTAGATCTATCTACATGATTATTAACACTGCATTTAAGATACCTTTACGTCTTTGACAAACTTTGCAACAGTGTTTATAAAATCTTTTTTCTTTTATTTTATATTGCATGTTTTTAAACTTATTCATTATTAGGTACATAAAAAAGATTTGACATAAATATCTATGGATATTTAGAAAAAATATGCAAAAAAAAATGCATTTAGTATTACCTCCGTTCGAATTCCAAAATGTTATGCTGTTTCATTGTACTGTCATGTCCTTGTAATACAGCAGAAATTATTCGGTAGGATAGCGGGCTTATGATAGTACCCTGTGCAATTGTAAAAATAATTATAAGTAAGTAATTACTTACTAGTTGGAGATGAAGAACACCAAAATTTAGTGATGAGGAGTTAATAATGACCTCTCCCAACAGTATTAATTATTCACGTGTTACCTATATTTTAATAAAACTTACTAAGTATTTACGCACTGTTTATTATTCACTGGCACTACTGCGAATAGTTTTTTGCAAATCTTTTTGATAATAATACGTTTAACACGTTAATAGCACAGTATAGCATACATTGAAAACCCAAATTTAAGGAAAACTGGCATCTAATTGTTTCTGTAAACGTACAGTTCAGTTTGCAGATTATTCAATTAAATTAAAATGTATTAAAAGGATTTACTTGAATGTAAAGAATTTAAGTTCTTCATTGTCTCCAAACTCATTATTAATATGTAATACCTACACGGTATTGGTATTAAACAAACAATCAATCAGACTATAAAAACAATCAGAGGACTATAAAAAAAACTTACCACAACAACAGATAAAAAAAATCCTTTTCGCACCCAAACTAAGCACACATCACATTGTCACAATCACCATAAAATCACACAAAAATCCCACCAAACTTTTTTAACTGATAATATTAACGTCCAACGCGGTTAGCGATGCGTCGAAGCGCGTCGCGGGTTACGTGCGATCGCTACGGGTCTTGCGGGCGGACTGGCCACAGAGCCCAGAAGTCACAGCTCAGGGAACACAAACGAGAGATGGGCGGTTAAACAAAAAGTTTAAAAAAGTCGCAGTTCAAAAACATTTAGGTTTCTTCAGCTTGCCTAAAACTTAATGCATTAATGAACTATCTGCAAAAAGTGACAAGCTTTCTTTTTTCTACTGTCAAAGTACCTATTATGGTGGAAAAGAAAAGGTAACATGTCAATCCTATCGTAACCTTGTCTTATCTAAGCTAATGTAGCTTTGGACTGGGACACAGCAGTCAGAAGACACAGCTCACGGAACATATTCCATTTTATCAAATAGTGTTTAATAAGTCACTGTTTAAAAGACCCTCTAAGTTTCAGAGCGCACTTCACTTTGTGCATTAGTGTAATAAAATGTGTTTGGGTTCCTTCGATAGCTCGTAGAAATAAAACTAAAGTGGACTGTATGTAATATAAGGTTTCATTCAGTTGGTAGATTTTTTTCTGTCCGAATATTAGGGTGCACAAGGCCACAAACCATACCTATTCAAATTTATATACAGCTAAATAACTTAATTTATACATCGATTTAAGTAGATATATCTTAACTTAAGATAGCATCATTACTATTTTTGTTTGAGTAAGTTTTCTGCAAGAATTATGGCCGATTTTGTCAGGTTTAAGACTAGCACACTTAACGGATCACAACATTATATGAAAACGGTAAATATCTAAAAAAATGAGCAGCTATTTTGGTTTAGGTTCAGAATTAATAACGTCAAGTGAAAAAAAATAACATTGTATAATAAACCATTAAATTTAGTTAAGCATTAAGTTCTACATGTAAAAATGCAGGAAAAAGTTTTAATCGCTCTACAAAACTTTAAAATAAGAAGTTTTTTCTATCTCTATTCGCTCATGTTCGCGATGGGCAAGCGAGACAAAAAAACCGGCCAAGTGCGAGTCGGACTCGCGCACTGGGGGTTTCGTACCAACTTTAAATGAATTAGGGGTCCACTTACTTCCACTTAGCCAAAGTACCACAATATTTAATTGACTGCAAAAATAACTTGTAACTGTTTTTTATAGTGTTTGTATTTTATCCGGTTTTATCTCGTTTAAACAAATTTTCGTTGAAAGTATTTGTTAAAAATCTACATTATGTATTGTTTTTAAATTTCACTTGCTTAGTTTAAAAGTTAGAGGGGGCGGTTACCCGTTTTACCACTTGAAAGCGTCTATCTTCCAACTGTTAGACTTTTGGAAAAAATGGTTCTTGAAACCTCTATGTTATTTTAGAAGACCTATCCATAAATACTCCATACGCATAAGTTTGAGTAAAAAAAAAAAATGTTTTAGTTCTATAAAAATGGTAAGTCCCCCTTAAATATCATTATTTTTTATATTTTGTATGAGAATCGTAAAGTGGTCAACAGGATACACCTACCTACCAAGTTTCAACTGTGTAATGCTAATACTTTCAGAATAAAGTGGCTGTGACATACGGACGGTCGGACAAACAGACAAACAGACAGACTTGAAGAAACTATTAGGGTTCCGTTTTTTGCCATTCAGCTACGGAACCCTAAAATCAAGCAAGTGGACGGCAAACCGCTTGCTATAAGTTTTAGTTCGGTATACGCTTCGAGCAGCTTGCACAGGGACTCGTGACCGCGACCAAGCTTTGTTTTGCCTTATAGTTCAGGAGAGGGTATGCCTAAAAAATACTAATTAACAAATATTTTGCTGGCGCAAGAAATAAAATAACCAATTTAGAGTCTGTGTCAAAAAAACGATCATCGATAATAATAATAAACGTCATGAAGTGACATAAAATTTGTTGTTATTATTTTATTTATCCTTCAGGGGAAAATACAATTAAAATATCTAACTTTTTAGTAAGGAAAATGTTATTAAGATTGCTAGATATTTTTATGTTGTTTTTTTTATTAAGTTGTATTAGTAGGTATGTACTAGAATTATTACATCATAATTTTATACAGACACTTTTTCCAACTTTTCTTTGAAACTTTAATAAATAAATCACCGCAATAATGTTGTAATGAAATTAATTGAGGTTATTGATAAAATAAAGGTGATATCTGAGGCAGTGTCACTGCTTAATCCCTCGATCGTGAGTTATTCCAGACACAATTGAAATCAATTGTTATCGCGACAACCGGTTGTCTCATGGGGGTTGAGGGATTAAATATAAAACAAGTCAGATTTCCCTTATACATTATAGTAATTTTAGTATCGCATAAATGTACAGACATAGAAGTTCATCCCTTAAACTAAACGTGACCCCGGGCCGCGCGCGCTGTTTATTTTTTCCCGATATGCGCCTGCGCCACGTTCCAACCACTGCGAATTTTTCTTCCCTTTCTCTCTTTATCGTGCCATTTACGAACCAACAATGCGGCGTTTTTATTTTTGCCACCTTGTCGCGACAATCTACAAAAAAATTCGGCATGCCTCCAGCAAAATGTATCTTTTGAATCAAAATATTTTTTTACTACAACAAATCTGTCGACACCGTAACTAATTTTGCTATTAGAAAACCTGCATTTTTTACCGTTTTGTCTGCCGTAAATACCTTATTGATATTCTATTTTTATAAATGTAAGTAACGCGTGTTTTTATGGTTTAAATATTAATACCGGTGTCCGTCAGATATCAGAAACAACGCCACGTACTTGTGAAAGCGAAACAATTTAATAGTTTGGGCCTGCTAAATATTTCTCATAATTTAAAATTTTAATTATATATTTTAAGACATGCCTCACTGGGCCACACAGAGCCATCTAGTCCCAAATTAAGGTACTATTAAGTACCCTGTCGTATGGGGTACTAGACAACCGATAAACTTACTTATATACTTTTTTTTTTTGTAAATACATACTTATAATACATAGAAAACACCCAGACCAGTACAAACAGACATGTTCATGCACACAAATATTTGTACTGTGCGGGGATCGAACCCGCGACCCATGGCTCAGAAGCAGCGTTTACTACCGCTGATCCAAATGGTCGTCAAATCGTCGTAATAATATATAGATAAGTAAATTTTGTTAGCAGCAGGTGCCAAGAAGCTAAAGGCACGAGCCGTGAAATTAAACCATGCGTCATTGTTGATCTTTAATTATTTTGCGGATATAAGGATAGGTACTCATAAGTTCACCTGCATATATTTTCCATTCAAAAGAATGAGAGGAGATTGATGAAGCAGGATCTGACCTTGTAACTCTCCCCAAGGGTAGTAAGAAAGGTAGACTAAACATCCTTGTTTCACAATTCCCCCCACCATAATGCACGAGAAGCCTTGGTGTTTGGCCTGATATGCTGTCGTCTGTCCATCGTAGTGTGACTTATTGTAACTTTCTTGATTATTTATATTATGGAAGCCGTGTTCGCCTATAAGAGGCTTAACATTTAAATATTTCTTGTTGTGTCACATGTATATTGTTAAGTTTAATGTAACAGCTGTTAGTGAACCTAATAAAAAAATAATAAAAAATAAAATACTAGGGTCATAATAACCTCAACGTTGTTTGGTTGGAAGAGTAGTTGTTCAACTTGCGGCAGATGTTTTTTTAAATGAGTATTAATTGGATTCTTAATATTGCTATCATGACACTTTGTTATAAAAGATATAACTAGTTAAGGATTTAGGAACCTATCTACATATCATACTCTAGTGTGGGTGTCTTTATAAGGAATTTCAAAAAAGTTATTATCTGGAATCCATTTGTGAGTTTAGTTTTAAAATCCAAATTTTTTGTTGTCATGTGTTTTTTTTTTTCAATAAATAAATATCACATACATTGTTCTGATCCTAATTTGAATAACTATTTAAATTACTCGTATTTTGAAAACCAGAAACAACGAAGGTACCACAAACACCCAGACCCGAGAAAATGTAGAAAATCACTTTTTTTCTACATTGACCCGACCGGGAATCGAACCCGGGACCTCGGAGCAGGCGACACCTTGAAAACCGGTGTATACGCCACTCCACACGGAGTTCGTCAAAGGAGTGTTATGTGAGTAAGTGTTACATTTTCCGGGCTATAAAACTGATGAGCAGAAAAAATATGCTACGGAAACCTAAGTCTGCCTAACAATTGAATTCCTTGATTAAAACTTTTCAATTGTAAAATCAAAAGTTTGCAGTTATTTTGGTGTAGGAACAATGAGAACATAGCCTAAGCGGCAAACTAAATTATACAATAGTAGATTTGTACGTATCAGTTCGTTTTGTGTTTCATGGAAATATTTCATACGCGAGCCTCTCGTAACGTGGCATTATCAGATGCTCAGGAGAAAATACAGCTGCATTAGTTTCTTTTTTACGCATGGTTTAACTACGATGGCTAGCGTATTGTTGCTTGTTTTCTGTTATTTCTACTTTTGTACTAATGTTATGACATTCATTATGTAAGGACATAAGTAGTCAAGGCGGAGTTATACGGAATGTCTAATCAAAGTCAAAGTCAAACATTTATTTGCACAACATTGTGTAGTACATCGAGATGGAAAACAATGAATTCGAGTGCCAACAAGGTTCTGCCCTATGTCGTAGGCATGAAAATTTATGGAAAGGTTAACGTTATCATACAATTTATAGGTTTTTTTTTATAAATAATGGGCTTGCTCTTGACAACATACTTAACTATACGGTTAAGAAGAAGCCTAAGATGAAGCGAGCTCACCCAGAGGAACTGGTTCTCCCACACACCAGCGGAACACAGAAAAACTGTTTGGCGCTGGACTCCTATCCTATAGAGAATAATTAACTAAGTACGAACTGGATTAACGTAACACAAAAATATCTATGAAATATCTGGTGGTCAAATCTTATAGGATTTTCAATGTAGGTTCATTTAAAACGAAAAACTACCTACTTACCTTCTTGTTTGGAGATTTTCTTTGGTTCTTCATTAACCCGTCTACTTCCAAACTAACACGTTCGAGATGCACACACAAACTCAGCATACTAAATATTATGTTTTCATACAAATGCAGTTGTAATGTAGCAAATCAAAGCGGCATTGGTTGTCATTCATTCTGGCTATACTTACAGCAATTACAATCATGTAGTCAGTAGGGTATTGCATTAGAAAACGCTTTGTCAAAACAAAGACAAGCGGACGTTCATCCGACGGAATCAACGATATTACTATGTAAATGCGCTAGATTATGTATTGATTAAGTTTTTACATATGTGTTTAGGATGTAGAGCGATACTACATTGTGTTTTCGTTATTTTGTCGCTTATGAAACTGTTATACCCATCTAGGTCCTGGCAAACATCTAATTCTTCTGAATTTAATATGGTTTAAAAACTACTATACGATATACTTTATTTGATATTTTAGCAACTTAATTGCACTTATAATATCAGTATATAAACTTGAAAAATCATGTCTCAGGCGTGACTTGAACCCGCATCTCCTCGCGAGGAGATGCGGATTCGAGTCCCATCTGAGATATAATTTTAATTGCAGCAATTTAATTGCAATTATCATCAGTATTTAAACTTGTCTAAATAAAAATTATGTCTAAGGAGGGACCATACCCATCTAGGTAGGTACAGGCCTGAGCCAGTACCTAGATTTTTTACACATATTGCTGGAGATTTGTTTTCGAATGAAATAAGATCTTTTGACGACTTCCGTGGCGAAGTGGCGTACACACCGGTTTTCAAGGTGTCGTCTGCTCAGAGGTCCCGGGTTCGATTCCCGAACAGGTCAATGTATAAAAAAGTGCTTTTCTACATTTTTTTGGGTCTGGGTGTTTGTGGTACCTTTGTTATTTCTGATTTTCAAAATACCTACTAGTGCTTTAAGTAGTCAAATTGGGATCAGAACAAATGTATGTGATGTTGTCCACATTTTCTTGTGTATTTCATTTGTATTAAAAATTTTAATGTTATCATTTAGGAATTAGGTGTATTTCATTTGTATTAAAAATTTTAATGTTACCATCTGACTCCTCTAATTAGTGAGTGGAACGGGCTCAACCTCGATGCGCCGACGCACTGGGGTGTTCAATTCGGTTTCCAGCGCACGCGCATTTTGATTACGTGCTCATTTTATAATTACCTACACTTATTTCTCTACCAGATAATCAAGTGCAGGATGTAGTAACTTTATTAGAGTTTTACATTGTATATAGATCAATGCCACCATTCCGAAGATTTAACAGCGTCATAAGCTCTTTAATTTTATTATACCTTTTGACCTGTACCCAGATGTGGACTTATGTGGACTGATGATGATGGTTGAACCAATTATAAGTAGTCGCAGGACGATCATCGTTGCTTGTTTGACACAACAAGCCTACTCGAAGTTGTTTACTTATTATTTGATGATTTTTCCCCGGCTCAATTTCGTAATAACAAATTTTAAGATCTCTATGTCAAATTTCATCCAGATCCGTTTAGCCATGATTGAATAACAAACATCATCAAACTTTTGAATTTTTCATATTAGTTCCATTTATACTTAGAAATAAACAACATGAGGAAAAACGATAAATGGTTAAAAAAAACCAACAACTTTCCTTCTATTATGTAGAAATAAATCGTTTTCCATTTCAAGATCTATCTGCGCAGGCGCGGACGGTAATGGCGATGGCGGCGATCTCAGTAACTTTCGCGCCAAGCGAGCGATATCCACAAAGAGGTTTTTAGTATCACCGCGTATAATGAGAAATTAATCACTTGTAAATTTCATTCACTTCTGTCTCAGTCAACCACGGACGTTTTACTGGCTACCGTATCGTGGACGAGAAGTTATGGTAACTAGATATGCCAGATAACATTTATTAAATATCTGAAATCATAACCGTAAGCGAAACTATCAAATCTGAAATAAATAAATATCGGTAACCGAATCCGATATAAAAGTTGAGAATTGAAGCGGAGTCTATTAATGAGACGCGATTTAAGACAGGTTTTTGCCGGCTGAGCTGACACGCATCTTAATAATCCCTCAACCCCCAGGAGGCACGCGCGTGCCGCGATAACAATTGATTTCAATTGTGTCTGGAATAACTCACGATCGAGGGATTAATTATTACAACTAATTGTAGTATTTACCAAAAGGTAATACTGATATAAAACAAAAGAACTGTTTAACCTAGCTATTTGTAATTTAATTTATGTAAACTTAGTTTCCGTAACCGAAACTATTCGAAACTTTGAGATAATCACATGTCCATCATAACCGAATCCGATAGTGAAATAATTTCATAAGTCTTGTAGGTACCTAAGTATAGATGTAGGCGTAGCCCTATTGGACGAGCCCCTGGATTCGATCTCCGGGTCGGTTAAAAATATATGATCACCAACCCGCATTTAGTAAGCGTGGTGATTGCTATGCCTGTAGCTAGCCTGCCTTAAAAACCTTTTTGCGACAAGTTTTTTCTACATTTAGAATACGAATTTTTGTTTGAAGAAAATAATTGCTAATAATATTCATCGACGCATGATTAGGCATTAATGCGCACTCACGTTATGTGAATCACGAATCTATTAACCAGCTAATTGTGTGCCTTATGAAAAACTAGCTAATTACTCCAATGGCCACGCGCAAACATTTTTCTGTTATAATGCTAGAGATGCAAGCAAGAGATAAAACTTGGTAAATGCTATCTACCTAGAATAGCCACTCCGAGATCTTGTTCCAGCATACATAAATCACTAGACTAAAGCTGCAACATGGCAATAAAGAGCACTATAGTCCTTAAAATATAGCTTGATCAGAATGACAGTTCTCACTGAAAGAGACGACATAACTTTGTACCAGCGTCACACAAGTGAAACACATTTGCACACGAAAAAATATTGGTAACTGGCATGTTAAGATTTTTTTTTATACATTGCTGTATATATTAGTCAGTTTAATTATATAAAATAGATATTTAAGGTTATAATCATTAAAATAATCCAGTCACAAAAACTACACCTAACTTGAAAAGACGTCTTTACAAGGTTACGTCATTTTTCAGAATCGCTAGTGATAAGGTAAAATCGACAAATCGAAATCGACAGACTAACAGTATTTCAAAATCAAAGTAATGTAACATAAATGTTACAAATGATTCAATGAGCATTGGTTGATGCTTGGAACATTAAATTGCAATTATTAATAGTTGACGAAAAATTTTCAAATTTATTAGATTCTACAATGCGTTAAAAAAATCTAATTGATTATCATGATTGATCTTAATATATCTGATTTTCATTTTATTTTATATGCCTTATCTGTTTTTTTTCGTTTGATCAGTCGAGTCAGTCCCATCAATAGTCACCTCAGTTTAACAGGTGTCATTCTAATCAAGCTAAATTATATGGACTATAAAGTAACGGTCTATAATCATCCCAGTGTAGGGCAAAGGCCTTCATCATTGAATTCAAGTTACACAGCAACGCTTGCCAAATGCGGGTTGGTGATCACGAACTCGAGCAATGTTCGAAAAGTTGAAACTTTTGTTGCTTACCCGGGGATAGAACCTAGGACCCCGAGATCTTTTGGACCGGTATTTAAACCACTACACCAACGGGACGAAGAAGATAATGTAAATAAAATCTCTGGCAATTACTAAAACAAAAATAAAATATCCTCATCTACAAAACAAGATTAAAATAGTGTAAGCTTACGAAATTCCATAAACGCAAGATCTTATCTTCAGCGTGTATGGCTTCGCGGAACACAGAACCGTTGCTAGAACTGTTAAGGAAGAATGTTATTAAAATTATGTGGTAGCATTTGCACATGGACGCTATCGTGCATTCAACGACCTCGCCGAATATGAATAAAGTCTTTCATGCGTAGACTTATCATTATGTATTAATACAATACGGGAGAAATGTATTTGGCACATTCTTTGTGACTACGAGACATGTGAGTGCGAGGTGCCTGTATCAATATAGGTATGGTAGTTAAAGATCCATAACAAAAACTACCAACTTTAAACTGTTCTAAAAATGTAGCTTGAATACCCACTAACCGTACTTTTAACTTCATAAGGTATGTTGCCTTTGTACTTATATAAGGAAATGAGTAGGTACACAAAAATTTACTATAACTATACAACAAGCAGTATTAGTATTATGTTACAGCGAAATGTAAATATTTAAAAATCTAAATGCCTAAAACTAGGGTAGACTTTGGACGGATTAAACGGATAATAACTGCCACAACAACTATAAATAAAACAACTTGTTCTTAAACATTGTATTTATTGCAATCGTTTTTTATATTCTGCATACTTTTTCTTATCTTTCCTAGATTCATAATCGTGGCTACTATAGTATCTCTTTGAACCGTCTTGCTCTCCTCTGTGGTATCTACTAGAAGAATGTTTTTCTCTTTTATGCCTGTCTTCATCACTCCTTTCATATTTCTTACTTTCTTTGGAACTTCTTTCCTCATGTACTCTATGTTTTCTGTGTTCTTTAGGTATTTCTTTAATTCTTTCTTTATCACATCGGTCGTCGTATCTACTGCTATATCGACTCGAACGTGTATCTGTTTCTCTCTTAACATCACCATAACTTCTTATATCTTTACCGTGTTTGTGCCTAGAATCAGTTTCATCATTAAGTCTAGTCTTCTTTGAACTTGATGGTTCATCATATCGACTTCTAGATCGTTCCCTTTTAAACTTTTTATTATTGTGATTGTACTCCGTAGATCTAAACGAATTAACTTTAGAGGTGTGCAGTTTAACTTCATCTTTCCACTTGCTGTTAGATATGTTGGTCTCGCTTTTTTCTATTTTCACATCTGAATACACTTCCATCTGTAAACATAACATGAAGTACTTTAAAAAAAAAGCTCAGTGTCTCAGTGATCATTATATTCTGTGTCTACATATCAATTAAAACCAATAGATAGGTTTAAACATTTTTATGATAAATACATATACACAGTTGTATCATCTGTATCTTAGTTAGTAGATAAAAGACCAACATATTTAAAACTAATATTATAAAGCTGAAAGTTTGTTTGTTTGTTTAAACGCTAATCTCAGGAAGTACTGGTTTGATTTGAAAAATTTCATTTTGAGATTGATTGTCCATTTATAGGCTATATAACATCACGCTGCGACCAATAGGAGCGAAGCATGAGTGAAAAATGTTGCAAAAATAGTCGCGATCATAATAATAGAAATTGACGCAGACGAAGTCGCGGGCAACAGCTAGTTTTAAATATGTTTATTAAGAATACAAATGCTGAGTGATTAAACAAAGACACCCTGGTCTCTCGCGAGATATAAGCACTGGTTTTGTAACCCGAAGCGCTATAATCTAGTCATCCCTAAATATATATCAATGAACTAAATATTTCCAATTTGTATTGGATATATTGGTATACCTGTGTCTTGATGACATCTCGTAAAACGTCGGAGTAGTTGCGCGTCTTGGCTGCAACGCGGTACTTGGTGCGCCGGCGCTTCATGTCCCTCAGCTCGGCCAGGATCTCCAAGCGGGACTTCTGCTTTGCGCTCGTTTCTTCTTGCCCTTGCTCACTGAAATTTGTAATATCAATGATCTGTATTTAAACTTGACAAATTATGTCTCAAGCGGGACTCGAACCCGCATCTTCATGCATACCGAGCGCGGCGCTATACCATTTAGCGAGATGCGGGTTCGAGTCCCGCCTGAGACATAATTTATCAAGTTTAAATACTGATATTATAATTGCAATTATATTGCTAAAATAATATAGTATCAATGATCTGTTTCTAAACTAAAAAAACAAAGCACTTAAATATACATACATACATACATACACTCACGCCTTTTTCCCGGAGGGGTAGGCAGAGACCACATCTTTCCACTTGCTACGATCCTTACAGACTACTTTCGCTTCATCCACATTCATTAATCTTATCATACACGCTCGCCGGTTTAGGGTACTCTTGACCTGACCTTTCTTTAGAACTTCCCCGATTTGATCAAGATAAGTTCGTCGAGGCCTTCCCCTTCCAACATTTCCATTCATACTCGCCATATACATCTTTTTAGTCAACCTGCTTTCATTCATCCTCTCAACATGTCGAAACCATTTCAGCATTCCTTTTTCAATATTGGTCACTACATCCTCTTTTACACCTTACTTGCACTTAAATATTATGATACATATTGTCATGTTTTGCGGCAAGAGAGCGGCGGGATATTTGAGATCTAATTATTTTTAAGCCTGAATGGGCATTCTTTTTTTTTCAGGAAGGTTACCTATAATTGAAGAACATGCGATTCTATGATAACAGTAAAACATTTTGTCAGGTAGGCCACTACCTAAATGCATATAAGCACTGCATGCTCCTGCACTCATATTCATATTCATTTATTCACTACATAATATAATTTTGCAGACAATAAATCAAAATATACATTAACCCCCTTATTCATAATAACGCAAGCAGTCTTATGAACCTACTTTAGCTATTACACTGTTTTGTCTCGTTCTTCCTAAGCGCTGTCATCATTTGAAAGAAAGTGACAAAACAGTGTTAAAGCTTAAATAGGTTTATTAGACTGTTTGCGCCATTATGAATAAGGGGGTTAGGATACAGTCTGGTGTCAGAGTTTTCCGAGTCACCTATTACAGCCTCTGATGTGACTTGTTGACCACTCTCATCTTACGACAGAAGTCGGGATCAATTTCTCCTGAAGCAAGGTTATAGCCACAGAACAAGGAAAAATGTTACAAAGGCGATGTATAATAATAAATAATAATAAATATTTAAGACATGCCACACTGGGCCACACAGAGTCATCTAGTCCCAAATTAAGGTACTATTAGGTACCCTGTCGTATGGGGTACTAGACAACCGATAAACTTACTTATATACTTTTTTTTTTTGTAAATACATAGAAAACACCCAGACCAGTACAAACAGACATGTTCATGCACACAAATCTTTGTACTGTACGGGGATCGAACCCGCGACCGATGGCTCAGAAGCAGCGTTAACTACCGCTGATAATGGTCGTCTAAAGTCGTCGGTATGTTATGAGCAAATGCTTACACTTCTGCCCAAACAAAAATATGAGTGAGCGCTGTGATTGGTCGCGAGACGTCAAAAGAGTATGCTTGATTGGCGTTCTTTGAACTCGTTTATGTGCAGTGGTGGGGCGCAAGCGGCGACATCGGTTCTCATACAAATGGGGCATGACAGCCTTTTTTCTATGTTCTGTGGTTATAACCGAGCTTAGTAAAGTCATAAGAAATAGAGATGGGCCGACTATCACTTTGGCCAACGAGCCGACTAGCCGACTACAAAATGGCCGACTATTGCTTTAGGTTATAATTATTAGAGTAACATGCTCTAATCACACTGTATTGCCATTTTTTATGATAAGTGCCTTCTTGTATCTGATTGTCATCTTAATTCTTCGTTTGTAGTGTAGAGGAATTTGTATTTATTTTAACTTTTTGTTGTCACAATAAGAAGTTTTTTATATTTTTTTATATCTGGTACTAAGTTCTAATTCATTATTATTAGGTCAAGAGAAGTGTTCCAAATTTCCAATATGTAAGTTGTAAGCTTAATTATAGCCAATTTTTTGAGTTTTTTTTGTTAATTGTTTAATGTCTGGATCGAAACCCAATTAGTTAATGTATCGAACGAATGATTCTTAATTTCCTAACCTGTTCTAAATTGCACTGAAAGTACATAGTAAAATTTATTTTATATTTCTAATAAAAAATAATAACAGTAAAATGACGACCATTTGGATCAGCGGTAGTTAACGCTGCTTCTGAGCCATGGGTCGCGGGTTCGATCCCCGCACAGTACAAATATTTGTGTGCATGAACATGTCTGTTTGTACTGGTCTGGGTGTTTTCTATGTATTATAAGTATGTATTTACAAAAAAAAAAAGTATATAAGTAAGATTATCGGTTGTCTAGTACCACATACGACAGGGTATTTAATACTACCTTAATTTGGGACTAGATGGCTCTGTGTGGCCCAGTGAGGCATGTCTTAAAATATTTATTTATTAAAAAAAAAAAAAAGATTTCAATTTCATCAATTCTTAGGTATATTTCAGCCGACTAGTCGCCGACTACAAATATGGTCGCCGACTAGTCGGTAGAACCCTAATAAGAAATGAAGACTTTGATAATTTTAATATGAAAATCTTACCTAGGCAATGCCAGATCAGAAAGGTCATGGCAAAATGGCGCAGCTTGAACTACAACATCGTAGATAGCTTTTCGTTCATCTCCCGTGTACGTGGATTGCAGCCGGTCGAAAGTCTGCGGCTCTATTTCAACATTGTCTTTTCCTTGTGTTGAGGAAAATTACTAGGTTATTTAAATTATTAAAATATTTTTACATTGTTATTGAGTTGGAATTTAATTTTGCCTAATTTTTACATTTTCCTCCCTAGTAGGTAATTTTTTTATAATCTTTCAAGTTTAAGAGACATAAATAAAAATATCATAAGCCTATTTTTGTAAGAAATAACATTTCTGGCAGATTAAGCCCAAGAATAAAAGCTTGTTTAGTATAGGTCAATACATTGGTAAAATAAAGGCTATTTTTTTATGAGTTAAATTGAAAAAGCAATTACATTGTACCAAATAATTAACTCTTATAGCAGCACTGAAAGTTTAAATTAATATACTTCTACAATAATATTCTTTATCGCACACCATAAAATAAATATGGCATATTATGGTATAAAATTACTAAACCTTATTGGCAGTTGTACTAATTGGTAAATAGTAAGGATTCCCCAAAGCTCTTGTTGGTGGATGGCAATGGCTAAAATCATTACTTATGATAGGTAACTCCTATTGGGATAGGGGACTGGGTCTATTTACTTCATACTTTAATTTACATAAGAACATGCGGCAATCATGAATGATTTATTTAAAAGTAATTAGTATTACACTTTTCCAAAATTCCAATCCAATTACAAGTGTCATGGTCACTGACAATCTGCCTGTTGCTGCAACTAAATCCCGCTAAGATGTGTTTTAAATGTTCTCAGTTTTTTTACTACATTTCATTGTAACTTTTCTTTTCTTTTAGCATAAATACCATTACCCCTATGACCTCAGTCTAAACATTCAGATATTGACAAACGATTACCGTTGCCATAAAACCAGTACCAACCAACACTGCATCTAAAGAGTATTTTATAGGTATATCTTGTTTTAGTACACTAATGAGCGTTATCACATTTTCTACTCATAAATAATTTGTAAAGGATACAATATCAAAGAGGTACTGTGCTTCATCAAGTATGATTATACGGAAAACTGTAAAATGAAAAGTAATTATCATCCTGTAATAAAAACATATAGGTGCTTAATACAATAGGGACTAATGTTACCTTTTCTAAATGATGGTTCAGCATTTGCAGCATGCGTAATAATTTGTTTAATATTATCATTACCTGTAAAACAGTATGAATTTAAGTAGAATTAGATTTTTTTGTGCTAATGTAAAACTTACAAGTGTATTATTATTACTTACTCAATCGAACCAATGTTTTCGCGTTATTGTCAAGCGGATCTGGCAGCATTTTATCATCTATTGAGTATTTATTGAGAGCTAATCGACACATCACTTCATGACTCACTTTACTTTCTAGTGGGATTCGGTGATTAGGATTATATTCACAAGGTACTTTTGGAATATCCTGTAATCAAAAAATATTTCATCAGTACTAAGAATAAATAAAAAAATTAACAGGCACCAATGCAGACAAACTAAAAGTAACCTCTAACAAATGTTTTCTATCCCATTTCAGATGTTGTAATATCACAGAAATTTCCGAGTCTATTTCTTGAATGTGTGATTGCAACTGCAATAAATCCCTTCTTCTGGTTTCCATTACGGATGAAATAATCTTATTATCAGCAGTAAAAGTATGTTGTGATAAAAAAAAAATACCAAACAGAAAATGAATGAACGTCAAACAAACAAACAAACACAACCAACATGAATGAATGAATGAATGAAATAGAGTGAAATAGATAGAGTCCATAAAATTATTTAGCTTGATTAGAATGACAGCTGTCAAACTGAGGTGACTAGTGATGGGACTGACTCGACTGATCAAACGAAAAATAAAAGCGTGGTAAAACAGATAAGAAATATAAAATAAAATGAAAATCAGATATATTAAGATTTATCAGTAAGTCAGTGTCGTGATCATTATAAGAATAGTTGTAACAATCATGAAAATCAATTAGAAATTTTTTATCGCATAAATCATCTAATAAATTTGAAATTTTTTCGTCAACTATTAATAATACTGTGCTATAAGCTCCTTGCCTTCTCCCGCTCCCCTAATCAAACATGATGCCCCACGTAATCGCAACCAACTTATCGAGAACAAAATCTGTGACGGAGATCTCAAAGGTGCCGCTCGCCTTTTGTTCTCCAACGACGTACTATCACCAGATACCCCTGACACCCTTCAGGCATTACGGACAAAACATCCTCCAGCTCCAATGAACCCATATTTTCTCGACCCACCAACAGTAGGGCAAGCATGCCTTCAAATTCAAAACAAAGATGTTACATTTGCCATTTTATCTTTTAAACCAGGTTCGGCTGCAGGTTTGGATGGAATCTCACCCCAACATTTGAAAGACTTAACATCACATTCTGTGGGTGATGCAGGCGAGCAATTTTTAAATTCAATCACTAAATTAATCAACTTTATGTATTCCGGTAATGTCAATCCAGAAATTGTTCCCATTATTTTCGGCGCGAACCTCATTGCCCTCACCAAAAAGGACGGAGGGGTGAGACCAATTGCTGTTGGATCAACATTACGACGTCTGGCCTCCAAAATTGCTGTTCGACATATTTTACCAACATTAAATTCGGTTTTTGAACCCGTACAGTTAGGCTTCGGTGTAAAAGGAGGGTGTGAGGCAGCCGTCCATGCCCTACGCTCTTTCCTAACTTACGGACAGCCTGACGTGTTGCTCAAAATTGATGTCAAAAATGCATTCAATTCGGTAAATAGGGATACCCTGCTGACGGAAATAAAACAACATATACCGGAAATATATAATTATCTTCATCTTAGTTACGCTGACCCAACAAAATTGTTATATCGTTCTAATGTGTTGTCTCAGAAGTAGGTTGTCAACAGGGTGATCCCCTTGGGCCTACAATTTTTAGTTTGGCTATTAATCCGATAATTAAAAATTTAAATTCTAAATTCAACGTTTGGTATTTGGACGACGGAACTCTAGGAGGTGATGTGGACACTGTGTTTTCGGACCTTTCTTTAATCAAAAATAAATTTGAAGCCATTGGTTTGAAAATTAATCATTTTAGCAAATGTGAACTTTTTATAAATAATTGCGACTTAAATTTAAATGAAGTAAAACAAAAATTTAATATTTTGGCTCCAAATATTAAAATAGTTACAAGTAATTCCCTTTACCTTTTAGGTTCTCCAATTTTTGATGAATCTATTTCTGAATTTATTAATATTTCATTTACTAAATTTCAAAATTATGCTGACCGTCTCCTTGAAATTAATCCACATTATGAACTTTGCATCTTAAAATTCTGTCTTTTCGTCCCAAAATTTACGTATGTGCTCCGTTGTTGTTCTTTTTGGAATCACCCAGATCTTTTAACACAAGTAGACGACTTAATTAAAATTAGCTTAGAATCAATTCTTAATATGCAGCTGGATGAGCAATCTTGGACCCAAGCATCCCTGCCCATCCGTTATGGTGGTTTAGGGATTCGCAAAATTTTCAGTGTCGCTTTACCAGCCTTCCTATCTTCTGTCCATAGTTCAGCAAATCTCATAAGTAAAATTTTAAGGGCATCCCCTTCAAACTTTGAGATTGCTTGCTTGGAAGAAGCTAGAAACGCTTTCTCAATTGCATGCCCAGGTCAAAATTTTCCATTTTCTCCAAATTCACAGCGGAGCTAAGACGACATAAACTGCAAATTGACGTATGACAATCTTTTGAACTTTAGTACGGGTTCGGCGCGTGCTAGGCTTTTGGCCGTGGGTACGCATGAGGCCGGCTACTGGCTTCACGCGAATCCTTCGTCAAATACAGGAACATTTCTTGAGCCTGACACGCTCCGAATCGCAACATCCCTACGGCTTGGGGTTCCGGTCTGCGCTCCTCATAAATTTCCCTGTGGCAGTGATGTCGACAAGCTAGGACATCACGGACTGTCATGCCAAAAAAGTGCAGGCCGCTTCTCGAGACATGCAGCACTTAACGATATCATACGCCGGTCCCTTGCCACCATCAACGTGCCAAGTCTACTTGAGCTGACTGGTGTTACTACTGCTACTGAGTCATAAATAAGAATTTTAAAAATGAAGAATCTAATTGTAATATTGATCACATAAATAGTAACGACTTAGTGTATGATGACCCTTTGAAAATTTGTGAATTGTTTAATAATTATTTTATAGATGTGACGAAACCGCAAGGTAAAATAGAAAACTTTAATTGTAGGAATATTGACATTACACACAATAACAATACAATATTTCTTTTGCCTACCAATGACGACGAAATAGAATCGATAATTAAATCACTTAAAAATAGTAAAGCTGTGGGGTACGATGGTATCAGCACCCAGGTTATAAAACTGTGTGCCAAATATTTAAGTAAACCTTTGGCACATGTCATAAACTTATCTATGGAGCAGGGTCACTTCCCTGATGTTCTCAAATACTGTATAGTAAAACCATTGTTTAAAAAAGGTAGCAAAAATGATATTGACAATTATAGACCCATAACTCTTATCCCCATATTGTCGAAAATATATGAAAAAATAATGTACAAACGTATTTATAATTTTATAACAGCAAATAATTTATTGAGAAAAGAACAATATGGTTTTCGGAAGGGAAGCTCTACTATCTTGGCTTGTTTTAATCTGATGCATTTGATTACCGAAAGTATAAACGATAAGGTACCACTAGTTGCTTTGTTTCTAGATATGAGTAAGGCATTCGATTCTGTTCCACATAATAGATTATTGGAAAAGCTGTATCGATATGGCATAAGAGGAAATGCGTACAATTGGATTAATAGTTATCTTTTAAATAGAAAACAATGTACCGAGATAACAAAGGTAATTAATTCTAAACAGTGTACTTTTCGATCAAATGGTCGTGTCAATTCACGTGGCGTGCCACAAGGCAGTGTTCTGGGTCCATTGCTGTTTCTACTTTTTATTAATGACCTACCTAAAATGACAAGACATAAATGCTTTATGTTTGCAGACGACACTACCGTAGTTATAAAATGTACAGACCACCAAAAATTTAATGATGAAATTAACGAGACTTTAAGTAATATTGTTCAATGGTTAAGCACTAATGGTCTGAAAATAAATGTACAAAAGACAAAGGCTATCCAATTTTCTACAAATAGATCTAGACCGGTTGAATTATTGATTAAATACCATAGTAATACTATCGAAATAGTTGAAGAGGTGAAGTTTTTAGGTGTTACTCTTGACAAGTACTGTAGTTGGAAAGCTCATATAGGGATTATGTGCAAAAAAATTGATAAATTTGTATATGCCCTAAGACGTCTTACTAACATATCGTCTATTGAAACAGTACTATCCGCGTATCATGGGTACGTATCATCTTTACTCAGCTACGGTACTCTGTTGTGGGGTAATTCTGTTGATATTAATAGAGCCTTTATAGCTCAAAAGAAATGTATACGAGTGATTTGCAGAGTTCATTTTCTGGAGTCTTGTAGACCTTTATTTAAAAGGCTACATATTCTTCCACTACCCTGCTTATATATTAAACATGTGTGTATTTTTGTACGTGAACATCCCGAATACTATACCACAAGAGGGGATTTTAAAAATAAACCGACGAGGCACCAGAACAGAATATTATTACCAAATATAAGACTCCAGCTATTTAGACGAGGCTCTTTTTGTATGTCAATCAAAATTTATAATAGACTTCCGGAATTTTTAAAGAATTTACCTTTATTGATTTTTAAAAGACAACTTCATACCTGGCTAATGGATAAGTGTTTTTACTCACTTCAGGAGTACTTTAGCAATTGATGTCTAGACTTGTTGACTCAGTATATATATTTTTTCACATGTGACATTTTTCATTTTGTATTTATTATTTGTAACATTTATAATTTCAATATTTTTGTAATTTTTGATCAATTGTATTTTTATTTTTAGAATATTGGCGATGACAAAGAAAAAATAATTTATATGAAATTTGTGACATTTCTTATTTAATTTTTATATCATGATATTTGCATGACCCGTAGGTTAAACATGAGGACTCATTTTGACATTGTAACAGCTTTAAATTACCATGTTAATAGCAAATAAATATTATCTTATCTTATCTTATCTTATCTGACTAGTATTGCGAGAGACGATGGCAAGAGACCGGATGGTATGAGTTTGATTCCATGGAAGATGGGCTGGGTGCTGGTATGGGATGCAACCTGTTCAGACACGCTGGCCCCTTCCCATCTACATGGAACCAACAACAGAGCTGGTGCGGCATGAGAAGCGGCTGAAAAAGCTAAAGCATGTAAATACAGGGGTCTAGGTTCCGAATATGATTTTGTCCCATTCGGTGTCGAGACCCTTGGTCCTTGGGGTCCTAGTGCTATAAGGCTTTTCAAGGAAATAGCAAAAAGGTTAGTCGACATCACAGGAGACCGAAGAGCTGGCAGCTACCTCGGACAAAGAATTAGTTTAGCCATACAAAGGGGGAACGCTGCCAGTATCTTCGGATCCCTGCCTAAAGGGACTCCTTTTAGTAATATATTTTAGTTATTAGTTATTTTATATATATTTTAGTTGTAGGTTTCTTAATATTTAAATCTGTTAATAACATTTTTATATGTTTCTTTCTGATATATTAATTATTATAGTATACTATAACAAAAAGTATCAGTATTAGGACCCCTGCTATTTTTAATTTATATAAATGACCTTCCGTGTTATTTACATAATCTTTGTGAGATGGTATTGTTTGCAGATGACACATCAATGATTTTTAAAACTAAGAGGGGCAAATGTTCATTTGATGATGTTAACAATACCCTGTCTAAATTATTACATTGGTTTATAACAAATAATCTTTGTCTAACTCCTTCTCTTCCCAAGCTGTGCGACTATGGAACAAACTCCCCAAGGCTATACAAAGCAGCCCTTCTATAACATCGTTCAAGATTCGGTTAAAAGAGCACTATTTATCTCAATCATTACAATGTGTTTAGTTTATGTAGGTATATGTATGTGTTGTATGTATTTTATAAGTAGGTTTATCCTTTTTTTATATATATAATTTAATTTGAAGTTTAATAGAGTGTAGTTTAAGTAGGTATATTTATCATTATCTTATGCTAGTTTGTTTTTTTTTATTTTGTAAATTTTCTTTATATCTTCTAAATGCACATTACTGTGCCCGTTTAAATGCATTTCTTCCACACCAGTTAGGTTGGCTGGAAGAGATCTCTTAAAGAGATAAGCTCACCTTTGTAAACTGTTTTTACTGCAACAACCTTTATGTTTTTTTGTGCGCAATAAAGAATATTATGTCTTTTACTAAATGCAAATAAAACAAAATGTGTAAAATTTACCATGCCCAATGTAAGATTTGCTGCTACTCATATAATTGTTAAAGATGAACCACTAAACTCTGTAGATTTAACTACCTTTTTAGGTATAACTGTAGACTCTCATTTGCAATGGGGTGCTCATATTAGGGTGCTGTCTGGAAGACTTAGTTCTGCTGCTTATGCTGTGAGAAAGATAAGGCAATTGACTGATGTTGAAACGGCAAGATTAGTATATTTTAGCTACTTTCATAGCATAATGTCATACGGAATTCTGTTGTGGGGCTCAGCGGCAGATATTGAGTCAATTTTTATATTACAAAAACGTGCTGTACGGGCTATTTACGGCCTTCGATCCCGTGACTCGCTGAAGGGGCTCTTCAAAGAGATTAATATACTTACAGTGTCTTCTCAATACATTCTCGAGAATATTGTTTACGTTCGTAAGAACATACATTTATTTCTTAAGAAAAGTAACGTACACAATTTCAATACCAGAAATAAAGATAAACTTGCCGTTCCAGGCTTTAGACTGCGAAAAGTAGGAAAATCGTTTATGGGAAATTGTATCCGTATTTTCAACAAATTACCACAGGGTATTGCTGAACTCCCTGTACATAAACTGAAATCGTATGTCAAAGTAATTTTAATGAAAAAGAGCTATTACACTGTCAATGATTATTTAAATGATAGAAATGTATGGCATTAAATTGTCCCAGCTCGTACTTGCTTAAACCTTGTAAAAATCACCTTACCTTGTAAAAACTTATTAAAAAAGAGGCTGACAATAGTGACCGAGTTTCTTGCGCTGCTTCTTCTCGGCACTAGCCCAGACTTGTCCCGAAGCAGTGGTAGGTTTAAATTGGGACGTGTAAAAGCGCCTCCTGGGGCCTATTTGCAGAAATAAAACTGATTTTAACTGATTTTAAAAAAATCAAAAAAATAATAATTTCAATTTGATGTTCTAAGCATCAACCAATGCTCATTGAATCATTTGTAACAATTATGTTATGTATAATTTAATGAGAACATTACTTCGATTTTGAAATACTGTTAGTCTGTCGATTTCGATTTGTCGATTTTACCCTATCACTAGTGATTATGAAAAATAACGTAAACTTGTAAAGACGTCTTTTCAAGTTAGGTGTAATTTTTGTGACTGGATATTTTAATGATTTTAATTTTAAATATCTATTTTATATAGTTAAATTAATTAATAAGTACAGCAATGTATAAAAAAATATTAACATGCCAGTTACAAATATTTTTTTGTGTGGAAATGTGTTTAATTTGTGTGACGCTGGTACAAAGTTACGTCGTCTCTTTCAGTGAGATCTGTCATTCTAATCAAGCTATATAGTGAATGATAAATGCAAAGGCAGGCAAAGGGAACTATACCCATACAGCCAAGCCTTCAGTAGAATTTTTTTATTGGTATGAAATGAAAATGAAATTTAATGAGATGAAACGAAATGAAACCTAATCTTAGTCATTGAAATGTATGGGTGGTTTATACATTTCAATGATTACAGGAGCTTTACTTTAGTCAAATAGGAGCGCCTTTCCTTGTTTCTCAGTTTTATTTGATTTATCCTACTCACTAACACATTATTATAACAATGCCACCACTTTATCACAATAAATGCAGCTTAGGATAATTTCACAAAATTCTCTTCTCAAGCATAATGCGTATTTTTTATACTGGCATTACTGAACCTTTTGACGTCGGACGGCTGATTTTTGACTTTGATTTTTTTTATCTGTTGATTTGAAAAAGACGTGTGAATTAGACGTTTTCGTTCTAGTGCATTGCAAAAATCTGAATGTTTTAAATTATTATAAAAATGGCAGATTCTGAGGTTATTTTGAAGATAATTTTAGTACCTATATCAGTACTTTAGCTAGCTGCCTTATTTATGTATTTATGTTTATTTCAGTTACTGAAGAAATTGAAAGATATACCGTTTAGAATACAGACCGCCAGTCTGAAAGAAAGGCGTGCAGTTATTGAAGAAATCCAAGATGTTTTATCAACACCAGGTTAGTTACCTTGTTTACTAAGTCGAGAAAACCGTATATACATTACATGCGCTATTCAAAAGTTCGTTCATACAGACGGAAATGTTTTTGTGAAGGTGAGGAGGGGGGTGTTGGTCTAGCTTTATTGATCCATTACCTGGGATGTTTTCCTAGATGCACTAGCTGTGATGATCACCTTAGGGACATAAGATGTTTTAATAGCGCATACTATATGTATATTCAACATGTACATCTTTCTAACATAGATATTTATTTTTGAATGAAAAATTAATTCTAACCTATAAAAAGATAGTTTTGAATATTTTCAATTAATGTGTTAGTAATTAATATTTTTACCCTAAAAATAATGTAAGTTAATATTATGCTGTTAGTTTATAAGTTTGCCAGATTTATTAAAAGAATAAATTTTTGTCAAATATCAGAATTGCACAACATTGTCAAAAGATTTGGGTTTAATGCTTCGACGCTCAAGTGACAGCCGGCTGACGCGATAACAATTGACTTAATTGTCTAGATTAACTGAGCGTTAAATTTCAATTGTTATCGCGTCAGCCGGCTGTCACTTGAGCGTGGAAGCGTTAAACCCAAATCTTTTGACAATGTTGTGCAATTCTGATATTTGACAAAAATTTATTCTTTTAGTAAATCTGGCAAACTTATAAACTAACAGCATAATATTAACTTACATTATTTTTAGCGTTAAATTTCACTGGAGGCAGCCAATAAATCTTATTTGAAATGTTTGAAAACAGTTTCAGAAAATATTAATATTTTGTGAATAACAATTGAAAATCAGTTGTTACTGATATGATCCAATGGGCTGTATATCGTTTAATGTAATTAATGAGCTCACCTTGTCTTTTACTATACACCTAATTTTATTTGTCATTGAATAGAATTTAAATATTAGTAATTAATAAAAAAAGGGACTATTTTCCTATAAACACAGTATTGTATTTTTCAGGTATCACAGAGCCAGCTGTACGATTTGTGTGCCGCGTGGTAATATCAACACTTCATAGGTATCGGGACACTACATCCCAATCATATGTAAAAGATCTACTTGCATACCTCGCTGCTAATCATCGTGAGTGGGCTCTACGAAACCTGTTGCCATTGCTTCTTGATATTTCTGAGCAGCTTCGAAATACTGCAACATCGTAAGTTTTTTATTTATAACTGTAACTTGTATCTATTGTGGTCAATACACATTTAGTTATCATCATCATCAAACAACCCTGGCTGGAAATAGTTATGTAATTGCATATAATCATGGGAGGGAGGAGGGAGCTTCAAAAGCCTTTTAACGCTGTCCTGTTTGAAGGGAGAACTCGGGAGGCGTGGAGTAGGAGTGTTGTCGCCCTGTTCTCCAAAAAAGGAGATAAGACCCTGCTGAAGAAATATCGAACCATTTCCCTTCTAAGCCACGTCTATAAGCTGTTTTCAAGAGTCGTCATGAACAGAAGAGCGAAGAGTACAATCAGCCCTTGTGTCTGGCATTTGTGGACTATGAGAAAGCCTTCAACTCGATAGAGATCTGGTCCGTTCTGGAGTCCCTGCAGCGTTGCCAAATAGATTGGCGGTACGTGCAAGTGATGAGATGTCTCTACGAAGCCGCCACCATGTCCGTCCAAGTACAGAATCAGCAAACAAAACCTATACCGTTGCATCGAGGAGTGAGACAAGGGGACGTCATTTTCCCGAAATTATTCACAAATGCAATGGAGGATATGTTCAAGACGCTGCAATGGAAAGGACGAGGCATCAACGTCAATGCGAATACATCTCTCACTTGCGATTTGCAGATGACATCGTCATTATGGCAGAAACGCTGCAGGACCTACAACAGATGCTGAATGACCTGGCTGACTCTTCTGTGCGCATCGGCTTGCGAATGAACCTAGATAAAACCAAGGTTATGTTCAATGAACATGTACTACCGCAACCGATTGCGATGCACGGCGCTGTCCTCGAAGTTGTTTAGAAATACGTGTACCTTGGGCAGACATTGCAGTTAGGTAGAAACAACTTTGAGAATGAGGTGAACAGAAGAATTCAGTTGGGTTGGGCAGCATTTGGGAAACTACGTCGAGTCTTCTCATCGTCGATCCCACAATGCCTCAAGACGAAAGTCTTCAATCAGTGTGTCCTACCCGTCATGACATACGGAGCCGAAACGTGGACACTGACGGTACGGCTAGTCCACAAGTTCAAAGTCGCTCAGCGGGCTATGGAAAGAGCTATGCTCCGAGTTTATCTTAGGGATAAAATCAGAAATGAGGTGATCCGGCAGAGAACTAAAGTTACCGACATAGCCCACCGGATTAGCAAGCTAAAGTAGCAGTGGGCTGGCCATATTAGCCGCAGAACCGACAACCGCTGGGGTAAACGAGTTCTTGAGTGGAGACCGCGTCTCGGCAAACGTAGTGTAGGACGCCCTCAGGCCAGGTGGAGTGATGATTTGCGCAAGGTGACTGGCAGGAGCTGGATGCGAGAAGCCGAGGATCGACCTAAGTGGCGTGCAATTGGAGAGGCCTATGTCCAGCAGTGGACTGTGATAGGCTGATGATGTTGATGATGATGATATAATCATACTACTGCAGGGCAAAGTTATTGAATTTAAAATACCACAGCAATGATGGGCATTTAAACATCACATAAATTCATTTACAAATGCACCTTTTGTCCTGTTTTTTTTATAGTAAGAGTACATGCCAGAGTGGGCTGTTTGCACTACGATGGTCGACGGTACTTGTGGAGGGCGCACTGAAGGTCACCGAAGAAGATGGAGTGGACTACACAACTCTTGTCATGTCACAAGCCAACCTACTTGCTGTAGTCACTGCATATGGTGACAGTAAAAAGAATGACAAAGCATACTCCGTGGTAAGTAAATCCATGAACCATAATTTATATAAGACTAAGAATTATTATACTTAATATAGCTTATTAATCTATACTAATATTATAAAGCTGAAGAGTTTGTTTGTTTGTTTGTTTGTTTGAACGCGCTAATCTCAGGAAGTACTGGTTCGATTTGAAAAATTCTTTTTGTGTTGGATAGTCCATTTATCGGGGAAGGCGATAGGCTATATAACATCACGCTGCGACCAATAGGAGCGAAGCATGAGTGAAAAATGTTGCAAAAATAGTCGCGATCATAATAATAGAAATTGACGCGGACGTAGTCGCGGGCAACAGCTAGTAAACATATAATTTTTATGTTATTGGTGGTATTTACTCCAAACATTGATTACACTGCTGACTTATAGTGCAAAGCTTTGAAGCTTTTTGCATGATATTGATTGACATGAAAAAGGAATATTTGGAGTGTGACAGCATACTACCCAAATATCATTCGAATACAAATATCTCTCACCCGTTTGCACAACAAACAATTTTCGCCCCAATTTGTAATCTGAGTTGCCTATCTACCCAATAGCATAATTATTATTATAGTTAGCTAATTTAAAAGGCGTTGACCGAGACTACACTTACCAACCATTGTCTATAGTTACACACATCATGGAGCACTATTGGAAAGGACAAAGTGAGCAAATGGACCGATGTGCTACTGTCAGCGCCTACGGACGCGGGTGCGCACGTGTGCGTGGCGCTCTCGGCCCTGTGCCGCCACGCCACGGATTCGGGCGACGTGGATGCCATAGCGACTCACAAGGTAACTTTTAAAAAAACTTATGCAGACTGCTGCTTGAATGCTTAAGGTGTTTAGTACAACCTGGCCATAACATACATTTACAAATTATGAAGACAACCTTATTAGTTTTAGTTTGGAATGTGTCCTTCCTAAGAATTAATATTTATTGTTTTCTTATTTTTCGCGCCAATCGGTGTTAAATACTATGAATAGGGAAATTGATGGAGAATAATATAATCTTGTCAATTAGCCACATTCTGGGATTTCTGATCTGGATCAGATATTGGTGTTTATTCTAGAAAGTGAATGGTATGATCTTAAAAATTCAATTCAAAACAATGGCTCATTTAAATAGAATTCAAAGTTTAATTTTTTATTTATTCCGTTTTCAGTTTTTGTTCTCAATAAATGAAATTGTCAATACTAATTTTTTTAACTTTAATTTACTATGACAACAATATTTTAATATATCATAGTTAATTTTGGTGTTTCTTTTATTGCAATTTAATTGTTTTCAGAAATATTATTCACATATTGACTTAATTAACACAAAAAGATAATTAAGTCAATATGTGTTAATGTACATAAATTTATTATGTGTATAGAAGATTTAAGCATAGAGAGAGACAGTAGACGGGCGGTATCCACTTACTTTGTGCTATGTATCTATATTGCCGATTGCTAAACTCATCCATTACACTGTTTACAGCCAAAAATGTTAGAATGCTTCACGAAGAGTCTGATAAGTGTGAAGACGCGTCCAAACTCGAACTACATCCGCGGGTGTGGAGCGCTTCTGCAGCTGCTGGACCGGGCGGCTGTTCACGAGGGTCTGCTGCCCGCGCTGCAGAAGGCCATGCTGCGGAGCCCCGAGACGGTGGTGCAGGCCGTGGGCGAAGTGCTAGCCAACCTGAGGATACACCTGGACGGGCCGGCGGTCGAGATTGGCAAGAGTCTGATTGGTGAGTAAACTTGTAATAAGAAAAAAAAGCTGTGCGTCTCGGGACGCCCGAAAGAAGTCATAACTTAAATGCATCTAAGTTGAACTATTTTACTCAGTCAGAGAGAGTAGCTTATGAAATAGGTAAGGCTAGCGCTGTGGGTTATTAGAGTGAGGGAGGAGAAGCGGCAGGCTGTCCCAGACAGACGTGCCTTAATGAAAATTCAATCTTGTGCACATGACATTAAGTTTAAACCTACTAAGTTGAACGACCAGGTTGGTGTAGCCATGCGGTGTACCGTGGTCTTTTCCAAAATTCACAACTAAAATGTTCTTTCGAGTGGCATTCATTAGATAAAGACGTTTTTCGGTCGCTTATATTGTTTTTGTCGTACACAAATAAGTATTATTCCAGTAAACCTCCACTCGAAGGACGAGTGGGTGCGAGGCGAAGCGCTAGTAGCGTTACAGAGGCTGGCTCGCCGCTGTACCCACTTGGCCCCGGCCAAGGCGATACTAGCGCACGCCTTCGCAGAGTACAACGGCGCCAGCGGGAAACTCACGTCGAGCGAGGACAAGATCGCTGTCTTGAATGTGAGTCAACAACTTGTCATCATTAGGGTCTTTCTTGATTAATTGAGTACCAGAGTGATCTGGGACGTAGCGTATTAAATACTAGCGCGCAAAACCAGGATTCGAAATACTTGTATGTGTTTTATATCTTTAGAGACAAAAGAGACTTTATTGCGTTTTTATAAAGAATAAAATCGTCTATTAAAAATGCATAATCCGATTTTAGCTACAAGAAAAACATGTAAACTTGTTCCCGTCACTTAAAAAGATAAAGTTTCTTCAAAGTTCAAGCAAGATTCTTATAGCACGATTTTTAGTTTGAATATCTATTATGCATCTGTAAAAGACTAAATGCACGAAAAATGCGAAAAATTTGTATTACTCGCATTTATATTGTTTAATCAAAAGTTGCGTTTAATCAAATCTATTCTTTACACATTTCAGTTGTTATTGTTGTTACTGACCAGTTAATAACTAACTGCTGAGAAAACTGTATACTAATAGGGGTTAAAGTATGAAATTGCCGATTATTTTCTCACTTTTTATTTTGTTTATAGCTCTTAAGTATAGTCATATTATTGCGTAATTCTTTTTGTATTCTATCAAAAACTAAATAAAGTAACTTTTGACTAAAAAAAAAAAAATGCAATACTAGTGCCTATTACTTCAAAGGAAGTCGTTGAAAAGACCCCTTACAATGTGTCAGCTTACCTTCTTGCTTCAATTAAGTATATTTGTATTATATACTTTGATTTTCAGAAATTTAAATACTATAATGCGTAGCTTTATAACCATCTAACTTTCACCTTTAATTGCATCGAAAACGGTTCAGACGTTTTTAAAAAAACGAAAAAATTGTTAGTATGGAAAAATGACTTTTCTCGATTTCGTCCATACAAAACGGCAATTTCATACTTTAACCCCTAATAATTTGACTGACCACGCAAAGTGGAGCCTTAATGCGAATAAGGGAGCCTGTTACCGTTGACTGAGTAAAATTATTGTTGTGGCTATAAATTAGTATTTTAATTACTGATAATAAAAATTAGTGAAAAATATCTATTTTGGTTTCTCATTAGTTAGCTAGCAGGGCGCTAATTGAGACTCGTGTTGACGTTTATTACAAGACAAGTCGAACATACATGAAAACTACCTTCTAACGGTGATACATTGTAAATTCACATATACCCGACATTACAATAAGGAGGTCCCGTCATCTGATCCCTAGGTCACAACGATCGCGGCTCCACGAGTCCATGGATGTTAAGAAGTTTTGTCTCGTTTCAGGGAGTAGCCACACTGAGTGAACTGAATGTATCAGCTGAAGACCGAACCCAGCTGTTCCACGAGGTGGTGACGCAGATCTCCCGCGTGTTAGACAGCGAGTCGCACGAACGAACCCTGTGCGTGGCATTAGACGCGCTACGCACGTGGCTGGCCGACCTCGACTCACTGCCAGATAAGATAGTGGAAATATTCAAAGTGAGTTCCCTTAACCGTTGTATAGATGGCGCTGTTACGTTTTACATCGCCATATGTTACGGTTTTTAATGTTTTATTCTTTGGCCCCACAATATCAACAGTTTGTCAGTCTGTCTTTAGATACTGAAATCTATTTGTTGGACTTTTCATTTGCGTATTGCAGGATTAGGGTCTTAGTACTTTAATTACTCAGAGCATTAAAATGGCATTTTTATTCTATATAGCAGTCAGTTTGTTTTATATAGACATTAAAATAAAGAAATTTTAGATTCTCTATTAGGCTAATCTATAAGGTAGTGCGATTGTGTAAGGTTGTTCAGGAAAGGACAATGAATACAATTGATCATCGATAGTATAATGTAAATTCTAAATGTGTAGTTTTGCCCATTCGATGAAGACCGAAAAGTGACCGGTCGTTTATAAATGTTTCATGGATTTGCGTTTTATTATAGCAAAAAATTCGGTAAAACTTTTTTTTTTAACAAATATTAAATTGTATTCAAACATAAATACAGTTTTTTAATCAAATTTTACGATTTCACCTCAAAAACAAACTTTTATTCATAAAAACATTTAATTCAAACTAAAAATGTACCTCTGCAATTCAAGTAACCAAACGCAAAGAACGAATGAAATACGAGTTTTCTGCTACTCGACAATAGGTGGCGTTAGTGGACTGCGTAAAGTGTTCTGTGACGTAGTATATAATTTTATTTATGTTCTGTGAATGTCAAGTGATAACTGTCACAGTGAAAGAAAACTTTTGAATTTGTTTAAATGAAAATACAAGTAAGTAAAAAATATTAACGCAGATTGATAATAAATTGTGCAGAAAAATAACTCTTGTGACTCACATTTAACACTAAACCCTCACTGCTTACCACACTTTATACAATATTCAGCCTTTGGACTTCCAGCCACCAACCAACCGTTTTCTTTAAAAAAAAAATACAATTTGGACAAATTTGCGTACCGAAGAGGGTAGAAATTTACGATTGTCATAAGTCAAGAGTCACCGCAATCATTTGAAATTAGCAATGAACTCAAAAAACATATGCAATTCGAATTATCTGTCAAAATTATGTACATCATTCACTCATCTTTTAAAACTAACGACCCAATCGTTAACGATAAATTAACTCCGTACACAATTAGAATTAGTCGTTTGACAGATTATACCGTACGTTATGAACGTTCAAATGAATACGATTGCTTTACAGAATCGCACCTCTGGTGGCATAAGCGGAACTTAATATGTTTCTTAATACTTAATACGTTTTGTAAGTGACTGCAGTCCAGTAGTCGATATCTCGTCTCTTATTACTCGTGGTCGTGAATTCTGATCATGTTTTGACCAATAAATACCCCCAAATCACGCGGTGGTGGAGGAAAATATCGCGCACATTTACTGTAGTCATTGATTCATTACAAAAGTGCAAAATAAGAGTGAGTCCTAAATAAATTACAGAAACTGAAATACTATAGCTAAAGTTTCGCTAATATCTCTGATTTGCCGCTTAAACAAGCTCTATGAACAGTTAAATATCATTCTTGTTAAACCAAATACATTTTTATTTCTTCACATTGTTGTCCTAGAAGAAAAACTGCATTTAATGTTTACACATGGTGTTCCATACAGAAAAACCTGTCAGCCAAGAGCACGACTCAAGTAGTTCGGATCGCGTACGTGTCGCTAGTGGCGCGAGCGGCGCGCGCGTGCGGGGCGGCGCCTGCGCAGCGGGACGCGCTGCTGCCCGCGCTCAGGGCCTCCGTCGACAAGGCCGCCCAGCAGCCCCTGCAGGTAGCTAGCCAGTACTACGCGGGTGCACTACGACGCTACTGAGGACACACGTCTCGCTGGAGGCGCGTGCGGGGCGGCGCCTGCGCAGCGGGACGCGCTGCTGCCCGCGCTCAGGGCCTCCGTCGACAAGGCCGCCCAGCAGCCCCTGCAGGTAGCTAGCCAGTACTACGCGGGTGCACTACGACGCTACTGAGGACACACGTCTCGCTGGAGGCGCGTGCGGGGCGGCGCCTGCGCAGCGGGACGCGCTGCTGCCCGCGCTCAGGGCCTCCGTCGACAAGGCCGCCCAGCAGCCCCTGCAGGTAGCTAGCCAGTACTACGCGGGTGCACTACGACGCTACTGAGGACACACGTCTCGCTGGAGGCGCGTGCGGGGCGGCGCCTGCGCAGCGGGACGCGCTGCTGCCCGCGCTCAGGGCCTCCGTCGACAAGGCCGCCCAGCAGCCCCTGCAGGTAGCTAGCCAGTACTACGCGGGTGCACTACGACGCTACTGAGGACACACGTCTCGCTGGAGGCGCGTGCGGGGCGGCGCCTGCGCAGCGGGACGCGCTGCTGCCCGCGCTCAGGGCCTCCGTCGACAAGGCCGCCCAGCAAGCCAAGTTACTGAAGTTAGAATAATTTTGTCATTTTCTATTTCATTTCTAAAAGTTGAAATTTTACCATCTCGTGTCGGATTTAATATATTTAATCATTATATTAATCATAGAGATCGCTTTTTTTTTACCTTAATCCGACTATCTGGATTGCCAAAAAATCGCTCTTGAATCGTGAGGTTCCTTTGCGCAACTTCTTCTCCGGTCATGTGACTTAATTACATGACCAGGAGATGGTTAAGTACCTGCACTTCCAAAAATTAAAAAATGTATAAAAGTGACGAATTTTCTAACTATTCATAAATTATTCACAAATTTGAGTTTTTTGGGTCTCATTCCAAAAGCGTGTAGCTACCTACCCAGGGCATACGTAATACATCGAACTAGTTACATAGATCACCAGAACAACCGCACGCGCCGAGCGCCCGATCAGTACTGGCGCGCGCGTCGACCGCTGGTGAATCCGGCGATATCTAAACATACATGATACATCGTCTTCGTGACGTCACGCGCGCAAGAGCTGCACGCGTAGCCATCCCGCTCGAACACCTGTGTCTGACTGGAGAAGCCTCGGCGCAACCAGTGATTTAAATAGGAGCACGCCATACGTATAACTACGTAGGTACGGTCGTAAGCTAATTGCGGCGACCCACTAATCTGGTGATATATTTTACTATTTAAGTAGGTTAAGTTTGACAATAAATATTCATTACTATCTGTTTTCTCGTCTTTGCTTCATCTCCCTATACAAGTAACTACACTGGTGACCCCGACGTGATGAGCACTTACAATGAAAACTCCGTCGAAGTCTCCGTTAACAATGAAGAAATGGCAGCAGTCTCCGTCAAAGCACGGATACCTCAATTTTGGCGTCAAAAGCCGAGACTTTGGTTCGCGCAGTACGAATCCATCATCGCAAATCAGAAGATGGGAGACGAAGCCAAATATCACCTCGTCGTAGCTCAACTCGAACTGGCGGACATCGAGCAAGTCGGCGACATAATATTATCACCGCCGGACAGCAACAAATACGAAGCACTGAAACAACGATTACTTTCTGTCTACGAAGAATCGGAGTCCAGACAACTGCAGAAACTGCTGGGAGAAATGGAACTGGGGAGTCAAAGACCTTCACAGCTCTTAAGGAAGATGCGCGATTTAGCACTCGACAGAGTCCCGGATAACACATTAAAAATCATGTGGTCCGGTCACCTACCACCGTCCGTTCGCGCCGTCCTCGCCATAAGCACCGAAACAAAACTCGACGTTCTCGCTACCATGGCTGATAAGATGACAGAACAAACACAGGAAATAAGCTCGATTTGTTCCTGCGCCAGTCCCTCGAAGCTTTCAACAAACGAAGATCTTCTCAATAGAATCGACACTTTAACAAAAGAAATCGCGTCACTGAAAATGACTCATTCACGAAGTCGCGGGCCATATCGGCATAACAACAACCGGAATCGGGTCCGATCAAGATCATCGAGTCGCGTAAGAAAGGACCCAGTCTGCTACTTCCACAGAAAATTTGGAAAGGACGCATTCCGATGCCAACAACCCTGCGATTTCAAAAAATATCCTAACAAAAGTGAAGAATCGTTAAACTAACATCGACTCAAGCAACGACGGGGGCAGGAGTCGACGAAATATCAAACCACCGTCTTTTTATTCAAGACAAGACTTCAACACTCAACTTTCTCATCGACACCGGCGCAAATGTTTCCGTACTACCTGCAAGCTCAATAGAAAAACGAAAGAATGCACCGAGTAATTATTTATACGCAGCCAACGGTTCGTCAATATCTGTCTACGGGGAAAAGTCAGTGGTACTCAACCTAGGGATGCGTCGCCCTTATAGATGGACATTTGTAGTCGCAGCCGTATCTAGACCAATACTGGGTGCCGATTTCCTTCAACATTACAACATCATCGTGGATTTGAATGGAAGGAAACTGATAGATAAACATACAAATATATCAACAAGAGGCTGTATGATACCTACAACACAAAGCAGCGTGCGAACACTGGATACCAGCCAACCTTACCACGACCTTCTTGCCAAGTACCCGAACATTACCAGGCCTAGTTTAAATAATCCACACAACTCTAAGGTCGAACACCACATCGAGACGACGGGTCCTCCAGTATTCTGCAGAGCAAGACCACTGCCACCTGTGAAATACAACCTGGCAAAGGAAGAATTTCGACAAATGATGGAACAAGGAATATGCAGGCCTTCCAGCAGCCCGTGGGCCAGCCCATTGCATTTAGTGCCTAAGAATAACGGCCAACATCGCCCCTGTGGAGACTACAGAAAACTAAATGCAATCACTGTTCCAGACCGATATCCAATACCAAGGCTTCACGACTTCACTCACAACTTAAAAGGGAAGAATATATTCTCCAAAATTGACCTGGAGAAGGCCTACTTTCAAATTAAAATTCGTGAAGAAGATATTAAGAAAACAGCATTAATAACTCCGTTTGGCCTATACGAATTCACTAGAATGTGTTTCGGTTTGAGAAATTCTGGCCAAACGTTTCAACGACACATCGATGACGTCATGCGAGGCCTACCCGTTTTTATTTTCGTCGATGACATTTTGTGCGCTTCTGACTCTGAAGATTCTCATAAACTACTATTAGAAGAGGTATTTTCAAGACTAGAAAAAAACCAACTGCAGATTAACGCCGCCAAATGCGTTTTTGGTCAAAAAAACATCGTGTTCCTAGGCTACAACGTTTCTTCTGAAGGAATTACACCAACCTCAAACAAAATCAAAGCCGTCGAAGACTACCCTCGGCCGAACACAATACAAGAATTACGGCGATTCCTAGGAATGATTAACTTTTACCGTGAAAACATTCCTAACGCCGCCTTACATCAACATGCATTAAACAAATATATGCACAACTCTAAGAAGAACGATAAAACTAAAATCAACTGGGACAGCGAGGCATTACAATCATTCGAAGAGTGTAAGCGAGACATCACTAATGCCGTCCTACTCGCACATCCATCGGCTGAAGCACCTTTCGCTCTAATGACGGACGCCTCCAATCTATGCGCTGGAGCCGTTATACAACAGAATATTGAAGGTAGATGGAAACCGCTTGGATTTTTTTCAAAAAAATTCAGCGACGCTCAACAAAAATACAGCACCTATGACCGCGAGTTGTTATCAATTTACATGGCAGTTCGACATTTCAGACGAATATTCGAAGGACAAGAACTAATAATATATACCGATCATAAGCCGCTAACGTACGCGCTTATATCGCAAAACAAGAACGAAACTCCACGCCGAACCCGATATTTAGAATATATCGGACAATTCACGTCTGATATTCGTCACATCGCAGGCAAAGAAAATGAAGTCGCCGACGCACTCTCGAGAATTGATGAAATATCATTTCCTTCACCGATTGAATATTCATCATTATCAAAACAGCAAATGCAAGACAAAGAACTACAAACTTTGTTGCAAGACAAGAAACACGAATTTAAGACAATTATTATGCCTGGCACTACGTTACCCATCGTCTGCAATACATCTACAGGCACTATTCGTCCTTACCTGCCGACTGAGTTCCGGAAGACAGCCTTTCAAGCACTTCATAATCTTAGTCACCCTGGGGTACGAGGAACGAGAAAAATAGTAACCAATCGCTATTTTTGGCCTTCGATGAACAGCGATATATCAACATGGACTCGAACGTGCATACCTTGTCAGCGAGCAAAAGTACATCGACACACGCAAGCACCGATAGCGCAATTCGACAAAGTAGACCGATTATATCAAGTTCACATCGATATCATCGGACCCCTTCCTATGTCTGATAATTATCGATATTGCCTAACGATGATCGATCGCGCGACAAAATGGCCAGAAGCATGCCCGATGGAAGAAATAACAGCAGAAAAGGTCGCTGACGCGTTCTATCAAACCTGGATATCAAGGTTCGGTTGCCCCGCAATAATAACCACAGATCAAGGCAGGCAATTCGAATCTGAAATTTTCAAAGTCCTAATGCAACGACTCGGAATCCATCGCACTCGCACTACTGCTTACCATCCTCAATCAAACGGGATAATCGAACGTTGGCACAGAACTTTAAAAACTGCCCTCACAGCTCGCCTACAAGAAAACACCAACTGGACGCGCGAGCTACCTACAGTTTTATTGGGAGTGAGAACGGCTATAAAAGAAGACGTAGGCTGCAGTACGGCAGAACTACTCTATTGTCAAGCCCTCCGTTTACCCGGCGAGTTTTGTGGCGAACCTGTGACGTCATTCACAGCGTCACAATTTCACAACAACCTCTCGGACGCAATGCACAGATCGCAAACGCAAAGAAAGTCGTTAAAACCTACGTTCATTCACAAAAGCCTAAGTACGTGTACACATGTATTCGTAAGAAACGACTCCATACGCAAACCGCTCACACCAAATTACACCGGACCTTTCAAAGTTATCGATCGCAACGAGAAGTTTTTCACCATTCAAATGCCACTCAGAAAAACAAACGTCACAATCGAACGACTCAAGCCAGCTTTCATTCTCAACACTGAAGCACACAACGAGCACACGAGAGAATCCTACGCCTATATAAGCAGAGCAGGAAGAATATCCAAGCCGCCTGTACGCTTCGCTGAAGGGGGAGTGATGTAGCTACCTACCCAGGGCATACGTAATACATCGAACTAGTTACATAGATCACCAGAACAACCGCACGCGCCGAGCGCCCGATCAGTACTGGCGCGCGCGTCGACCGCTGGTGAATCCGGCGATATCTAAACATACATGATACATCGTCTTCGTGACGTCACGCGCGCAAGAGCTGCACGCGTAGCCATCCCGCTCGAACACCTGTGTCTGACTGGAGAAGCCTCGGCGCAACCAGTGATTTAAATAGGAGCACGCCATACGTATAACTACGTAGGTACGGTCGTAAGCTAATTGCGGCGACCCACTAATCTGGTGATATATTTTACTATTTAAGTAGGTTAAGTTTGACAATAAATATTCATTACTATCTGTTTTCTCGTCTTTGCTTCATCTCCCTATACAAGTAACTACAAGCGCTACAAACACTTAACTGCTTTCTTTTACTTGTACTATTCGTTTGCATTGCAGTAGATTTCCATAGTTAGTGTTATTGTTTGTGGTCTATTTTCCTCTTAATTTACATGTGTGAGAATACCTATAAATAGCTAAATAGATATTATTTAATGAATCTATTATTTGTTTGATGTTGCTGTCGTAGTTCCGAATAAAATAAAATACCAGTTCCAAACATACATACCATTTTTTTGTTGGCCTTTTAGTAAACTGGGCCAAAAAAAAAGATGTCCTTTATAATGGGCCGAGATACTCTCCACACGTCCCCCGTTATGTATGTTTATGTTTGTTCCCTACAGCAGCTGGTGGTGTGCGAGGGCGTCGCGGCTCAGCTGGCGCTGGTGGCCCTCGGCGCGGCGAAGCCCCCGCCGCCGCCCGCGCTGCTTCACGACCGAGTGATAGCCTCCGCGCCCGACGACGGTAACTACACACTGTACATAGATATAGTTATGCTGTGAAGCGATGTCCTCGTCGTCTCGTTCTGTTCTTCTCGTATTGTTCTTCTGTTTACTGTTGATAAAGTGTTATAATAAATGACTTATTATATTAGATGGAAAAAAAATAGGAAAATAATTCCAGGAATATAAATAATTCCAGGAATATAAATAATTCCAGAAAGATCTAGTCCTGCATGTTTACCGTTGATACAGTGTTATAATAATGACCTATTGGCTTAGATTAAAACAAAAAGAGGATATATGGTATTCGCCTTCCACGCGAAAATGTTACTCAAGTGAAATTAAATTTGCTGTAATTGTGCAGCGCTTATCAGTCTATTTATAGCATCAACAAAGCCCTCAACAAAACATCAATTTTACCACTCATTTCAATCTATGTATTAATATTTAAGTTATATTTAAGCACGACCGCGTCCTCTTCTCGGCGCCTGACGACGGTGACTACACTCTGTACATAGTTATCCTGTGAACCGATGTGCTGTCTTATCCTGCCTGTCCACTGTTGATAAAGTGTTACAATAATCAATAATATTATAAACTATAGATGTTCATAGTAATTTGCGTTTTAAATTTGAGCCGTCTCACATAAGTGTCATACTATATTTCAGTCCCCAAAAGGTCAGCGACGGGTCTATTTTTCCGTTAATTGTGAGTGTTTGAATGCGAAACTGCGTTGAAAATTCTCTCCTGTGCATTTATTTATTGAACAAACCACTCGAGTCAACATAACAAGACACATGGAATAACTTTACACTCATACACCAACTTTTTCAAATAATTTCTATAGGACAAAATTAAATATTCTCTACTCTTCTCTTTTTGTTTTAATCTAAGCCAATTGGGTAATCAAAGATGCTGTGTTTGCGCAGCGCTTAGTAGTTTTTTTTATAGCATCAGCAAATCACCCTGCCACAAAACATCAAATTTGCAACTCATTTTGATCTCTATGAATTGTTCTTTAAGTTATAATTCTTTTAGGAAATTTGACGTTATGGATAGGTTGACGTACTATAGAGTAATGAATCCATAAGACAGATAGGTACAGAATTCAATCGAAATACAAAGTGAAGCATACGTTGTGATCAGATCGAGTGAGAGTGCCATCTCGCCTTCGCTCTGGTCCCACTTTTATCGCTGTGAACTTTTGTTGTGGATACAGAATAAACTAGAAGAGATCGCTCTTTAGCGATAAGACTGCCAATATTGTACAGTTTTCTGTTTAAAATCGTCTGTCAATTACTTTTTTTTTTGATAAAACAATAAAGTTAATTCATTCATTCATTATTTTATTTGATTCATTCGTTCATTCATTCAATCTTGTTAAATTGATCACTAAACTTTTTAGAGACTACCACGATTGTTTTTTGTGCATAAGCCAATGTTGACGTACCTAGCGCGACCTTCTAACGTATAAAGTGAATAACATACATGAGATTTTACTTCTGTACCTGTATGTTTTGTGCATGAACTGTCTTGTATTTATGTTTATTTATTTGACCGAAAGACCATGAATGTATTTTCCCAAGCCGACGCACGATATCGATGTGACCTAGTCGCTTACTGTCGTAGTCTCAATTAATTTATTTTTATTTCCACTGACGGGTTGCACTATAACATTTACCCCTTTATAGTCCTAATACAGGTGGTGTTGCTATGCAGAACAGTGTTGGAAAAATACCCAATAGTAGCAGAAGAAAAGAATTCTCCCGTGTACAGAGCATTTATACTAGTCTTATTATCGCCGATCAAATCAGTTCGAGACGCGGCTTTAGAACATGTAAAATTGTTGCTAGCCAATGAAAATAGAGCCACAATGGCTAGGTATTTAGTGTTAAAATTGAATGAAGTATTAGAAGAAGGAAAAATATTCGCATCCAAAGAGAAGTCACCGCCAGATGAGAAGGGACCAGAAGTTACAGGGAAGATGATACTCGATTGTGTTCAAGCACTGTGTTCATTCAAAGGTAAGGATTTTTATTTATTCTCTCGTGATTTTATATCTACAGAGGTAATGAGGAATGTCACTGATGTCGAAATAAGACAAAAATTTATAACAACGTAACAACAATAGAATAATATTCAAATAATCCTATTTGTTTTAGCAATATCTCTTTTCTTAATGTGTGCTGAGAGTGTCACAAACGAAACGTCCGTATTTCACATTTTGATTACACTTTTCTTCTTTGTGCTAGATCAGTCGTTCCATTTAAAGTCAAATATGAAAAACGCAGCCAAAAAACAACTTTTCCATTAAATTCAAGAAAATAATTAATAATTTATAGTATTTCTAACTTATTTCCCTCGACTTCTCGCATAAACTACACAATATATCGCGCGGGCGGAAACCTGTTTTTAGCATGTGAATGCAAAATATAGATTATAGCACCTCTCTATTTCTTTGGCTGTCGTAAGAAGGACAAATTAATATGACAATGTTCTCTTTTTGGAAAGATCGGTGTCCAGCAGTGAACTGATATAGGTTGGACATGATGATGCTTTCTTAGTTCAGTAGTTAAGGCATGAAAGCGTAACAAAGCTACTATTCCATTTACAATATTTGCAAGAACTCTCTTAATGTGTGAACTATCCTCCAGACTACCCAGAAGAGGAGGCTCAGAGCCTGGCCGTGGCGGTCCTGCCCAGCTGCCACCACCCCCTTCCGGCGGCCGCGAGCCGGCGCGCGTGGCTCAAGCTGTGCGCGCGCCTTCGCCTCGAGCCCGCCAAGCTGGTGGGGCTGCAGGCCGCCGCGCTAGTGGACGCCTACGTGCACGGGTACACGCCTAGCGAGGTACGTCGCTGCTTGTCGCTGCCCAGCTACCCACCCGGGGTTGTCTTTTAGTAATGTTGGTTTTTCGAGGGTTATCATATTAGATTTTAGCCAATATAAATACTAATTAGAAATGGAGGCGAGTGCTAACAAACATAAAAAAGAAAACTCTCTTCAAACCCAGACTCTGTTCTTCTATGTAATTCTGTTTTATTTATAGACCATGTCAAACGTGGTGACGACGCTAGTAGCGACGAACTCGGAAGCGATAGCGGGCAGCGCGCTACAGGTGGCGCTGGATGCCCTACAGGATCCAGAGCTACTGCGCGTCACGAGGGTGGAGTATTTCACCTACCTCACGCCCGAAGGCGAACTGTACGACAAGAGCTCGGTGCCTGGGTACTTGTTTTGTTTGTTTTTATTTTTATTTTTGATGGGCTTTGTATTTTGGGCAACCCATGCGTTGAGAAGAAGCCTATAATGGAGCTTGCGTATATTTTATTATTGATTTATCTTGACATTTTTGTACTGGGCTATACCAAAAGAAAAAAAACGTCATTTGTTTATTGTCTCGTAGATTGTTGTATTTAAAATTGGAAGGTGATAAAAATTTATGTATAATTAATGCTAGAGTGACTAGGCTGCTTCTGGGGAAGCTCGCTCCATTATAGGCTTCTTAAATTAAAATTTCATTCTGTATATCACATATCATTTTTATTTATTCATAAACCATATCCAGTTATTGATTTTCAAAAGATAGACAGTTAAAAACTTTTACATCATTTTTATTGTCTTTTGTTATTTTAGAAACGAAGACAGCAAAGAGATGAACCTGAAACGCGAGAGCAAAGCGTACAGCTACAAGGAACAGCTGGAGGAACTGCAGCTTCGGCGCGAGCTCGAGGACAAGAAGAAGAAAGAGGGCAAGACCAAGGAGGCCCCGCTTTCCGCCAAGCAGAAGGAAGCTATCAAAGCCCAGCTGGCAAAGGAGAGCGTCATCCGCCAGCGGCTAAGCGCGGTAAGCTGAATTTAATATATAGGTCACACTAGTTAAAAATAAAAGCAAATGATGTTGCCCGTCCGCGTCAGTGGCAGTACTCTTCTATCTCGCTTAAATTGGCTAGTATTGGCGCCAGAGTATAGTTGATTCTAAATACTTATTCTTACTGAAGCCCTTATTTTATTGTACATAAGGTTGCTGATTTGGTTTCTGACTTTTTGAATTTAACAAATAGTCTAAGATCCCACCATACAACGACCTTCACCGAGCTGTTTATTAGATGAAAAGTTTTTTATATACAAATAAATATGCCAAAAAATATATTGCAAATGGGTTGACTAAAAAAATTCAGTCCAGAGTATGATTTTTTTTTTTTATATTTTAATTAATTTTTTTTTCTGGTTTGGTTAATAGACAAATTTCATACCAATCGAAAATATGAAGCCCAAAGAATATGCAAACGTTAGGTTGACTATTTTTTTCCCGTCACAACTCTTGAGTAGGCAGATATAAACAGGTAAATCGAACTAGTAACTTGCACCGGTCTGGTTAATTAAATAAAGTTAAATACAAATAAATATTATTCATTTATGAACACGGTGGTATACGGTTGAATGCAAAAAAAAGTCATGAAATTCGGTTGTCAAATTTTAAAAATTCTACTCTGGACTGAAATTTTTTAGGCAACCCATTTGCAATATATTTTTTGGCATATTTAATTGTATACAAAAAACTTTTCATCCAATAAACAGCTCGGTGAAGGTCGTTGTATGGTGGGATCTTATACTAAAAGGATATAATTTTTTTTGGTACTTATAATGAACTGACACAGTTTATATACAACTATAATCTAGAGACTAAAAGCTATCATTCTGCATAACTTTAAGATTTTTAAAGACCTCCGTTTTAATAAAAACTAATAGGTTTAATACATTACCTAGATTAGACTAAATCTAAGCCTAAGCTGTATGCGTTTCCGAACCAAAGTTACGAGTTTTACTTAGCCTAATGACAATTATTTGATGGCTTTCAGCTGTTAAACATGTATTTTTCTAAGGTTTTGTGCGCGGGAAAAGAAAAAAATTGCCTTTTTTTGAGTTTCATGACATTTTAGAAAGACTGAATTCACTAACAACAAGGCAGCATGGACTCAGACCTTAGCCTGTTCCGAAATAAACAGAAAGTAAAAACATATTTTTCTGACAGCAACAAAGCGGTTCTCTATTTTGTCTCATAAATTTTTTATCCATAATCTAACGTGTCATAATGTTTTGTGACCTAATCATCATTTGTCTAAATGATAATTAGCTCTAACTCAATGTCCCATAATATCATTTGCCCTAAAATCAAAATCCCTAAATATAATTTATCCTAAAAATTATTGCTATAAATATTACAATCTATAATGACTGTTTAAAAGACATAAAAGGCTGTTCTATAACAGTTATAAGTCCTAACGTAATGTGTCATAATGCATTTAGAATTGCGTGTGCTCCGGCGCTACGGGAAGTGCAGCCCCTCCGCCCTAGCGTAACAAAGTACAGGTACCCACGCTCTCCTTCGCAGCTTCGGCTTCGCTACGGAAAGCCCGGGCACCTGAACGTTGCTACAGCGGGCGGGAGCTGCCTCCCTCCGCGCCTCCGCCTTTTTGAATTACACTCTAGGTGTAGGGCAGACCAGTACCACGTGAAGACGGGGTTGGCTGATTCGGTTCTGAGACAGATTTGACACGAAATTCTTAATCCATACGATTACAAGTGTATGATAATGTGACTTATAATAACTAAACTACAAGAGAATAACATAACCAAGATAAACCTACTTTTAAACATATGTTTTAGGATTAACAATATTAATATAAACCATCATTCGGACTAACAATATTACTATAAACCATCATTAGACTTTAGTATTATATGTGAATAAAAATTTGAATTTGAATTTATCTTATCTGTATTAGAACTAACAATATTATCATAAACCACCATTCGGACTAACATACATTATACAATTTAACACTTAGGACATGTGACTTTATAGCAAGAAAAATTAGGATATCTAATTATTATAGCACCCGTTATATGACACAAAAGCAATAGAATTAAAGACAATTAGGCATAATAAAATTTCGTATATTCGAACATTATGGATAGTGAAACTTATAGCAAACGCGTTAGGGATTTTGAATTTCGGACGAACAATTTTCGAAGAAGAAAGGGACTACCCAACAAAACAATAAATTACTTGTTAATGCAAATATTATTAGTGTTGAGCTTCGATTTATTGCAATAATTTGCTCCTAAATACTGCGTCTAATATCATCGCTTGTGTGTATGTAAAATAGTAAAAATCAAGTTGTAGTAAAATATTCTTCATATGAATGTATAGTACATTATTCTTTAAACACTGTAAAATAGTTCTCTTTCGGGTATAAATTTCCCACATAGAACTCAACAACGAACAATTCTGGGCCGATAAGCATTCAGTCCATTGCTGGACTCTGGGCCTCTCTTAACGGCAGTATAAGTTTATATAAAACTATGTTGATTATAATACATTGTTTTTAGATGTGTTTCATTTTACAATATTAGTCCACTGCCAGACAACTACACGACAATCATTTCACATGTTTTGGTATATAAATGCAAAATAAGACAAAGCTGTTAGCTGTTGTTATAGTCCTTAAAATATAGCTTGATTAGAATGACAGGTGTTACTAAAACAGACGACGTAACTTTGTACCAGCGTCAAACAAGTGAAACACATTTGCACACGAAAAAATATTGGTAACTGGCATATTAAGAATATATTATTGCTGTACATATTAATCAATTTAATTATATAAAATAGAGATTAAAAGTTAAAAACATTAAAATAATCTAATCACAAAAATTACACTTAATTTACACTGTAAAATAAGGACATCCCAACTTTTTGTCCGATAATAGCAGTTTCTTGGGGTCATACAATAATATTTTAATTTTTTTTGACGCTTTCAAAATATATTTTTTGGAAGCCACTGTACAAGTTTAAAGGGGTTCGGTTCGCCACAGATATGATAGTAATAAAAGTGAAATACCAGTTTGATGGACTGTTATCCTGGTCACCAAACAAATGTTTTTTTTATTTTTTTTTATTTTTTATTAGTATTTGGGAAACAGACAGTTATGTATAAGATAAACTAAGTAACATGAAATAGTCGCATAAACCGGTAAAGTTTCCACTAACAATAATTACATCATTTATGAGCAGATATAAAATTAAAATTAGAACGAGTATGTACTAAATGAAATATACAAAAAAAATGTTAATGAAAAAAGTTACAATAGGTTGACACATAATTAATTTTAAGCTACTATGATGCAAAATATACGTGATTTGTCCTGTGGCTGCCCACAGGACAAATCACGTATATTTTGCTTAGATTTTGACAAGGGTCACCCTTCTGCTGCAAGGCAAGAATATCAGCTGTTTGAAATATGTCATTGTAGCTGCAGCAAGTACGAGGTAAAAATGTGTTTGCAGCATATTTGGTCTTATAATGGGGTACATAAAATAGCCTCTGATTACGAACACTATGCCGGGGCACCGCAGATGATGTCATGTAAAAGTTTAAAAAGAAACATTTGGTCTCTTTCAATTCGTCGAATATTTAAAATGAGAACAAGATTCATGATTCGGACGTCTAACCAAACCGAAGACGTTCATTACGAATACGCTCGATAATATCTACGTACTTCTGATAATACGATTCCAGACCACTGACGCATATTCAAGGATCGAGCGAACGAAACAGTTAAATAAATAAACTAGCGTGGAGCATTCCTTAAAATGCTTTCCAATCCTTAGAACGAATCCGATCTTAACATCAGATAAGCCTTGGTGGAATATGGCGATTATGATGATAGATAAGATGAAACATTGTTGAATGGCTGTTCAGTAAATCAGTACTTATAACTAAATTTCTAAAATAGTGTTCTTGTAAAATAACATTGAATACAAAAAAAAATACTGAGCCTTAATAGATACTCCTTGTAAGGGCATTGGGACGTAGACTCGAAATGATACAAAGTCTATCGTAGAATCCTTCTTTATTGACAAATGATGTCTCCTCTTATATACTATATTACAATAAATACGTGACGAGAAAGGCTAGCGTGACTCAAGGAAGTAGTTGTTTTTCGTTAATATCACGTCCCACTAGTGTACGTGACACAATGTCTAAATGTGTATATTTGAAGAATAATAAATAATAAACCTAATTTACACAATAAAAAAAATTCCTTCTATTTAAATATCGACATCCATGATTTTTTTTATTAACTTAATTTTTTTGTTAATTTTAAATTAAAGCTCGTTTCTTATCTTTAAAACATCGTTTTCTAAAAATGAAACAGCTAAATCGCCTTATTGCCCCCGAAATCTCCTTCATATCATAGGGATTTCTTTCCCTATGTGCATACTTAATTTTATGAAAATTGCTGGAGCCGTTTATTAGATTACATAGATAGAGTACACGAAGAATGTTTATCAACAAACCGTTCAAAGTACGCAAATCGCTGACTAGCAACATTTTATAATACATATTCATTTCGAAAAATAATTAATCTTAAATAAAATATACACTATTGTTACTTCAGTAAAACGTATTGCTATACACACTGAACTGACTATTGTTTTACGTTGAGTAAACATATTAATGTACTTTATTTGATATTTTAGCAACTTAATTGCAATTATAATATCAGTGTATAAACTTGGAAAATTATGTCTCAGGCGGGACTCGAACCCATATCGAAAACATAACATAGGTACTTACACAAGTTTTTTTGACAAAATTTTTAGTAGGTAAATGTTATTATAATGTAAATGAATAGTTTTATGGATAATGTATAAATGTATATTTTGCATGCTATCAAAATAGCTAAACAGGTTTAAGTGCTTTCCAAAAATGTATAAACACCCACTAAATGTGAAAATTACCCTATTTAAAGCAAATAAATGATTGATTAATTGATTGATTGATAACTTTTCAAGTTTATGTACTGATATTATAATTGCAATTAAGTTGCTAAAATATCAAGTAAAGTATATAAAATAGCTGTTTCATCTTAACTGACTGTCAAACATCTGCAAAGATGTTTCTTTCGTGTGTTAAGGGTGCAAACTCCTAACATTATGATGAAACAACGCTGGCTTACAGCGATAAGAATATGCTTGAAAAATTCGCGCTGTGACGCAGTGTCTCGGTGGCTTAATGGTATAGCGCCGGGTACGGATTGCGAGGAGATGCGGGTTCGAGTCCCGCCTGAGACAAAATTTTCCAAGTTTATATACTGATATTAACGATGGGGTAAACGAGCTCTTAAGTGGAGACCGCGTCTCGGCAAACGTAATGTAGGACGCCCTCAGGCCAGGTGGAGTGATGATTTGCGCAAGGTGACTGGCAGGAGCTGGATGCAAGAAGCCGAGGATCGACCTAAGTGGCGTGCATTCGGAGAGGCCTATGTCCAGCAGTGGACTGCAATAGGCTGATGATGATGATGATGATGATGATATACTGATATTAATGTATTTTATCTTGTGTGTTGTCACTAACCAACAAACCTCAACTGATACAAATAACAAAAGCGTAAGGACAAAGAAAACTCGTAACATAATTCGTAAACAAGCCAAGCGCAATGATCATCATGACAAACATATTTATATCATTCAAGACTGTATCATGTTTTTATGTTTTGATAGAGCGTCTGATGGTGCAAATTTAATTTTAACAAACGTCATTTATTTTAATTAAAGGAAAGATATCACAAAGCAAATAACACGCATGTAATACACTTTATTATAACATAGTAACTTAATGTCATGCTGAGATCATATTTTTGCTATTATATTTGAGTGACCGGTTATTAATATGTCGCTAGTTCTGAAGTCCCGGTTTCGATACCTAGAAAGGTCAAAACCTTAACCCTCGTATTTATAAACAAGTAAAAGTTATTACTTGACTATAAGCAATTACTTGAGAGACAATTTGTATGCCATAATCAAGAAATTACTAGAAGTTATAACTACCAAAAGATAGCATTTTCAGCCAAATAATATGAATATTAATGGTGACCAATTGCTTTCACTTGAGCACTAGGTATGAACACTTTTAAGTTATGACTTTCTTAAGCAATAAGTAATTACTTCATTATAAACACGGGGGTAAGATTCGAAGCCGAGTAATCCTCATGGTTTCTCCATGTCCGTATATTCGTCTGTCCGTCCATCTGCAGTTAATAGTACGGTCGGTCAAAAAAGTGGTCTACCAGATTTGACAAAATGTCATGTATAAAAAATAGCGATAAGGTTGAAGTCATTGACTTAAGATGTGTTATTATCAGTAGCTAACGATTGTTCATAAATTTGTAAAAAAAATGCAGATGTTGCATGTGTTACAGAATTAACAGGAATACTATCGCAGATATAGATTTGAGAGCATTTGACTAACTTATAAAACATATTTTAAGTTGTTTTAAGGAAGTTTTCAAACAAATTTCGTTCAAAATTAGTTAGCTATTTAAGTCGTTAGTTTTGTTTCCTATAAATTTTGCAAATGGTGACAAATTATGGAACTTTTTCATAAACCATTATAATATAGCTACTTGCGTTTTTGAATCATTGGTATAAGATTATTCCGTGATTTACGTATTTACTCATAACAATTACAGATCATATAAATTTTGCTCTGTAGTCATCAAAAGTCAACGACAACAATGATAAAACAATGCTCCGTAATGGTTTTATGTTGATAACACAAACGGGCATAGTAATTAGATAATACTAGACATTTTTTATTATTAAAGTGAAGTACTTTGAAACTAATTAACATATCCTAATCCAGCCCAAATGTTTTGTGTTCCTCACGGCATAAGCAGCTAAACTAAATCTTCCTCAGAGAGTCTCAATATGAGTAGGCTATTGGAGACGAGAGCGTTAAGCTAGTATCATCTGACAGTCATAAATCATTATCGTCTTTTAAAATAACTTTTGTCGTTTTGTGACTAGCGTAACATTTGGCATTGTAAATATAACACATTTTGTTTTCCATCAATTAAGCATAATATTGTTTGTAGTGACCCAATATTTTAGTTTTATTTACATACATTGTGAAATGGTTCTTTGCCTTTCAATTTTAATTGTGCAGTATTATCCGAGAAAAACAATAACTCATTAATTAACAGATAACCAGATAATTATAATACATTCTACCCCTGCATGTTCGATAATTGTTCATAATCGTATATTGGGCAATGGAATGCGCCTATGATAAGAAAAATATGAATTACTAGCGGCCCGTCCCGGCTTCGCACGGGTCGACCCGTTAAGTTTTAGTAATGATTCCTAATCTTTTCGAGAAAAAATATAGCCTATGTCACTCAGGGTGAATGTAACTTTCCAATGGTGAAAGAATTTTTGAAATCGACACATTAGTTTTTGAGTTTATTCATTACGAACATACACACACACACACACACACACACACACACACACACACACACACACACACACACACACACACACACACACACACACACAAAAATATAAATCTTTCCTCTTTATAATATTAGTCTAGTTTAGTGTAGATTAATGGAGATTAAACATTCCGTATCCGTACTGTTTTCTTGAGTTTACACGAACACTATACATTGAAATGAAAGATATGTTTATCAGTTAAAAAATCATCAGTTAAAATCAGTTTTATTTCTGCAAATAGGCCCCAGGAGGCGCTTTTACACGTCCCAATTTAAACCTACCACTGCTTCGGGACAAGTCTGGGCTAGTGCCGAGAAGAAGCAGCGCAAGAAACTCGGTCACTATTGTCAGCCTCTTTTTAAATACATTTTTACAAAGAAGATTTTTTTTTATCTACGGATTAATCGAGTTTATTTTTGGTTTTAATCGATGTTTCGAACACTTTACAGCGTTCATAGTCACGGGCAGACTAAGGTGTTATTCGTCTTTTACACGTCCAAAAATTACCTTATCACTGCTTCAAGAATATGGGGATACTATTGTCGTGATCGCGATCAAGCTTTAGATTTTAAATGTTTATATTAAGATCTTCGTATGTTACATTTTTACCCAGACCTAAAGATTATACTTCTGAATTTCTGAAAGCAAAGATAGCAGTTCGAAATATTTCTGACTATGAAAACAAAGTGGCGAAACCTACTTAAAGAGCTGCTCATACATAATTAAAACAACAATATTGATAATGTAATGCATGTGTTTCACCTGTATGCTTCTTTGTAGAATCTTTTTATACAATCAAATGCTTTCCATGCCCACAAACACTCATGCCATTTACATAATAATGCTTCAGTAACTTAATTTACTAACTTTACTAATTCTAATGTTTTATCGATATAATCATAACGACTTCGAGCCGCTACGTTTTATTGTACATACATTCGTTTGGTTTAACAAACGAGACAGCCTAAGCTTACATTGTGGGGAGATAGAGAACTAACTATAACTGAGGCTATGTGTAATATTAAAATATGTTGTACTTAGAAATTAGCTCTAATCATAGATATAATATAAAGAGAATTAGATGCACAATAAGCGATCGAATAACATTCTCGCCAAATGAGCGCCAAATAGTACAATTTGGTTGCTCTTTCAACTTATAGCATTCAACTTTGAGTCGTGCATCTAAAGTTGAATGTCTATTAAAGCAGGTATGCAGCAATAACTACGTAGATTCAATCGAGGATATTTTAAATTGTTGGTTTTGTATGGGACTGTATATCGTCGTTCTTATTTTTTTATCTAGTAGTTAGTAGTAGTAACAGCTTATATCATCCCACTGCAGGGCAAAGGCCTCCATCATTGAATTCAAGTTACCACAGCAATGATGGGTGTACTGGCATAATCACCACGCTTGCCAAATGCGGGTTGGTGATCACAAACCCGAGCAACGTTCGAAAATTCGAAACTTTTTTGTTGCCCGACCCGGGGATTGAACCTGGGACCCCGAGACCTTGGCCCGGTATTTAAACCACTAGACCAACGGGGCGTTATTTTTTATCTGTGCCCTAATAATTGATAAAATATAAAAACTAGGTACACAATTCCATACAAAAATGTCACTTCAAACTAGTCAAGTTCGAGGTACCTACACCGTTATGTAAAGTCAACCTTACGCACACTACTTAAACATCAATGCAACTATGGTAAAATAGCTTCCAAATGTTTAATGGGTGTTCATTTTGTAAAGATGATTTTCTGTCACTGATTGTGCAATGCTGTTTAAAAGTCAGTCAACTGTCCTACGATTCCAGGGCGTAAGCGACTAATCTAAATTTTTCTGAAACATAATCGCTGCTGCGTAGTTCAAATGTGTATGATTTCCGTGTAGCTGAACGCGCGTGTGGTGTCCGGCGTGCACCTTCTGGCGGCGGTGCAGCGCGGCGACGCGACGAGCGTGCGGGTGCGCGCGCGCCGCGTCGTCGCCGGCGTACTGTGCGCGCTGCGCTCGCCGCTGTGCGCGCCGCGTCTACTCGCCGCGCACACGGCGCTGCGGCCCGCGCTGCTGCCCCGCCACCCCGTGCTGGGGGACACCGTGGCCAGGGTCACCCTGCGGTAAGCGCGGCACACACTCGGCCACCGCCTGCACACTACACTGCCCCGCCACCCCGTGCTGGGGGACACCGTGGCCAGGGTCACCCTGCGGTAAGCGCGGCACACACTCGGCCACCGCCTGCACACTACACTGCCCCGCCACCCCGTGCTGGGGGACACCGTGGCCAGGGTCACCCTGCGGTAAGCGCGGCACACACTCGGCCACCGCCTGCACACTACACTGCCCCGCCACCCTGTGCTGGGGGACACCGTGGCCAGGGTCACCCTGCGGTAAGCGCGGCACACACTCGGCCACCGCCTGCACACTACACTGCCCCGCCACCCTGTGCTGGGGGACACCGTGGCCAGGGTCACCCTGCGGTAAGCGCGGCACACACTCGGCCACCGCCTGCACACTACACTGCCCCGCCACCCCGTGCTGGGGGACACCGTGGCCAGGGTCACCCTGCGGTAAGCGCGGCACACACTCGGCCACCGCCTGCACACTACACTGCCCCGCCACCCCGTGCTGGGGGACACCGTGGCCAGGGTCACCCTGCGGTAAGCGCGGCACACACTCGGCCACCGCCTGCACACTACACTGCCCCGCCACCCTGTGCTGGGGGACACCGTGGCCAGGGTCACCCTGCGGTAAGCGCGGCACACACTCGGCCACCGCCTGCACACTACACTGCCCCGCCACCCTGTGCTGGGGGACACCGTGGCCAGGGTCACCCTGCGGTAAGCGCGGCACACACTCGGCCACCGCCTGCACACTACACTGCCCCGCCACCCTGTGCTGGGGGACACCGTGGCCAGGGTCACCCTGCGGTAAGCGCGGCACACACTCGGCCACCGCCTGCACACTACACTGCCCCGCCACCCCGTGCTGGGGGACACCGTGGCCAGGGTCACCCTGCGGTAAGCGCGGCACACACTCGGCCACCGCCTGCACACTACACTGCCCCGCCACCCCGTGCTGGGGGACACCGTGGCCAGGGTCACCCTGCGGTAAGCGCGGCACACTCTCGGCCACCGCCTGCACACTACACTGCCCCGCCACCCCGTGCTGGGGGACACCGTGGCCAGGGTCACCCTGCGGTAAGCGCGGCACACCCTCGGCCACCGCCTGCACACTACACTGCCCCGCCACCCCGTGCTGGGGGACACCGTGGCCAGGGTCACCCTGCGGTAAGCGCGGCACACACTCGGCCACCGCCTGCACACTACACTGCCCCGCCACCCCGTGCTGGGGGACACCGTGGCCAGGGTCACCCTGCGGTAAGCGCGGCACACACTCGGCCACCGCCTGCACACTACACTGCCCCGCCACCCCGTGCTGGGGGACACCGTGGCCAGGGTCACCCTGCGGTAAGCGCGGCACACCCTCGGCCACCGCCTGCACACTACACTGCCCCGCCACCCCGTGCTGGGGGACACCGTGGCCAGGGTCACCCTGCGGTAAGCGCGGCACACCCTCGGCCACCGCCTGCACACTACACTGCCCCGCCACCCCGTGCTGGGGGACACCGTGGCCAGGGTCACCCTGCGGTAAGCGCGGCACACCCTCGGCCACCGCCTGCACACTACACTGCCCCGCCACCCCGTGCTGGGGGACACCGTGGCCAGGGTCACCCTGCGGTAAGCGCGGCACACCCTCGGCCACCGCCTGCACACTACACTGCCCCGCCACCCCGTGCTGGGGGACACCGTGGCCAGGGTCACCCTGCGGTAAGCGCGGCACACCCTCGGCCACCGCCTGCACACTACACTGCCCCGCCACCCCGTGCTGGGGGACACCGTGGCCAGGGTCACCCTGCGGTAAGCGCGGCACACCCTCGGCCACCGCCTGCACACTACACTGCCCCGCCACCCCGTGCTGGGGGACACCGTGGCCAGGGTCACCCTGCGGTAAGCGCGGCACACCCTCGGCCACCGCCTGCACACTACACTGCCCCGCCACCCCGTGCTGGGGGACACCGTGGCCAGGGTCACCCTGCGGTAAGCGCGGCACACCCTCGGCCACCGCCTGCACACTACACTGCCCCGCCACCCCGTGCTGGGGGACACCGTGGCCAGGGTCACCCTGCGGTAAGCGCGGCACACCCTCGGCCACCGCCTGCACACTACACTGCCCCGCCACCCCGTGCTGGGGGACACCGTGGCCAGGGTCACCCTGCGGTAAGCGCGGCACACCCTCGGCCACCGCCTGCACACTACACTGCCCCGCCACCCCGTGCTGGGGGACACCGTGGCCAGGGTCACCCTGCGGTAAGCGCGGCACACACTCGGCCACCGCCTGCACACTACACGAATGTTACAACATTTCTTTAAAATTAAAATGGGTATTTAAGAAGATATAAGACATTTACAAAAGCACATTTCAAATATTTATCGTGTAAATGGAACTGCTACTACTTTCTTCTTAGACCGCGACCACTGTAAAGAAGGAAAGAGACCGAAACGACAAATAGTACCGGTTACGCAGTGATAGTCTGAAATATACCTAAGTATAAGATATTTTCAATGGCTAGAACTTTTTTGGCACACTGAACATAAATTAATCAGTCAAGTTAGGCGGCTTTAAAAGTATGATGACTTCTCAATCAGGGACATATCCTAATGGATCTTGTTCACTTGTTCAGGCTTCACAATCCCCAATGCGACCTGGACCCGAGCTGGGAGGAGGAGGACCTCGACAAGGCTACTATCCGGACTATCAACCTGGTCTATGCGGCCACAGCGGGTATCAAGACCTCTCTCGACGACGACGCGCCAGCCAACAACCACTTCTCGGCGCCCGGATTCTGTTATGTGTTCCCGTTGTTGAAAGAAGGTTTGTTTTTTTCTTTTCATTCAGTCATTCATTTCAGCCAAGCGAAACGCCTACTGCTGGGCAAAAGCTTCCTTAAGGTGTCAGTTTAAAATTCAAAGATTTCTAAGCAATAAAAATGCTACTGTAAATTTGAAATTACACATATAACATGTAGAAATGACACTTCAAAATGTCCACGATTGAATTTAAGTAATTAGGGTCATTCTTGCTACATAAATTATGAAAATTCCGGTGGGACACTCGTCGCTGGCAACTGCCTGCAACCTGTCTAGGAGACGGAAAACTCCAAACTCAAACCCGGAAGTAATAGATCCGTTAGTTAGGCGCAAGTAACATGTAATCTGAAAAGCGGCATTTGCCTGCCAACTTAGTAATCTTGCACGTATTGGCATACCTCTCTTGCAGGCTCTGATAGGAATGCCGAGAGGTTTGTGTACGTCCTGGATAGATCTACGCCATTTTGCGTCCCGGGCAAAGCAGCAATATGATAATGCAAATTGAACTTAACTCACATGACTTAAGGTTGAAAACGTATGGATTTTAGAAGAAAACCCAAACTTTCAAGTAGACGCTCATTTGATGTCGTTGCCCTGTCACTGATATTATTTGTTAATTTATTTCTGTGATATTAACCTGGTTTTGTATTATTTATGCTCTTTTTAGCCTCATCCCCTCACCCGCTTGGCCCACTGCTTGAATTCTCAAGGGTCGTGGTGAGTATTTGAAAATGTTTTTTTTATCCAATGTCATCTCGCAGGGTTAACGCGTGCGGCGACGCGCGCCGACGAGGCCGCCATGGTGAACGGTCTCGGGGTCATCGCGCACCACGCCGGCCTGCGCGCGCCCGACCCGATGCTGAAGCCCGAGCTGTTCCCCATCGATCACATGTTCCGACTGCTGATCGACCTCATCAGTGAGTGTACTGCCTTACTTCCTTGACAAGCTATATCTCTATACAGAGTGTAACAAAAAGCTTAAAACAAACCCTAAAATTCGGTCTATCTAACCAAATCGTATGTAACAAAAATAATGGCAGGCAAACAACTTTTATTTTTTAGGTATTATTATTTATTGCCCGCAATGTATAGACCGCACGAAGCGCAACAGAAGAGGATTGTGACTTAACTTCATACAATTTTGTGTGCGTGCGCGCGGTTCATTGCGGGTTGCTTTGCTCTCTTTAAAGCGTTTTTCATGTAAATTTCTAAAAAAATTCAAAAAGATAAAAGTTTAGGAACAACAAAAAAGAGGACATTCATTCAATTATCTTGAAAAAAAAAATCTCAGTTGTACCCTCAATATCTTTACAGTTTCGATTCATTTCCCAGGTATGGTCTTGGAAAAAAAATATCGTACAAAAGGGTAGAATACGTGGTATTTGGCATCGTTAAGCCTTTTGTTACACCCTGTATGTATAAAACACCATTTTATAACTCAATAACGGCTACCAATGTTTATGAAATTTGTGTTTTTGTATTTGTCTTCGCCCAGAAAAGGATAATAAGTATTAAAAATATCATATTCTGCAAAATTGTGCAACAGTTTGTCGGCAGTAGTTCTCTTGGGGTGTTGTACACACTTAAATAATGTTTACATTAAATTAAGTTTAGTTAATTACATAACTGTTGGTATAATGGAACGCAACCAAGTGTAGTTCGTTTTTCAAAAGTGCGCATGACAGACTCTTTCTGTTAGTTGTTTGTATTGTAATGTCAGTCGCTTGAATAAAATCCATTATGCAATGTGCAAACCTAATTCTTTATTATTTCATTTATCACAAATACATAACTTTCCTTTAATAACATTCTAAGGTGATAAATGTGGTAGCTCATTGCTGTAAACTGGTGTCAGCCAGCGAGTTTTTGGCTTGGAGCCTAATGGACCCCCAGTATCTGTAGTTTTTTAAATGTCAAGTTATTTTAAAATGCATTAAATATATTGAAGATGAATAGGACGCGATTAAATTTTACAAACCTATACTTTATTTTGTTTTTCAAAGTCACTTTTCGTGTTTACACTTATCATATCTTTACTCTAATCCGAAAAAGTATATTATGATCAAACCTACTCCATGACTTTCTAAAAACCTTGCACAGTGACAATTAGTACATCATCATTCTGGAATTTTCCTTTCTGACATAATTCAACATTTATATAATTTCGAGATAAAAAAAAGGTGTGTTTCCACTGTTTCTGGGCTGGCCACTGGGCGTAGTAGAGCGAGGTTGAGCTGTGAAAAGTGGCAAATATTTCCACCGAAGCGCATCGCAGTGAAGTAGAACTGAATGGAATAGCAAGACAATTAGAGATTTATTCTTATTTATATAGGCAGAAACCTCTGCCCATTAATGAGATACAAAATAGCCTAAGTCCGTCCTTAAAGTCTAACTATGAACTGAATTAGTTTAAGACAAACAGAGTTACTTGAACATTCATAATTTTAAAAAGGATTAGATACATGATAGATTTAATTATTTACGCACGTGCCTCAGTTTGTTCTGAAAACACGCGTTATACAACACACTGATAAATTCCCCCCCAGACCGCGTCGGAATACGTTGCAGTGGGATAATCGTTTAAGACGCTGACTGCAGCCGATGACCTTGAGCAATGAATACGCCCACAAATTGATTCGTTTTTGAATTTCTTTGCAAAGCACCGCAGCTGTCACTGTCGATTCCCGTAGGAGTGGCAGAGAAAAAGTGCATGGAATAGAAGGGCCTAAGTGCCAAACAACAAAATTCGTTGAGCAATTTAAAATTGCCATTTTATTAAAAAATCTACATCAGCCATTTGCTTAAGCAACATGTAATATACAATATAGCAAAATTTTAATATCATTGTTATACAGACTGCTGAGAAAAATGGTAATTTATGTATTTTCAGAGGCTACTTTGAGATTATTTTCTATCGAGAAAAGTTTTTAGAATCGTGTTTTGGAAACAACCACCTGGTCAAAAATATGATCAATTACAACTACATAGAGTTTGGCAACAATACGAGCCATAGGCTTTAAGCAAAACAATCTTCATTGAGCTGAATTTGGCTCATGTCAGCGTCTTAATAGCAGTTTCTTTCTTTTAATCCGAGTAGTATAAACCTCATCTTCATTAATCGATCGCCCCTTGTATTCCTTACATATTAATAAAACGTTAGCTTTCGTTTGCCAACGTTTTATTAATGTGTAAGGAGCTAACATTAGCTAACTAGACTAACTAACAGTGTGCAGCCATGTTTGTCCATATATTAAATGCATTGCCTGCGGAGTACTAAGTTCTTCCCTAATTAAAGCTTCGCAAAACTGTCAGGTCGTGGTTACAGGAGCAATGCTTTTATTCTGTCAAGGAATGATTGTTTTAATACTGTGAAGTGGGATAATTTAATATTTTGACATTGTAATGTACACTTAGTTTATTAGAACAACTTGACATTTGCATGCTACGGTGTTGGTAAAACGTGTGTTGTTAAATTTTAAAATTTGAACACCTATATACAGAATGAAATTTTAATCACCTTCCTTTCCTTAATTTATTGCAAATTATTGTTTATAAATTAACAAACTGAGTTCCATACGATTCTTACAGATATCAGGTAATTTGGTAAGGTAAACGCCATATTTGATGTCAATATACAGGATGAAATTATATCCACCTTACAAATTTTAATATATTAATCCACGAGACAAAAAACAAATGACGTATTTTTTCTTTTGGTATAGCCCAGTACAAAAATGTCAAGATAAAGCACTTAAAAAATGTCCGCCAATATACAAAAATTTTTGATACGGCCGCCTAGCAACACTTTTTACTATGATACTAATCATAAGTTTTTGATTTTCTCTTAATACCTTAACAGGCCTAGGACCGTAAAAATTGAATACTATATTACGAAAAATATTTTCGGATGAGAACTTGTTTTACATTTTTTACTTCAAGCGTGCTCTAAATACGATACTGAACGCCTACAAAATTTTTGGAAAGTGGTTAAAATTTCATCCTGTATGTACCGTGTTTCATGTGAATATGAATTTGAATTGAATATATCCAGGCAACAGCTCGGGGCGCGTGCAGGCCGCGTGCACCGTGGCGCTGCTGGAGACGGCGCGCTGTGCGGCGCGCGGCGGCGTGTGCGCCGGCGACGTGGCGTGCCTGCTGGCCGGCCTGCAGAGCCCGCTCGAGGTGAGTTCACTGTCCTCCTGAGATCCAATGTAATTATGTTTTTGAAATTCTTTGAGACAAGATTTTTTTCCATTGTGTTAGCTGTGTTGTGTTTTATAATGCCTTTGAATATTGAATTGATTGAAAACAGCTACAGGGTCACGATCAAGCTAGTTAAGTGTCTCCCGAAATTGTATGGAAAAGTACTTATTTATCATTTAAGACATTCACCTCAAACTTTGTTTTTCTTATTTACTCCAGACATGTTTTTAAGGGAAGCAACTCAATAATACACAGTAAAAATTGTCTTATTATGTCATAGTTTCCACTTTGATAATAGCAAAAAAAAAATAACTAAAATGTGAACACGATACATCAATTTATAACAGTGTCGAAACGCGACAATCATTACCTTAAAATGTAATGTTCCCTATGAGTGCTAGTCTAGCGTCTCGCTCGCGCATAATTGTGTCTTTGGGAACCATATTTGGCAATGTTTTTGAAAAGACCCCTTACAATGTGTCAGCTGACCTTCTTGCTTCAATTAAGTATATTTGTATTATATACTTTAATTTTCAAAAATTTAAATACTATAATGCGTAGCTTTATAACCATCTAACTTTCACCTTTAATTGCATCGAAAACGGTTCAGGCGTTTTTAAAAAAACTAAAAAATTGTTAGTATGGAAAAATGACTTCTCGATTTCGTCCATACAAAACGGCAATTTCATACTTTATTATAGAAATGAGTGTTATCCCAGGTGGTGCGCGACGCGGCGCTGCGCGCGCTGCACTGCGCGGCGGGGCGCCTGCCGCCGCTGCTCGAGGACCCGCAGCACGCGCTGCAGCTCACCAAGCGGCTGCTCATCGCCACCTTCGACGTGGCTGAGGACAACAAGTAATTATTATTAAGCTATTGCATAGCTTCTATCGCGGGCCTTGAGCGTGGAGACCGAATCCAGAAATTCCGTAACGAAAATAACCTAACACCCCCCCCCCACTCCGACCGGCACAGCGGTGATACTTTTTAGTTTTTCCATCTATCGATGAATAGCAGAACTTTTAATGACTTTTTGAAATATCACGCTTGTCTGTTTAGTTCAGCAACCCGCCTTTAGGTGGCATTTGTTGTATCGGCATAAGTTGATAAAAAATGCTATGCAATCAATAGCTTTACCGCGGCAATCTCCGAGGTGCCACACGTCTTTTTTATTTCTCTTCTACTACGATTAGCACTTAAGTCTAGTTACTACATTATTAGAACATATTTTATCTTTGAGGGTATCTGAGTACAAGAGTACCAGTACCCCTGTCTGAACGATTGCCAGGCTCTCACCTTCGGATCCACATTGAGCATACTATTAAATAAGTGTAGTATTAAATAAGAAAAGTTTAGATTAGTAAAGGACAAAGTGTGTGTGTGTGTGTGTGTGTGTGTGTGTGTGTGTGTGTGTGTGTGTGTGTATGTGTGTGTCTGTGTGCGTGTGTCTGTGTGTGTCTGTGTGTGTGTGTGTCTGTGTCTGTCTGTGTGTGTGTGTGTGTGTGTGTGTGCATGTGTGTAAGCGTGTGTTTGGTAAGGGACACTATAGTATTTAAAAAACAATCGACAAACAGTTAGTTTAGCAGCAGATAGCTTTTATAACTGGACACAAATATTTTGTAAAGTAAAATGAAAATTGGACTCATGTCTTTCAAACTTGGAAGTTGTAATATGGTAATAAACGTATCTTGAAGGTAAGATGTAGAATTAGGGTCAGCAGACACAAGAAATAACCTGTTAATTATGTAATGATAGTGCTTTCGTAAATTTTGACACTACATTGATCTATTCAATACCAATAATCGATACATTTAAAATCGATACTATAAAAAAGTAAATTAAAAGAGTAGGTATGCATTCGATTGGCATGCATCGTCCTAATTTTTATTTGCATACAACTTTAAGCATAATTTAAACCTAATCTTTTACAACTGTAGATAAATTTACCAAATAATAAGCAGAAAAAATAAATGACAAGAGGATAGAATCATGGTCAAGTTAGCTAAGGCTAGTCCTAATGGCTCCGTTTGTTTAAAAAATGAATTATATGGGCAAGATGCTACTGCGGGCGTGTCAGCAAGGACTGTTTAAAGACGGTCGGAAGAAACGGCCAGCCGTACATCCCGGTGTTGCTTTTTTAACAAAGTTATTAATCTATTGTTCCTAACTAACCTATTAAATAAGACATTCTTGTTTTTATTCATTGCATTACAATACAAAGAATCTGTCCTTGAAACCTCAGTTAATGGTTAATTCTGTGCGGGAATGTTATGATAGCTGTTCCTGGGATCACGATTTGGATGCGTCATTGGTTAATAGTCTTCTAAATTTATCACATTGGTCTCATGTTGTTATGAGGTCTTCAGTATATGAAGCGAGACCTATATATACATTATAAATCTCGCTTTATCTGTTTTTTTATTATTATATCTGTGCTGAAAGATAAAAAAAGTATATTTAAGTGACTGATAAGAAGGATTTGGAAACAGATAACAATATCGTTTGGCTACTTTGGCACATGGGTCATACTCGATAATGATTGCCGAAGAATACTATTATTTTATTTATCATAATTAATAATTATACTTCGCAACAAAATTTCTTATACGCTTTGATTTCTATTACATTAGGATCTCAGAAACATGTCTGTTACGATTGAGAACAATCAAAGATACTTTATTTGATATTTTGGCAATTAAATTGCAATTATAATAACAGTATATAAACTTGAAAAATTCGCGCTGTGTCGCAGTGTCTCGGTGACTTAATGGTATAGCGACCGCCCGGCATGCGAAAAGATGCGGGTTCGAGTCCCGCTTGAGACAAAAATTTTCAAGTTTATATACTGATATTATAATTGCAATTTAATTGCTAAAATATCAAATAAAGTATATAAATAGCTGTTTTATCTTTACTGACTGTCAAACATCTGCAAAGATATTTCTTTCGGGTGTTAGGGGTACAAACTCCTAACAATTAATGAAGCAACGCTGACTCACAGCGTTGAGAATATGTTTGAAAAATTCGCGCTGAGTCGCAGTGTCTCGATGGCTTAATGGTATAGTGCCCGCCCGGCATACGAGGAGATGCGGGTTCGAGTCCCGCCTGAGACAAAATTTTTCAAGTTTATATACTGATATAACAATCAAACACTTTAACGCCTCGTTGGTCAAGTGGTTTTAATACGTGGCCAAAATCTCGGGGTCCCGGGTTTAGATCCCCGGGTCGAGCAACAAAAAGCTTTGAATTTTCGAACATTGCTCGGTTTTGGGATCACCAACCTGCGTTTGGCAAGCGTGGTGATTATGCCTGTACCCATCATTGCTATAGTAAGTGGACTTCACGCGGGCAGAACCGCGGGCGAAGAGCTAGTATAACTGAAAAACATTAAGTTAATTTTATTCAGTTGAATCAGCACTTAAACTTTCAGCTGGTTTTTGGTGATGTGGTTTTATCGTCACTGATTGTGTATCTACTTTCTATGGCTAAAAACCAATAATGAGCATATTAATACAAAAAGTTAAGGATATCCCTTCAAATGAATGTAGGGTGTGTAGAGATGATCTCCAATAAAAGCGAATCCAAGCATCTGTTGATTGTAGTTACGTACCTAAAGTTGAATACAAGGAAAATTGTTGTATTAAAATCTATATCTATGTACTCCGATACATCCATATCACAGACCTTTAGATTGTAACTAATGACATTGATAATGAAATCGCCTAGTCATCTGTATCGCCACCTTGAGGCGGTTTATTTATCAGCTTCGTTTCGTAAATAAAATATTATCGTAACGCATCGTCCCACCTACCTATTTCTTATTAGCCTAACGTTTTTAGGAAATTAGCTGAGGAGTTATGGAACAAGCTGCCCCTCGCCCAGCAGTGGAGCCGGGAGCCCGAGCTGGTCGAGCTGGTGCTGGGCGACGTGCAGCACCCGGCCGAGCCGCTGCAGCGCGCCGCCGCCCGCGCGCTGGCGCACCTCGTGCAGCGCGACGCCGACCCCGCCGCCGCCGACCGCGTGCTGCAGCGCCTGCAGGACCTCTACACCGAGAAGCTGCCCGTGAGTGCCCCTCGCATACTGAGCTACACCTCCTCGCGCACCTCGTGCAGCGCGACGCCGACCCCGCCGCCGCCGACCGCGTGCTGCAGCGCCTGCAGGACCTCTACACCGAGAAGCTGCCCGTGAGTGCCCCTCGCATACTGAGCTACACCTCCTCGCGCACCTCGTGCAGCGCGACGCCGACCCCGCCGCCGCCGACCGCGTGCTGCAGCGCCTGCAGGACCTCTACACCGAGAAGCTGCCCGTGAGTGCCCCTCGCATACTGAGCTACACCTCCTCGCGCACCTCGTGCAGCGCGACGCCGACCCCGCCGCCGCCGACCGCGTGCTGCAGCGCCTGCAGGACCTCTACACCGAGAAGCTGCCCGTGAGTGCCCCTCGCATACTGAGCTACACCTCCTCGCGCACCTCGTGCAGCGCGACGCCGACCCCGCCGCCGCCGACCGCGTGCTGCAGCGCCTGCAGGACCTCTACACCGAGAAGCTGCCCGTGAGTGCCCCTCGCATACTGAGCTACACCACCTCGCGCGCCTCGTGTAGAATGGCATGTATTAATTAATCCGTCTATTGCCCATTTTCTGCTGATTAGTACAAAAGTTATTTAATAAGTTCCTTATTGATAAAAAAGTAAAGTAACAGCCAGTCACCGTAGCAATGATGGACAGCTATAATTATCATGTGTGCCAAATGCGTGGGTGATCACAAACCAAAGCAGTGTTCAAAACTTGTTGCCAATGGCGTCAGTAATAATTCTGACTGAAAAAACCGGCCAAGTGCTAGTCGGACTCGCGCCCTGAGGGTCTGTGCCAACTTTAACTAAATTAGAGGTCCTCTTAGCCAAAATACCACAGTATTTTGTTGACTGCAAAAATAATTGCAAAGGCCTAAGTTGTATTGCGGTTTCTGAAAATGTGCTATATTTCAAAAACTATCTATTTGATCTCGTTCTGACCAATTTTCGTTGAAAGTGTTTGTTAAGATCTACATTTAGTTTTTTTTTCTTCTAAAATTTCACATGTTAAGTTTAAAAGTTAAGAGTCTTTTACCACTTTGGAAGCGGCTATCTTCCAAATGTTATACTTTTGGAAAAATGGTTCTAGGAACCTCTACAGGGTGAAATTTTAACCACCTTCCAAATTTTAATATATCAATTTACTACACAAAAAACAAAGGACGTATTTTTGTCGATCTTCTGTATACCCTGTTCAATGGCAAATAAATATTTCTTATTTCTTATTTTTCTTTTGGTATAGACCAGTACAAAAATGTCAAGATAAAGCACTTAGAAAATGTCCGCCAAAAATCTAAAATTGTCGATACGGCCTCCTAGCAACACTTTTTTTACGGATTGCGCATCTCATTCATTCATTACGATACTATTCATAAGTTTTTAATTGTCCCTTTATACCTTAACAGGTTACGATCGTAAAAATTGAAAACTATATCGCGAAAAATATTTTTGGGTGACAACTTTATTTACATTTTTTATTTCATGAATAGGCTCTAAATACGATACAGAACGCCTATAAAAATTTTGGAAAGTGGCTAAAATTTCATCCTGTATGTATGTCATTTTAAAAGATCCATATGCATAGGTTTGAGTGAAAAAAAAAATGTATTTTAGTTCCATGTATGGGAAATGGCCTCCTTAGATATGATTATTTTTATTTTTGGTATGGGAATCGTAAAGTAAATTTCAACTGTGTAATTTCTAACACTTTCAGAATAAAGTGGCTTCGACATATGAATGGACAGACTCGACGAATCTACAAGGGTTCCTTTTTTTGCCATTCGGCTAGGGAACCCTAAAAACTAATGTGTGCTACGTGCGATCGCAGCTGATCCCGGCCAAGCTGGACCAGTTCGGGCACGTGGTGTCGGCGGCGGTGGACTCGTGGGAGGCGCGGCGCGGCGCGGGCGCGGCGCTGGGCGCGCTGGCGGGCGGGCTGCGCGCGCTCGCCGTGCCGCGCGCCGTCGCCTTCTTCGTGCAGCGCGCGCTCGCCGACCGGCACGAGGCCGTGCGCGCGGAGATGCTCGACGCGGCCATGGCGGTCGTCGAGCTGCACGGGAAGGTCGGTGCGACTGGCGTGTTACGTAGCTGTGTTTCTGCTTTGAATTATTTGTTCGGATGACGGTGCCGGTTGCGTATAGATCATGTTTATCTAAGTTTTTATTTCATCAATGCGTGTGTAATTTTTGAAGTGGCAGTGGGCTGGCCGTATTAGCCGCAGAAACGACAACCGATCGGGTAAACGAGTTCTTGAGTGGAGAACGCGTCTCGGCAAACGTACTGTAGGACGCCCTCGGGCCAGGTGGAGTGATGATTTGCGCAAGGTGGCCGGCAGGAGCTGGATGCGAGAAGCCGAGGATCGACCTAAGTGGCGTGCATTCGGAGAGGCCTATGTCCAGCAGTGGACTGCGATAGGCTGATGATGGTGATGTGTAATTTTATTGTCCCAATAAAATAAAATAAATACTAGCTCCTCGGCCGCGGCCCTGCCTGCGTGAACTCCACGTCATTTTGGCGCGGTTGGAAACCTTTGCCAGCGGTGGCTAATAGAAAAATATATTAGATAGGCTAAATACATTTGTTTGTCTGTGACAGGCATAAAATTTCACGTATCATTAAGTCCGCCGTTTACACATTTTCTGCTGATTAGTGCAAGTTATTGAATAAGTTCCTCAGTGTACGCGCAAGTTATAAGGTGATCATCTTGTGATCAGTGTTGCTTGTACTATCGAAAGTTCGAAACTATAATCAAGCAGTAATGTATGGATTAAGCAATGAAGATGGCGCAACTTTCTTTACATCAAATGTTGCTTGCACACGCAGCCTGATCGGGTAATACTCGTATTAAGTATTGATGACGCTTGAACGATTTTTATCTTATACACTTTACTAACGGGGTTTTTATCTAGCAACGACATCTGCGATCTCGCCCATTGCTTACGTGTAAGAGATCCAGATTTCTCATTGTTCAGCACAGATTAGTTTTGTTTTGACACTACTTTTTAATTAAACAAATGGCTTATGTAATTTGAAAATACAACTCCATAAAATAATATTTTTTCGCCTGTATAATAATATGAAAAAAATATAAAATTTTACGATCGGTTAAATTGAAACATATATAAAGCTGTTTCATCAGTGTCGGCTGTAAAATATTTACCTCGAATGTTGGATGTACAGAACAAAAAACAACATTGCTGGAACACCGCTGGCTTACAACGTAAAAATCCTTGTCCCAATTGGCCAGACAAAGCAGTCGCCCGCAGTCGTTAATAACATTGACAAATATCTGATTATTTATTATTCTAGCCTGTTTTTTTGGATTTGGACACTATGCAAACTACTAAATAACCTGTTTGAATGATAACAGTGTCTTTTCTAAAATATACCTAATTGTTTATTTTAACATCAACCTACTCTACTCCCTGTATATTTAAAATGCAAACTACTTTTGTTATCTGCTAAGCTTTAGAGTTTATGTAACATATCTTACACTCGTTGTTATCATATACTCGTATCTATTTAGTATGATAGTACGTGGTAAAATAAAAACACGAAACTTAATTATATGTAAATATTCGAAGTTGTACGTCCGCACGAGCAAGTCGTAGACTGACTGTGCCTCTCAGCCCCACGATGATCGCTTCCAGCGTTCTGTTGTGCCTCAGTGTCGTGGTCGCGGCGATCTACTATTATTTAACGCGGAACTTTAACTATTGGGAGAAAAGAGGAGTCGTCGGTCCAAAACCTTTACTATTCTTTGGAAACGTAAAAGATTTTGTATTTAGGCGTTCCACAATTAATGAAATTTTCGAAAAATATTATAATCAGTATCCTAAAGAAAAAATTGTTGGCGTGTTTCGTTTCTGGAATCCAGGTGTACTGGTACGTGACCTTGACATCTTACAACATGTGTTAATTCGGGACTTTGACAATTTCGTCGACCGAGGATTCAGTGTACCCGAAGTGGGGGTCGGCAATAATCTTTTCTTTGTCGAAGGAGACCACTGGCGGGTCCTACGATCGCGTCTTTCGCCTATTTTTACCACCGGCAAGCTCAAGAACATGTTTCACTTGCTTGAGGAGCGTGGGGACCAATTTATGAAATACTTGGAACCAGTATTGAAGAAATCACCAGAGCAGAATGTGTACCCGCTGGTGCAGAAGTTCACCATGAGCTCGATCGCCGCCTGCGCCTTCGGCATCGACATCGACCTCAACGTGCATGATGCGACACTAGCCAAAGTCGATAAATTGATATTCACAAATAACCGCGTAAATGACTTGGATTTCGCACTTCCTGGAATTCTTAAAATACTCAACACTGATCTTTTCCCAGCTGCCGTCTCCCGCTACTTTGACAATCTTGTTAACATGATTTTGTCTGAACGCAAAGGAATTCCAAGTAATAGGAAAGATTTTATGGATTTGCTACTAGAATTAAGAGGCGTTGGTGAAATACATGGCTCAAAAAAACACGATAACGACAAGGATCGGTCTGTGACAATCACCGACCAATTGATGTCTGCCCAGGCGTTTGTGTTCTACGCGGCCGGTTACGAGACCTCCGCCACAACCCTTGGCTTTATGCTGCACGAGCTCGCGCTCAATCAGGACATTCAAGACAAAGTCGTACAGGAGATGAACGAAGTGCTGGAAGCAAACAGCGGTAAACTCACTTATGACTGTCTGAAACAAATGACATACTTGGATCAGGTGTTAAATGAGACATTAAGAATGTACCCGATTGTCGACCCACTTACTAGACGATCTGTGTCGGACTACAAGATCCCCGGCACAGACGTGACCATAAGCAAAAACACAATGGTATTTGTATCAGCGCGCGCCATCCACTACGACGAGCAGTACTACCCCGACCCGTACAAGTTCGACCCAGACCGGTTCACCCCCGAGAACATCAAGGCCAGGCACCCCTGCGCCTACATGCCCTTCGGCCTCGGGCCTCGGAACTGCATCGGTAAATATACAACTTTTATTTTAAACAATGACTACTGTAAATTAAATTATTTATGGGTCAGCTTAGGCAGATACACATCGGACAACTCCTAAAGCAATGATTAGTTACAATTAGTGAGTTGATTTGAAAAGGTTTGTAATGGATTATTTGTCCTTTCAGGGATGCGCTTCGCTCAAGTGCAGTCGCGCGTGTGCGCCGTGCGCCTGCTGACCAAGTACCGCGTGGAGCCCGCAGCAGACACCAAGGCCAAGTTTAGCTATGACCCATACCGGCTTGTCCTCAGCTCGCTCGGGGGTATACCACTCAGGGTCGTGCCCAGGAAATAGTTGTCCCATTCTGGTCGGTGTACTGAAAGATTGAACAGCAAAACCGGCTTGTTCAAAATTTACAGCGAAAGAAATGTATTCTTTATTATCGACATAAGGATGTGTAAAAAAAAGTTGCTAATAAAAGTTCTGACTTAGAGACTTCGATCGAGATCTTTTATTCGTTATTTTTAGAGATGTTATGTGAGGAGGAGTGTCTATGTTTGTTAAATACTTGTTACAGTTGGTGATTTGTGTTTAGAAACACATTGGTTTAAAGTTCAACCTGTTATGAGGCATTGCAATTGTATAAGCCTTTCTCGCAGTACTACAATTTTCCTATCATCTGTGCAAGCCAGGCCATGGTCTTAAAGGTTTATTAATAAATAGACATCGCCTTCATTTCATATTCGTTAGCCTTCACTATCGTCTTCATTAACCTTTACGTGTCGCCGAACTTCGTTTTGGTGGAAAACTAATCCTTAGAATATAACATCATCAGTAGGTATTTAATTATTCATCTCACTTATCTGCTGCATATGTCATTTCATCATCATCAACATCGTAAATTACTTTGCCATATTAGCCACGCTGGGCAGATGGGCTGGCAATCGCAGTTTTCAGAATCTGTTCATTGGCCCTGTAAGTTTATATCACCTTTTTCACACGTTCACAGTAGGCTACTTGACGCACATTAAATTTGACGCAATAAATTATTAGTTTCCGTAGTATTTCACTTAAGAAACCTATTTATCAATTTCAGCTAACAATTAGCTTCATATTTTAAATTCAAAAATCTTGTCTTATTTTATTTTGAAAACGCTGTCGGTCATGTAATGACGTCATAGGACTCAAAACAAACATAATGGCGTATCTTATGAGTAAAAATTCGTTATGTTGCCTATACATTGACATTTTCAAATTAAATGACTGAAGAGGTGCAATGATTAAGGTTTATTATTTGTTAAAAACCCTAATTCGATTGTAATTCATACTTCTTCGTATTTTTATTGATACGAGCAAACAAAGATATTAGATTCGAAAACCTACAAGTCTGAATGTTGGTTAAATGTCAAGCATGATATTAGATCATGTCACCGATAATAAATTATAACGTCACCGTGGAAAACCACACATATCCCTCCGTCCCTGGAGCAGAGATTCTCACGTGCGCGCAGGATGCAGGAATATGTCCTGGTAGCTAGGAGCGAGGAGGGCGATATTTCAAGCCTGGAAGTTACACACAAGCATGAGCTTGCTCTTAGGGTGCGCACGTGGGCATGGGCACATGCCATATGAAAGGAAAACGTGCACTAGCACTTTAGACATGACCGCAGGTGCATTTACAGCAGGGTGAGATGAAAACATTCACTTGCACGTTGTCCACACGTGGGCATAGGCAGATACACGTGGTGAAAAGAATCAAACATGCTTACCCATAAAAATGCAGCAACAATCACCAAGATGAGGCGATGCATCATGTAAATTTATCCATCAAGGGACAATATAAAAATGTTAGTCCTGAAAGATTAAACAACACACAATCAAAGGTTCACAATCTCTTAGAAAAGAGAACAAAGTCTTGGAAAAGACATTTATAGATGCTTACCATAAGGAGACAAATTGAAGAGAAAATAGATTTAAAACAAATGAAGCATATTGGCTTCTACATGCCTACATGCATGTTAACATATTGGCACGCTTGCGCATCATCAAGATAATAATCTTAAAGACAAAATATAGAATGTGAAAAAGAGCTGGCCACGAAATGGCGTCCGCTTTTATAGTAATCAAACTACTCCCCTCTATGACAAGTAACTTTTTTTTTATTCGTTTCATGTCACGACTTGGAACCAAAAGTTAAACTTGACACATAAAGCCAAACAACGCAGGAAACCACTCAGCCCTGAAAATAGTAGAAAACTACATAAAAACGTCAATACAAATAGACATTTGACTATTAGTATAATAATATAAAAAAAATGACGACATTCAAATTATTTGATAAAAAAAGGAATTTTGGGATGACAGACACAAAGTTGCACCTATAGTGTTCCATCAGCCGGATAGATGGCGTTATCAGTAAAATCCTTAGCTGCGCACGAACTGTTGAAACAAAATAAAGACAAAAATGTAACGACGTGTTACATCATTACCAAATTAAAATCAAATAGGTAATCACTTATTTTTGTTTATTTTCGTAGGTAAACAGTGATATCATTCTTTTAAGCGTAAACATTATAAATAAATAGGTTTTGTAAAGGCCTGAGTCTACGTTGCGCGCAATAATTTATTCGATTTTGGAGAAGCTCTTTCTCTATCATATATCCTTTTAGATACAAATACACCCTAAACTATCTTTGATGATGTTTATGTATAATAATGCATATAAATTTTGTATGCATTGTTTTGGTTGTTTTGTTTTTCCATTTTTAGGGTTCCGTAGCCGAATGGCAAAAACGGAACCCTTATAGTTTCGTTAAGTCTGTCTGTCTGTCTGTCCTTCCGTCTGTATGTCACAGCCACTTTATTCTGAAAGTATTAGCGTTACACAATTGAAACTTGGTAGGTAGGTGTATCCTGTTGACCGCTTTACGATTATCACACAAAAAAAAATGATATTTAAAGAAAGCCCCCTTAAATATCATTATTTTTTATTTTTTGTATTTCCATATACATAGAACTAAAACAAAATCAATTTTTTTATTCAAATCTTTGCGTTTGGGGTATCTATGGATATGTCTTTTAAAATGACATGGAGGTTCTTAGAACAATTTTTTCCAAAAGTTTAACATTTGGAAGATAGACGCTTGCTTCTACTTCAAAAAATATTTAAAAAAAAGAATTAGTGAAATCGGTCAGCTGTTCTCTAGATTTGTGCTTAGCAACACATTCAGCGATTTATTTTTGTATTATAGATTTTGTGTCCAATTTCGACTCATTGCGACGATACTCTAAATACGTACTTGATCCCAGAATACTTTTCATGTGTTAAGACCATATTGTGTAAAACCAATGCCTATTTAAAGGGTTGTCTAGGTCGTTCATACGGAAGGGATTCATAAGCTATAAAACTCTTAACGAAGTATATTAAGTATGAATTTAACAACTTTTTAGCCATAAATCATCTTTATAATAAAATAAAGTCGTGATACTTACACCACTAATAACTCTAGAACGGCTAGATTTTTTTGTTTGTTGTGTTTTTGGATTTTTCTTTGTCTGGAATAAGATATTAGGTTTTTAAAACATTAAAATTAAGAAAAAGTATTTCTACATTTTTCCACCCACGCCATATTTGATGATAATTTCGTCAATATCAAGTTATACTATTCCGAGGCGATACGAATGTCGCGGGTGTAGGGTTTCTACTTAAATGAAACGGATGAACTTCGATTCAACGCTGCTCTAATTTATTCCGATAGCACCAATACAAAAGTGACAGGCTGACATCCGCTGTCAAAACCTAAACATAGTTGCGTTCAGGAATTACAACTCTACAGCGGGTTCAGCTAGTATTTAAATAAATAGACTCTACTCCTTGTTTAATTTTTACTGTCTTAGCCACTCCGTGCAAAGTGGGTAAACCATTTTTAAAACTGAATACACCGAAAATTCTAAAAATTTAAGGAAAAAAATTACATCTCGAAAACTAAGAAATATCGGGTAACATATACAGGTGAAGTTTTAACCACTTTCCAAAATTTTTATAGGCGTTCAGTATCGTATTTAGAGCCTATTTATGAATGAAAAATGTAAATCAAGTTGTCACCCGAAAATATTTTTCGCGATATAGTTTTCAATTTTTACGGTCCTAGACCTGTTAAGGTATGAATGGAAAATCAAAAACTTATGAATTGTATCGTAATGAATGAATGACATGCGCAACGCGTAAAAAAAGTGTTGCTAGGCGGCCGCATCAAAAATTTTAGATTTTTGGCGGACATTTTTTCAGTGGCGACCTGTGGCGTGCAATTGGAGAGGCCTATGTCCAGCAGTAGACTGTGAAAGGCTGATGATGATGATGATGATGATTTTTTCAGTGCTTTATCTTGACATTTTTGTACTGGGCTATACCAAAGAAAAAATACGTCATTTCATTTTCGTTTCGTAGATTGATAAATTAAAATTTGGAAGGTGGTTAAAATTTCATCCTGTATAGGGTATATTTGGACAGCACTGGATGTAAGAAATCCAAAAAAAATTATTTGGATGTCACCGTTTGGACCACCACCCTATAAGATTATTAAAACGTAGTGTATTTAAATGAAAGTAATGCTAACGATTACACGTTACGATATTACTCGGCGATAATGTTTCGTGACATGAAATGATCCGATATACAGAATGCGTATAATCATTCTGATTGAAGATAAAGGCACTTTTGTAAATGTCATTCAAACTTGTCAAAACAAAGGTGCTATCTGTAAATTGTTATATTTTTTCCTAATTAAGGCTTGTCACTGTTTTAATAAGCATTAACAATAACTATTCTGCTGACACATGTAATTGACACTTGCGTCACAGATTACTAAATAATAATATTACTAACGAGAAAATGTGTTGACGTGTGGATCGTCTTTGTGTTAATATTTTTGTTGAAACATGCCATAAACTGATATTGTCCATGCCACGCCGTTTGTCAAGCTGTCATTAAAATAAAGAATTAGCTACGGGCTATTAAAATTTTATTAATTTACCAGCAGTAATAGAAATTAATTCTTCTACATGTTTGTTGAAATGATTTTAACTTTTTTTGAATGTCCCTTAATAAATTTCCACTGATGTCCAGCCTTACGAAATGAGAATTAAATATGTAAGAATATGTTATTTTGTATACCATAAAGTTTCAATTTTTATAAGTCCCCGTGGAAAATTAATGCGAGTAACCATTTTAAATAAATCGAGGCAGAAAGTTAATCAATTTCGGAATTTATAAGATCCTTCTAGTAGACAATCACTTATCTTTCCACAAGTGACCCTAATTAGTTGTCCACAACTGTATAACTTTATTAGTATTTCTTTATTAGCATCATGCTGCAGTGTTTTAAAAGGCCAAATACGTTTTCTCATTATTTTACTTACATATTCATTTTGTGAATGCTTGTATGGTTTTAGGTCTAAAAAGGTACCTAATTGTTCACTTTACTGATGAAAGAATAGTTATTACCTTTTTATCTAAGTGCAGCTTAACACTATTGGCATAACTAGGTATACATTTTATATTGAAAAGCACATATTAACATAAACTAAAAATAATGTATTCCCCCGGACACTTTATAGAAGAACTCCACAGAAAATGGATGCATCTTCACTTAAATTTGTATCGATTTTGTCTTTCTGTGTGCTATCACTTAAATATCTTTTAAAGATTTTAATGGTGTATCCATACCAGAAGTGTCTGAATAGCTACTGTATCTACTTTTTGTAGATCTAAAAACAGCTAAATATTTTTTCCATTGTCCAGATTATTAACAATAGAAGAAATAAGATCTAATATAGCATCATCAGTTGCTTTTTGTATCGAAAACCGCGTTGAGCATTAGGAAGAATTTTGTGTTTTTCGAGAAACTTACTAAGAAAAGATTTTCTAATATTTTTGAGATTGATGGCAAGATAAAGGTTGGTGTCTATGGTTACCGAAAATTTCTTTATCACCCTTGTACACCGGAGTGATAATTGTTATTTTTTTGGAAGAATTGGATACATTTTCAATATGTATTTGAGAAGTAAACGAAGTGATAATATAAGTCTAAAGAATTTTAAATTGAATAACTCTTCGTTGACTTCTGCAGGATCCACACCCAAAAGAGCGAAATAGTTTGGCTGCTTATTTTGTTCGTTGTAACTTTCTTTTAGCGAATTTAAAAATATCTTCAGCAAGCTGATTGTGAAGTATTCTTGAGCAAGATTGACCGAATCTATAAGGCACGTCGCAAAATTTAAAAGGTAAGAATTATTCGATCGAGAAGTTCTACCAATAATAAAATTAATATTGTTCTAAACTGCTTTAGGATCGCCACAGACTTTTTGAACAATATTTCTTTATCAAAATTTAATTTTAATATTTTGCTTTCATTGCATCATATGCTTTGATATCGTTTGTATTTATATTTCCTTATATTATTTTTATTTTAGTTTTAATATTTCGTTATATTGATCACATGGCCAAAATCCGCCAACGCTTTTGATAGGATTATTTTAAAAGGATGTCTATGAGTGAATATTTTTCACGTTGCCTGCAATAGTTCCTTTATAATCTTGCATCTATACAAAAATTTACCTTTGCGTTAAGATCAACTTCAGACAAACTAAAATAATTTATATTTAGTTGGTGAAAATGTATTTTTTTTGCGAATTGTCAGTTGTACTGTTTTTATCAGTTAATTTAATGGTTGTTAAATATTTACACACTAGGTACTTACACGACATATAATTTGACTATTAATAATGTTATCAGCTGAAAATGTTATCTTTGTTATACTATCGTATCTATTTGAGGTTTTGCCGTCGCAATATAAAGACGCCAATCTTGTTGGGATGAAACATTGCAAGCGGTGCGACCGCACAAATAAGTCTTAGTCTTCCGCTGCAGTGGTTCCGCCTCTCAGCCCCACGATGGTCGCCTCCAGCGTTCTGTTGTGTCTCAGTGTCGTGGCCGCGGCGATCTACTATTTTATAACGCGAAACTTAAGCTATTGGGAGAAAAGAGGAGTCGTGGGACCAAAACCTTCACTTATCTTTGGAAACGTTAAAGATTATATACTCAGGCGTTCTACTAAAAATGAAATTTTCGAAAAATTTTATAACCAGTTTCCAAAAGAAAAAGTAATTGGCGTGTTTCGATTTTGGAACCCAGGTGTAATGGTACGTGACCTGGACATCATACAACATGTGTTTATTAAGGACTTTGACAATTTCGTCGACCGCGGATTCAGTATTCCCGAAGTCGGAGTTGCAAATAATATTTTCTTTGTCGAAGGAGACCAATGGCGCGTCCTACGATCGCGTCTGTCGCCTATTTTTACTACCGGCAAGCTAAAGAACATGTTCCCCCTGCTTGAAGAGCGTGGGGACCAATTTATGAAATACTTGGAGCCAGTTTTGCAGAAGTCACCAGAGCAGAATGTGTACCCGCTGGTGCAGAAGTTCACCATGAGCTCGATCGCCGCCTGCGCCTTCGGCATCGACATCGACCTCAACGTGCATGATGCGACACTAGCCAAAGTCGATAAATTGATATTCACAAATAACTTTACGGCTGACTTAGATTTCGCACTGCCCGGAATCTTTAAATTAATCAATACTGATATTTTCCCAGCTGGTGTCTCACACTATTTTAACAATCTTGTTCAAAAGATAGTAACTGAACGCAAAGGAATTCCAAGTAATAGAAAAGATTTTATGGATTTGCTACTAGAATTAAGAAACACTGGTGAAATACATGGCTCAAAAAAACACGAAAACGACAAGGATCGATCTGTAACAATCACCGACCAATTGATGTCTGCTCAGGCGTTTGTGTTCTACGCGGCCGGTTACGAGACCACCGCCTCTACTCTTGGCTTCATGCTGCATGAGCTCGCACTCCATCAGGACATACAAGACAAAGTCGTGCAGCAGATGAACGAAGTGCTAGAAGCAAACGGCGGTAAATTTAGCTACGACTGCATAAAGCAAATGACATATTTGGATCAAGTTATAAATGAGACATTAAGAATGTACCCGATTGTCGATCCTCTGACTAGACGATCTGTGTCGGACTACAAGATCCCCGGCACAGACGTGACCATAAGCAAAAACATGTTGGTATTTGTATCAGCGCGCGGCATCCACTACGACGAGCAGTACTACCCCGACCCGTACAAGTTCGACCCAGACCGGTTCACCCCGGAGAACATCAAGGCCAGGCACCCCTGCGCCTACATGCCCTTCGGCCTAGGGCCCCGGAACTGCATCGGTAAATATAAAAAACATGTTTTTAACAATTACAGCTATAATCAGACTATTATTTTATGATTTGGGCCTCAAGGGCCTGCCTGTGTACACTGAACAAGTAGACAGTGGAAATCTCTTATAACATTCGTTAAGCATTTTTGTGATTTAGAGAATGTTTACTTTCAGGAATGCGCTTCGCTCAAGTGCAGTCGCGCGTGTGCGCCGTTCGCCTGCTGACCAAGTACCGCGTGGAGCCCTCCGCCGACACCAGGACCAAGTTTTCATACGACGTGCACCGAAAAGTTCTCAGTTCCATCTGGGGCTTACCTCTCAAAATCGTGCCCAGGAAGTAGTCAACTCGATTCGACCAGTACATCGAAAGATCGCATAGGAAAACGGGCTTGTCGAAATGTATTTGGGGTATATGTACTTACTTGTTGAGTTTTCAAAATAATGATACAAATTTAAAAATACATCATAATAAAAATTATAATATTTTTCTTTCACGTTCTCTTAAACCCTTAAAAAATGTTAAGGGGATTTTCGAAACTGTTTAGTTTAATTATGTAAGGGATAATGTTGTTTTTATTGTTCGTGGGATGGCTGTTGGCTTTACGCTGGACCCTTGAATTGAGACGAAGCCTACAATAGAGCGAGCTTACCCAGAAGCTCAAACTACGAGGGGAGACTGAAAGTAAACTACCGAAATATAAGAATAACAAAAAGATGGATGATTTATTTTCTATTTTCCTTTGCAATTCTTCCGCAAATCGGAGTGCGAAGCACAAGTTTGCGTTTTTAATTAAGTTAACAGAAATAAAATATATTTTGAATTATTGATTAATTTTTATTTATTTATTTCGGGCAACATAGGTCCATGGGTTAGTACAAATTCAAAACTTAAAAACTTAAAAATACGTGTTAGTATATACATATTTTAATTTAATTTTACTTTAATAAGTCATGTACCTGGGAGGCATCTCCCGCGGACACCAACCAGCAGAGCTATCACTAGCTAACTCGGTCATTGTCCGCAAGAGATGCCTCAAAATAGGTGCATGCGGATTCTCTGCCACCGTTTTCAGGATGCTGTTGTTACTCCCCCGCACCCTGCCCATCAGTGATGCCACTTTCTTCCGAACCACGGCATGGAAGCCGTCAGTTCGGGTCAGTGCAAACATATTGGAAGCACTGCAGAAGCGGGGGAGTCCTAACATCATCCAATTATTATAGATTAAAACAACACCACATAGTTATAACAAATTTATCTATGCCTACTGGGATTGTGTTCATCTTTCTATGTTTACATAGAGAATGTTTGTCCTGAATGACTGACTGACGGATCAACGCATAGCATATACCGCTGATTGTAGAGACCTGAAACTAAATAGGTGTGTTCTTTGTATGACGTAGGCATCTGATAAGAAAGGATTTTTCGAAATACTACCCAAAGAGGGGGAAAGTTTCTATGGGTCAACGTGATTCCTTGGTCTAATCTGCTTAAAATTTTACATAAACATTTTTTGATAAAATCCCTTACGGTTTTATCTTCTCTGCACGCAGATGGCTCAGAACTTGGTGCAAATATCTCAATGTTTCAGAGGCACGTTCGTAGCATCTGGCGCAGTGGTCCCTAGGAGTACACTATTTGCGTCTGCATTTAACCTCGGTTAACTCGTTTAATTAAACCAATCACACCATTACACTGGGAAATCCGTGCTGTTGTCACTGGCGTAATGTAGGTGTTTAGAACCACTTTCTCATTACTAGCAACTTTACCATAAGAAGTCAAATACATAGGTCCAGTCTTTACCTAGCCATTATTATTTTTTATCTGTGTATATAATAAATTAATAAAGTTCTAGAATCTTGTTACTTAGGATGTCCACCTTATCACACATATAGTTCTAAACCAAATAAGTTGTTCAGCTATTGATTTGCTAATTTTTATTCTAAGGCGTTCTACGACATCGTTTTAAATCTGTTTTTTATTTTTGTGAACAACTATATCACGCAAAGTTTTACATTTTCACCTGCCTGGCCCCATTATTTTACTTTCTTTAACTTCCGGTCTTTTAGGTTTAGAAAAGAATTATAATATTTTAAAAAAAATCTATTACAAATTCTGCACTTTTATTTCACAAACAAATCTATACTAATATTATAAAGCTGAAGAGTTTGTTTGTTTAAACGCGCTAATTTCAGGAAGTACTGATTCGAATTGAACAATTCTTTTTGTGTTGGATAGTCCATTTATCGAGGAAGGCTTTAGGCTATATAACATAATGCTTCGACCGATAGAAGCGCAGCATCAGTGAAAAATGTTGTAAAAATAATCGTGATCATAATAACAGGAATGGACGCGTACTAAGTCGCGGGCAACAGCTAGTTTGAAAATAGAATTATTTGAATAAAAACCCACAATCGTCGTACGCTTACCGGGCGACGGCTAACGGCCGGTTCCAATAACCTATCTATCTTCAGTTTTGGCATATGGGAGATAGGTAACAGTTTCTATCTCTGTTTTTGCCGTCCAGAGAAACAAAGACAGAAATTGTTTTCTATCTCCGATATGCCAAAACTGAAGATAGATAGGTTATTGGAAATGGCCGTAAGCTGATTACTTGCATAGGGATCGACAGTCGACACAGTATCAAACGCCTTGTATAAATCCATAAATACTCCGATACAGCTTTGACCGTAGTCAAACAGGTTAACAACCACGTCGGTAAAATAAGAAACAGCTCCCACCGTTAATCATCCTTGGCGATACCAAAATTGACGATCCGAGAGCAACCCCTTAATTTTAAGCGTCTGTATTTTTCCCTAAATTATTTGGCCACTTGACTCGACAAGTCTCGATATAAAGCACGACCCTTCTGTGCGATCCAGGAATTCAAATGCGTGCGTAGGTTTTAGCAGTCACACATTTTAGTTCTAAACCAAATAAGTTGTTTATAGATTAATTTGCAAATTTTTGTTATAAGGCGTTCCTCAAGTTCTGTTTTATTTCGTTAACAACCATATCACGCTAAGTCTTACATTATCTTCATAAAACAGTCGATCGAACATGCTTCGGATATTGACATTTTAAATTTTAAGTGTAAACTTTCATTATATTATGATGTTTATGTAGTTCTCCGGCACGCCTAAAACGAGGCATTTTATTTTATAAAATAATTATTTATATCGTTGAATATATCTTAGGAAGCGATAGAAATTTTGAATTATGTTTTTACTATTTGTACCATAAAGTCGAAAAAGAGCAAAATAATTAATCAATATCTCAAAGTAACCCTGGTAAAAAAATGCGGTGCTTTACAGTGATCGAGGCCTGACAAGCCATTGTGAGTTGACGGTATAGATCGAAGGGAACAGCAATTAGGAACTACAAATACACAGTTCCATCTCCGATTCAGGAAAAGTATAAATAGTTTAAAAACTGTAACCTGACTACGAAAATGCATTGATTTCAGGCATACAGGGTGAAATTGTAACCACTTTCCAAAATTTTTATAGGCGTTCGATATCGTATTTAGAGCCCATTTATGAAGTAAAAAATGTAAATCAAGCTTTCACCCGAAAATATTTTTCGCAAAATAGTTTTCAATTTTTACGGTCCTAGGCCTGATAAGGTATAAAGGGAAAATCAAAAACGTATGAACAGTATCGTAATGAATAAATGAGATGCGAATCGCGTAAAAAAAGTGTTAATAGGCGGCCGTATCAAGAATTTTAGATTTTTTGCGGACATTTTCTAAGTGCTTTATCTTGACATTTTTGTACTGGGCTATACCAAAAGAAAAAATACGTCATTTGTTTATTGTCTTGTAGATAGATATATTAAAATTTGGAAGGTGGATAAAATTTCATCCGTATATAAGTACAACGTGTTACTTTTGATATCCCATAACTCTAGGGTATTAAACAGACCATGGTAAAGAATCAAAATGCATAATTATGTATTATTTTTCAATTATAAATTTTTTTTTGTTTAATTTTTTCATACAAAATAATTCTAAAAAGTCACGACTGTTTATGTAAAACACGCTTACCTTGTTATGAATGAACTTTTGAATGAAAACGATTTACTTGTACCTACTTATCAATGAAACACCCGCACACGTCAATGTTTTTCACAAGTTACGCTCTCCCGCTACTTTACTACTACACTTCAGTGTGAATTTGCCAACGTCTCGCAAAACTAGGATTCGCCATACTGGTTACATTTTAAAAAAAAATTAAACTAAAATTGATGTTATATTCAAAACTATTGATTTTTAAACCACATGTTCTAGGGCGTTTTATATTATTTTTACCTATAGAACATAACCTTTATGGGATACCAAAAGAACCACGTTGTATATTACAGTAAAGACAGCCCGACAGGCATTGAAGCTATCAAATAATTGTAGGTTTCAATAGTTATGTGCTCCCTGCCTTTTTAAATGTTGTGTAAAGTCGATGCACATTACTTGTGCGATTTTTGCCACTTCTTTCGTTTCGTTTATTATTTTATTCATATGCCCGGGACCACAACTATTCGATCAGCTTAATTTCAGGACCAGGGATTATTGGCTCCTAAGGAATTCTTAGACCATAGCTGAAGTGGGCTTGGGGTAATTATCATGTTGTATATAAACAAATAGTCCAACATTAACGAATGATCCTCGAAATAAGGTAACATGGTTTCTTTTAAAATATTCTTATGTTGACATTTATCCATGTTACTTCCTATTTTTTATATATGTCACCGTAAAATTGTAAACTTCGTCAGTTCATAATTAAATTATTAATTAAATAAATAATATAAATACTAGCTGTTGCCCGGGACTTCGTACGCGTCAATTTCTGTTATTATGATCGCGATTATTTTTCCAACATTTTCACTGATGCTTCGCTCCTATTGGTCAGAGCGTGATGTTATATAACCTATAGCCTTCCTCGACAAATGGACTATCTAACACAAAAATAATTTTTAAATTCGAACCAGTACTTCCTGAGATTAGCGCGTTCAAACAAACAAACAAACTCTTCAGCTTTATAGTATTAGTATAGATTCCCGACGAAGACAAACCCAAAGCCGTTCTCGACTTACGGCCATTTCCAATAACCTATCTATCTTCAGTTTTGGCATATCGGAGATAGAAAACAACTTCTGTCTTTGTTTCTCTGGACGGCAAAAACAGAGATAGTGTGGGCTTCTCCCACATAGGAATAACCCCTAAAATAGAAACTGTTTCCTATCCCCGATATGCCAAAACTGAAGATAGATAGGTTATTGGAACCGGTCGTTATAAGTGGTGTAACTATCTTATATTACTTTACCTATCAAATTGCCGCTTTGTAAGAAAAAATCATGTATTTTTTATTTGTATTAATCGAAGTAATCACCCATGCAATCAATACAATTTTGCCAACGCAGTGGCAGTTTATTGATGCCCTTCTTAAAGAAATCAGCTGGACTCAGGCAACAAATTCTTCAAAGGAATTTTGTACTGCCTCTCGGGTATAGATTTTTTTTTCGTTTAGGGCATTGTTTAGGTGCTGAACCAGGATCCAACCAACTTGCTGAGCGCTTGCGGTTATCAAACAGAATCCATTTTTCATCGCAGGTAACAATGCGGTTCAAAATTCCTTCATTTGAGTGTCTGTTGAGCAGTGCAAGGCACGTCTCGACGCGTACTTCGCGCTGGCGATCATTGAGTTCGTGGGGCACCCATTTATTAAGCTTTTTTACCTTGGCAATTTGACGCAAATGGACCAATATTGTTTTGACGCTAACGACGAAAGCTGCTGCTAATTCAGCCGTAGATTGTGTATCATCAGCTTCCAAAATCGCCTTTAATTCGTCATTGTCGACCAAAGTCTTCGGACGACCGCGAGGTTCATTTTTCAGGTCGAAATTTCCAGAACGGAAGCGAGCAAACCAATAACAGGTGGTGCGTTGGTTTGTAGTGTTAGCTCCGTAAACGTCGTTAATGTTGAGTGCCGCTTGTGCCGCGTTGGTGCCATGACGGTACTCATATTCCATAATTACTCGAATTTTTAACGTATCCATGATGACGAAAAAGATTGAAATGCGACGAAAATGTAACACTAATCAATAAACAAATGACTACTTTTGGAAAAATAATTCCATGTTTTTAAAATAAAATTTATTGGAACTTAGAATTCTTAGCCAAACAAAAATTATTTTGATTTGAAATGGCCAGTACTGCAGGCAATTTCATACTTTTCTCATTTTAAAGATACGACGTCTGTTTACATAAAATAACAATTAAAATGGAACTGTATGTAACCTATCTTGGGTATATAAATATTTTTATTCATTTTGTTGTGCGTGGCCAAAATAAAAGGTGTCTTTTGTTAAATGACCACCACTTTATATATGTCACCTTCAAAAAATTTTATAGGCGTTCAGTATCGTATTTAGAGCCAATTTATGAAGTAATAAAAATGTTATCAAGTCTTCAACCGAAAATATTTTTAGCTACAGTTTTAAATTTTTACGGTCCTAAGCCTGTTAAGGAATGAAGAGAAACTTATGCATAGTATCGTAATGAATGAATAAGATGCGCATTTTTAAGTGCTTTATCTTGACATTTTTGTACTGGCTATACCAAAAGAAAAAATACGTCATTTGGTTTTGGTCTCGTAGATTTTTATATAAAAATTTGGAAGGTGTTTAAAATTTCATTCTGTATATAAATTAACATCGTCCTACCTTACTCCCTGTATAATTTACATTGCGAACTATTACTTCATTTATCTGCTAAGCTATACAGTTAACGTGACTCATATCTTCGTTATCTTGTTCTCGTATCTATTTGATATTCAGACGGGGTACAAAAAAAAGACGAAACTAATTTTAATATAAATATACGAGGCGTTACGTCCGCACGAGTAAGTCGTATCTTCCGCTGCAGTGGCTCTGCCTCTCAGCCTCGCGATGGTTGCCTCTAGCGTTCTGTTGTGCCTCAGTGTCGTGGCCGCGGCGATCTACTATTATTTATCGCGGAACTTAAACTATTGGGAGAAAAGAGGAGTCATCGGACCAAAACCTTTACTATTCTTTGGAAACATCAAAGATTCTATTCTCAGGCGTTCCACGATCAATGAAATTTTTGAAAATTATTATAATCAGTTTAATAAAGAAAAACTAGTTGGCGTGTTTCGTTTTTGGAACCCAGGTGTACTGGTACGTGACCTTGACATCTTACAACATGTGTTCATTAAGGACTTTGACAATTTCGTCGACCGCGGATTCAGTGTACCGGAAGTCGGAGTCGGAAATAATATTTTCTTTGTCGAAGGAGACCAGTGGCGGGTCCTACGATCGCGTCTGTCGCCTATTTTTACCACCGGCAAGCTCAAGAACATGTTCCCTCTGCTTGAGGAGCGTGGGGACCAATTTATGAAATACTTGGATCCACTTCTGCAGAAGTCACCAGAGCAGAATGTGTACCCGCTGGTGCAGAAGTTCACCATGAGCTCGATCGCCGCCTGCGCCTTCGGCATCGACATCGACCTCAACGTGCATGATGCGACACTAGCTAAGGTCGATAAATTAATATTCACCAATAACCGCGTAAATGACTTGAACGTCGCAATTCCTGGAATTCTTAAAATAATCAACACTGATCTTGTACCATCTTTCGTCTCACGCTACTTTTACGATCTCGTTAACAAGATAGTAACTGAACGCCAAGGAGTTCCAAGTAATAGAAAAGATTTTATGGATTTGCTATTAGAATTAAGAAACTCTGGTGAAATACATGGTTCAAAAAAACACGAAAACGACAAGGATCGATCTGTGAAAATCACCGATCAATTGATGTCAGCTCAGGCGTTTGTGTTCTATATAGCCGGATATGAGACAACCGCCACTACCCTTGGCTTCATGCTGCACCAGCTTGCGCTCCATCAGGACATCCAAGACAAAGTCGTACAGCAGATAAACGAAGTGTTAGAAGCAAACGGCGGTAAACTCACTTATGATTGTCTGAAACAAATGACACACTTGGATCAAGCTATAAGTGAGACATTAAGAATGTACCCAATTGTCGACCCTCTGACTAGACGATCCATTTCGGATTATAAGATCCCCGGCACAGACGTGACCATAAGCAAAAACACAATTGTATTTGCATCGGCGCGCGGCATCCACTACGACGAGCAGTACTACCCCGACCCGTACAAGTTCGACCCGGACCGGTTCACCCCCGAGAACATCAAGGCCAGGCACCCCTGCGCCTACATGCCCTTCGGCCTCGGGCCTCGGAACTGCATCGGTAAATATATAACTTTTAATTTAAATAATGACTACCGTAAATTCAATTATTCATGGGTCAGCTTAGGCCTGAAGGGCGGCTGTGTACTCGAACAGTTACATTGAACAACTTCTAAAGCAATAGTCAATGATTAGTTACAATTAGTGAGTTGATTTGAAAAGGTTAGTTATGGATTATTTATTTGTCCTTTCAGGGATGCGCTTCGCTCAAGTGCAGTCGCGCGTGTGCGCCGTGCGCCTGCTGACCAAGTACCGCGTGGAGCCCGCAGCAGACACAAAGGCCAAGTTCACCTATGACCCGCACCGGCCTGTCCTCAACTCTGTCTGGGGTATACCCCTCAAGGTCGTTCCTAGGAATTAATAGTTTCTCTTCTGTCAGTGTACTGAAAGATTGGACTTTAGAAACGGCTTACTGAAATATTTTAGCCAAATGAACGTATACGCTGTGTAAAAAGTTACCAATAAAAGTTCTGGCTTGGAGACTTTCTTTTATTAGTTAGTTAACGATATGCCATATAGAAGTTAAAATATTTTTTTAAATTCATTTACAGTGTGTGTGATTTAATTTTATGCTTGACACATGGATATTATACAGGATGAAATTTTAACCACTTTCCAAAATTTCTGTAGGCGTTCAGTATCGTATTTAGAGCCTATTTATGAAGTAAAAAATGTAAATCAAGTTTTCACTCGAAAATTTTTTTCGCAATATAGTTTTTAATTTTTACGGTCCTAGGCCTGTTAAGGTATAAAGGGAAAATGAAAAACTTATGATTAGTATCGTAATGAATGAATGAGATGCGCATCGCGTAAAAAAAGTATTGCTAGGCGGCCATACCAAAAATTTTAGATTTTTGGCGGACATTTTCTAAGTGCTTTATCTTGACATTTTTGTACTGGGCTATACCAAAAGAAAAATTACGTCATTTGTTTTCTATCTCGTAGATTGCTATATTAAAATTTGGAAGGTGGTTAAAATTTCATCCTGTATAATTAGAACTAGACACACAGTCTGATACAATAATGACACCTTAAACTGTCCTCTATCCTCCATTGAATGATTGACTGAAAACTTTTATGTATTTTGTATTCTGTAAAAATCCTAGTGAAAGGTTGGCGTGTCATTAAATCTCACAAAATTAGTTTAGCCATTTAGCATTTTGCAAGTAGTAAATATGTGGTATTTGTATTTCAATCGTTTTGTTATTATTTTTAATTAAAATTTTATGAAAAAATAAACATCTTAGTTATATTTCTTTATAATATTTTTGTCGTTTTATCAGAAGATTATAAGTAGTACCTGGTTACTTGGTGAGCTAACACGTAAGCATGGGTGGTAGGATGTACCTACCCTGGGCAACGGTATCTTTGGTTTTCCAACCAATGATGAAGGCTAACAGATGCCTCTGCGGTGGTAGGCTTCGTAAGAGGCCGCCTGGATGCTACCACCCTCCTGCCGGAGTCCAGCGCCAAACAGTTTTTCTGTGTTCCGCTGCTGTGTGGGACAACCAGTACCTATGGGTAAACTCGGTCCATCTTAGGCTTATTCTTAACCATATGGTTAAGTATGTAGTCAAGAGCAAGCCCATTATTTACATTTAAAAAAATGGTTGCCTGCAAAGTCGGTTTTACGGGCGAAGATTTTACGTGACAACGTCTTTTCACTACAGACACAGCTGACGATACTTTAACCACACGTGTGAACTTGTATTATGACGCTTTCTTGTTTTTCCAACGCCAAGAACGTTCGAGAAAGACAAAGTCAGAGACACAAGCATGCGCCGATTCAATGCGCCTAATTCTCTAGTGCTGCGCGCGCGGCAGACCGATCATAGTTGAGTGGGAGAGAGACGCAAGGCATTCGGCGGGCCTCTCTCTCGTTCGGTGACTCATCGTAACGTTACCGAGCGTTACACTTTTTCATAAGTGACTCCCAGCCGCAACCTAATTTAAGACGTTGTCACGTCAAAAATGCTACGTAAAATTGACCACGAAAGATAAAGCCTGCCTTAAATCTGTCTGCGTATTTAAGGTTTCGATTTTGTGACGCGTTTATGGTCGTGGCATAACAGTAACATACAGTAATCAGGGAATATTGAAGTATCTTGAATTCAAACGAAAGTTCATTGAGAATCAATAGGATACATGGTAACACACTGTTTCTCCTTGATCAGGCCCGGTTAATATAGAGGCTGACGACTTGAAGACCCTACTTCTTTGTCTAGCAAAACAGATTGAGTGTATTATGCAAACATATTTGCACAATATACACTTTAAAATAACTAAACACGCATGAGGTTTAATTTTAGGAAATATTAAATTTAAAATTATCATAAAATATTTAAAGTAGGTACTTACGCTTTTTTTAACGGAATATAAAGTTCCATATTAGTTTAGCATACAGTTTAAAAAGCAAAGTTGCTGATGCTAGAACTATGTATTTACTAACAATCAGTATGAATTATATTCCCTGACTTGACGATAAAAGTAGCTTGCAAATTAAGTAAAACATCAGCCTTAACTTAAGCCACGTTCTTGAAGACAGCGGGCCGAGTGGCGAACCGCGAAAGCGGACCGGTTAGTACAAATTGAGATGATGACATCTCAATAAAAAATACTTTGATATACAGGTTGTTAGGTAAATGCAAGCTGAAACCAGCCTATGTTAACATATTATTGTTATGCATATAAATACTATGGTGAAGTCAGGATATCTTCATTTAATTATTTTAGTCAGACAAACAAAAATTTTGAGATTCCGTTTTTTTTTTTTTCAAAAATTATGATATCGACTTCACCGTAATATTTATAAGCGTAATGTTAACAGCGGTTTCGGCGTGCTTTACCGTTTAACTAGAACACTGCATATCAAAGTATTTTGGATTGATTTTTTCTCTTTTTTAGGATTCCGTACCCAAAGGGTAAAGACGCGGGACCCTATTACTAAAACTTCGCTGTCTGTCTGTTTGTCCGTCTGTCTGTCGCTCTGTCACCAGGCTGTATCTCAAGAGCCACGGTAGCTAGACAGTTGAAATTTTCACAAATTATGTATTTCTGTTACCGCAATAACAAAAAATACTAAAAACAAAATAAAATAAATATTTAAGGCGGGCTTTTTTGCTCGATATTTATAATGGCAACAGGTAGGCACTTGAAATATTAAAAAAAACACTCGGTTGTATTCTAACTTTAATAATATAAAATTTATATTAAAGGCGTTCTCCTATCGGGCTTTATAATGCCCCCGCTAATTCTACAGATACGGATATACGGATAAATAGGGCGATAATTATTTAAAGTAATAAAAAATCATTGATGTTGTTTATAACTAACAGTTATGACTTTGAAAATTTGTGTTGAATCTTTTAAATTTTTAAAAGTAAGTATGTTTAAAACTTACCTTTTTGACGACCTTTTTTAAACGTTACCACTTTGCAACTTTCAATTGTATAAAAACCTTCGATATTCTAACTATTCGGGTACCACTTCTGCACATTATTAAACGAGGATATCATTATAATAAGATAACTCATTGACAGATTAACAGAAATAAAAGCCACAAGCCGTATTTTATATGTTTCAATTGAGGGTAAAATAATATGTCATGGGCGTTATAACGCCCCGTAGGAGTAAGTGGGTGATAATGTCCGAGTAAGTTAAAGACTGTTTATGGTCATATTTCACTTTATACACTTTTCATGTGGTATTCCTGAAACAGATTCTTTTCATACAATTATTTAAAATCTTCGCGATAGCACGCGATTATTTGTTTGCATAAGTAGTTCTACTATGCATATTAAATGTACGCTGAATATTATGAAAGATAAAGATTTACAATTAGCTGTAGAATACGTTTGAATTTTAAAATGTGCGTGTGCGTGCTACTGCGTATCTGTTACTTTTACTGACCGCGTTTGGAGAAGCTGCTAGGGACCAAGCGACGAACTTGTTAGGACGCCTGGTAGACACATGGTTCCGATACATTTTAAACAGAGAGGCACATCTCCTCCTTTCTGATGTCTATGGTTTGTGTGGTTGTTTAATAAATTGCAGTCCTAGAAAAAAAAGTAATTTTAAGGGGTATATATCGGATTGCCGAATCGTTGGTCGAACTCTTAATTGCCACTGGCACACAAACTTTTGCATACAAGCAATCAAGCATACATGCAAAGAAGCTAGCATGCATGCAAACATGCATGCAAACAAGCAATCATGCATGCATCCAAACAATTAGACTTACGTGGCGGCTTCGGCGCTGCGGGGCTCCGGCAGTCCCACGCGTGCTAATCGTCGCAGATGGCTTACACTCAGCATTGCAGCCTCAGCCGCGGCGCCTCGTTTACACCCTCCTGCTCCTCAGCCCGCGGGCCGCCTCGCCCCTCCGCGCCTACGTGCGCTTTTGAATTACACTCTAGGGGTAGGGCAGACAATACTGCTTGGGGTCGGTTTTTTGGTTTTAAAAAAAAATTGGGATTTCATTACTTAGCGTAATGCCAGCAGAAAGATGCGAATATATTTTAGTGCATTCGATATTAGACATACTAAAACTAGGGTTTTAATTTTTTAGACCAAACTATAATAGTGCGAATACAACTGTTAGGCTAGCTAGACAATAATTATACGTTATAAGTTTAGGCTAATACGGTTCGGCCAAATGAAATTAGGACTTGAAATATTCTTCGGCGAACCGAAGGGCACCCAATTTTAAAACCTAGTACCCACTAAGTTTTAAAATAACATAATTTTCGTGTAAACAATACGAAATTAAAAACTAAAAGTTTCAAGTAAAATCTATGTATCAAAAAAATCTCAATAAACGTCTAAATAACTGTACCAAATATTTACCAAATTAAAGTTAACCCCACGAAGAAAAAACAGGGGTTGAGAAGAATACTGAAAATTTTATTTATTTTGCCAACAAATGGCCATGCCTACATGCATTCCTGCAAAGAGGTAAGCATGAATGCATGCAAGCAAGCAAGCATGCATGCAAACACAAGCATGCATGCAAACTTGCATGCAATTTTCTGCAACTAAACGGACCGTCGGCATGTAGAACGAGTTGTTGAATTACTTTGACCCCGTCCGCTGTTGTTGAGACCGCGGCCTTACGTTCTTTGATCTCAGCGGCGTATTATTGAAAGACGTGTAATAAAAAACTGACAGAACCACATCAAGTCGTATTTGACCTTGCCTGATTCAATACATGCATGACAAAGCATAACGCAAGTTATATTTTTAACCGTTCTTTATTTTTGTCTATTCATCATTACTTTTCAAGTGATGATAACTAACTTAATGTCGTAAATTAGGATCTCTAAATAAAATACTAATTTTCCTTATTTCTTATTTGCCCAATAACAGACTTAAACAATATTGTAACACCCCAATGAATGTAGTACGTCAAAATACTTTTTGGCTCAATTCGATCGACAAACTTTTGAACAGTGGGTCTAGCACAAAGAACTATCGACTTCGAATCGTTTGCGTATCGAAAGCAAACGACACAAAGTTCGTGCTTTGTTTTGTAGTTCTCGTTTTGACCGCGCGAGCGCTGTTTAAGTTTTCATACTAAATATTTCGATGGCGATACGAACACGCAAACGATTCGAATTCGATAGTTTTTCGTGCTAGACCCACTGTAGAAATAAATGACGAGTAAAGTATTTCGAAACGTACGAGTACGAGGATTTAAACGCGAACAATGCAACGCGAAAGTTTAAAATTAGCTAACCTATTATGCACATTAAGACAACGAATAATCAAAGAATGTAAGAATAACGTGGCTGGTATTCCATTTTCAATGGTTTCTTTCTAAGTAGCCCCTACATACATACATTCATTGCAAGTTAAATAAAAGGTTGTAAAAAAGGTGTTGTGTTACAAAACAGCAATGACCGACAGATCTGACCACAAAAGAAAAAAAAGGCGACAACACGAAACAAAAAAAAACTAATATAATATAAGTATTATATAATTTCTTTTCTTTTTAATTTCATAAGGCTGTTATAGCCATCCGCTAAACAAAGGTTTCTTAAGTCAAATCCCTAAGGCGATAAAGTAGGGGCTTGAAATTCTGATTTGGCTTAAGTTAAGTTGATATATTTACAAAAATATTTTATTTGTCCCAACAGGAGACGCTAAGCAGCCAACTGCCAGTATTTGAAGACTTCTTGGACAAAGCTCCTAAGTCTGGCGGGTACGATTCGGTGCGGCAGAGCGTGGTGCTGCTGGTGGGCTCCCTGGCGCGCCACCTGGAGCCCCAGGACGCGCGCATCAAGCCCATCACGCTGCGGCTCGTCGCTGCGCTGTCCACGCCAAGTCAGCAGGTACGAATCGTAAACAGACTTGTTTAAAATACAAATGACTTTTTCATCATCTTCATAATTTTTAATAAGTGTTCAGTATCGTATTTAGAGCCCATTTATGAAGTAAAAAATGTAAATCAAGTTTTCACCTGAAAATATTTTTCGCAACATAGAAATGTTTACGGTCCTAAGCCTGTTAAGGTATGAAGAGAAAGTTATGAATAGTATCGTAATGAATGAACGAGATGCGCATCGCGTAAAAATCGCGTGTTGCTTGGAGGCCGTATCAAAAATTTTAGATTTTTAGCGCACATTTTCTAAGTGCTTTATATTGTCATTTTTGTACTGGGCTATACAAAAAGAAAAATACATCATCATAGGCTTTTTTCTGTTACAGTTACCTAATACTTAATAGCTTGACAAGTAAACACCATTAAACTGATCAATTTTCATTATGAACACATTATCAAGTTTTAATTTTGTTTTGAGAATAACTAAATGTTTGAAAATGTGTACATTGGCCTGCACATCAAACTATACATGTTTATTGTAAAATAGCATTTATTTCAACCAAATTAAATGACCCAGCGTTAAGCCTGATGTGTTGTCGTGTATACTTTATACGTTATCTAGTATGAATCCTTTATAAAATAATTACTGAGCCAACCTACCAAGACAATAAATATCTTTGCTTACACCGCTATGAATTTTTTTATAAGATACTTATCATTTATTAAAAGGCTGATATTGTGACCGAGCGTCTTACGCTGCTTCTTCTTTGAAATATCCCTCGATTGTCTAGAAGCAGTGGTAAGATAAAATATTGAGACTTGTACGCCTCGTGGAGCCTATTTGCAGAAAAGACATTTCATGCGAATAAACTAAGCGAGGATTATATTATCTGGCTTTCTTACGCCAGGTCCAAGAGGCGGTTAGCAATTGCCTACCACATCTAGTGAGCTCGCCTGCGCTTGAAGATGAGATCCCCGCCATCATGAATAAGCTCATGAAACAGCTACTTACAGCCGAGAAGTACGGAGATAGGAAGGTAAGTGAAACGTATACTTCTTCCTATTTTATTTTTCATTGAAACTATTCTGGCCAATAAAATGTATATTATGTGTATTAGGGTGCAGCCTACGGCATAGCCGGTATCATCAAGGGTCTGGGAATCCTGTCCTTGAAGCAGCTCGACGTTATGGGCAAACTCACTGAAGCGATACAGGAGAAGAAAAACTATAAGTATCGAGAAGGTAAGTGTTGGCTTAAATCTCTTAAATGATATTATTTGATATTTTCACACTCACACACACATAGACGCATGTTTACTTTTCTTGTTTCTGTTTTCATATTATGTATTTAATTTTATGCTTTCATGTATTCTGGGAAAAACAGAACCTCCCTCTAAAAGTATTACTACATGTTTTCTAAGTTGGTTCTGGCCATCTCAACATTTATAACAAAATGTAACGAACATTTACTAAAACCACCAGTACAAACCAGTCTTTCTTTAGAGACCTCTTCAATGGCCGCATGTATTCACCGCCGATTCACGATGACAGTCAGGCAGACAATGGGCAGTCTCGAATAACAAAAAGAAACATGTTCTCAAAGAGTTCCATTTTCGAATGCCATAATTATTTTTTCATTAATTTACTGTAAGTGAACCCAGAAACTTTTTGTTATTATGCTATGTTATTATGACACATCGCGGGCGGCGCAGGGCAGCTCTTCAAAAGCTCTTGTATTTTTTTTTACAACGGCGAAATCAATGATATTATATTAAAACGAAGCAGATATGTTATATGCGCGCGCTTTGTGAAGACTCAAATACGTCCTAATTAGGCAGTTCTTTACAACGTCCACGTCGAGTGCAGTCACGAGCTACCTCCTTCATTTGCGTGCTATTTCGCATCCATCTATCCGCTTATCAGTGAAACTTGTCAATGTATGCAGTTTTGGATTGCTCGAAGCTGATTGAATACGCGAATTACTATGAAGGTAGCATATCTAGACTTTAAAATATCATATGGCGTATTAGTTATTAATGCAAATATTATCTAACAAGTGTGGAAAAAGAACTGTTGATTTGATCTTAAGGACAGATAGATAGTTTTCTCTCTACTAACGGCCGGTTCCAATAACCTATCTATCTTCAGTTTTGGCATATCGGAGATTGGAAACAGTTTTATCTCTGTTTTTGCCGTCCTGAGAAACAAAGACAGAAGTTGTTTTCTATCTCCGATATGCCGAAACTGAAGATAGATAAGTTATTAGGACCGGCCGTTAGAGCGTTGGACACCTTGCAGCCAATTACCTGCCTTACTGTCACATTGCCGCGATAGCGAGAGGTCCCGCTCTATTCCTCTCCTATTTTTAGTATGCTGAAGCCTTTTGAGAATCCATCTTAATTGTTTAAGTTCTGACCATGGCGAAGAAAAAGCATCGATACTGCTTATTCAGTTAGATACTGTTAAAACATTTATACAGATTTAAGGGAAAATAATTAAATCTTTTATAAAAAATATAATAGGTAATAAACTGCAATGTCTGTTTAATTATTGAGTTGCACTACTATTAACTTTAAATTATAAAAAAAATGAGGTGCCAGCCGTCGCAAACATTTTAAAAATAAATGTGCAAAATCATGAAAAATACATAAAAGCTTTCTTTCTTTAATTGCGTATTCGCGCATCAATTCCGTTTATGAGTGATTTTTAAACGGATAGCAAAAGAGTGTTAGTGTCCACATAAACTCTCTATGCCGAAGGTAAGCGACAGAAGTTCCGCGGCTACCACCAGCATCCCTTAGCATATTTCCCCTCGCCTGTCAAGGACTCGTGCTAGCCAGAACCGCCTGCCATTGTACCAAAATATCAACCTTACAGAATAAAGTTTATTTTAATTTTTACATAATAATCTATACTAATATTATAAAGCTAAAGAGTTTGTTTGTATGTTTGTTTGTTTAAACGCGCCAATCTCAGGAGGTACTGGTTTGAAATGAAAAATTCTTTTTGAATTTGTGTTAGATAGTCCATTTATCGATGAAGGCTTCAGGCTAAATAACATCACGCTGCGACCAATAGGAGCGAAGCATCAGTGAAAAATGTTGCAAAAACGGGAAAAATTATTCATATTTGAAGGCTTCCGTTGCGTGCGCTTCGTGAACGGTTCAAGTTTCCCAAATGTAATATGTATGAAAGAATTATTCCTCTTTAAAATATTTAAAAAAATGTCCTTGGCAGTACCTATATGTCTATCTTTTAAGATTGATTCACTATTTTAATGGTATTAAAATTTGGTCGAAATAAATGCATTATTGCCAATCATTTGCCAAAGAGTTTTATCAATATAATATTACAGTATCCGAATAAATGTGCCGTTGATTAAGAGTATTTAATTGTAAACTTCTTAATCACGATCATAATAACAGAAATTGACGCGGACGAAGTCGCGGGCAACAGCTACTAATTAATAATACTCATTTAGATTCACCTGTCAGGTACTTATGATAATCGAAAACGCCTGTCAAATATTATTCAAACTTAATAACGAATAAACCAAATGGTATAAAAATTTGAAGCTTATAGCAAGAAGTTTTTTTTTTTTCAAATGTTTCCTACACTTTTAAAATATAGGAGTTGATCACGTCTATGGCTGAGGCGTGCCAGGTGATGGTTATTGTACTTAGCAAGCTTTGACTCAATCATATTCATTCATTCATATTCATTTAATCACATTAAATTAGTAATAAACTCATCACCATTACAATATCTAGACTTACAGACATACCGTTACTCGAAGGGTCTACTAGTAATCTTTGGCTATACTAAACTGTACTTTTTGTTGTACTCTATAACTCAACGTAAGCTCAGCATAATGTGTCGTTCGTCACTCGCCAGTAATTTAAATAGCATTGCTGTCGTAATCTTGCCAGACTTCGGTCGCGTAACTTTGGCATAGTGTGTTGACACTTAGATATATTTTTTATGATAATCATACTGATGATTTTCTTCCGGTCACGACGACGCGACTCATGGGGCCACGCGAGGTTCGCTTGTTTACGTTTTTTCATGTGTCATCGCCGCGCGCGGTATTTATACGAAAACGATTGTAGTAATCTAATCGCAGAATATAAAACAGAGGCAATATGAATATTTATTTTTTATAGATGCGTCCGATGATTGCAAGGTTGATCATATTAATTCTAATTTTATTAATTAACTGCTTTTATCTATACGCAGTTAAGAAATCTACTTGGGAATAAAATAAAAATAAAGTTGACACAAATCATGTGATGTTTGGTTTTTATGGGTAAAGTTTAATATATTGTAATACATACTACATTGTTGCTCCTTACTCTCTGTATAATTTTAATGTAACTAATACTAATAAACTCATATCTATGTAGTGTCATAGATACTGGTATCAAATTAATGGGCGAACGTCGCTTTATAAAAACACCAAACTTATTTGAATAAAACCATTGGAAGCGGTGTGTCCGCACGAACAAGTCGTTTTCCGCTGCAGTGGCTCCGCCTCTCAGCCCCACGATGATCGCCTCTACAATTCTGTTGTGTCTCAGTGTCGTGGCCGCGGCGATCTACTATTTTATTGCGCGAAACTTAAACTATTGGGAGAAAAGAGGAGTCATCGGACCAAAACCTTTACTATTCTTTGGAAACATCAAAGATTCTGTTCTCAGGCGTACCACAGTCAATGAAGTTTTTGAAAATTTTTATAATCAGTTTACTAAAGAAAAATTAATTGGCGTGTTTCGTTTTTGGAACCCAGGTGTACTGGTACGTGACCTTGACATCTTACAACATGTGTTCATTAAGGACTTTGACAATTTCGTCGACCGAGGATTCAGTATAGCCGAAGTCGGAGTTGCAAATAATATTTTCTTTGTCGAAGGAGACCAATGGCGGGTCCTACGATCGCGTCTGTCGCCTATTTTTACCACCGGCAAGCTCAAGAACATGTTCCCTCTGCTTGAGGAGCGTGGGGACCAATTTATGAAATACTTGGAGCCAGTTTTGCAGAAGTCACCAGAGCAGAATGTGTACCCGCTGGTGCAGAAGTTCACCATGAGCTCGATCGCCGCCTGCGCCTTCGGCATCGACATCGACCTCAACGTGCATGATGAGACACTGACGAAAGTCGATAAATTAATATTCTCCAATGATTATGCGGCTGACTTAGACTTCGCACTACCAGGCGTCTTTAAATTAATCAAAACTGATATTTTCCCAGCTGCCGTCTCAAACTACTTTAATAATCTCGTTCAAAAGATAATGACTGAACGCCAAGGAGTACCAAGTAATAGGAAAGATTTTATGGATTTGCTATTAGAATTGAGAAACTGTGGTGAAATACATGGATCAAAAAAACACGAGAACGACAAGGATCGATCTGTGAAAATCACCGATCAATTGATGTCTGCCCAGGCCTTTGTGTTCTACGCGGCCGGTTACGAGACCACCGCTTCTACTCTTGGCTTCATGCTGCACGAGCTTGCACTCAATCAGGACATCCAAGACAAAGTCGTACAGCAGATGAACGAAGTGCTAGAAGCAAACGGCGGTAAATTTAGCTATGACTGCATAAAGCAAATGACATATTTGGATCAAGTTTTAAATGAGACATTAAGAATGTACCCGATTGTCGACCCTCTGACTAGACGATCTGTGTCGGACTACAAGATCCCCGGCACAGACGTGACCATTAGCAAAAACACAATGGTATTTGTTTCGGCGCGCGGCATCCACTACGACGAGCAGTACTACCCCGACCCGTACAAGTTCGACCCGGACCGGTTCACCCCCGAGAACATCAAGGCCAGGCACCCCTGCGCCTACATGCCCTTCGGCCTCGGGCCTCGGAACTGCATCGGTAAATATATAACGTTTATTTTAAACAATGACTACTGTAAATTAGATTATTTTTCGGTCAGCTTAGGCCTGAGGGGAGAGGAGGGAGATTCACATCGGACAACTCCTAAAGCAATAGTCAATGAAATAGTATGGGTTGAGTTGGAGAGGTTAGTAAGTTGAATTGTTTGTCCCTGCAGGGATGCGCTTCGCTCAAGTGCAGTCGCGCGTGTGCGCCGTGCGCCTGCTGACCAAGTACCGCGTGGAGCCCGCAGCAGACACCAAGGCCAAGTTTACCTATGACGTGCACCGAAAAGTCCTCAGCTCTGCCTGGGGCTTACCCCTCAAGATCGTGCCCAGGAAATAGACATCTACATAAGGCCGTTATTGTGAAAGATTGCAGTAGGTCAACTGGGTTGTCGAAATTGATATATTAGTATTTTGTAATTTATAAGATATTACACTTTTAAACCTAATATATGATGTCATTTAATTGTCCTAACAATAACAATGATTGTATTGTTGACAAACTACAAATGTTTTAGATGATGTCCCACTAATGTGGGCCTATTTGTTTTATTATTTTCTTAAATTTTGTAAAAATTAGTTAAAACCTGTTGAAAATTTGTTTGGTATTATTTTGAGAATTTGCAAAATATTTCTTTATCAGTCTATCCAACTCGTAACAAATATTTTCACTTTCAACTCTTTTTTAGGTAACTTGCTATTGAATTTGTTATGCAGTTGTTTGTAAAGAGTGAATCTTTCTCACGCGAGAAGCGAAAAGAGAAAGACAGACTTATAAATAACAGTAGGCTCTGTGCTGGACATATTCTTTTAAACAGCTTTGCCTTCTTGATGAGAAAAAAAAAATATCCTAACTGCTCAGACCGCCATGGTTTAGAAGATGCGTATCACATTCTCATTGACTGTGCTGGTGATGCACCCGAACGACATGTTTTTTTTTAATTAAGTACATGTACCATATTCAACGATTTAATGTAGTTTTTTGTATCAGCATATTAGTTGAGTGAATCTCGGAGTCAGCGATTAAGGTAGTAAATAAGAGTATTAAGTGTTTAAATATAAGCCAGTAAGTCCATTTATTTGTGTCTGATATTCCTATGAGAGTGATATTTTCTAAAAAAGAAAAAAACTGTAAGTAATAAAAAAATATATAAATAAAAATGGTTTGGTTATTACTTTTGTAAATTAATCACATTTACATTTTTATAGTTTACTCCGAAAACATAACTATCACCTCGTAACTATCACCTGGACAGATCACAGTTTACCCATAAGGCACTGTAACTGGCCCCTATTCCGCTAATTTACAAATGGCTCAATTTTTCAATTCAATTTAGCCATTTATAAATTAGCAGAATTCGGGGCCTGCTTCCAAGCATGATCCATCATATCATGCTTAATTTCAATAGAAGTAAAATGACTGCCCGATTGGTAGTGATTGATACATCGGTAACAGATCACTCAATAACCTTCTTGCATCTCTCTAATGCAGGCATTAAGTCTAAAGCTTAAAAAATGGCGTCTGTAACAGATTTCTGTAAGGCGTACATAGTCTTGTAAATATGATGACCCGGCGGCCCGGGTACTATCACAAGTGAGTTCTTGATTAGAATTAATAAATCACTAAAAGAGGACACCTATGATAAACCTATACCTGAAAGTGGACGCGTAATCAAGCCGTAATAATTTCACGATTCTTTAAAAATAGGAACAATATGCAGAAAAACCTTCGATCTAACCCATATGATGAGGTTCTTAGTATCACTTACGAAATTAACCGTAATTTTTGTAGCATAAGATATAAAAACTTAAACGAAACTATGAAAGGAAATTATTAGAAAATTCAGGATAAGACAGATAATTATAGGCTTCTATATATCAAATCCACAACAAACGAATCTTTAACGCATGCTAGAAACTTTTTAGCCGGTGTAGGTGAAAATCTCGCTAGTGTTATTACACAACTTAGCCATGCACAAGAGTCTTCTCTCTACCATCTGGTAGTAGTCCACAGCTTGGCTCCTTTGTGATGCTTGATACGACACCACAAGAAATAGACGAGGTCCTTCTGTCACTGAAAACAGACAGTGCACCGGGTTGGGATCGTACACCGGTTAGATTTCTCAAGTTTGCTAGGTATATACTGGTGCCGATCATCACTTTTCCAGTAAACAAGTGCTTTGCGAACGGTGTTTTCGCAAAATTATTGAAACAAGCCGCCGGTACCCCAGTGCATAAGAGTGGGGACAGGGATGATGTCAATAATTACAGACCTATTTCCGTGCTGCCTTCACTATCCAAAATATTAGAAAAGTAAGTATCTCAACAAGTAAGAAGTCTTGTCCATTACCCAATTTGGTTTTTGAGCAGGTAAATCCACCTAAGATGCAGTAATTGCCTTAACTTCGTTAATTACAAATCAATAGCATAGCGAAGACAAATGTGTAACGATCTTTTTGAACTTAAAAAAGGATATTGACACCGTCTCTGTTCCCACTGCGAAAATTAGAAAACAAACGTATAAGAGGCACACCTTTAAATCTGTTCGGAGTCTACTTGACAGGTAGGGAACAGAAAATTAGAATAGAACTATTTCTAAGTGATAGTGTGAGTCTTGCGTTTGGAATTTCCCAAGGATCTGTTCTAGAGTCGACACTGTTTCTCATACACATTAATGACCTCTGTAAAATAATTCCATCATGCATGAAAAATGTACATTAAATATGAGTTGTAAATAGCCACAAAAAACAACTGATCTGTGTTCGCAACCTAATCAATTTCTTTTCAATTTAAGACTTACATAACCTTTGTATTTTATTTTATTAATTTATACTTTGTCTTAGCAATGTAACCCTATCCTGTTATGGAAGAGTTCTTTCTCCTGGTACACATGAAACTATTCATGTAAAAGGATAAGTCAACCTCTATTATTTTTCATGATATATTTATCTGCATTTTAATCGTTACACGTTAATCGGTTACGCAGGCGCTCTGTTCGGGTTCGAGATGCTGTGCCACAAGCTCGGACGTCTGTTCGAGCCGTACATCGTTCACGTGCTGCCGCACCTGCTGCTGTGCTTCGGCGACGGGTCGCAGTACGTGCGCGCCGCCGCCGACGACACCGCCAAGCTCATCATGAGCCGGCTCAGCGCGCACGGCGTCAAGCTGGTGTTGCCCTCGCTGCTGCAGGCGCTGCAGGACGACAACTGGCGCACCAAGGCCGGTGGGTGAAGCACTTTTATTTTATCAACTATTTGCAGTATCCAGGAGGCGCTTTTTCATATCATAATATTTTATACTACCACTGCGAACAGGAGTGGGCTGATCCCAAAATGAAGCAGCGCAAGAAACTCTGTCAGTATTGTCAGCATCTATTTAAAATTGTACGTTACAAGAAAGTATATGCTAGTACGAGCTAGGACATTTTAACTACATACAGTTTTATCGTTTAAATAGTCATGAACAGTGTAGTAAACTAAAATCTCTTTAAAATTTCTCATTAAAATTTATTTAATTATGCGATTTTAAATTATACAGGCAACTCAGCAGTAGACGGTGGTTATTTGTTAAAAATGCGAGACAGTTTTCCATGAGTTTCCAGCTTTTTATGTTTGCTGCTAAATATATGAGTGACATTAAGCGTCACTCATTTTTGGGAATAAGTGCGTGGATGCGTTGCCTATGCTTCTGCGTACCTGAAGGGTCAGGAAAAAACTGATCGCATAACGACACAGTTGTACGTGTCAATCCCGCCTCCTTGGTGTGGTATGTACTGATAATAGCAATAACGACAGTTTGGATTTTGGAGGACCTCCGTGTCGGAGTGGTGTACACAACGGCTTTTTCTCGGGTCTGGGTGTTTGTGGTACGTCCGTTGTTTCTGATTTCCATAATACGAGTGCTTTATAGAGTTACTCGAATCGGGATCAGAACAATGTAATATGTGACGTTGTCCACACAGGTTCGATCGAGCTGCTGGGCGCGATGGCGTACTGCGCGCCGAAGCAGCTGTCGTCGTGCCTGCCGTCCATCGTGCCCAAGCTCATCGAGGTGCTGAGCGACTCGCACATGCGCGTGCAAGAGGCCGGCGCCGAGGCGCTCGGCGTCATCGGCTCCGTCATCCGGAACCCGGAGATACAAGGTAACAATGGGGACTACCGTTATTTTCGCTCACCAGTTGGCGCCACTGTTGACTGAGGTCCAGAGGTTAGCTCTCAAAGGCGACTTTATAAGATCTGCGCCGAAAGTAAGTTTTAAATTTTGAATATAATTAAGTTTATTATTTATAAATATCTATCTTTATATCAACAAACTAACTTCTGAAATAGTTGATGTTTGAGGCCGCCTATTTTTGCGCTATTTCTTAATTCCGCATTCAAAGCGTTCACGTTCATCGACAAATAATCCATATTTGCAATAATTTTACGAAGGAGATCACTTTCCAGCAGGTAAATAAAAAAAATATAATTTATGTCACGAAGCCCGCTAAAACCAGTGAAAAGTGAATGTTATTGGACCTCACGCGACACAAGCGCCTCTAGTGGCAAATACACCACCGATAGCCCCCATTCATTAATACGCGTAGTTTCAAAAACTGTAACCCGACTACCAAAATGCCAGTGATTTCAAAGTCACCCCGTATATTTGCTGTATTGTATAAACCATAGATTTAATATACTGTTGATAAGATTGGCAATGGTAACAGATCGAATATCGAAAAGGCATATATAACAAGACCACTCACGTATATGCTATTGGCCTGTATTGGCCTAGTGTCAAATACGAGCACAAGATTGCCTTTTTTTTATAAATCCAGTTTTATATATTAAGAGGAAACACTACGGGCGAGAGAATTGAAAAATAGGTATTTGTAAAATCTATTGCTGTCGCGCAGTGCCAAACGCCTTCACCGCAGAGTGTGATAGAGACAACTGCTTCTTGGACCGAAAATACCTACTAAAAGCACACCAAATCAACGTTTCGTAGTCCCCCGATTACTTTTCCAAAACTAGACCGATTTAAATACTTTTTTCATTAAAATTTTAAGAAACGCTTTAGCCATGTTCGTATGTTCTCTTTTTTTTCTGAAATTTAGCCAAATTTATTTTCTGGATGTTTGAACACAGCGAAAAATCAGGCGAATTTTTTCGATTTTTGAGGGCTCATATCTTTTTTATTAATTAATTTATGAAAAAACAGAAAACATAGAAACATGCTAATGGTGGCCATGGATTTTTGTAATAATTATTATTGCTCTACTGGCTTTATCCAAGGAGGAAACAGGGGACTACGTTTGTATGGAAAAACGGCCCTTGTGTTTCCTCTTAATACGCGTAGTTTCAAAAACTGTAACCCGACTACCAAAATGCAATGATTAAAAAGTCACCCTGTACATTTGCTGTATTGTTTAAACCATAGATTTAATATACTGTTGATAAGATTGGCAATGGTAAGAGATCGAATATCGAAAAGGCATATATAACAAGACCACTCACGTATATGCTATTGACCTGTATTGGCCTAGTGTCAAATACGAGCATAAAAATTGCCTCCTTTTTATAAACCCAGTTTAATATATGAAAATAGTATTTGTAAGATGTTATTTAACCTGCATTTAACTCATTAATAAAAGAAACCCACAAAATTTTCACGCGTTAGTTAAAAGGAAACACAAGGGCCGTTTTTCCATACAAACGTAGTCCCCTGTTTCCTCCCTGGGTAAAGCCAGCAGAGCAATAATTTTTATTACAAAAATCTATGGCCACTATTAGCATGTTTCTATGTTTTCTGTTTTTTCATAAATTATTTTTAAAAAAGATATGAGCCCTCAAGAATCGAAAAAATTCGCCAGATTTTCCGCTGTTTTAAACATCGAGAAAACAAATTTGGCTAAATTTTAGAAAAAGGGAAAATGTACGAACACGGCCAAAGCCTTTCTTTAATTTTTAATGAAAAAAGTATTATACCTATTTTTCAATTCTCTCGCCCGTAGTGTTTCCTCTTAAATCACAACTTTTGCAATTTCGAAGCACTGTTTTACATTTTTACATAACTCGATGAGCTATTTTATTATAATAAGGATCTAAATACCTAGGAAATATATTTAAAATTTTAACAAATACGTGGATTTCAACTATGTAGTTGTAACCTCAGTTTTTAGAGATTGACACTATCGATGACATCTTGTCGATGAGGCCTTAGCTAAGGTATACTTAGCCTTTATGAGAAATAACCTTAGATATAAAGTAAAAACCTAGATACACAGTTAGTCACCTGAACAAATTTTAATGAGGACCCAGTAGGTGCCCATCATGCTATTTAATGTTACAGAGTGCAGTTCTTGTTATTACAAAACAGCGCCGCTCGCTCATGTTCTAATTAGTTGTTGACGTGACTGAGATCAATTTATTTTTTCGCAGGTAATCTATTTTGAGTCGTCTGACCTGGGTGTCCAGACTGTTCTTCCACATTTTCGGATAAAAATAAAGCTTAGAAAAAAGGGACTTTGAGTTAAATCTTATTGATTTCAAGTTATGTTTACAGTTTTACAAAATATCAATAATATATTAGTACCAGTATCGCCGTCTAGTATGATATTTTGTTAAAACAATCTTAATTACTTTTTACGACACTCTATGCTCATGCTCGAAATCTATGAATCACGTTATTTGCTTATTATTTATTCATACCTGATTAATTATATATTGATAAAGTCATCATAATATTTAATACAATCAGACCGTTATATTACTAATCTATCTTCACATTATCACGTGTTGCTTTGTAATTATGACATTTTAAATTGAAACAAAGCGTGTTTTGTGCGGCGTTCGCCTAGTAGGTTTAAGTGGCTTAAGGGTTCTCGAGCTTTTGATAATATCACACAATGATCACAAATATCAATAGACACCAAACAACTAGTCACCCTCTCTTGGTTGTTTGAGTACTTGGCGATAGGAAAGGAAACTAACTTTCTGATTCAGTAATAACGTATATTTTTTTTATATCTTAAACCAAAAATAAAATACTCTGTTCTCAATCAGCGTCAAGAAAACTCATTGAATTTATTAGCATTCAACTTTAAGATGTATAAATAAGGTTGACTTTGCATCAGTTTATGTATAAAATATGAGAAAAGCTGCTCGTATTTAAAGCGTGGAAATTTTGAATTGACTTTTTGAAAGGGTAATAAACGCTTGAAGCCTGAGGGAAAGGGAAGAGAGGCATTATTTTAGGTTATTGACACACACAAGCATAAACAAAGTTGGACAAAAAGCGACATACTCCGTTTCGTTTTTTTAAAATGTAAATAAGTACAAAGATAAAAATAAACTATTTTTATAGAAAACGAAAACATTTTTAACTTATCACGCGAATAATGAAGTTGATTTGTAGCAAATTGACTTCGCGTACATATTTCCAGTCATAATATTTGTAAAATAATTTATAAATTTTAAACTATATTCGTTTTTAGCAATCGTGCCTGTACTCCTGCAAGCTTTGCAAGACCCGTCGAACAAGACATCGGCGTGCCTGCAGACATTGTTGGACACGAAGTTCGTGCACTTCATCGACGCGCCGTCGCTGGCGCTGATCATGCCGGTCGTGCAGCGCGCCTTCCTCGACCGCAGCACGGAGACGCGCAAGATGGCCGCGCAGATCATCGGCAACATGTACTCGCTCACCGACCAGAAGGACCTCATGCCCTACCTGCCCAACATCATGCCCGGCCTCAAGAGCTCGTTACTGGACCCCGTGCCCGAGGTGAGTCTTCCCCGCTGTGTTTCTGTTCACAGACTGATAGCTCTAGCAGTGCTTAGCATTTTCTATAAACACGCAAAGTATTATTTTTTCACTTTTCTACTAAAAATTGATCAACAAAATGCAGTTAGGATAATTAATTTGAAATTTTTCCACCAATAGGCTAGTCAACTCTTTTGTAAAGGATATAAATATATCGCCCCGTTGGTCTAGTGGTTTAAATACCGGGCCAACGTCTCGGTGTCACAGGTTCGATCCCCGGGTCGGGGCAACAAGAAGTTTCAAATTTTCAAACATTGCCCTTTTCCCTGATTTGATTGTATATACTCGTAATATATATTATGTCGTCGTTCACGGCGGCCGGTAGGGGATAGTATAGATAGATAGATAGATAAATACTCTTTATTGCACACCAACAAATTAAATGTAACACAGGATATAAACTAAGATATAAAGTAAGAATCGTACAGGGCGATAGGCGATCTTATCGCTAGAGAGCGATCTCTTCCAGACAACCTTCAGATAGAGGACAGTAGAAATAGAGTTGAGAGGCGGCGGAGAGTTTTAAAATGTGAACATTACAAAATATAAATTAATATACATACATAATACATAATATTTAAACTACATAAACAGAGATAGTATAGTAATGCTTTTATTAGGAGATAAATGTTGCGCGACTCGTAGCCCGGATGACGTCGAGTGACTTCACGCGACGTTGTCACACTTCGCCCGACATTTGCCTAATAGATATATGAATAAAATATAATATTATGTTTTTAAATTGAATATATTTAGTTGTCATAAACTTTGTATATTGATAAATATTGGTTTTTAAGTGTAATACCACAGAAAATATATATGTACTTCGCTATATTTCACATGATTCAAGAAGCGCCTATTAAGCCACATACACATAAACGTATAATTACATTAATTCAATTCAATTCAATTCAAATATTTTATTGCGTTCTATAATGTTACAAGGATGTTATAAAGTATGATGTAGACAGTTCATTATAGACCCTGTTCGGGCACAACAATACAATTTGTAGTAGACGGACAGAGAGGATGACGCCATAATTAAATAATATTTCAATACAAAAGAACAAATAAACACCTATTATTACTACATACATAATTTACTTACTTTCTAAAATTTACTGTATATTCAATTTATAGATATCGACTAATTTGGTGATAGTTATTAATTTATTTTATATAAAATAACAGCTAATTACATATTTTTATTAGATTATATTATATTATTAAACATTTATATAAATTAGAATTTGAGAAATAAAATAAATTGTAATATTTGTTGTCATTGTATTAATTAATTTGGTTATATATTTTTTAATTTTATTAGATTTTCGTCATTTAGGTATTCATTTATTGTATAGTAGCAATTTTTTAAAAGAATAGATTTTATTGATTTTCCATATTTTATTTTATTTGATTCTTCTTTTATAAATTCCGGTAGTTTATTGTAAATTTTTATAGACATGATTAGTGGGCTTGATGAATAAAGCTTTAGATGGACAGGCGGTAACATTAATTTGTTTTTACGAACACTTCTCAAAGAGTGGTTCGAGGGTAAATTCGATCGCTTTGTATAAAATTCGGGATGTTTTCGGACGAATTTACATATTTCCAAGATATACATACATGGAAGGGGAAGTATGTTAAATTTTTTAAAATATGGTTTGCAACTTTCAGTCTGTTTAGTGTTGGCGAGAATTCTAATTAGCTTTTTTTGCAAGATAAAAAGGCTGGATGCGTCGATGCTATTTCCCCATAGAATAATGCCATAGTTAAGCCACGCGTTTGCATAGGCATAGTAGGTAGTTAGTGCCGCTTCAAGGTCAGTAGTTTTTTTCACCTCGTAAAGTGCATACGCGTAGCTCGATAATTTTGATTTTATTTTTTGGATGTGCGCTTTCCAATTTAGATGTGTATCTATTTCTAAACCGAGTAACGTAAAAGTGCCTACATGTTCTAATTTAGTGCTATTGTGAGTGAAATTTATGTTTAGTGCCTGTTTTTGGTATGGGTGGAAAGACATAATTTTAGTTTTATGGAAGTTTATTTCCAAATTATGGTCATCCAACCAGTTTGAGATAGAGTATTACTCTCATTACGAGTATTACTCTGCAGTATTTGGCGAGGCTAGTGCAAAATTTGGTATTTGGTATATAATCGTATATCATATCATGTCGCCAACGCCAACTGTAAATAAACGAAAATTTTTTTTGTCATGCTGTATATTGATTGATAATTTTCCATTCACCACATATCTGTTAATAATAATTCACCTATTTTTGATGATTAGTTGTGATAAGCAAAAGCTGCAATAAGACCGTCAGTGTAAAGATAATATCTAAGATTACTGAAAATTTTATAATGACATAAATAAATAAAAACCGGCCAAGTGCGTGTCGGTCCAGTGCAAGGTTCCGTAGTTGCAAGTCGCAAGTAAATTATGTAAATTGGCATTAAAATATCGTATCTCGCACCGGTGTAAACCTTTTGATATGCTTTTTTTTTATAGTAAATACTGAAAATTATACTGAATTTTTTGGGCTGTTGCTTCTCGGCACTTACGTTCCCCACTTGACAATGACGTAGGGATAGGCGTAGTAAGCTGCCAGGGCGCACTCTTTGCTCGTGCCTGATTTTAGAATACTAAGGAACTGTGATAATAGGCTATTTGACTGGTTTTTGAAATCCATTTTATATTAAAAAGTAGAGGTTAAAAAACCCAGTAAAAGTATTTTTTTTTATGTTCTGGTATGTACATATTTGCTGAAAAATATCAAATTGAAAAATGAAAATTGGAATAGCGCACCAAAACGCTTTTTTGACAATATGGCGCTGCAATGGGGTCGGTGACATCACCTGCCGGTGTTTTGATCTGTAGCACATATCTTCTACATACATTTGTTGCAAACAAATAACGAAAGTGCGATTGGATCTATATTTTAACAGTGACTTATGTAATAAAATGAGTTCCGAAATGTTTAAATACTTCTATAAAAAGTTCGGAAAACTAGTTGTTGTAAGTGTTTGAAAGAAAGTCTAAGTGCGCCGGAAGTGGTTGCAACTTTTTCAGGAAATCATAATAACATAGCGAATAGTAGTAAATATTTTCATTTTGATGTAAGAGAACATAATATTTATAACTTTTAATAATTATTGCTTTATAGATGTAAATATAAATATATGTAAATATTTTGTTATTGGTTTGAGGTTATAGTACCTACCTCAAATGTTTTTATATCCGCTGCTTTCCATAATATTAGATAAAAATTGTAGCTACAGTTTTATGATTTCAATAAACATTACACATTCAAAGATCCCACCTAACTAGTTTGTTTGTTACAGATTTTAAATGAATGAGCAGGTTACTGTTTTCTACTTTACAAAATCGTTGTCCATGGTAAATGTAATTGACAGAATTTGTAAAAAAAATCAGACAAAAATAATGGATAATGGATGCATTTTTATAGGAAAATATTATCAAAACATTTTGGAAAGCTAATAAACACAAGTAGGCAAACGAAGTTAAGAAGCAGGTGTCGTCATCATAAACCCGACCAATCAGGAGCGTTTCGTGTCACGTGGCAAACGTTTAAATATATGCACTCTTTTTTCTTGATTTATAAATAAATCGTTTATTATTTTTAACTTCCGCTAATAAATAACCATTTTTAACCCATATTATATACTGGTGATAGTAATTGGAACTTTATTTTTTCGCATTGTCAAATAGCCTATTGAGATTTCGTTATTTCAATATGCTTTTTCCAGTTTAGATAAGTGTCTATGGTAAGATCTTAATATGTGAAACCGCTAACCTCTTCAATGTTAACGCTGTTTTCCACTGTTTTAAAAACAGTGAATCTGTAAGTGATTTTTGAATTGACTCATTTTAGTTTTTTGGTTGTTTATTGGAACGAAGTTCCTTATCGCGCGTTGCGAAAGGGGGCTAGACGGAAAAAAATAAGTCCAAAAGTTGTAACGACACTTTTTGCTGTAGTTGTAGCCGTGCGGCGTTCGCGTGTTTCTATTTATTTTTTATTTTATTTTATTTTTATTTTATTTATTAGACACACCATCGACAATATCAGTAACATTAAATGAATAAAATACAGTATAAGTCTAAAGACAAAAGATATGTCATTACAGGCGTATACAGCATTAACAAAAGTAAACTAAGCTCTAAAACACAAACAAACAAAAAGAAGACAAAATTAAAAATTTTTATACATAAAAAAATAATATTTATGAGCTGGTCGAGGTAAGTAACTCTTTACATTTTCTTTTGAACACATATTCGGGGTCACCAAAGATATCGATATCCTGATTGTTTAGGCTATTGTAAGTCCGCATACATCTATATAATGGGGAAAACTTTCCCAGATTGGTTCTAGTACGAGGTATGTCGAAAATATTAGTTATAGGGTGTCTAGGGATATTGTAAGGTATCCTGAGACATACTTGCTGCAATGAGATCGGTGATGTTAGGTTGCCGTGAAGAAGTTTATGCAACAACATTAACTCCGAGAGTTTACGTCGATCAGTCAGTGTTGTCATTTTAAGATGAGAAAGTCTAGAGTTGTAATCGATATAGTATGGACAGGTATGAACTTTGTATGCCATGAAACGGGTGAAGTTTTTCTGAATTCGTTCGATTCTGTTGATGTGTATTTTATAAGAAGGATTCCATATTACCGAGGCGTATTCTAAACTGCTACGAATCAAAGCGTTATAAATAGTAATAAGAGTCTTAGCATTTTTGAAGTCTTTACATGTACGCTTAACAAAACCTAACATTTTCCAGGAACGTGTTACCATATTATCTATGTGTTCAACAAAACTAAGCTTGCTATCCAAAACTACTCCAAGATCAGAAATGGATGAAGATTCGTTCACTCTATTATCGTTAATGGTATAACAAGAAGCAACAACAGATCTATTTTTTGTGAATTTGATGTAGTTACATTTGCGAGGATTAAGTCTCATTTTATTACTTTTACACCATTCCTGGACAGCATCCAGGTCTTTTTGCAGAGACAGCACATCGTTCTGACTTTTAATAGAATTAAATAATTTTAGATCGTCGGCAAAAATAGAGCAGTCACTGTATTTTGTGTTCATTGTGATGTCATTAATAAATACTAAAAACAGAACCGGACCAATGTGCGATCCCTGAGGCACACCTGAACGAGCCACTTCTCTGAGAGAGAAAGAGAGAGAAAAGTTTATTTATTTAAAAATAAATTTAAAATAAAAAAATATTACAATTCCTTCACTAAAAAGGAACTTCGTTCCATCCGGGTGTCCCTTGACACCTCTCAAGTTTTTTATTTAAATATATTTTTCCTGTATTCTAAACTCGATTGACAACCACCCCCTTGAATTTGGCTCGTACTTTTTCTTACTCCCTGTATAATTTACATTGCATACTATTACTTAATTTATCTGCTAAGCTATACAGTTAACGTGACTCATATCTTCGTTATCTTGTTCTCGTATCTATTTGATATTCAGACGGGATAAAATAAAAAGACGAAACTGAATTTAATATAAATATTCGAGGCGTTACGTCCGCACGAGTAAGTCGTATCTTCCGCTGCAGTGGCTCTGCCTCTCAGCCTCGCGATGGTTGCCTCTAGCGTTCTGTTGTGCCTCAGTGTCGTGGCCGCGGCGATCTACTATTATTTATCGCGGAACTTAAACTATTGGGAGAAAAGAGGAGTCATCGGACCAAAACCTTTACTATTCTTTGGAAACATCAAAGATTCTATTCTCAGGCGTTCCACGATCAATGAAATTTTTGAATACTACTATTGTGCCGGATGACACGTGGCCGGGTTTGGTACGAAGATGAGGGAGGAAGCCAGACGGTCAGACGCCCGTCTTGTTTGATGATGATGTTAATGAAATGATAACGCCTTATGTCGGGTTACGGAGTAACAGCCAACCCAATGTTTACTGTGTGGACTGTATTGTATGCGGTGAGGTGGCTGTGTATTCTTCCTATTTTTCTTCCCAGGATCTGTTCAGGTTGATCTTCTAGGGCTCTTCCTACTTGCTTAGGAGAGAAGGTTCTTCCTTGCTACTGCTGGATCGAATGATTCTATGGACCCCCTGCTCGCCTTATATTCACAATTTTTGGCGGGAAAATCCCCACCCACGCAATCACTGTGTGAGCGAGAGGTCGGTGCGAGCGAGAGGGGAGATGGCATGCGCGTGTTTTCCGCGGTCGATCGGCAATACCGTAGGGAGAGCCGCATGCCATCTCACAATTAGAAAGAGAGGGAAATAGTACGGGCTTGCATTTTGACTTGAAAAGGCAATACCGTAAAGAGAGCCGCGTCCTATTTCCCTTCCTAGTCCTCGTTATCCTGTACGAGGGTGTGTGCCTACTTAGGGTGTGTTTCCTAAACCCCCGGCTGTCATTCATTTATTTCCCATAAAGTTTTACAATAATTTACAAATTCAAAGTTCAAACATATCACAATATAACAAAACATAATAAATAACAAAAACTTTATACAATTAACATTTTATAACGCTGTCCCGTACATTCTCCCGCCGTGTGTCGCAGCGCAGTCGGAGAGACACTCATCTTGTGGAAGGGGCGGCGTCCTTTTCTTCTATTTGCAGATTCACCAGCTTTTTCGTAGGGCGTCGCAGGATACCTCCTCGGGTCAGCACGTCTGCAGCTCGCACGATGCCGTCGGGCCCTGGGTAGACAGCCGTTACTCGTCCTAGTGGCCAAGTGTTTCGTGGCAGAGTGTTGTCCACGATCAGCACGACGTCTCCGGTCTTCAGTTCTGGGCCACGGCCGTGCGGCTCCCGCCGGCCTTGGAGTTCAGGGAGGTACTCTCGTATCCATCGGCTCCAGAACATGTCTGCTATTCTCTGGGACGCCCTCCAATGGGTCTTGCCCAGCAGGTCTTTGTCTTCAAATTGTCCCATAGCCGGTTCGTGTGCAGGCTCCAAAAGCAGGAAGTGATTCGGCGTCAATGTTTCAGGTTCATCAGGGTCGACCGCGACGTGGGTGAGCGGCCGACTGTTGACAGTGAATTCCACTTCTGCGAGGACCGTGGCTAGGACTTCGTCGTTGGTGGTGCGTCCATTCATCACTGTCGATAGCGCTGTCTTGACTGTCTTCACCAGCCTTTCCCAAGCGCCGCCCATGAACGGCGCGCCCGGTGGTATGAAGCGCCAAGAGATGCGGCGTTTGCTGGCTTCAAGTTCTGTTGCGCTGTCGATGGCTCGGCGCAGCTCCCTCTCGGCGCCGTGTAGGTTGGTTCCGTTGTCAGAGCAGATCTCCTTCGGGCAGCCTCTCCTCGCGATGAATCGCCTCAATGCCATCACCGCTGAGTCAGTGGATAGCGTAGCGGCGAGTTCCAGATGGACCGCTCTGGTCGTGAGGCACGTGAAGAGGGCCACGTAGCGTTTGTGTGTGGCTCGTCCGACGGTGACTTGTAGAGGCCCGAAGTAGTCGACCCCTGTGTAGGAGAAGGGTCGCTGATGATGGGCCAGCCTGCAGGGCGGATGGTTTCCTGTTGATGGTGCTGAGGGTGCCGCTCTTCGTTTGCGACAGTGAAGGCACTCTTTGACTATCTTTTTTGCAGTCGGCCGAAGTTGCAGGATGTGGAACCTCTGGCGACACTGGTTGACGGTGGCTTCCACTCCCTGGTGATGACCGGTGAGATGGACGTGCGCGATGTAGAGTCGCGTGATGTGGTGACGTCCATCCAGGATCGGTGGTCTTCGTTCTACTTCGGGTATTCCTTCTGCAGCGTCGATTCGAGACTTCAGGGTGATCAAACCGTTGTTCATTTCAACAGCTAATTTCTTCATTCTGCTCTGACGGCTGATCTGATGTCCTCTTCTTAGGTTTTCTATGTCCTCTTCGAAGGCGTCTTCTTGGCTCGCCTTGATGAGAACCTTCTCAGCTTCGATGATGAGTTCAGCGGGAATCTTCAAATATTTGTCTTCTTCATGAACCTTTTCAATTAATTTCTTCAATTTTCTGTCGACACGCTGAGCACCCCAGGAAGGATCTTTTGTCTTGTTCGGCTTCGTTCTTGAGAAGAATGTTCTGTGTTTCTTTGTCTTCAGCAGGCTGACGAACTGTAGGACTCTGGCTGTGGTGCGGACCAGACGTTCCCATCTTGAGAACCTGGTTACGTCAGGCACGACTTGTGTTGCGGTCGATGATGACTTTCTGAGGTTCAGTGTTCGTTCTTCTCCCGTTGTTTCAGGAATGGTCTTCTTCTCTTCCGGCCACGTCGATCGATCTTCTTTCAGGAAGCTGGGGCCGGTGAACCATCTGTGGGTCTCGTCGAAGTCCTTGGGGACGTCCCGTGTCGCGTCGTCAGCTACATTGAGTTTCGTGGGAACCCAACGCCATTCCTCTGTCTTGGTGTTTTCTTCGAGTTCGGCGATCCTGTGGGCGACGAAGGGCTTGAAGGATCGGGCTCCTGTTCTCAGCCAGGTCAGGACTGTCTTGCTGTCGGTCCAGAATGTTCGGGACACTGGCTTCCGATCGTGTTCCTCGATGGCTGCTTGCGCCATCCTGCTGCCCATCACCGCTGCTTGTAGCTCCAGCCTCGGGATCGATGTCACCTTCAGGGGAGCCACTCTCGCCTTGGCCAAGATGAGTGGTGTTTGGATGTTCCCGTCTTCATCTTCGATGCGCCAGTAGACCGCAGCTGCATAGGCGACCTCGCTGGCGTCGACGAACACGTGGAGCTCGATATTGTCGCTGCGACTGTAGTTCGGGTAGCACCGGGGTATGTGGATTTGGTTCAGCCTCTGGAGGTGCGTCGTCCATTGTTTCCATTCCAGTGTCAGGCCTTCTTCCAGTTGTTCATCCCACGCCGTGCTCCTTCGCCATATCTCCTGGAGGATCTGCTTTGCCCTGATTGTGACAGGCGAGGCTAGTCCTAGAGGGTCGAATAGGGACATGACGATCTTCAGGGCTTCCCTCTTCGTCGGCCTCTTCTGTAGGATGTCTTCAGGCAGGCGCGACAGGTCCAGGTTGAAGCCCAGGTGGTCGGTTGACGTTCTCCAGGTGAGCCCCAGAACTCGTTCAGTCTTGTCATCTTCGGCCAGGTTCATGTTTTCTTGTTTCTTTCCCGGATCCAGTTGCTGCAACACTGCGTCGGAGTTCGATGTCCACTTCCTTAGTTCAAAGTGTGCCCGCTGGTGGATGTCTCCAACTTCTCTTGCGACCTTGATTGCCTGTTCTTCAGTCTCGAAGCTCTGGATGTAGTCGTCCATGTAATGGTTGCGTTCAATGGCATCGGCAGCTTCGGGATGTTTTTCGGCGGCTTCTTTCGCGTTGCGGTTTTTTACGTAGATCGCTGTGGCAGGGGACGAGGTGGCTCCGAAGATCAGTGACGTCATTCTGTATTCGGTGGGTGGAGCGTCACGATCTGTTCTCCATAAGTAGCGGAGCGCATCCCTGTCTTCTGGTCGGATTTTCACTTGCAGGAACATTTCTGTGATGTCTGCTGATACTGCGATTTGATGTTGCCTCATCCTCAGCAGCACTCCAGGAAGTGATTGCAGCAGGTCTGGTCCGGTGAGTAGAGTGTCGTTGAGCGATAAACCCTTCGTGATGGCTGCTGCGTCATGCACCATCCTGACCTTGTCCGGTTTCATAGCGTTGATCACCGGGAAACAAGGCAGGTACCATGTTCTGTTTTCAGTCTTCTTCGTAGGTGCAACTTCAGCGTAGCCTTTTTCTATGAGCGCTTTCATTTGTTCGTGGACCTTGGCCTTCAATTTGGGATTCTTCTCAATTTTCTTCTCGGTGGCACAAAGTCTTCTTAGCGCGTAGTCTCGATTATCAGGCAGCTTGATGTCCGCCGATTTCCACAGCAGCCCGGTCTGGAAACGGCCGTCTTCGAGGCGTTTGGTCTCCGCATCCAGAATCTTCAAGGCTTGGGCTTCTGGATCGTTCTGTGGTTTCTTCGGCGCGACTCCGAATGACTCTAGAGAGAAGAAGTTCTTCAATTGTTCGTCGATTCTCTCTGATTCTTCTGTTTCCGTTGTCACGTGGTTCACGAAGTGGACTCTCTGTCCCAGCGTCCGCACCTGTGCTCCGTGAAGGACCCATCCCAGCTTCGTAAGTGAGGCGACTGGTTGCTGTCTGTCACCGACGCGAGTGGTTTCTGCCAGGAGGAGTGGCCAGTTGTCTTGCCCGATGAGTATTCCCGGCTTGGCTTGTTCGTAGGTGAGATTCTTCAGGCCCTCCAGGTGACGGCAGCCAGCCAGATCGCGTTCGTCGATGGTCTGCGGGGATAGTCGCAGCTGATTGATGCTTCTGGCTTGTATGGTGTGGCGCTTCTTCTGGTCACCCTGGATCGTTAGTTTGAGCCGCCTTGAAGATCCTGTTTCAATTTGCCGTTCACCGATCGCTTCGATGCGTAGTGGTTCCACTGGTCCTCTTAGTCCGGCGCGCTGTGCCAAGCTCTCGTCGATGAGCGTGATCGTAGAGCCGTCGTCGAGAAGCGCGTACGTGTCGATTTTCCTCTTCGGTCCGACGATGGTCACAGGCAGTATCTTCAGATACGCTTGAGGCTTCCTTGGCGTCCACGTGGAACTGACTACTTCACTTTTCTTCTGTTCTGTCTTCTGTTCACCACTCTTAGTGTGATGTAGCAGCTGATGATGTGGATGGGGGCACCCGTCTATGTTGCATTTCGTGGTGCGGCAGTGATGTACTTTGGTTCTATACCGCAGGCACCGAAAGCATAGTCTCTTTTCTTTGGCGAAATCCCATCTGTCATTGACGCTCAGCTTCTTATATTCTTCACAGTTCCCGATGGCGTGCCCTGTCTTCTCGCAACGTAGGCAGCTGTATGTCTTCTGTTCGGGTTCCGTGGTGTTTGTACTGTAGGCCCGTTGAGGCCTCTTCGCTGGCACGACGTTGTCCGGTTGTTCAGGTTGCGCGTAGGGGCCGCATCGTTCGGCCTCCCGGTTCAGGAAGCGCGACAACTTGACTAGGTCCGGTTCTTCACTGTCTTGTTCAGCCGCGAAGTCGTACCACCGATATCGCATGGTGGAGGTCAGTTTTTCTATGGTGTTCTTCGTGATTTCCGGGTTGTACAGGTAGTGCCTCTTCTTGATGGCACCTAGTGCTGCGACGATGTTCGAGACCCGGGAGGCAAAGATGCATAAGTCCCGCGCCGTGTCTTGAGGTTTCGATAGCGTTCGCAGCCGCTCCAGTTCGGACATCGCGATAGCGTCCGGACGACCAAACCTTGCTTCTAAGGTTTTCACGACGTCTTCTGGGTTGCCGTTGTATAGAAGGAGACTCTCTACTGCTTCCCTTGCACGTCCTTTGAGGCTTCGGCGAAGACGGGCGAGGTTCTCCAATGATGTCAACCCGTTCTTCGATTCTTCGTAAGCAGCTTTAAATATCAGCCATTCTTGATGGGACCCGGCGAATATCGGCAATTCAATGTTCATTCTCGGTTGACTTGCTCTTGTAGCCATAGTGATCGCGGCAGCTAGTTGCGCGATGTCACTCTTCATTGTTCCCGCCGGTGGGGCGCCGACGCATGCCGTCTCACTCATTCCCGCCGGTGAGACGCCGATATGTGCTGTCTCGTTCACTCCCGCCGGTGAGACGCCGATATGCGCTGTCTCGTTCACTCCCGCCGTAGGACACGTCGCGATCTGCGGGGCAGACGCCTGCGTCGGTATCGGCGGTAGCGGCTCTGGGTTGTGTGGTTGCTCGGTGATAGCCAGCACTTGCAGGCGGCTATCGTCAACCCAGGCGACAGTGCGTTCGTTGTTGTTGTTGCCGGAGTCATCAATCACGGTGTCAATGTCGTCTTCGTCGGTGTCCGTTTCCGCTTCTAATGCCGCTATCTTGGCGGCGGCGAGCTGTAGCTGGATGTGCAGTAGTTCTTCCCTGGCCTTCAGTAATTTCTTGCTTTTCTTTGATATTACAGAAGGTGCTAATTTCTTCGTGTGTGCTGCGGGCAGCTGCGCCTGAGCGGGCGCAGCCGGCGGCGCCAGCTGCTCTTCTTGGCGGCGTTCTGGCTCAGTAGCCAGCGGACTGGTCGTTTGACTTGTGGCCGAGGTATCTGGCATAGTGGTACCAGTGACTTCGGTCCCCGACGATGTTTCCGTCTCCGACGTAGGCGATCTTTCTTGTGTACGGGAACGAGTGACGGGCATCTTGACAATCTTCAATGTTCAATCTTCAATCTTCAATACGACGATCCGGCTCGAAGGACCAACAATGTGCCGGATGACACGTGGCCGGGTTTGGTACGAAGATGAGGGAGGAAGCCAGACGGTCAGACGCCCGTCTTGTTTGATGATGATGTTAATGAAATGATAACGCCTTATGTCGGGTTACGGAGTAACAGCCAACCCAATGTTTACTGTGTGGACTGTATTGTATGCGGTGAGGTGGCTGTGTATTCTTCCTATTTTTCTTCCCAGGATCTGTTCAGGTTGATCTTCTAGGGCTCTTCCTACTTGCTTAGGAGAGAAGGTTCTTCCTTGCTACTGCTGGATCGAATGATTCTATGGACCCCCTGCTCGCCTTATATTCACAATTTTTGGCGGGAAAATCCCCACCCACGCAATCACTGTGTGAGCGAGAGGTCGGTGCGAGCGAGAGGGGAGATGGCATGCGCGTGTTTTCCGCGGTCGATCGGCAATACCGTAGGGAGAGCCGCATGCCATCTCACAATTAGAAAGAGAGGGAAATAGTACGGGCTTGCATTTTGACTTGAAAAGGCAATACCGTAAAGAGAGCCGCGTCCTATTTCCCTTCCTAGTCCTCGTTATCCTGTACGAGGGTGTGTGCCTACTTAGGGTGTGTTTCCTAAACCCCCGGCTGTCATTCATTTATTTCCCATAAAGTTTTACAATAATTTACAAATTCAAAGTTCAAACATATCACAATATAACAAAACATAATAAATAACAAAAACTTTATACAATTAACATTTTATAACGCTGTCCCGTACAACTATAATGAATTTACTAAAGAAAAACTAGTTGGCGTGTTTCGTTTTTGGAACCCAGGTGTACTGGTACGTGACCTTGACATCTTACAACATGTGTTCATTAAGGACTTTGACAATTTCGTCGACCGCGGATTCAGTGTACCTGAAGTCGGAGTCGGAAATAATATTTTCTTTGTCGAAGGAGACCAGTGGCGGGTCCTACGATCGCGTCTGTCGCCTATTTTTACCACCGGCAAGCTCAAGAACATGTTCCCTCTGCTTGAGGAGCGTGGGGACCAATTTATGAAATACTTGGATCCACTTCTGCAGAAGTCACCAGAGCAGAATGTGTACCCGCTGGTGCAGAAGTTCACCATGAGCTCGATCGCCGCCTGCGCCTTCGGCATCGACATCGACCTCAACGTGCATGATGCGACACTAGCTAAGGTCGATAAATTAATATTCACCAATAACCGCGTAAATGACTTGAACGTCGCAATTCCTGGAATTCTTAAAATAATCAACACTGATCTTGTACCATCTTTCGTCTCACGCTACTTTTATGATCTCGTTAACAAGATAGTAACGGAACGCCAAGGAGTTCCAAGTAATAGAAAAGATTTTATGGATTTGCTATTAGAATTAAGAAACTCTGGTGAAATACATGGTTCAAAAAAACACGAAAACGACAAGGATCGATCTGTGAAAATCACCGATCAATTGATGTCAGCTCAGGCGTTTGTGTTCTATATAGCCGGATATGAGACAACCGCCACTACCCTTGGCTTCATGCTGCACCAGCTTGCGCTCCATCAGGACATCCAAGACAAAGTCGTACAGCAGATAAACGAAGTGTTAGAAGCAAACGGCGGTAAACTCACTTATGATTGTCTGAAACAAATGACACACTTGGATCAAGCTATAAGTGAGACATTAAGAATGTACCCAATTGTCGACCCTCTGACTAGAAGATCTATTTCGGATTATAAGATCCCCGGCACAGACGTGACCATAAGCAAAAACACAATTGTATTTGCATCGGCGCGCGGCATCCACTACGACGAGCAGTACTACCCCGACCCGTACAAGTTCGACCCGGACCGGTTCACCCCCGAGAACATGAAGGCCAGGCACCCCTGCGCCTACATGCCCTTCGGCCTCGGGCCTCGGAACTGCATCGGTAAATATATAACTTTTATTTTAAATAATGATTACTGTAAATTCAATTATTCATGGGTCAGCTTAGGCCTGAAGGGCGGCTGTGTACTCGAACAGTTGCATCGAACAACTTCTAAAGCAATAGTCAATGATTAGTTACAATTTGTGAGTTGATTTGAAAAGGTTAGTTATGGATTATTTATTTGTCCTTTCAGGGATGCGCTTCGCTCAAGTACAGTCGCGCGTGTGCGCCGTGCGCCTGCTGACCAAGTACCGCGTGGAGCCCGCAGCCGACACCAAGGCCAAGTTCACCTATGACCCGCACCGGCCTGTCCTCAACTCGGTCTGGGGCATACCCCTCAGAGTCGTACCCAGGAATTAATCGTTCCTCTTCTGTCAGTTTACTGAAAGATTGGACTTTAGAAACGGCTTACTGAAATATTTTAGCCAAATAAACGTATACGCTGTGTAAAGAGTTACCAATAAAAGTTCTGGCTTGGAGACTTTCTTTTATTAGTGAGTTAACGATATGCCATATAATAAGTTGCAATATTTTTTAAAATACATGTTACAGTGTGTGTGATTTACGCTTGTGACATCGATATATAATTAATTAGAACTAGACACACAGTCTGATACAATAATGACACCCTAAACTGTCCTCTATCCTCCATTGAATGATTGACTGAAAACTTTTATGTATTTTGAATTCTGTAAGAATCCTAGTGAAAGGTTGGCGTGTCATTAAATCTCCCAAAATTAGTTTAGCCTCTATTCTTTAAATCAAAAATTTAGTATTTTGCAAGTAGTACATATGTGGTATTTGTATTTCAATCAATTTGTAAATATTTTGTTTGTAATTGAAATTTCAAGTAAAAAATAAACATCTTAATAATTATTTATTTGACACAGTTAATACATGAAAGGAACACAGAAAATTGTTTAAAAACTTAGCTTAAGTAAAAGTGTCAAAATAGTCCCCGCTCAGCATTAGTCGTGACAGGCGTAGCCATCACGACTCTGATTTTCAGTGGGACCCCGACGCCGGGTACGTGCGGCGCGATAAAGGGCCCAGAACCCACCAGGCACGGCGAATCACCCCATATACCTTTGAACCTCGATATTTTTGATATTTTATCAGAAGTTGATTATATTTCTTTATAATATTTTTGTCATAATATCACCAAGTGTGGTGAAGAAATAGGCTTAGATCTGTCTGCGTACTTAAGGTTTCGATTTTGTGACTCGTTTAACTTCGTCGCAAAACACAATCAGAGGATATTGCAGTCTCTCGAATTTCAAAGGAAAGTTCATTAAGAATCAATAAGATACATGGTAGAACACTGTTTCTTCTTGATCTTGCCCTGTTAACAGAGGCTGACGACTTGAAGTTTCTGCCTTTCTTACTAACGTCACTGTTGTATTTTAGTGATTGACATTGTCGATGACATCTTATCGACATTTCATTAGCTGACACATTTCACATTGTATACAGCATACCTAAATTGTTGATATACGTTAGAAATGGCTGAAAAAAAAAATATATATATATATATATAAAAATAAATCAATATTTCCCTTGGTCATCGCATCACGCGTGAATGGGTGAACCGATTTCGCTAATTCTTTTTTTGTTTTGTTTATTATTGCCAGGAGAATGTTCTTATGAAAGAAAAAAAATAAGAAAATTGCGCGGAAAGTTAGAAAATTTAAGAAAATTTAATCACCATATTAAATTGTTTGTAATGTAACCTTAGCGCTTTTGACAATTTAAACTTTTTTTAATGAATGGCGTTTGACATAACGGCGTGCTTTACGCTTCTGTATGAAAAACACTTGACAAAATGCGTCCTGCAAATATCGTCAAATAGGGGTTAAAGAAACTGAATTTTGCACATGGCCAGTAATTTCGCCTGTTACCGTGTCGGAATACCAACAAAGCTATTGATATACCCACCAGAAAAAAAACATAGAAAGTTGTGTATCATGAAGCATATTAATAATAAACTATTGGTAACATATTTTTTTTACTGTAACATTTCGTTATCAATATTATTGTTAAAACAGGACAACGTATATTGGGTTCGCAACTGCTTAATATAAAAGAATAGACGCCCAATAAATATTCGAGCATTTGCAGTTTACATTTTGACAAGTGTTTTTCACACAGAAGCGTTCAGCCTGTAAAATTACGTTCTGGATCAATCCCCATATTATAATATTGTTCATGCCCGTAAGTTATACATTAAATATAAGTATATTTTGTGTACGTTTTTAATGTGTAATTGAAAAATAAATATCAAAAAATGAGACAATATTGCAAAATACTGGCAAGTAATATTTTTACAATAAATTGATTTTGTTCGGGGATAATTAAATATAAAATAAAAACATACCTATTTACTTGCAGTTTTTTTTTTCTTCTCATAGTACTAAATAATAAGTCACCTGCGTCAACGTAAACTGTGTCGATTGCATCGATATCGAAAGCAAGCAGGCAATGCAGTACCTGCACTATTTATCTCACGCACATGCTCACTTTACGCACACTAGCGTAACCTAGTTTTGGTCTCGTTTTCAGGATTCAATTTGCCAATCTATCATCTATATTAAATCTTTGTTATTCCCTGACTTGACGATAAAAGTAGCTTGCAAATTAAGAAAAACATCAGCCTTAGCTTAAGCCACGTTCTTGAAGACAGCGGGCCGAGTGGCGAACCGCGAAAGCAGAGCGGTTAGCACAAATTGAGATGATGACATCTCAATCTAAAATACTTTGAAACCAGCCTATGTTGACATATGCATGTAAATACTATGGTGAAGTCAGGATATCATCTTTTTTTTTTAATACAAACAAAAATTTTGAGATACCGATTTGTATGTTTTTTTTTCTTCAAAAATAATGATATCATATTTTGACTTCGCCATAATATTTATAGGCTGGTTTCGGCGTGCTTTACCATTTACTGACACGCTGCATATCAAAGTATTTTGGATTGTTTTTTTTTTTAAATTTTTTAGGGTTCCGTACCCAAGGGTAAAAACGGGACCCTATTACTAAGACTCCGATGTCTGTCCGTCTGTCCGTCGGTCTGTCACCAGGCGGTATCTCAAGAGCCACGATGGCTAGACAGTCGAAATTTTAGCAAATTATGTATTTCTGTTACCGCAATAGCAACAAATACTAAAAACAAAATAAAATAAATATTTAAGGCGGGCTCCCATACAACAAACGCGATATTTTTGCCCTTTTTTGCTCGATATTAATAATGACAAGAGGTAGGCACTTGAAATATTCCAATAAACACTCAGTCGTACTTTAACTTTAATAATAAATAATAAAATTTATATTTAAGGGACGGCTCCCATACAAAAAACGCCATTTTTTGTCTATTTTTGCTCGATATCAATAAATGGTAACAGATAGGCACTACATTAACTAAATTAATGTAGGTACCTACTGTCGTTTATGGTACGGAACCCGTCATGCGTGAGTCCGACTCGCACTTGGCCGATTTTATTTTTTTAATCTTGAAATCATTTTTCTATAAGTGAGTAAAAAAGGATTGAAATTTGAATGGTTGAATGCTTAAATGGTTTGGACATGTTGAGAGGATGAATGAAAGCAGGTTGACTAAAAAGATACTCGTAGTTATGGCGAATATGAATGGAAATTTTGGAAGGGGAAGGCCTCGACGAACTTATCTTGATCAAATCGGGGAGTTCTAAAGAAAGGTCAGGTCAAGAGTACCCTAAACCGGCGAGCGTGTATGAAAAGATTAATGAATGTGGATGAAGCGAAAGTAGTCTGTAAGGATCGTAGCAAGTGGAAAGATGTGGTGTCTGCCTACCCCTCCGGGAAAAAGGCGTGAGTGTATGTATGTATGTATGTGTATGTTTCTGATATTTCAGCAGTCGGCACTGTTGCAAGCGCCATGATCACGAAAGAATTTCCGTGAAACTCATAATTGTGCGTGGTATTAACCCCGAATCAATTGACTCCTGTTATAATGACCATGAAAGTTTAAATCGTTATATTCTTTGAATACGGTAATACTATTGTGTTCATTAAACATAGTTTACTTAATTTTTAACGTTGTTGACTATGGCTGATAACTAGATAAAAAAACAAGTGATAATGCGTTATCTACACTTATATTTTATAATATACAGAGTAAATTTGTTTCTTTGTATATTTGTAACGAAAGACCTCGAAAACTACTGAATTGATTTAAATGAAATATGGTATAAATATAATAAATAAATAAATGTGGACAACATCACATACATTGTTCTGATCCCAATTTGAATAACTATTTAAAGCATTCGTATTTTGGAAACCAGAAACAACGAAGGTACCACAAACACCCAGACCCGAGAAAATGTAGAAAAACTCATTTTTTTCTACATTGACCCGTCCGGGAATCTAACCCGGGACCTCGAAGCAGACGACACCTTGAAAACCGGTATGCACGCCACTCCGCCACGGAGATCGTCAAATAGAGGTATAGAATTATAGATGTAGTGGGATCACAAGAAATGTTATAGGATAGTTTTATTATAGAAATCATTCTTTAAAGAGGGTAAAAGTTTGTATCGTATTAATTTAAAACTGATTTTATTGAATTTCGATTTAGCGGAGTGGTGGCTTACACATCAGTTTTAAAGGTGTCGCTTCCTCCGAGGTCCCGGGTTTGATTTCCGGAGGGGTAATTGTAGAAAAAAGTGTTTTTCTACATTTAATCGGGTCTGGGTGTTTGTGGTATGTTCGTCGTTTCTGAATTCTAAAATAAGAGTGTTTTAAATAGTTACTCAAATTGGAATCCGTACAATGTATGTGATGTTGTCCACATTTATTTATTTATTATAAGGAGATAGTTTGAGTGCCAGAATAGAATTTTTTATCACATAACCTGTCCTTTAAGGGGGTGGAAGTTTCTATGCGCAATCAATAATTTCTAAAATGGTTGACTTGCCATTTGGTATGAAGATAGTTTGAGACCTTAATATTGCAAAGGTAATTTTTGTCCATTAAGGGTTGATTCCCTTGAACGTATTTGAAGTAAGGTGTATGAGGTGTCAAGAAAGTCTTGATAAAAATAAAAAGAGGTAGCGTTTCCCTGAAAAATAAATGATCTCTAAGAAGACATTAATGCATGCATGCAGGCATGCGACATTAATAAAAAATACAGAGTTCATAAATGAGACAGCCAAATGCGTTGGGCATTGTAAATAATAATATGTTTTGACATATTCTAAAATAATGACTGCATGATTTTATTTTCACATCAATAGTCACAATGCCTGGAAAAGGTTATCACTGTAACCAATTTTTTGAACTTCGACTGCTGACATAACTATACCTTTTGTTACAAAAATATGATTAAATTAATATGAATATGCACATACAGTGTAGTCCGTTTAGTACGACTTCGCATATAACAACCAACCGTTTTTAGCGACGTAAATATAGGCACATGTTTGGTTTTTATATGAGCCACTATGAAAGTACATCAGTTTATTACAACTCCGCTTACAGCAACCGACCGCTTTTAACGACAGAATTTCACATAAAATTGTCCGGTTGCAACGACGTCTAGCGTTGACGTTTTTACAAATATGTAAATTTATTGTAAGTAAGAAACTATCTTCACCCCGCGCACCCCCCTTGCCTGCACGTCGCTGATTCGAATGCGACTGTTTATTTACGTCAGTATATTCCATCGTATCGTAGCTAGAGAAGCACAAATAACTGTTTTGGTTTTTTTTTATCATTTTATTTTAAGATCAATAATTACGCAAAAATGGTTTAAACGTTTTTGTTGAACTCGTATTTACAATAATAAGTCATGATAATTATGTAAATAACTTAATCTATTTCGTATTCATTTATAATTAGTTCCAGCTAATTTAAATTGCGGCGATATATTAACTAATGGTGAGGTTATCGCCTCTCGCACCGCTGGAGTTTATTGAATTACTGTTATCCAATATATTAATGAGTATAACTGCTACAATATCTACGTAAATGTTCTTCCTAAATAACTCGTACACTTAACGAATGGGGGCGGGGGAAGTGGAGGCACCTTTGTAAAACCTAGCTAAAAATATTGAAGCCTACTTTACCTTCTTGTTTTTAGGTTAAAAGACTTAGATATAATTACCCGACTAGGGCAAAATCAACAGGAAGGGTTATGGTTTTATCACGTGTATACAGAATGACATTTTTTTATTATTAAAAAAAAATATGGTCGTTCAGTATCATATTTAGAGGCCATTTATGAAGTAAAAAATGTAGGTCAAGTTTTCACCTGAAAATATTTTATGCAACATAGTTTTCAATTTTTACGATCGTAAGCCTGTTAAGGTATGAAGGGCGAATCTAAAACTTATGAATAGTACCGTAATGAATGAATGAGATGCGCATCACACAAAAAAAGTGTTGCTAGGAGGCCGTATCAAAAATTTTAGATTTTTGGCGGATATTTTCTAAGTGCTTTATCTTGGCATTTTTGTACTGGGCTATACCAAAAGAAAAAATACCTTATTTGTTTTTTGTCTCGTCGATTGTGATATTAAAATTTGGAAGGTGGTTTAAATGTATGTATGTGGGTTCAACATGCGTCTAAAATATTGAGCCGATTTTGGTAAATCAGGTATCAATCGATTTCTTATTTTAGTTCAGATAACATAGGCTACCCTTACCTACAACAATATCTTGGGGTACCTTTGGATACTTTTGATGAGTGTTATTAAATGAAAGAAGACATAATTGAGTAGAACTATTATATTTCCTAGTCAGGTTACAGTTTTTTAAACTATTCATACTTGTTTGTTAATCAGGTCCGGTCGGTGTCGGCGCGAGCCCTCGGCGCCATGGTGAAGGGAATGGGCGAGAGCAGCTTCGAGGAGCTGCTGCCGTGGCTCATGCACACGCTGACCTCGGAGAGCAGCAGCGTGGACCGCTCGGGCGCCGCGCAGGGGCTCTCCGAGGTGGTGGCCGGGCTCGGCGTGCACAAGCTGCACAAGATCATGCCAGGTAAAATAAAAAAACAAAATTCAAAATGGTTTATTTGCGAAGAATAGGTTATACATGAAATGGTCTTAGACTATATACTATTAGTTCCTACTATTCAGCTGAAACTCATTAGCATGAAAAACGTTTTTCGATAAACTCATTGACACTATAAAAGCAGCTATCTATTAGCCACTCTCTCAAATTCCTAATCATAATGTCAGTAGAGCCTACCTTAAATTTATTTGGAATTTTATTAAATATTTTTATTCACATGAAGTAACAGCCTTTTTGACATAGTGCAGTTTTTGGCCAGTAATCACTTGCGAGTCTATTAGGATTTCTGGTATTCCTCTGATAAATATCACGGGCCCTTTTGAATAATTTCGAATTCTTTATGACAAACTTAAAAGTTTCTAGAATGTACATACAAGACACAGTAAGAACTCGCAACTTAACAAATAAAGGCTTGCAGGAGTCATAAGGCCCTTAGGCCTAAAGTACGGCCTGTCCCATATGGACTCGGCCTGTTGTGCAGTATGAAAGTCTTAGGTACTATTCAAACCCACGCGGCTTGCGATGTGGCCAAAGCCGCAAGCCCACTACCTTATCTCGAGTCGCTGTGTGCGCTCGCGCAGTTGCAATTTGTTACGCCCACAACCGTCTAGCCACAGCGATATAGTTTAAAAAATGTTGGTTGAGGATTTTTATTCATACTGAGAGAGATGAGACAGGCCACACTGATCAATAATCTCATATTTTTTGGAATAATTCGATAAACTTTATTTAATTATTAAACACACTCGCTTTTTTGATCATCTTCGCAAAGAGTTAACGAAAGCAAAGCTTTTTCCTCTGAATCGCTGACGTCCATCCATCATGAAGAGTAGGTAAAACGTATCCTTTGAAACCTTTTTAGGCGTGATTGTCATGTAAATCCACGTTTGTTTTACTAATAGGGGTTTTTCTCTGTATAATAAGTATATATTTAAAAAAATAACTGTTATCATGAGATAACAGTCGTTAAGCCCTGTTGGAGGTCTTCGGGGGCCTGAGGAAAGTCCAACGGCGGGGTGATGTTGCCACAGCGTCGCCCTCGCCGTCCATCAACCCGCACTAGGCCAGCGTGGTGGTACTAAGGCCTTAAGCCCTCTCCTTAAAAAGGAGAGAGACCCGTGCTCAACAGTGAGCGAAAATGGGTTGTTACTTATTTTTACTTTGAAAAATATAATACTTATATAAGTAATTTTATCAGTATCAGTCTAGTGCATCAAATCCCAAGCTACTTAGTAGCTTAACTTGGGAGTAGATGGCTTTGTGTGGCCCAGTGTGGCATGCCTTTAAATATTATTATAATTAATAATACAGTCATTTATATCTACCTTGGACGAATAGGCAGGCGAAATAATAAGGGCTCCCCTGTTTGACTACAGAACTCTATAAGGGTCTTAAAATCTTTGACGCAACAAGCTTACGCAGCTCAATATCTTATCATAATGTTCTTTTATCATTCAAACATAAGGATGACATAACAACTTTTGTATTTACTGGAATGTTTATCTTAATTACTTATGTATTTTAAATCATTAATTGAATTACCCAAACAGCAAAATAATGTGTACACTTTTTGCTTGTCATGCTTGTTTATAAGTTGTGACTAATGAATTCGACGATTAACAAAAACTTATTTATTTAAATAAATAGGTTGGTCATGTCTGTCAACACTTGCTTAATATTCGCTTATCTTGATTACATAAGTATGCTACAAATTATAAATTTTTGCAATATTATATTTCATCATAGTATTTGTTTTATTTCATTGCGTGGTCTTTAGGTATGTTAGTTTCCCACGGCACGGTAAGCTCTACTAGTACAATCCGTTTCGTAGCTCTAGAAAAAAGAAAAATGTCTGGTCTGGGTCATGAAACACACACATCCTCTGGGAATGTATAGTGCTTCTCATACGTGTCCATTAAAATAGTCCAGTCAGGTGCTGTACCCAGGATTGAGTAGGGCTTGTTCTTAGAATTTACAGTGGAGCCTTCTTTAATGAAGTTAATTTGTCTTTTATTTGTAGTCAATCCTTTTTGGACCCTAGCCACTGAAAGGCTTATAGCTTCACGTATGATTTGAAGTACTCTGTCATGGCGATGTGCGTAGTGACCCCTATTCAAGAGCACCTTGCATCCCACCAATAGGTGTCTTGCTGTATATATCGCCTCTCTACAAGTATGACAACGTTTTTCAGAGACTTTTCTGGAAGTATTGGTCAGGGAGGATCATTTGGAAGGCATTTAGATAAAATTTCAATAAGGCACGAGACCAATCATACAACAAGGTGCGCCACTTCATAGCTAAAGGGATACAAAACTCACTCATCTTATTTGGCTTGTTTACGAATAATAATTGGTTCTTCTTTGAGTTTTTAAGCGATTTTAACGTTGCCAAACATTATTCATACAATTTGAAGGAGTTCGGGTAGACAGAAAAGAATACATGAGTTTTTTTTTTCAAAAGAAAAATATCAAGTCCTGTCGAATTTTTAGTTATTCTGTAGCAACAGATTCTATGACAGTTCGGAAATAATAAATAAATAATAATAAATATTTTCAGACATGCCACACTGCCACACAGAACCATCTAGTCCCAAACTAAGCTACTACTACGAAGCTTGTCGTATTGATTGGCTGCTAGACAAGACAACCGACAAACTTACTTTTTTTTTTGTTAATATACTTATAATACATAGAAAACACCCAGACCAGTACAAACAGACATGTTCATGCACACAAATATTTGTACTATGCGGGGATCGAACCCGCGACCCACGGCAGTCGGCACGGCCCGGCCACCACCTTGGAGGAGCAGCGTTTACTACCACTGAACCAAATTCGTCGTCGTCGTCATATTGCTGTCAAATAAACATTGCTGTGGCTAGTAGTGGCCTTAACTTATTTTTTGCACACTCGTATCTAAATATGTCAAGGGCATTAAGATGCCCCGGTGTGTATGGAAACCGCATCAAGCTTGATGTGCTGTCCATGGTGGAGCATAAAATGCTGTAAATCATTTATATTTTTATTTATTTATGTTTTATATTGTTACTAGCTGTTGCCGGCGACTTCGTCCGTCCGGCGAATTTCTGTTATTATGATCGCGATTAATTTTGCAACATTGTTCACTAATGCTTCGCTCCTATTGGTCGCGGCGTGATGTTATATAGCCTAAAGCCTTCCTCGACAAATGGATACATCCAACACAAAAATAATTCTTCAATTCGAACCAGTACTTCTTGATATTAGCGCGTTCAAACAAACAAACAAACAAACTCTTCAGCTTTATAATATTATTATAGATTAACGCAGTAGCCATTAAAGGAGGATTTACAATAGTATGTTGGATACAAAAATTTAATCTAATAAAAAAACACGAAATGGTTGCTGTATACTGTTTACTAACTTTTATTAGATTTTTACGTGTAGTAATGTAGCTAATCAGTAAGATTATAATAGAGTCATTGAAAATCATATCGTGATTATGTATTTTTGCGGTAACAACACATTCACGAAAGTTACATTTATTATTTGCGTGAACTGTATTATGATAACGCTATGATATTGATATTTTTTGTCGAATAATTGTGATTTCATGATTTTTGTCTAACCAAAGCCTGCATTGTAATTTCTTTCCCTATCATTGTAATCACCTGATTTGTCACTTAGACCCGAGTTCACCAATTCTTAAACAGCCGGTAAACATAGATTTACGATTAATTTGACACAATTCCCACACAAAATATGTCAAATAATATTTTAAACGCTGTTTAAAACTTAAAAGTCTGTTGGTGGACTACCCTTTATCATATTTATAGGGCTCCCTTCAAGACAAAGAGCCCGCCCTTACAGTTTCGCCATGTCCTTCTGTCTGTCCGATATTAATGTCAGATACTATTATATTAGAAAGCTGTAATTTAGCATAAGTTATGTATCATATACAGGGTGTGAGGTAAAGGGTATAATAACAAGCCGAGACCAGCCTATGTTAACATAGTGAAGTCAGAAATTTGATATCATCGTTTTTTTATACAAATATGAATCTCAAAATTCTAGTTTTTATGAAAATAAAAAATACCAAAATGATGATATCAAACTGACTTCACCGTAGTATTTATATGCATATGTTAACATAGACTATTTTCGGCTTGTTATACCATTTACCTAACACCCTGTATATCTATCACGGTCACGACAAAAAATCCTAAAAAAAAAATATATATTTTTCTCGTTTATCCCATAGTGTGGGGTGTCGTTGGATAGGTATTTAACAAATATTCTGGAAGTAGGAATACCATTTTTCAATTCAGGGATCCATATGTGAAGTACGAGGGCGGGTCAATAAGTCCGTGACTTTTGGAATAAAACACAGCTTTTTTGATAAACAAATCATTTTATTTTTCAACGTAGTCTCCCTTGAGCTCTATACACTTTGTCCAACGCTTCTCCAATTTTTTTATCCCTTCCAAAAAATATGATTTGTCGAGGTCCTTAAAATAGGCCTTTGTTTGCGAGATGACTTCATCATTGGAGTCAAATCTTTTTCCACCAAGCCATTTCTTCAGGTTTGGGAACAAAAAGTAGTCACTCGGAGCCAAATCTGGAGAATAGGGTGGATGAGGGAGCAATTCATAGCCCAATTCATGGATTTTTGCCATGGCAACTGCACATGTGTGCACCCTTGCATTGTCTTGGTGGAAAAGAACTTTTTTCTTGGCCAAATGAGGTCGGTTTTTATTCAAATCGTCATTGAAGCGGTCCAATAAGTTGGCATAATATTCCCCATTGATTGTTCTTCCCTTTTGAAGGTAGTCAATGTGGATTATCCCACGTGCATCCCAAAAAACAGTCGCCATAACTTTATTGGCTGACAAACCCGCCTTGGCCTTCTTTGGCGCCGATTCACCCTTAGAAACCCACTGTTTTGACTGTTGTTTGGTCTCTGGTGTGTTGTGATGGATCCATGTTTCGTCCATGGTTACAAAACGGCGCAAAAACTCCTCCATATTGCAATTAAACAACGCCCAACTTTCCTGTGAAGTTGTTACACGATTGCGTTTGTGGTCGACTGTGAGCAAACGCGGCACCCATCTTGCGGAAAGCTTTCTCATGCCAAATTGATCTTTTAAAATTGAAACCACTGAGCCATGCGAGATCCCTACGGCTTCCACAATCTCTTGCACTTTCAATCTTCGGTCGGCCAACACCATATCGTGAATTTTTTCGATTGTTTCGGGTGTAGAGACCTCAACTGGGCGTCCAGGACGTTCGGCATCTTCAGTGCTTTTACGGCCACAACGAAATTCAGTAAACCACTTTTTTACCATTGAAATCGATGGTGCAGAGTCCCCATAGTATTTATCAAGCTTAGCCTTAGTCTCGGTAATGGTTTTTTTTCGCAATAAATAATGCTTAATAAGCACACGAAATTCACCTTTTTCCATTTTTTCCTCAAATTACTGGGTAGTCTGATAAAAATAGCTGTCAAACACAAACTAACGGACGCAGCAAGTTCAAATTTTGATAGGAATCAACTGACAGATACCTGTTGACAGGAGTAGTGTTGCTTTTTCAGTAAAGAGGTCAGAAATTCAAAAAGTCACGGACTTATTGACCCGCCCTCGTATCAAGTTTAAAAGTCCAAAGTTATGTTAAAACCATGTGTTTTTTCTAAGCGAAACTGTAAATCTTGAAAATTTGAAAAAAAGTTGCAAGAGTAGCATGTTTAACCAAGTTTAACTGAAAAATAATAAAGCCAAGCAAAGATTGCAATTTAAGAACAGTCCACCAATTTATAAAACATATTGATGAAGTCAAGTATCGACCGAGTTAGGTATATCTATTCAGATACTGAAAATAATTTCTAAATTTGCTGCATTGTTTTTGCTTATGTCCTCGTGGCAAAAGGCTAACACCATATATATATTTCCTGTCCAATAAAGAAGCGTTAGAAATAATTGTCGAGGTACGGGATAGAGTGAATGTTATTACAAAATTTTACAAAAATGTTAAATGTTCGAATGTCCGGTTGCGACGTTTCCGTAAAATGCTCTAACTAAATTATGATGTAAACTTTAAATAATACAATACTACAGTTGATGCGACCAGACCACTCATAGGTTGACACGTGTAAGGGGCGTGCACCGAACAATAATCTTAATCTATATCATTAATGTAATATTCAAAAACACGTTTTTGACGCTGATACATAATCGGCGTACACAAATTGTTCCAACTAAAAGTGAACCCATTTAACATGAATATATTTTGATACTACCTATATCAATCGAATAGATACAACATGACATAAATATCCATACTATTGCATGTTGCAATAATTTAGCCGGGTTATCAAATCGACATTGATATAAAATAAATGTCAACCATTTATTCGAGAATAGTTTTAGGACTGTGTATCTAGTTCTTATTATATATCGATAATCTATATGCATAAAAATGAATGTCGTCGCATCACGCGTGAACGGACTGACCGTCTTGCTTTTTTATATACATATACAGGATGAAATTTTAACCACTTTCCAAAATTTTTGTAGGCGTTCAGTATCGTATTTAGATTATGAAGTAAAAAATGTAAATCAAGTTTTCACCCGAAAATATTTTTTGCAATATAGTTTTCAATTTTTACGGTCCGAGGCCTGTTAAGGTATAAAGGGAAAATCAAAAACTTATGATTAGTATCGTATTGAATGAATGAGATGCGCATCGAGTAAAAAAGGTGTTGCTAGGCGGCCATATCAAAAATTTTAGATTTTTGGCGGACATTTTCTCGGTTCATCTTGACATTTTTGTACTGGGCTATACAAAAAAAAAGTACGTCATTTGTTTTTTGTCTCGTAGATTGATATATTATAATTTGGAAGGTGGTTAAAATTTTATCCTGTATATTAAGGCAATCCAAAGTAAGGCTCAACCACAATTGGAGTTGGAGTAAGTGGCGCTGCCTTCGGTTTGTTTTTGAAACTAAAACTGAGAAGAAGGAAGGGATAGGGTTTTGGTTAGGGTATAAGTAATAACGTAAAGGATAGAGGTAGAGATTTGGTAGTAAGTAGTAATTGGTAAGGAAAGCACATCAAGCTAAACGAAGTTGCGCCGGGCAGCTAGTTAATTTGTAAAGCACAATTAATATTTAAGTATCTGAAGGACACTATTGTCGAAAGTACCCAGTAATGAAGCATACTTCCCTACTACCCAGTAGTAAAGACATAAAATAATCTTATGAAGTGTTTTGTGTTAACTTACTATACACTTTGCAATTTTAACCACCTGTAAAGCGAAGCCCACGTTATTGGACCATTATGTATAACATCATGGCAGTGTTATTTTTTTTATTAAAAATAATTTTTGAAAAATATTAGTTTTTGAAAAATTTTAATTTTTTTAAATTTCATTTTTTGATTCAGACTTAATTTTGTAACACGCTGTGACGCGCCCAGACGTATTATTTTGCTGCGGCGGGGTCTCGGTTGAATGGACCTTACACAGCTACATCTGTGGGCGTCACAGAGTGTTTTAAAATAAATAGCTGAACCGATATTCAAAATTTTTATAAAAAACATTTTTTGTAATAAAATTAAATAACATTGCCAAGATAATAACATTGCCAAGATGTTATACATAATGGTTACATAAAGTGGGCTTCGTTTTACAGGTGGTTAAAATTGCACCGTGTATATGACCCAACTTTCTATCGGTGCTATTTGCCAAGCACTGCTCTCACTTCGACCGTAACTGTTCCAGACATAATAGCGACCGCGGAGCGCACCGACATCGCGCCGCACGTGAAGGACGGCTACATCATGATGTTCATCTACATGCCGGGCGCGTTCACCGACGAGTTCACGCCCTACATCGGCCAGATCATCAACCCCATCCTCAAGGCGCTCGCCGACGAGAACGAGTACGTGCGGGAGACCGCGCTCAAGGTAACACTCAACATTTTTTAAACGACTTCAAAAAATAGAGGAGGAGAACTTCACAAAAAAGGAACAAAATAAAAATCAAAAAATAACAATATAAAAGGTTTTTATTTACAAACCTCACGAGCTGATATACCAATTCTATTTGGTTCAGCATCGTCTTAAAACTGTTCAGTTGGTAGCAGTTAAAACAAAACTGTGAATAGATAAATAGTTTTTTAAATAAGAAAGAACGTTTTTCGTGTTATTCTTACTAACAGTCCCTGGTATAATAGCGACATCAGACGTACAGATAAACAGAAAGATGAGCAGGGCGAAACTATAAGACGTTCCTTACCTTGACTACGGAATATAATAAAAAGGTTAAAGTTTAAGGTTTTTAAATGTATATTGTAATACAGACAAAATATTTTCATTATAGGCGGGTCAACGCATCGTGACCCTATACGCAGAATCGGCCATCACACTGTTGCTACCGGAGCTGGAGCGTGGCCTGTTTGATGATAACTGGCGTATCCGATACAGGTAAAATGTTGACTAGACAGCTGTCAAGATTATTATTAGAAGTATTATCGGGTCGATAGTCTATTCAAAAATCAAAAAAATATTTTTAAGTTAAATTCGATTTTTTAAGTTAAATTCTAAAATGTAGTATTCTTCATACAAGTATACAGTACGACCAAACCAAATTTATCACAGTGTTCTATGTGTGTAGCAATGGCCAGTGGCCTTACTCCGCAACACAATGTCCGTATATTCGAATCCATCTGTCCCTATCACTCATACCGATGTCTAAAAGTATCTGAAAGAGACAGATATATCCGTAAATACGAGCTTCGTGTTGCAGAGTAAGGCTTCAGATCTCGTTACTTTTCTTAAGAGTAACTTCGGAGGAAGCGGAGGTCTTATGTCAACTGATTCTTATGAGACTTCGCTAGACTATCTGTTTCGAGCGTAATCTCAGAGATAATCTGAGGTGAAAAATAAATAATATCTCATTTGTCTCATTAGTCGAAATCAAAACTCTCTCACATCGGAAAACAAAAGACAAAAAACTTGAATAACGTTTTACGGTTTCAGCTCGGTCCAACTGCTCGGAGACCTTCTGTACCGCATATCCGGCGTGTCGGGCAAGATGAGCACCGAGACCGCGTCCGAGGACGACAACTTCGGCACCGAGCACTCGCACCGCGCCATCATGGGCGCGCTGGGCGCCGAGCGGCGGAACCGCGTCCTGGCCGGCCTCTACATGGGGCGCAGCGACGTGGCGCTCATGGTGCGCCAGGCCGCGCTGCACGTGTGGAAGGTGAGCCCCCCCCCCCCTCTACATGGGGCGCAGCGACGTGGCGCTGATGGTGCGCCAGGCCGCGCTGCACGTGTGGAAGGTGAGCCCCCCCCCCCTCTACATGGGGCGCAGCGACGTGGCGCTGATGGTGCGCCAGGCCGCGCTGCACGTGTGGAAGGTGAGCCCCCCCCCCCTCTACATGGGGCGCAGCGACGTGGCGCTGATGGTGCGCCAGGCCGCGCTGCACGTGTGGAAGGTGAGCCCCCCCCCCCCTCTACATGGGGCGCAGCGACGTGGCGCTGATGGTGCGCCAGGCCGCGCTGCACGTGTGGAAGTCGAGCCCCCCCCCCCCCTCTACATGGGGCGCAGCGACGTGGCGCTGATGGTGCGCCAGGCCGCGCTGCACGTGTGGAAGGTGAGCCCCCCCCCCCTCTACATGGGGCGCAGCGACGTGGCGCTGATGGTGCGCCAGGCCGCGCTGCACGTGTGGAAGGTGAGCCCCCCCCCCCTCTACATGGGGCGCAGCGACGTGGCGCTGATGGTGCGCCAGGCCGCGCTGCACGTGTGGAAGGTGAGCCCCCCCCCCTCTACATGGGGCGCAGCGACGTGGCGCTGATGGTGCGCCAGGCCGCGCTGCACGTGTGGAAGGTGAGCCCCCCCCCCTCTACATGGGGCGCAGCGACGTGGCGCTCATGGTGCGCCAGGCCGCGCTGCACGTGTGGAAGGTGAGCCCCCCCCCCCCTCTACATGGGGCGCAGCGACGTGGCGCTGATGGTGCGCCAGGCCGCGCTGCACGTGTGGAAGGTGAGCCCCCCCCCCCCTCTACATGGGGCGCAGCGACGTGGCGCTGATGGTGCGCCAGGCCGCGCTGCACGTGTGGAAGGTGAGCCCCCCCCCCCCCCTCTACATGGGGCGCAGCGACGTGGCGCTGATGGTGCGCCAGGCCGCGCTGCACGTGTGGAAGGTGAGCCCCCCCCCCCCTCTACATGGGGCGCAGCGACGTGGCGCTGATGGTGCGCCAGGCCGCGCTGCACGTGTGGAAGGTGAGCCCCCCCCCCCTCTACATGGGGCGCAGCGACGTGGCGCTGATGGTGCGCCAGGCCGCGCTGCACGTGTGGAAGGTGAGCCCCCCCCCCCTCTACATGGGGCGCAGCGACGTGGCGCTGATGGTGCGCCAGGCCGCGCTGCACGTGTGGAAGGTGAGCCCCCCCCCCCTCTACATGGGGCGCAGCGACGTGGCGCTGATGGTGCGCCAGGCCGCGCTGCACGTGTGGAAGGTGAGCCCCCCCCCCTCTACATGGGGCGCAGCGACGTGGCGCTCATGGTGCGCCAGGCCGCGCTGCACGTGTGGAAGGTGAGCCCCCCCCCCCCTCTACATGGGGCGCAGCGACGTGGCGCTGATGGTGCGCCAGGCCGCGCTGCACGTGTGGAAGGTGAGCCCCCCCCCCCCCTCTACATGGGGCGCAGCGACGTGGCGCTGATGGTGCGCCAGGCCGCGCTGCACGTGTGGAAGGTGAGCCCCCCCCCCCCTCTACATGGGGCGCAGCGACGTGGCGCTGATGGTGCGCCAGGCCGCGCTGCACGTGTGGAAGGTGAGCCCCCCCCCCCTCTACATGGGGCGCAGCGACGTGGCGCTGATGGTGCGCCAGGCCGCGCTGCACGTGTGGAAGGTGAGCCCCCCCCCCTCTACATGGGGCGCAGCGACGTGGCGCTGATGGTGCGCCAGGCCGCGCTGCACGTGTGGAAGGTGAGCCCCCCCCCCCCTCTACATGGGGCGCAGCGACGTGGCGCTGATGGTGCGCCAGGCCGCGCTGCACGTGTGGAAGGTGAGCCCCCCCCCCCCTCTACATGGGGCGCAGCGACGTGGCGCTGATGGTGCGCCAGGCCGCGCTGCACGTGTGGAAGGTGAGCCCCCCCCCCCCTCTACATGGGGCGCAGCGACGTGGCGCTGATGGTGCGCCAGGCCGCGCTGCACGTGTGGAAGGTGAGCCCCCCCCCCCCTCTACATGGGGCGCAGCGACGTGGCGCTGATGGTGCGCCAGGCCGCGCTGCACGTGTGGAAGGTGAGCCCCCCCCCCCTCTACATGGGGCGCAGCGACGTGGCGCTGATGGTGCGCCAGGCCGCGCTGCACGTGTGGAAGGTGAGCCCCCCCCCCCTCTACATGGGGCGCAGCGACGTGGCGCTGATGGTGCGCCAGGCCGCGCTGCACGTGTGGAAGGTGAGCCCCCCCCCCTCTACATGGGGCGCAGCGACGTGGCGCTGATGGTGCGCCAGGCCGCGCTGCACGTGTGGAAGGTGAGCCCCCCCCCCTCTACATGGGGCGCAGCGACGTGGCGCTCATGGTGCGCCAGGCCGCGCTGCACGTGTGGAAGGTGAGCCCCCCCCCCCTCTACATGGGGCGCAGCGACGTGGCGCTGATGGTGCGCCAGGCCGCGCTGCACGTGTGGAAGGTGAGCCCCCCCCCCCTCTACATGGGGCGCAGCGACGTGGCGCTGATGGTGCGCCAGGCCGCGCTGCACGTGTGGAAGGTGAGCCCCCCCCCCCCTCTACATGGGGCGCAGCGACGTGGCGCTGATGGTGCGCCAGGCCGCGCTGCACGTGTGGAAGGTGAGCCCCCCCCCCCCCCTCTACATGGGGCGCAGCGACGTGGCGCTGATGGTGCGCCAGGCCGCGCTGCACGTGTGGAAGGTGAGCCCCCCCCCCCCTCTACGTGCGACAACCTAGTCTTAGTAAATACGAAAAAGGAAGAGAAGGAAGGCCAAACATCTATCGGATGTTGGTTCGGCACTTCACTAGACGTCAAGTCGGCTTACACGTTAGCATAGAAAGTCACCACGACTGGACGACAAGTTGTCCTACACGTTATCATCAAGACGAACGTCACCACGATTTCCTGGGATCAGTGATTGGGCCAACATTGTGGAAGTTCTTGCTGTATGACCTGATGTGATCACCGATGCCGGAGCGGTAAGCATAGTTTCTAACGCCGACGACGACGGTACGATTTTGGTACGACACCACAGAGGCTCGTAACTGATTGATGCGCATGATATTCTCCTCTGCCAAATCGTCTACGATGACGTTCAAGAGCTTTAGCTGGAACGATTCTGTCACCAATCTTGTATTTAGCTTTTTTAAATTATATTATGTGATTGTATAAATCTTTCTAGGTGGTCGTGACGAACACGCCGAAGACGCTTCGCGAGATCCTCCCGACGCTGTTCGGGCTGCTGCTGGGCTGCCTGGCCTCCACCAGCTACGACAAGCGGCAGGTGGCCGCGAGGACGCTTGGCGACTTAGTACGAAAGGTATGCCTAACGAGGAATACTGTTACGAACGTGGAGTACGGGATTCTGATAAAACACCGTCGACTTGTTCGAAGGATTTATAAGCGATGAACTGGTCGCAAACACTATCACAGTTGCCTAAACACAAGAAATCGTAGTCTGTGGGTCGCTGAGGTAGTACATCCAAACCATCCACAAGTGAGTGGTGTATTTTGCAAGGTGAACAGCATGCAGCGCAATAAAGTGAATAGTTTTTTCCGGTAACTAATTAATTCGACTAAATCGATAGATTCGGACTTGTTTAGCCGGTAAGCCAGTGAGCAGGGTCGTGTGGTGGGAGGTGCTACTCGCCCGTGAAAAAAGAACAAAATGGATTGGCTCGACTAAATTACTTACTAACCTACTTGACAAATTTTTTGGTGTTCAGACGCGGAACACTGCTATCAAATTTTATTCCAAACCCAATTATCTCCAAAAAGAAAAAAGACATTCATTATAATTGCAGTGGACCTAATAATTATCAATCTAGATATAAACTTCTGGTGGGGTGGTCGGATCTACCTCCTAGTGGCCCACCCTGGGCAACGGCATCATTGGTTTTCTAACCAATGATGACGGCTAACAGATCCCTCTGTGGTGGTATGCTTCGTAAGAAGCCGCCTGGATGCTACCACCCTCCTGCCGGAGTCCAGCGCCAAACAGTTTTTCTGTGTTCCGCTGGTGTGTGGGACAACCAGTACCTCTGGGTAAGCTCGCTCCATCTTAGGCTTCTTCTTAACCGTATAGTTAAGTATGTAGTAAAGAGCAAGCCCATTATTTAAAAAAAAAAAACTTTCATGGTATCTATTATACGAATTAGTTGTCCGAGATATCCACCTTGTTCTTAATGAGTTTCCGATTCTTCGGCTCTGTTGCAGGCGTCATGCTCTCGGAAGACTATTCTTCCGTGATCAACTAACAAATGATCATTATACCACAGCTGGGCGAGCGCGTGCTGCCGGAGATCGTGCCCATCCTGGAGCGTGGACTGCGTTCAGAGCGCGCGGACCAGCGCCAGGGCGTGTGCATCGGGCTGGGGGAGATCCTCGCCTCCACCTCGCGCGACGCCGTGCTCAGCTTCGCCGACGGGCTGGTGAGTGTACTGTCGACAAAGTAGTAACCCAGAAACAAAATGCTACACGCCGTATACAACGTGTTCCTTTTGATATCCCATAACTCTAAAGTTATGTTATGTGGTTCAAAAATCAGTAGTTTCGAATATTACAGGAAAAACATGCACCATTTGCTCTAAACATTTCTGGAAAAACGATTTTGAAACAAAGAAAGTATTTTTTTTATTTATAATGAAGAAGTCATTGATAATTTATAATTTTTTGGAAAAGATGCTAAGTTGTAATAATTAAGAAGATGAGAGAGACAATGTTAAACATAACGCTGGCTCTCTTATGTTGTTATAACATAAATATCGACACTTACAAGTGTCGATATTTTTGTTATGATTATCGTAACTATCCGACCCCTATTTATCAATAGTTTTTAGGTAGCATCTATCGTCGCGTAGCGGAACTATTTGATAGTGAATAAGAGGCATCTAGTGTCGGGTAGCGGAACTATCTGACAGTTAGAGTTAAACAATCGCTACAAGACATTCTTAGTGTGCGTGATAATGTGATTTAATCACAAACGTGTTAGTTTGGTTACACTGGTTTTCATACAAATAGGAGTGGATGCTACTTCTACTCGTTTTTTATGTTCTGTGGTTAAAACTTGTATATCTTTTAATACCTTTTTTACCTAATTTTTGTTTCATTTTATTCTCTATAGCTGCTTTTTTTTTCGTTTGATCAGTCGGTGAATGACAGGTTCCATTCTAATCCATTCATTGATTAGAATGAAATACTAGAGGTAATTTGCTAAAATGATACTGTTCTAGTTTTTAAAAATTGTTTTTGTTTAGAAATAACAAAACTATATCAATCGGGTGCAGCACGTGGCTCTAGCAGTTCCCTATAAGGACTATGTTTAAATCTCAATGCGTGGCCAGGTGCCCACAGCTCTAGTAGTCCCCGTAAGGACTGTGTTATTATCTGTATGCGTGTGCAGGTGCCGACGGTGCGCACGGCGCTGTGCGACCCGCTGCCGGAGGTGCGGCTGGCGGCGGCGCGCGCGTTCGACGCGCTGCACGCGACCGTCGGCAACAAGGCGCTCGACGACATCCTGCCGCACATGCTGCGCGCGCTGCACGACCCCGACCCCGCGCGCGCCGACGCCACGCTCGACGGGCTCAAGCAGGTACGGGGCACGAGCACAGGTGGCGCTGGAATATACATCGCGATAGGCTACTTGACTCCCTACTTTGCCGCAATAAATGTAGAGTTTCTGTGGCATTTCAATAAAGAGACCTATATCGGATTCTATTATTAAAAGTGTTCGACAGTTACAAATTTTCAATTTAAGATATAAGCTACATGAAGTACATCAATTTACATCAGATTTGTATACCTACGTCTTGGTATATTCCCCCTTCATACTGACGAAGATTTCCGTGGTGGAGTGGCGTATACACCTTTTTCAAGGTGGACCGGTCAATGTAAAAAAAGGATTTATCTAAATTTTCTCAAGTCTGGGTGTTTGTGATACCTTCGTTGTTACTGCTTTCCAAAATAGTGTAAAAAAGCACTCGACTTCAAGTAGTTACTCAAATTGGGATCAGAGCAATGTATGTGATGTTGTCCACATATTTTATTAACTGTGACTTATTGGAAGAATGGTACGTCACATCTGTGTGCCGGAATTCAACCACCTCATAGACAGGGGTCCATCCTTGACTCAAGTTAATAAAAACTAAATAAAACACATATTAAGAAGTAAAACATTCCTTATGTTATTTATTATTCCTTTGTACCTTTTTATTAAATTTATTGCAACTACAATTCTTCATTAAAGTTGATTTATTGCACCTCCAATAACTCCAATTGTTTGTTTATATTGATCCAATTGAACAAATAAAACATTGTTTTACCAAGAAATCTGCTACGAAACACTAAAGATTTATCAAAAATCAGCAATTGTCTCGCATAGTTTACGTTCAAAACGGGAACATCTTTATATGAACGATTTTGCTTTTTTTTTCTCTTGGTGCTTGTACTAAGAAATTGTCCAAGTCTGTGGTGAAACCACTCACGCTTTCATTTAAAGCGATAGCAGTTGTCACGCTTCGAGTTTTGTTGCGAAATAACGTCGCTTGATGGTAAAATTCTTCATCCCACAGACGTCGCTTTTTTTTTGTGGATGAATTCCATCATCTCCCACACTAGAGTTTAAGGGGCCGTCCACAAATTACGTCATACATTAAGGAAGGGGGGGGGGTCTTACCTTTTGTGACATTGGACAAAAGAGTATGGAAATTTTCGTAAAAACGTGTGACAAGAGAGAAGGGGGGGCTGGGTTGATAATCTCAAAAATCGTGTGGCATAATTTATTGATGACCCTTAATTAATAGGCGTCGTATCTGTCTGTCAGGTGATGGCGATCAAGTCGCGCGCGGTGCTGCCGTACCTGGTGCCGGTGCTGACGGGCGGCGGCGGGGGGGGGGCGGTGGACACGCGCGCGCTGTCGGCGCTGGCGGCGGCGGCGGGCGGCGCGCTGGGCCGGCACCTGCCGCGCGTGCTGCCCGCGCTGCTGGCGGCGCTGGCGGCGGCGCGCGCCCGCCCCGGGGAGCCGCGCGAGCTGGAGCACTGCCGCGACGCGCTGCTGCCCGTCAGCGACGCGGCCGGCGTGCGCTGGTGAGTGCCGTGCGCCGTGTGCCGTGTCGGCTAGCGTTCCCAAGACTGTAGGCTATTAGACCTAAGAGCCTATTGGTCCGTTTCTAAGCCCGTGTACGCTCCAACCACTCATTTACATAGCCGTTGATATATTATGAATTGTCATTTAATAGGAATCACTAATTATACGCGCATCGTGACATCAACATATTGTAAATTCCAAAAGTCTATAACCCTCGGGTAAAACGTAGTTAACGTAGGAAAAGTTACTAAGCACGCCTAGTCTAACCCCCGTATTTATGAACAAGTAAAAGTAATTACTTGACTACAAGTAATTACTTGAGAGACAATTTGTATGCCTTAATCAAGAAATTACTACTTACTTATAATATCAGTATATAAACTTGAAAAATTTTTCAAGTTTATATACTGATATTATAAGTGCAATTAAGTTGCTAAAATATCAAATAAAGTATATAAATAGCTGTTTCATCTTAACTGACTGTCAAACATCTGCAAAGATGTTTCTTTCGGGTGTTAAGGGTGCAAACTCCTAAACATTTGATGAAACAACGCTGGCTTATAGCGTAAGAATATGCTTGAAAAATTCGCGCCGTGTCGCAGTGTCTCGGTGGCCTAATGGTATGGCGCCCGCCCGGCATGCGAGGAGATGCGGGTTCGAGTCCCGCCTGAGACAAAAAATTTTTCAAGTTTATATACTGAAATTACTAGAAGTTATAACTACCAAAAGTTAGCATTTTCAGCCAAATAATATGACTATTAATAGTCACCAATTTCTTTCACTTAAGCACTTGGTATGAACACTTTAAGTTATGACTTTCTTAAGCAATAAGTAATTACTTCTTTATAAATACTGGGGTAAGAGATCAAGAGCTTTTTAAGCTCTTAAAAGGCTAATAAAACCTTTAAAAAGCTTAAAAGCCAATAGGTTAGGAGAACACTACTCGGCGCTGCCGTCGGCGCGCTTGTGAGTACGATACATTCACAAACCACTAACATTAAAACAAAAAAAGGAAGATACGGTACTCGCGTTCCAGGCGAGATCATACACAGGTAAGCCTCAGTCTTATGACTTAATCCCCAGCAAGTCAGCGACAAATCTGTAGCTCTGTTTACAGTGTTTTTTTTTTGTGCAAAAAAATTATAGAAATGCCTTCTTGTGCATTTACACACTAAACAATGATAATTTTACTGTTGTAGAACATTCAGGAGCTCAACTCTATCTATTGTCTATAGTCGTCCTGATAATTTAGGTAGAATAAACAAACTAGTTAAAATATAGAGTCTGTGCGGAAAGAGAACCGTCGTACGATTTAAGGGCGCATGTGTGTTTAAATAATGCTTTTGTTGTGTTGACAACACTGTTACGTCATTATAGTGCGACTGTTACATTTTGATATTTAGAAACTTTGTTGGACTAGTTTTTGCGTGACTAAGTAACAAACTTTCGCATTTATATAATTATGAAGGAAACGACGTAAAATAAGCCATGAAAAGAAGTTACTTAAATTTATTTCTAAATAGATTTAAGGTTATTTTAAAATTTTAAACCAAAGTTAGGTATTGAGAACAAAACTAATGGTAAAAAAGCCGGCTTCCTAGGGTTTCTGAAAAACTTCTGTATAAACTAAAGTAAATTTATATATCAATTTATCAACTATTAAGGAAGAAATCAATGAAACAAGTACATACACAAAGTTTATTGTAAATTATACATTAGTTAGGAAATTTATAAAAGTATAAAATGCACGAATTTTGTTTGGTTGGCGCACTTATCAAAATCATCAAGAATCACTTTTTTTGTCTTCCTGTACGTTTCTTTCCAGATGTAGACTACTAAATCTATGTATCTAATCTAAATATCTAAATATATAAAGTTAGTTAACGAATTAAAAGTATCAACACTGTTTTTGCCTACTATCGAAACCGTTATGGGCCGATGATACCCAAAAAGAACTATAAAACTGTTACATACCGGCCGTGGCAGCTAGCCACACGATCCGTAACTTTGTTTAGATCAACAATGGTGTGTTTTACCGCTTTTTCTCGTTGGCAAAACTGTATAATATTAAATAATATTTCCCTGGTAGAACTGCTAAAAGTTTGACCCCTTTTCGACATGATTTCAAATTGAAAACAACAAAATAACACGATAAACAATATACTTTATTTGATATTTTAGCAACTTAATTGCACTTATAATATCAGTATATAAACTTGAAAAACATGCGAGGAGATGCGGGTTCGAGTCCCGCCTGAGACAAAATTTTTCAAGTTTATATACTGATACGATAAACAATATTGAATCAATCCGTAACAAAAAATTGCATTTGATGGACAGCTGGATTGGGCTGCCATATTTAACAATAATGTTAGTACCATTTTTCGCCACGATGGTTCTCTTTCCGCACAGACTCTAGTAGTTCCATTTTTGTTGTATATTAAATTATATTGTTATTCTATTTAATAGATACTTGAAGGAAGAATTTTTTTTTTTAAGAATTGTCAAAACAACATATCGTTTGGATCATTTTAAATCTTATTTTTTTGTGTTCATATCTTGGTAGATCACTTTAATCTCCTTTCGTACCTACATTAGAACACTTATTATAACTATGTCCATTCCTCAGCATAATATCCTTCATCTCATTAAATAACTATCTATTTTCTTCTCATCAGCATCATCGACACTCTGCTGGAGACGCACCGCGGCGGCGGCGAGACGGGTCGCGCGGCGGCGAGCCTCCTCTGCGCATTCGTGGCGCACACGCGCGCCGAGCTCGCGCCACACGTGGCACAGCTGCTGCGCGGCCTGCTGCTGCTGCTGGCCACCGCCGACCAGGACCTGCTGCCGTGTGCGGGTGAAGCATTAGCGGCGTTGACCAGGACGCTGGATGCCGAGAGGATGATACACCACGTTACGGATGTGAGGACGGCGCTGCGGTTAGCATCAGCGGATTTGAAGCCGGGGGATCTGATGCCTGGATTCTGTCTTCCGAAGGTATGTTATGTTGTCAACTGTTTTTTCAGCCGTGTACTCACTAGATTCAGAGACCTCGGGTGACATCGCAGAACGTCGCTCTACGTCGCTCGATATTTTATCGCCGTCCACGTCAGATTAGTCGATAGAGTGAAAAGTTACGGAAGTCGGTTGACGTCTTCCGGGACACGAGCCGCGCGACGTCTGCTAATGGGTACGTGGCCTGCTGCTGCTGCAAAGTGTTCTTTCAGTTCACTAGGTGATATTTGCGGACCGACATCTGTATTCATTGACATCGGGAAACATAGCTCTACGTCGCTTTATATCTTATCGCCGTCCACGTCAGTTTAATGATAGAGTGACTACTCATTCGTATGTGCAACAAGATACAGTACATGTCGGGCGAAGTGTGGCAACGTCACATGTAGTCACCCGATGTCTCCCGGGACACGAGTCGCGCGACATTTGTCTCCTAATGCAGCTTTAAGCAGATAGAAGCCGACCACGAGCTGCTGCCTGATTGACTTGGTTGCCAATTCAACGATTTGCTTTCCGGCAGGGTATACAACCTATTCTGCCACAGTTCAGCAAGCTGACAGTAGTGATTGACTTGGAACTAAATTAACGATTTATCTTCTGACAGGGTATACAACCTATCCTGCCGTTGTTCCGCGAGTCCATCCTCAACGGGCTGCCCGAGGACAAGGAGAACGCGGCGCTGATGCTGGGCGAGGTCATCAAGCTCACCTCGCCCAACGCCATCCAGCCCTGCGTGGTGCACATCACCGGACCCTTGATCCGGATCCTGGGCGACCGGTTTAACTCAAGTGTCAAAGCGGCCGTGCTGGAAACACTAGCTTCACTCCTCTCCAAGGTATGAATTTTAGTAGTGTCGACAGAACGCATCGGTCTAGCTTAATGTCTGCACATTACCGGCTACTTTTCCGGACTACTGGTCCGGTAGGGACTCACCGATCGACGATTACAAAACATGTTAGGTTTTTCTGTGAGATTAATAACAATAACTTATTCTTAGAACTAGTAACGAATCAATTCCTCCGCTATGTATGGAATGAGACGTTCTCCGAGTGATAATGTCAGAGTCCTGCCTCTCATTTGATATCGATTTTTATGACAACTTCAAGAGTTAATTTCTACAAATTAACTCCGAGGTAACCCTGTCGGTTCCGATCGTGATGTATTAAAAAAAAATTGGTTGTTTGTAAAGTAGGTTTACGATCGAGATGTTTACGTGATAACACACACGTGTCTTTTTTCCATCTTTCATTACTTTTACAAGTTTATTCAAGAATGTTAATTGTTAGTAAGTAGGCTATTTTATTCACCTTTTTTTGTTGCAATTGTTGTAACACTTCACTTGCACTTCACATTTTGTTTCACTGTTAAACATTCAACGAAAACTTAACCGCACGAGAAAATCTCCATTCGTTTGTATGCCGCTAGAGTGAGAGAGACGGAAGATCGGTCCACTCACTCGAACGCTATGCCAGCCTCCGCTCGTGAGGATTCCGCGTGACAAGATTCACGGAATGACTGGCAGCGCTCGAGATGAGACGGGAGATCGGTCCGTCTCTCTCTCGTTATACCTGCGATCGCGCTCGTGAGGTTTTGGTGTGACACAAGTTTCTGAACATGTCACCCGACTAAAACGATTTTAAAGACGTTATCATGTCAAAAACTCATTAAGCTCATCTTGCAAGCGATATAACGGTCCATGTTCGTGTGTTCGCAGGTGGGGACGATGCTGAAGCAGTTCCTGCCGCAGCTGCAGACGACGTTCCTGAAGGCGCTGCACGACCCCTCGCGCGGCGTGCGCGTCAAGGCGGGGCTTGCGCTGGCGCAGCTCGTGCGCATCCACACGCGCGCCGACCCGCTGTACGCCGAGCTGCACAGCGGCGTGCGCCAGGCCGACGAGCCCGCCGTGCGCGAGACCATGCTGCAGGTCAGTGCCCCTGCGCCGGCGCAGCTCGTGCGCATCCACACGCGCGCCGACCCGCTGTACGCCGAGCTGCACAGCGGCGTGCGCCAGGCCGACGAGCCCGCCGTGCGCGAGACCATGCTGCAGGTCAGTGCCCCTGCGCCGGCGCAGTGAGTGCGCATCCACACGCGCGCCGACCCGCTGTACGCCGAGCTGCACAGCGGCGTGCGCCAGGCCGACGAGCCCGCCGTGCGCGAGACCATGCTGCAGGTCAGTGCCCCTGCGCCGGCGCAGCTCGTGCGCATCCACACGCGCGCCGACCCGCTGTACGCCGAGCTGCACAGCGGCGTGCGCCAGGCCGACGAGCCCGCCGTGCGCGAGACCATGCTGCAGGTCAGTGCCCCTGCGCCGGCGCAGTGAGTGCGCATCCACACGCGCGCCGACCCGCTGTACGCCGAGCTGCACAGCGGCGTGCGCCAGGCCGACGAGCCCGCCGTGCGCGAGACCATGCTGCAGGTCAGTGCCCCTGCGCCGGCGCAGTGAGTGCGCATCCACACGCGCGCCGACCCGCTGTACGCCGAGCTGCACAGCGGCGTGCGCCAGGCCGACGAGCCCGCCGTGCGCGAGACCATGCTGCAGGTCAGTGCCCCTGCGCCGGCGCAGCTCGTGCGCATCCACACGCGCGCCGACCCGCTGTACGCCGAGCTGCACAGCGGCGTGCGCCAGGCCGACGAGCCCGCCGTGCGCGAGACCATGCTGCAGGTCAGTGCCCCTGCGCCGGCGCAGCTCGTGCGCATCCACACGAGTTCGCCGTCTCTCTCAATCTCTAACTTGATAGAATGATAATTTAACTGTACCCGTGTTATGCGTGCAGGCGCTGCGCAACATCCTGAGCGGCGACGGCGCGGCGCTGTCGGAGGCGCTGGCGCTGGCGCTGCTGGGCACGCTGAGCGCGCCGGCGCTGCTGGCGCACGCGGACGACCCGCCGCGCGCGCCCGCCGCCGGCTGCCTGGGCGCGCTGCTGCGCCGCCTGCCGCCCGCGCACAGGTACACACTACCTACTTACCATCTAATACCTTTGATTACGTAAATGGGACGCATTATTTTAACCTTTTACCACAGTCTATAAAACCATACAGTCGTTCGACGCCTTTGATCTCATGGAAAATGCCGACAACTTCTAGATAGTATCGTGACGGCCAGGGTTGTCAAAAATAAACAATATATTAAAAAAATATATATTGTTTATTTACACTCGTAATCAGCACCCCAATGAACCTCAAAAGTGACACACGTATCAAATTATGAAAAAATACGTCCGCCATCTTAGATTTTAAAAAGGATAGCATATCCGTAATAAGCATCCCACTGAACCTCAAAATTGACACTCATACCAAATTAAAAAAAATTACTTCCGTCATTTTGAATTTAAAAAAGGATAGCATTTTTGTAATCAGCAGCCCAATTAACCTCGAAATTGACAACTATTTATCTTATTAAAAAATATATGTTCACCGTTTCGTAATTAATTATTATGAAGATTTTGCGAGGAGATGCGGGTTCGAGTCCCGCCTGAGACAAAATTTTTCAAGTCTATATACTGATATTATAAGTGCAATTAAGTTGCTAAAATATCAAATAAAGTATTATGAAGATGTTATTTTCATTACCAGCATTCCAATAAATTCCAACAAACAAATATTAAATAATTTAAAACACAAACATTTGTTAGCCCTGAATGCTGTGTCCCGAACTGCTAACATCGTTTTGTTCGCAGTTCGGGCTCGGCCTTCCCGCGTCTCGCCCCTCACACCCCGCACAATTGTCATGTCTAGATGTTTTCGTCGGACGACTGTATAGATTCATAGACTGTACTTTTACTATGGTAGTGTCGGTCAATGACCGACGCGGCACACTGAGGCACAGGGTTCGTATAAAGCTTCTGTTTTTCTTCGACCCTAACAAATACTCAAATAAACAGCAGCAATCTCTGGTCCCAGGGACGCGGCGCTGCTGCACCACATCCTGGGCGCGGCGCCGGCGCACGCGCACGCGCACGCGGCCGACGACTGGCTGCTGGCGCACGGCCGCTCCGCCGCGCTCTTCGTGGCGCTCAAGGAGAGCCCCGAGCTGGTGAGTGGTAGCCCTGCCGCCCTCCCGCCCTCCCCGCCGCCCTCCCGCCCTCCCTGCCTCCCGCAGCCTGATGCCTAGTTCGCATTTATCATCATCATACCAGCTGAACGACGCCCAATGCTGGGCATAGGCCTCCCGCAAGGATCTCAACAACGATCGGTCCTGTGCTGTCCGCATCCAGCGGCTTCCCTCGACCTTGACCAGAACGTCGGTCCCCCTTGTAGGGGGCCTGCCTACGAAATGTCGTCCGGTACGCGGCCGCCATTCGAAAACCTTTCTGCCCCAACGGCCATCGGTTCTCCACGCTATGTGTCCCGCCCACTACCACTTCAACGATGCAATCCTTCGCGATGTTGGGTGTTTAAGTTCTCCTGCGGATCTCATCATTTCTGATTCGGTCGAGTAGGGAAATACCAAGCATCGCTCTCCATTGCTCGCTGGGTGATCTTGAGCCTTCTTATGAGACCCCGACGACCACGTCTCACTCCCATAGGTCATTACTGGCAACATCGTCTTGAGTCACTGAGGTATTTCGGACGCGAATATATGCCAGAGCTTTCCGAACGCCGCCCATCCGAGCTGGATTCGACGAGAGATCTCTTTCTCGAAGTTGGACTTACCTAACTGGACTATCTTTCCTTTTCTTGGGGTCGTTGACCGGAATCGTATATATTAATATGGATATTCCTCCGAATTACCGTGCTTTATATTTTTATACCAGGTCTTTTAAGTCACATACATAATATGTTCTGGAAAATGTTTACACATAATCAGTATGCTTTATTTAAATAATCCTTTGCCTTATGTGAGCACCAAAAATTGCGTCATTTTTTATATCGGGTTTGACTGACTGACAAATCTTGACAGAAAAAATCACAATAGACAGACTGACTGACAAATCTTGACAATAAAATCACGAAAGACACACTGATTGACAAATCTTGTTAATTTTTGACACCTATTAAAATCTTACACTTCATTTTGGTCCTGTTACTTAATTCAATTTATTTTTCAAATAAGGTACATATCGTTTTGTACTATGTAAAGTAATTGTTTTTTGAAAACATAAGTAATAACATTGTTTTATTTATTGTTTTGATATTTCTACTGAGTGTTAACCAATAAACAATGTTGATTTTTATCTCTTTTATTTCATCTTTACTGTCACAGAGAATGTACCTAAAAGATGTTTGCCATTCCTTCAATCAGTTTTACGCTTAATTTCGCAATACAAGTTTTCCCGATGCTCTTACTCCTTAGCTTAATTCGTGACTTTCCGTTGCCAGGTATTTTTTTTTAAACTTGACTCCAGCTTAGAATCTATCCCCCCTTAACTTTAATCCCAAAATACCTACGCATTTAAACGATTTTTGAATCTTCGGCAGGGGGGGTTGAAATACCTACACTTGGTCATCAATGTCAGGGGTTCCCACCAAGCCCCGAACCTTCCGTTCCCCCTAGCCACTAAAATCATATTCTAATCAAACCTCCTAGTTTATTGAGATATACATCGTAAAGATTTAAACTTATTCATTCAAAAAGAATTTAAAAAAACAGTAGAACGAAAATGTATTTGAAAATTACGAGTAATCGTCTATTATTTGTTCGCATTATAGTAAATTACGAACATAATAATAAAAAATACCGGTAAGTATACCGGAACATCAGACCCGGTAAATGGCTTATCCATGTTATTATTTCTGGGCGTGGTTTTGGTGCAAGTAACAAAAATCACTCTACCTATTCCGATCTCTGTTAATCAATCAATCAGAAACAGTTTTGGGTGTGTTTTTACAAAATATCGATGTTTACTAATTTCAAAACAACCTTTTTTTCAACCTATGTCTTTTTTAATGTAAAGAAATATACTTCAACTTTTCGTTATTCATTAGCAAAATTTATAGCACGTCCTGCTGTGTACAAGTCATCAGTGATCTCTGTCCACTGCAGGTGTACCGTGATCAGTTCGAGGAGAAGGTCGAGAAGACTCTGCTGTCGCACCTGAGCAACGAGCGCACGGCGATCGCGTGCAACGGGCTGAGGGGCGTGGCCTACCTGCTGCGGCACCTGCTGCGCGCGCCCCGCCCCCCGCCCGCCGCGCTGCTCGCCGCCTTCGTCAGGGTCAGTGCCCGTTATTATTGAAAATTAATTATAGTCCTTATAATATACGAGGGCGGGTCAATAAGTCCGTGACTTTTTGAATTTCTGACCTCTTTACTGAAAAAGCAACACTACTCCTGTCAACAGGTATCTGTCAGTTGATTCCTATCAAAATTTGAACTTGCTGCGTCAGTTAGTTTGTGTTTGACAGCTATTTTTATCAGACTACCCAGTAACTTGAGGAAAAAATGGAAAAAGGTGAATTTCGTGTGCTTATTAAGCATTATTTTTTGCGAAAAAAAACCATTACCGAGACCAAGGCTAAGCTTGATAAATACTATGGGGACTCTGCACCATCGATTTCAATGGTAAAAAAGTGGTTTACTGAATTTCGTTGTGGCCGTAAAAGCACTGAAGATGCCGAACGTCCTGGACGCCCAGTTATGGTCTCTACACCCGAAACAATCGAAAAAATTCACGATATGGTGTTGGCCGACCGAAGATTGAAAGTGCAAGAGATTGTGGAAGCCGTAGGGATCTCGCATGGCTCAGTGGTTTCAATTTTAAAAGATCAATTGGGCATGAGAAAGCTTTCCGCAAGATGGGTGCCGCGTTTGCTCACAGTCGACCACAAACGCAATCGTGTAACAACTTCACAGGAAGGTTTGGCGTTGTTTAATTGCAATATGAAGGAGTTTTTGCGCCGTTTTGTAACCATGGACGAAACATGGATCCATCACAACACACCAGAGACCAAACAACAGTCAAAACAGTGGGTGTCTAAGGGTGAATCGGCGCCAAAGAAGGCCAAGGCGGGTTTGTCAGCCAATAAAGTTATGGCGACTGTTTTTTGGGATGCACGTGGGATAATCCACATTGACTACCTTCAAAAGGGAAGAACAATCAATGGGGAATATTATGCCAACTTATTGGACCGCTTCAATGACGATTTGAATAAAAACCGACCTCATTTGGCCAAGAAAAAAGTTCTTTTCCACCAAGACAATGCAAGGGTGCACACATGTGCAGTTGCCATGGCAAAAATCCATGAATTGGGCTATGAATTGCTCCCTCATCCACCCTATTCTCCAGATTTGGCTCCGAGTGACTACTTTTTGTTCCCAAACCTGAAGAAATGGCTTGGTGGAAAAAGATTTGACTCCAATGATGAAGTCATCTCGCAAACAAAGGCCTATTTTGAGGACCTCGACAAATCATATTTTTTGGAAGGGATAAAAAAATTGGAGAAGCGTTGGACAAAGTGTATAGAGCTCAAGGGAGACTACGTTGAAAAATAAAATGATTTCTTTATCAAAAAATCTGTGTTTTATTCCAAAAGTCACGGACTTATTGACCCGCCCTCGTAGCTTGATTAGAATGATAGATATCACTTAAAGAGACAACGTAACTTTGTACCAGCGTCGCACAAGTGATACATATTTGCAAGTGAAAAAATATTGGTATCTGGCACGTTAAGAATATTGTTTATATAGAATGCTACATATATTAATTAAAATATTTATATAAAATAGACAATAAAAGTCAAAAACATTATAATATAGTCACAAAAATTAGACTTAACTATAAAAGACGTCTTTACAAGGTTACGTTATTTTTCATAATCGCTAGTGATGGGGTAAAATGGACAAATCGAAATCGACAGACATTTAATATATTTCAAAATGCAGAAAAGTAACATGAATGTTACAAATGATTTAAAAAGCATTGGTTGATGCTAAGAACACCAAATTGCAATTATTATTAGATTACGAAAAAGGTTCACATTTATTAGATTCTATAAGCGATAAATAATTTCTAGTTCATCTTCGTGATTGGTCCAATGATTCTGATGATGATCACGATACTGACTTTCTGTTAAATCTTAATATACCTAATTCTTGTTGTATTTTATTCGCCATAACTGTTTTTTTTTTTCGTTTGATCCGTCGAGTCGGTCCCAGCATTAGTCTTAGTTTGACAGGTGTCATTCTAATCCAGCTATATTTTAAGTACTACAGACAAAGTTGAGTTAGGTAGACTGCCGATAATCACTTGGGAGTGGAATGTAAATGAAAGTGTATTAAGATTGAATCATTTTGTACCGTCGTCCTCAGAGTATGAACCACCAGTCGAACGAGGTGAAGCAGCTGATGGCGACGGCGGGCGCGCTGGTGGGGCGCGAGGCGGCGGCGGCCTGGGCGCGCGAGGATATCGCAGGGGAGCCCGCCAGCCCGCTCAGCCCAGAAATGCAGGAACAGGTGAGCCTTAACATCATTAGCTTAAGTTCTAAGTTGCTGCCCCATCAAATAAGTAAAATAGTGCCTTTCGCATAGCATATTTATTTAAATACGTATGGTGCCATTTCTTCACACGGGTTACGTCATCGAAGATGCCTCAAAGAAAACGTCAAGTCATGACTGAAATGGTGTTTCTTCACGATTCCCGAAGGGACGTTTCCTACAAAATATTTTATAAAAGACGATTTTTGATTTATAACGTGTCCGTCATTTTTCACAATTTGTGAAGGTTGTACTTAGGTATTCAAAAAGCATTGCAACTTTTTCACAAAGAAAAGACAATTTAGTAAGTTTTTTTCCATAGACTAATAAGGCATAGATATCATAGACAGCTTCCTTTGTGAAAAAAATGTTTCGTCGAAAAAACACGAATCGTTCTCGTGTAAATGCGCACTAACTTAATTCAATTGCGAACAACCTTATTTTATTTACCTGACGTTTCGACTGAGTTACATCAGCCGCGTTCACAGGCTGACTGACCTGCCTCAACGTGGTCAGATGTAAGTAAAGTACCGGCTTATAATCGCCCCGCTGCAAGGCCAAACCCTCCATCATTGTAAGAAACGCCCTGGTTGAAATGCCAGGCCAAGATCTCGGGGTCCGGATTCGATCCCCGGGTCGGGCAGCAAAAAGTTTCGAATTTTCATATACTTATTGTACGGGTTTGTAATTACCGACCCGCATTCGACAAGTGTGGGATTATGCCTGCACCCATTATTGCTATGGTTGCATATTGTTTCATTTGCGTAGATGCAAAACTATTTATCTATCGAAGGCCGGTCGTCTGCTTCTGCACAGATCTGAATAATATCACAGTTGATTTCTATTGTGTCTGTAATTATCCGCGTACGAATAGATAAACTTTGATCTCTGTGGCACTGACACAGCGCCATCTAGTGTAAATTTTCGGATGTAAATAGTGAACCTCTGCTCCCCTCAGATGGCGGCGGGCGGCGCGGAAGTCCTCCGGGCGCTGCTGCCGGCGCTGGTGAACGGCACCAAGGAGAAGAACACGTACGTGCGCGCCAACTCCGAGCTCGCGCTCAAGGCCGTGCTGCGGCTGCCGCACGATGAAGCCTTCCAGCAGGTACGAACGACTACAGCCGCCAGCGGTAGACTACAAGCCGTTGGAAAAAATTTACCTGTGAAATGAACCAACGTGAATAACGCTTAGAAAGCTGTTACTATATCAGAAAATAACTCTGAGCACTATGCTGTCATTTCTGAGCGGTACATCATCACCTATGTGCTAATTTTAAAAGGGTTGCGACCCTTGGCTTTCGACCCCGCACTGGTAATATGTACGGCGTTTACGGGTAAAGTATCTGTGTATGTGTACTAAAGGAATTACACAGATGCCGTACAATAATATATGACCTATATTGCTTCTGCAATGGGGGCTATCGCTAGTAAATTTGCCACTAGAGGCGCTAGTGTCGCATGAGGTCCAATATCATTCACTTTGTACTGGTTTTAGCGGAATTTGTTGCATAAATTATAATTTCTTTAATTTACCTGCTGGAAAGTGATCCCCTTCGTAAAATATCGCAAATATGGATTATTTGGCGATTAATGTGAACGCTTTAAAAGCGGAATTAAGAAAAAGCGCAAAAATAGGCGGCCTCAAGAGCCACTATTTCAGAAGTTAGTTTGTTAATAACACTTTGTTTCGGCGCCAATCGCCTTTGACAACTATACCTCCGGACCTCAGTCTACAGTGGCGCCAAGTGGTGAGCAAAGAAACGGTAGTCCCCATTATCGGCGAATTAAAAATTTGCACTGACTTCCGGCCCCACCACTTTAGTACGGCTTTAAGTTTTTCGACATTTATTTTTAATCATCTATACACTACAACAAAGAAGTACATTAATAATTAGTAGTAATTCCACATTTGTACCTGAGAAATTCCATTCACTCACGTAGGTACTCACATGTACCGCTCAGAAATGACGGCATAGTACTCAGAGTTATTTTCGGATATAGTTAGTAATAGCCTTCTTAGCGTTAATAACGTTGGTTCATTTCACAGGTAATTTTTTTTCGCTAACGCCAAAAGCGGCCACTTTTAACTATAATGTACGATACGAAAGAATGCCAGAATGAAAAGCAGTTACCAGGGATTCAATAAATGCTAAAGGTAATTTGCTAAAATTATCTAGTTTTTTGAGAGTGGATTTTGTTTAGAAGTAATAAAATTATATCAATTGGGGGCAGTGCATAACTCTAAATTACTTTAACTACACTTATAATGAAGCGAAATGGACGGTGGTGTTGAATGACTATACTGGTTTAAACTTCCATGGTCACTATCATTAGAGTTATTTGATTCGGGCAAGCGCCATGATCACTGGAGTTGTCTCGTGATCATGGCGCTTGCAACAGTGCTAAAATATTGAAAAGTCATAATAAATTTTTACTTATATTATATATGCGAAAGTAACTCTGTCTGTGCGTTACGCTTTCACGTCTAAACCACTGTACCGATTTTGATGAAATTTTGTACGAAGGTCGGTTAGATCTTGGGGAGGGACATAGGCTACTTTTAAACCGAGTTAAAAAAGAGGATACTGCTATTTATTTGGTTCCGATGACAAACAACAGATGGCGCTGTTACACCTCACCATACAAATCGCCATATATCCATACTATCCTGCATCACAGATTCTTGTACTTAGAAGTTAGGAGTCAGAAATTATAACTTTAAAATGTTAAAAGATTTTCAGTAGTTTACGTCAGTGTACTTATAAAAATATCATGCAAAAAGTGAAAAAATACCAAAAATATCCACTTCACGCGGGCAAAAGCTAGTAATGAAGGTATAAACCCCGAATGAAATAAGTGTAGTGTTGAGGTCGTGTCTGTCTCTCCGGCCAGAAGTGCATGTGCGTGCTGGAGGCGGGCGCGCGCGAGGCGCTGGCGGACGTGGCGGCGCGCGTGCTGCGGCGCGCGCTCAGCGACCACGCGCGCCACGACGAGCTCGACTGCACGCTGCTGTTCTGAGCGTCGAGCGGGGTGACGATACTAACTATACATTATAATGTCTTTACCGATTACGCGCTGTTTTATTCACCACCGTCGTATACTTGTATAGGGAGATGAAGCAAAGACGAGAACACGAGTAGTGATGAATATTCATTGTCAAACTTAAGACGCTGACATGAGCCAAATTGAGCTCAATGAAGATTGTTTTGCTTTAAGCCTATGGCTCGTATTGTTGCCAAATTCTATGTAGTTGTAATTGATCATATTTTCGACCACGTGGCTGTTTCCAAAACACGATTCTAAAAACTTTTCTCGATAGAAAAAAATCTCAAAGTAGCCTCTGAAAATACATAAATTACCATTTTTCTCAGCAGTCCGTATAACAATGATAATAAAATTTTGCTATATTGTATATTACATGCTGCTTAAGCAAATGGCTGATTTAGATTTTTAATAAAATGGCAATCTTGAATTGCACAACGAATTTTGTTGTTTGGCACTTAGGCCCTTCTATTCCATGCGTTTTTTCTCTGTCACTCCTACGAGAATCGACACTGATGGCTGTGGCGCGTTCCAAAGAAATTCAAAGACGAATTAATTTGTGGGCGTGTTCATTGCTCAAGGTCATCGGCTGCAGTCAGCGTCTTAACTTACTTAAATAGTAAAATATATCACCGGATTAGTGATTAGCTTAAGACCGTGCCTACATAGTTATACGTATGGGGTGCTCCTATTTAAATCACTGGTTGCGCAGAGGCTTCTCTCTCTCCTCTTCTTCTTCGGACACAGGTGTTCGAGCGGGTTGGCCCGCGTATCTCTCGCGCGCGTGACGTCACGAAGACGATGTATGTTAGATACCGCCGGCCGGATTCACCAGCGGCCGGCGCGGTTGTTCTGGTGATCTATGTAACTATAGTCCATAAAATTAAGCTTGATTAGAATGACACCTGACAAACTGAGGTGACCAGTGATGGGACTGACTCGACTAACCAAACGAAAAAAAAACAGTTATGGCGAATAAAAAAAACGAAAACAAAATATATTAAAATTTAACAGTAAGTCAATATCGTGATCATTATCAGAATAATTGGAACAACCATGAAAATCAATTAGATTTTTTTTATCGCATATAGAATCTAATAAATTTTAAAATTTTCGTAATCTATTAATAATTGCAATTTAATGTTCTTACCAATCAACCAATGCTCATTAAATCACTTGTAACATTTATGTTACATTACTTCGATTTTAAAATATTGTCAGTCTGTCGATTTCGATTCGTCCATTATACGTCACCACTAGCGATTATAAAGACGTCTTTTAAAGTTAGGTGTAATTTTTGTGAATGAATTATTATTAAGTTTTTAACTTTAAATATCTATTTTATAAAATTAAATTGATTATAAATAGTAGGGGTTAAAGTATGAAATTGCCGTTTTGTATGGACGAAATCAAGAAAAGTCATTTTTCCATACTAACAATTTTTTAGTTTTTTTAAAAACGCCTGAACTGTTTTCGATGCAATTAAAGGTGAAAGTTAGATGGTTATAAAGCTACGCATATTTAAATTTCTGAAAATCAAAGTATATAATACAAATATACTTAATTGAAGCAAGAAGGTCAGCTGACACATTGTAAGGGGTCTTTTCAACGACTTCCTTTGAAGTAATAGGCACTAGTATTGCATTTTTTTTCTTAGTCAAAAGTTACTTTATTTAGTTTTTGATACAATACAAAAAGAATTACGCAATAATATGACTATACTTAAGAGCTATAAACAAAATAAAAAGTGGGATAATAATCGGCAATTTCATACTTTTACCCCTATTATAATTATGAATACAGCAATGTATAAAAAATATTTTTAACACGCCAGTTACAAATATTTTTTTGTGTGCAAATGTGTTTAACTTGTGTGACGCTGGTACAAAGTTACGTCGTCTCTTTCAGTGGGAACTGTCATTCTAATCAAGCTATATTTTATGGACTATAAAGAATGCTTCTTCTAATTACTAAATATCGATCAGAATGCGTGAGCCACTGATACGTGTACAATCGACCAAGAAAGAGTTAACAGAATTTAATGTGTCAGTTCCAGGGACAGGAAGCGCTTTCCATGACGCGGGTTTTTAGCGGCTAATTGATAGGCTTGAATATTTGTATTGGATAAAAAACCCCTATTGCTTGGTAACCCTTTCGATCGACTAACTGTATCATATGGAAAGCCTTTAAAAGGGTTTCCCTTTAAATAGGCTGTTAAAACATGCACGTTACGTTACCCTTACAAAAACCATTTCTCATAGGGTAACCCTATCTCATAGGCTAACCCTTTAGGAAGCGCTTTCCCTGGCGACAAAACTGTTGGACACCACGCGAGTACATGTTAAGAGTACAGGTACTTACCTAGATTGGTGTCTGGTGGTTGTGTAAATAATGGTTCACTCTCTAATTTACGTAGATCTTTGTTCTCTAATTTACGTTTCGACGCCATTACAAGTCATCTGATATAACATAGGTGTGTAGGGCAACGGCAGCAGGCGCATTATGAATAAATGTGTTTGACGATTGACCAACGAATGATGGAAAAGGCGATCGCGGGCGAGACGCGGGGGGAAAAACCCTATCAATAAAGCGGAAAAAAAAACCTTTCAATGATTTGGTAAACGCTTAGCCTATAATAAGGATAGGCTAACCCTATAGGGATACGGTAAGCCTTTTGTCTGGATAAGCTTTTTAAAGGATTTCCTATACGAAAGGGTAAGCCTATCGTAAGGATGACCACTTAAGGGGTTTTAAAAATTAGCCGCTAATCCGGTCCCTGGTCAGTTCAATAGCAGTAGGGACTATGACGTTTTTATGTTTGCATTGGAAAATCAACCCTGTTGTTCTCTGACGCGCGAATGACTTTCAACCTTAGGGTGATAAACCACTTTCGCCGACCGTACAGTATACTCACCGAACTATTCTTTGAGCCATGTATTTCACCACTATTTCTTAATTCTAAAAGCAAATCCATGAAATCTTTTCTATTACTTGGAGTTCCTTTGCGTTCACTCATAATCGTTTGAACAAGGTTGTTAAAGTAATCTGAGACGACAGTTGGGAAGAGATCCAAATTTATTAATTTAAGGATTCTGGGAAATGCAAGTTGTAAATCATTGGTAAAGTGGTTAAAGAATATTAATTTGTCGATTTTGGCAAGTGTCTTATCAGGCACGTTGAGGTCCATGTCGATGCCGAATGCGCAGGCGGCGATCGAGCTCATGGTGAACTTCTGCACCAGCGGGTACACGTCCTGGTCTGGCGTCTTCTGCAAAATCCTCGGTCGACGAAATTATCGAAATCCCGAATGAACACATGTTGTAAGATGTCCAAGTCACGTACCAGTATACTTGGGTTCCAGAAGCGAAACACGCCAACCAGTTTCTCTTTAGGAAACTGATTATAATATTCATGGAAAATTTCACTGATAGTTAGACGCCTGAGTACGAAATCTTTAATGTTTCCAAAAAATAGTAAAGGTTTTGGGCCGACAACTCCTCTTTTCTTCCAATAGTCAAAGTTACGCGTTAAAAAATAATAGATCGCCGCGGCCACTATACTGAGACACAACAGAACACTAGCAACGACCATTTTGGATCTGAGAGGCAGAACCACTGCAGCGAAAGACGACTTGTTTGGGCGGACGCACCGCTCTTAATGTTGTTATCCAGATAAGTTTTGTGGTTTTAAGTAAACCCTTTATTTAATTGACACGAGTAGGTATAATAAGAAAAATAGCAACTATTATATGAGTTTACTAAACTTTACCTACACGTTATAAATAACAATGTGCGTTATCCCAGTAAAATGTTAAACAAGTTTGTGCCTCAGTATAAGGCCGATTTTAGAGTCACGCTGATCGTATGCTGAAATGTAAGTATGTAAATCGCTGATAGCGCTCAAGTTTGACGACCATTTGGATCAGCGGTAGTTAACGCTGCTTCTGAGCCATGGGTCGCGGGTTCGATCCCCGCACAGTACAAATATTTGTGTGCATGAACATGTCTGTTTGTACTGATCTGGGTGTTTTCTATGTATTATAAGTATGTATTTACAAAAAAAAAAAAAGTATATAAGTTAGTTTATCGGTTGTCTAGTACCCCATACGACAGGGTACTTAATAGTAGCTTAATTTGGGACTAGATGGCTCTGTGTGGCCCAGTGTGGCATGTCTTAAATATTAAGTTCATACATTTTGACGGACAACGCCGATGATCAGCGACTCAGCGTACAATCAGCGTGGTGAGTCTAAAATCAGCCTAACAGATGATACTAGTGCATCATGATAGAGTGAAGAGGCAAAGTATCATTTGACGATGTAAATAATAACGTCTCGGGTTTAATGTAATGTTTAACTACAAACGACTTTTTTCTCATAGCAAATATACCAAAGTGTGTTAAATTTACATAATAAGAAAGTAAATAATAAAGTTAAGTTAGCTACGGCGTTATTCAAAAGATGATTAGTCTATAGTCTATACGAATATTATAAAGCTGAAGAGTTTGTTTGTTTGTTTGAACGCGCTTATCTCATGAAGTACTTGTTCGAATTGAAAAAATATTTTTGCGTTGGATTGTCCATGTATTGAGGAAGGCTTTATGGCTATATAACATCACGCTGCGACCAATAGGAGCGAAGCATCAGTGAAAAATGTTGCAAAAATAATCGCGATCATAATAACAGAAATTGACGCGGACGAAGTCGCGGGCAACAGCTAGTTTAATATTAATACCACTATCTTTTTGAGTTTCTCGTCTGCAATAGGGTTATACCTATATTACATTATTAAATAGACTTTTTATACGAAAATTTGCTGTTTTGCGAATATGTATCAGGTTTTGCGAACGTGGTCTTTTGAGAATATGATATTCGCGACGGAGGATTTAACACCAGACTTAAAATTTCTCGTTTTGGATTCAGACTGCGCAGAGTTGAAAATCCGTTCATAATGATGCAGTCACATTTTTAACAATTTACCACAGACTATTACTGAATTACCCGTACATAAATTTTAATTTTTGTTTAAACCATCACAATTAATGGAAATAACACTCAACAGAAAATTATATTTTTGCTCATAGGAGACCGTCAGGTACCTATTACACAAAAAGAAAGACAAACTTAGCTATGTCTAGAGAATCCACCGTCTGTCATGCTGAATGGTAACGTGTCTCCTTAGGAAGAATACCAAAATTTTAATATGTGGGGCATATTGTGACCAGTGACTTCAGGGACCATGCTGCACTGATCCAGGATCATATGAAAAGGGGCAAAGGGCGTTGTCACAACGGGCGAATATCTTGGCACATAGATTTGTACGGTGTTTGATGGCGGTAAAAAATTTACGGTGCCCTTCGTGTTCAGTTCAATAATGCACGCAAGGCGGTTCTGGAGGCTGCCCCACTACTGCAGCGCAGTGGCGCCATGGCGTATCGTAGGGGCGAGGGGCCCGGGCGGTGCGCTCAGGGCGGGACATTTAGGAGGCGGCACAATGTTGTAAAACTTTAATCATTTCATATTTTGTTTCACAACTAGGTCTGAAAGACCCTTTGAAAGTATTTATTCATTCCAGGTACAAAACATTTTTTTTATAGGAAAACTTCATAATAATTATTAAGTAAGTATACCTATTTAAAAAAAGTTCGAAAGTCACTTAATTTGTGACCAAATCGGGAATGACCTATCCATGAATTTTATTCAGCAAAATTATTATTTTGTTAAAGACTACACAGTGTTTATTGCTTGCAGTTTAGTATTTAATCAAAATAAAATTAAAAACTAGTGATTTTGATATTAAATAGTTTTAAACAGTGGTTTTACGACAGTGGTCGTGACGCATGATTAGTTAACTACTCACATTCTAACACACAGGTTGATATAAAATTGACTATACCTACGAGTAACACATATGATAACACTTGACAAACAACTTACCTATCGATCCATTAAATTCGATACCTATAACCTATTGCTTATTTACATGTCCTTTGATATAAATGTAGATTTAAAAAAGTTTTTTTTTTCAAATCTGCTCGTGTGAGACACTATTACTAAGTCTAAGTCCTAATTATGAAAGTGTCCAAGTGTGCATTAATTACAAATATGTAGGTGAATTAAAAATATGTAGCAACATATGTTGCTAAGGAACACAGAATTCCGCTTTGCTCGCTCGGCTCGTGGTGTTTCGCATTGAAATGATCTTTCTCACTCATTATTTCTCATATACCTATGTATGTAATTAACCAGAACATGAATAAATAAGCGCAACTACGGGTGCATTCAAAATGGCGATTATGAGATTTTTTTAAACATAATAACCAATACTAGTTAATGCATTTTAATGCAACCACAGGGTACATATAGAGCCTTGTGTTACCCACTGAAAGTCATATTAAGCTATGAAAAGTTATGTATGGATGATTCGGTGTAGTTAAACCAGCCGCTTCAAATTTTGAATGAAATGGCAGGCATAGGTAATCTATAAAATCGGGCATAATTATTTTATTATTATGCAGGTTTGTATAAAACAAGTTGATACGCACGTTTATTAAGAACATCATGATGTAGGCAGTCGTCCTTCAAGTGAAGTGCGATGTCGTCGGTGCACTCCACGGTCGCTATTGAATTTGTAAGACAGTGGGAGTAGGTGTGTGCTCAAATGTAATGAACACCGTTAGAAACCAAGGAACGGATGTAAATTTTTTAACGAACTACTGTGCACAAGATGGACCTCTCGGCCGTGCTGTTGTCGCTTGGCGTTGTTGCAGCGGTGATTTATTATTTTTTGTCGCGAAGACTAGACTACTGGGATAAGAAAGGAATCGTCGGCCCAAAACCAAACTTATTTTTTGGAAACGTAAAAGATACTACGCTGAGATACACCACTCAACATGAGCTTTACGAAAAATATTATAATCAGTTTCCGAAGGAGAAGATAGTTGGATTACTTCGGTACTGGAACCCAGCACTGCTGATACGGGATCTCGACGTCGTCAGCCACGTGATGATTCGGGACTTCGATAACTTTGTCGACCGTGGATTCAGCCTCACCGAGAATGGGGTGGGCCACAATATATTTTTTATGGAAGGAGATACATGGCGAGTTCTACGCTCACGTCTTTCGCCCATTTTCAGCACTAGTAAATTGAAGAACATGTTTCATTTGATCGAAGAGCGAGGAGACAAGTTTTTGGTATACATAGAGCCGCTCCTGCAAAAGACCCCGGTGCAGGACGCGTACAAGCTGCTGCAGAAATTCACTATAACTACCATCGCCTCCTGCGCCTTCGGCGTCGACATTGATATTCATAAAATTGATGCTACACTCACTGAAATCGACAATGTTATATTTCATAATCACTTTTCAAATGAAATAGAATTCGCAGTCCCCGGTTTCCTGAAAAAAATTAATATCGACATATTCCCAGCTGCCATCACGCATTACTTCAACAACATTGTAAGGACAATAGTGAGAGAACGCAAAGGAGTTCCAAGTAATAGAAAGGATTTCATGGATTTGCTTTTGGAATTAAAAAACGCAAATAAAATTCATGGCACAAAAAAACATGAAAACAAGAAAGATCGCAGCGTATACATTACCGACACCGTTATGGCGGCTCAGGCTTTCATATTCTACTCGGCCGGGTACGAAACCACCGCCTCCACGCTGGCCTACTGCCTGCACGAGCTGGCGCACCACCAGGACATCCAGGACAAGCTCGTGCGGGAGATAAACGATGTACTCAACCAAAATGGCGGCAAACTGAGCTACGACTGCCTTAAACAAATGACATACTTGGATCGAGTAATAAGTGAAACTTTGAGGATGTACCCGGTTGTTGACCCGATGACCAGACGAGCCGTGTCGAGCTACAAGATCCCCGGCTCAGACGTTACCATAGACAAAAACACGATGGTATTCGCTTCGGCGCGCGGCATCCACTACGACGAGCAGTACTACCCCGACCCGTACAAGTTCGACCCGGACCGGTTCACCCCCGAGAACATCAAGGCAAGGCACCCCTGCGCATACATGCCCTTCGGCCTCGGGCCTCGGAACTGCATCGGTAAATATTACTGTTTATAATATATTTGTTCAAGTAAACAAGAAGTTTGCTGTCATCAAGATTGTTAGATAAGTAAAGAGTAACTTATTGCCTTTTTTGTGAGTGCGAATAATACAAGTTGTTATGCCTGCAGGGATGCGGTTCGCGTACGTGCAAGCGCGCGTCTGCGCAGTGCGGCTACTGGCGCGGTACCGCGTGCGCCCGAGCCCCGGTGCCGCGCGCGCCTTCAGCTACGACCCCTACCGCCTCGTGCTCGCCTCCAAACACGGCATACCTCTCCAAATTATACCCAGGAATTAATATCTGTTTATGACCAATAGTCAAACTCATTCTAAATTCAATCAACAAACAGATGGCTTTGTATTAAAGTGTAGGTACACTTTAAAATGTATGTACGACAATAAAGTTCATATATCATCAAATACATTAATGTTTGAAGCACAATACTGTTTGTGGCTTAAGTTAATTTAAATCTGTTGTAAATTCAAACCATGTAGCACTAAGTCATATTGTGGAAATGCCATTATAAATGTGAAATCATGGAGTTTTTTAAAACTTACAAACTTACGTCAGTGAAAAGACTATGTAGAGTTATAGCCATTATCTATGTAGTAACTATGCACAGGCCAAGAGGTGAACCCGACTAGTGGTTGCACCGACGTAACTCGGTGCTGCATTACTGACTAGTCCCTGAATGCAGACCGACTTACGCGGGCCCCATTCTATTTGGCCAGATGGAGGGGGCCAATGTTATTCCTGTTAGTTTAATCATAGGGAAAGAAATATAACTCCTAACATTTGATGAAACAACGCTGGCTCACAGCGTAAGAATATGCTTGAAAAATTCGCGCCGTGTCGCAGTGTCTCGGTGGCCTAATGGTATGGCGCCCGCCCGGCATGCGAGGAGATGCGGGTTCGAGTCCCGCCTGAGACAAAATTTTTCAAGTTTATATACTGATAATAATTAGGATATTGAAATCGTGTAGGTTGTGTCGTGTTGCAAGTTTCCACCCATAATTACATACATACATTTTAAATTAAAGACTACTAGCATAAACATAGCATTTAAAAAAAATATATGAGGACAACATCACAACATTGTTCTGATCCCAATTTGAATAACTATTTAAAGCATTCGTATTTTGGAAACCAGAAACAACGAAGGTACCACAAACACCCAGACTCGAGAAAATATAGAAGAACTTTTTTTTTCTATATTGACCCGTCCGGGAATCGAACCCGGGACCTCGGAGCAGGCGACACCTAGAAAACCGGTGTGTACGCTACTCGGTCACGGAGGTCGTCAAAAGCATTTTATGGGTATCATTGGATAACACTTCCACTACTATCAGGTTTATTAGAAGACATTTTAACATATCCAATAACCATTGAATTTAATAGAGGTGCAGTTATTTTGTTAAGCAAAATAACAAACCGAGCTAAAATACATGAGGTTATGGTCCTTATCATCATTGAAGTTGAGAGTGAGCTTAAATAACTATAAAAAAAGATAATATACATTTCATGACACATTTTATTCTGATAAACTGATGATAAGAATTCATTACATCTACATCACAATATTTTTACTTTACAATCATAACAACATACTAAATGAATTCCAAATATCAATAAATCACTATTGTTTCACAAATCTACAAAATGCTGAGTACATGCTTTATACAAAGGAAGGCATGTGGTAAACAATGAAAACTGTTACGTATGTTTGGTATGTTACTATACTGAACACTGGAATGTGGGCGAAACCGTCACATGTTTTATGTCAGCTAACATTCTACCTACTATAGTTTTGTCCTTATGAGCAAGAATAATTTAGAGGTCAGAATTTTTAGCTTTTTTGATAAAACCCTTGTCACGAACAAGGTCGTTACATTCCTGACGGCCTAGCTGCGACAGTGGCAAGCGCTCCAACTCACTATCACCCTTGCCCAGCAGCACAAGTTCAGGCGGTGCGCCCGTAATAAATTTTACCTCTAGCCGCTCGTAAAACGGAGCATCTTCCATTATGAACTTCTTAACTTCGGGAAGCCTGTTTAACGAACATCCTCGACAACTCTGAAAATAATATGCTTATAATATTTAAGCCAGCACCAATTAATGATGATTCAATACAGAATGTGGATACAATAAATACCTCGATTCTAGCAGACACAATATCGGATATTTCATATGCTGGCGCCGCTGTTAATAATATACAGAAGATAACTGCTGAGAATAACTTCATTTTTGTCAAAAAATAATTCCGAGTGTTTATAAATTCTTGACCAACTGACTGACGGACGACTGTTATTGACAGTTGACTGAAGGAAAGAAGTCATATATATATATATATTTTATTATGTTTAACGGCCTCGGATACTTGTCCATACAGCCAATTCTTAGGGATATTGTCTTTATTTTTGCATAGAACGTTGATGTTAGACGTTTTAATGCTTCGATGGAGTTTTTGGAGACAGTTGAAAGATTGAAGGAATGTAGAGAAGTCCCCAAGAAAGAGGTGAACTGTTCGCGTTCCCGCGCAAATTGGTTACGACCCATACACCATGTTATTTCACCGAACTGTATATTGTTCACTCGCACGACACTTTGTTTCGCAAAATGACACCACTTTTACGACCCAAAAATCACAATAAACAATAAAAATTCGATAAAATAAACGGACTCCAAACGTATCTCACGAACTCCCGCCAAAAAAACCTAAAAAGACAAGATGATGATGTTTCTTTTTTCCTTTAATAAGTTTAACGGCCTCGGATACTTGTCCATACAGCCAATTCTTTAATAATATTGTCTTTATTTCTGCATTAAAACGTTGATGTTAGACGTTTTAATGCTTCGATGGAGTTTTTGGAGACAGTCGAAAGATTGAAGGAATGAAGAGAAGTCCCCAAGAAAGAGGTGAACTGTTCGCGTTCCCGCGCAAAATTCACGGTCCACTTTTCTTGGTTACGACCCATACACCATGTTATTTCACCGAACTGTATATTGTTCACTAGCACGACACTTTGTTTCGCAAAATAACCCCAAAAATCACTATAAACAATAAAAATTCGAAAAAATAAACGGACTCCAAACGTATCTCACGAACTCCCGCCAAAAAAAATCCAAGATGATGATGATGACAGAGTTGACAATTTAATTTATTGTTATATTTTGTTCCTTTTGGGACCGGCTAAAGTCTAAGAGCATGCTGCCATGTAATTCGTAATTATGATAAATTCTTTCTTACTACTGATAATAACTTAACCTGACTTGGGTCTGTTTCACAATCATTAAGTTAAAGTTTAACCCATAGATTTTGTTATATCCTATGTTTATGGTTTAACCTATGTTCAACGGGATTAAGACTAGTTTATACAGCCAACCGTTCTTTTCTAAGTAGCAATTATTATTCTATATAGTGAGCAATCTCCATCAATCTATCTATATAAAATTCTATAAACCTTAGCAATTTTGATACTCATGAATTTTTTATTTATAATTTATTCTGTCAAAATTTTCCCGTTTTGTAATGTAAATTTTCTCAGGATTACAAATGCACAAACAAGCATTGTAATATGATAACTAACTCTAAAAATTAGACGTAAATGTGAATTATGTTAACACAAGTAAAGCGCGCGTCGCTTTGTTAGGTAAAAGTCAATACGACTGTAGTAACGTAGGGATAATGAGTGATGACCAGAAGTAACTGTTACTGTAAAAAAACTGCGCGTGTCAAAAAAAAAAGGTTGAACATGTTCAACTTTTGACCGCGCTTGTTATTGTAATGTGCGTATTTTATTTAAAAAAACAATTATTTGTGCCTACCCGTCAAGAACGGTCAACATTTCAACAATGATTCTGCTTTCGTTCATTACTCATTCATTTTGTTGTCATAATTTAATTAGGGATGCACAATAAAGTTAATCGATTTGATTTTACGGGTCGTAATGTAACGAATCGTTGTCTCGATCACATTGAGACGTGGAAATTCCAGGAATCGATCCAGATCAATAGGCGACTTGTGCTTAATGAAATAAGTAATTTAAAATTACAAATGTACTTGTATTTGTTTTAAAAATGTTCATCAGCACTTTAAAGAATCTATAAACATTCGGAAGTACGGTAGCAGTAAAGGGCTACACTTCTAGTTTTGTTCCTATCACATCAGGTGTCCCTCAGGGCTCTCATCTTGGTCCTCTTCTATTCAATATCTTTATCAATGATGTAATAGGTTGCTTTAATTATTCTAAAGCATTATTATACGCTGATGACACAAAAATATTTGCCATTATTAAATCTGATGAAGACACTCAGCTCTTTCAAAATGACCTAGATAGTTTTTACGAATACTGTTCAGCTAATAATCTAAAATTAAATGTAAAAAAATGTCATACTATAACTTTTTTGCGTAAAAAGCAACCTTTTCACTACAGTTATAAATTTAATAATGTCCCTATTGAAAGAGTGACTGGGGTGAGGGACCTGGGAGTGTACCTTGATGGTGGACTGAATTTTGCCTGTCACATAGATAGGGTAACCGCAAGAGCCTACAAAATGTTGGGTTTCGTCCTACGACAGTGTAAGGATTTCAAAAATATAAATACCTACCTAATGTTGTATAGTTCATTAGTCAGAAGCCACTTAGAATACGCCTCCACGGTGTGGAACCCTGTTTATGCTACGTACATTGAACAAATAGAAAGAATTTAAAGATAATTCACCACAGCTTGAGTCTTTGCAGTTGCGTCGCGAACATAGAGATCAAGTGTTCTTGTTTAAAATTCTGAACAACCACATGGATTCTCCCTTCCTCCTCAGTCGTGTTTCGTTTCGTTGTCCAAGGTTGAGTGCTCGCTCCAATGCAGTTTTTTCCGTTCCATTTTGTAAAACTAAATATTCAAAAAACAGATTTCTAGTCCGGGCTTGCAACACACATAATCAATGTTATAATCATATTGATATATTTAACTGTGAGTTGTGTTCTTACATTTTAGCTGTTAGGAAGGTTAATTGCGTTTAGGTGGAACTGTTACCATGTTTTTATGGATATAGTGACTGATATGTGACTTGATGTTTTTTTTTTCTTGATAATCTTCCTTGTTCTTTCAAATTAAGTCTTTTTTTGTTCTTTCTTTGTGCATGAGTTGTTGTGTTTTAATTCTAAAACCTCTCATATGATTTGTTTTGTACCAAATTTTTGCAAAGTAATATTCATCGTTGGAAACTGTTTTAGCTAATGTGTTAATAACATAACTTTATTTCAAATGTAACATTTGAGCTGTATGTTTCTTTTAATAAAAAAAAAAAAAAAAAAAAAAGTAATTTAAAGAGCCCCTTTTAGTAATGGTAGATAGAGTATAAAAACAATTACTGTTTCCTTTTCTATTAAGTAATATTTCGTCAACCCTTTCTGACCGGTTCTCTTTCTTCTACGACACAACGGATTGAAAGCAACAAGAGAACTTCTTAACGAAATCTCTTGCACCTTAAGGTTTGTCGATCCAACCGAAAGAGTTTAGGTACTGCCTTGTTCCGATCCAATAATCACATGTTTTTTATAACGCGATCTGATTTTCCATAATGTTGGATCGTATCGAAACAACAACAGAACATAAAAAACGATAGAAGTAGCTGATCTACTCCTATTTGCATGAAAACCAGTGTAACCAAATTAACACATTTGTGATTATATCACATTATCACGCACACGAAGAATGTCTTGTAGCGATTGGTTACCTTTCACTGTCAGATAGTTATGCTACCTAACACTAGATGTCTCTTATTCACTATCAAATAGTTTCTTTAAGCGACGATAGATGCTACCTAATAACTAGGGGTGAGATAGTTACGATAATCGTAACAAGCAAGAATATCGACACTTGTTAGTGTCGACATTTTTGAAGAACATAAGAGACACAGCGTTATGTTTACTCTCTTATCTTCTTAATTATAACATCTTAACATCTTTTTAATAAAATATAAATTATTAATAACTTCCTTCTTCAAGGCTGTAAATACAAAAAAAACTTTAGCCCAGAATTAAAGGTTAAAATTGCTTAAAAGCATTGTTCATTATGAGGAAAGATAAACGCATGTTTAAGAAAAATCTGTTTTTATTCGTGCATGTTTTTCCGGGATAGAAATTTTGCCTCCCAGTTGCTATAATCCCTAAACCCCCAGAAGGCACTCGGGTGCCACGATAACAATTGATTTCAATTGTGTCTAGAATAACTCACGATCGAGGGATCCCTTTTTCTTTTATGTTTGGATCTTTACGGAACCTTAAATAAATAATATCAAGGAATTAATTAAATACGTATATTAACTTATTTAAACAAGTTATTATGTACACGAAAAGAAAAACACTACAAAATAAGAAAAATAAAATAAGGCAGGAAATGATAGCAAAAGACTCTCACTGTTAGCCATTTTAATATTGCACACGATGTTACTTTCATAAATAACATAAAAATTAAAAAACTAAAAAACCACGCTTTTAAAACAGATTGAACTAAAAAATTAAAAATAAAACTGTAGTAATCAATTGAAAAATTCATATTATTGTACAAAAAGCGTGGGGTGCTTGTTATGATATCCACAGATATAGTAAATTATTGATAAAATATTTACAACAATCTAAATCAAGCCCCCACGCTTTTTGTACAATAATATGAATTTTTCAATTGATTACTACAGTTTTATTTTTAATTTTTTAGTTCAATCTGTTTTAAAAGCGTGGTTTTTTAGTTTTTTAAACTATAATTTATTTTTTACTTTTTAGTTTAGTTTATAAGATTTGATTCCTTCTTTACCGACTGTAAGTCCAAACCTATGCAGGAAACATAATTGATACAGATCGCGCGCTAGCTCTATCTCTTTTACTCCCTCTTACAGAGGAAAACTGGGAAAACTGTTATTAAATTATTGCATTGTCATCGGCCCTTGATACGTGTGCAAAGTTTCAAATTAATCAAACTTCTGGAAATCGGTCAAATTTATGCTCAAAGATTCCATTACATAGATACAACCCAAGCTAATAAAAGCGTGGTAAAAACAGCAATTTATCAATCTTTTTTTTATGCTGTACTATTTTAATGTGTACATAATTATAAGTATCGATTACTAACTTATCGATATTTTACCACATTAAAATAACAAAAATTACAAAAATAAGTAATTACCAAAATATACTTTCGACCTTATCTCTATGAGCAGAGGAATGGTTTTAGGTTGTACTTTTTATGGATTGTTATTATCCGCAAAATTTATAATTTCTATTAAAATAACGATATAATTACGATACCGATGGTAAGTGACGCCTCGTTTCCATAAATTCTTCTTAGTGCTTGTGTTTTTGCGCTATAATACAGTGCATGTGCTTACATATGTGCAGGCCGGCATATTTAAAGATTTTTGTCTGAATAACATAACGTCTAACACGTTCCAGCAACTGTCACCGTGTGGTAAATTGTGTTCTGTGGTGTGAAGCGCGTAAAAGGGAGCGGAAACGGAAGCTTGGCCTATGTGTGATACGCGAGGCCTGCCTACTTACCTACTACTTCTTCTCGTTTTTTATGTTCTGTTGAAACAGCCTTAAATTTAAATATTGTTACATTGCTTGCTTGTTCCACCTAGTGTCCGAATAATTGTTAGTTTTGCAATATCGATTGATCATCTATCGAGATGACTGTAAAATCATCTACACGATCTATAGGAAAATCGATAGTATCTTTATCACCGATAGCTCTTTTACTGCAATACTATCGCTGAGAAAATATCAATAGTATCGACAATTATGTACTATCGATTGTGTATAGCTACTATCGACCAGAGGTGTAAAAGCACTGACCTCTTTAATACAATAAAGGTCAGTGTGTTAAAGTAACGAAAAATTTCGTACCCGTATGAACTCGTTACTTTGACAAAAAGTACTCGTTACTTTTGTATCGTAACGTTACTCGTCATTAATAATAATAACACAATGCGGAACAACAAATCGAGTCGTAATCGATACATGATATCATACATCAAGTATGATGTCACGAAGTCGCATCAATCGTAATATGTAGATAAAACACTTCTAAATTACAAATTTAATTGCATTTTTGTCTTTTTTTTCCTAATAAGGCTCGCATTTATAAACATACGATCAGCAAACGTTATAACACACGCATCAACGGACCTAATACGGAAAATGCGAGTAACGAAATGCATTCGTGAGTAACGATTCGTTACCCGGTACTACATGGAGTACTTACCCGTTACTCAGTAAGTCAGTACCGAATACATACGGTTTGATAGTTTTGTACTATTGTTTTTCTTCATCTGGCGTTTATTTATAAATAATCGCAATTGGCTTATTCGATCGAGCGGCAACATTAGTTGCACCATCGTCGTTCGTACTTCGTTCGTTTGTCACCTTCCGTGAAGAAGACTAGACGTAGTATCTTAAAATGTACTCTGTGGTATCCTCTTAGTAGTCTGTGAAGACTAGTCAAGAACAAACAAACGTCATCATCAAACATACATACATTTAACTTGTTTGTTTGTTGTGAAATTATTATTGTAGTATTATTAGTTGGATCTGTTAATTTTAATGATATTATAGCTTCACAGGACACAGATTACGGTGTTTTTTTTATTAAAGTTTTGGTCCTGCAACAATGGAAGATGTTCACAGAGGAGCTATTCAAAGCAATTATGTTTCACTCGTTGAGCAGACGGATTTGGATCTGATGGTATCGGCTCTTTATGAGAAAGGAGTCTTCACTGAGCAGATGATTGAGCGGTATAAGGTATATAAAAATAAAATTATAAAAATATACAATAAATTACCCGATATTTAAAAAATTTAAAACAATAACATCAAATTCACTCAAAATTTAAAACAATATTTAATTAATAAATGTTATTATAGCACTAATAAATATTTTATCGATAAAATAATATATAATAAATTTCAAGTTATTTAATTTAATCCTATTGACATTTATTGAAATTCAATTCTAATTATAAACAGAATAGTCTACTGTATTTATCCTAGTTGAAGGCGCTTCCTCTCTCCTAGCCCTAAGTTGCGTGCCCGACAGGGTCCATAACACTGGTCTTTTATTAATTGTAATATCTTTCTGTATACATTATGGCTTTGCAATAAATTATTGAGTATATTATAAAATGATACAAGGGCTGGAGTGCTGTACTAAGTTTGTCTAGACACCTATCAGCCAAGTAAAACAAGTACATAGCAAAGTTGCTAAAAAGTATTTTTTGACCCCTACAGTATTACAAATCATATTTTAAATAAAGACACATGTTACATATGGACCTGGACTTTTATTTGGTTGAAAAAACTAATTTGAGCTTCTAAAACAGGCTGTGTTAGTTGCAAGTATTGAACAAAAATTATTTTGTACTAGGATACACAGAAAGATGTGCGACAGCGGAAACGCCAGCTTTATCTGGATGTTATGACGCGTGGGCCACATGCTTTCCAGAACCTTGTGGATGCACTCACGGAGGCTGGTTACTGGAACTTGGCTCGTGACCTAGACCCTAACAGTCATCTTCACACCTCCCAAGAAGGAAGAAACCCAAGCAAGTATTTCCTCTATCAAATACATAGATTGATTGACTCTTTAATTTCATTTTCAAATTGCTGACAAAATAAAGACTGTGTTTTCATCACCTAATTGAAATTGTTTAGAAATATGTAGTTATTACTATAATAGTTTGATTTGGCCGATTAATTGACAGGGTACTATACTGATTTAAACTTCCATGGTCACTATTACTAGAGTTGATTGATACGGGGTTTATACCATGTACCTTAGTTTTCATGAGTTCCCGATATTTCGGCACTGTTGCAAGCGCCATCGCGATGGCGTACATGGTATAAACCCCGTATCAATCAACTCTAGTGACAGGGTACTGTTTATGCCAGTCAAAACATGATGTCTGATATTGTATTCATCTTTTTAATGTGCTCAAATTAGTGAATCTGCTTCTACTAAATTCTTCCCCATCTGTATTTTTTATTTAATTACATAAAAGTAAAGTAAATTAAAAGCCTATAATCATCCCACTGCAGGGCAAAGGCCTCCATCATTGAATTCAAGCTACCACAGCAATGATGGGTACTGGCATGATCACCACACTTGCCAAAAACGGGTTGGTGATCATAAACTCGAGCATTGTTCAAAAATTCGAAACTTTTTGTTGCACTACCTGAGGATTGAACCTGGGACCCCGAGATCTTGGCCCGGTATTTAAACCACTAGAACAACGGGGCGTTTAATTACATATTATTGTATTATTTTAATCAGTATTAGTATGTATGTATTTGCTGCTCTATGTAGTTAATTTTACATGTTTTTTTTAGTTCCGTCTGATCTAGACTCTTTTTCTTTCTCAATTGTTGTTTTTTTTTCTGTTTTATGTTGCACTGCTTTCAAAACATTTCTATTTAACCCATAGGTTGACTATTAGAGAATGCAATTTGGCATTAAGTCCACCTTTTGTACATTTTTACTCATTTGTGCAATAAAGTTTAAATAAATAAATAAATAAATCTTTCATTTGCAGGGCCATCAAGAATTCCTGAAGAAAAACCCTTTATCAGTATCAGCGGTGGAAGAAAAAAGCCCAAAGCTGGAATAGACCCAGAAAAAAGTAAGTCACATTTACACAAATATTAGATACATAATTATATATTAGTTCATAATATCAAATATAGAGATATTTAAAATACTATTTACCTGTTATTTTTTACACATGTCTGTTCCTTTTAATGGACTGACAAATTTTCTCAACCACGTAAGTATACTATTTTGTATGTGCTGCTAGGAATAAACAATTTCAAATATAGAAATACGAATTTGTCGAAACCCTTGTGGATAATATTTATTGCCATTTGTCTAAAACTTTTAAGACCATTATAGAATAGTAATGAATGTTTACGATTTTGTAGGTGATGAAGGAAAGGTGAGACCGAAGCCACCAGAGAACGACTATTTAGCTGAAGCTTCTGAAATTCCACGTTTTGATGTAAAGAAAAGCACTAGATATTACGATGATGATGATGAAGCCACAGGTATTTGAATATACTTTATAATAATATATTTTTTGCATGAAAGTTATGGTTTTTATGAAGGTAATGTGGTGATATTAAAACTCTAGATACGATAATTAACACAGTTTCCACTAGCCACTAGTTGCTATGGGCCGGATAGGTCTTCTAATTCTCAGTTGCATATAAGATAGTATAGCAATATTTAATTTAGTTTATTTTAGATTTTAAAAACGACTTCATTTGGATTACCCAAGTTTTTAGTGGAAATCATATACCTAGGTATGTTGTTTTGATCTCAAGTAAGTAGCTATTGAAGCATTTGTTTTTGTGGTTGTGATCTGGAACAAGGAAAGAAATTCCTACAAAGACCTGGACTGGAGAAAAGTGGCTTCTTAGATTGTCGCGTCTGGAAATCGAACCCAGTACCTCAGAGCTGGACACCGCTGCTGAATACCTAAAAATATAGAAAGAGTACTATATTTTGATTATTTAAGACTTTCAATGTTATTAAGCAATCAGCATAGCAATTTGATTGAATGTCAGCAATGAGCTGCAATATAATTGTACGCTATCCGGCTGCGGCAGATACGCAGTCTCGTTCGAGGGATGGTTCGTCTGTAAGAGGTTTTTTGCCGTAACCGCAAACCTTGGCAGGCAGTAAGACAGCTATACCGCCGCCGATAAAAAATAAAAATTAACAGGCAGTTACATAGACGTCCATGAAACATAAATTTTAAATGTAAAAAGGTATAATTTAGCTTGAAATTGGATAAGTCTGTAATTCAGGCAAATCAGAACTTAACCCTTTGAGCGTGGGTTATTCCAGACACAATTAAAATCAATTTGGGTTCGAAGCGTTAAGTAAGGTTTCAATCGAAATAAATTGAAATGATTTTAAGCGCCTCTTATGACACCCATGAAATGGACAAAACTTATTTAAATCAATGAAGTCCTCAACCCCAGACGGCGTCACTTGCAGGTATCAAGGCGTACCGCACACGGGACCGCAAGCGGGGCGTGCTGATGATCTTCAACTACATGACGTTCAAGAACCGCGTCGAGGAGCCCCGCCTCGGTGCCGACGTGGACTGCGTCAAGCTCAAATATCTCTTCGACGAGATGGGCTTCAAGGTCGGCTCGTACCCTAACTACACAAAGAAGGTAATCTTTAATTTGCTTTTTGTTTGAGTGAATTAAATTGATTTAATGGACAATTCATTCAAACTTCAACCTTATTGCTCTCTGAATGTATAATTCTTTAAATGAGCTACTACTAAGCTTATACTAGTACTTATACTAGACAACCAATAAACTTACTAAAATACTTCATCGCACATTCAATGTTCATAATAAATACGTACATTGTTCTGATCAAAAAGAATCGAAGATGAAGGAATAACAAACACCCTGATAATATAAAGCGCTAATAAATAAGCGCAAAACCAAATTCACCCCAACAATTTTTTTTTATAAAAGTAATATGTAATTTAACAAATTCAGTTTTCGAAAACTATTTACCAAAATATTAGCTATCTTATTCGGAGACGATTTCAAAACCGGTGTTTATGTCTTTTAATAACGTCAGTCGTCAAAATCATGATCATGATATTTCTTCTTTGTTGTGTAGTGCGGTGCCAGAAAAAAAATAAGCACTATTTTTTATCTTTCTAAGAGTTAAAGGAGTAATGCTAGAAGAAAACTGCGTCAGCGTCGCAATCGCCAACACACACCTGCGTGGTGGAAATCCATTAGATTAATACAGGGTTGTGACGATGATGATATCTGTTCCAGGAAACAGTGAACGTGCTAGAGTCGTTGAAGACGAACGAGGTGGTGGTGGAAGCGAGCTGCGTGTTCGTGGTGGTGTCGTCCCACGGCTACGGGCGCGTCAACAGCTTCGACAACGACTTCAGGTGTTCGGACGGCACGCTCATGTCCACAAAAGACTTTCTGCAGTACTTCAATAACAGCAACCTGCCAGCGCTGGAGGGAGTGCCCAAGGTGTTCATCTTCCAGATCTGCAGGTCGGTCTCAGAAGTGTATTAACCTTAACCTTTTAAGTTAAAGATTACAATATGTAGATATGATGGCTGGCGCCCCCTTGGAAATCGCAGAATATGTATGAACCCGCCTAATTACTAATCAAAGTGTAAACGAGGCCTTAAGCTCTAACCTTTAAATAAACCGCGCAGTAGACACTGGCAAAATGCACGGTGCAATTGCCAAAAACCCGCGCGTGACTATGGCGGACGAACCTAATGTTTCATTAGGTGTGTTGTAACAAAATAGCCGCGAACGATCCGACCTAAAAAATCTGATCTCCGGCCCCCCTAGGCGAGAAGCTAGGTACGCCCATGGGTATTGACAGTGGTGTGCAACTGTGCACACCATACATTTATTTGATGTCGTTAATACATGATTGAATTATATTTATTTTTACATAATGCATTTGGGCATTATATTGGTAAAAAGGTTTTTCAAATCGGTTTTGTAGAATACCCCCATACATCCTATATAAACCTATATTTAGATACCTACATAGGCTGCACCTGCACTAAAAGTATCGGAAATGGAATATTACCACTGTTCCTGTCATATTAAAATCTTTTTAATTGCAAACTTCTTGGTTTTAAAAATAGAATACCATTTATTTATTTAAAAAAAGATTCTCGGTCTTATCACAAGGTCACTGAGCAAGTAATCACTACGTTTTACACAAGGTCTTCAAACTTGTTTAAGTCGTTGAGAAAATGGAATTGACTCGAGAAAATTCAAGTGATTTATTATGACTTTCGAAGTGGATTAACACAAAAACAGTGTGTTGACCGGATGATTTCTGCATTTGGTAATGTAGCCCCATCCAAAACCACAATTTATCGCTGGTTTGCTGAATTTCAACGTGGACATGTCAAGCTCAGTGATGATCCCCGTCAAGGTTGTCCAAAAACTGCAGTCACCCAAGAAAACGTTGATGCTGTGCGTTAGCTGATTGAGGAGGGTGCCCTTAGGTTCGCCTAAAATTTGAAGTCCTAATTTCATTTGGCCGAACCGTATTGGCTTAAACTTATAACGTATAAATATTGTCTAGCCTAACAGTTGTTTTCGCACTATCATAGTTGGGTCTAAAAATTTAAAAACCTAATTTTAGTATGTGTAATATCGAATGCACTAAAATATATTCGCATCTTTCTTTTGGCATAACAGTCGCCGCTGCTGACGCCTACAAAACGGCTATTTTGGAGACCCAAACTTCCGAATGGAATAGTTGCTTCAATGATTGGTTCCGTCGTATGAAAAATGTGTAAAATTTCGCGGAGAATACTTTGAAAACCAATAAATACATTTTTAAATAGTAATGTTGTGTCACTTCCTTGATTCCCGAAATTTTCAGTGCCGCCCTCGTATTGTACATAACAGTGTTAAGTAGACATATTCGTTCGGTAGATGAAACGATAATGTTGTGTCTGTGTTTTAAAGGAGAACCCCATTTTTGGGCCTGATGTTACAACAATGAAAATTATGCCAAAAAATCCCTTTTATTTTACTTGCATATTTCTCCAAAAAATAGTTAAATTGGCAATGGACAAGTGGAGAAAATGGGTGCCCTTCGGTTCGCCTAAAATTTAAAGTCCTAATTTCATTTGGCCGAACCGTATTGGCCTAAACTTATAACGTATAATTATTGTCTAGTCTAACAGTTGTTTTCGCACTATTATAGATTGGTCTAAAAATTGAAAACCCTAATTTCAGTATGTCTAATATCGAAAGCACTAAAATGTATTAGCATCTTTTTTTGGCATTACGCTCTATTTTTTTTTAAACGGAAAAGTTTAAGAAACGAATCGCTCACAAACCGACCCCAAGCAGTCTTGTCTGCCCTACCCCTAGAGTGTAATTTAAAAGCGCGTAGGCGCGGAGGGGCGAGGCGGCCCGCGGGCTGAGGAGCAGGAGGCTGTAAGCGAGGCGCCGCGGCTGAGGCTGGCCGGCGCAGCCGGGCAGAAAGCCGAAGCTGCGGTGCTGAGCGTAAGCCATCTGCGACGATAAGCACGCGTGGGACCGCCGGAGCCCCGCAGCGCCGAAGCCGTCACGGAAGTCTGATTGTTTGGATGCATGCATGATTGCTTGTTTGCATGCATATCTGCTTGATTGCATGCATGATTGCTTGTTTGCATGCATGATTGCTTGTTTGCATACATGCTTGCTTGCTTGCTTGCTTGCTTGCATGCATGCTTACTTCTTTGCATGCATGCATGCTTGTTTGCATGCATTCATGCTTGCTTGCTTGCTTGCTTGCTTGCATCCATGCTTATTTCTTTGCAAGTAGGCATGCATGCTGATAAAGTTTTTAACTTTCTGCGAATAAAAATTTGGAACTGCAAAAGGGTAGGTGTTATGATATATTCGGCTAAATGTCGCAATTGGGAAATTATAATACGGCGATGTAAAGTTAAGCGTAGTAAAAATAGGCTAAACACGTTTAGAATTAGTAAAAATGTGCGAAAAAATTTTAGGCTAATAGTTTGTGCGCCAATGACAATTAGGAGTACAAATAATTAGGCATCCCGATATATACCCGGAGAAAATGGATAAAATACATATTGTTTTTCTAATACTGTTTAACAGCCTCTGTAAACCGTTTTACACACATTAAAACTAAATAAATTAAAACGTGACTATCTCCGTAAACGCTCTGTCACTTCATAGAGCGGGGCTTTTAACGTTTTAATCGATTTGGAATAAATCGATTCATAGTAATACTTCTTTACAATTGTATTTTTTAAGGAATTAGCTAAGTAATTCGTTTTAAAAGCCTGATATAAATATAAAAAACTTAAAGAATGTAATTAACATTTTTTTCCACAAGCTTTGCAGTTCAATAAGTAATCATTGACAAAACAATTGAACATTTTGAATAGTTCAATTCCTGATGTAACAGGCTGCACTATTATTAAGAATATCAGCTGACACTGACAGTTAATTGTCATTTGGCATTCACTCCAATTCACTCACATTTCGTTTCGTATATAATGTGGTTTGTATTTTTGTATTTTTCTCACTGCTCTGCTGAAGTGCTCTGTTTACTACCTATATTGCCTATAGATAGGAAAGGAACCTAGATCTTATCCAAGTAAAGTACCAAAATGGGCATTTTTGTAAAATAATACATGATATAGGTTATAAAATAAGTTCATTGGTTGATTTAAGTAACTTTCCCTTTGTAGAAAGTTGTGAAAATAGGGCTTATGAATCTTTTTAATATGCTTTAATTTATGGCCAATTCCCAGCCTTGTAACGTCAGGCCCAAGATTGTATGGGAAACGGGTTTGTCCTTTCTAAATGTCTACTGCAATGTTCATATGCCAGCTGCGCTGGTGTGATAAGCTTGTACCATATCTGTTAAAATCAGTTTTATTTCTGCAAATAGGCCCCTGGAGGCGCTTTTACACTTCTTAATATTTAAACCTACCACTGCTTCGGGACAAATGTGGGCTAGTGCCGAGAATCTAGTTGTAACATCGGTATTGTTTTAACCTTATATCCATGAATGAATATTTTGAACTTGAATTCGTGGAGCTACCGTTCTCAATCAGCCCTCGCCCCCAGGGGCTCGGAGGTGGAGTGGACGGTGATGGAGATGCCCCGTGGCAGCGCGGGCAGCGCGGGCAGCGCGGGCAGCACGGCCAGCGACGGCGCGCCCTACCGCAGCGCGCCCCCGCCCCGCCCCGCGCCGCGCACGCCGCGCGACCAGCGCGCGCGCGTCTACTCGGACATACTCATCGCGCACTCCACCGTGCCAGGTGCGTGGGAACTACTCTTGCTTGATGGCTTAATATGGGTCTAGTTAAGAGGTTTAAGGTCGTCCAACAGGTGATGGGGAGAGCCACCGTGCCAGGTGCGTGCCTAGACCATTTATGAAATAAAGATGTAGGTCGAGTTTTCACTCGATTTTTCTTTTCACATTTTCTTGGAAATAGCAAACAACTACATAGTAATAATTACGCAAAATAACAATGTCTCGATCTTAAAATATGATTCACTATGTAGTCAAAAACATTTAAACTCAAGCGTTTATTTGCCAAGAACACAGTTATTAAAGGTAACGAATAAAAGTAAGTAGGTACAGTGTTCAGTCTACTCGCAGACGTGCAAAAATTCAATTATGCAGTTACAAACTGATGGGGTACATATACATAGATTAAATTAGTAGTTTAATGTCGCCAATTGAAATATTCATTGTAAGTGTAGAAGCATTTGTCCAAAAGCCAATTAGCCAATCTCGTTTTAAATAAAGGTCCCTGAACAACAAGTAACAAGTTATACAAAACAATACTCTTATTATATACTATTCACATGTTAACAAAGATGTGAGCTTTAACATATTAAATACACTATTGAACGCAGTTAAAAACTAGGTTGTTAGTTTAGAAAATTTTAAGTTAGAAACAAGTTTTAAATTTTTACGTTCCTAAGCCTTGAATGTATGAAGGGAAAATCATCAACAATTATAAATAGAATAATAATGAACGAATGAGATGCACATCGCGTCAAAAGTGTGTTGCGAGGAGGCTGTATCAAAAATTTTAGTTATTTGACAAACTACCAATATAAAAATGCGTCATGTGCTTTTTGCCTTATAGATTGTTGTATTGAAATTGGGATGGTGGTTAAAAATATCATCCTGTACGTTCCAGGCAACGTGTCGTACCGCGACAGCAAGTACGGCTCGTGGTACATCCAGGTGCTGTGCGAGGTGTTCGCGCGCCACGCGCACGAGCGCGACGTCGTCGACCTGTTCACAATGGTGGACCAGCAGCTCGAGGACCGCTTCCGCATCCAGACCTCCAGCATCGAGCGCTGGGGCTTCAACAAGCGGCTCTACCTGCACCCCGGCCTGCGCCCGCAGCCCGACCGGCCTACGTAGCCTGCCTGACGCCCTGTTGTTAAAATCAATAACCTGAAATACCTACCAGAAGAGCTACCACGAAAACAGGTCTCGTTACAATTTCTTTGAATATTACGAATCTGGTGCATGCGCACTGTTAACGGAAGAAATGAAATGTATTTATGCACAACGCTTCATAATTATTATTTAGTCTTTTATGAAATTAGATTCGTGTCTGTAAAATTTTGTGAATGCAATATTCGATTACAATCTTAAATGAGTTATTTAGACACCACATGACCTATTTTTGTTACATCTTAAGACACTTTTCCGTAACAGCTAAATGTAAACTGGTCTGCTTCATGCATATCTTGTTTTGTAAACATAAGGATGAGTAGACGATCCCAACTTTACGGGTCGCATTGACAGGGAATGCTACTTATTCAATATAAGTAAACTGTATTATAAATATATGCACGTCAACCTACCACAAATTTTTCAAAGTTTTTCAATTGATATTGAGCTCTACCTGTTGGACTTAAAGTTGAAAATCAATTCAATGACCTTTAACTTTTTGGGTAGGTTTATATTTATGTAATTTTAATTTTACTGTGATAATAAGTAATGACGAATATGTACGTAAGTTAACACTACCTATGTAAATACTAATAATTACTTATCTAACTTTAAAAATAGTAAACTAAGTTATTAACTACCTTAGCATGTTCGTCTTGTATTGCTTGCTCGGAGAACGCGTGCGCGCTTCTAATGTACTAAGCTATGGGCACCGACCTTGGCGATGCACTCACCCCGTGTGGAAGGTATATATTATATAAATCTACGAGGCCAGCTCGATGTTCAGTTGTGTACTCCAAGACGTAACGAATATGATCTGAAGGTACGCATTATTGTAGGATAAGAAAGTGATGTCCGCTTTGTCAAACAGAACTTTGTTCATATTAAACATCTGTCAGGCACACTCTGAAGTCCTATACTCTGTAAAATGGAAATGGCTTGCGAAGCTAAGAAACAAAGACACTTATTCCCGACCGAGGTTGCGAGCTAGTTCTCCTTTTTTACACAGTAGCGTGATAATATAATAGAGAAGGAAAATATTGAATGCAACAAGAATCTATATGTTTTTTATAATGAACCTGTACGCATTTGCCAAACGCATTTATTACAATTTTTTACGCAAGATAGACAAATGTCATGAGTTCTAGTCTTATCTAGGGCAGTGAAAATAGTTATACAAGGAATCGCATTTTAAATTCTACAGATCCCATTTTCTTGTGGATTAGATGTAGTCAAAAACAAGATAAATATTTTCACTTCAGTGCCTTCAGTTTGGATCTTGTATTATATGCGTATTCTGCTCAAATGCCTCATTAATGTAAATTAATATCTCTATTCTTGTATATATACATTCTTAGTTTAACAATTAATCTCATAGTTCGATAAGTATTTTCCAATCGTCAATTATATATTTTATATTATTAACTATGATCGTTTATTGTCGTTTTCATTCTGTCATTTTTATCAGATAAAAGATATATCATCTCTTTACCTCTTCAAAGCCCGCGAGGCAGGCAACCGTTTACCACGATAACAATTTATTTCTATTGTGACAGGAATTACCCGCCTTGGAAATAATAAATAAAACCGCCCAAGTGCTAGTCGGACTCGCGCACGAATGGTTCCGTACCAAAAGGGCCAAAAAAACGGGTTTGTTGTACGGGAGCCCCCTTAAATATTTATTTTGTTTTGTTTTTAGTATTTGTTGTTATTGCAGCAACAGAAATACATAATTTGTGAAAATTTTAACTGTCTAGCTATCGCGTCTTGAGATACAGCTTGGTGACAGGCAGACGGACAGACAGCGAAGTCTTAGTAATAGGGTCCCGTTTTTACCCTTTGGGTACGGAACCCTAAAAATTACCTACCCAAAAATGTATGCTCGTGCATAAATTCCGATTGACTGTACAAAGTTGGTTAATTCTTTTGTTGTTTGTAATGGTCAAAATTTTTATAGAAAAAGTTTGATAATGGTATGAAAAAAAATACACGTCCGAAGCCGGGGCGGACAGCTGGTTAAAGATAAAATTCATGAGGAGTTTGGCCGGCAAAGAAGCGTCACGTAGCACACAGGATTGCAATTTGAAGAGGCATTGGGCTGGCCATATCTGTCGATGGCAGAAGGCAAAGTAATCCTTGAGTGGAGACCTCAGTGTCGCGTGCAGCGCCAAGCGATAATGCTCGTTGGGACGCACACACCTAAAGCTAGGTTAAAATCAGTTTTATTTCTGCAAATAGGCCCCAGGAGGCGCTTTTACACGTCCCAATATTTAAACCTACCACTGCTTCGGGACAAGTCTGGGCTAGTGCCGAGAAGAAGCAGCGCAAGAAACTCGGTCACTATTGTCAGCCTCTTTTTAAATAAATTTTTACACGGTAAGGTAATTTTTACAAGGTTTAAGCAAGTACGAGCTGGGACAACTTAATGCCATACATTTCTATCATTTAAATAATCATTAACAGTGTAGGTAATAGCCCTTTTTCTTTAAAATAACTTTGACATACGATTTAAGTTTATGTACAGGAAGTTCAGCAATATGCTTTGGTAATTTGTTAAAAATACGAATACAATTTCCTATAAACGATTTTCCTACTTTTCGCAGTCTGAAACCTGGAACGGCGAGTTTATCTTTATTTCTCGTATTAAAATTGTGTACGTTACTTTTTTTAAGAAATAAATGTATGTTCTTACGAATGTAAATAATATTCTAGAGAATGTATTGAGAAGACACTGTAAGTATATTAATCTCTTTGAAGAGCTCTTTCAGCGAGTCACGGGGTCGAAGGCCGTAAATAGCCCGTACAGCACGTTTTTGCAATATAAAAATTGACTCAATATCTGCCGCTGAGCCCCACACCAGAATTCCGTATGACATTATGCTATGAAAGTAGCTAAAATATACTAATCTTGCCGTTCCAACATCAGTCAATTGCCTTATCTTTCTTACAATATAAGCAGCAGAACTAAGTCTTCCAGACAGCCCCCTAATATGAGTAAAATCGACAAGGTCGGGGCTGCGTTAAACGCTAGCCCGCAAGTTCAAACTGGAGTCATTCTGCACCGTCTACCAAGCAGAGCTGCTGGCTTTGAAGAAGGCGACGGAACTGGCTCTGTCACAGAGAGCGAAGGCTTTTAATGTTTACTGCGACTCTAGATCGGCGCTAGAAACAGTAGCGAACGTAGTTTCCCTCCATCCCATTGCATCGGACATTCGCAAAAATTTTAATTCCATCAGTAAATTAGGCAAACTATTGAAATTATTTTGGATAAAGGTACATGCTGGGTTGGAGGGAAACGAGAGGGCAGATGTTTTGGCAAAAGAAGCCGCAGTAAACATTAAACGCAAGCCTGACTACGACGTATGTCCTGTTTCATTTGTCAAGCGCCAGATTCGTCTGGATACGATTGACGAGTGGAACAGGAGGTACCAGATGGGAGAGACAGGGTCCACGACCAAGATGTTCTTTCCTGACGCAAAGGAGGCGTTTGCGAAGGTAAGGAGGATGGAGCTAGATCCAGTATTAGTTCAGATGATCACGGGGCATGGCGGATGTACTTGAATCTCTTCAAGTGCAAGGAGAGTCCGGCATGCGTCTGTGATCCACAGAAGGTTGAGGATGTTCTGCACATTTTGGCTGAGTGCCCAATATATATGACGGACCGATTGAATTCGGCGAACACATTAGAAATTACAGTTAATAGGGAGAATCTTTCAAAGTTAGTATCGAATAAAAGTTTTCAAAATTTTGCAAAATTAGTGATTAGTAAAACCAATAAAAGTAACAATTAGGCGCTGAAGATCCGGTCACTGGCGCATATAGTCGTATATGCGCCATGTGAGGATAAAAAAATATTATTTATTTACATTATTTATATTGTTATCAATTCTGGCAAAAGTTTATATAATAAGCAATAAAGTCTCTGCAGCATAGCAGAGAAATTTAAAAAAAAAAATGAGCACCCCATTGCAAATGAGTCTACAGTTATACCCAAAAAGGTAGTAAAATCTACAGAGTTTAGTGGTTCATCTTGAACAATTATATGAGGGGCATCTAACCTTACGTTTGGCATCGTAAATTTAACACATTTTGTTTTATTTGCATTTAGTAAAAGATTATTTGTTATAAACCAATGCAATAATTTAGGTTATTGTTAACATCTTCAAATGAATATTTGCCCCTATTAGTTTTAAAAATCATTGATGTATCATCTGCAAACAATACCATCTCACAAAGATTATATAAATAACAGGGAAGGTAATTTATATAAATTATAAACAGCAGGGGTCCTAATACTGATCCCTGAGGGACACCCATAATAAGGGTCGACCCTGAAGACACAGCTCCATTTATGCAAACCTTTTGTATTCTGCCTTTAAGGTAAGAACTTATTAGATCCAAGGAATAATTCGATGCACCATGGTGTTTAAGTTTTTTAAGTAATGTTTCATGGTCTACACAATCGAAGACCTTTGAAAGGTCACAAAATACACCTATAGCATCTAGCTTACTCTCCCCAGCATTAAACACATGTTGTAGGAGAGCAACTCCAGCATCGGTAGTATTTCTACCTTTTCTGAAGCCATATTGGTTGCTATTTAATAATTTATTTTTAACTTAGCTTGCTCTTGCTCACATCTGAGCAACAGGATCACTATGCTGCGAGCGTGAAATTTTTCCGAAGCAGGTTAAATTTTTCCAAAAAAATATTTTCTTTTTCTTTGTGCTTAATATTTGGTTTGGCCTTCATACAAATGCAAGTCTTTAACCAAAACCATAATTTGAACATTTCAACATCAAGTGGTTCGAGTTTATAAATAAATTTTCTAAAAAACTACTAGTATGTAAGGGTCATTCTTTTTTGTCTACCCTATAGATTGGGGTATCGTTGGATACGTCTTTTAATCCCTCGATCGTGAGTTATTCCAGACACAATTGAAATCAATTGTTATCGCGGCAGGCGCCTGCCGCCTGGGCGTTGAGGGATTAAAATATTGTCGCTCTGCAAACACTTTTCAAAGACTAGTTTTTTTAACCCCCGACGCAAAAACGACGGGGTGTTATAAGTTTGACGTGTCTCTGTGTGTGTGTGTATGTGTCTGTCTGTGGCATCGTAGCTCCCAAACGGATGATCCGATTTTAATGCGGTTTTTTTTGTTTGAAAGGTATATTTGGTAAAGGTGTTCTAAGCTATGTTTGGTGGAAATCGGTTCAGGTCTTCAAGGTCATCAGGTCGTTTGTTAGGTGTGATAGGAATATTACACGCTCAGTTTACTTGCAAACATATGTAGGATCTGACATTTGAAACACTAATGTCATCTGGAACCACTGAGCTGGTCCCCTGTTAGGGCTCGAAGATAGGAGACGTAACCCATGCTTTTAAGTAAACCCATTGAGTTTGGGCTCGTTGGATTTGTCTTAACTAGTTCTCTTTATGTTTCTGACGACTAGGACCTGATGATGGAAATCTGGAACCTCTGAGCTGGTCTGATGATAGGGCTCGAAGGTAGGAGACGTAACCCTGGTCTACCTTTTAGTAAACCCATCGAGTTTGGGCTCGTTGATTTTGTCTTGACTGGTTCTCTTCATGTATCTAATTGACGAGGACCTGATGCTGGAAATGGGATGTGGAGGATGAAACCCTGGAATGCCGGAATGAAATGGATAAACCGATTTATATTTTTGCGGAAAATCTAGAATGACCAAAGTTTAATCTTTATTGTTTCTTAATCTCTGCAATTCTCCCAGAGCCAGTTTGTCATGAGTATTTTTAAACAGCTTCCTTTGGTCGAGTTTGCATATAGCGACCCCATCTAAACTTTTTACGCGGCTTAAAGCCACGTATGCTTGGCCTTTTCCAAAAATTTTTTTGCCCAAATATACTATAGTCTTTTCAACTGTGGTTCCTTGTAACTTATGAACAGTAACAGCCCAACTCAGAATAATTGGAAACATTGTTCTTTCGATGTTACCGTACCCTCTAAGACCTTGAAAAATTATACTATCTAAACAAAATTATACTTGCGCCGTTTGGCTTCGTTTTAAGCTTTTTTTGTTGTTCTACCCAGTCCCATTTTATATAGACTTGATATAACAGACAATTTTAAAATAAAACACAAAATTATCCTTAAATGGCAAGAAACATAAAAGAAATTAAATGAAAGGATGAAAAATTAAGAAGCTCTTTCAAAAAGTATGAAATTGAAAAATTTAATTAAAAATTAAAAAAAAACCCCCGACCAAAAAAAAGTACGCAATTATTATGACAAACGGTTAAAAATGCTAAACCCTAATAAAAAGCAAAAAATAACTTTTAACACTACGTAAGTACCAACTAAAGCATGTCAGACTATCTACTCGGGACTTGTGCCACCTTTATGTCGGAGGCATAACCACTAATTTTGAACTGCAAAGCTATCTTGGCCTGCTGTTGACCATCATCATCATCAGCCTATCACAGTCCACTGCTGGACATAGGCCTCTCCAATTGCACGCCACTTAGGTCGATCCTCGGCTTCTCGCATCCAGCTCCTGCCAGCCACCTTGCGCAAATCATCACTCCACCTAGCCTGAGGGCGTCCTACACTACGTTTGCCGAGACGCGGTCTCCACTCAAGAACTCGTTTACCCCAGCGGTTGTCGGTTCTGCGGCTAATATGGCCAGCCCACTGCCACTTCAGCTTGCTAATCCGGTGGGCTATGTCGGTAACTTTAGTTCTCTGCCGGATCACCTCATTTCTGATTTTATCCCTAAGAGAAACTCCGATGAATTTTTTTATTAAATTTGGTCGCGTCGGGGGACTGCTTTTTACCTTCAAAAATACTTACCTAAATCAAATGATTCCTACCTAATCTCAACATTCGTATAAAAAAAATTTTGTTAACCCACACTCTCGCGTCGTGCGGCCGCCAGGGCGGCGCCGCGGTGCGTGGTCGCGTCCGCACTACGCGCGCGAGTTAGTAAGTTATTACAATTATATTTGTATAACAATGGGATTGAGGATTTCTTAATGTGTGCTTCTAACGTTAGGCTAGGTAGGTTATGCCTCCGACATAAAGGTGGCACAAAGTCCCGCGTAGATAGTCTGACATGCTTTAGTTGGTACTTACGTAGTGTTAAAAGTTATTTTTTGCTTTTTATAGGGTTTAGCATTTTTAACCGTTTGTCATAATAATTGCGTACTTTTTTTTGGCCGGGGGCTTTTTTAAATTTTTTGAAGTATCACTTTTTTTATTCCCCTCTGCCACCTAAACGGTTGATCATAGATACGTAAAGAAATTAGACTGGAGCTGAGTAGGGTTTGCAAAACGAGGTGCACGGGTTTACCAATAAAGATAATGCAAGAAAATGATCTGTGATCATTACTACCTGTTCCACACTTATAAAATTTTTATCATAATTCAAATTTAAAAATATGAATTTTTTTTTCATACAATCATCATTCATTTTTTTTCCATACAAACCTCCAAATCATTGAAAGAGTAACAAAAGAGAATTATCTTGGTTCAGTCGATCGGATGAACGTAAAATTTTTATTTAGATTCATTTTTATTTATTGTTTTTGAGACTTTAAACTTTTTAGGTAAAACAGTAATAAATATAAGTTTATGAACCATATTCGGCTGGGGTAAAAAATAAAACTGCATATCGTCATAAATAGTAGCGCTTTAATTTAATCACATTATCGTCACGACATGCGCAGCTGTATAGAAACTGAATAATGATCATTTATTGAATAAAAAAATTGAAAAATATACCTATGTATTTTATTTCACGCTTCACCTAATTAGATATTGCTATGCTATTAAAATGGAAATTTGTACTACTATCAGAGGGTAGTACATAAAACAGATCAGTTTACATCGTTATGTGTAGTCAAATTATTTAAAAATACTTATATAGCACTCGCATAGAACAAGAGTACATTTTCTTGTGATGCAGTATATTTCACTAAGAGGTACAGTTGTACAAAGGGTCGAAGTTTAGCTTAACTTTAAGTTTCATAACGTCCTACTAGTAGTTAGATAGGATAGGTGCCCCATAATCCATAATATTATGCGGTGAGACTAGATAAATTACATAATTTAATTACTATCTACCGCGGCGTGATAGAGCAAAATGTTTAGCTAAATGATAAAATTCGCCGCATAAAATATCTTTTAAACAATAACCAATGCATAATCTGTTACAATTCCGGTATCTTTGTTAAATTACCGTATCTATCATATTATGTACGTATACATAAATATTTTACGATCAGGTGCTACTGATGATACTGACCTCTAGATATAAGGTCAAGCTGGTTAGGCGTTAAAACTTGTCCAAAATTTTGATTAATTTAATCAACTAGATCGATACCGGATAAGCTCAAAGTTAATGTCTGAACTACACGGCTAATTTAAATATTTTGTAGAAAGTCTTGGCATAGTTTCGTAAACTCCGCCATCGGATACTACGATTTGGACCAAGTGTCGCTCGACCCCGGGCGCGATCACTCGAAGTTGAAGCAGAGGCGTGAACGAATGAAACGAACGAGTGAGTCGACGGCGCGCCCGCGGCTGGCGTTCTAGTTCCTGCAGACTACCGCCGGGTTTTAGCCGCCTACCTTTATTTTACATTCTCGACTCGTTGAGAGATCTGTTCAAGAAATTTAATATTTTTACAGTTTCACCTCAATAAATTTACGTATGGAAATAACCTTTCTTTACTTCTTAACTATAAGACCATCGATAAAATCAGTTTGAGACTGCGAAAATTGCAACAATAGCTGAACGAGAAATATTATAGTAGACGCACTAACGTTAACCTTTGGAACGCCGGCGGCCGGCGAGAGTCTGCAGAAACCTGACGAGTAAACGCTTTCACTTAAACTAATAACTTCGTACGAGTAAATACAAATTTGGAAATGTCGAGTCCGAACACGGAGCTCGACCGACATTATGCAATACAAAAATTAAATATTTACAAACTGGTTATTAAAATTATTTATACGTACTTGGGTTAAGTAACAATGAGATCTTTTTATTATTATTTGTAATGTGTATGCTGCGGCGTGCGACCGATTACATCAGTTTGAATCGTGCTCGATATCAGATTAAAAACACATACACGAGAAGTAATTGTCGGATTATTCTTCTCGGTATTTGAGTGGCGGTTGGCGAACAATAAGTATGGTTAAATTTACGCGAACACTATACATTGAAATGAAAGATATGTTTACGGACTTCACTTGCGTTTGTTAGGATTTAAGATGCTGAATGAAATATATTCAAATAAATCTGTAAACAAAAGTTTAATTTCAAATAGATTTAAGTTTACTTTACACACAACACGCCTCTCAAGTGACTTAACACGTGGACCGACTGGGAAAAAATAAGATGAGATAAGTCGCACGGAACACACAAACTAACGCTAAGTCTTAAGTATATCACATTGCACTTCACGAACTAATTACACGTGTTTCTCTTTTTGATATCAATATCACAACCTCGCAGTCGTGGCGCTGCACAAACAAAAATAACTCACGCGAGCTAGCATTTTTGTTAGGGCTCTTTTATTGTTACGCACATTTCGAGTACATTGCTAGCTTTATATCGCTCGTGCCCAGTATCATCTACCAAATTTACCACCCGCAATGCAGACCCGCGTGGCATTAAAAGATCCCTTAATTAATGTATAAAACGCAAGCTCTCGCGCTGCACGTCACATTGTGCATACCTTAATAAACTAATTGTGGACACTGGAATTAGTTTGCTCGAACTGTGTTCGATATCTTCCAAACGCGTAGCAAAACGACATCGACCGATGCCATCGTAGCGGTGCGATGTTTCTTCAACATTTGCGCTGGGACGCCGCACCACTTCGGTGTGTCGTCTCAAGGCATTATCGGCTACATGCATCAGTATGTACTAACTTGATTAAACAAATAAATACCACGTTTAACGGCCAGCCGGAAAACAAACTATATAATACAAGATTGCGAAACTCCGCTAGGGTATTTGTAACAAACTATTACTACAATAAATATAGCATATACAGTACACGCACCGCACGCTGCGCCCTTCAATTGACATTATTCCCACACCCACACACTCGCACGGCACTCGTATCGAGCAATGTAGCCACTACTATGCGTGTATGGATGTAAGGCTGCGTACAATAGCGGAGCTAGGCGGAGTAGAAAGGAGCGGACCGTGAATTGACCAATCACAGCGTTCGAAATCGGTGATCTGTGTATTCCGAGAACTGCTGTGGTTGGTCAACACATTTCCAGCCACCTATTGCCACCTATTAAGTGAGCCTTACTATTATTGCTTTATTATTGCAAATTCTTATCGTTTCTACCGACAGCTGAATATTGTACACACAAAGAATATGAATATAATGATAACGCGGAATTATCGGCCGTTTAATAGGCAGTCGGGTGTGTCATATATTGGTTTTCTTTAATAAAATAAAGTACACAACAGCATGGTGTTTCATTCAAAAAAATCATACACGATTGTAAACAAAAAAAGGAAACAATTACAAATTAAATCAATTATCTTCTAAGTTAAGTGCGAGATTGCACGTTAACAATAGTTCTTACATTTTGTGTGAACGCAGCCCTATAACAAATAATGTTACAATAGAAATAAACACATACATTAAGCCCACTTACAACACGCACACGCACACTGGGTGCAAGTTATCACAGATGACAGTTTATCGAAAGAATATGGCAGCAACAGAAATTAATATACATAATTAATTATGAAATAAACAATGTCGTATGGTACCGGCACAAAAGCTGCGATCGCCAACCCGCTTGCCAAGCGTGGCCATTGTGGCAAAATCCTCCTGGATGCTTGATCCAGGCTTATGGGCAGGTGATGAAGATACAAACATTTAATATGAGATTACTTGGGCTAAGAAAGTGGTCTACCACTCTGCAGATTAAGATGTAAACTTTAGAGCTAAGAAGTAAAGTTTTAAGTTCGATTTAAATATTGAAAGAGCGCATAACAATCCTAACTAAAGTAGCACTTCAATGCGCTATTTTGTATTACATTAAAAACTCTCTGGACTGAAACAATGAAATCATTTAACATAATAATATGTCGCAAACAAGTTGTTTGTCGTTCAAGCTGAAATGTCTCTTCGCAATATTCAACCTTAAGTGGTACATCAGACTTCCGGTCGACTGTACATACTTGAGTGGTTCTGTATCTCTATATTTCTATTGTAATATTATTAATAATAACCATAAGGGCAAGTTGATTAATCAATCATTAACACAATCACGTAAAGTCAATCTGCTCTCGATCAGTGCGCATTTTATGAATGACTTAAGTTTGAGCTCATTTCCTACTGAGCCTATTTAATGGAAAATTTAATTGCTCAAATGTAATAATTTTGTAGGATGAAAAAATAAATAATGGCTTTCTTATCAGACCCAGAAGTAGCTAGTATATTTTTTATTTATAACTTCTCTTTTATTCTATGTTTTAGCAACGAAATAATCCATAAAAATGTCTTTATGAAAACATACTATTCCAGTATGATGATGTATTACAGTCACTCAGTCAGTCCCAATCTTTATGAAAACAAAAGTAGCAGTTTCGAAAAGTGTATTCCATCTCAGGAAACACTTTCGACAGTTATCTGAAGCTGTAGTATAGTTTTATGTTGGCAATTAAAAAAAATTACTAAAATCAATTTTTTTTATACTGTACTTGTCTAAATATACAAACATAACCGTCCTCAATGGACAATCTCAATCGAGTATGATTAGCAACTAATAAATACACTGCTTTCAAACAGTTTTGTATATTCCTGAGTGAGCAACTCCACATTTCAGTAACTGCCTTTTATGAAAGCAGTAGCAGAACGCTGATAATGGAAAGTTTGCTGTATTGCTTTTTGTCTTATCTTAAGGGACCTCCATTCTTTATTATGTTAAGGTACCCGCTATCACAGGGTTGGCCTAATTAAGACGGACGCTTTCGCCTAATTACCTAAAGGGACATATCACGAAATATAACATACAAAACGATAGTTGCCTGAGTTATGTAAACTTTTGAATAATTACAACTGCGGCCGAGTCGCGGGGGCTCACAGTCTACGCGTTCGAAAATTCAAGGCGTAGGAGTCACTTGCAGCACGTCCAAAACAAATCTTAACCGATCCGAACGGAGTGCTTTCTGCAGCTAAACACAATGATTTTACTTTATGAACCAATACCTGATAATAAAAATAAAATTGCATTAATCCCATTGACGTAATCTTCTAAATAAATTCCCCAGTACCGATTATTAAAAATAACATCGATTGGTTTTCAAGTTGATATCATAGAAAAAGTGTTCAAACTTGACCACCGGAATCAGGGTCGTTCAATCGAGCCATTGATGTAACAAATCTAGATACACAATCAAGTGTCTCAACAAAAAGTGCACTCATTTGGCATAATCGAGTAGATACAACATGAGAATTAATAACAATACTATTGCATGTCGATATAATTTGTCCGGGTTATAAAGTTTAGACATAAAGACATAAAAATTTACGTCAATCGTTCACTGTGTATCTAGTTATCATAATTGTATCGATGGATCCCACGTGTTTCCCAGAGCTACCTATGCTGACAGTAGATGGCGCGCTAGTCGGGCGTGGCGGAGGCGGAGGCGGAGGCGGGCGCGGAGGCGGCGGCGGCGGCGGGCGGCGCGGCGGTCCTGTTGGCGAGCGCGGCGGCGGCGGCGGCGCCCGACACGCGGCGCCACTGCGCGTGCGCACACACGGCGTACGCGGCCTCCTCAAACCCGTACTGCAGCCCTAGGATGATGCTCAGCGCGGACGCGTCCTGCCCGTGGCAGCCCGAGTACCGGTACTGGGGCTTCTTGTCGAACCGGCACCCGCCCGACTGTGCACCTGCGGCGGGCGAACAACATATTATTAAAGCTGAAGAGAGAAACTACTTAGCGTTCCATGGATTCACCGTCCAGGTGCCAAGTTCATCGTGTGACAGAAAAAGAAACTCCGAGTAGTTCCCGGGACTTGTGACACGGGTGTAGGTTAAGGGGCCCCTTTCCGACGTACATCAACACTACTCGTACCTTCACCACTGGTGTAGTCACATGTTTGACACAAAAAGTTACAGTTTTACTGATATTTACAGATAAAATGTGGCTAAATATCACTTTACCATCTTCTTAAAATTTAACCTTGAGTTGCTTGTTTGTTCTGTGGTTATATTTTACTCATACTGTGGGTACTTACTTCCAACAACATTTGTACTTTTAGTAATTTAGGGAAACCTGTTATTGGCCATACCATTTGCATTCTACATGTTTATTTAAAATTTACTGTAAACGCTGTTGGTTTTCTCAATAAATAAAAAAATATAAAAAACTCTAGTCGTAGAAACAATCATATTATCATAATCAGTAATGTTACCAATTTTAGATAAAAATTTAGTTCTGGTGCCCTCAATAAAACAATACGAAAATGTATTCAGATTTATGGTAATATGACCAAAATTTACGAAGTTTTACAAGGTCCAAGACTAAAGGTCTTTGGTCTTTCATTCAAAATTCGTGCTTCCTGCACGTTAAGCCATTGGTCCTGCTTTCTGTTGCAAGGACGAAGTGATAATACCAAGTAACGTCAGAGACCAAGAAGTGTGCCACGGCGAAAAGATGCCTATCTGAATGTGAGTCGGCATTGGTATTGGTGGCGAATTTAGGCTCCACTTGGCCCATTAAGCGTGGGGATTGGGGTGGTTAGTCCAACCATCCCAACTCCTTCCAGTAGCACAGAAGTCTTTTAGTTTACAGGCTTCTGAAAGGGATCTCGGTGTGCCGAGGATAGATGCCCGATAGGTAGTCCTGTGAATTTCAAATCACATGGGCAGCCGATTCTGCCCGAGTGGCATTAATGGTAAAGAGATGTTTATTTAGGTATGTGTCCGGTCAGTGATCTCACTACTTTTCGAAGGTCGTTCTTGTTCAGGGTGTAAGTCAGGGTCTGTAGATGTAAGTCGGGTCACCGCTTGTCTTTGGTCTCCATACTGAGCTGGTACGACATATCCATAACTTACAGAATCCGGCGAGCACTCACCTATAGGCATGATGCAGTCGAGCGTGAGCGCGCACTGTATCCAGGGCCGCATGACCTCCGCGACGGCGGGCTTGTCGGCGACTATGAGCCGGGCCGCGTCCACCATCTGCACGAAGAGGAAGTCGTCCTGGCGCGCGCGCAGGTAGTGGAACATGCGCGGGTGCGTGAGCGACGTGACGGCGGCTCGGCGCGGCCAGGCCAGCAGCCCGCCCGCCGCCGCCGCCGCGCGCGCCCACAGCGCCGCCAGCGCGCGTGCGCCGCCCGCCCACACCAGCCCGCTCTCGCTGAACACCACGCCGCCCGTGCGGCTGAGGGCGTGCTGCAAGCGCAACGTACACGCTCCAGAACATACGAAATATACGAACAAAACATGACTTCTCTACATGATTGACACTTTTTATTCAATTTCATCGCGCCACCATCGAATGCCACATGGCCAATGTAGAAAAAGTGTTTTTCTACATTTTCTCGAGTCTGGGTGTTTGTGGTACCTTCGTTGTTTTTGATTTCCAAAATTATAGTGCTTTAAATAGTTAATCAAATTGGAATCAGAACAATGTATGTGTTGTCCACATTTTTAATTAATTCAATAATTCAAAAGTTAAAAAAAGCTTTCCTGTAAGTAGTTAATTCATTTCGAGATATCAGTCTTTCTGCAAAGGTGCGATATAAGGGAAACCTTGACACAGACGACTGAATGAGATTAGTTAGTGTGGCAGCGTGTGAACGACGCTGGCGACGGACAACGAATAATAAATCAAGATCCAATTAAAAACATATGAATTCCCTATACACACTTGGACGCGCTTTTTACTACTTACGGTCATTTTATACTGGGCTATACCAAAAGAAAAAATACGTCATTTGTTTTTTGTCTCGTAGATTGCTATATTAAAGTTTGGAAGGTGGTTAAACTTTCATCTTGTATTTTTTGTTTTTTTTGCTGTTATAACGGCAACATTCATTCTGCTCATCAGATACAGCCTGGTGACAGACAGACGGACGGACCAGTGGAATTAGGTTCCGTTTTTTAGGTACGGATCCCTAAAAACTAGCAATGTTCTTGTGCGAGCTCTTAATTATTCATAACCGCTTTAGTGGACCTATTAAGGCTCTTCCAATTTTCCACGTTAATCTTATCTGTATAGGCACAGCAATTCAACTATACAAACACTCACGATCAAACAGTCCGTTATCTTCGTAATCGTTTATCTGCACATACTACACAGTCGAGTCACTTGAGGGGAACCTCAATTACCACATGCTAGTAATTTTGCCATGATTATAAACGCACAACCTCCACAATTATTATCACATTAACATTTTCATATACACACTGCCACCGACCACTAGTACCAATTATAGTGGCATAATTTATGAATTTAACTAAGATGCTTGTAAAAAGTAGTTCACAGAGGTGCGTGCGGCCCACAATAGTGACTATTTGAAGTTTGTTATAATCCTATCAACTCCAGGTTTTAGTCTTAGCAATACTAGTATTATAAATGGGAACATTTGGATGGCTTTCACTCAACCACGCCAGAAGGGCTGATCAGATCTGGTGGAATTAGATACTTGTCTGGAATAGCACATAGACTATGTTTTATCCCAGAAAATTACAATGGTCCCGTGGGATAAACACGTGTACTGAATCACGCAATAATGACTGAAATTTGACACAGACATCTATCTATCTCTGTGTCTGGAAATAGTCTTGAAAAGACCGTAGGCTACATTTTATTACGGAAAAAACAAGTCGGATGTCAGATTAAATATGTTTGTTTTTCACATTTAAAGCGATTATATGATTCGCGTTTTCGTTTGCGGGTAGATTGTAGTGTATGTTATCATAGGCTACAAAGCATCTGCAAACGAAGACGCGGGCCTAGGCAATTTTTTGGAAAACATCCTCACCTGTATGATGAGAGGTCGGAACGCGTGAATGCTCTCGTCGCTGACGTGGGATGGAAACGCGGTCAAGTCGAAGTCCACGATGGCGCACTTGGAAGAGTTGCAGTAGTTGGCCACCTGCAAAAACAAAATTTTTTGCAAATAGCTATTGACAAACCGACTGACAAGTATACTCGTCTACAGCACATATTTGATGTCTCATGAAGCAAAAGGATAATAATCAACCAATTTCGCAGACTGATTATCGCTTGGTCTAGCTATTTTTGAGACAGCCTGGTGGGTGTAGGCAGTTGTGAGGAAACGCCCATTAACCCACGTCTAGAAATCAGCTAGATAGGAATGAGTTATAAGTTTTTCGTAGAGCCAAAGGGTAGGTAGATAAACCGTACATGACTAATGAATCCAGCAATCGTGTGCCTAAAACCAGTGCGTACATGAATCAATTTAAATCTAATGGTCGTAAAAGTTATTCTATCGATCGTAAGGCCGGCCTCGAAAGGGATCGAGTGACATCACTTGAGTTGTATTGTAGCTACATAAAACATTTTTATTATATTTGCATTAATGTAATCGAGTAATAAATTTACTATTTTTAGACTGAAACACATGTGCCAGTTATCATTATCAGCATGCTATCTACAAATATGGTAATCACTTCACACCACTTGATTCTAAAGGCTGTGTCTAAATAAACAAAAGAGCCAAACATTACTTAAAATCAGAAGATAAGCTATCGCAACCTTTGTGAGTCATTAAGAACATGATTCACATGAGATTTAATAATGGATAATTTATTAACCAATGCGCGTCATATGTATGTTTCCCGTCAGGTGCGGACGCGGAAGGTTCACGGTGACTTAAGGAGCAATTCATAATTAATACATTTCATCACGAACCTATAGCACAGTAATACAATCCAAAAAAGTACACATGAATATGTTTGCATGCATATATACATATATTATAAGCATAAGACGCGCACTAATCACACATGGTGGTGTACGTGCACACCCACACACACGCGCACACACGCACACACACACACCCATACATACACACACACCTTATCATTTATCTGTAAGTAATTATTACTTTTTAATAAAATGTAAATCCAATGTTGGCTGTTTGTAAAAACTAAACAAACTTTTTGTAACATTATTCTTTAAGAGCTGTGAATTTTTGTTAAAAAAAAAAACCGGCCAAGTGCGAGTCGGACTCGCGCACGAAGGGTTCCGTACCAAAACGGCCAAAAAAACGGGTTTGTTGTATGGGAGTCCCCCTCAAATATTTATTTTATTTTGTTTTTAGTATTTGTTGTTATTGCGGTAACAGAAATACATAATTTGTAAAAATTTCAACTGTCTAGCTATCGCGGCTCTTGAGATACAGCGTGGTGACAGAGCGACGGACAGACGGACAGACGGACAGACGGACAGACAGCGAAGTCTTAGTAATAGGGTCCCGTTTTTACCCTTTGGGTACGGAACCCTAAAAAACCCGACGAGAGTGCGGTGTGGTGTTGACAAATTGTATCGTGGGCGTCGCTAGAGGCGACTAAAGAACTTCCAGATGACGAAGGGCAGCAGCGTCTTCTCTACTTTTCTCCACCATTGGCCACACTACGATCGCCAAATCGTCTGCCACGCTTGACGATTATGGCAAAATTATCCTTTTATATAGTTGCATAATCCAATGGTGGAGATTACAAAACTATTAACTATAGTAATGATAGCTATAACTTTTATGGAATTAATAAATTAACTTAGAAGAGCCTAGACAAAATTTAGAAAAGATTATCAATTCGGAATAACAAAAGCTACGGCGAAGCGATCGAAGCAACAACGTTTACTTTTTATGATATTTAAGCGATCTAATTGCATTTATAATATCAGTATTTAAACTTGAAAAATTATGTCTGCGGCGGGACTCGAACCCGCAGCTCCTTGCATACAGGGCGCGGCGCTAATGGCGGTATGCTTAATGGTATAGCGCCGCGCCCGGTTTTAATACTGCAACAGGGTTTATTTATTTATTTAAAACTTTTTTGCACAAATACTAAAATGATGTACAACAGGTGGACTTAATGCCATATGGCATTCTCTCCCAGTCAACCATTGGGCCAAGCAAAAATATTTAGTGGGCGGTGCGACATAAAAAAAGCTAAATTAACAGAAACAAAATTTCAAAAAAATATTTGAATATTCACATAAAATATACTACATACATACTTGTACTAAATAAATAGAAAATTACGTAAATAAATAAGAATCATATGACGACTACAGACTGTAGTAGAAGCAAAGTTCATGAGGTTTCAAAGGTTAGCTGCCAGTTGACTAAATTGGCGGCATGTTAATGAGATTAGTTCTAAATTATTATTAGATTGTCTGGAATTAGATTTCTAGAAGCTTATAGAATATTATGGCTTCGCTCGCGTCAAATATAGTTGAACGCTGAAATCTCAAGAAAACAAATAGAATAGTTTATGACAAGAGTGAACTAAACTAAATGTTGGACTGTACCGACTGTTCTTCGGCACTACGCGCCGCGACCATGAGACGCCGTAACTTACGGTTAGTTAAAATTACAAGGGCAACATAAATTAATAAGATACCTTACCTGACATAATAGTCTTATGACAGGTAAAGTTGAACCTATGCTACAAATACTAAGAAATCTCTTTGACAATATGGAAGGGGTTTTCACAAGATTGTAAATGTGTGCCATCATTTAGAAGCAGATGGAGACCTGCTTTGGTGCTTTACACATGGAGCAAATAATATCAAAACGGAGAAAAAGTATACTGACCACAGCCAGCGAGTGAGGCTTCAGCCCCAAGTTGTAGATCAACACAGTGTAGGGCAGGCTGGCTGCGTGCCGCACGAAGCTGACGGCGAGCGCGTGCGCGTCGCCGCTCGCGTACGTGACGAGCGCGGGCGTGGTGGTGTTGCGCGACCAGTCCGCGCGCGCGCCCAGCCCCACCGCGCGCAGGTACCGCTCCCCCTCCACCAGGTGGTTGCCCTCCACATCGCGCAGGTTCTCCTGTGGCGATACCGACACCTGCTCTCTTGTCTTACTTGTATACACACACATTTATTATACATGTTGTCATCTTAATCGACAAATATTTAAGTACTTTATTTGATATTTTAGCAATTAAATTGCAATTATAATATCAGTATATAAACTTGAAAAATTATGTCTCATAAAATTGTGTCATCATGTCACTAAAATTATTTTTTTAAGTTTATATACTGATATTAAATATTTAAGTGCTGGGGAACATGATGTTGAACACTCAAATGGAATGTTTTTACTTGGATTACAAGGGGTCGCAAGCTCTTAGGCCTGAGGCTCTACACACTACTCTGTTTGTTGTTGTGTCAAATAAATGTTTCTATCGTTCAATTGTGTCACTTATCAATGACTCAGTTAACTGCTACAGGATAAAATATTGGTAACTGAGATTTTGATCTTTCTGCATCTTTTCCATTGATGTATGTATAATATTAAAATACAAGCACCTTATACTAAGAAAAAATAGAATCATAGTATGTTGAGCCTCAAGAATCAATTTATAATGCAAGATAAAACACTTGTTAACATATGTCAACTACTGAAGATAAACGATTTCTGATTTATTTAAGACTAGCGACCCGCCCCGGCTTCGCACGGGTGCAATGCTGATATTAAATAGGTACACTACAAAAAAACTGTGAACGTTGTATATAAAAAAACATAGTGGCCCGCTCCGGCTTTGCACGGGTATGAAATATGTCGCTGAAAAAATGATTAAAATCGATCCAGTAGTTTTGATTTATTTATTACTGCCCGTGGCCCGCACGTGTTAAATTTGGAGTAAAACAATTCCCCTTTCCCTAATATATTACCATGAAGATCTCCTGCTGTCTTTGGAATATCTAAATTCGTACACTACATTTTTACTTATTTACTTTTTACATTTTCATCTATTTATTTTATTTGTACTACAATTAATATATTACAGGATGTCTTTATATACAACGTTCACAGCTTTCTTGTCAATTTATAGTATTTAATTGGATAAGGATTAATGCTGTATTGGTTAAAATCGCTTCGAAAATTTGCCATTATTTGTCGTAAAAAGTAAATGGCAAAAAAATGTTATTGTGGGATATCCATAACAGATAGACATACACCATCGCGGAGTTTTCTGTAGACCTTTTCAATATTTACAATACTTAGTACATTATTTTGATAAATTTCATAGTTAGCCTGCGTTTGCAATGTAAGCGGAAAAAGATGTGAATATTTACGACATCATATTAGAAACCTCAAAAATAACAGTATTTCTCCACTATTTAATGGATGTTATTATACATAAGAACCTTCCTCTTGAATCACTCTATTTATAAAAAAAAACCGCATCAAAATCCGTTGCGTAGTTTTAAAGATTTAAGCATACAAAGGGACATGGGGAAAGAAAAAGCGACTTTGTTTTATACTATGTAGTGAAAAGGCAGATTAAAAAAGTAGTACTTTTAAAACTTAATGTAATTTCTTTACAGTGAAAATTGTAACGGTTTATCATTTTACTTTATGTGAATTCTTAAACATACATTTTATTTAAAATTCACTGCGTTTCTTATCTGGGTTATGAAATACACGAAAAAACTTATTAATATTGTTTACATAGACTTAGGTGTTTTTTTTTATAGAAATTCAATGATCAGTTTAAAATAAGATGCTTAAACTTAGTGAATTGAAAAAAGTTAACCAAATATGTGGTAATCACCAGCTGTTTGATTATTAATTTTTGGTCGGAAGAAAACTCAAAATTAGTTAAAATCAGTTACAATCAGTTTTATTTCTGCAAATCTTTATCCCCAAGAGTCGCTTTTACACGTCCCAATTTAAACCTACCACTGCTTCGGGACAAGTCTGGGCTAGTGCCGAGAAGAAGCAGCGCAAGAAACTCGGTCACTATTGTCACTAAGTATAGGATATCAAGATACCTGAAAGTCCTTAATATGCTGATGTGTTTGAGTCACAATACTTTGAATAGACTGCGGCGGCTGCGAGTGAAACACTATAAGAAATATACTTATTGCAAAAACAGAGGTCGAAAATAGAAGAAAACTTTTAGTTTTCATGTTGTGAGTACATTATTGTAAACTCCTTCCAAATACCACCATCGCTTGTCTTGTACTTAATTGGTAATGTAATAATATTATAATGTTTCTCTACATGTTTTTCAAACTTGAGAAATAAAAGAAATCAATATCACTGACAGTGGTCTGCACAACAACCGACAAATTAGAATTTTGCCATTCTATTAGTATCTCTTTACACACAATTTGTTACAAAAGTATTTAGCTGCAATGAATAATTTTTCTTTTCAGTCAAAGTAAATAAACTGTATTTAGGTACATAAAGAAAGAAATGGAACGAGAGACTTGCAAAGCAATTTTCCGTTTCGCGTACCGTTTTGACATTTATCTACTAATCAATCTGTGTTTGACACTTTTGTTTTTTTTACAAGGCTTAAGAAGTAACCTCCAGACAGTACTAGGATGCACAGATAAAACAAATACTTTTTACACGCTTTTGACAGAATGATGATATTGATGATAAACTGTGATAAACGATGAAGACAAAGAAGTTACCTAAGAGCATGTAAGAGAGTGTCTGTCCCAAGCATTGATATAGGATACAAGTAGATCCACTGACAGCCTGATAATGCGTGACCAGTTTTGATTTGTCAATGTGTGTGTTAACTAGTGACGTACCTTTAACATTTTTAGACTATCGATAATAATTGCAGTTTGTCGTTTGGAAAATAATGTTTACTGTCACACTGTTTTTATCTCGAGATTATGCACCTACTTTGCGGCATACCTAACCGCCCTCACTTCTTACAACTATAATAGTGGGCAGATAAATGTGCCCGGTGAGTATATTTTTTACATATAATTTAAAAATAAACAGTCTTAATTAATAAAAAAAATAACAGCCATTGTTAATTAGTTTTCTTTATTTCTTTCTTCAAAAGATTTTCCCTTGTCATCTGCTGTGCCGTGTGAGCTTATCAATGGCAGTAAGTGAAAAAGAACAAGTAAACAAAATCTGAATAAACATTTACATTCTGATGTATCAAACACTGATTATTGACTTTTAAACAAGATTATCTTAGTTATGTGATTCCTTACAGTTTCCTTCTTCAAATTGTTAAGTTGACATTCATTTGAGACGCTAAACGTAAAATAACATCAAACTTCTCCGGAAACATTCAAGATAAATGTCGACAATAGTATCGATAAATTTGAGTCAAGCTCTAGCGTACATGTAAAATATTTCGATAAATTATTTATCCACCAAAATAATGTAAATGATCAATACATAGAACTTTATCTATACCAAATATTAAAATGAAAAAGTGGATTGAAATAATTTTATATTTACAACTTAACAACAAGATCAAATTCAACAAAAATAACGCGTTTTTACGATGACGACTTTCTACGTATTTACCTGTGAAATGAGCAATTTTCTGGATTATTTTTGTGGTTGACTCCACAGGCACTCACAGAACATGTGAGTGTGACCATTGTTAGATAAAACTGTATTTACTTTAAATAATCTACGATGTACTAGATAATTACATAAAATGTTGAACCTTATATCGCATATGCCACTGGATGTCACTCTGTCAAATACGACAAGTCACAAAACGAAAAGATTTGTTTTCTTTTTCTATCTTGCTAGATTTCCATAAGAGGTTTTCTTCTATCTCGAAGGCTTTGTCCGTCTATTATATTCTACGTTTATGGTCCCAAGTATTTTATAAAGTAATAGTCCTTGACGTACTGTCATTGCGTAATTTAGAATTTTAAAAAACAAAAATGACCGTTCACTGTTTGACAATGACAATTGACTGACATTGACATTGACATTTAAAAATTACCGAATTTGGATCGGAAGAATTCGGATAATAATTATTTATTAATTTCCAACGTCTTCGTTCGTCGTATCGTCGCGTCGTACCAATTTTCAAAAGAACTTGGAATAATAATACACAATGTCGAATGTATCTAAGAGAAGAAAAGAAGGCTCTAGGCCCAAGATCAAGGTAATGTAATGAGGTCACATCGTGCCTCATCGTGGCCTCATCGTGATCTTTGTAGCACGGCTCAGCCGTGTCGTTGTCATAATAAATTTTGGTCTATATTTTATCAGCTACAAGAATCCCATTAGTGACATGACTTGTAAAAAAACCTAAACCAAGAGGAACTTATTGTTCATAATCTAAAATAAGTTTGGTTTTCAGATTTTTTCTATGCCTCCCTCCTGTAGGTTAGTTCGTCCAAATAAAAAAGTCTATCTTTGTGTATTTATAAAACATGTTATTATTTATATTATTTCATCACATAACAAACATTTTGCTTTCAAATTATATAAACAGTACCTACTATTGTAACACTATTGTGTTACTTCAATCTACATAAAACTGTTTATGCATGTTAGTTGTTATATTTATAGATGATTGTTTGCACAGAGCATGGGTGACCACAAAGAGTTCCTGAAGCGCATCACAAAGACCTTGTACTATGGGCAGCTACCGACTCTGCCCTGCTTGAGCCTGCCAGTAACTGGTGTGTTTAACCTATTTTTCTACTATTTTTTTAACTTTGAAAGTTCCTAACCTTTTAAAGCATCATCTGACTTGGCTCACTGGCAGAACTAACATGCAATTATAATACTTAATCATGCTGTCAGCCAGCTGGATAAGCAACATCATCCTCTTTACACAAGGATGTCTTGTGTGTAATTTTGTCAGAAAGAGAATCCTACTATCATGTTACAACTGTATTTGTATAGAAACATGTAGTTGTAGTTGCACGGTATGGAATACTTTGACTGGGCTATTACACCTATGCATTACGGTTTACCTGTCTTGATTTTTCTAACATTTCATTTGAGAATTTTACTTTCTTGAACTAATTGTAAAAAACATTACAAGTAGGTATGAGTAAATCGTTTTCATTCTAAAGTTTATTTATAACTAGAGTGGCCGCAAATACTCGCTATTATTCGGTATTCGGCATTACTTGAGATTTTTTTTATATGTATACGTCGAATACCGAATAATAGCTAGTATTATGCGGCATTCAGTGAATAGTCTTCTAAAATAAACTTTTAAGGAACAAAAAAACTAATGTGATAAAATAATCAATTTTTATTATTTTCCTAAAACAATACACAGTATCAATTATTATCTGTAATATGTACCTGTGCCTATCATATTCATGAAATTAAATTAGTAAGGCTTTTTAATTAATATATAAAATCCAACAGAGGCAGATTGTGGTGCAAAAAAACTGTATGTATAACATGAAACAGTTTCTTTAACTTTATTGTTTTCTTTTCCCACAACCTTAGAAGAAATTATAAATATTTTTAATGTGCCTTATTTATGTCGAATAGTAATGTCGAGTTAGAGAGAGGCCACACGGACGCGCTGCGGTGACGGAGCGTCGTCGGTGCGTTATCTATATATATAAAAATGAAAACTGATTTAATGACTGACTGACTGACTGACATATCAACGCACAGCCCAAACTACTGGGATTTAAAATGTGAAAATTTTTACCGTGCTTCCTTTTATAGTGTAGGTGAGCACTAAGAAAGGAATTTTGGAAATTCTGCCTCTAAGGGGGTAAAAAGGGCCCCATAAGTTTGTATGAAACTCCGTCAGTTTTGAAGCTAAGTCGATGAAAATCTTCTATATATATAAAAATGAAAACTGATTTAATGACTGACTGACTGACTGACATATCAACGCACAGCCCAAACTACTGGGATTTAAAATCTGAAAATTTTTACCGTGCTTCCTTTTATAGTGTAGGTGAGCACTAAGAAAGGAATTTTGGAAATTCCGCCTCTAAGGTGGTAAAAAAGGCCCCATAAGTTTGTATGAAACTCCATCAGTTTTGAAGCTAAGTCGATGAAAATTGGTATCCAGCTACCTGATTAGAAATTATGAATGACGTCTTTCAGGATTTTAGAAAATTTTATCTTTAAGGGGATAAACAATGGGGGCAAAGTTTGTTCGGTTACGCGTCATATCCATACTCTTTACATATTTGTACTCTCTGACTTCATTTAGTTTGTTATGACATTCAATGTGTCAATCAGAAAATAAATGTCATTTCTTACAAATAGAATGGTATTATTTTAGAAGTTAATAATAGGCACCGAAATGGATGAATTAACTAAGTTAAAACGTACACGAATTTCATTATAGGCTGCACTATAAAATTCGGCAGTCGGATGCAAACTCTACGAGAAATTTCTGATTATGAATTAAAATTAGTGAGTGACCAGTGACAAATGTACAAAATTACCAAGAATAATTTGGAAGAGATACGACAACAAATAATAAAATTACTGATGACCAACAGTTGGAAAATGAGATTGAAGAAAAAAATAACCTTTAGGAAATTAAAACACAGCTTAAACTAAAACTGCAGAGTTTGAATTTGATACCACGAAACAATTCCATGTATGCAGAAGGTACTGAGGAGCAAAGGTTGGCCACAAACAAACCTTAGGACATCTAAATTGAACTCAGTACCATTAGACAAAACGACGAAACATTCAAAAACATCATTAAACGGTTGGATACTTACTTAAAACTGAACAGATGTGATGATATCGATACAAGGAAATACACGTTTATAACAACTTTGAGCCCAGAATTATATCAGAAAACGTATTATACTTCGTATTATATTTATGTGCTCAACGGGATCCTTCTGAGTTAGTTAAAATTCAGTTAGTAAATTATCAACAACTCAAAATGGACAGATTATTAGAAGATATTTTATCAATAGTGTTTGACGAAACTCTTGTTTGCATATCAAACTATAAAGCTCAATTAGTGCTTCAAAAAAATGTGAGACCCATTTTCATCTAGACGTATTCCATACGCCCTGAAGGACAAAGTTGACGAAGAAATAGGAGGCTTTGTAACGAAAATTTTTACAAAACTTGATAATTTCTATTGGCTGTCTTATCTATATTTAGGTACATATTCAGAAAATAAATATCAGTACTTACAAATATAATGGTATTATTTAGAACTTAATCATTTTTGTTTATAGGGTAGAGACAAATGTTGGGAAATCGAAAAAAGTGTATAGAATAAAATTGGTGATGCTGGTACTACACCTTCTAGGTCCGTCATCCACCGTCCGATCTAGGTCTTTTATCCAAACGTAGTATGCAAGCAAATTATTGTCTTTGTAAAATCGCCTTTTTAACGCTTATATATCGAAAAAAATTGATTTACCTATAGGATTTTAATTTCTGCCCGCGACCATGATTCGTGCAACCGGATCGAAACGTCGGGAAGGTTAATTACTATTTACCTTTAAATAATGGTTCGTTGCATTAAGCCCCGTAATTTGTTAAGTGTTATGTATGGATTTACCTACTTGGTTGGAAATTAAGAATGTGTTTTTACACAGGGCCACTTCTTCCAGGGCTCTACGCCAGTGTTGATCATATTCGAATAAAGCCTTGCAAGCTGCTTTGAAAGGTTTGTTTTACTACAGCGTTGACAGTTTTTAAAGCTTCAAATGATATTGTACTTCAGATTTAATGTAAATGCAAACAGATGTGGTGCTAGCTCGCTTGGACCACGGTACGCTAGGAGAACCAACACCGGATCCCAAAAACGATAGTATAGATCGGCCCCTTTCATCCAACTATTGTAAGCCGGCAACGACGTATCAGCTTCCACTAAGTGCCCACCACCAACTCGCCCGAGATGGCCACCTCGGCACCGTAGGCAAAGGAAGTTGAGGGAAAGAGTTGAGGAGAGGGGGTTGAGTATTGACGAAAACTTTGTAACAGATCAAATATAATAGCGTCTATGTTCGTAAAGATGAAGAATCCCCTGCTATACTTATAAAAGACACTATTTCTTTATCAAAGCTGCCAAGCAACGGCCCGCTATAACTTTAATAACGCGTTAATTTTAATATTTGTTTCATTTGTTTTTAAACTGAATTAAAGTCAATGCTTTTATTTGGAACTTTATAATATTCTTAATAATGCATATATATTATCAAAATGTCAATAGAGCTAGAAGTAAAATTGATATTTTTTATAAAAACTTTCTTAACTCTAATTACGATTTAATATGTCTGACTGAAACTAATTTCGATGCTTCTGTATATGACGGGGAACTGTTTGACGAGCAATACAATGTCTTCCGCAGAGATCGCGATACCACTTGTATTAAAAAGTATAATAAAGACGGTGGAGGCGGCGTCCTCGTAGCAGTAAGAAAACAATACTCTGCTGTCAGACAGGTCTCCTGGGAAAGTGAACTGGAGGATGTCTGGATTAGCATATTGCCTACTAATGATACTGGCCAGACAATAAATGTATGCGTTTGCTATTTGCCTCCCTATATAAACAAAAATGACCTATCCGACTTCCATTCAAATCTCCAAAGCGTTATCCTAAACTCAAATGAACACAACTCCTTTGCATTATTTGGCGATTTTAACGTCTCCTGGATTCTTTCAAGCGATAGCAGCATGATAGCTAGCTGCGATGAGATGGACTATAGGAGTGAACTGTTGTTAGATACTGTGGCACTCTGTGATCTGTCGCAGTTCAACCACATCCCCAATAATAACAATAGGATACTTGATCTTGCGCTTAGCACTTTCGGAAATATGACCATCACCAACGAGAAGACCTCATTAAAACAAGATAGACATCACCCTGCACTATTTATTAATTTTCAAAACTCAAATTGCGTTAGTTATAAACCTCTTAAGGTAAATCATTTAAAGCGTCTAAATTTCTATAAATGTCAATACGAGACTGTAAAGCGGAGAATTAGTGACACCAACTGGTCGGACCTATCTTGTGGGGCAGACGTTGATGAGGCGGTAACTAGATTTTATGATGTGATCAACGAAATTATTGCCGACTGTACTCCCACAGTTGGGATAACACGCTCATGTAAATATCCTAAATGGTTTAGCCCCGGCTTGCGTCGATGTATGCGAGAAAAAAACAAATACCACGTACGCTACAAAAAATACAAAAACCCTCGAGATTACGATACGTTCTCCCTTCTCCGAGCTAGATGTAAAAAACTCATAAATTGTTGTTACAACGAATACATTCGATCTATAGAGAATGGTTTGACAAAAGATGCAAAGTCGTTCTGGAGTTATATTAACAGCAAAAGACACAGCAGCTCGGGTATCCCCGATTCAATGACATTTGGTGATACAACGGCTGCTGGTGGAAAAGAAATCTGCGATCTGTTTTCGAAATTCTTTGGGTCTGTTTTCGAGGATCATAGTCGTGGATCGGGGATATCGGAATGTTGTATTGAAACTAATAGTTTTATTAATAAAATAGTACTCACTGATAACGAAATATTAACAAAACTGAGGAGTCTTGACACTGGCAAGGGGGCCGGCCCTGATTGCATTCCACCTCTATTCCTGCGGGAATGTGCAGATGAACTGTGTGGTCCGCTGCTGCTAATATTCACTGAACAGCGGTGTGTTCCCTTCTTGCTGGAAAAAAGCTAACGTTGTCCCCATATTTAAATCTGGTGATCGAGCCAACTGCGAAAATTATAGACCCATAAGCATTCTGTCAGCTGTATCCAAGTTATTTGAGTCAGTGGTATTTGATCATCTTTACTTCCATTTAAAACCTCTTATATCAACTAAGCAGCACGGATTCATTAAAAAGAGATCGACAGTCAGTAACCTGCTTAACTTTAAAACCTACATATGCGAAACTTTTAACTGCCGCGGTCAGGTAGATGCTATATATACCGACTTCAAAAAGGCGTTCGATAAAGTGGACCACTCTATTTTATGTAAGAAACTTGAAGCACATGGTGTACACGGCAGTTTGTTGCGTTGGCTCGAGTCTTACTTGAGGAATAGGAGTCAGCTCGTAACCGTCAAGGGGTACGCATCAGAAACAATCCTCATCAAGTCTGGTGTTCCACAAGGATCCCATTTGGGTCCGTTACTTTTTGTGACCTTCATTAATGACCTAATCGAAAAAATTCAGTCCCCTTGCCTGTTATACGCTGATGATCTAAAAATTTTCAATAGAATTGGTGAAGCTGGCGACACGCGCATTATACAGAATGACTTGAACAGCCTGTCTTGTTGGTGCAAAGAGAATAATATGTTTCTAAACATCAAAAAATGCTTTGTTATCACCTTCACTCTTAAAAAAAACAAGGTTCTTAACGATTATATCTTGGAGCAACAAAGTCTGTCTCGTGTGTCGTCTATTAGGGATCTTGGGGTCTTGTTTGATGAACAGCTTAGTTTCCGCCAACATTACGATCTTATAGCCAAAAAATCTAACAAAATACTGGGTTTTGTTACTAGACAGAGCAGGCACTTCAGGAACCCGCAAAGTTTCATTTTGTTATATAACAGCCTGGTTCGAAGTAATTTGGAATATTGTTCAATCATATGGAATCCTTACTACGCAGTGCACTCCGATCGCATAGAATCGATTCAATCCAAATTCCTACGCTTATTGAGCTTTCGTACTGGCAATAATAGAAGACTCCGATCATACGCAGAGAGACTTAAAGAGTTTAACATCACACCACTTCACCTTCGTCGCGACGAATTGGACCTAATTAACCTGCACAAAATAATACACTCGGAACTGGACTGCCCTAAGATTTTGGAACTGATAAGTTTTAATATAAAACGCAATCCACGCAGACCTATCAATAAAATATTTGACATACCCCTATCGCGTAATAATATCTCGAAAAATCAACCCCTATCCAGGTTATGTCGACTTTACGAGAAATATAGCTTTCGCTTAACCAACCTTGACATCTTCAACTCTGACTTGGATCGCTTTAAAAAGGTTTTGAAAGACATCCTCAAGGAAATCCCCTTATATTAATATTTATTAAATTGTTGTTCTTGATTCTTTGGTTTGAGAGCTGTTATTTTAAACAACTTTATGTAAGAAAGAAGAAAATTGTTTCTCATTCTTTGTAAGCCGTGATAACACGTATAAGGATTATATCTTGTGTAACACCAATAATTTGTCATACTTTTAAGAAATGATGTAATCTGTTGTGTTGTTCAATAAAAAAAAACAAAAAAAAAAAAAAAAAAAAAAAAACACGCGTGCGAAGCCGCAGGCATCAGCTAGTGTACTAATATAATACCAACATTGAATATAAATACATAGAAAATCCAGACATTACTTAAAAATGGAACAGAGCTTGAATCACATTTCATGAATTTCTAAGAAAAAAATATATTTTTACAAATATCTTGAAGAAGTAAATTAAATGTAGGTACAATATTTTTTTTCTTTCTTTTACAATTATGAATAAGTAGTATAAGAGAAAATGGGTAAATATTTCTGATTTATAAATTTTGTGAAAACAAAATTGTGTGTTTATATTGCCATTGTCACTTGAAGATGGCTAATACTAAAAAGTTGACCATGTATTTTATGATTTGTAGATATTAGTGTGATTTGTGGGAATTTGTTTTTATTTCGATTACGTTAAAAATAAATATATTTTTATAAACTTTCACTTACGTAGATATTTTATTTTCCTTTATAAAACGGAGACTGACTTGTAGAAAATATTATTATTTACCAACTAAACCAGTAAGCCCACTTAAGTTGATTCTTGACATTGTGCGTCTTTGACATTCTGAGCTTTTGACTATGTGCGTTTTTGACAATTTGCGATCATTTGTCATTTTGCGCTTTTGACCATATGCGCCTTACTAAACGGATCTGCCGTTGTCTGGCCCCTAATTCGCGTAACCAAATCGTATCACAATCGTAATTGAATTGCAGGTTTTTGACAGTACTAGTATGGGCTAAATGTCAAATAATTTTAACTGATGACTGATTTTAACTGATTTTAATACGTCCAATTCAATCACGATCGAACTGCGATTGAAATAGCTGAATAAGGCCCCTGTACATTAGCAACATGTGTACGGTCGATTGCAGAGATCTCGTGCGAGGTGTGGTCGGCGTCGCAGCGGGGCCGCTCGCTGCGGCGGCTGCACGCGGACGCGGCGGCGGGGCTGGCGCGCGGCGCGTGCGTGTCGCCCTGCGCGCTCGTGCTGGCGCTGCTCTACCTCGAGCGGCTGCACACCGCCAGCCCCGACTACCTGGCCGCCACGCCGCCCGCCGACCTATTCCTTGTGTCGCTGGTACTGACTACTTGTGTTCCGTCTTGTAATATAACATTTGATTCTATTACTCGTACCTACTCTTTATAATCATCTTTAACCATACCATTTGAATCCTAGAAGAATGGAACCGTGCACTATAACGTGCCTACTGGGTTGTTGGTTCCGGTCAATTGTATAATAATTATGCGAAGAACTAAACTAATTTAATTTAATTTAATTATTCTTATTTCGGGAAAACGGTAAATTTAGAAATTTTTAATATGTTCACTAAGTTTATTGAAATAGTGTACTCTAGTATGGCCTATTGCATACTAATCTGTTAAAATTAATTTTTTTGTAATTACTTGTATTATTTTCAGATGGTAGGAAACAAATTTTTGCAAGATGACGGCGAAGATGACGAGGTGATATGCTCAGAGTGGGCGGCCTCCGGCGGCGTAGACCTCAAGCAGCTGAAGAAGCTAGAGATGGAATTCCTCACAGCTATAGTTAGTATCTATCGCCGATCAGTCATATATCCAATATTTTTGTATTTATTTTTACAATGCTCCAATTCTATTTCGGCAATTCATAATTTCCAGGACTGGAACGTTTTCGTAAGCGAGAAATCATTCGAAAAAAGACTACAATGGCTCGAGAGGCAGGTGGCGTTGCGGCAGGCGCAGCAGCGCGGCTACTTCACGTACGCCGACCTCGCCGCTTCCTGCGACGCCGCCACGCTCGCCGCGATCGGCCGCGCCGCCGCGCTCGCCACCGCCACGCTCGCCGCCGCCGCGCTCGCGCTCGCCGCCCTGGTCGCCGCGCTGGTCGCCACCGCCGCGCTGAACGCCCGCCCCGCCCGCACCCTCGCTCGCCCCGTGCCCACTTTCGAAGCGAATGTTATGACGGCCGACGGAACCGCTGATCGCCTCGCCGCCGATAACGCTACGCTGGACCTCCTCGCGGAGCGGCTGGTCGCGGACGCGCTGCGGGATCGGTCGGAGCCTGGGCTGGGCCCGGCGGCGGGCGGGCGGGCGCGCTGGGCGGCGGCGCTGCTGGGCTGGCTGCGGCGGGGCCCGCTGCTGCCGGCGCGGCGCTGGCTGGGGCGCGCGGGGGCGGGGGGCGGGCCCGGCGGCTGCGGCCCGCCCGCCCCCGCCGACGGCCCGCTGCAGCCGCACTGCGTCCGCCAGTGGCTCGACCTCAGCAAACTGGGCGCGTTCGCGGTGTCGGTGTCCGACCGATAGTGACGCCGAGCCTCGATGCGACTTTTGATATTTATTATCTGAATCTTCTAAAATCCCAAAAAAAGTATATTTTTTCAACTGGGGGTAGATTTTTTTTATTTTGAATTATACCGCATAAGTAATAATAAATAAGTACTAAAAAAATAACATTCTAGCACGACGTTTACAACAAATCTACAAATCATTTTACTGTCTATTTTTATCGTCTTCCAAGCAATGCGTAAAAGATTTTGCTCGGGAGGGATTAACATAGCAATAGTATCTAACAAGTACACAAATAATTAATAGAGCATTTATTTACGTGTATTCAGAAGTCGACCGCAAAAAACGACCACAAACAAACAATGTGGTATGTTGTTACCTTGACACACTGAGTTGATGAACGCCACTCCTGCGGTCGCGTTAGAACCGTTTCTACTAATAAAACATGAATTGTATATAGCTTTTATGTTGCTCAATGTCGTAACTGTAACCTGGCTGTATGTTTTCTTAAGATCCCTCCACAGCTCGGATAAGATATAATGAATCCGTGCTCTACAGGTATACTCAAATAGAATATCATTTCAAAGAGACTTATATGTATAGAGTTATGTATTTTTATATCTGATGTGTCTCACTTTCATTATACTGAATAAACAAATTAATTGTAAAATGTCTTTGCTTTATCAATAAAAAAATAAAAATGAATATGGAATCACCTCTAGAAGTCTTGAAAGATGCTAACTAGTAAAATAAAACCTTTTTTATACTGATCAAATCAATCAGAGAATCAAATCAAATGGCTGGGCAATTAGTTGTTTGTTAGAACAAAAAAAAACCAAATAGAAGAAAAAGAAAATGCAACTGCTTTCGCAAATCGTCACTCCACCTTATTTACCGTTATGGCTTCAGAAAAGGTAGAAATACTACCGATGCTGGAGTTGCTCTCCTACAACATGTGTTTAACGCTTGGGAGAGTAAGCTAGATGCCTTAGGTGTATTTTGTGACCTTTCAAAGGCCTTCGATTGTGTAGACCATGAAATATTACTTAAAAAACTTAAACATTATGGTGCATCGAATGATTCCTTGGATCTAATAAGTTCTTACCTTAAAGGCAGAATAGAAAAGGTTTGCATAAATGGAGCTGAGTCTTCAGGGTCGGCCCTTGTTATGGGTGTCCCACAGGGATCAGTATTAGGGCCTCTGCTATTTTTAGTTTATATAAATGACCTTCCCTGTTACTTACATAATCTTTGTGAGATGGTATTGTTTCAGATGATACATCAATGATTTTTAAAACCAAGAGGGGCAAATCTTCATTTGACGATGTTAACAATACCCTCTCTAAATTATTGCATTGGTTTACAACAAATAATCTTTTACTAAATGCAAATAAAACAAAATGTGTTAAATTTACGATGCCAAACGTAAGGTTAGATGCCCCTCAGATAATTGTTCAAGATGAACCACTAAACTCTGTAGATTTTACTACCTTTTTGGGTATAACTGTAGACTCTCATTTGCAATGGGGTGCTCATATTAGGGGGCTGTCTGGAAGACTTAGTTCTGCTGCTTATGCTGTGAGAAAGATAAGGCAATTGACTGATGTTGGAGCGGCAAGATTAGTATATTTTAGCTACTTTCATAGCATAATGTCATACGGAATTCTGTTGTGGGGCTCAGCGGCAGATATTGAGTCAATTTTTATATTACAAAAACGTGCTGTACGGGCTATTTACGGCTTTCGACCCCGTGACTCGCTGAAAGAGTTCTTCAAAGAGATTAACATACTTACAGTGTCTTCTCAAAACATTCTCGAGAATATTATTACGTTCGTAAGAGCATACATTTATTTCTTAAGAAAAGTAACGTACACAATTTCAATACTAGAAATAAAGACAAACTCGCCGTTCCAGGGTTCAGACTGCGAAAAGTAGGAAAATCGTTCATGGGAAATTGTATTCGTACTTGCTTAAACCTTTTGTAAAAAATGACAGAGTTTCTTGGGCTGCTTCTTCTTGGCACTAGCCCAGACTTGTCCCGAAGCAGTGTTAGGTTTAAATATTGGGACGTGTAAAAGCACCTCCTGGGGCCTATTTGGAGAAATAAAACTGATTTTAAGTATCTCATGGAGATATAATCGTGGCATTTGTTAAAGTACGTCCCTGAAAAGGTAGCCTTACCGTTTATCGGCTAACTAACGCTTGGTACCAGATGCCTTACTCTGCAACACGAAGCTCGTATTTACGGATATATCTGTCTCTTTCAGATAACTTAAGACATCGGTATGACTGATAGGGACAGATAGATTCGAATATACGGACATTGTGTTGCGGAGTAAGGCGTCAGGTCCTTGTATTTACGAATAAAACACAAAAAATGCATCTATTTAAAATATAATTATTATACAGTCATAAAAATCATATAAAACACAAACATTACAAAATATCAACAATCGTAAATAGGCGTGCCATAAAAATCATACATTCTCTCTTGCTTTTCTCAGTTAGTATTAATCATAGATTTAATATATTAAATCTATGGTATTCATAGTATTTCAATTGTTTTTTCGCAGTAGGTTACAACAACAACAATCAAAGGAGTGCGTAATATGAATTGGGTATACATACGACGTTTAAAATGTAACACAAAAAAAACAATTTCAAGAACCTTAATAAACTTTGTGTATAGGCATAAAAATAATGTGATGTTTCCTCAACGGAAAGTAAACGATCTAGTAAAGTGTTATGGTTCTGAGCACCAGTCTCAAACGGATCGGTAAGACCTGGTTTTTACACGTTGTGTATTATTATTTCCCGGATAGCAATACAGGGATGAAATTTTAACCTCTTTCCAAAATTTTTATATGCGTGCAGTATCATACGATACTATAGCCTATTTATGAAGTAAACATGTAAATTGAGTTATCACCCGAAAATATTTTTCGCGATATAGTTTTCAATTTTTACGGTCCCAGACCTGTTAAGGTATAAAGGGAAACACAAAAACTTATGAATAGTATTGTAGTGAATTTAAAATGAGATGCACATCGCGTAAAAAGAGTGCTACTAGGATGCATTATCAATTTTTTTTGATTTTTGGCGGACATTTTCAAAGAGACATCTTCACATTTTTGTACTGGGCTATATCAAAAGAAAAAATATGTCATTTGTTTTTTGCCTCGTAGATTGTTATATTAAAATTTGGAAAGTGGTTAAAATTTCACCCTGTAGAATCAAACATATTGCGTCGATGAACCATCACTTTTTAACCTCATTATTCTAATTGATATTAATTTAAGAAAAATACATGGAACCATAAACATGTTTACTAAAACTTGGCAAATTAGTTTGTACTGAAATGTACCTCTTACTGACACGGACTAGAGTCACTATGACTGCTTCTATAAATGCTATTAATCTTAGAATAATAACACCTAGAAGCCGAATGTAAGCACGAAAAACGCGCAACTAAAACTAAGCCATACCTGGCTTAGTTTGTTCCGCGAGCTGTCAGTGCTCAACGTCACGCTAAGTCAAACACAGCTCGCGAAAAATAATTTAAAATGACTGTTTGCACTATGAAGAAGTGTTCTAGCACATCAGAGAAACATAAAGAAAGTGATAAAGTTTCATTTCACACGTAAGTACTTACATTTTAGACATTTTGTGTACGTAAATCGAATTAAAAACGAATCATTTGAAACACAAAACCTATCAACATCAGTGTTGCTAGTTTTGGGAAAAAAATTGCACACAGTTTGTTTAGTTGGTTTTTAATATTGAGAAAAATATTGAATTTGCCATAACAGTTATTTAATACTGTTTAGACTTAAATGTTGGTGTTATTAATTCTATAAAAATAATTTCTTAATGTGAATTTATACAATCATACAGGCATTTAAATTTAAACACATTGAACGGTGGCATTCGTCATTAGATTAATAAATATGTAATATACTTATGAATGTAATCATATTTTCTTATGTATTTAAAGATCATACTAAACACATGGCAAATCGTCGTAAAACAACACGTTTTCCCATTTTTTGTGGGTAAACGCCCGATGATGGTAACACTGAAGCCTATATTTGTGTGCGTTAGAAGAGCGTAGATTTATTCAGCTTACGCACACAAGGATAATTAAATGGCACGCGTTTACGCTTACGTTTTGGTTGAGACGCGGCTTCTAGGTGTTATTATTCTAAGCTATTAATATAATACGAAATATCTTTAGTCAAATAATTTGAAGATTTAACATTTTGAGGTCTAATACAATTAACAAATATTATTCTATGTTCGTTTAATTAAAAAGTTAATAATCACATGATGTATTATAAAATTTATAAATAACAAATAAAAACCAGTCAACGACAAATATTATCTATAACATAAATTGTTAATTAGAATTTATTTTACTAATGAAAAAGTGTTAGCAGCAAAAATATTATTTAATTATTGATTTATATCCAGTATAGTTAATACGACCTCCGAATACCCGAATGATACCAAAATGTTTAGCTCTGGCGACGGTTCTGGCTGCATCATCCATCAGCCATCACACGATAAACATTACATCAGATTTTTAAAGACAGAGAAGCAGGGCTACATGTAAAGGAGCATCAAAGAGTATTCGGCCGACTAAAGTGCGATTTAATCCAAACGGCGCACATCGGAACTTGTGCCGAAAAAAAAACCGGGAATACGTGTGTCATTAAACGGGCACTTAATTGGACCTGAAGCAGACTGAAACCCTACTATGCAACGCGATGCCCGTTACTATTTTGTCTCTGTCACATTCTTCAAGACATGAATGGCATGAGTGTAGTCCAATAATGAGTTACGTAAAAGGGCCTTAGTTCCGTATCTTAGACTCAACAGAATGTCGCGGATTGCACGCGCGATCGATCGTCTTAAGTTTAATAAGAATGAACTAATCAATGGAAAATTCAACATGTTCAATTTCGACATTGAGATGCGATGAGCGCCATGTAGCCTGAATTTCAGTAGTATCTAAAATTTTACTAGTTGGTGCACATTCATAATTCATAATTGTGCCATGCTACAAGAGAGCTGCCATTGGCAAGTAGATAATAAACATACTGTGCATTATCACTGTTTCAATAGGATTATCCCTTATTTTCATGCAAACTTTTTAGCGCTAATTCACGCAAAAGGATTCCAGGTTCGATGCCTTGTTTTACTTTTGTAAATCGGATGGCGCCTAAACGAACCTGAACAAAATTGTCCGGTCCCTCGTATCACAGTAGTATGTTGAAAACTTGCAATCAATCAAATGTAATATACTGATTTAAACTTTCATGGCCACTATTTATTGTAAGAGTATTTCGAGATGTAAGTACCTTGTTTTTTATGAGTTGTTGTTTCGGCACTGTTGCAAGCGCCATGATCACGGAAGAACTTCTAAACAAATATAATGTTCTCATAGAAATAAAACATCTTACATTAGTTACAGATTCATAATAACATTTTTATAACTTCATAAATATTATATATTATTTTTAAATCATCTAATAGTCAGTAAGTCGGGTATGGTAAGGCGTGACGTCACACATAACATAATAATTGCAAATTAGTTATACATATTTACTAAAAAAATCTTTAATAATCTGCGACGGTTTCGACTACTTATTTATGTTCATCAAGGTGTGAATTTACTTTAAAAAACCTTACCATACGCCTAACTAGTTAGACTACCAAAAGTAACTTCGGTGATAAAAAAAACTTTATAACACTTATTAAAACGATTATACTTATTTCAATATGAGTTTTAGCTTAGCTGAAGTAAGACTATGATTCGTTACACTTAACTCATAGACAAAAATAAGTACTATAGGCAAATTGTGCATAACAATATTTGATAGGTGGACACCGCAGACACCAGTCGCTTCAGAATTCTACAATTTACATTGTATTTACAAATAGTTATAATACAGAGTTGCTATGATAAAATTTTAATAGTTCTATAACTTTGTTTAATCTGAAAGAATGTATAGAGGAGTAACGTTTTACTTTGATTCCGGCCTATCTGTCTTACTAGGCTCCGGCTTCTTCTCGTCGTCTTTAAACAGGAGCGGCGTCATGCCCAAGAAGCAGCCTATTGTGATGCCCACCACTCTGCCCTGTAAGTATGAAATCAGTAAAGTCAGTTTTATTTCTGCGAATAGGCCCCCGGAGGCGCTTTTACACTGGATTTTACACAAATGGATGATTTTTGTTTCCTATTACGATATTTAGGCGGTGCCCGGACAATGAGCAGCTTACGGCCGGTCCTAATAACCTATCTATCTTCAGTTTTGGCATATCAGAGATAGAAAACAACTTCTGTCCTTGTTTTCTCTGGACGGCAAAATCAGAGATAGAAACTGTTTCCTATCTCCGAAATGTCAAAACTGGCGATAGATAGATTATTGGGACCGGCCGTTACATGAGTTAAGCCAAGGTACCTAGCGAGTAAAATGAGAAGTGGGAATACAGGCTGACATGACTTTTTCATTACCGTCAATTTTCTTTAAAAGCGTTAAGTATCGTGTTTAGAGCCCATTTATGTAGTAAAAAATGTAGGTCAAGTTTTCACCCGAAAATGTTTTTCGCAACATAGTTTTAAATTTCTAATGTCCTAGGCCTGTGAAGGTATGAAGGGAAAATCAATAACTTATGAATAGTATCGTAATGAACGAATGAGATGCGCATCGCGTAAAAAAAGTGCCGTATCAAAAATTTTAGATTTTTGGCGGACATTTCCTAGGTGCTTTATCTTGACATTTTTGTACTGGACTATACCAATAGAAAAAATACTTCATTTGTTTTTTGTCTCGTAGCTTGTTGAATTAAAATTTGGAAGGTGATTTAAATTTCATCTTGTATATTGCCCTCAAAATAGAATAAATAAATAAAATATGTACATAATAATATTTATTCTGTTTATAGGTCTATGGTTTATTTAGCTTTATGACTGGAGTCTGTGCAAGCCTATATTACTGATTAAATCACAAAACCTACTTATTACTTGTTTTTTTTTAACTGTTACTTAAACCAAAGAATATGTTTAATATTCTTTGGTTAAACTACACAATTATATTGGAGAAAATTGTGTGAAAACCGTTCAAGTGGAGTTTGCAATTAATTTTATATCTGCTGACTATTTTGATGACGGCTCTCAAAAGTCACCTGGGGTAGTTGGATGAGAACAGGGGTTCCCAATCTTTTTCAACCCGCGGCGCATTTACAAGTTCACAATTTTTTTCACGACGACCTACGCTGGCTCGCAATTTGAAACAGATATAGCCGAAGTAAATAGGTACTTAGTATATCAGCGTTGTCAAACGCGAACTTATAAGCGAGTGAGCGACAGCGTGACATAAGTAGGTATCCCTAGGCGAGCGCTCGAAATATTGTAGCTTTATAGCCGTGAACATTTAGAATCATTAGAAGATGAGGATACAAACAATGTCCTAATAGAAATGTCTCATTTCAATCTACTGACCATGTTGGTGAAGCGCCTGGTGACCGGCATGTCCAGCTGCACGGGCGACAGCGCCGGCGCGCCGAGCCCGATCATGGCGGCGGCGCGCTCCACGTAGTGCGAGGAGCCGATGCCGATGACGTCGCTGAACGTGTTGCCCAGCGCCGCCGCCGCCATCGTGGACAGCGTTATGTACGCGCTCATGCCGCTCTCTATTCTGTCCCCCTGAACAGGTCAACAGATATAACAAGAAGCTTTTAAGGGGACTACTAGTTTAATTTTATTACTTCTAAACAAAATCGATTCTTAAAAAACTAGAACAGTATCATTTTAACAAATCACCTCCAGAATTGAATCACTGTTAACTTCTTTTCATTCTGGTATGCTTTCGTATTGTACATTATTGCTAAAAGCGGCCGCTTTTGACGTTAGCGACAAATTTGACTTTATAAACAACTAAATGAAAAGTTTACTGTCGTTCAATAACTACTATAGGTAATTTGCTAAAATGGTACTGTTCTAGTTTTTTGAGAAATGATTTTGTTTAGAAGTAATAAAATGAAATCAATTGGGGGCACCACATAGCTCTAGTAGTCCCCTTAAGGGGACTGCCTGAGGAGGTATTCGTGCTCACCACCTTCACCTTACTAGGTGAATGCTCTAACTACATAACATGGCAAAAGGTTAGAAAGGCGACGCAAGTAGGCGGGGCAGGCGTGCCACAGAAGTTATGAGCAAATACTTTTACTTCTGCCTGAACGTGAGCGCTGTGATTGGTTTTGCTTGATTAACGTGCTTTCAACTCATTCATGTGTAGTGGGGCGCAAGCGGCAACATCGCTTCTCATACAAATGGCGCATGACAGCCTTTCTAACCTTTTTTCATGCTCTGTGGCTCTAACCATAAAGCTACCAAGAAATTGTTTGTGTAGATGAATTTATTCAAGGCTTTATGCTGTAAGCCAGCAGATCAAAAAATATATGGGTAGCTCGATAGTAAGATCAGCTGCCAGGTAAGTGAACGGTTGTGAGTTTTAATCCTACCTCAGGTATGGAAATTTTTATTCAAGATATTATACTTTTAATACACTAGCGATTTAATTGCTTAAGAATAGTTAAGGACATTTATAGGAGTAGTTTGTACTGTCTGACACGGTTTTCATCAGGACTGGCAGACTATGGTCCTAGACAGATACTGTGTTGGGAATTGGGGTAGTTTTTGCCCAGCAGAAGGACTGAATAAAGGCATAATAAACAACATTTACCTACATATTACATATAACTTTATTAGGTAAGCCTTTATTCTGTTCATCCAACCAAACCATCAGGATAGTTGGTTGAGCATACCCCTTATTATAGTATGAAATGATTAGGGTTCTTCAATGGAGAAGACTATTCGGGGATCAGTCTGATTCAATGCTATAATATAATTTTTTGTTTGGAATAAGCTGGCAGTCATGATGATTTGATATTTGGATGAGTCACATTGGTCAAGTATACATTATGAGTCATTTACTATGACTATAGCAGTGCATTGCTAAACAATATCTATCTTAAATATTTGTTTTATTCCTGGACTTAATTACAATACCAGTATTGTCTGTTTAATCAATCATACTCACAGCAATTATCATAATGAAGTTATCCAAAAACCCAAATCCTATGAATGGTATCGAGTTTGACAAAGACACTGTAAAGTAAAACAAATGAGCATTATTATACATGTAACAAAAAATAATTTTATTAGCAACTATAGCTGATACTTACAGTGAAGTAATTCCCTAGTGCTCGGCTTAGGTACAGTAGAAGCTGAAAAAAACAAAGTTAATCTTAAAGATTCATAAAACTTATCAATTTTCCTACTTTAGTATGTGTAAAGATCATACATACCATAAAATTGCAAAATATTAATCAACATAAATAAATACGTCACAAGATAATACCAGTTGTTTTAACTGCACATGCTGAATTTAGGTTCAAGGTTTAATATTTACTCTGAATAAAGAACTGAAAAAATGTACTGAAATAAAGCTCTTTTTGAAAGAAAATTAAACAAAACCAGTCATTTTAAGGGGTTTATCATCATTAACTTACCATACTTTTTCTTCAACCAGTCTTCAGGAACAGGGCAGTAGGATCCCGTCGGGTCAACATCACCCAACGTGAGGACTTTACTCGGCCTTCCAAGTTTACTTCTCCATCGCACACCAGCCAATTTATCTACAAAAATATTGTCATATTAATATTTCCCCAAAGTTATATAGAAACATAGATAAGATAACCTGCCTTCAAATTCCTCCTTGATTCTATTTGATTCATACTCTTGTAATGCTGTGAATAATAATTTTCTTTCTTCATCTTTTAAATGAAGAACAAGTTCAGTGGCATGTGCTTTCGTTAAGGGCCCTGATAGTTGTGTTGGTTCATCGAAGTCCTTAGAAGTAGGTCCTAGGCCTAATTTACGAATATTCATAGCTACAGGGACAAATATTTGTGACTTTGAATGAACCACTGTAGCACTGTGTCGCACTTGTATGTTCGATGTGTTTCTGTGGCAACAAGAACGGTAGCTGATTAACGGCCGAGTACATAATCGTTTGATTACTCGTGCTGCCGGCATATTGCAACTAATTCCTTAAAATATCACAAAATACAAAATAAGATCTATTTCGGAAGTTTAACTCATTGATGTAAGAAGAACGTGTTTCGTTTAACGATAGCATCTGCCAAATGTCACATCTGTTGAATGATGATTCTAAAACTATTGCTTGCGTATAATGAAACGTTCGTTCAAAAACATAATGTTCCAAAGCTTTTGAACGTTTTGTTCAATGCTCTAAGTTTCAAAGTTCCAAAAACTAGTCTTGTCTCAAACTAAATAATGATACATTGCACTTAGCAGTTAAAGTTACCATTTGTTAAGTTTGATCTGTTAATAACGTGACGCATTCTTTACAGCATAATTTACAACTTACATGTTAAAAAAAAAAATACAGAGATGTGATTTAAACGTTTTTTATCATTTCTTTCTCCGCAACTTTATTACTTTACTTTGCATTTCTCATAATTATAATTGTATTGTACTTTATGAACTCGTGTGCGTGTCTGAAATAAACGATTTGAATTTGTAATTATCATAGATTTTTGCACGAAACGGACCAACTGTCAACTGTCACAGACTGTCACTGTCACTGTCACTGTTCAATATGGTTGACATAATCATCTGCAATAATCTGCATCAAATGCTATGTTGATGCTGATTTCTATTCGCTGATTTTTCTTAAAGGAAAAAAGTTTTCATATTGATTTGCATGAGTAAGTATGTTCCTTAATTGATAACAATTTTTTTTTAATATTTTTGCAGTTAGTGCTACAGTATATTAAATTGTTTATTGTTATTGCAGCTAAGGTTATTTACTTTTGTGCTGTAATGATTTGTGATTTGTTTCAGATGTCTTGGTTCCAAACAGATTGTAGTTAAAAAGCATCATGCACGATGTTGGAGGGTCTGGTGGCTTGGGTTTTAAACAACTACCTTGGGAAGTATGTAGAGAACTTGAATACGGATCAGCTGAGTGTGGCTCTGTTGTCAGGCGAGTATCCAATTAGTGTATGTACGACTTCCCGTCGGTACATTCTAAAAAAGCCCTTACTGTGACTGCGTACAGTTTATTTTATTTTAATGTAAATTTGCAATGTTTGTTTATAAATAAATGTAAATCAAATCAAACATTTTTCCAGGTTTAGAGCTAATTATAGCTGTTAAATTAAATGATTTACTGTATTGAATTGTTTTTTTTTTATATAAATTCCTATGCATTAAAATATTCAGAGATGTAGATTGATAACATGCTAAATTATTTGTAGGCAAAGTGGAACTAGAGAATTTGCCTCTAAAGAAAGATGCATTGCGTCATCTGGGCCTACCGGTGGAGGTGAAGTCTGGCTTCATTGGCAAAGTACAGCTGCAGGTTCCAGTCCGACAGATTCGCTCTGCTCCATGGATCATTGTGATAGAGAAATTGTATGTGGTTGCAGCACCAGTCAATCTTGATGAGGTAAGAGAAAGAGTAAAAAGCAGAGTATTTCAAAACTGAGGATGGTTTTTAGATACTGCAAACATACAAATGAGGAACGATTTCCGTTCTAACTTCTTTATTTGTTCTGTGCATGTGCCCAATGCTGAGGCATTATTTACCTACACTTGGGTTGCAAGTTCCACATTGCCCTGACTACCTTTTTTGATGATGCGTAAGCCTGAAACCTGGTGCAGAAATTGTTAATTAAAAATAAACAAAATAAGTTAATATTCAGGACATGCCTCACTGGGCCACATAGAGCTATCTAGTCCCAAATTAAGCTACTATTAAGTACCCTGTCGTATGGGGTACTAGACAACCGATAAACTTACTTATATACTTTTTTTTGTAAATACATACTTATAATATAAAGAAAACACCCAGACCAGTACAAACAGACATGTTTATGCACACAAATCGCCGCTTCTCACGAATAGTGTACAATCTCAAAGTTACCTAACTTTACAGGAGAGCGTTTTGAAAATTTAACCGTTAATAAAAGCGTTATTTATAAAGTTCGACAGCTGCTCTTATTTTTCAAAAATAATTCAATCCTTTAGCTCATAAAATAATTTTTTGAAAGTAAGTATTTTAAAAAGTGAAGTCACGAAATTTTTTTTTTAATTAGGTCGTTTTGATTTTAGCTACTTTTTTTAGAAAAAAATTGCTCATAATTTAGATATTTCATAGTTATGTTAGAGTATTAAAGCAGAATAAATTGCATTTTTTCAATGAAACAATCATACATTTATACAAATTTTATCGAAAAATCACAGACTGTCTGTTTCAGTCGGGTTTTATAAAATAAAATAAAACTATTTCCATGCTATCAATAAGTATATCCTATTGATAGGATAACTAAACTTAAAAAGTATCGAAAATCATAAGGTACTATCAAAAATATAATTCCTTCTCTTTCGTTTTTAATTAAAACAAATTACACGTTTTTTGTAGAAATCGAGAGTAACATAGCAACATAGCACTTATTTTATAATCCAATTTTTAAAAGTTTAATCAGTTTTGTGAAACGATAACATCTTTTAAGTATAAGGACTAGTTCCGCAAACTTCCGGATAGTAAGTACTATCTTCCAGATTATTCAAAAATAGGAGAAATAATATGTATAAAATTTTGAACAAGAAAGAGCCTATACAAAGACCATGAAACTGGCCTTAACTATTCTTTACTGTAAAAAATATCAAAGAAGATAACATTATAACAACAAGTGTTTACAATTTACATACAACAAAGAATTTTATAAAATGCACTGTAATAAAGTTATTAGTTAGTTATTAGTTATATAGTTTTTTGTCAAAAACTCTTTTTTTCTGTTCTGAAATCTATTTCTGTTCTGGAACCAATCATTCCTTACCTATATTATGGTGTTTTAAAAGTGTAGTCGTTTTTGAGTGCTCTTGAACTAGCTGGTCCGACTTTTATCTTTTGAAAACCTTCTTAGCTATAAGATGTTTTATAAAAAAAGCATCCAGGATTCTCCTTTGTAGCTCTGACAAAAAAATGAACAATCAATAAATAATACGGTTATGATAAATAAATTTACTTTACTGGGCAAACAAATAACTCGACAAAAATGTTCAATTTTGAGCTTGTACAGTCCTTTAGAGGAAAATTTGTTAAGTGTTAGGTTTATCTTTTTGTCAAACACCATATAAATTTGATTTAATACATTATTATAGAGAAACTGAACTTACTTTTAGGTCGTAATTTCGTTTTTGTAAACTTTTCACGAGAAACACTAAGTGTATCCTGCGGAATCTTTGACACAACTAAAGATTGTAACGTTTTTGCGCGAAAGGGACGCAAAATCACGCTAATTTAAAACTGAACATTAGCTCCCCTGGCGGCAATTTTTTAAAGTAGCCTCTTTAGATACTTTTCAAGAGAAAGAGCAGGTGATTCTTAGTATTTCTGTATATTTAACTTGATTTCGCAAAATTTTTGACTTTGTACACTTTTCATGCGAAGCGGCGAAATATTTGTACTGTGCGGGGATCGAACCCACGACCCATGGCTCAGAAGCAGCGTTTACTACCGCTGATCCAAATGGTTGTCGTCATAGAGTTAATTAAGCAAATAGTGTTAAAAATATATTTGCTTAACCTTTAGATCGGATGTACGGTGATGTAATGAATGAAACAAGATTTGTGACATTGAATTATAGATGATAATAATGTCTGATGCTCCACAAGTGATAAAGAATTTTGCTGTCATGACTTATCTTTTGACTCATTTACATTGTTTATGATTTATATCTTTATTTAATATTATGTATTATCTTATCTTATCATCTTGCTTTTTACAATGGCTTCAAATTTTGTGGTTTCATGATACCTTTAATATTAGAATCACTAAGCCTTTAAAATTTTTTTAAGTTGAAGGTTGTGGGTTTGAGTTCTACTTTAGACAGTCAACATGGATTGTATTGTAGATTCAAGTGTATACAATTATTATAGCACAATTCCGTCTTACGGGTTCAAATCATCATCTTCATCATCTCGGCCAAACAACCTCTACTGCTGGACATAGGCGTCCCCTAAGGATCTTCACAATGTTTTGTCAAACGCCACATGCATCCAGCTGCTCCCGCAACCTTCACCATATCGTCGAAATAATGCACCCACCTCAGTTGTCAGTTTATTGCAATATCTTTTTATTATTACCTGCGCCCTAGACCATATGTGAGTTACGAAAATAAATAAAATTGAGGAATTACAATAGATTATTTATTTATTCCTAATGCACAGTCAACCTTGAGGAGGTGCAGAGACCTGTGTATCAAAATCACTTGTGGTGTGAGGAGGTTCCATAGTGGCTCACCTAAAGTTCTTTACCCGAAATGTTGCGATTGTCGCAATCCTAGACTTAGGTTACACAAGAAGTCTCTGACTTCAATATCGGTATATTTAACTGCCTGCACTGACTTGCATACTCTGTCTTTTGTAGCCTCATTTTCCTCCTCTGTGCCTTGAGTTGGAGTGTTCTCTCATTAAGTTGGCATAGCAGGTTTGTAACACATTAAGTGCCACGGAGGTTACTGGTGACCTCCAAACAATAAAATGTATATGATTATGAAGTCACCTCATTTTAAATGAAAATATTTATACAGAGTCTAATAATTATATCATATATATAGGATTTAAAAAAAACTGCCTAGTTTTAATTTCATTTTATTAGTATAATTTGATTGACAATTATCATGTGTATAGTGGGACAGCGAAGTGGAAGCGCACATCGCGCACGAGCGCAAGGTGGCGCTGCTGGACGCGCTGGAGGCGCAGTGGCGCGCCGAGCACGAGGCCAGCGACGCGGGCTACTACGCCACCTCCTACTCCTCGTGGCTCAGCTACGGCACCGGCCTGCTGGCCAACATCGTCGAGAACCTGCAGGTGGGTATTGCACATCGCGCCGAGCACGAGGCCAGCGACGCGGGCTACTACGCCACCTCCTACTCCTCGTGGCTCAGCTACGGCACCGGCCTGCTGGCCAACATCGTCGAGAACCTGCAGGTGGGTATTGCACATCGCGCCGAGCACGAGGCCAGCGACGCGGGCTACTACGCCACCTCCTACTCCTCGTGGCTCAGCTACGGCACCGGCCTGCTGGCCAACATCGTCGAGAACCTGCAGGTGGGTATTGCACATCGCGCCGAGCACGAGGCCAGCGACGCGGGCTACTACGCCACCTCCTACTCCTCGTGGCTCAGCTACGGCACCGGCCTGCTGGCCAACATCGTCGAGAACCTGCAGGTGGGTATTGCACATCGCGCCGAGCACGAGGCCAGCGACGCGGGCTACTACGCCACCTCCTACTCCTCGTGGCTCAGCTACGGCACCGGCCTGCTGGCCAACATCGTCGAGAACCTGCAGGTGGGTATTGCACATCGCGCCGAGCACGAGGCCAGCGACGCGGGCTACTACGCCACCTCCTACTCCTCGTGGCTCAGCTACGGCACCGGCCTGCTGGCCAACATCGTCGAGAACCTGCAGGTGGGTATTGCACATCGCGCCGAGCACGAGGCCAGCGACGCGGGCTACTACGCCACCTCCTACTCCTCGTGGCTCAGCTACGGCACCGGCCTGCTGGCCAACATCGTCGAGAACCTGCAAGTTGGTATAATGAATGAAGGACATTTAGCCGAGTAAAACAACAATGGATGTGAAAACATTAATAACTGGAGCGCTAGTCCATTCGAAAACGGCTATATCGAATTCGCTGTTAATTGTATCTGTGGTATCCTGTACCTCACTTCAAGTCCCCTGTAAACCTCTTTAAGGGAATTTTGGTCTGGTTTGGTTTAGCCGGGCTTTGCCCGCGTTTAGCTTTTCTATTTGGCCATTGTGTGACTCTCAGAAAGTCAACCACTGATGGGGATGGGAGAAACCTCGCCTATTGTTTAGCCATGTTAAGCTAACAAAACATAACGACCACTATGATCACAATCTATCAATCAGTTGCTTGCCCATGGTTGGTGTGGTAACATCAATTTCATGATGGGGGCCTTTGTCCTCCTTTACTCCAATACAATCACCCGTATTCCTATTCTTTTACTATTGCAGCTAAAACTGAACGACGTGCACATCCGTTACGAGGATGCGATCACGTGCGCGCCCCGTGCGTTCGCGTGCGGGCTCACCGTCGACGCGCTGACGGCGGAGTCGTGCGACGCGAACTGGAAGCGCGGCTTCACGCTGCTGACGGACGCCGACGGCTGCTCGTACAAGCTGCTCGAGCTGCAGACGCTCGCCGTGTACTGGGACCCGGTGGACGTGCCCGGGGGCATGTTCGCGGAATGCGCCATATCGGAACTCACGGTAAGTACGACAGCCGCTGCCGTGGCCTGAGGTATAATATCTCACACAATAAATTTGACTGTAATGAAGTCACCAACCAAATATACCTGCACGTACCCTATCGCTCGTATGCCATTCGTAAAACTCGAAAACCTACATTATTTGCACCTAAAACTAATAAGACATATGGTCTTAGTAGTTTTAGGTGCAAATAATGTACGTTTTCGAGTTTTACGAGGTGAGCGTTCTCCCTTGCATAGATTAATGAGTTCCTATAACAAATATTTTTGTGATGTCGATATTTTCTCAAGCTCACCTGCTTGCTACCTTTAAGAAAAATATCTGTAAGGCTAAGAAAAATGTCTGTAAGGCTCTCCGTATCCTGGAGTGCGAATAATTCGTAAAAATATGTTTTAAAGGCGAAGCAACACCCCGCCATAAATGTAATGAACGTACGTATTATTTATACTTAATTTTAATATCCTATCCGTGGACATCGGTGCTGGTTACATAATAAGTAAGTTTAAACTAGAATAATCCCTATAGTTAAGCCATTTATGTAACTGTTTGTTGTCCTAAATAATGAGAGACAAAAAAAGAGGTGCGGTATAGCGGTGTTGGTCAGACTAGAATCATTGGTGATTTGACTCCATTTCAGAGTGGTTTTTATTTTTTAAGTTTTAAGCGTGCTAGTGGCTTGTTTTTTTCTGTAATCTGAAGATGGTTGATATTGTTCCAGGAACGCATGTCGCAGTCGACCCGCAGCGCGCACCGGTACATCGTGCGTCCCGCGTCAGCGCGCGCCCGCGTGCGCCGCGAGCGCACCGAGCAGCCGCTGCGCACGCGCACGCGCCCGCGCCTCGCCTGCCACCTGGCGCTCGACAGCGTCACGCTCGACCTCAGCGACGTAACTATACTAGTGCTCACTGTGCGCGTGCGCCGCGAGCGCACCGAGCAGCCGCTGCGCACGCGCACGCGCCCGCGCCTCGCCTGCCACCTGGCGCTCGACAGCGTCACGCTCGACCTCAGCGACGTAACTATACTAGTGCTCACTGTGCGCGTGCGCCGCGAGCGCACCGAGCAGCCGCTGCGCACGCGCACGCGCCCGCGCCTCGCCTGCCACCTGGCGCTCGACAGCGTCACGCTCGACCTCAGCGACGTAACTATACTAGTGCTCACTGTGCGCGTGCGCCGCGAGCGCACCGAGCAGCCGCTGCGCACGCGCACGCGCCCGCGCCTCGCCTGCCACCTGGCGCTCGACAGCGTCACGCTCGACCTCAGCGACGTAACTATACTAGTGCTCACTGTGCGCGTGCGCCGCGAGCGCACCGAGCAGCCGCTGCGCACGCGCACGCGCCCGCGCCTCGCCTGCCACCTGGCGCTCGACAGCGTCACGCTCGACCTCAGCGACGTAACTATACTAGTGCTCACTGTGCGCGTGCGCCGCGAGCGCACCGAGCAGCCGCTGCGCACGCGCACGCGCCCGCGCCTCGCCTGCCACCTGGCGCTCGACAGCGTCACGCTCGACCTCAGCGACGTAACTATACTAGTGCTCACTGTGCGCGTGCGCCGCGAGCGCACCGAGCAGCCGCTGCGCACGCGCACGCGCCCGCGCCTCGCCTGCCACCTGGCGCTCGACAGCGTCACGCTCGACCTCAGCGACGTAACTATACTAGTGCTCACTGTGCGCGTGCGCCGCGAGCGCACCGAGCAGCCGCTGCGCACGCGCACGCGCCCGCGCCTCGCCTGCCACCTGGCGCTCGACAGCGTCACGCTCGACCTCAGCGACGTAACTATACTAGTGCTCACTGTGCGCGTGCGCCGCGAGCGCACCGAGCAGCCGCTGCGCACGCGCACGCGCCCGCGCCTCGCCTGCCACCTGGCGCTCGACAGCGTCACGCTCGACCTCAGCGACGTAACTATACTAGTGCTCACTGTGCGCGTGCGCCGCGAGCGCACCGAGCAGCCGCTGCGCACGCGCACGCGCCCGCGCCTCGCCTGCCACCCGGCGCTCGACAGCGTCACGCTCGACCTCAGCGACGTAACTATACTAGTGCTCACTGTGCGCGTGCGCCGCGAGCGCACCGAGCAGCCGCTGCGCACGCGCACGCGCCCGCGCCTCGCCTGCCACCTGGCGCTCGACAGCGTCACGCTCGACCTCAGCGACGTAACTATACTAGTGCTCACTGTGCGCGTGCGCCGCGAGCGCACCGAGCAGCCGCTGCGCACGCGCACGCGCCCGCGCCTCGCCTGCCACCTGGCGCTCGACAGCGTCACGCTCGACCTCAGCGACGTAACTATACTAGTGCTCACTGTGCGCGTGCGCCGCGAGCGCACCGAGCAGCCGCTGCGCACGCGCACGCGCCCGCGCCTCGCCTGCCACCTGGCGCTCGACAGCGTCACGCTCGACCTCAGCGACGTAACTATACTAGTGCTCACTGTGCGCGTGCGCCGCGAGCGCACCGAGCAGCCGCTGCGCACGCGCACGCGCCCGCGCCTCGCCTGCCACCTGGCGCTCGACAGCGTCACGCTCGACCTCAGCGACGTAACTATACTAGTGCTCACTGTGCGCGTGCGCCGCGAGCGCACCGAGCAGCCGCTGCGCACGCGCACGCGCCCGCGCCTCGCCTGCCACCTGGCGCTCGACAGCGTCACGCTCGACCTCAGCGACGTAACTATACTAGTGCTCACTGTGCGCGTGCGCCGCGAGCGCACCGAGCAGCCGCTGCGCACGCGCACGCGCCCGCGCCTCGCCTGCCACCTGGCGCTCGACAGCGTCACGCTCGACCTCAGCGACGTAACTATACTAGTGCTCACTGTGCGCGTGCGCCGCGAGCGCACCGAGCAGCCGCTGCGCACGCGCACGCGCCCGCGCCTCGCCTGCCACCTGGCGCTCGACAGCGTCACGCTCGACCTCAGCGACGTAACTATACTAGTGCTCACTGTGCGCGTGCGCCGCGAGCGCACCGAGCAGCCGCTGCGCACGCGCACGCGCCCGCGCCTCGCCTGCCACCTGGCGCTCGACAGCGTCACGCTCGACCTCAGCGACGTAACTATACTAGTGCTCACTGTGCGCGTGCGCCGCGATCTGTATGCAGCTAGGATTTGCATAAAATTGTTTCTTGGTGGAGCATGAGATTTAAGAAAATAAATTGTGTTTCTTATTTCTCTTAAATATACGTCGTCCGATAACTTGATTTTAAATTTATTGTAAAGACTTTGGGCGGCTTAAAGATACCCTGGTTTCTAGCAGAGTCGTATAAGCATATGGTGCGTGTGCGCAGGCGCAGTACGGCGGCGCGGTGGGCTGCGCGCTGGGGCTGGAGCGCGTGGCGCGCGTGCGCGAGTTCCGCGCGCTGCGGCCGCGCGGGCCCGTGCCGGGGCGCGCGAGGAAGTGGTGGCTGTACGCGCTGTCCTGCCACATACCGGACCATCCGTGTGAGTGCTGGAATATCATTATTTATATTAGTTAAAATATTTTTTCGATCACTTAGTCTCAGATCTGAGCCATATAACAATTCATTCTATTGTGTCTGCGTCTACAAACCCTGTCCTGCAATAACAGACACATTGAGCAAATTATTATCCAGTTAAGACGCTGACTGCAGCCGATGACCTTGAGCAATGAACACGCCCACAAATTTATTCGTCTTTGAATTTCTTTGGAACGCGCCACAGCTATCACTGTCCATTCTCGTAGGAGTGACAGAGAAAAAGCGCATGGAATAAAAGGGCCTAAGTGCCAAACAACAAAATTCGTTGTGCAATTTAAAATTGCCATTTTATTAAAAATCTAAATCAGCCATTTGCTTAAGCAACATGTAATATACAATATAGCAAAATTTTATCACATTGTTATACGGACTGCTGAGAAAAATGGTAATTTATGTATTTTCAGAGGCTACTTTGAGATTTTTTTCTATCGAGAAAAGTTTTTAGAATCGCGTTTTGGAAACAGCCACCTGGTCGAAAATATGATCAATTACTACTACATAGAATTTAGCAACAATACGAGCCATAGGCTTAAAGCAAAACAATCTTCATTGAGCTCAATTTGGCTCATGTCAGCGTCTTAAGTGCAGTCGATCTTTCTATTTGTTTAATTTATCAGCTTTTGGTTGCGAGTTCGCACGCATAGAATTTTGATTACTTACAACTATCTTACAAGAACCGTACATTTTTCTGGGACAAAAGATAGTCTACGTGCTATTCCACCTTATAACCTGTCTTGGTACCAAATTTCATTTGAATACTTAAAAATAAGTAAAATTAGTAAAATTTGTTTAATTTGCCAGCTTTTGGTTGCGAATTCGTTTGCTTGCTTGAATGAAGATAGTTGGATTCACAAAATTTCAAATTTTGTCAAACTGTGCAACAGTTTCTAAATAGCATCTGGTGTAAACTTAAGTTAGATGCATGCGGCAACACGTCAAACTGTGCAACAGTTTCTAAATAGCATCTGGTGTAAACTTAAGTTAGATGCATGCGGCAACACATCAGACTATACACTATTCCTAGCAAAAGCTAATTTATGTACAGGGACCGATCCAAAACCGACCTGGGAGTCTTGCCTGGAGCAGGCTCGTAAGACGAGGCAGTACGTCGAGATATGCCTGTTCATTCTCAGCAACCCGACGGCCGCGCTGCCGCCCGACAAGAAGCAGACCAAGGACGACTTTGAGTGGAACACGCCGCTGCACATACTCAAGCCGCTTAGAGAGGTGAGCGCTGAACATTACATAGTTAAATAGATACTCTAGAGAGGTGAGCACTTAAAATTAGATACTCGTAGATAGATGGATACTAAGTAGATTGTGAGAATTTTTGGTGTTTGATGAATGATGATTTATAATGATAAAAAGTGAAATGAAACTCTCAAAATTTAAGAAATAAATTACATCTCGAAAGCTACTAAAATTCGACTAACATACATATGATATACCTACTTTATATGATATTTTAGCTATTTCATTGCAATTATAATATCAGTATATAAACTTGGAAAATTATGTCTCAGGTGGGACTAGAACCCGCATCTCCTAGTATACCGGGCGCGGCGCTTTACCATTTACCCACCGAGACAATACGACAAAGGCGTCAATTTTTTTTTCAAGCATTCATGATTTTTTTGTTCGAGTTCTTAAATATTTGGACGTTTTCCCCTACCCTGTTTGCACACCAAAATTTTTAAAAATATCACATGAATTACCTAAAGAGCTGTACAATTTAGGTGGTCTTACCTTATTGCTTCAGTAAGGTGTATCTTGTATCCTAATATTTACAGTTAGTATTATTTCTTTCCTAAAAACTCGCCGCGGGTGGCTCAATTCAAACGTGACGCAACACGTGACAACCAAAGTTGCTAAGGTGTCGATAGTACTTTTGCGGTGCTTTTTTGTTGGATAGACATCTCTTGATTTCTTTCGAAACTATTTTAACTTACGTGAAATTCGTCAGAACAAAGTTTAGTCGGTAAAGCAGTCTTACCAAAGACAGGATTTACTTAAAACAGTTTTTTAATTTTTAGAAGATTTCTATGAAAGCTCGTCTGGCTGTGCATAGAGGGGTGTTGGTTCCAACACTCATGTACGGAAGTGAAAGTTGGGTATGGCAGAAAAAGCATGAAAGTAGAATAAATGCAGTAGAAATGAGAGCGCTAAGAAGTATGTTAAGAGTGAAATTGAGTGACAGGATAAGAAATAGTGTGATAAGAGAACGTTGTGGTGTGAAAGAAGATATTGTCACAAGGATTGAGAAAGGGATGCTTAGATGGTTTGGACATGTAGAGAGGATGAATGAGAGGAGAGTGACTAGACAGATCTACAAGACGAGTGTGAAAGGGAACGTTGGAAGAGGAAGGCCTAGACGAACCTATCACAATCAAATCGGGGATGTTCTGAAGAAAGGTCAGGTCAAGAGTACTCTAAACCGACGAGCATGCATGAAAAGATTGATGAATGTGGAAGAAGCGAAAGATGTATGCCAGGATCGTAGTAAGTGGAAGGCCTTGGTCTCTGCCTACCCCGTTAGGAAGGAGGCGTGATAATATGTATGTATGTATGTATGTTTTTTAATTGTCAGTAATGAAGTTAACTATTTTAGACACTATCAAATAGATTTAAGATGCCACTTATTTCGAGGGTTAATAATATCTGCTGTTGTTTGATGATTTCATCAGGTGGCGATGCGGAAAGTACCTAAATCGACGCCAGCGTCAACGCCAGACAAGCCAGGTGGGTCCGGACGCAGTATGCTCGTGCACTGGTTCCCGCAGTGGTGGGGCTGGTACGGGGCGCCCGCGTCTGAACCCACCCCCGCCCCCACCCCCGTTCCCACGACCCCCATCTCCGCACCCCCCACCTCAGCCCCCGACCTGGAGGAGGAGATCCTGGACGTGCTAGCGGACTCCATCGAGAACAACACGCTGCTGAAGAGGGACACGGTCTTCGGACAGTTCGAGTTCGAACTCAATAAAGGAAGTCTAAGTTTGAGAACGGAGACCGAGGGAGATGACAAGTAAGTGATAATTGCTCTAATGTATTCGTTTCCAAATATTTATATGCTGCACACTGCTCGCAAATAATTCCTCAAATAGCTATATACAGGGACATGGACAGGGAATGCGATACATTCCTTGATAGAAGTTGAAGTAGAGCTTATTTGCAGTAATTTAAGTCATATGACACCATGTCTGAAACATGTGCATTTCTGATTATCAGAGATCGGAATAGGTAGAGTGATTTTTGGTACTTGCACCAAAACCACGCCCAGAAATAATAACATGGATAAGCCATTTACCGGGTCTGATGTTCCGGTATACCTACCGGTATTTTTTATATTATGTTCGTAATTTACTATAATGCGAACAAATAATAGACGATTACTCGTAATTTTCAAATATATTTTCGTTCTACTGTTTTTTTAAATTCTTCTTGAATGAATAAGTTTAAATCTTTACGATGTATATCTCAATAAACTAGGAGGCTTGATCAGAATATGATTCTAGAGGCTAGGTAGGTATTTTTGGATTAAAGTTAAGGGGGGATAGATTCTAAGCGGGACTCAAGTTTAAGAAGAAATACCTGACAACGGAAAGTCACGAATTAAGCTAAGGAGTAAGAGCATCGGGAAAACTTGTATTGCGAAATTAAGCGTAAAACTGATTGAACGAATGGCAAACATCATTTAGGTACATTCTCTGTGACAGTAAAGATGAAATAAAAGAGATAAAAATCAACATTGTTTATTGTTTAACACTCAGTAGAAATATCAAAACAATAAACAAACCGAAATAAGTAAGTGAGCTACAGTAGCTCACTCACTTATTTCGGTTTGTTTATTGTAACTGGCGTGTTATCAACGCACAAGCCTATTGTTTCACTGTTAATGCAGTATCCATAATCCTGTGATCTGATTGGGCGTTGCGCTAAGTTAAGCGCACACTCCTGGAATTCTTTGTTTTATACAATTACTGGGAAATATTTGAGCTAACCGCCTTCTATTCAATTATTGAAAACAATGGATAGTTTCTAAGAATAGATAAAAGTAAGCTCGGCTCCTTTTGAACTATTGTCAAGTGATAAATACGAGATTAAGCATATTACCTGCTGCAGCCAAGGTCAAATAAAGTTCTAACTGGCGATCTGACGTATGACGTTAATCGTATACAAATGTCGCATCTTTCAATGCTCACATAGAGCAAAGGATTATTTAAATATGTCATTAAAATTATTTGTAAACATTTTCCAGAACATATCTACGTAACTTGAAAAACCCGGTATAAAAAATGTCGCAATTTTTGGTGCTCACATAAGGCAAAGGATTATTTAAATAAAGCATACAGATTATTTGTAAACATTTTCCAGAACATATTATTTATGTATGTGACTTAAAAGACCTGGTATAAAAATATAAAGCCCGGTAATTCGGAGGAATGTCCATATTAATATATACGATTCCGGTCAACGACCCGATTTTACTCTACCTATTCCGATCTCTGCTGATTATGCAAGATTTAAGTATTTTCTTAAAAATCTCCAGTTTTTATGTTAAAATTTACCCTTGTAGTAACAAATACAGAATAATGTAATTTTTTTTGTTGTACTCGTATAGCTACACTTTAAGAATGACATTTTAAATTAAAATTTGCAAGAAGAAATCGTCATTATAGAAGTAAAAGCTAAAAAACCATGTATCGTTTTGTAAAAAATACATGTTTTAGGTAAATAAACGATGATTTCCAAGAAAAAATTGTATGGAATGTTGTGTACAAATTACATAAAACAATTTAGTTTCTTGATTCATTAGCTATTCAAAAAGGTACAAATGTCATGGCAAAATACTAACAGGTTGATTTACAACCCTGATAATAAAATAAAAGAAGTGACCCGTTTCCTAGAAATCCCCTTCATTATCTTACCGCGCACGTATGCAGTTTTTGTTCGTTTGATGACACCGCCATGCAGGACAATTTTCTCGTAGAAAGTTTAGTTATCTGTATCAGTTAGTTACAACTATCTTCTGAGTACAGACCTATCTTAATAGTCCTAGAAAAAAAAATCAATTCAGTGTTTTTTTATCTAAATTGATAGTCCCAGATAAAAAAGACACTGAATTGCAATTTAACTTCGTCACGTCTTAGGGTAGCTAGTGTACACAAGTGGGCCGTCATTAATCGGCAAACCGGGCGGGTAAATCGAATATAACGTGGATGAATGTTCTAGAAAAAGCCGCTCGGCTTTCACTTGGCGGGCAGCATCAGCGGGCCGGCAGTCATCGGCAAAACCGAACCGAAAATATGTAGTTGAATGTTCGGAAGTCATAATTCGTTTATGCTTAATTTTAGTTTAGCTAAGAATGTAGGACGCAGATAAGGTATTCTTAGTTAGCCAAAGATGAACCGAACGCATGTAGTAGTTGCTACGGGTCAGCATATTCGTTCCAAAAGTTCTTCCGAATCAAATTGTATGCGACCCGACTACCCAATCGGCACAAGCTGAATAAGTGCAATAATAAATGGGGTCGTCTTTGTTGCTAGCCACATAAGCATGTGTGTAGCTACCTTTAGGCACCATTGGCAGGGAGTCCTCGTCGTTCGCTCGGTGTCTCGTTCGCTAAAGCCTACAATATGTTCGGTGGCAGGTCCGAGGGCGCGGGCGTGGAGCTGCAGTTCGGCTGCGTGCGCGCCTGCGTGGAGTCCCGGCCCCGCGCCGCCGCGCACGCGCTGCGCCTGCAGCTGGGCACGCTCAGCCTGCGCGAGCGCGTCACGCCCGGCACGCTGTTCCCCGTGCTCGTCGCGCCGCAGGTAGCCCCCTAGCGCCGCCGCACGCGCACGCGCTGCGCCTGCAGCTGGGCACGCTCAGCCTGCGCGAGCGCGTCACGCCCGGCACGCTGTTCCCCGTGCTCGTCGCGCCGCAGGTAGCCCCCTAGCGCCGCCGCACGCGCACGCGCTGCGCCTGCAGCTGGGCACGCTCAGCCTGCGCGAGCGCGTCACGCCCGGCACGCTGTTCCCCGTGCTCGTCGCGCCGCAGGTAGCCCCCTAGCGCCGCCGCACGCGCACGCGCTGCGCCTGCAGCTGGGCACGCTCAGCCTGCGCGAGCGCGTCACGCCCGGCACGCTGTTCCCCGTGCTCGTCGCGCCGCAGGTAGCCCCCTAGCGCCGCCGCACGCGCAATATAATTCATTAAAATTACGACTGCCTGAGGTAAGTCTCGAACGTAGGTCCACCTGGTTGAAGCCCACTACCCACGGATCGTCGTTCAGTGCACCGTGGCCATTCCAGAACCTTTCCGCTCCAACAGCCATCGGTTCTTCTTACTATGTGTCCCGCCCACTGCCACTTTAGCTCCGCAACTCTTTGAGCGATGTCGGAAATCTTAGTTCTCCTGCGGATTTCCTCATTTCTAATTCTGTCAAGCAGGGAAATGCTAAGTGTTGCTCTCTCCATTGCCCGCTGTGCGACCTTGAGCCTTCTTATGAGACCCAAATTGAGCGACCTCGTTTCAGTCCATCATACAGGTCATCACTAGCAAAACGCTGAGACTTTGAAGTAATTTGGACGCGAAGAATTTCTTGGTATCGTCTGCTTCTGGTTTCGATTCCCGGATGGGTTTTCTAGGGTGTGAGTGTTTGTGGCACGTCCCTTTTTCTAGAGATGCTACCGACATTAATTAATGTATCATCGCAGGGCATGATCCGCGAGGGGCTGGGCGCGGGCGCGGGGGGCGGCGCGGGCGCGGGGGGGCGCGCGGCGGCGGCGCACGCGCACGAGCCGCTGTTCCAGCTCAGCTACGAGAAGAAACCTATAGGGGTTAACGCTGATTACAAGTGAGTTTGTTTTCGACCTTAATTATCATTTGGCAATTTGAAGTACGATGAATTTATTACACTTTGTTTAATGTTGTATGATACTGGCACATGAAAAAAATAGCACCTCCCCTCAATTTACTACGGGTGTTGTAAGATGTGACTAGAAGAGAACTGCCAGAGGAAGACGGACAGCATTATCATCTCTACACCAATGCACAAACTGCGATCGTCAATCCGTCCAAGTTTAGCGTATGTCGTGTAATCCAAAATGAATTTAAAGTAAATATTATCCTCATTTTCAAAAGGCCAGTGCCTTGCAGTGGATTTATATGATAATGTGGTTTTTACGATCATTTGAAACTTAATGACAATTGTACAAAATCTTTTGAATTATCATTTTGTTAGCGTCTAGTTGAAAAGTAATCTACCTTATTTAAAAAAAAGAGTACAAACCTGGTAGATTAATTCTGTATTTTTAATGTAATCCCCTGCAAATTGAATATTGTGAACATGAGAGAGTTAAGATCTACACCTACATTAAACAGCTGATGAACCGTCGAACCAAGATTTAGCCAATGTGTCCCTAAAGAGATTTGGTTAAATATGTTTGTGTCATGAGGCAGTTAGTGTCATCATACCATAAAAGGTATATGTTGTGAGTCGAAATGCTCATTGACTGTGTCTTTTATCTCTGATCTGATCTAAAAAGAGGGAATTTTTAAAGGCAAAAGGAAGCTTAGTCATAGCTGACTACTTCCTGTTTTGCTTTTCTAAAAATAGTCACAGAATTAATTAAAAAAAATTAAGTCCATGCAGATTTTCAGAAGACTTTATCTGTTGATTAAACTAAAATAATATGCAAGTTGCAACTTTGTTATATTAATTATTGCTTATTGAAGTGTCACTTATACGTATCCGTCCGTACGTCAACGCTTATGCGTGTGCGCAGGCTGTGGGTGAAGTCCGCGCCGCTGGAGGTGGTGTACTGCGCGGCGGCGGCGCGCTGGGCCCAGCAGTGGGCGTGCGCCCCGTGGGGCGCGGCCGGCGCGCCCTACGCGCACGTGCGCCAGACCACGCGCGCCACGCTCACGCGCCACTGGGCCACCATGATGCGGCCGCATCCGGTCAGTCAACAGTTATTGTCATCTTAGTTTTACTTTATGACCCTAGTAGCTGTTGCCCGCAACTTAGTATGCGTGGATTTTGGAATTTAAAACTGTGTATTAAAATTATCCCACGGGAACCCTACCTTTGCCCGGTATAAAGAGTAGCCTATATGTTATTTTAGCCAATAAACTAAAACCGAGTAGTTTTAGCGTGAAAGAGTAAGAAACATCCAAACATTTTACAAACTTTTCTCGTTTATTATATTAATAGGATACTAATGTAGTAAGCAGCAGTTTGTAATCATTCCTCTACAGGGAAAAGGACTCCATCATTGAATTCAATAACTTGAACTTACCCACAGCACTGATGGGTACTGGCATAATCATCACGCTTGCAAAATGCGGGTTGGTGATCGCTGATCACAAACCCGAGCAATGTTCGAAAATTCGAAACTTTCCCGAGATCTTAGCTTGGTAGTGAAACTACTAGGCCTATGTACTTATGTAATATACATGGTTAAATAGTTACAAATGAATATTAAATACATCACAATACTTGGACAACATTTAAATAGAAGTAAATATAAAAAAAAAACTGAAAGAAATAAGCTTTTTTTAAATCTGAGCGAGTAAATGTGACAAAATAACGTTCTGTTGTTTAGCTAGCAGTTATGGACAATACATCGATATTAAAATATCGATGTTTTTATCATGGTCACATTGCAAGTGAAAGTTCTTATTGTTATTAAATGCAAAATATTCACGGTATTTTATAATTTGTTAAGTGATCAAACGTGTCAGTGTAATGGAATTATTGATAATCTAACTGATTTGCATTTACCGTAAGTGTTATATATTTTATTAGTCCGCGACCGTACACCACCCGTCTGAAGCTGAGATGGACATAAATTCTTTAATATGTTTTTCGGAATTTTAGAAAATATTATACCAAATAAATATGGCGGTACAAAGTTTGCCGGGACGGGTACTAAATAACTAATGTCGTGTTGGTCAGGGCGAACGTCGTTCCTGGCAAGTAGAGCTGGACATCTCGGCGCCCCAGATCCTGTTCGTGGAGGCGCTGTGCGCGCGCGACGCGTCCGTGCTCGTCGTGGACTTCGGCCGCCTGCGCCTCGCCAACGCGGACGCCGCCGCCCCCGCCGCCGCCGCCGCCGCCGCCGCCGCTTCGCAGCAAGCGGACGGTGAGCGACTTACACCCTTTTTTATTAACCTTTTTTTATAAGTCATGGGTTTGCTCTTAACTACATACTTAACTATAAGGTTAAGAAGAAGCCAAAGATAGTAGAAGATAGAAAAAACTGTTTGGCGTTGGACTCAGGCAGGAGGGTGGTAGTATCCAGGCAGCCCCTTACGAAGCCTACCACCGCAGAGAGATCTGTTAGCTGACATCAATGGTAAAAAAACCAAAGATGCCGTTGCCCAGGGTGGACCACTAGGAGGTAGATCCCACCACCCTAAACCGTATTTAAAAGTGACAGTATGTATTCCTTAATCAAGTTATTACTAGAGGAGTAGAGGGCGACCTTAAAAGAGATGGATTGTGTCGATAACTGTATGATTGAGAAGGGAGTAGACGACACGATGACGACTGAAAGGATTGTATGGCAGAGGAAAACATACTGCGCCGACCCCAGATGACCTGAGAACAGGGCTAGTGAATGAATAAAGTTATTACTAGAAGTAAGAACCACAGAACATAAAAAACGATAGAAGTAGTAAGTAGGCGGGCCCCGCGTACCACACATCGGCTACGGATGGCGCATATCATGTTTCCGCCCCCTTTTACGCGTTTCAGACGATCACAGTTGCTAGAACGTATTGACGTTGTGCTATTCTGACAAAAATCTTTAAATATGCCGACCTGCACAGTATTAGAGTGCAAAAACACAAGCTCTAAAAAGAATTTATCGTTATTTTAATAGAAATTATAAATTTTGCGGATAATAACAATCCTTTAAAAGTACAACCTAAAACCATTCCACTGTCCATAGAGATAAGGTCGAAACTATATTTTGGTAATTACTTATTTTTGTAATGTTTCAAAACGCTACTCATTTAGGGATGTGGTAAAGTATCGATAAGTTAGTTATCGATACTTATAATTATGTATGACACATTAAAAAAGTACAGCTTATAAAAAGGTTTATAAATTGCTTGTTTTTTTTGTTATTTATAAATGTAAATTAAAAAAAATAAAGTATATAAAAAATAGTAATCTATGAAAGTACTAAGTTACAATAGGTCATTAAATATACCGGGTCTTTGGTACATTGTGTGCCCAATTTAAATGGCTTGCAGCGATCTTTGCTATCGTTTCCTGCCTTAAATTTTTTTATCTTATTTTGTAGTCGTTTGTTATTTTGTATATAAGTAATACTTCTACTCGTTTTTTATGTTCTGTGGTTAGAACTATCAAAGGTTATCATTTTCTGCCAAATAATAAGACTATGGTGACCCATTTCCTTTACTTAAGCACTAGGTAGTAACATCTGAAGTTATGTCTTTCTCTAGCAATAAGTAATTACTTCTTTATAAATATGGGTGTTAGACTAGCTTGTGGCAAGATTATAAAATAGAACTGTAAAGAATTTATAGCAATAAAATGTACTGATTTTAACTTTCATGGTCACGTTCACTAGTGTTAATTGATTCGGGGTTTATGTTTAACATGTCCCTTGTTTTTTATAAGTTTCCGATATTTCAAAACTGTTGCAAACGCCATAATCACGGAAGAACTGCTGTATCTGCGCGTGGGTAGCTGTTGAAAGAAGACAAATAGATCTACCCTCAAAATAAAGTTCATGGTATAAACACCGAATCAATAAAGTCTAACACTGAAATGTGTTTTATTCTCAAATTGCATACACGTTTTAGGTACGGACTAACGTTTCTATGTACAGACAACAGCACGTCGACCTTCCACAAATCGTCAAATTTTCTCAATTGATATTGATCTCTACTTGTTGGACTTAAAGTTGAAAATCAATTCAATGACCTTTAACTTTTTAGGTGGGTTGACCTGCCGTTAATCACGTGCTTTGAATGATAATGATAATAATAATTTATTTATTTGCAGAAAACATGGTACAATTTTAGTTCTTATAAATATAATATGAACAAGCATGTTTTATCGATTTATCGATATGCAAACATTTAGTCGTCATGCAATTGAATTAACTACTTAGTAAATAAATCACATATATAAATACGAGTTCCAAATAAAAGTAATATTTCAATTAAATTAAACAGTAAGGTGTCAAATTAAATGGATGATATAAAATTATACATACTAAGATATAAAATTATGATGGAGTATGTCAAAACAATAATAACAATAATGTCAAACTAATAATAATAATAATGTCAACCGTAAAATTAATAACAATGATTTGTGAATAGCTTTTGTCAAAAATCAATAACAATTCGCTTGCAGTGACCATTACGGCAAAATTGTATAAATTCATTTATGTCATAAAAACAGTTATCAATCAATAGACAGAGAATAATTCTTTTAAAAATATTTAGTTGCAAGTTTTGAATGTGGTTCGGAAGTAAATTAAAAAGTCTAACGCACATGCTGTAACAATTTCTGCTAAAAACAGCTTGACACCTATTTTTAGGTGTTGTCGTTTATGCCGGCGTGTTAAATCACGATTTTGAAGTATACCTGTGTTTAGGCGACGGCTCCCCCGCCGAGCTGTTCATGACGCCGTGTTCCACGCCGCCCGGCAGCCTGCTGTCGCCGGGCTCGCCGCCGGGCCCGCCGCCGCACCACGCTCCGCTGGACGCCGCCAACCTGCACACCAGGCTCTACGACAGGTCAGTGTCGGTGTAGTAGCCCCCTACGCAACTATAAAAGAAGTCACAGAACAGCGCAGAAAAGAGATGGTAAAATGAAGAAAAAACATTACTAAGATAGCCCTATCTTCTACTGAGAGAGGATATTAATATGGGCCCTATCTATACTAATATTATAAAGCTGAAGAGTTTGTTTGTTTGTTTGTTTGTTTGAACGCGCTAATCTCCGGAAGTACTGGTTCGATTTGAAAAAATATTATTGTGTTAGATAGTCCATTTATCGAGGAAGGCTTTAGGCTATATAACATCACGCTGCGACCAATAGGAGCGAAGCATCGGTGAAAAATGTTGCATTAATAATCGCGTTCATAATAAAAGAAATTGACGCGGACGAAGTCGCGGGCAACAGCTAGTTATGGATAAATTAAGTCTAACTAGACATTTGCTATCGTCGAAATGGAGCTTCTACCACTTGGCTGATACAAAATTCTAATAGGAATTATTAATTCATCTCATTCACCAGATTCCGTCATAGGCAATTAATAAGTACCTAATACACGGTTGCATCATAGAAAACCGGCCAAGTGCGAGTCGGACTCGCGCACTGAGGGTTCCGTAGCAAGTTTAAAAAAAAATACCACATTTTGATGACTGCAAAAATAACTTTATTTTTCATAGTGTTTGTATGGAGGACAAAGTTATGTTTTCTGTCGTTGAAAATGTGCTAGATTTTTAAAACTACCAGTTCGATCTCGTTCGAACCAGTTCGAAACATTACGTATTTTTTTCCAAAATTTCACTTGCTTATTTTAAAAGTTAGAGGGAGGGACACTCATTTTACCACTTTTGAAGCGTCTATCTTCCAAATGTTAGACTTTTGGAAAAAATGGTTTCAGGAACCTCTATGTCATTTTAGAAGACCTATCCATAGATACCCCATATGTTTAGGTTTGAGTAAAAAAAATAAATTTAGTTTTAGTTCTATGTATGGGAAGCCCCTCTTAAATATCTTTTTTTTTTTATGAGAATCGTTAAGCGGTCAACAGGATACACCTACCTACCAAGTTTTAACTGTGTCATGCTAATACTTTCAGAATAAAGTGGCTGTGACATATGGACGGACAGACAGACAGACTTGACGAATCTATAAGGGTTCCGTCTTTTGCCATTTAGCAACGGAACCCTAAAAATTGAAATAAAATTAAAAATTTCTCTTCGAACTGTTCCTGAATGAATGTCATGTTTTTTAGGGTTTCGTACCCAAAGGGTAAAAACGGGACCCTATTACTAAGACTTCGCTGTCTGTCCGTCTGTCCGTCTGTCCATCTGTCCGTCTGTCCGTCTGTCCGTCGCTTTGTCACCAGGCTGTATCTAAAGAGCCGCGATAGCTAGACAGTTGAAATTTTCACAAATTATGTATTTCTGTTACCGCAATAAAAACAAATACTAAAAACAAAATAAAATAAATATTTAAGGAGGGCTCCCATACAACAAACTCGTTTTTTTGGCCTTTTTGGTACGGAACCATTCGTGCGCGAGTCCGACTCGCACTTGGCCGATGTTATTTTTCTTGCCCTTAAGATAATTCAACTTTACATACATGATTCAAGTTGAATGCTACTATAGTGATTTTAGATAGCGTACCTAGTTTTCTATATGATATGTTTGCGTGGTATACTTATAATAATACTTTTTTCGGTGGCCGTGCACATACAAAATCGAGCTGAGCTAGCTGCAGATCCCTCATATAGTGTTTATGTCATTAATATCTAGTTTATTTTACTATGTGTCCCGGTGGCATAGTAAAACGCAGGTACAAGATCGAGCTGAGCGAGTTGCAGATCCTTCATATAGTGTTTCTGTCACTGATATCTGGTTTCCTATATAAGATGATATACACGATAATAGCGAAAGACTCCATTGAGGTGATATGTCTTAGTGTTCCAAGACGAAACTCTCGACACTTAAATAACTCTTTTATATCCCCTTAAGTCGTACCAAGCAGGGTAGCAATTCATCACTCAATCAGATAATCATATCTTACAATAAAACTGTGAAAAATCAGCCTAGTCTTGACATCTTCGGTAACAGCTTCTATAAATTTAGGTCCATATATAAGTCAAAGCAAGGCCAACTCATTTTTACTTTACTTGTTTTTCTTTTTTACTTTAAATTGTCTACATGAGAAATCTAGACATGTTGTGTAAATTAAGTTTTGCTGTTGGCCTACCTACCTAAGTTTATAACTTGAGAGCGGATATTTGCATGCATATTTAACTTTAGGCAACTAAAGTTAAAGTGTTGATTGTTATGGAATGTACTTTTTTATCGAAAACATCCCGGCCCCTAATTCAGCTAACCAAATCGTATCACAATCGTAATTGAATAGCAGGTTTTTGACAGTTCTAGAATGGGTTAATGTCAAAATCGCTCAATTAAACCACGATTGAACTGCAACTGAAATAGAAGAATAAGGGCCCCGGCCCGGAGTTTCGGAATCGCCATACATGTTTTAAGAAGCCGCTTCCATAATATCCCAGCCAAAAACTAGCTTTAGGTAAATATGCATCCGATTATCCGATCTCTGATTATAACATAAAATATAAAATAATAATTCCCGTGGGCAGGTACAAGATCGAGCTGAGCGAGCTTCAGATCCTGGTGGGGCGCGTGCGCGACAACTGGAAGTACGCGCACGCCAAGCCCACCTCCGCGCTGCATCTGCTCGACCGGTTCACCATCTCGCTGCTGGTACGCTTATGGCTCATTAGTTTGCGAACTATCTAATTATGGGCTTTGTATAGTTTAAATTACTATTAGTAGGTATCGAGTTGACACCCGTATTTTAGGAATAGTTATCTCGATGACATTTGCCAATAAGTTCAGTAAGTTCTTACACAGATTTGATCCTATTTAACCTTTAATCCAGGTGGGGCAAATATAATTTATATAATTGTAATCAATACCTTTGTAACATTTTGCCATTAATTGAAATTAATGAATAATTGTAAATGATTGAATGTAAATAATATCTGAAATTAGATTTAAGAGCCTAACAGTTAAGATTGTTAGATATGGTTTTAATTGTTTTGAAATTAATGGATACGGTAACCACTGATGATATAGCTCACTATTGCCATTCAAATTCTATGACACAACTTTTTGGTAGATCATAAAAGGTATGTCAAATGATCAAGTAACCTATTCATTTGTGAGCCCCAGCAGCACTGAATACAAGTGGCACTGATGTTTGGAATTGTAACTGTAGCTGCCAATGGTTTTTATTCACAGCACCTGAATCTGAAGGTCTCTTCATATCCGTATGAGTATTTGTCAAGGATAGTCTGGGGTCAGAATTACAAACCGCCTATTGCAAGCGTGTGACGTGACTTGTTTTTGTGACTTCTAATTTATAGGAGCCAACGGCTTAGTGTAGTTTCCGAAGCACGACTAAAACCCTTTCCAGTTGCAAGTCAATTTAGAAACCAACCTCTTGCGTATTATGCGGACAACCGCTCCACTACACAAATTAGGTCATCAGGTGTCTAACAATAGTTTAGTCAACTGTTTCCTCCCATCAAATTATCCCATCAAATTACGAGGAATTGTTTGGGATTTTAAAACTTGGCAATCTTGTTAGAACATCCCGGATCAAAACAAGATCTTAATAGCCAAGTAGAAACTTTACAGGACACAATTTATACATACTTCTCTAAGCATTACCCACCACCAACTAATTATGCCCAAAAGAATAAAGAAAATACGTTTAAAATGAAATTGCGGCGGAAGAAAAGAGAGTTAGTAAAGCAACTTCGTGTAGCTAAAACCATGGGCGATAACCATCTAAGTCACCAATTGTCCAGGGCTCTAAGATCAATCCTCAAATTAATTCAAGGAATATCGCTCCAAATCACAAATAATCGCGATAACTTTAACAGAGCTAAACACGAAGTAGACTTCGATAAAAACCCTTTTCAATACTCGAAAAACATTTTCAGAGAACAAAGGGGAAGCTTCTCTTGACCAACGCGCAAATTTACGATCACTACAAAAGGACATATGAAGTGCCAAAACGTGGGAGACCATACATAGATCCAAACGACCAAAGACCTAATGACCCTCTAATCAATTTTCAAAGTACCCCACCCAATGAAGAGGAAATAAACTATCAAATTAAAAAGAAAACATCAAATTCAGCTCCACGCCCCGATGGCATTCCTTACATAGTGTACAAAAAGTGTCCGTCAGTTCGTAAACATTTACTAAACATATTCAATAAGATCTGGTCAAGAAAGCATGTCCCAGTAGCATTCAGAAAAGCAGTCTTTGTCCTCATTCCCAAAGGGCATGAAGTAACTCATCCTAAAGATACCAGACCGATAGCCCTAACCAATACAATTTCAAAAATCTTTTTCAGTGTATTGCAAACTAAAATAACAAAATTTATGACTAGCAATAGGTATTTCAGGCCCAATCACCAGAAAGGCTTCTTGCCTGGTATTTCTGGATGCCTAGAACACAATACTTTACTAGCAGAAAGTCTAAAAGATGCAAGAACACATGAAAGGCAAATAACGGTCTGCTGGATAGACCTAGAAAACGCATTTGGTTCTGTACAGCATGAACTCATGATATTTGCCCTGAAATGGTATAACTTTCCTTCCGCAATTATTGACTTAATTAACTCTTACTATTCACAATTGAAATTTGTGATAGCAGTAAACAAGGAATACACAAAACCACTAGAGTACAACGTGGGATTATTCCAAGGGTGCTGCTTATCTCCGATTGTATTTAACATAGTTATTAATATTCTAGTTGATAAATTATTAAGCCATCAAAAGAAATGGGGCTACCGGTTTGTAATCAACAACAAGTACACTGAGACAATCTTAGCCTTTGCTGACGACCTTGCAATACTTACACGTAATCCCAAACAGTGTCAGGAATTATTAAATAAAGTTGATGAGTTCTGTACGTGGACGTGCGGACTGAGGGCAAAACCAAGTAAATGTCATTGTTTATGTCTGGGTAGAAGAAATACCAAGTATACTTCTTATGATCCGGGACTCTCTATAAGCGGCCAAAAAGTTGCCATTGTTGCAGAAGCAGTGCCTTTCAAATTTCTCGGTAGAAAGATAGACTACAAAGGACGCACACCATCATTAGGGGTGGTTGTCGAAAATTTCATAAATGACATCAATAAAGTACAACAACTGCCAATCAATAATATTAAAAAAGCGTGGATATACGACAACTACCTCACATCGCGTCTCACTTGGCCTTTCCTAGTATATGATATCGGTAAAACCCTCTTAGCAAAGCTAGATGCTAATACTTTATTTGATATTTTAGCAATTAAATTGCAATTATAATATCAGTATATAAACTTGAAAAATTTTGTCTCAGGCGGGACACGAACCCGCATCTCCTCGTGTAATTGCAATTTAATTGCTAAAATATCAAATAAAGTATATAAATAGCTGTTTCATCTTAACTGACTGTCAAACATCTGCAAAGATGTTTCTTTCGGGTGTTAAGGGTGCAAACTCCTAACATTTGATGAAGCAACGCTGGCTTACAGCGTTAAGAATATGCTTGAAAAATTCGCGTTGAGTCGCAGTGTCTCGGTGGCTTAATGGTATAGATGCTAATATCATAAAGATATTGAAGTGCTAGACCAAACGGTCTAGCACATTCGTCTGATCCCTCGACTCTATTTAAGGATCACAATAGTTTTGGGCTGAAATTAAAGAAACCATCGGAACTCTATAAACACCTCAGAATTACAAAATTGTATGTTTTGGGGAAGTCACAAGACGAATTAATTTCATCCCTTCCGAAAGACAACAAGGCCACAGGACTTGAATCAAGACTTCAATTCCTCAAAAAATTTATGGCAGGTGCACAATTAAATAGAGCTGGGTTAGGTACGATTAAAAAGAAGGAAGACCGAGACATAGTAAAAAACTTTCTACGACAAGATGAAAATGACAGTTACAAAGTGCACGCTATGAATTTAGAAATGCAAAACGAGTGAATAACTATTGGTGAGTTTTGTATCCCGTTAGCTATAAAGTGGCGCACCTTGCTGAATGATTGGTGTCCTGCCTTATTAAAATTTTATCTAAATGCCTTCCAAATGACCCTCCCTGACCAGAGTAACTTAGTAAGGTAAGGAAAAGCCTCTGAAAAATGTTGTTATACTTGTGGAGAGGCGATATGTACAGCAAGACACCTATTGGTGGGATGCAAGGTGCTCTTGAATAGGGGTGACTACTCACATCGCCATGACAGAGTACTTCAAATCATACGTGAAGCTACAAGCCTTTCAGTGGCTAGGGCCCAAAAAGGATTGACTACAAACAAAAAAAAAATAACTTCATCAAAGAAGGCTCCACTGTAAATTCTAAGGACAAGCCTTACTCAATCCTGGGTACAGCACCTGACTGGACTATTTTAATGGAGACGTATGAAAAGCACTATAAAATCCCAGAGGATGTGTGTGTTTCATCATCCAGACCGGACATTTTTCTTTTTTCTAGAGCTACAAAACGGATTATACTTGTAGAGCTTACCGTGCCGTGGGAAACTAATATACCAAAAGACCACGCACTGAAAGAAAACAAATACTATGATCTCCTAAATGAATTAACGAAAAACGGTTATATAGTTAGTCTATATGCTGTCCTATGAAGTAGGAGCGAGAGGTATACCAGCAAAATCTCTCTATAACCTGTTAAAAGACCTTGGCTTGGCCAGAACTGCAGTAAGTTCTTTACTAGAGCGAGTGTCTAAAGCTGCATTAGCAGGTTCATACCAGATTTGGCTGGGCAGGGAGAGAAACACGAGTAGTGAAGGTGAGTGTTGATGTACGTCGGAAAGGGGCCCCTTAAACCTACACCCGTGTCACAAGTCCCGGGAGCTACTCAGAGTTTCTCTTTCTGCCACACGATGGACCCGGCACCCGCACGGTGAATCCATGGAACGCTAAGAAGTTTGTCTCAAATTGTGTATCACCCGCAGGCGGAGCGTCGCGTCGTGGCCACGAACGACCCGCAGTACCCGACGGCGACGCTGTGCGGCTCGCTGCCCGCACTGCAGGTGCACCTCAGCGAGCACAAGCTGGCCGCCGTGCGCGCCGTGCTGCTCGCCGCCCTGCCGCCGTACGTACGCACGCACGTGCACGTGCACGAGCACGACCCGCAGGACCCCGCGGCGCGTCCACGCACCAGCAAACACGTATACACATTAGGCGTTTCGATAACCCTGTTATCTCGTGTTTGATATCAAACATATAGGTTATAGACGAACAAAGAATACTGCAGATACATTGCGAATTAAAAATAATTTTACATTGTCACGCAACAAGCTTTAGACAAAATTTATAAGAGAAACAGATGTTTCTAAATCTGTATTATTACAAATGTTCATTATCGATCCATGTTTCAAAGTGTCAATCGAGCAAACCTAAAGAGCATATTATATTCCTAACATCTGTGCTAAAGATATACAGCAAATGTGCTTCCAGATCCCGTGAATCCAGCTCGACGGTGCGGCCCAGCGCGGCCGAGGAGGAGGAGGACAATGACGTGTCGGAGGCGGACCAGTCCTCCATGTCCTCGCACCAGAACTCGACGCTGTTCCAGCTGCAGTTCGCGATAGAACAGATGTCGCTGGAGGTACGTGGACAATGCATGTTTGATTGTCTATTATATATTGTTTATTATATTATCTATACATGACATTCAGTTGATTGTCTATGCCGTTAGTGCTGCCGTAATAGCGACTCTATTGTTTTCATTTAGCGATCTTAAGTGACAGCCATGTTTGTAGATACAACCATAGATTTAATATAGATGATAGATTGGCAATTGAATCCTGAAAACGAGACCAAAACTAGGTTACGCTAGTGTGCATAAAGTGAGCATGTGCGTGAGATAAATAGTGCAGGTACTGCATTGTCTGCTTGCTTTCGATATCGATTCCATCGACACAGTTTACGTTGACGCAGGTGACTTATTTTTTAGTATTATTAAAAGAACGCTAAAAAACTGCAAGTAAATACCTAGATATGTTTTTTATTTTATAATTACTTATCCCCGAACAAAATCAATTTATTGTAAAAAATATAGTAGGCTTTACTTGCTAGTATTTAAAAATTTTGCCTCATTTTGCGATCGCGATCGCCAAAGTTGAAATAAAACTGATATTTATTTTTCAATTACACATTACAAACGTACACTAAATACACATATATTTAATGTTTAACTAATGGGGATTGATGGGGGCTTGAACAATATGGAGATTGATCCAGAGCGTAATTTTACAGGCTGAACGCCTCTGTGTTAAAAACGCTTAGGTTCCAAATGTAAACTACAAATGCTCGAATATTTATTGGGCGAACATTCTTTTCTAGTAGGCAATTTCAAGCATTTCTAACGTATTTCAACAATTTAGGCTGTATGCAGTTTACAATGTGAAATATGTTAGCTAATGAAATGTCGATAAGATATCATCGACAATGTCAATCACTAAAATACAAAAGTGACGTTAGTAATTCCTGAAATTCACGTATTTGATATTATTTTAATAAATTTAAATCCTTGTTCTGATGAAATGCCCTATCAATTAGTATACAAAATTTTTGTCAAAGCTCTGAAACATTGCATTTTGCTGCTGATAATCGCGATTGTGTGTTGACGAGTGAAATGTACAATTATGTTGGTTCCCTTTCTTAGATGAGTTACTTCCAGGTACTGAACATGTAACCATAATGAAAATACATCAACTCGACACTTTTTTACAATAATAAAAATGAAACTAGTAAAACTAAAGGGAATATTGTGTTGCGCGTGACAGACGTCAGAACTCAGAAAAATACTACGGGTTCTTAGCGTGTACGTGAACGGCCTTGTGATCTATCTCGTTCTATCATATAGCTTAGCTTATATTCTGTCTCTTTTCATTGCCAATCTAACAGCAGTATATTAAATCTATGGATACAACAGCTCCCCGTGACATATCACGGGGAGCTCGACGCGGCGGCCATTTTAGCATAACACATTATACTATTATGGCCGCCAGAGTTATACTACAGCACGAGCCTGCGCGCGCACTTTATTTATTTATTATCTAAGAATATTTTAGAAACTAAAGGCAAAGGAAACAGTGTACATTAATTTCGTGCATCACTTGAATCAATCCTAATCTGAGTGAACCTTAAATAAGTGAAGATGTTTTAAACTTAACAGATCATTCATGGTATTAACTGTAACAGACTGATTCATGAAATCTGATCAAACGGCGGGAGGTAATAGTTATTTGTTATACAAGAGTGCAAAGTTCCTTTTTAACCGCGTGCTCAACTTTGATGACCGAGCAAGCAAAGGATTCAAAAATTGAATCATGTGCGCAGCGGGTGATTCAAAAATTGGAATCCTGAGCGTTAGCGAGGGAATTATAGAGCACAAGGTGAAAAATCTTTGCACTCTAGTGCAACACGTAACTTTTCATCCTCACCTAGCGAGGAAATGACTAAGGCCCGAGTTCACCAACAGACGTTTAAGTTTAAACAGCGTTTAAACGGCGTTTAAAATATTATTTGACATATTTTGTATGGGAATTGTGTCAAATTAATCGTCACTCTTTGTTTACCGGCTGTTTAAGTGTTGGTGAACTCTGGTCTTAATGCAAAATAAAACATTTACAATCACAAGATACTTTTATTTCAGTTTAGGTACATATTTACTACAACATTATGATATAAAGTTTCTTATTTAAAACAATACGAATTCAAAACAAAATGGCGAGCGCAAAGCAAATTGAAAACAAAAGTACACCAAGGAGGTCTCGAGTCTGAGTTTTTATCAAATTAAAAAAAAGATGGAGATGAAAGTAAATAGGTTTAATGATGTTTTGAAATCACATACCTAGTGCACGCGATGTTCTAAATTCAAATTTACTTTATGCTCTAGCGAATAAAAACCGCTTTTGCACTCAGATATCGAAGAGCAAAAATACTCTTTCCGAGATGGTGGGATGAAAAATACTATTACCGTTAAATAATTAATTGGATTGCAGCAAATGGGGACTACCGTTTCTTTGCTCACCAGTTGGCGTCACTGTAGACTGAGGTCCGGAGGTATAGCTGTCAAAGGCGATTGGCGCCGAAACAAAGTGTTATATCTTGAATCTAATTAAGGTTATATTGTTTATAAATAACTATCTTGCCGCCTATTTTTGCGCTTTTTCTTAATTCCGCTTTTAAAGCATTCACATTAATCACCAAATAATCCATATTTGCGATATTTTACGAAGAAGATCACTTCCCAGCAGGTAAATTAAAGAAATTATAATTTATGCAACAAATTTCGCTAAAACCAGTACAAAGTGAATGATATTGGACCTCACGCGACACTAGCGCCTCTAGTGGCAAATTCACTGGCGATAGGGCTATCGCTAGTGAATTTGCCACTAGAGGCTATTATTTTTATTTATATCACGGAATGGGGGCCCATTCCGTGATATAAATAAAAGTAATAGCACTACAGAGGGACAGAGAGAAAACTGCAATCAGGAGACGGGCAGCGGCGTCTTCTAACAACAGCAGGCCATACTGCGATCGCCAACCCGCCTGCCAAGCGTGGCGATTATGGCAAACTCCCCTCATATTATTGTGCTCCATCTTATTATTTTGTTAATGATAATTTGTGTGTAGTTCAATTTTTTTTTATATATTACTTTCGTGTTATGTGTTGTAGTGATGCCCTTAAACAATAAATTTTCTCTCTTCTTCTTCTTCTTCGTATGAATACTCCACAAAAAAATCGGCCCCCAGTCCCCGGCGGCCCCGCTAGTGCTAGCTATGGCAGCGGCTATGGTAACGGCGGGACAGGGGGTGCTAATAATCCCCGGGTAAGATCCGACTGCCAACAACGACGACTCGACCTGGCAACATATAACACGCGCACACTGAGGCTCGACGCGAAGCTCGTAGAGTTGGAAGAGGCAATTGGTAAGTTACATTGGGATATCATTGGGCTATCTGAAGTCCGAAGAGAGGGGGAGGACTCGATAACCCTGCAATCCGGTAACTTACTAAACTACTGAGAAGGCGACCAACAGTCCCTAGGTGGTGTCGGGTTCATCGTCCACAAGTCACTTGTCAACAACGTGATCACTATCGGAAGTGTTTCGAGCAGGGTAACGTACCTGATACTCAGGTAGTAACTTGAATGACATTCGCTGAATGTCATTCAAGTTTACGCTCCGACCTCGAATCACGACGATCTCGAAGTGGAGACTATGTATGAGGTGATCTCTAAATCCATGCATTGCTATAAAACCCACTACGGTTGTGATGGGAGATTTCAATGCGAAGTTTGGGCAACGTTGCGGTGATGAGTTGAGAATGGGGAAATTTGGATTTGGGCAACGAAACAAAAGGGGCCAGATGCTGGCAGACTTCATTTTATTTCAGAACCTCGTTATGATGAACTCCTTCTTCAAGAAGCCCGTAAGCCGCAAATGGACCTGGATCAGCCCGGACGGTAAAGTCAAAAACGAGATCGATTTTATCATGTCAACGAAGAAGCACATATTCAATGATGTCGCTGTGATAAGCTGTTAAGACAGGAAGCGATCACCGCATGGTCAGAGGCACATTGAATATCGACGTAAAGCTTGAAAAAGCGCTACTGATAAAATCCACGCTCCGACCAATACTGGATCAAATTTAAAACCCCGAGTGCTTTCAGCTCGAGCTTCAAAACCGTTTCGAAGCCCTTGATAACAGCATCGATGTGGCCGATCTATACAACATGGTGGTGGATACTGTCCGTACGCCGTACGGTAGGGTCCAAGCTTCTCAAAGAGTGGGTCTTGAACATGGAAAAGACGAAAATCATGTTAAATGCCCATGTTGCACCCGCTCCAGTTAACATTGAGAATATTGCACTCGAAGTTGTTGACCACTATGTTTACTTGGGACAGATAGTCCAGTTAGGTAAGTCCAACTTCGAGAAAGAGATCCCTCGTCGAATCCAGCTCGGATGGGCGGCGTTCGGGAAGCTTCGGCATATATTCGCGTCTGAAATACCTCAGTGTCTCAAGACGAAAGTCTTTGACCAGTGTCGTTTACTATGGGTCTCATAAGAAAGCTCAAAATCACCCAGCGAGCAATGGAGAGAGCGATGCTTGGTATTTCCCTACTCGATCGAATCAGAAATGATGAGATCCGCAGGAGAACTAAAACAACCGACATCGCTCGAAGGATTGCATCGTTGAAGTGGCAGTGGGCGGAACACATAAAGCGGAGAACCGATGGCCGTTGGGGCGGAAAGGTTCTCGAATGGCGACCGCGTACCGGACGACGTTCCGTGGGCAGGCCCTCTACAAGGTGGACCGACGATCTGGTCAAGGTCGTGGGAAGCCGCTGGATGTGGACAGCACAGGAGCGATCGTTGTGGAGATCCTTGGGGAAGGCCTATGCCCAGTAGTGGGCGTCGTTCGGCTAATATAATGAAATTCTCGATTAAATTTTCGGTGTTCAGAAGCATTTATTCAAAAAAGTAAAGTAACAACCCATTTACGCTCACTGTTGAGTACGGGTCTCTCTCCTTTATATGAAGAGGGGTTACGGCCTTAGTTCCACCACGCTGGCCTAGTGCGGGCTGGTGGACAGTGAGGGCGATGCTGTGGCTTAACGACTGCTGTCTTGTGACAACAGTCGGGACCAACGGCTTAACGTGCCCTCCGAAGCACGGAAGCGCTCATGGTATGACGCCACAAACGGTCACCCGTCCAACTAGTGACCGCTCCCAGCATTGCTTAACATTTTTGACAGAAACTGATCACAAGGAAGCATTGGGCTATGAATGCTTACAACGACTAAAATACTGGCCTTATGTGAACTAGGCTGCTGCTGCCAGGAGTTGGAGCTTGAGTGAGCTTTGCGTCGCAGGTGCAGTCGCGCGGGCGCAGCGTGGCGGAGGTGCAGGTGGGCGGCGCACGCGCGGCGGCGGCGCTGCGGCCGCGCGAGCGCTCGCTGGCGCTGTCGGTGCACTCGCTGCTGCTGGTGGACGCGCTGCAGACGCACGGGCCCGACTTCGAGCTGCTGGTCGCCAGCCACAAGCACCTGGGGTGAGTGGCTGCATGTTCTAGTGGCTTCACGCTGCGGCCGCGCGAGCGCTCGCTGGCGCTGTCGGTGCACTCGCTGCTGCTGGTGGACGCGCTGCAGACGCACGGGCCCGACTTCGAGCTGCTGGTCGCCAGCCACAAGCACCTGGGGTGAGTGGCTGCATGTTCTAGTGGCTTCACGCTGCGGCCGCGCGAGCGCTCGCTGGCGCTGTCGGTGCACTCGCTGCTGCTGGTGGACGCGCTGCAGACGCACGGGCCCGACTTCGAGCTGCTGGTCGCCAGCCACAAGCACCTGGGGTGAGTGGCTGCATGTTCTAGTGGCTTCACGCTGCGGCCGCGCGAGCGCTCGCTGGCGCTGTCGGTGCACTCGCTGCTGCTGGTGGACGCGCTGCAGACGCACGGGCCCGACTTCGAGCTGCTGGTCGCCAGCCACAAGCACCTGGGGTGAGTGGCTGCATGTTCTAGTGGCTTCACGCTGCGGCCGCGCGAGCGCTCGCTGGCGCTGTCGGTGCACTCGCTGCTGCTGGTGGACGCGCTGCAGACGCACGGGCCCGACTTCGAGCTGCTGGTCGCCAGCCACAAGCACCTGGGGTGAGTGGCTGCATGTTCTAGTGGCTTCACGCTGCGGCCGCGCGAGCGCTCGCTGGCGCTGTCGGTGCACTCGCTGCTGCTGGTGGACGCGCTGCAGACGCACGGGCCCGACTTCGAGCTGCTGGTCGCCAGCCACAAGCACCTGGGATGAGTGGCTGCATGTTCTAGTGGCTTCACGCTGCGGCCGCGCGAGCGCTCGCTGGCGCTGTCGGTGCACTCGCTGCTGCTGGTGGACGCGCTGCAGACGCACGGGCCCGACTTCGAGCTGCTGGTCGCCAGCCACAAGCACCTGGGGTGAGTGGCTGCATGTTCTAGTGGCTTCACGGTGCATAGCTACATTCCTCATTATACTCTCTGTGTTCTTGCAGCATGGACACAGCGTCGGGCAGCATCCTGGGCTCGGAGCCGACGTCGCCGACGTCGCCCGCGTCGCCCGCGCCCCCCGTGCCCCCCGCGCCCCCGCACGCGCCCCCGCACGCGCTGCGGCGAGCGCTGGACTCGCTCTTACGCCCCGCCGACCCCCCTGGGACTGCCAGCCGTAAGTCTTACAATATACATGACCACTTATCGATAACGTATAACGAGTGTAATAAAACCAAATGCAGATTCGGAAACCACGTATTGTCCCCATCACTAGGATCATTTATTTCTTCAGGACCATTCCTGGGAAACTGCTGGTTTCGAAGGTATCGAGGGACAAAGTCATAATTTTGTTTTCCGTTTTAATTAAAAAGTTTAATTAAAATCTCAGCGCGGACGTATTTTGCATTTAGCAGCCATCTTTAATGCAGTGGCGCTTCGGCTGCTATACATTGCGCGCTATGATTTATAATATATTTTGAGTCTTAAAAATGAAAATCATTTCCAAGCTATAATATTTTGTAATATGACTTTGTTTGATCTTCAGATTGCGTAGCTGCAGGGTCTGCGTTTAGTTTTTTTACACCCTGTATAACAAGATACACAGTCGAATCAGTCTGAATCAATTGAATCGCTTTTAACGCGCATTGTAATACAGCCAACGGTAACTGTCGCCTTATAGGAGCGTTACTAGACAATTACATCTCATTACATTCTTCAAAAAGTCGTGACGACTAAATCCCCAGGGAATAAAATTAAATACCCTTTGTCAAATATCTATCGAAAACAAGTAAACTTAAAATATATAGGAAGCCATTTGATAATTTAATTCGACACCAAAAATCGTATATATTTTAAAGACAAACAATAACCTATTCCGTAGGCTGACGCGTTGTACGGTAGCTTCTCTTTACACCAACCAATCAAAATATTTGACCTGTCTTGTTTACAGTATTTCCAGACATAGAAAGCGGCTCTTCTCCGCCGAACTGGTCCACCGGCAGCACGTGGAGCTCGGGCTCCGTGTTCGGCACAGCCTCAGGGCTCGGGTTCGGGCAGAACTCCGCGTGGGGCTCCTCGGGGACCGGCTGGGGCACCGGCGGGGCCGGCTGGGGTGCGACGGGACCCGATTTCGGTACCGCGGGCCCCGGCTGGGCTGCCCCCGGCATCGTCGACTCCGAAGCGCTGATCGCAGTGGAGCTGTGCTTCGTGAAGGGCGAAGGCGATTCCGAAGATCTCCACATTGCTAATATACTTTTTAACAATTTGGACATTATTGGTAAGTTTCTCTACCATAACCATTTTGCTGTACGGAATTTGCAAAACGTGATCTCTCTCTATATTCTCACTTATTTCTGGTATTATTTTAAAAGCGACTCATTCCGTTTTGGTATTAAAGCAAACTTATTATTTATTTATTTATTCACTATAATATAAATTTGCAGACAGACAATACAGGCATAAAGATGTTAAGTTAGTTACATTATGACCTCAATGAGGTAATCGTGATTGTACATACGCTTCATGTTATTACTCATATCATACATCATCATAATTAAATATTCACAATTTCAATTAAAATTAAAAATAAATTAAAATGATGTCAGTGTAGTGGTCAGTAAATTTCAAAATGTTGATAAATTATAATTACAGATGTTAAAGTCGTTATTATGTCAATTTATTTAAAATTCAATGTAAAATCAAAATTCTAAAATTGTAATGATCAGCATTGATGAAGGGTTCAGAGGGAAACAGGTCTTGAACGGCACTATCTTTACTACTGCTAGTCTATGTCCAACAGGAGACAATATGCGTTGAATACATTAAATGTAAATAAAAGTAGTTCAAAAGCATTACTAAATTTGATGTGTGTTTCCATAGCAAATCAAGAGACAATAGTCGAGCTGATCGGGTTCGCTCAGCGCGTGACCGGTCCGGCGGCCGCGAAGAAGCCGGACGCCGGGCCGCCGCCGCCCGGCGCGGACGCGGTGGACTCGCCCGCAGCCGACGAACAGGAGGAGGACGAGGTCAAGGTTTGTTTCCTTACCATTAATATTTAAATACAGGTCAAATTTTAATACGGCATAGTTTTTTTCAAATTAGGTAACTTAAATATTTTTTGTCGTAGTATATAACGGAGTCATTTCGTGCTGTCTGTCCATTAGTGTGCTTAAATTTTTAAATTGATGAATTTGATTATTCAACAAAAAAAAGCTTTGTTGTTTTGGTTGCATTATTTTGTTTTGAAATAAACTTAGGTTGTCTTGGCCACACAAAATTCTTTTGCCCATTTTGACATTCACCACACTCGACGACCGGCCTCCCAATTCCGCTTATTTACAAATGGCTCAATTGAATCTTAATTGGATCTCAATCGTATATTTTGACACATTTATTAAGGTAGTATACGATTGAGACCCAATTCCAATTCAATTTAGCCATTTAAAAATTAGCGAAATTGGGGGCCAGGTTGATGCAGTGGTGCGTGGTTTCATATCCCAATCTCTATAGAAGGGGTGAACTGTCGTATTTCGGAAGGTACGTTAAGCATTTGATTCTTCTGTTGCAAGTTGTTAACAACCAGTCTTGGTTAAGAAAAACACTGACACCAGGCCATCCATTAAGGATAAGTAGGTAGATCAAAAGAAAAAGAAGAATACCTAGCCTTTCCGGTACTAATAATTTTAAACATTGGTTGATCAATGTTCTTTTAACATTTTTTCCACTGCATTTTAGCTGAAATGTCTGTATATTTCATGTCGTTACCAGAAGGCCGTCCGCACCGAGATCACGTTCGACTTCCACCGGCTGGGCGTGTTGCTGTTGCGTGCGGCCGAGCACGAGGGGGCGCTGGTGGCGCGCAAGATCGCCACCGCCACCATCGCCGAGGCCAAGATACAGGCCACGCTGGGTGAGGATACGATACATGGATATTGTAATGGGGTTGAGTCGTAGAACCGAATGATAGAAAGTATATCGTGCAATAGTTCTTTTTTGACCAATGATGGCTCGTTTTATATACTATATTACAACACGTGACAAGAGAGGCTAGCGTGACTATTTTCAAGGAAGTAGTTGTTTTCCATCAATATCACGTCCCATAAGTACGTGATACAATTTGTCATCAACATATTATTATATCACAATATACACCGTGCTTTTTGAACCACCTGAGCATTACGACAGTGATATTTTTTTTTGTAAAAATTTTTTTTTGAGAGTAATTCCTTTTGTTTTTCACTTTTAATTTTGTTACACGCTATGTCTCGGTTGAATGGACCTTACACAGCTGCATGTAACAGCGTGTTTCAAAATAAATAGCTAAACCAATATTTAATATTTTTATGGAAAAAATGTTAGGTAATAAAAATAAAAATAAAATACATAATAGCATTTATTTACGTACGCCACATTAACGCGTATTAGCCACTCAACCGTCCGGCGTGCGAAAAGAATATAGGAGCATACGTCCCGAGTCCTGCGGCCCCGCGCGAGGGTCAAATTGCGGCGCGTGAACGCACAAAAAATGCTTCTTATCACATGACCTAAACGACCCAGAGCTACGGAAAAAATACTGTGCTGAAGATGATTATATACACTATCACACAACATATATTTTAATGTATAAAATTTAATACATTACACTGTATTTGGGCCAAAAACATGCAAAATCTTGAAAAAATGCCTATTTAAATATTTCAACTTATTTTTTTTGGTTTAATTAAACTTGACAGTGACAATTAAATAAATTTAAAAATATAGTATTATTCTAGGCTAAATTACCTTTCAAATGATACCAAAATAATTCTGTGTAATGCAGTTGTTGAGGTACAATAAATTCATAAAGATTACCTACTCCCTTACATTAGTCATCGCTAGTCGCGTCATGACTAGGAACAAATTTCAAGCAAGATGGCCGCCCAGATAAGGCTTGCTACAATCGGATTTCTCAGCAACTATTTATTATTGGATTTGAACATGGTTACGAATTTGGGATTTTCTAAATGAAACTATAATTTATAATTATTTTTAATTATTTATAAATGTAAAAATGTAAATACTGATACACACATTCTTAAAATAGGATAAATATATTTGCATGCTTTATAAAAAAGCTGAATAGGTTAAGTAGGTGTCAATACATGCTAGCTTGCTTGAGAATTATTTTATGACGATGGCCTTTACCGAGATACCATTGGCATATTAAACAAAATAAAGTAGCATTATGCCTTAAATATAAATAAATAAATATTGGTCAAAATCACATAATAATATTATGACCCCAAATTAAGTAGCGTAAGTACTTGTGTTATGGGTATCAGAAACAACGAAGGATATTTTTGTCCTGGGTGGAATACGGACTCACGCCTCCTGGCGCATAGGGCAGGATCACTACCAAATGCGCCATCGAGCCAGTCAAAAAAAAGTCTTAGATGTAATGATGAAATAATAAAAACATTCTGCAAAACATAAAGCAACAATTACCAACAAAACCCTGAAAACTGTATCTCCAACAAAAAAAGTGCATATAAAAACATATTAACATGAATATTGTATATATGCAAATATTATATAGTAGTACCATACCAACAACCAAGCATTATCTTTAAAATACGTACGTACACTTTTTCCGTTTGTACAAACCCTTATATCACGTGTATCACAGCACGTCCTTGGATACTTAACTATTCATAGAAGAAACCTGAGAAACGTTTCAGGTTATTCTAAGAAATCTTTAGCAGACTAAATGTATTTTTATTAAATAAGTTTAAAAATATGTTAATAAATAACTAATGCATCTTCTACAATACATATTTTATGGAATAGTTCTATAATTAATAGCAAAAAAACCTTATCGGCGGCCATTGTTTGTACACGAAAGTTATAGCCACTCGTAATAATGTGTTTACTCGATATTCATCGCCGTGAAAGAAATACCACAGCAAATATCTGGTTCTCCAATCATAAAGATAAATAAAAACCATTGAATTATATAATAAAATAAATACTTACGACATAATGAGCCGTATTTCCACGCGCACACAAGTCACTCAAGAACTCACAATAGCACTAAACGAAAAAAAATATTCTTCAGTCACGAAAGCATACTGTGATGACATCTATGGTTTTTAATGTGGATTAGTTAGTAAAGTTTCGTTCTAATAGCACTTCTTTTCGTCACAGGCCAACAGATGGCATTTTTAAGGAGTTTTTTTAGACCAAGTGAATTATTTTACCTTTGGATGGTTTGCTATCCAGGACGTAAGTTTACGTTTTTTTTTTGGATGGTATACCATCCACGGACGGTTGAGTGGTTAGACATACTTAGATTACGTGCAAATTGGAAACGCTTAGTGCGACAAGCAATAGACAGATATACACACAACTCAATCTACAAACAGTGCGCTTGAGCAACGCACACATAGACACGCGTCTGTCAACTTTCTTGTGCAAAAATGTTGCAACTATACGGCATATATCGTCGTACCAGACGCGAGCCTCATCGAGGTGGGCGGGTCGCTGGGCGGGGTGCAGGTGGTGTCCCTGTGCGAGGCGGCGGGCCCGCACACGCGCGTGCTGTCGGCCGGCCGCCTGCCGCCACCCCTCCACGCGCCCCGCCCCCGCCCCCGCCCGCCCCACCACGCGCCCGCCGACGACGAGAAGGCGCTCTTCTTCACCATATCCAGGAAGGTGCTGCCCGCTACCGGTGACGACGCGCCTGGTGAGTTGTTGTTACACTGTCTTATGAGTTTATTTTATCTATACTAATATTATTAAGCTGAAGAGTTTGTTTGTTTGTTTGTTTGAACGCGCAAATCTCAGGCGCGTGTAGTATAGTGTGTCGTGTCCGCAGCGGTGGAGGCGTGCGTGCGCGTGCGCGTGGCGCGCGTGTGGTTCGCGCAGTGGGGCGCGTGTAGTATAGTGTGTCGTGTCCGCAGCGGTGGAGGCGTGCGTGCGCGTGCGCGTGGCGCGCGTGTGGTACACGCAGTCGGGCGCGTGTAGTATAGTGTGTCGTGTCCGCAGCGGTGGAGGCGTGCGTGCGCGTGCGCGTGGCGCGCGTGTGGTACGCGCAGTCGGGCGCGTGTAGTATAGTGTGTCGTGTCCGCAGCGGTGGAGGCGTGCGTGCGCGTGCGCGTGGCGCGCGTGTGGTACGCGCAGTCGGGCGCGTGTAGTATAGTGTGTCGTGTCCGCAGCGGTGGAGGCGTGTGTGCGCGTGCGCGTGGCGCGCGTGTGGTACGCGCAGTCGGGCGCGTGTAGTATAGTGTGTCGTGTCCGCAGCGGTGGAGGCGTGCGTGCGCGTGCGCGTGGCGCGCGTGTGGTACGTGCAGTCGGGCGCGTGTAGTATAGTGTGTCGTGTCCGCAGCGGTGGAGGCGTGCGTGCGCGTGCGCGTGGCGCGCGTGTGGTACGCGCAGTCGGGCGCGTGTAGTATAGTGTGTCGTGTCCGCAGCGGTGGAGGCGTGCGTGCGCGTGCGCGTGGCGCGCGTGTGGTACGTGCAGTGGGGCGCGTGTAGTATAGTGTGTCGTGTCCGCAGCGGTGGAGGCGTGTGTGCGCGTGCGCGTGGCGCGCGTGTGGTACGCGCAGTCGGGCGCGTGTAGTATAGTGTGTCGTGTCCGCAGCGGTGGAGGCGTGCGTGCGCGTGCGCGTGGCGCGCGTGTGGTACGTGCAGTCGGGCGCGTGTAGTATAGTGTGTCGTGTCCGCAGCGGTGGAGGCGTGCGTGCGCGTGCGCGTGGCGCGCGTGTGGTACGCGCAGTCGGGCGCGTGTAGTATAGTGTGTCGTGTCCGCAGCGGTGGAGGCGTGCGTGCGCGTGCGCGTGGCGCGCGTGTGGTACGTGCAGTGGGGCGCGTGTAGTATAGTGTGTCGTGTCCGCAGCGGTGGAGGCGTGTGTGCGCGTGCTCGTGGCGCGCGTGTGGTACGCGCAGTCGGGCGCGTGTAGTATAGTGTGTCGTGTCTGCAGCGGTGGAGGCGTGCGTGCGCGTGCGCGTGGCGCGCGTGTGGTACGCGCAGTCGGGCGCGTGTAGTATAGTGTGTCGTGTCCGCAGCGGTGGAGGCGTGCGTGCGTGTGCGCGTGGCGCGCGTGTGGTACGCGCAGTCGGGCGCGTGTAGTATAGTGTGTCGTGTCCGCAGCGGTGGAGGCGTGCGTGCGCGTGCGCGTGCGCGTGGCGCGCGTGTGGTACGCGCAGTCGGGCGCGTGTAGTAGAGTGTGTCGTGTCCGCAGCGGTGGAGGCGTGCGTGCGCGTGCGCGTGGCGCGCGTGTGGTACGCGCAGTGGGGCGCGTGTAGTATAGTGTGTCGTGTCCGCAGCGGTGGAGGCGTGCGTGCGCGTGCGCGTGGCGCGCGTGTGGTACGCGCAGTCGGGCGCGTGTAGTATAGTGTGTCGTGTCCGCAGCGGTGGAGGCGTGCGTGCGTGTGCGCGTGGCGCGCGTGTGGTACGCGCAGTGGGGCGCGTGTAGTATAGTGTGTCGTGTCCGCAGCGGTGGAGGCGTGCGTGCGCGTGCGCGTGGCGCGCGTGTGGTACGCGCAGTCGGGCGCGTGTAGTATAGTGTGTCGTGTCCGCAGCGGTGGAGGCGTGCGTGCGCGTGCGCGTGGCGCGCGTGTGGTACGCGCAGTCGGGCGCGTGTAGTATAGTGTGTCGTGTCCGCAGCGGTGGAGGCGTGCGTGCGCGTGCGCGTGGCGCGCGTGTGGTACGCGCAGTCGGGCGCGTGTAGTATAGTGTGTCGTGTCCGCAGCGGTGGAGGCGTGCGTGCGCGTGCGCGTGGCGCGCGTGTGGTACGCGCAGTCGGGCGCGTGTAGTATAGTGTGTCGTGTCCGCAGCGGTGGAGGCGTGCGTGCGCGTGCGCGTGGCGCGCGTGTGGTACGCGCAGTCGGGCGCGTGTAGTATAGTGTGTCGTGTCCGCAGCGGTGGAGGCGTGCGTGCGCGTGCGCGTGGCGCGCGTGTGGTACGCGCAGTCGGGCGCGTGTAGTATAGTGTGTCGTGTCCGCAGCGGTGGAGGCGTGCGTGCGCGTGTGCGTGGCGCGCGTGTGGTACGCGCAGTCGGGCGCGTGTAGTATAGTGTGTCGTGTCCGCAGCGGTGGAGGCGTGCGTGCGCGTGCGCGTGGCGCGCGTGTGGTACGCGCAGTCGGGCGCGTGTAGTATAGTGTGTCGTGTCCGCAGCGGTGGAGGCGTGCGTGCGCGTGCGCGTGGCGCGCGTGAATAAGAATAAGAATAAGAATAAGAATAAGAATAAGAATAAGAATAATTTATTTGCTCTTGAATGAGGTACACCAGGATGACAGATAACATATTACAATAGAATCACTCATCCAGCCATATGAAGCAGCATGCAAATACATAATTAAAATTTTAATCAATTTAAATGTCATCAATAAAACAAATTAAATATTAAATTAGATTAAAAGCACAGATGTATAAAGTATGTCAAACCAATAATAATAATAAAATTCAAATTTAAAGTCACAGTAATATTTTAGATAGGAATTAAATGTCAGTTATACAGGAATCAAAATTTATATGTCAGATAATCTTTTATTGAATAAAAACAGCCGCTAACCAATAAATTAAATAATTGACGATTAAATAAGCTTCCCTTAAGTTCTTTTTTTCGATCCGGTAATTTATTGTAAATAGTAACAGCCATGGCGTAGCAATTACGACCGTGTGGGGTTATTAGACCATGCGGGGGTTAGCGTGTGGTACGCGCAGTCGGGCGCGTGTAGTATAGTGTGTCGTGTCCGCAGCGGTGGAGGCGTGCGTGCGCGTGCGCGTGGCGCGCGTGTGGTACGCGCAGTCGGGCGCGTGTAGTATAGTGTGTCGTGTCCGCAGCGGTGGAGGCGTGCGTGCGCGTGCGCGTGGCGCGCGTGTGGTACGCGCAGTCGGGCGCGTGTAGTATAGTGTGTCGTGTCCGCAGCGGTGGAGGCGTGCGTGCGCGTGCGCGTGGCGCGCGTGTGGTACGCGCAGTCGGGCGCGTGTAGTATAGTGTGTCGTGTCCGCAGCGGTGGAGGCGTGCGTGCGCGTGCGCGTGGCGCGCGTGTGGTACGCGCAGTCGGGCGCGTGTAGTATAGTGTGTCGTGTCCGCAGCGGTGGAGGCGTGCGTGCGCGTGCGCGTGGCGCGCGTGTGGTACGCGCAGTCGGGCGCGTGTAGTATAGTGTGTCGTGTCCGCAGCGGTGGAGGCGTGCGTGCGCGTGCGCGTGGCGCGCGTGTGGTACGCGCAGTCGGGCGCGTGTAGTATAGTGTGTCGTGACCGCAGCGGTGGAGGCGTGCGTGCGCGTGCGCGTGGCGCGCGTGTGGTACGCGCAGTCGGGCGCGTGTAGTATAGTGTGTCGTGTCCGCAGCGGTGGAGGCGTGCGTGCGCGTGCGCGTGGCGCGCGTGTGGTACGCGCAGTCGGGCGCGTGTAGTATAGTGTGTCGTGTCTGCAGCGGTGGAGGCGTGCGTGCGCGTGCGCGTGGCGCGCGTGTGGTACGCGCAGTCGGGCGCGTGTAGTATAGTGTGTCGTGTCCGCAGCGGTGGAGGCGTGCGTGCGCGTGCGCGTGCGCGTGGCGCGCGTGTGGTACGCGCAGTCGGGCGCGTGTAGTAGAGTGTGTCGTGTCCGCAGCGGTGGAGGCGTGCGTGCGCGTGCGCGTGCGCGTGGCGCGCGTGTGGTACGCGCAGTCGGGCGCGTGTAGTAGAGTGTGTCGTGTCCGCAGCGGTGGAGGCGTGCGTGCGCGTGCGCGTGGCGCGCGTGTGGTACGCGCAGTGGGGCGCGTGTAGTAGAGTGTGTCGTGTCCGCAGCGGTGGAGGCGTGCGTGCGCGTGCGCGTGGCGCGCGTGTGGTACGCGCAGTCGGGCGCGTGTAGTATAGTGTGTCGTGTCCGCAGCGGTGGAGGCGTGCGTGCGCGTGCGCGTGGCGCGCGTGTGGTACGCGCAGTCGGGCGCGTGTAGTATAGTGTGTCGTGTCCGCAGCGGTGGAGGCGTGCGTGCGCGTGCGCGTGGCGCGCGTGTGGTACGCGCAGTCGGGCGCGTGTAGTATAGTGTGTCGTGTCCGCAGCGGTGGAGGCGTGCGTGCGCGTGCGCGTGGCGCGCGTGTGGTACGCGCAGTCGGGCGCGTGTAGTATAGTGTGTCGTGTCCGCAGCGGTGGAGGCGTGCGTGCGCGTGCGCGTGGCGCGCGTGTGGTACGCGCAGTCGGGCGCGTGTAGTATAGTGTGTCGTGTCCGCAGCGGTGGAGGCGTGCGTGCGCGTGCGCGTGGCGCGCGTGTGGTACGCGCAGTCGGGCGCGTGTAGTATAGTGTGTCGTGTCCGCAGCGGTGGAGGCGTGCGTGCGCGTGCGCGTGGCGCGCGTGTGGTACGCGCAGTCGGGCGCGTGTAGTATAGTGTGTCGTGTCCGCAGCGGTGGAGGCGTGCGTGCGCGTGCGCGTGGCGCGCGTGTGGTACGCGCAGTCGGGCGCGTGTAGTATAGTGTGTCGTGTCCGCAGCGGTGGAGGCGTGCGTGCGCGTGCGCGTGGCGCGCGTGTGGTACGCGCAGTCGGGCGCGTGTAGTATAGTGTGTCGTGTCCGCAGCGGTGGAGGCGTGCGTGCGCGTGCGCGTGGCGCGCGTGTGGTACGTGCAGTCGGGCGCGTGTAGTATAGTGTGTCGTGTCCGCAGCGGTGGAGGCGTGCGTGCGCGTGCGCGTGGCGCGCGTGTGGTACGCGCAGTCGGGCGCGTGTAGTATAGTGTGTCGTGTCCGCAGCGGTGGAGGCGTGCGTGCGCGTGCGCGTGGCGCGCGTGTGGTACGTGCAGTGGGGCGCGTGTAGTATAGTGTGTCGTGTCCGCAGCGGTGGAGGCGTGTGTGCGCGTGCGCGTGGCGCGCGTGTGGTACGCGCAGTCGGGCGCGTGTAGTATAGTGTGTCGTGTCCGCAGCGGTGGAGGCGTGCGTGCGTGTGCGCGTGGCGCGCGTGTGGTACGCGCAGTGGGGCGCGTGTAGTATAGTGTGTCGTGTCCGCAGCGGTGGAGGCGTGCGTGCGCGTGTGCGTGGCGCGCGTGTGGTACGCGCAGTCGGGCGCGTGTAGTATAGTGTGTCGTGTCCGCAGCGGTGGAGGCGTGCGTGTGCGTGCGCGTGGCGCGCGTGTGGTACGCGCAGTCGGGCGCGTGTAGTATAGTGTGTCGTGTCCGCAGCGGTGGAGGCGTGCGTGCGCGTGCGCGTGGCGCGCGTGTGGTACGTGCAGTCGGGCGCGTGTAGTATAGTGTGTCGTGTCCGCAGCGGTGGAGGCGTGCGTGCGCGTGCGCGTGGCGCGCGTGTGGTACGCGCAGTCGGGCGCGTGTAGTATAGTGTGTCGTGTCCGCAGCGGTGGAGGCGTGCGTGCGCGTGCGCGTGGCGCGCGTGTGGTACGTGCAGTGGGGCGCGTGTAGTATAGTGTGTCGTGTCCGCAGCGGTGGAGGCGTGTGTGCGCGTGCTCGTGGCGCGCGTGTGGTACGCGCAGTCGGGCGCGTGTAGTATAGTGTGTCGTGTCTGCAGCGGTGGAGGCGTGCGTGCGCGTGCGCGTGGCGCGCGTGTGGTACGCGCAGTCGGGCGCGTGTAGTATAGTGTGTCGTGTCCGCAGCGGTGGAGGCGTGCGTGCGTGTGCGCGTGGCGCGCGTGTGGTACGCGCAGTCGGGCGCGTGTAGTATAGTGTGTCGTGTCCGCAGCGGTGGAGGCGTGCGTGCGCGTGCGCGTGCGCGTGGCGCGCGTGTGGTACGCGCAGTCGGGCGCGTGTAGTAGAGTGTGTCGTGTCCGCAGCGGTGGAGGCGTGCGTGCGCGTGCGCGTGCGCGTGGCGCGCGTGTGGTACGCGCAGTCGGGCGCGTGTAGTAGAGTGTGTCGTGTCCGCAGCGGTGGAGGCGTGCGTGCGCGTGCGCGTGGCGCGCGTGTGGTACGCGCAGTGGGGCGCGTGTAGTATAGTGTGTCGTGTCCGCAGCGGTGGAGGCGTGCGTGCGCGTGCGCGTGGCGCGCGTGTGGATACGCGCAGTCGGGCGCGTGTAGTATAGTGTGTCGTGTCCGCAGCGGTGGAGGCGTGCGTGCGCGTGCGCGTGGCGCGCGTGTGGTACGCGCAGTCGGGCGCGTGTAGTATAGTGTGTCGTGTCCGCAGCGGTGGAGGCGTGCGTGCGCGTGCGCGTGGCGCGCGTGTGGTACGCGCAGTCGGGCGCGTGTAGTATAGTGTGTCGTGTCCGCAGCGGTGGAGGCGTGCGTGCGTGTGCGCGTGGCGCGCGTGTGGTACGCGCAGTGGGGCGCGTGTAGTATAGTGTGTCGTGTCCGCAGCGGTGGAGGCGTGCGTGCGCGTGCGCGTGGCGCGCGTGTGGTACGCGCAGTCGGGCGCGTGTAGTATAGTGTGTCGTGTCCGCAGCGGTGGAGGCGTGCGTGCGCGTGCGCGTGGCGCGCGTGTGGTACGCGCAGTCGGGCGCGTGTAGTATAGTGTGTCGTGTCCGCAGCGGTGGAGGCGTGCGTGCGCGTGCGCGTGGCGCGCGTGTGGTACGCGCAGTCGGGCGCGTGTAGTATAGTGTGTCGTGTCCGCAGCGGTGGAGGCGTGCGTGCGCGTGCGCGTGGCGCGCGTGTGGTACGCGCAGTCGGGCGCGTGTAGTATAGTGTGTCGTGTCCGCAGCGGTGGAGGCGTGCGTGCGCGTGCGCGTGGCGCGCGTGTGGTACGCGCAGTCGGGCGCGTGTAGTATAGTGTGTCGTGTCCGCAGCGGTGGAGGCGTGCGTGCGCGTGCGCGTGGCGCGCGTGTGGTACGCGCAGTCGGGCGCGTGTAGTATAGTGTGTCGTGTCCGCAGCGGTGGAGGCGTGCGTGCGCGTGCGCGTGGCGCGCGTGTGGTACGCGCAGTCGGGCGCGTGTAGTATAGTGTGTCGTGTCCGCAGCGGTGGAGGCGTGCGTGCGCGTGCGCGTGGCGCGCGTGTGGTACGCGCAGTCGGGCGCGTGTAGTATAGTGTGTCGTGTCCGCAGCGGTGGAGGCGTGCGTGCGCGTGCGCGTGGCGCGCGTGTGGTACGCGCAGTCGGGCGCGCTGCTGCGGGAGCTGCGCTCGTGCGCGCTGCAGTTCCGGCGGCACCTGGCGGGGCTGGCGCGCCTGGCCCGCTCGCTGCGCGCCGCCGCCGCAGACATGGCGCTCAACCTCGTGCATCCCAGGTGAGAGAGACCATCGTCATGACACACGTATATTTGAATCTGACGTAGTTCCACAAACCAGATCCAACCCCAAAATCTGAGTTTTCAAATTTGAAGAAAATCAGAGTTTTAGTTTGCAAAGAGTTAAGTGCAATGATTTTAACGTAGCAGCTATTTATTGGTTTGGGTTTTATATTTTACTCCGATAGTCATTTTACCGATTTTCATTTTAACGAAAACTAAAAACTCGGTGATATGTAACTTCACTCAATAATGTATCAGGTATACGAGGGCGGCACTGAAAATTTCGGGAATCAAGGAAGTGACACAACATTACTATTTTAAAATATATTTATTGCTTTTCAAAGTATTCTCCGCGAAATTTGACACATTTTCCCATACGACGGAACCAATCATTGAAGCAACCATTCCATTCGGAAGTTAGAGTCTCCAAAATGGCCGTTTTGTGGGCGTCCACAGCTTCTTCAGCTGACGAAAATCTCTGACCACGCAATTTATTCTTTATTTTAGGGAAAGTATAGAAATCATTAGGGCTTAGGTCGGGGCTGTACGGCGGATGGTCTAATAACTATATGTTTTCTTGCTCTAAAAATTATTTTGTTCTGTGCGCGGTGTGAGAACTCGCATTGTCGTGATGGAGGATGATGCGGCGGTTGCAGTTCTCTTTACGGAGTTCAGAAACGACCTGTGGCAAACAAATGCTAGCATACCATTCTGCATTAACCGTTCTTTGTCCCTCAAGAGGAATAGTCGCAACATGGCCGGTAAAGTTGCCTGAATTTCGCGGTATGTCACATGTCGATCTTCCTCAATCAGCTTACGCACAGCACCAACGTTTTCTTGGGTGACTGCAGTTTTTGGACGACCTTGACGGGGATCATCACTGAACTTGACACGTCCACGTTGAAATTCAGCAAACCAGCAATAAATTGTGGTTTTGGATGGGGCTTCATTACCAAATGCAGAAATCATCCGGTCAACACACTGTTTTTTTGTTAAACCACTTCGAAAGTCATAATAAATCATCGCTCTTGAATTTTCTCGAGTCAATTCCATTTTCTCAACGACTAAACAAGTTTGACAAGACCTTGTGATAAGACCGAAAATCTTTTTTTAAATAAATAAATGGTATTCGATTTTTAAAATCAAGGAGTTTGCAATTAAAAATATTTTAATATGACAGGAACAGTGGAAATATTCCATTCCCGATACTTTTAGTGCAGCCTATATACGTACAGTTTGCTCGTATTAATTTATCTTATTTAGGAAACAAAGTACACTCATAGCATAGCGGATCGAAACGTCGCGTCGGGAAGGTAAATTATTATATTTTACCTCTCTAACCTAATCAATTCGGTTGCAGTAAGCCCCGTGTAGTTTTAAGTTACGCGTATGGTCGGTGAAATGTATGTCGAATTAATTTTTCGATTGAAAGAATACATAATAAAAAAAAAAAACGACAAATCGTTATATCGGCTGATCAACGATTCAAATCTTTCAATTGAGTAATCGATTTATAGTTAGCGTTTAAATAAAAATAAAAAAAAAGCTTTCGGAGTAACGTAAGAAACCCATTAGTTTACATCTATGACCGTTTATAAAAAATCACCCGAAATATAAGTATAGGTATATTTGACTTATTTTCACCATGGCATACAGAGGCGAGTCGCTGTACGCCAACCCCAAGCTGTCGCAATCAATGGAGGGCGTGTCCCCGCGCCGCCGCACGCTCAGCCTCGGCTGCTCGGCCGACGAGCCGCCGGAGATACGGCCCGAGCAAATCGTACTCAGGTACGCATAGTTTTTTCATTTCCTAGGAAGATAAAGAGCCTTACGCAGTACCCTAGCGCTCTCCCGAGATTCGGTTCGTATGCCGTAAGGCAGGTAGAACCATGGGGGTGATGGAGGGATTTCGAGACCCCAATCACATATATTAACGCTTTTTATCACACATGTTCATGTTCGTCATAGTTTCTGATAGAGTCAGATAATTTTTTTACGAGATTTGTGTTCTGTAGATACTGTGATTTTCATCACCTTCCAAATTTTTGTAGGCGTTAGGCCCATTTATGAAGTAAAAAATGTAGGTCAAACTTTCACCCGAAAGTATTTTTCGCAACATGGTTTTCAATTTTTATGGTCTTAAGCCTGTGAAGGTATAAAGGGAAAATCAACGACTTATGAACAGTATCCTAATGAATGAAGAAGATGCGAAACGCGAAAAAAAAGTGTTGTGAGGAATTAAAAATTTTACATTTTTGGCGGTCATTTTCTAAGTGCTTTCTGCATCTTGACATTTTTGTACTGGGCTACACCAAAAGAAAAAATACGTTATTTGTTTTTATCTCGTAGATTGTTGTAGTAAGATTGTCGTAAATTTGGAAGGTGGTTAAAATTTGATCCTGTATTTGCCAGTGTGAGCGTCGAGCTGGAATCCCCCGTGGTGGTGCTGCCGCGGGCGGCGAGCAGCACGCAGGTGCTGGTGGCGCACCTGGGCCGCATGAGCCTGTCCAACAAGCCGGGCCCGCCCGCCCGCACCACCTACCGCGTGCGCGTGCGGGACATATCGCTCGCTACGGTGAGTGACACGGCATCACATTTCTACAGTTGATCGGTTCAAGGTTATACCATGTATTTTGTTTCTTATAAGTTACAGATATTTCGGCACAGTTGCAAATGCCATGACCTCGGAAGGTACACGGTATAAAATCCGAATCAATTAACTCTAGTGTAGTGCCATGGAAGTTTAAATTAGTTTAAGAGTTCACTGATTAAGTTATTCAGCTGTGCTGATCAATTAAAACTAACAACGACAGTCTTTGTAGTAAAAAAGAAACAGTTTTATTTGCTCTAATAGGCTTTAGGAGACGCTTTTACACGCCCCTCTATTTTATCCTACCTCTCATTGGGGATGTTTCTGTTTCACATGTAGTTGAATTATAGGCTGTGGTGATTTGTTGAAAATGAGGATGCGATTCCCCATAGCCGTATTCCCTACTTACAGCAGTCGTTTTTAACCTCAGGATGAGGCTAGAGATTAAAGCTCAAATTTTAGTGGCAGCTCTATATCAAAACATTTTTATAGCTGTAAATTATAATAAAGTCAGTAAGCTTAATAGTTCGCGATATTAAATGATGCCGTCTCTTTCTTTAATATTTTTGAATAAGTTTCTAACCGTATTTTTTTAAGTTAATAAGTAGTAAATATTTATTTTGTTGTAATTTAAGATATCTTTTTATGTTTTATAATTTGTTTAATCTGATAAAGCTGGACGTTGGCGAGAAATTGAAGAGTCTGAGTCTGACGGCGGAGAACATGTCCGAAATATACGACGTGTCGGCCGGCCAGCCCGTGCTGCACGACACGGCTCTGCAGGTGGCCGTCAGCTACAGCGAGGGCGAGGACGACTGCCTTCAGGTATTGTCATTATTTCACTCGATTATTTTTTTGTATGTGGTATCCTAAAAGTTGTTAGCGTCACTTTTAATTACTATTGTACCAAATACGTAATTTTCTTTACTTAAGTAGTTCCACTTCTTGAAAATATCTCTGAGTTATCCTTGAAATTAAGGTAGAAATTGTGTACTCTTAAAGGATTTCAGAAAATTAAAATAATTGTTAAGTCATGTTATTTTGTTGTAAATGTTACTGCTGCAAAATTTTTCACGTATCTATATATGTATCTCCAAATATTTTAGAAAACCTATCTGAAGACACCCCATATTATGGGACAGTTGAGAAAAATATTCCATTTCAGTTTACCTGTAGACACTTTTCACGACTTTTTAAGTACGATTAATGTAAATGCCCAAGCTAAATAACGTCTTTCTAGTTCTAATAGTATCTGAGATTAAAACTATTAAGACAGCTAATTAGACAGACACAAAGCGAAACTATAACGGTCCCTTCTTTCCTGTTTATCTTGACTATGAAACCTTAAAAATGATGTTGGTCGTAGTGCGAAGTAACCGGCGGCGTTGTGGGCGGTCTCCACGTGACGGCTCGCCGCGAGCAGTACGAGCAGCTGCTGGACACCGTGCGATGGGTGACCGCCGCGCAGCCGGACCCGTACCCGCACCCGCATCCGTACCCGCATCCGGACTACGTGGACGGAAACATCACCTATGCGCAGGTAATGTTTATTTCTGATGCATTCTAAATACGGAAATTTTATTTTAGGTTTAATGCTGTGAGATATGAATCTAAATTAAACATTTTGTAACAGCATCAAGTAGGAGTCCTTTTTGCTCTATCAACTGAGCCTCGGAGATATTATTTGTGGCGACGAATATAATTATTCAAATACTTTACTTTGTTGGAAGCGTATTAGCATACACTCTATTTATTTGAGGCCTTCACAAAGTGTAGTATCCCTTGTTGATTAAATGGCTCCATTGTCGTAGCGGGGTATTTTTTCCAGTGGGGTTAGCGATCTTGCTGGACTAACCACTAATTTAATATGAAGTAACTTTTCTAAATATTTCTAGGTTTACCCAAGCTACTCCCATAAATAAATCCAATAAAGGTTTTGCATGCTATATAGATGTACTACGTGCATGGGTACCGACACAAAAAGCTCTGCCTGTAGTGAATACATTGAACTTGTAGTGTTAGTACACGTTATATCGCGTGGGTGGAAACTTGTGCCCAGCAGTAGGGCAGAAAATAACCTATGTCCTTTCTCAAGATCTAAATCATATTTATACCAAATTTAATTAATATCAATTTGATAGTTTAGACGTGAAACCGTTCCAGACAGAAGTTACTTTTACATTTATAATATTAATAAGGATGTTATAGGTGGTTAACGCGTAAATGGTTAACGCTCCGTTGGTTTAGTCGTTCAAATACCGGGTTTAAACCAGGCAACAATAAATTTCGAATTTTCAAATCTTGATTTAAACTTTCATGGTCACTATCACTAGAGTTATTTAATTCGGGGTTTATACCATGTACCTTATTAATTATGAGTTTCCGATATTTCGGCACTGTTGCAAGCGCCATGATCACGGGAGAATTCTCTCATAAAAAAATAAGGTACATGGTATAAACCCCGAATTAAATAACTCTAGTTTCAAATCTTGTTCGGATTTGTGATCACCAACCTGCATACGGCAAGTGGGGTGATTGTGCCTGCACCCATCATCGCTATGGTAACTATTAATGATAGAAGCCGTTGCCCTGCAGTGTGATGATTAAGCCGTTAATCGTAGGTGGTGGCGGGCGCCAGCGGGCTTCTGGAGCCGGCGGTGCCGACGCTGCGGCTGGAGCCCGCGCTGAGGGCCGCGCTGCACCACCCGCACCCGCACCCGCATCCGCACCTGCACCCGCACCCGCACCCGCACCCGCACCCGCACACGCACCCGCAGGAGAGACTTCGACGCACCAATCTGACAGGTCAGTGCTTACGAGAGCAGCGGAGGATAGACTCATAGTGAGATTTTTATCACTTTCCGCTAAGACGGAAAGGCGATGTGTTAATTATTTCATGTTTCTTTTTCGTTTTCATCGTTTTCATTACATGTTTATAATGAAAAGCATTTCATTCGACTTTACGTTTGTTTATATCACGTTCGACTTTTGTAACATTCAACAAACAAAATTCTTGATAATTTAAGGATAGAAACTAGATCTATCGTTAAGTTATCAAGATTATTTATAATCTTAGCAGAAGATCTTTATGTCCTCAAAGGATGTGGTGATGAGAACGGTATTATCGTCATAACGGAGGTTGGAAATCTTCGAGGGTTTTCTGCATAATTTACTCTCCATACAGCCTTGCGAATTATCAAAAGCTTTGCTATAGTCAATAAAGCATAACACTACTGGGCTATTAAATCAACGACTTCTGTAAATTATCTGTCGTACATTCAGAATTTGTTTACTAGTGCCTTTGCCTTTGACGAATCCCGCTTGCTCTTCGGGGATTTGGAAATATTTAAGCCTTTGATTTATAATGTAGAGGAGAATTTTGTTGATGTGGGGTATAAGAGAGAGAGTTCTGTAATTGCTACAGTCTTTCTTAGAACGAGCGTATACGCGCAGATAATAAACGCCAATCTTAGCGTGCCTGTTCACCGGAGCGGAGCGAGGAAGCGGAGCGGAGAAACGGAGAAATATTGACCAATAGGATTGCACAAAAAAGAGGAGCGGAGATTTCGTGCAATCCTATTGGTTAATATTTAACCGTTTCTCCGCTCCGCTATCTAGTTCCGCTCCGGTGGACAAGCACCCTTGAACCGCTTCTAGCACCTATAGATATGTTATAAAGAGTGTAAATGACGCGTGTTTCCCGGCAGTGCACGTGGAGGTGTGCCGCCTGAGCGTGGAGCTGCGCGCGGACCTGGGCGCGGGCGAGCGCAGCCTCGTGGAGCTCGCCGCCGCAGAGTTCCGGCTGCACTACCGCGCCGCGCACGCGCACGAGGCCGCGCTGCAGGTACCCGCTAGCCGTGGCGCTAGTTGTGGCGCTAGTTGTATAGTTCCGGCTGCACTACCGCGCCGCGCACGCGCACGAGGCCGCGCTGCAGGTACCCGCTAGCCGTGGCGCTAGTTGTGGCGCTAGTTGTATAGTTCCGGCTGCACTACCGCGCCGCGCACGCGCACGAGGCCGCGCTGCAGGTACCCGCTAGCCGTGGCGCTAGTTGTGGCGCTAGTTGTATAGTTCCGGCTGCACTACCGCGCCGCGCACGCGCACGAGGCCGCGCTGCAGGTACCCGCTAGCCGTGGCGCTAGTTGTGGCGCTAGTTGTATAGTTCCGGCTGCACTACCGCGCCGCGCACGCGCACGAGGCCGCGCTGCAGGTACCCGCTAGCCGTGGCGCTAGTTGTGGCGCTAGTTGTATAGTTCCGGCTGCACTACCGCGCCGCGCACGCGCACGAGGCCGCGCTGCAGGTACCCGCTAGCCGTGGCGCTAGTTGTGGCGCTAGTTGTATAGTTCCGGCTGCACTACCGCGCCGCGCACGCGCACGAGGCCGCGCTGCAGGTACCCGCTAGCCGTGGCGCTAGTTGTGGCGCTAGTTGTATAGTTCCGGCTGCACTACCGCGCCGCGCACGCGCACGAGGCCGCGCTGCAGGTACCCGCTAGCCGTGGCGCTAGTTGTGGCGCTAGTTGTATAGTTCCGGCTGCACTACCGCGCCGCGCACGCGCACGAGGCCGCGCTGCAGGTACCCGCTAGCCGTGGCGCTAGTTGTGGCGCTAGTTGTATAGTTCCGGCTGCACTACCGCGCCGCGCACGCGCACGAGGCCGCGCTGCAGGTACCCGCTAGCCGTGGCGCTAGTTGTGGCGCTAGTTGTATAGTTCCGGCTGCACTACCGCGCCGCGCACGCGCACGAGGCCGCGCTGCAGGTACCCGCTAGCCGTGGCGCTAGTTGTGGCGCTAGTTGTATAGTTCCGGCTGCACTACCGCGCCGCGCACGCGCACGAGGCCGCGCTGCAGGTACCCGCTAGCCGTGGCGCTAGTTGTGGCGCTAGTTGTATAGTTCCGGCTGCACTACCGCGCCGCGCACGCGCACGAGGCCGCGCTGCAGGTACCCGCTAGCCGTGGCGCTAGTTGTGGCGCTAGTTGTATAGTTCCGGCTGCACTACCGCGCCGCGCACGCGCACGAGGCCGCGCTGCAGGTACCCGCTAGCCGTGGCGCTAGTTGTGGCGCTAGTTGTATAGTTCCGGCTGCACTACCGCGCCGCGCACGCGCACGAGGCCGCGCTGCAGGTACCCGCTAGCCGTGGCGCTAGTTGTGGCGCTAGTTGTATAGTTCCGGCTGCACTACCGCGCCGCGCACGCGCACGAGGCCGCGCTGCAGGTACCCGCTAGCCGTGGCGCTAGTTGTGGCGCTAGTTGTATAGTTCCGGCTGCACTACCGCGCCGCGCACGCGCACGAGGCCGCGCTGCAGGTACCCGCTAGCCGTGGCGCTAGTTGTGGCGCTAGTTGTATAGTTCCGGCTGCACTACCGCGCCGCGCACGCGCACGAGGCCGCGCTGCAGGTACCCGCTAGCCGTGGCGCTAGTTGTGGCGCTAGTTGTATAGTTCCGGCTGCACTACCGCGCCGCGCACGCGCACGAGGCCGCGCTGCAGGTACCCGCTAGCCGTGGCGCTAGTTGTGGCGCTAGTTGTATAGTTCCGGCTGCACTACCGCGCCGCGCACGCGCACGAGGCCGCGCTGCAGGTACCCGCTAGCCGTGGCGCTAGTTGTGGCGCTAGTTGTATAGTTCCGGCTGCACTACCGCGCCGCGCACGCGCACGAGGCCGCGCTGCAGGTACCCGCTAGCCGTGGCGCTAGTTGTGGCGCTAGTTGTATAGTTCCGGCTGCACTACCGCGCCGCGCACGCGCACGAGGCCGCGCTGCAGGTACCCGCTAGCCGTGGCGCTAGTTGTGGCGCTAGTTGTATAGTTCCGGCTGCACTACCGCGCCGCGCACGCGCACGAGGCCGCGCTGCAGGTACCCGCTAGCCGTGGCGCTAGTTGTGGCGCTAGTTGTATAGTTCCGGCTGCACTACCGCGCCGCGCACGCGCACGAGGCCGCGCTGCAGGTACCCGCTAGCCGTGGCGCTAGTTGTGGCGCTAGTTGTATAGTTCCGGCTGCACTACCGCGCCGCGCACGCGCACGAGGCCGCGCTGCAGGTACCCGCTAGCCGTGGCGCTAGTTGTGGCGCTAGTTGTATAGTTCCGGCTGCACTACCGCGCCGCGCACGCGCACGAGGCCGCGCTGCAGGTACCCGCTAGCCGTGGCGCTAGTTGTGGCGCTAGTTGTATAGTTCCGGCTGCACTACCGCGCCGCGCACGCGCACGAGGCCGCGCTGCAGGTACCCGCTAGCCGTGGCGCTAGTTGTGGCGCTAGTTGTATAGTTCCGGCTGCACTACCGCGCCGCGCACGCGCACGAGGCCGCGCTGCAGGTACCCGCTAGCCGTGGCGCTAGTTGTGGCGCTAGTTGTATAGTTCCGGCTGCACTACCGCGCCGCGCACGCGCACGAGGCCGCGCTGCAGGTACCCGCTAGCCGTGGCGCTAGTTGTGGCGCTAGTTGTATAGTTCCGGCTGCACTACCGCGCCGCGCACGCGCACGAGGCCGCGCTGCAGGTACCCGCTAGCCGTGGCGCTAGTTGTGGCGCTAGTTGTATAGTTCCGGCTGCACTACCGCGCCGCGCACGCGCACGAGGCCGCGCTGCAGGTACCCGCTAGCCGTGGCGCTAGTTGTGGCGCTAGTTGTATAGTTCCGGCTGCACTACCGCGCCGCGCACGCGCACGAGGCCGCGCTGCAGGTACCCGCTAGCCGTGGCGCTAGTTGTGGCGCTAGTTGTATAGTTCCGGCTGCACTACCGCGCCGCGCACGCGCACGAGGCCGCGCTGCAGGTACCCGCTAGCCGTGGCGCTAGTTGTGGCGCTAGTTGTATAGTTCCGGCTGCACTACCGCGCCGCGCACGCGCACGAGGCCGCGCTGCAGGTACCCGCTAGCCGTGGCGCTAGTTGTGGCGCTAGTTGTATAGTTCCGGCTGCACTACCGCGCCGCGCACGCGCACGAGGCCGCGCTGCAGGTACCCGCTAGCCGTGGCGCTAGTTGTGGCGCTAGTTGTATAGTTCCGGCTGCACTACCGCGCCGCGCACGCGCACGAGGCCGCGCTGCAGGTACCCGCTAGCCGTGGCGCTAGTTGTGGCGCTAGTTGTATAGTTCCGGCTGCACTACCGCGCCGCGCACGCGCACGAGGCCGCGCTGCAGGTACCCGCTAGCCGTGGCGCTAGTTGTGGCGCTAGTTGTATAGTTCCGGCTGCACTACCGCGCCGCGCACGCGCACGAGGCCGCGCTGCAGGTACCCGCTAGCCGTGGCGCTAGTTGTGGCGCTAGTTGTATAGTTCCGGCTGCACTACCGCGCCGCGCACGCGCACGAGGCCGCGCTGCAGGTACCCGCTAGCCGTGGCGCTAGTTGTGGCGCTAGTTGTATAGTTCCGGCTGCACTACCGCGCCGCGCACGCGCACGAGGCCGCGCTGCAGGTACCCGCTAGCCGTGGCGCTAGTTGTGGCGCTAGTTTTATAGTTCGCGACCAATAGGGTTGCACGATGGCAAAAGAAACTTATCACAGCGGTTACTTACATTAAGGTTTTGGTAGAAGTATGAGCAAATGCTCTGTGGTGCACCTGCCTCGCCTGCTTCCTAACTTTTTTTCCGTGTTCTGTGTAATAAACCATTTTGTGACATGTATAAATTTGACTTAGATACAATCACTAATTAAACAAACAAATAAAATCAGTAATAAGAAATGAAATTACATTCTGTGCCGAAAACCTACAAATCAAGAAAGGTACATAGTCAAACAAACCTTAAATTTTTTGCAAAATCATTTATCTTGATTAAAAACAATAAATCAATTCAATGGAATCCAATGAAAATTAAAAAAGGACATAATATCTCTTGAACGTCAGTCTCAGAATCGTACGAAACCCCCAGGTGTCTCTCCACTCGATAACCATGGAGGACCTGACGAAGGAGCCGGGCTCGAAGCACCGGCTTCTGATGGTGTCGCACCAGCCGCAGGTGCCGCCCAAGGCCGTGTTCGTGTCCAAGTCCTGCCCGGACTTCGTGACGCTGCACGCGCTGGGCGGCGCCTCGCTGCGGGGCCAGCGGCCGCACTCGTCCTCGCTGCCCAGCGAGCTCAATGCTATTGATAAGATGGTGAGTGATACGGTGGCATGGTAGTAGTCTGTCTGTCACCAGGCGTATCTCAAGAGCCGCGATAGCTAGACAGTTGAAATTTTCACGAATTATAACTAAAATATATAAACGAAATTATACTAAAAAAAACAGTTAGGCACTTGGAATATTCACAAAGTACTCAGTTGTATGTTTACTTTAATAATAAATAATAAAATTAAAATTTAATAAATATTTAAGTGTGGCTCCCATACAAAAAACTCCATGTTTTTCCTATTTTTGCTCGATATCAATAAATGGTAACAGGTAGGCACTACATTAACTAAATTTATGTACCGACTCTTGTTTACCTAGTCAATGGTACGGAACCTTTCGTGAACAAATCCGTCTCGCACTTGGCCGGTTTCTAAACAACACTATACATACACGGTAGCTTTTACGATTTCTTTGCCAATAAAGGTTTTTTCTATCTATCTGTTAGCTTACGCAAACGATTCTCGATTGCTTGTAATCGTTGACGTAAGGATTTTTTTACATAAATGGAAGAGCAATTGATTTTATACTCAGACAGTGGGGAAAGCTCTTGCGATTATAGTCCACTTGGTTCATAGGTGCTTTAATTAACTTTTAAATTAGTTTTGCGGCAACACTGTCACATAATCTTAGCGAAATGCATCACGACATCTGCGGCCGTTCTAATTATAAAATAAATAAATATTTAAGACATGCCTCACTGGGTCACACAGAGCCATCTAGTCCCAAATTAAGGTACTATTAAGTACCCTGTCGTATGAGGTACTAGACAACCGATAATCTTACTTATGTACTTTTTTTGTAAATACATACTTATAATACATAGAAAACACCCACAGCAGTACAGAAATGTTCATGCACACAAATATTTGTACTGTGCGGGGATCGAACCCACGACCCATGGCTCAGAAGCAGCGTTTACTACCGCTGATCCAAATGGTCGTCTTATTGGTTGCACATTACGCGATGAGTGCAGCGGCCAATAGGAAACCTCTGACGCGGGCGAACAGGAGCCATTAACAGAAGCAACGGACATTATCATTTCGCCACCCCTCAACCTACTTGTTGCAAGCAGCAACAATTAGTTACGTAGTTTCAAATGTGACTATGAAAGTTGGTGACAACATTTTAAATTAATATTGATGCTTTTTACTATGTTTTTCTTATTTAATTTGGTTGTATCCGTCTGCCTGATTTTTTTTTAAGTGAACGCAACCGGTCTTTAAATAGTTACCAAATTTTTCAAGTTTATTTCGTCGTCACATACAGTCCTTCATTGTTATACATATTTGACATTTGTGTATCACTGCTGCAGGATAAGACTAGTTTATAATATCGTCTGTCGTTGTAGTTGGGCCGCAACAAGCGGGACAGCAAGTGCGGCGCGACCCCTCCCTGCTCGCCGGAGGGCGCGGCGGAGGAGGGGGAGGGGGAGGAGGGGGAGGGGGAGGGGGCGCGCTCGGCCGCCGACAACCTGGTGTGGGTGTCCGTGCACACCAGGGACCCGCAGCATCCGCTCTTCAAGGAGAAGTACAACGAGGTAAAATCTTGGAGAATTTCTTTTTGATGTTACTGTGCTATTGAAAAATGAGAAAGTCATTGAAATTTAAAAATATAATTTATCTTCTTTGCTGCAATAAAAATTTATTGCGAAATAACCAAACGCCTTTTTTTAGGTGTTTTTAGGTGATACAAGGTTTTGAAATTACTTTTAAATCAATTAAATTTGTGGTAAAGAAAGTAAAAGTATGTTAATACTTTCCAAATCTGTGTTTTTAAGATAGATTGGAGGGAAGAAATTAATTAATTACAGACCTACATCTTATGAGTATGTTTGACATTTATAGATATATAAAGATATTGTAGTGTGTGACGCACCTCACCTCATTACTTGGGACGATCACCAATTCAACGTTCGAACAACTTACATGTCTTATTTTTATTTGCAATAATCCTGGTCCCAACATGACAATAGTTTGTCAGTATACAAGTTATTCGCGTTGCCAACAGATAACAAAGCTAACGAAAGTAGAGTTCAACTGCCTGAACCTGGTGGTGAGCGCGGATAGCTGGGTGGCTGTGCTGGACTTCTTCGGCGTCGCCGGCGACGAGCTGCAAGAGGAAGAGGATACCGCTGGGACGCACGCACAGAAGAACGCCTCCGATGGTAGGACAATTGAAGTTTAATTATTCATTATAGCTCTGTGACTACTTGTCAAGTGTTACATAACATGTTCATCACGCATCTGACGGTTTACCATAGAAATAGTCAATGATACTACAGGTTACAGTTAGTCAATGATACTACAGACTACAGTTATTTTATAAGATGTTATTTAAAATGCTATGGAAAGAGTTATGCTCGGAGTTTCTCTTAGGGATAAAATCAGAAATAAGGTGATCCGGCAGAGAACTAAAGTTACCGACATAACTCACCGGATTAGCAAGCTGAAGTGGCAGTGGGCTATCCATATTAGCCGCAGAACCGACAACCGCTGTGGTAAACGAGTTCTTGAGTGCACGGAGAAAAAAATATTTTACAATACTACCAGGGGGTCTAGCACAAAAAACCATCGAATTCGAATCGTTTGCGTGTTTGTATCGCCATCGAAATATTTAGTATGAAAACTTAAACAGCAAAACAAAGCATGAAATTTGTGTCGTTTGCTTTTCATACGCAAACGATTCGAAGTCGATAGTTTTTTGTGCTAGACCCACTGAACGACTTGTAAAAACAAATCTATTAAAAGTTAACAAAAAACTGCGAGTGCTATCAGAATTAGTTTTAGGGATAAATAGTCGCTTAATTGCAAATACTAAAAAAATCTGGTAAATAAGTTAAGGGTACGAAACATGTCAAATAGTATCAGTTACTACTTTCTTTGTAAACATCAAAATAATGAGTTAGTAATGGGCACAACTATGTTAAGGTATTGCTAGCAGTACAAATTTGATGGTAAAGTGTACCGAAAAATAAATTCACGTTACTAAAAACTAGATTTTAAAAATATCATTTACAAAATGTAAAGTTGTCACGTATAGCACTATAACACAGAATTTTGAGGAAGTTAACTTCTAGTTAACTTCCTCAAAATTCTGGTTAGTAAAACTAGACCTTTTTCTCCGTGTGGAGACCGCGTCTCGGCAAACGTAGTGCAGGATGCCCTCAGGCCAGGTGGAGTGATGATTTACGCAAGGTGGCTGGCAGGAGCTGGATGCGAGAAGCCGAGGATCGACCTAAGTGGCGTGCATTTAGAGAGGCCTATGTCCAGCAGTGGACTGCAATAGGCTGATGATGATGATAATGATGATTTAAAAATAAAACCAAAGTAAAAAAGTAAGAACGACTTATACTATTCAATACATAAATTACACTAAAACATGTCCATATTTAAATCTTCGTAGCTAGCTAGATATTACTGATGTCGAAGTTGAACGCAAATTATAACAACATAACAACAATAAACAAATATTCATGCAAACTAATTCGTTGTAGCAATATTATAACAAACATTTTAATGTATTCAAGGAAAACTATTTATAACGTCATATTGCAACAAAATTTAAAAAAAAACATCAAACTTTGGTGTTTTATAGTTTCGTAAATTATCGTCATAATAATAATATGATAAATTTTTACATACATACATACATATTATCACGCCTCCTTCCCAGCGGGGTAGGCAGAGACCAAGGCCTTCCACTTACTACGATCCTGGCATACATCTTTCGCTTCTTCCACATTCATCAATCTTTTCATGCATGCTCGTCGGTTTAGATAAATTTTTACTTTTCGATTTCTTTTATTGAAGACACCATATCAACATTACTTTTTTCTGCACACAGCAACATCAAGTGCGAACCCATCGTCAGCGAGCCAGCCCCTTCAAGTCGGTACAACGCAGACGGAGATATCCGTGCGCTCGCTCAGCGTGGTAATCGTGCGGGGTGAGGACGAGTGGTGTCGAGCCCGCGTATCACGGGTCAAGCTCGCCGCCACCGCTGCCGCGCCCGCTCCCGCCTCCGCCTCCGCTTCCGCTTCCGCTACCTCTTCAGAACTTGCCTGGGAACTACGCGGCCGGTTGGGCGCGTTGAGGCTGACGGACCTGTCGCCCCGGAACGCGATATGGAGGGACAGGTTCAGGACACTTGCGGACAATGCGCTTATATTCCATTACGAAAGGTGAGCTTTCTGATGTTGACTTTACTTGTAATGTTTGAAGATTTAATTTAAGGAACAATTTGAGACTTTGGTGGAACTTGTAATAGATTATTACGGAAGCTTGCTACACAATGATTCTATATTTAAAGCCTAAGATTTGAATAGTGGCGCATTAAGCTACTAGGTCTAGGCTTTAATATTTTAGTTTCTTTTGCATCCCATGTGTTGTGGTAGTTTATTCTTTGTGGTTTGATATTTATGACACTGAATAAGTAAGCACTATTTCTAGAAAAAGCTTCGATTCTTTACGCTACTTTTCGTGGCATCCTCAGGAGATGTTGTCGCTTCCGCTGCGCTTGGGCGGACGGTTTTTTTGCATGAAATATTGCTCGCTTATTCAGTGTCAGTGCAGGTAATGTGGTGTAGGTACCTAAGCCGGTGTTTACTAATTGAAATCATTAGCAAAATCCTTATTTGGTTATCAATTTTTGCCAAGTAACGCTTGAGTCTGTAAATTGTACCTTTAAGGCGGACTACTTGAGCTATGTGCTTCCTCCGATTGATTTAATATTAAGACATCTAAAAAAAATTTTTTTAAAAACTAGAACATTATATCATTTTAGAATATTACTTATAATTTAGTTGTTTATAAAGTCGAATTTGTCGAAAGCGGCCGATTTGAGCAATAATGGTTTAATACGAAAAGATGCCAGAATAAAAAGCAGATAACAGTGATTTAATTAAAACTAGAGGTAATTTGCTAAAATGGTACTGTTCTTGTTTTTTGAGAATTGATTTTCTTTTTAAGTAATAAAACTAAATCAATCGGGGGCAGCACATAGGTCTATTATAGTAGTCCCCTTAATAAAGAATGAGGTCGCTGTAAACCCTGTAAAGTGTGTTAGTCGCAACGCAAAGTATAAGACCGCCCCATGCTCTGCGCCGCAGACTGAGCCCTGCGGCGGCGGCGGCGGCGGGGCACGACGTGCGCGTGCGCCTGGACGCGGGCGCGGCCGCGTACGTGCACACGCGCCGCCTCGTGCACGAGCTGCACGCCATCGCGCTGCACTTCCGCGCGCTGCGGCGGCTGCTGCGGCGCCCGGCCCCCCAGGTCAGTGCCCCCGGCCCCGCGCCGCCTCGTGCACGAGCTGCACGCCATCGCGCTGCACTTCCGCGCGCTGCGGCGGCTGCTGCGGCGCCCGGCCCCCCAGGTCAGTGCCCCCGGCCCCGCGCCGCCTCGTGCACGAGCTGCACGCCATCGCGCTGCACTTCCGCGCGCTGCGGCGGCTGCTGCGGCGCCCGGCCCCCCAGGTCAGTGCCCCCGGCCCCGCGCCGCCTCGTGCACGAGCTGCACGCCATCGCGCTGCACTTCCGCGCGCTGCGGCGGCAGCTGCGGCGCCCGGCCCCCCAGGTCAGTGCCCCCGGCCCCGCGCCGCCTCGTGCACGAGCTGCACGCCATCGCGCTGCACTTCCGCGCGCTGCGGCGGCTGCTGCGGCGCCCGGCCCCCCCAGGTCAGTGCCCCCGGCCCCGCGCCGCCTCGTGCACGAGCTGCACGCCATCGCGCTGCACTTCCGCGCGCTGCGGCGGCTGCTGCGGCGCCCGGCCCCCCAGGTCAGTGCCCCCGGCCCCGCGCCGCCTCGTGCACGAGCTGCACGCCATCGCGCTGCACTTCCGCGCGCTGCGGCGGCTGCTGCGGCGCCCGGCCCCCCAGGTCAGTGCCCCCGGCCCCGCGCCGCCTCGTGCACGAGCTGCACGCCATCGCGCTGCACTTCCGCGCGCTGCGGCGGCTGCTGCAGCGCCCGGCGTCCCAGGTCAGTGCATGAGACCAATTCTACTAACGCAAAAAAACAAAACGTAAACGTAACAACAATTGACGAAACGCAACTAAACGTCAACTTTTCGTATTCTATTAGCAATATCGGTAGCGTTTCAACTCACCTTATCGATCGATCGAAACTAAGTTGAACGATTTATTCAAATTCCACTAGTGATTTTACGTTGCTGTCAGTCGATGCGCAGCCGAAGACCAACGTTTGAACTGTCAAAATAGCATACGCTACTAAAAGGCTGCTTCTGTTGGATCGATAACTAGTCATCCAACCAAGGATATTTTTCAAATATTTGGACTATCAACTAACGCGCAGGAGGTAAGTCTAACTCTTTAACTAGTGCTACTTCCTCGACTTGAGGCTCCTGAGGAGGATTTGTTTAGACAATTTACAACGTTGCAAGAAATGATGTAAGTAGTACGTAGCCCACTTGCTCTAGAAACTTTGCAGCATTCTCTGGGTCACCTGCCAACGCTTTAACAAATTGAAGTTACAATTTTCAAAGTTGTGATCTGGAATAGTTAATCGTTGTTCACTCACAAGAAAATGACTGGGCGTTAAAACTGTGTAAGTATCATCATCCGTATCAATTCCAGATAAAAGCCTGGAGTTCAAACAGGCTTCGATTTGTGATAGAACTGTAAAGAGTTCTCCATACGTCAATGTGATATCCCATATTACTCTTTTTAGATGAAATTTGCTTGTTTTTATTCCGCCCTCCCATAATCTACTAAAATTAGGTAAGTAAGGTGGAATAAAATGCCATGTTGTACTGTTATTAGCCAACAGTTCCCTTATCTCCGAAGATATCAAAGAGTGTTCACTGTCAGGAAAACTGATAATAAGCCCAAAAGATAATGATTTACTTGTGCTCCGACCTAAAATTTGTGAACATTTTTATAGTAAAAGTATTGTAGGAATCAAAGGATTTGGGTCCTAGTTTTTTATTACTGTACATAATACAAAATTAGGGCAAAATATTTCTTGAAAATGTTTGGGCTTAGGAGGCTCAAATAATACGTTCATTTACTTTGTATTTCTTTGCACGTGGGTTATATTTCAGTTTCTCATAAGGGCGGTTACAAACTAGCGATTTTGTTTCGGCAATATCGTTCGAAACATAAAATGGTACAATGTTCTCCGTCGTTTTTATACGATTTTTATATGTTCGTCAACCCTGGAAGGAAACAAACCGAATTTGTATGCGTGTGAAAGCGCTTCTAAAACCGAGTTTATACGCGCCTATTAAACTTTATTCTAAAACCGTTTATAAATATTTGTGTTGTTTTGACCGGTCAGGAGAGTGTGAGCGAGCGCGCGGGCCTGCCGCTGCGGCGGCGGCTGCGCGTGCGCTGCGCGGCGCCGCTGCTGCTGCTGCCGGCCGGCGTGCGCGCGCGCCCCGCCCTCGCGCTGCAGGCGCGCGCGCTGCGCCTCGACAGCCGCCCCGTGCAGCGCACAGGTAGGCTAGCGCCGGGGTGAGGGGCTGCAGCCGATGCTTCACGTCCATACTTTTTACCCGACTACTGCAAAACCAACAAAAAAAGTTTTTCGTAGTCTGTGGTTGTCATATATGTAGGTAGAATTAATGAAAAAAGAAAGAAAAAAAGAAAAAATATTTGACACTAAAACAGACACATAAAGCTCAAACATTATATTAAAAAAAAGGAAATAAGTGTCAAAAGGTTCCCGCTCAGCATTAGTCGTGACAGCTAGGGGCTAATCACGACGCTGGTTTTCAGCGGGGACCCTAATTGGGAGCTTAGATGTGACGTATATACGTGCGTACGTGTGTATGTAGGTATGTGGGTTCCATATTTGCGGCTAAACTACTGAGCCTATTTTAGTAAATGAGGTATGTGAACAGTACTCTAACGAAAGTACTAACGGAGGTAAAAGCGAGTTACTCGACAAAAATACTGGCCTAATGCGAACTAAATTTTAGTGGCTCACGACTAACACAGTATCCTTGTTTGCTATCGCGCAGGCGAGCCAGAGATACTGGAAGTCTACACGATAGTCCTGGAGGACGCGTCGCTGTGGTCGGGCGTGGCGGAGGGCGGGGGGCGGGGCGTGCGGCCGCGGGGCCCGCCCCTCGTGAGCGCGCCCGCGCAGCTCGAGTTCACGATCGAGCACAACCTCACGCAGTACTCCAGGGCCAGTAAGTATATAACCTAATGGTATACACGCTATTAACTAGACAAGAATAAGTGTATTGGTACCTCACATCGGAAAATAAGGGCTACCTTTTTAGTATATCGCTTAAATTCAAGAAATTACTACAAATACTTTGTATTTATCATATTTAATATAATGACTTCACCAAATAATTTTGACACTAAGCCTACTGCTAAATTTAAACTTATATATTTTTTATAAATTTATAATTGTTCAAGTTCTGTTTTTCTTTATTTAAGGATGTTTAATTAGTCATGTTGTGTACACTATCCATAGGTTACCGTCCAGCTTATATACATATTTTTTTAAACCATGTATATGGGATCATGCCCTGACAGTATTCTGTTTGTGTGCCTATTATAAATAAATAAATAAATAAATTTAGTTTATGTATTAATAGATTTTAGATTACAACTATTACTAGATAGGTAGTGTTTGTAGTTTACTTTTAACTCCTCTGTTCAACTCATATAGTTAATAAATCATCCTTGCATCACAGTAGAATACGAAAATGTTAAAAGAACCCTCTTTTTATTCCCGGGAAGGATAAAAAAAACGTAGAGCTTGTTATTTCTTAGTTTGTAGCATATACGTTATTTTCTATAATTTTTCGATATACTCGTATGTGTTGGGTGATTACTTTTGCCGCCGGCATTGTGTGTAGTATCCTTTACACGTGCCATGATCTCGTCACTATCACCACGAAACCATTATATTTTTTCTCTCATTATAAACTGGTACGTTTCCCCAGTTCCCGACATGGCGATCCAGGGCACGCTGACCACGCTGCAGTGCGCGCTGGACCCGGCGCAGTACCGCCTCGTACGCGGCGTGCTGGCCCACAACCTGGGCGAGGCCCTGCCCGCCCTGCCGCCCGCCCGCCCGCCCGCCGGCCCGCCGCCCCACCAGGTACACCGCTGTAGCCGCCCGCACACAACCTGAGACCCTGCCCGCCCTGCCGCCCGCCCGCCCGCCCGCCGGCCCGCCGTCCCACCAGGTACACCGCTGTAGCCGCCCGCACACAACCTGAGATCCTGCCCGCCCTGCCGCCCGCCCGCCCGCCCGCCGGCCCGCCGCCCCACCAGGTACACCGCTGTAGCCGCCCGCACACAACCTGAGACCCGGCCCGCCCTGCCGCCCGCCCGCCCGCCCGCCGGCCCGCCGCCCCACCAGGTACACCGCTGTAGCCGCCCGCACACAACCTGAGACCCTGCCCGCCCTGCCGCCCGCCCGCCCGCCCGCCGGCCCGCCGTCCCACCAGGTACACCGCTGTAGCCGCCCGCACACAACCTGAGATCCTGCCCGCCCTGCCGCCCGCCCGCCCGCCCGCCGGCCCGCCGCCCCACCAGGTACACCGCTGTAGCCGCCCGCACACAACCTGAGACCCGGCCCGCCCTGCCGCCCGCCCGCCCGCCCGCCGGCCCGCCGCCCCACCAGGTACACCGCTGTAGCCGCCCGCACACAACCTGAGACCCTGCCCGCCCTGCCGCCCGCCCGCCCGCCCGCCGGCCCGCCGCCCCACCAGGTACACCGCTGTAGCCGCCCGCACACAACCTGAGACCCTGCCCGCCCTGCCGCCCGCCCGCCGGCCCGCCCCCCACCAGGTACACCGCTGTAGCCGCCCGCACACATCCTGAGACCCTGCCCGCCCTGCCGCCCGCCCGCCCGCCCGCCGGCCCGCCGCCCCACCAGGTACACCGCTGTAGCCGCCCGCACACAACCTGAGACCCTGCCCGCCCTGCCGCCCGCCCGCCGGCCCGCCCCCCACCAGGTACACCGCTGTAGCCGCCCGCACACAACCTGAGACCCTGCCCGCCCTGCCTTTTTCCAGTTTTCTGTTCAGTCTGGGGTTCAGTTTAGGAATCAATGCTTTGAAAGCTTAATGTGTGCAGGTGTGGGTGACGAGCTCGCTGAAGCTGGACCTGCACGACGTGAGCGTGCGGCTGGAGCCGCTGCACGGCGTGTCGTCGCTGGCCTGCGTCAACTTCGTCAAGTCGCGGCTGCTTGTCGAGACTTATTCCGACCAGAGCCAGGATATAGATCTTGTTTCGCAGGTAACTTATACATCAATAATATGAAAAACTGTGTTAATACAATGGGGACAACCGTTTCTTTGCTCACCAGTTTTCGCCACTGCTTACTGAGGTCCAGAGGTATAGCTGTCAAAGGCGACTTTATAAAATCGGCGCCGAAACAAAGTTTTAAATCTTGAATATAATTAAGATTATAATTTATAAATTACTATCTTTATATCAACAAACTAACTTCTGAAATAGTTGCTCTTTGACACCGCCAATTTTTGCAATTTTTCATAATCCCGCTTTCAAAGCGTTCACATTCTTCGCCAAATAATCTATATCTGCAATAATTGTACGAAGGAGATCACTTTCCAGCAGGTAAATTACAAAAGTATATAATTTATGTCACGAAGCCCGCTAAAACCAGTGAAAAGTGAATGTTATTGGACCTCATGCGACAGAAGCGCCTCTAGTGGCAAATTTACTAGCGATAGCCCCCATTCTATGAGCATTTCTTTGATTGATTTTATTTAAAAATGCATGTATTCAAATAGAATTAAAAAAAAGAATTAATACATTTGGACAATGTCACATACATTGTTCTTATACCAAAGGATAGTAAGCACTGGTTTTGTAGAAATCATGTACAATAAAGACTCGTGAAAACGTAGATTTTCTTTCGCACAGAATCGGATTAAAAATTTAGGCTCTGGTAACGCCAAGAAAACTGGGCTGTAAGCTACTCTATTTTTATGTAATTTAATGGAGTGCGATCTTCTGGGTTCACGCTTGGATATTTTAGGCATATTGAAAATTGTAGGTATTAGAGGATGGATCTTATTTCCAATGTGGTTTTATTTTTATTGTACAGAGTAAGGAAGTTGTTCGAGCCTAATCAGTCTGCCTGACGATTACCTAATGCTGTAATACCTTGCCTTTTCAATTCAATTCAATTCAATTCAATTCATTTATTTACAAGAAAACATGGTACAATAAGATCATAAGAAGAGTACAAAAAGGTCAGCATGTCTCGCCATTATATTGGCATGTAAAAATTTAAATATTGATTAGTAAAGGTAGCAATAATAATCAAAATAGCAATATGTCAAAATAATATGTCAATAGTAATACTTATGTCAGCAATATACGAGTAGCAATATGTCAATAGTTACATTAGGTTTGTCAAACAGGATTCATTTAATAAGCTCATTTATACTGTAAAAATTTTTTTCAAGAAGCCAATCATACAATTTGCTTAAAAATAGCGGTTTTCTAAGATTTTTATACATACGGGTATCTTGTTATATATTACTATACACATGTACAAGCAACTCCTCATATACAAAGCCGCTCTCGGTGTAAAATGTAAGACCAACCTTTCAGGGTTCCTTGTGTTTCTGGGATAGATGTCACGAGCTTTGTAGAAATATTTAGGGTTATTATTTACAAATTTACAAATTTCAAAAATGTAAAGGCTTGGTAATGTTAGAAGGCGAAGTTCTTTAAACAGTGGTTTACATGATACGTATAAAGGTACATCATATATTGCTCGTATACATTTCTTTTGTGCCAAAAACACCTTACGTATGTTGACGCCATTTCCCCAAAAAATCAAACCATAACGAAGAATTGATGCAACATAAGCATGGTAGGCTGTAAGTATAATACCACGATCTGTTACGTGACGGAGCCTTTTAAGGACGTACACAAAACGATTTAATTTATCACACACTTTTTCGATTTGAATTTTCCACTTTATATTTTCATCTACATTTATGCCCAGGAACTTAATTGTTTTAGTCTGTTCAATACATGTATCCTTATATGAAATATTGTAGTCATATTTACTGAAATTATTAAATTGTACAAAGTATGTTTTGGTCAAGTTAATTTTTAAATTATTTATGTCAAGCCATTTAATAATATCGGAGAGTGTGTTATTTATCTCAGCCTCATGCTTCGTCAAACATTCTTTGAAATCATTTGTTACAATAATTGATACGTCATCTGCAAATAGTATAGTTTTATGTCGGGTTACAGTAATAATGTCATTGATATAAATTATGAAGAGAAGTGGCCCAAGGACACTTCCTTGTGGCACTCCAAACCTATTACAGATATACCGTGATTGAAAATTTTCTCTTATATTGTTTCTTACAGTTTTTGATATAACCACCGATTGTTGTCTGTCGCTAAGGTACGTTTTGAACCATTGCAATGTAGTTCCCCTTATCCCTATTCTAATTTTTGTAGCAAAGTATTATGATCAACTAAGTCAAATGCTTTCGACATATCCAAAAATAAAGCCGTTGTTATTTTTTTTGAATCTACATTTGTCAAAACTTCCTTAAGCAAAGCAAATATGGCAAGTGTGGTGGATTTTTTTTTCTGAAAGCCATACTGGTCTTTATTAATTATATTAAACTCTGTACAGTAATGCATTAGCCTAGTAAACATGCATTTTTCAAATATTTTTGAAATAATAGGAACCAAAGTTATTGGTCTGTAATTGTTTACGTCATTTTTGCATCCCTTTTTATGTATGGGTTTCACGATACATAATTTCAGTCGCTGAGGAAATTTACCTGTTTCAAACGAAAGATTTATAAGAAATGTCAAGACTGGAGTCAACTCACAAATACATTCTTTGATAATTGCGGTACTTATTTCATCAGGACCTTCTGATTTTGTATTTTTTAAAGATAACATTTGTATTTTTACTTCATTTTCTGTCATAGGCCTAAGATACATTGACTGTCCTAGTGCGTTTACACCTGTAGTATTTTTTATATTTGGTGACACATTATTAGTCATATTATTTGAACATTCAACGAAGTGTTCATTAAATGCTTCAGCTATACCTAATGGATTCATGATAGTATTATTTTTGTAGTACACACTGCCAATATCTTGATCGTTCATATTATTATCAGAATCTTTTATAACTTGCCAGCAGGCTTTTGATTTGTTTTTACTATTTTTAATAAAATTATTGTTGCTACTTTTTTGCGCTTGATATATACATTTTTTAAGTAGTTTTGAATATTTTAGATAATCAGTTTTATGTTTGTTAGTTTTATGTTTATAATATCTAATTCTAAGTGTCCGTTTTGTCCTACAACTTTTCCTTAGTCCTGCAGTTATCCATTTTTTATTAGTGTCAATGTTTTGAATTTTTACTTTTAGCTGAGGAAAACATAGATTATAGTAGAGTAATATTGTATCATGAAATTCATTAAATGCCATGTTTATATCATTTGCCATAAAGGTTTCATTAAAAGACAATTTGCTGATACAACTTTTAAACGTAGAAATGTTTGTTTGACTGTAGTTTCTTTTGTATATGTATATATATATTTTTTTTTTTCGTAATTTTCTTTTGTAATTAATTATAATTATCAAACATGTTATTTCTAATCATCCAACAACATTTGATTATTTTTTTAACTTATGGAAAGCCTATTATTGTTGGCTTTAATATTTGTCCAATTCTTTTTGTTATGTGCTCATGTATTCGTTGTTGGTTTATATATAAATAAAATAAAATAAATAAATAAATAAAAATAAATCTGAAACTTAAAAGCTCGTCGTCTGTCTCGTTATTTTTATCATTTCTTTCACTCTCCCCTTTGCATTTCGTTTTTTCTTATAATTCCACGTATATTTCCGGACGTGAACTCATCTCTAATTTGACCGCCTGCCTGCGTGAAGCCGTCTTTAGTCTGACCGACTGCTTGAACCCATCTCTCATCAGATTGAATCGAACCTATCTCAAATCGCGACTGATGTGTGATCGTACTGGTTTACGCCTGGACATTTTGAGCATATAGGATGTCCGGGCGTGTGCTGACCTCTAGTTCTGGCCGGCCCCGCAGGAGATCCTGGTGAGCGACACGCGCTTCGCGGCGGCGCCCGCCAACCGGCGCGGGAACGTGTTCGCGCGCATCGCGCAGCCCATGCCCGAGCGCCGCCACAGCGTGCAGGCCGAGCTGCACGCCAGGTACGTGTGTACAGGCCGTCCAGTAAGTACCGCGACAAACTTGAGGAGAAGCGAGGTGTGAGGGTCAGCTATCATACAAAAAAAATACCTCTGTAAAAGTGTCATAGTTTTCGAGATACTTAACGAGAAAAAATAAGTATTTATTTCACATAATGAATATAGGAACGAAACATAGAACATTGCTTAAAAATTTGAAAGGCGTGCAATAAAAGTGTAAAAAGAAGTAACTTTACGGGGGCTCAGCATTAGTCGTGACAGCTGTAAACATCACGATGCTGATTTTTAACGGAACCTCGGCGCCGGGCGTGTGCCACGCGACAAGGGCCCAAATACCTAACAACCGCACCGAATCCTCCCGTATACTTTGCGACCGTGGTAGAAGCCCACTACAAAGCTAAAGAAACCTGGCAGCCCCCGGTGAGCTCAAACGCCACTACCTACATCAATATATACAGCATGGTACATCAAGAGACACAACACAAAACAGATTTAACATAATTACTGTGTTGCTTGTGAATGAATCGTCAAGAAGACATAGTTCTTGATCGGCTCGTAACATTCAAAAGACCGTGACTAACTCACTAACAATAAATCTTGTTTCATTTGTATACATGTTTGTTTTAAATTCTTGCTTTTCTCGCTACAAATAGGAAACGAGGCGAATCATCCGCGTACACGATCCTGGTGAACAACATGCGGCTGATGGCGATCCTGGACTGGTGGGAGGCCGTGTACCAGTTCATCGCGCAGCCGCCCGCGCCCGTCGCCGACCCCGATCAAATTAGATTGTGAGTCTTACTATTTGTATGCATCAAGCGGGTTTTTATTAAAGTATAATACTATTTTTAAAAATATACTGATTTAAACTTTCATGGTCACTATCGTAAGAGTTAGTCATTTCTAGATTTCATTTTTGAAGAAAATAATTCTTTGTCCATCCACACATAAGGGGTCATCCATAAATTACGTCACACGATTTTAGAGATTTTCAGACCCCCCCCCCCTTTGTCACGCATTTTTACGAAAATTCCCATACTATTTTGCCCAATGTCACCGTCGTCTGGCTGTGCATAGAGGGGTGTTGGTTCCAACACTCATGTACGGAAGTGAAAGTTGGGTATGGCAGAAAAAGCATGAAAGTAGAATAAATGCAGTAGAAATGACACGCTTAGAAGTATGTTAGGAGTGAAATTGAGTGACAGGATAAGAAATAGTGTGATAAGAGAACGTTGTGGTGTGAAAGAAGATATTGTCACACGGATTGAGAAAGGGATGCTTAGATGGTTTGGGCATGTAGAGAGGATGAGTGAGAGAAGAATGACTAGACAGATCTATAAGACGAGTGTGAAAGGGAACGTTGGAAGAGGAAGGCCTAGACGAACTTACCACGATCAAATCGGGGATGTTCTGAAGAAAGGTCAGGTCAAGAGTACTCTAAACCGACGAGCATGCATGACGAGATTGGTGAATGTGGAAGAAGCGAAAGTTGTATGCCAGGATCGTAGTAAGTGGAAGGCCTTGGTCTCTGCCTACCCCGATGGGAAGGAGGCGTCATAATATGTATGTATGTATGTATGTATGTCACCAAAAGTAAGAATGTATGACGTAATTTGTGAATGGCCCCCTATATAGTTATTATACTTTGTACCTGTTTTTCGTGTTAATTGTGTTTTCTGTGGCAAAAAAAAACATTTCTTACTTTCTTTTCTCAACATTCATAACAGTGTGTGGGTGGCGCAAACATAATATATTTTTCATTGTTTAAAATTATCAGTGTATAAACTTAAAAATTTTGTCGAAGACAAAATCGAACCCACATCTCCTCGCATGCCGGGCGGGCGCCATACCATTAGGCCACCGAGACACTGCGACACGGCGCGAATTTTTCAAGCATTTTCTTACGCTGTAAGCTGAGACAAAATTTTTCAAGTTTATAAGTGCAATAAAGTTGCTAAAATATCAAATAAAGTGTTTAAAACTAGTTTTTAAGTCCTTATTGTGGTCCATCTTGGTTTTGAATATAGCTTGTCTAATCTTTCGTTGTGACGAGACAGACTCGAATAATCTTAGGATGCGGTTATTGACTTGTCGATACAGAGATTATTTGAGTCGTAAGCCATAGACAATCTGATTTAATTTATTGCGTTGCAAACTAAGCACAATCCGAAACATTTTCAGCGACGACCCTACGACCCGACCCCAGCCGCCGGGCACGCCGCAGGCCGCGGCGGCGGGCGGCGCCGGGCGCTCGGAGCTGAAGCTGAACGTCACCGACTCGCAGCTGGTGCTCGTGGAGGACGCCTCCGTGTGGGACACGAACGCCGTCATACTCAGGGTAACTCGATGATATTTAAAAAGTATAGATAGGTTATGCCCTTACAAAACTATCGAAATATCTGTTCCGCTTGCGAACAACTGCACACATGCATAATTCTTATTTTGTCCTTGTCATACTCGTGAAAAGAAAATTACTTTCTCTTTCATGGATTTGAAAAGACGGCACGATTGTGACGTTTTAGGGACGCATATTGAGAGCGCATGTAACATATCTATTACTTTTTAAATATCATTGGTACAATATCACTGTAGTTACTACAGTATAGGATTTTAGACGTACGACTTGAATTATAACTGCTAATTATAAAACCGGCCAAGTGCGAGTCGGACTCGCGCACTGAGGGTTCCGTACCAAGTTTAACAAAAACACCGCAATATTTTGATGACTGCAAAAATAACTTTGTTTTTTATAGTGTTTGTATGGAAGACAATGTTATGTTTGCTGTTGTTGAATATGTGCTAGATTTTCAAAACTACCAGTTCGATCTCGTTCGAACCTATTTTCGTTGAAAGTATTTGATAAGATCTACATTATGTATTATTTCCAAAATTTTCACTTGCTTATTTTAAAAGTTAGAGGGGGGGGGGGACACTCATTTTACCACTTTGGAAGCGTCTATCTTCCAAATGTTAGTCAAATGTTAGACTTTTGGAAAAAATGGTTTTAGGAGCCTCTATGTCATTTTAGAAGACCTATCTATAGATACCCCAAACACAATGTATAGGTTTGAGTGAAAAAAAAAATTTTGTTTTAGTGCTATGTATGAGAAGCCCCCCTTAAATATCAATATTTTTAATTTTTTGTATGAGAATCGTTAAGCGGTTAACAGGATACATCTACCTACCAAGTTTTAACTGTGTCATGCTAATACTTTCAGAATAAAGTGGCTGTTGACATACGGACGGACAGACAGACAGACAGACAGACAGACAGACTTGACGAATCTATAATTGGTCCTATTATCATTCTCTTCTTTGACGGTTCGGTCGCTTTGTGACTACGACCACTGTGGAAACAAACGCTGCCGAAACTTCAAAAAACGTAGTATTTGCACCGCGACTGTACTGATAATTCTAGGGTTGAATTAGATAAAAACCATAACATTTATTTCATTTGCGCTATAACTCGCGTAAGGTTTATAATTATTACTAAAAATTACACTGCAATCAATTGCATTTTAAAGCTTTTTTTGCCACCCGAAGACGCCCTAAAGAACGAACGCCTGCATGAAACGAGCATATAGTTTCAAGAAGGTTTTGCAGAATTTATTTTGTCTTAATTAATAATAATTTTATAATTTTGTCTCTACTAGAAATAATTGATATATTTACATGACGTTATGTAATCATAAGAAAGTATGTCGCTTCAATTCAAAGTAATAAAGTAAGATAAGTCAGCTTCGGTCCATGAAGCCCATGAATAATCAGTGTCAATAGCTAGCTCTTTCCTTGTCTAGAGCACGACGGTGATAACGTACCGGCTGTCGGACCCGCTGAAGCCGGTGTCGTGCGAGCTGAACGAGCTGGAGGTGTTCTCGTGCGTGCTGGGGCTCGAGGAGGAGACGGCGCTCGCCATCGTGGAGCCCTGCGCGCTGCACGTGGCGCTGCACGCCGACCGCGCGCTGCACGTGAGTGTGTGTGTGTGTGTGTGTGTGTGTGTGGAGCCCTGCGCGCTGCACGCCGACCGCGCGCTGCACGTGAGTGTGTGTGTGTGTGTGTGTGGAGCCCTGTGCGCTGCACGTGGCGCTGCACGTGAGTGTGTGTGTGTGTGTGTGTGTGTGTGTGTGTGTGGAGCCCTGCGCGCTGCACGTGGCGCTGCACGCCGACCGCGCGCTGCACGTGAGTGTGTGTGTGTGTGTGTGTGTGTGTGTGGAGCCCTGCGCGCTGCACGCCGACCGCGCGCTGCACGTGAGTGTGTGTGTGTGTGTGTGTGGAGCCCTGTGCGCTGCACGTGGCGCTGCACGTGAGTGTGTGTGTGTGTGTGTGTGTGTGTGTGTGTGGAGCCCTGCGCGCTGCACGTGGCGCTGCACGCCGACCGCGCGCTGCACGTGAGTGTGTGTGTGTGTGTGTGTGTGTGGAGCCCTGCGCGCTGCACGCCGACCGCGCGCTGCACGTGAGTGTGTGTGTGTGTGTGTGTGGAGCCCTGTGCGCTGCACGTGGCGCTGCACGTGAGTGTGTGTGTGTGTGTGTGTGTGTGTGTGTGTGTGGAGCCCTGCGCGCTGCACGTGGCGCTGCACGCCGACCGCGCGCTGCACGTGAGTGTGTGTGTGTGTGTGTGTGTGTGTGTGGAGCCCTGCGCGCTGCACGCCGACCGCGCGCTGCACGTGAGTGTGTGTGTGTGTGTGTGTGTGGAGCCCTGTGCGCTGCACGTGGCGCTGCACGTGAGTGTGTGTGTGTGTGTGTGTGTGTGTGTGTGTGTGGAGCCCTGCGCGCTGCACGTGGCGCTGCACGCCGACCGCGCGCTGCACGTGAGTGTGTGTGTGTGTGTGTGTGTGTGTGTGGAGCCCTGCGCGCTGCACGCCGACCGCGCGCTGCACGTGAGTGTGTGTGTGTGTGTGTGTGGAGCCCTGTGCGCTGCACGTGGCGCTGCACGTGAGTGTGTGTGTGTGTGTGTGTGTGTGTGTGTGTGTGTGGAGCCCTGCGCGCTGCACGTGGCGCTGCACGCCGACCGCGCGCTGCACGTGAGTGTGTGTGTGTGTGTGTGTGTGTGTGTGGAGCCCTGCGCGCTGCACGTGGCGCTGCACGCCGACCGCGCGCTGCACGTGAGTGTGTGTGTGTGTGTGTGTGGAGCCCTGTGCGCTGCACGTGGCGCTGCACGTGAGTGTGTGTGTGTGTGTGTGTGTGTGTGTGTGTGTGTGTGTGTGTGTGTGGAGCCCTGCGCGCTGCACGTGGCGCTGCACGCCGACCGCGCGCTGCACGTGTGTGTGTGTGTGTGTGTGTGTGTGTGTGTGTGTGTGGAGCCCTGCGCGCTGCACGTGGCGCTGCACGCCGACCGCGCGCTGCACGTGAGTGTGTGTGTGTGTGTGTGTGTGTGTGTGTGTGTGTGTGTGTGGAGCCCTGCGCGCTGCACGTGGCGCTGCACGCCGACCGCGCGCTGCACGTGAGTGTGTGTGTGTGTGTGTGTGGAGCCCTGTGCGCTGCACGTGGCGCTGCACGCCGACCGCGCGCTGCACGTGAGTGTGTGTGTGTGTGTGTGTGTGTGTGTGTGGAGCCCTGCGCGCTGCACGTGGCGCTGCACGCCGACCGCGCGCTGCACGTGAGTGTGTGTGTGTGTGTGTGTGGAGCCCTGTGCGCTGCACGTGGCGCTGCACGCCGACCGCGCGCTGCACGTGAGTGTGTGTGTGTGTGTGTGTGTGTGTGTGTGTGTGTGTGGAGCCCTGCGCGCTGCACGTGGCGCTGCACGCCGACCGCGCGCTGCACGTGAGTGTGTGTGTGTGTGTGTGTGTGTGGAGCCCTGCGCGCTGCACGTGGCGCTGCACGCCGACCGCGCGCTGCACGTGAGTGTGTGTGTGTGTGTATGGAGCCCTGCGCGCTGCACGTGAGTGTGTGTGTGTGTGTATGGAGCCCTGCGCGCTGCAAGTGAGTGTGTGTGTGTATGGAGCCCTGCGCGCTGCACGTGAGTGTGTGTGTGTGTGTATGGAGCCCTGCGCGCTGCACGTAAGTGTGTGTGTGTGTGTATGGAGCCCTGCGCGCTGCAAGTGAGTGTGTGTGTGTATGGAGCCCTGCGCGCTGCACGTGAGTGTGTGTGTGTGTGTGTATGGAGCCCTGCGCGCTGCAAGTGAGTGTGTGTGTGTGTGTGTATGGAGCCCTGCGCGCTGCAAGTGAGTGTGTGTGTGTATGGAGCCTTGCGCGCTGCACGTGAGTGTGTGTGTGTGTGTATGGAGCCCTGCGCGCTGCAAGTGAGTGTGTGTGTGTATGGAGCCCTGCGCGCTGCACGTGAGTGTGTGTGTGTGTGTGTGTGTATGGAGCCCTGCGCGCTGCAAGTGAGTGTGTGTGTGTATGGAGCCCTGCGCGCTGCAAGTGAGTGTGTGTGTGTATGGAGCCCTGCGCGCTGCACGTGAGTGTGTGTGTGTGTGTATGGAGCCCTGCGCGCTGCACGTGAGTGTGTGTGTGTGTGTATGGAGCCCTGCGCGCTGCACGTGAGTGTGTGTGTGTGTGTATGGAGCCCTGCGCGCTGCAAGTGAGTGTGTGTGTGTATGGAGCCCTGCGCGCTGCACGTGAGTGTGTGTGTGTGTGTGTATGGAGCCCTGCGCGCTGCAAGTGAGTGTGTGTGTGTGTGTGTATGGAGCCCTGCGCGCTGCAAGTGAGTGTGTGTGTGTATGGAGCCCTGCGCGCTGCACGTGAGTGTGTGTGTGTGTGTATGGAGCCCTGCGCGCTGCAAGTGAGTGTGTGTGTGTATGGAGCCCTGCGCGCTGCACGTGAGTGTGTGTGTGTGTGTGTGTGTATGGAGCCCTGCGCGCTGCAAGTGAGTGTGTGTGTGTATGGAGCCCTGCGCGCTGCACGTGAGTGTGTGTGTGTGTGTATGGAGCCCTGCGCGCTGCAAGTGAGTGCTTTAAGTTGTTACTAACTTTGGGATTACATCTTGTATGTGATGTTGTCCACATTTATTTATTTACTACTGTTGTTGCCCGCAACTTCGTATGCGTAGATTTTTTAATTTAAAACTGTGTATTACAAATTATCCCACGGGATCTGTACCTTTTCTCGTTATAGAAAAGGAGTCCATATACCAGCCAATAAACTAACACCGTTCCAAATTGCATTCATATCTGTTGAGTAGTTTTATCTTAAAAGAGTAACAAACATCCATATTACATTCTTACGAATGCGTTAATAATATTAACTTTTACAGGATACTCAATACTCAATTATTTATTGCTTCCATAATGTAACACAATAATTAATAACATAATGGGCCCTGTAGGGCACGGCAATTAGGAGAGGGGAGGATCATATTCATGAATTATTCATATTTTATTGTTATTATTATTGTATTATAAATTATCATTTAATTATTCGCTTATTGTATAATAGTGTTTTGATATCAAAAGTTCTTTTAATTTGTTAACGAATGAAGTTTCTTTATTCATATTTTTTATGGACGCTGGGAGTTGTGATCGCCGGCGGTCGCGATAACAATTGATTTTAATTGTGTCTGGACTAACATACAATTGAGGTGTTAATAGAATTGACTGTGTCTGCGCAGGTGGGCACGGGCGCGCTGCGGCTGCGGCTGTCGTACCACGACATGCGCATGTTCGCCGCCATGCTGCGCTCGCTGCCGGCGCAGGCGCAGGCCGCGCTCGCCGGTACGTGCCTTATTTCTTTATCTATGTTTGCGACACACAAAAATAATGTCACTAGTATCTAATGGGGGCTATCGCTAGTGAATTTGCCACTAGAGGCGCTAGTGTCGCGTGAGGTCTAAAATCATTCACTTTGTACTGGTTTTAGCGGAATTTGTTGCATAAATTATAATTTCTTTAATTTACCTGCTGTGTACGGTTATTGACCGCACATCCAATGAATGAATGATAGTTTGTAAATAAAAGTCACTGGTAAAGTAAATGTAAGATGTATCACATCAACTACTATGCTATAATGGTTGAATGATGATGGTATGGATGAGCACGCGCGACAGTTTTGGTGATTCGTCGAGTACTGGTCACTTAACTAAATTATATAAAAAATGCTATGTATGATTGATACGACAATGAGGTCAACGCGCGGCGGTGCGGCGATTTCGCAATGTACGTAAACCGTACATGCTGGAAAGTGATCTCCTTCGTAAAATATCGCAAATATGGATTATTTGGCGATTAATGTGAACGCTTTAAAAGCGGAATTAAGAAAAATAGGCGGCCTCAAGAGCAACTATGACCACTTAAATGAGTATTTTAACCAACAAGACTGGGATTCACTGCTATGCAAGGGTACTATAGACGAGGCAGTTAGTGTTTTTTACCACCTTATAAATGCTAGCGTTGAGAGATATGTTCCTCTAGTACGTAAATCACAAAAGCGGCGTTATCCGAACTGGTACTCTTCTGCCTTGATCAAGGTTATCAAGGAAAAAGCTAAGGCGCACTCTCGGTGGAAAAGGTTTGGTAATCGATTAGACTACGATGAATTTTCTCTTTTACGAGCCAGGGAACGTCGCCTGCAAAAACTTTGCTTCAACGATTTCACTTTAAAGTGCGAAAGTGGTATTAAGAATAATCCTAAAATGTTTTGGAGTTATGTTAAATCCATTCGTGGGGGCTCTAGTTATCCCAAAACATTGAGTTTGAATAGTATTAAATATTCTGAGGGTAAAGACATATGCGATGCATTTAATACTTTTTTCCAAGGAGTATTTGGTGTTCCCAGTTCAAATGATAATATCAGGCTGGATGGCCCAGCGGGTGCTGATGTACTATGCAATCTCCAGACCACTTCTAAAAGTGTGCTCAAGCTACTACAAAATCTTAATATCAGCAAAGGGGCTGGCAGTGATGGTATTCCCCCTTATTTTTGGTTTAGTTGCGCAAAATCACTTGCTGTACCGATATGTATCATTTTCAACCGTTCCATAAGAGAAGGAATATTTCCTGTGATGTGGAAATCAGCTCACATTATACCTATTCACAAAAAAGGTTCAAAAGCTGATATCTCAAACTATAGAGGCATATCCATATTGAATACACTGGCAAAAATTTTAGAACGCATTGTTTATAAGGAAATATACCATGTTATCGCTCGTTATATACCAATAAGTCAGCATGGTTTTATGAAGAAGCGGACCACAGCAACCAACTTGGGGTGCTTCTCTTCCTTTGTTTTATCAAATATAGATCATGGGGGTCAAGTCGACGTTATCTACACAGATATAGAAAAGGCATTCGATCGCGTGGATCACGTGATCTTGTTAAATAAGTTGAATAATCTTGGTATTCACGGTGACCTTCTCCGGTGGGTTCGCTCTTACCTGAGTAATCGATCTCAGGCGGTGGTACTCGGTGGATATCGTTCCGACTTCATTTCTATCCCGACAGGTGTACCGCAGGGTTCCCATTTAGGTCCGTTATTCTACAACGTCTACATTCACGATATAGGGTTATGTTTAAGGCATTCACAGTATCTCATGTACGCTGACGATACAAAAATCTTTTGCAAGATCAATTCTCTGCATGATTGCTTACTAATGCAAAAAGACTTAGACTATTTACAAGAGTATTACAAAAAAAATAGGATAACATTAAACATAAATAAATGTGAATGTATCACATTCACACGTAAAACAAAGCCTGTCAATTATGATTACACTTTTGGTGAATCTCAAATAATTAGAACCAATGTAGTCCGTGACTTGGGTATTTATTTTGACCATAAAATGCTGTTTTCTGATCACATTGACAGGATTACTAATAAGGCGTATCGTAGTCTGGGATTTGTTTTAAGAGTGTGTAGACCATTTACAGATTTGTTTACAATAAGGCTTTTATATTATGCTTACGTCAGGAGCATACTCGAGTACGGTAGTATTGTATGGTCCCCTCAATACAATATTTATAGGGACCGGGTTGAGCGTATTCAAAAAAAATTTGTTGCTTATCTAAATTACCATGCTCGTACAAGTCTTGTGTCATATGAGGAAAGCTGCACTGAACATGGTCTTCTTACTTTGGAACTGAGGCGAGTTGTCTTGGATGCATCTTTTTTATTTAACATTTTAAACGGCGAAGTAGACTGCCCAGATTTACTTTCTCAAATATCGTTCCGTACACCCTCGACTCGCACGCGTCATACCTCATTATTTCATACACCGTTTCATAAAACTAAATTTGCCAAGAACGTATTTGCAACGCGTGTGACTCGGGAATATAACGCATCGTTTGATCATATTGACCCGTTCATATGTTCCAAACATAAATTTGTAAAACAAGTTAAAACGGTACTTAAAATAAGACAATCTAATAGGAAAACAAGTGATTAAACGTTTAGCAAACATTTAGAACGGATGGTATGTGACTTTATTATGATTAAGTACCAATACCTTCGTGCATGCATTGACCTATACAAAAGTATAAAAGTATTATGTGTGTTGCGGTTGGACATGTTAACAATTGATCTTTATTCGTGTTAGTAACACCACTTATAACTCCAGATAGGCTGGACCGATTTTTATGATTTTTATGTATTTTAATTTGTTTTCACTGGGTATAGGATAATAACTAATGAAATCATTGGGATGTTATCGCTTAAATAACTAATAAGGATCTGTTTTTCATACATTTATCCAACCCTGCCATATTTGATGACTTAATGACATTAAGACGCCAATATCAATTCTGAGGAGTTACGAAGTTCGCGGGGTCCGTTGATTTTAGTTTATTTTATTTACATCATAGGTATGTGATGCTAAATAGCCTTTCGTTGTCGTTTGGTGCCATAATGAATCGTATTTTGTTTGATACAGTTACAGCAGACTTTTATTTTGTGACTTTTATTCTTTCATTACTTAATAAGTAAGTTCTGAAGTTTTACATTTATTTGCCTGTTTTTATAGTTATATTTTAATAGATAATGTAAATAATATAAGTTTAATTGCTTTGGTAAACTTTTGTCGTTGTTCGTTGTAAGCTCAAGTTGGGAAAGGTGATGAACTGCCGTTTTTACTTGTGTTACCATTAGTTAATATAGAAAAACCTGTTATTGGCTGTACGTTAAATAAGTATTCTGTTGACAGTGTAATAATTGTAAAGCTGTTGGTTTTTTAATAAATAAAAAAAAAAAAAAAAAAAAACTATTACAGAAGTTAGTTTTTTGATATCAAGATAGTTATTTATAAACAATATAACCTTAATTGGATTCAAAATATAACACTTTGTTTCGGCGCCAATCGCCTTTGATAGCTATAACTCCGGACCTCAGTCTACAGTGGCGCCAACTGGTGAGCAAAGAAACGGTAGTCCCCATTGAACAAGGCTAACGACGAATTACATAGATTTAAAAAGTATTTACGCGAGTTGCCACGGTTAGATGACTTTATGCTTGTGTGTTTGTGTTTAGCGTCTTAGTTACTCAATTTCGATGTAGTCAAGAAAACTAATAGAGTACGATTCCAGGGCCACCAGACGTCACGTATTTTCTGACGAACGAAATGTGTCTGATAGCGTAGTGTTTGCGTAATGCCCTCGCGCTCTTACCCACAGAGATATTAATATTGAATTTAGGTAATGATTGGCCGCTTGGATTGGTCTGTCTTTTGGTAAGAGGTTTAAAAATAGTTGTCAGGTAGACATATATAAAAATGGAGCATCAGAATTTACTTGAAGTACTTTACGTAATAAATTTGGGAGCTTTAAAGCGTCTGCAAAGCAATTTGGCCGACGAAAAGTGTCCGGGAGTATTGGCGACTTATTTTTAAGGATATTGCCTAAAATATACGTAAAAATCTGCTTTGAGAATTTACGTGAGGTACGTAATGTTTTTATGTACCTTGATTACCTGATACCTGAAAATTGGCAGTTTAAGCAAACTAGCAGGTAGGCATGCGTTCTTAGTACATACTAACACTACGCAATCAGCCAAATTTCTTTCGTCAGAAAATACGTGAGACGTGACGTCTGGTGGCCCTGGGATCTTGGACTATAAGGTTGATATTGCAGGCAAGCTGGTCCCAAGCGCGACGGAGGAGGACGCGCCCGCAAACAGCGTGCACATGCGGGCGGGTTCTAGTGCGGGTGCGGGTGCGGGTGCGGGCGCGGGCGCGGGCGCGTGGGGCGTGTACGCGCCGCCCTGGGGCCGGGCGCCCCCGCCCGCGCCCCCGCCGCCCCCGCCGGCTAAATCGTCCATATGGCCGCTGCGAGCTGTGCAGGTAAAACACTGGTTGATGTGTGTGCGTTCAGGTGATGCGTGTAAGGAGAAGAAATGAAACGTACTCTTACGGTGCTGGTTTATTAGCGACTGTCGTCAAACAATTACATTATAATAGTTATACATTTTCGATTCATATGCACTTTACATATTATTATTAGGAATATGACTCAGCCCGCTACAACACGTATGTCTTTAGCGTGACTAACCTCCATTGATGTAATGTACAAATATAGATAGTTAAAGAACTGTAGGCCGACTACGAAAATGCAATGATTTCAAAGTCACCCTGTATAGTTGCTGTATTTTTTAAACATTTTTGTATTCAGAGTTTTGCTTCTTTCTTTTGATACCCTACTCGTTATGATTGCAAACTTCTTTTTTTTTCAAAGTACCCACATACATTGTTGTAGCATTTGTTGTAACGTAAAGTAGCTTATGTTACCCGGACTGTAATAAGGAATCGATCGATACCACAATCGCCAAAATCAGATCAGCAGTTTAGCCGTAAATGTGGGACCCACATACATATACACATTGATAGCTGAATTCATTACCCTTCCTGTTGGCTTTGCCGTAGTCGGGTAAAACGTCAAAAACTAAATGTGCACACATTTGACATAAGAAGCAAGTGCAACCTATATCAATTAAATAGATACAACATGACTTAAATATCAAGACTATTGCAAGCTCAGACCATATAAAGAAGAAGATATGAAATTACTCGTAAATCCTTAGCGAACCCGTGTCTCCGAATTATTTATGTGTGCAACGCAACTACAATAACACCGTTGTAAGCATAGGGACCACACTATATCAATTTACAACGCTCATTGTTGCGCACACAAACATGGATCCAATCACAGCGGCTACCACTTACTCGCTTACACACTGCGTCATTTGTTGTGTGCAAATTAGTGTGTCGCTACAAAGTGTGGTCGCGACGCACACGTCGGGCAGTAAACACTTCGATTAAACCTCGATACATTGCTCAGTCGCATATTACTCACAACAAATCTAGTTAGTATCAAGCCTTCAATGTATATAGTGCCGATACAATTATCGTTACATGGATGTTTTCATTAAATATATCGCCGCGGAGTGCAATAGTTCTGTTTTCCCATATCGGATTCGCACGCGCCACGCCCCCATTTCATATCTATTTCTTTATATGATCTGAGATTGCAAGTCAGCATAATTTGGGCGGGTTATAAAGTTGATACTGACATTGTACGGGCTACCGCACAATTGGTATAAGTAATGTCAATGAAAATAACTAAGTATAATCCAATCATTCAATCGAGGAAAGTTATAGGTGTCATTTCAAAATTCACGGTGTATATCCATGATACCCCCTGTCCAATTTGCAGTCTAAAAATAATGTTATGTATTTGCCTCACGCAGTTTTATATAGGCAAAGTGAACGTTTTATAGAAATATACACTCTTGCAAGCTACGGATTTGTTTTATTTTGAAAACCTATCCCAGCCTTTTTGGGACAATGTATTAAGAATGGGCTTCCACTACATCGTTATATGTATTTTTTTCAGGTTAACGCAGAATGTATAACTCTTTGCGTTATCGACGACTGCTTGGACTCGGATGTGCCTTTACTCGAAATTTCTTTAGCCGAATTGAAAGTTGAACAGGTTAGTCATGTTTTTAAATTACACAACTATTTAAACTATTTAAAAAAAATATATAGTATACTGTTTTCTTGAGTTTACGCGAACACTATACATTGAAATGAAAGATAGTTTACATAGGTCAAACTAAACGCAGTATAGGTACTCGGGTAAAAGAACACATAGCCGATATGAAAAACATGCGTATAACGAAATCTGCAGTCTGTAGTCATGCGTTTGATAAGCCCAACCATTTCATTAGATTTGATAAACCTAATGTTCTTCCTAAGGAAAACCGATATGTACCTAGAATGATACGCGAAGCAATAGAAATTAAAAAACATCCTAATTTCAAAAGAGAAGATGGTTGGAATTTACCAGTTGCTTGGGACCCTGTCTTATCATCATTGAAGTCCACAAACCATGGCAACACTTCGAAGACTCCGGACACAGTTAGCTCATTTTGTGTGAAAAGGAACATAACTGACGATAAAAATTAGAGGCGGTAGTTAAACATTTTTTCAAATTACCATCTTAAAGACGAATAACACCTTAGTCTACCCGTGACCATGAACGCTGTAAAGGGTTCGAAACGTCGGGTTAAATCAAAAATAAACGCGTTCTAAATCCGTAAACTATCTTTCATTTCAATATATATAGTATATTTAATAAAACTTTCATAGTTAAGAGTTAGTTGTTTAAATTTTATTTTAATGTTTTTTCGATATTTCGGCGTTGTTGAACGCTCCGTTTCTTGAAACAGTACCGAAATATCGGTAACTCATAAAAAATTAGGAACATGGTAGAAATTTCCAAACAACTACTTACCTCTGGTGTGTACTATAGTGACCATGAAAGTTTTAATTAGTATATTACAGAGTGGTTAATTAATAAACAACCTGCAGTGTTATGAGTTTCCGATTTCTATAGGACCTCCGCAAAGTGGAAGAATGCCTGGAGGATCCGCTCCTCGTGTGCACGCCGGCGGGCCCCGGGCCACTGCCGGGCGTTGCGGGGCCAAGCGGGGCGGGGCCGGGCGGGGCGGGGCCGGGCGCGGGGGCGGGGCGGCTGGCTGCCGTGCTGTCCGTCGACTACTACAACCGCCCGCTGTCGGGGTGGGAGCCCTTCATAGAACCCTGGAGGTGAGACAAAATAGTAGTTTAGAATATCATTGCGCGTCCAAATTATCTGTGCTCCAACACAAAAGTCTTTAACCAGTGCGAGTCGCCAGTGATACCCACTGAGCAAGTATGGAACTGAAACGTGGTCTCTTAATATGAATCTTATAAGCTAGTTGAAGGTCCCACAGCGGGCAATGGAGAGAAAAGTGCTTGTTATTTTCCAGCGCTATAAAAGTTTCTGAAATGTCCATCGCGGACTAGACAACGATTTGTGGATGCGCTTCCCACCAGGTGGACCAAGGCAAAAAGCCGCTGGGAGCGGGTGGAGCGGAAATCCTTTGGAAATCAAATTTAAATAATTTATTGCGTTCTTTAAAGTTAAAGTATATATTAAATTTACCATTTAAGTATGCATATATTACTTAGGTGAGGCCCATGTTCAGCAGGAGGCGTCCTTTGGCTGGTATGATGAATAATTGGAATCTTAATTGGAAGATAAAAAAAACATTTGCCTAGATAGGATACATCACAGACATTGCCGAAATTTGCGTTCACTGCTTGTTCAATGAACAGGTACAACACCTTTAAAACTAAATGCAGCAATGTAATTTAAACATGTAGTATGCACACAGGTACTTGTATTTACATAGTAATACTCGTAGACACAAATAAGATAAAATAATTGTATTTTACTAAAATACGCACATTTCAATAACAAGCGCGGTCATAAGTTGAACATGTTCAACCTTTTTTTTGACACGCGCAGTACGTACACTTGGGGCATCTAGCCTATCAATGTCTGTGGGATACATTCTAAAAGTAATTGCTTACTAGAAGTGGAGAGAGAAACTATCACTTTCGAATTACGTGATAAAGGCGAAGCACCAGGTATTGCGTAAATTTGGTACATAATAGTCAATGTTAAATTCAACAAGTGCAAAAGAGATTTATCGATAGGCACCTGCGCGTGGTACGGAATCTTTTACGTCCGCTTTATTCAGGTTCGAGACATCCTGGGAGAACACTCTGTCGAGTTCCCTGTCGCTGGGCCGCGTGCAGGTGCAGGTGCGTGCCGAGGCCGCGCTGGACGCCAACGTGACGGCCGCGCTGCTGGAGCTCGCGCAGCTGGTGCGCCGCAACTGGAGCCAGGACTACTACGCGCCGCAGGTCAGTGCGGCCCTGGTGACACATCCTGGGGGGGGGACACTGTCGCTGGACGCCAACGTGACGGCCGCGCTGCTGGAGCTCGCGCAGCTGGTGCGCCGCAACTGGAGCCAGGACTACTACGCGCCGCAGGTCAGTGCGGCCCTGGTGACACATCCTGGGGGGGGGACACTGTCGCTGGACGCCAACGTGACGGCCGCGCTGCTGGAGCTCGCGCAGCTGGTGCGCCGCAACTGGAGCCAGGACTACTACGCGCCGCAGGTCAGTGCGGCCCTGGTGACACATCCTGGGGGGGGGACACTGTCGCTGGACGCCAACGTGACGGCCGCGCTGCTGGAGCTCGCGCAGCTGGTGCGCCGCAACTGGAGCCAGGACTACTACGCGCCGCAGGTCAGTGCGGCCCTGGTGACACATCCTGGGGGGGGGACACTGTCGCTGGACGCCAACGTGACGGCCGCGCTGCTGGAGCTCGCGCAGCTGGTGCGCCGCAACTGGAGCCAGGACTACTACGCGCCGCAGGTCAGTGCGGCCCTGGTGACACATCCTGGGGGGGGGACACTGTCGCTGGACGCCAACGTGACGGCCGCGCTGCTGGAGCTCGCGCAGCTGGTGCGCCGCAACTGGAGCCAGGACTACTACGCGCCGCAGGTCAGTGCGGCCCTGGTGACACATCCTGGGGGGGGGACACTGTCGCTGGACGCCAACGTGACGGCCGCGCTGCTGGAGCTCGCGCAGCTGGTGCGCCGCAACTGGAGCCAGGACTACTACATATTATGACCACGTACACCATCAAGGTGTACGTGTTCATAATATTTTTCTAATTTGAGTAGATTGATTACATAATAGAGAATTAAGTATTTTCCTTCAACTTGTAGTAAAGGTTTTTTGCTATCCTGACATCTGTCAGTATATCAGAATCAGTGGTTGGGAAATATTTACGGGAATTAGACTCAAGCAAGGGTTATGGCCCGGACGCAGTGCCTCCTGTTTTTTTGAAATTATGCTACAAGCAGCTTGCATTTCCTATATGGCTCCTGTAATGTTGGGACCAGGGAGTGCGAATAAAAGATGTTACTCTGTTGATTGATGTATTAATAATCTCCAATATAAACCTTAAGTCTATCTTATATACTAAACCTATGCTACGTAATGAGGTAAGGTGCGTCACACACTACACCTCACCCGTATTTTGAAAATAAAAAACATCAATATTTTTTTTTTAGTTAATTTAAGTGAAGTCATAGTATTCCAATACTCTCATTTAATTTTTAAGAATCTCTTTTCCAAAAAAAAACATGATTAATAACTCTACAAAATGTACTGATAAAAACTACCTAATGACTTCTACTATAACTGATTACATATTATAATATTCATTTATCTATATATATTTTAGAATGTTACTTATTTATTATTAGCGTAGGTAGACAGGTCAATTTCTACAAATAAAAAGTTTCATTAAAATTCCTTGAAACGTATACAAAATCGGCAAAATACAATTAAATTTCATAAGGAATAGGAGTAGAATGATTCAGTGGATACCTAAAACTCAAAACATAATCCAGATAAATTTAAATAGTCAACACAAGCTACATTTTATAAAACATTTTAGAATTCACAAACCATATTATAATTATGTTACTACAATTACTACCGTATTTTATTTAGGTATATATGCTTAAAAAAATAGATTTTCTTAAAAAAACATTGCCATTATCAATTTTAACATTGTCCAAACATAACATAAAACAATCAATTATTTTCTTCCATAAAAAAATCTTACACATTTCACAGTTCTACATACAATTCTACAAGTATGTGGACACATTAACAAACAACTATAACATTTAATAAGTAAATATTTACCACTTTAGGTAATTTTCATATTTGGGCCTGTCATTAGGTCCCTTTGACATAATAATATACACATTTATATGGTACAGTTTATTTAAACATAATAGTCGACTTATAACGACATTTTACTCCACTACTTGCCATCATTTCAAAGATGAATCGCCTTACTAATTGGGGTCATTTCCAACTATTTTCACAGATAGAAGCTCGTCTGCACCATGATCAAATAATGGATCTGACCCTTAACTGTACCTTGTACCTTTGTTTTTTCTATATTCATACCCATATTGAACCTTTAATCATTTCTTTCTAAAAATAACAATACCAAACCAAAATTAACACTTCATTTCAAACTGAATGCTTTAGCATCAATGAGTTTGTAAACTTTCGGGTGATCAGTCCAGTCGTATGACAAATCATTTTTACTAAAGTATTCCCTATCTCTAAAAATCTAATCTTACAACAATACCAAACAATCTTGAAATCTTTTAGGTCAGACATTTAACTATTCATTAGTAAAAAAAAAATTATCTACTTTGTTGCTAAAGCTAAAACATTTCTTTATCCTTCAAAATACGAATGTTAAACTAGATACTTAATAAAACAAATTTTCTTCAACAACAAATAATCGTGTGTTACCTTATGATATCAATATAATGAATTTTCTAATAAAACAAACAATATAACAACGTAACTAAGTTTAGGTACCCCACTGTTACAAATTTAATAGATAAGTTATTCATTTGTCCAAATAAAGACAACATAATATAAAAGAAGGAATGCGGCTAGTATGCATAACAACAACTTGTATTACGATATCTGATAGCACTTCCATAATTATTAAGAACAGTTTCACAATAGCCAGTGACACACAAAATAATGCTGATGCATTTAAATGTGTCGACGTATATGGAGCAATGTACGAGTAGTACGTCATACTAATTAATCTAGCTACTAAGTAGTGAGATAATGAAAAATTGTCTTTTTTCTGATAAAATTTGATGTATTAAATATTAATCATTAACAGAGGCAATATTATAAAAATTCAAATAGTTATTAAATATAAGCTTGTAAAAAAAAACTGTATTACTTTATCCCATTTTTATAGTAAGACTCATGTAGATTGAAGTACCTATCTACATAGCATACATTGCATAGCAAGATTGAAATATCATGATATTGAAGTATCTACATAGCAATAATTGTCTGAAAAAATATTAAACTTCCTACTTTTTAAAATGCAATAAAAAGAGGATTCACACATTTATTTCATTAAATATAAAAGTGCCAGAAAAAAAGAATTCTTCTACTGATAATAAATAAATATGCAAGTTTATTGCTGTTTGTAAATAAATAGTTAAAATATACTCGAAATAAATGAAGGTTTTGAAAAAAATCTACACTGGAAATGAAAATTTGACAAATACAATGAACCTCTTATTATATTATTAATTTAAATTTGATTTGACCCGTCTACTTACTTGCTTATATTTTTTTTACCTAGAATAATGATTATTATGAAATATTTATAGAAGAAGATTAAGTATTTAAAAAAAACGTATTTTAGTTCCCGCGTCTTCATTTTGCGTTCCGTCCCTTGACACGCATGACACTCCCGGCACCAACTCTTCCATCTACTCACGTCCCCATCAACTCCCAGCGCCCAGCAAAACTCTTCTTAAATCATCTATCTGGCTTCATCATCGCCCGGCAGCCAGGAAACCGGCGCATCATCTTCTTCGTACACTTTCTAACTTTCGCCTTGTATGTAAATTGTCTTTGAAAAACGATCACGGTTTAAACTTTTCTCCTTCAAAATTTAATTTAAACACTTATCAGATATTAACTTAAACGCACAGCACTGCCCAGAAGGCAGCACTGGCAGGGTCGCCATGTAATGTTGGGACCAGGGAGTGCGAATAAAAGATGTTACTCTGTTGATTGATGTATTAATAATCTCCAATATAAACCTTAAGTCTATCTTATATACTAAACCTATGCTACGTAATGAGGTGAGGTGCGTCACACACTACACTCCTATTTAAGAGGTGTCTTGAGTCAGGTCACATTCCGTTGGTGTGGAAACGTTCTTTTGTGTTTCCTATTCTCAAATCAGGCGATAAGCATAACATCACCAAATAGGCCCACTTCGAGGCTCTGCACTATTGCAAATTATTTCAGAAAATTGTATATTACAGAATATTCCCTCTTCTGCGTCCTTTTGTCATAGACCAGCAGCATGGCTTCGTAAACAGAAAGTCAACAGAGACAAATCTCAATTTATTCGTACATCGTGTCGCAACTGCTATGGATCGGGGCTTTCAGATTGACGCCATTTATACGGACTATTCTAAAGCTTTTGATAAGATTTCGCATACATGTTGATTCAAAAGCTTCGTGAAGTGGGAATTCATGGCGATCTACTGCGTTGGCTATCGTCATACCTGCGTGAGAGGAGTTAGGCTGTCACTATAAAAGGTTATTGCTCATTATTTGTTCCAGTAACGTCTGGAGTACCCCAGGGCTCCCATCTTGGGCCTTTATTATTTAATTTATTTATGAATGATATTCCCTCTACATTTATTAATTCTAATGTACTTCTATATGCTGACGATATGAAATTTTTTGCTGATTGCGTCGGCTTGCAACATGACCTTGACCGCCACTGTTTATATTGCTCAACTAACGGGCTTAATCTTAATGTAAAGAAATGTAATATAATAACCTTCAACAGGAAACCTAAGCCTATTGTTCATAACTATACACTGGATGATGTTGCTCTGGAGCGAGTTTCTGTTATCAGGGATCTCGGTATTTACTTGGATAGTAAATTGTTTCAACTCTCACGTTAATATTGTTACTGCAAAAGCGTTCAAAATGCTCGGTTTTGTTCTTAGAACTTGAAAAGATTTTAAACGTGGATCTAAGATGCTTCTTTTGTACAACTCTTATGTTCGTTCTATTTTAGAGTATGGATCCACGATCTGGAATCCCATGTATGCAAAGTATATTAACGAAATTGAAATTAAATTATTGTTAATTATTGTTAAAATTGATTTAATTTTTGTTTCTTTTGTAAGTTTTTGCATTAGGTATTATAAAATTTCATTGTTTTTTATTTTTAAACATATCAGCTACTCGTACTGTATTGAATATTATATTGTCATCAGTGGAGACTTTATTGGTTTATGATCTAAATTTATGTTCTAATTTATATGTAAACACTATGTACTGTTTGTTTCCCTACAATAAATAAATAAAATAAAATAAATAAATCTGGAGATGTAAATTTATCTTTAAGACAAGTATTGGAATTAAAATTAAGTTTAAATATGAGGTTTGTTGTTTAGTCGGTGAACACATCGGATCAGTCGCCGAAGAGCAGCCCGGCGGGCCACCGGCGCCGGTCGCCGTTCGTGCCGTACGCGCTCCAGAACCTAACCGGGCACCGCCTGTGGTTCACGACTCTGCTCACTACTGCCGATGTGTAAGTCCTTTTTATAAACTTTACAATCTATTTTGATTTATAGTTTTGAAATGAGGTCGTGTTTCAGCGTAGAGCGTGATACGAAACAAAATGAAGTTGTTTTAAGGTTCAGACAATTTTGGAATCCATACTAAACTATAAATAAAGTTTTTGAATGCGCGAATGTCTTCGTCAACCTTGTAAAATTAGAGACTTTTTAATGCCTAAACTTTGATATTTAGTCCTCGTCGAAGTCTTCCTAACTTGATTCCAAGCAATTTGTACCAAATTAGTACCCGAAAAATTGTACCATTAGTGTTTGATACACTTAAAAAAAATGGTTTAAAAAATGTCATAGCTGTATTTTTTTTGCGCTGCTGCGTAGTTTTAAACATCCAAACGAATTTTTTGATATATTTATAAATATGAAACAGCGTCGCTCGCTAAGCGGAAGGCTGAGGTTCGAGTCCCTCGCATGACTGTTGAAATTTTTATAGTTGAAGTTTTCAATGTCGTTTTCACTGTCTAAAAACAGTTTACTTTAGACAGTAACTCTTATAACAAATATTTTTGTTAAGTCGATATTTTCTCAAGCTCACCCGCTATTGAAAAAAAATATATTATCATTATTATCTGTAAGGCTCTTCGTATCCTGGGAGGCGATTCTCATATGTTCGAATTTTTTTTGTCTGATGATTCGTACGCGAAGTATCTGATTCTACTAAAAGATTCGAATGTTACGTCTAACTCCTATTCTGGTGCACCAATAGAACTATTACTATTCGTAATTTTAATTTCAAGTTTTACGGCCTCGGATTTATCCATACAGCCAAATTGAAATATGAATTGGGCATAACATAGACAATATTTATGTTTCGTTATTACATTTTCAAAAAATCACAGCATTTAAATCATAAAACTCCATCTAAAAAAATAGTTCATAAAGATCAAATTTTATGACGAAGTCCATTTATTTTCAAACTGATACCTATCCTAAAGTTAAATTACAAAACTATGTGAAATCATAATTTATTTATATGTATTTCCTAAAGTGCATTGGTGTAATAAAAATGTCGCGTCAAAAAAAATTTGTCGAAACACAAAACCGGGTACGAAAAAGACTTGTTGCAATAATTTAATTTATTAAGGAGGAAAAAAGTTGCATGTAACAGCTTAACCAAATTAGTGGATAAATCAACAGTAAACTGTTTTTCAATTATTATTAATGTTCCTAATAGAGAAATCAATCTTCTTAAGGATAAGCTAATCTCAAAAGGAGATGTCCCATAATAGGCCCAGACATTGTACACCATTTTCAAAAATCAAGAAAAAAATTCTTTTTCTGGAAAAAATACATATAAATTTATTTAACGTATAATGTAGTGGTTCAAAAATAAATAAGATCGAATAATTTATCAAACTCCATTACGCATTCCAAGATGGCGTCAATCTAAAAAAACTTTAAATGTCAGTAGCTGTCAGATACCCCTTGTCACTTTGGCATAATCATTCACTTCAAGTTTTTGTTCTGCTTGTTGCGCTTTTATTGTAGTTCATTATAACGACCTCTTTTTCGTTTTCTGTATTTAGTATTGATCGACACATTACTTTCATAATGATTGTTGTTACTACAGTAAGCGATGGCACTCGACTCCTAGCTGCGCGATTTTGAAACTGACAGACGTCATCATAATGTCATCTTCCGCCATGATGGTTTTGTTGTTTTGTATTTTCTTACTTATCTCTTTATTTGAACCACTTAACGAAGCCATTTTAAAAGAATTGGATATAACAAAATCTTGTAGGTGTATTGGTCTATCTTTTGGTGGGGTGTACAGGTTCTGGGCCTGGCCTCCATACAATTTTGGACATCTCCTTTCTAAATTCGTATACGAACTTCAACTTCGACTGTTCCATAGCACGCGTTGCGTTCGAGTGACGTTCAATCGGACTATTTCGAGTGTGAACTTCCGAGAATACACAAGCTGTGTTTCGTGCGAAAAAAATTCGAGCTTCGAAGTTTTTTACGAATGCGAACTTTTTTCTATTACACGAGAATCGCGTCCCTGGAGTTCAAATAATTCGTAAAAATATGTTCTAAAGGCAAAGCAACCTCCCGCCGTAAATGTGTTGCACGTATGTATTATTTCAAGTTAAGCCATTTATGTAAGTAACTGTTTGTAGTTACAAATAAAGAGAGAGAAAAAAAAATTAAAACCAATACATCTCATAAAGAATTACAGCCCGAATTGAATAAGCATTTTATCATAGTCTATGCGAAACGAACACGTGGTCCGGGCCGGACGACTCGTGGGTGCCGGTGCGCGCGGGCGCCACGGAGCCCTTCTCGTTCGGGCCCCCCCGCGCCCGCGCCGCCGCCCCCGCCCCCGCCGCCGCCGCCGCCGCCGCCGCCGCCGCGCCCGCCGCGCTGCACCAGCTGGCCCTCCGCCTCGACGGCTGGAGCCCGCCCGACCCCGTCTGCGTGGACCGCGTCGGCGTCTACTTCAGGAATATCACGCATGAGGTTGGTGGCTTTGTACGGTTCTGACATTAAGTGGGAGGTCTGATACTGCCGGGCCAAAACGATTTCCCTGCAATCGTGTGGGATGGGTCTGATCAGAAAAAGCGTTGTTTCGATGTCAGCAAACCACATCCTTTGACCGAGTTAGAAGTTTTTGTGATCCTTCTAAAGCTAAAGCTGTCGATTGAGTTGATCGTTGAACTTACTAAAAAGTTGCTTCGTATGATTCCTAAGGATTAATAAGCTGTTACCACCGAGTCCTCGGGATTACATCTCATTTTAAATGTCTTTTAGGGATCAATATTAGATTCCATACTGCTCTTAATTTCATATAAATGTCCTTTTGCATTATATTCAAAATCTTTGGGAGATAATATTGTTTTGCGGTATCGCCCCTTTTTTTTATCAAGTGGAAATGTCACTGTGCTTCACAATTCATGGCTTTGTACTTGCTTTGAATCTCAATTTATTCAATAAAAAAAATAATGTAACAGCAATTTAATCTACTCATGAGTCAATAAGATAAAATAAGTCAGATTGGGATCCAACTCATCCAACTAAGTGTAACATGTACAATATTCTAGCGTTATAACTGCACTTTGTTATGTGTTTATCATGTTAAACTAAGAAAATCTGTAATTGGCATTACATTGTTTTACTCAATAACTATGTAATTAGTCTGTAAGAACATGCTGTAGATTTTCTCTAAAATAAAATAAAAAAATAAAATAAAATAAATCTGTTCCAAGCCATCCAATCAGTGATAAGCAGAACAAAAGATGCGAAATAGCACGCAACTGAAACAGATGGCTAAAATTTTTAATGATTACCGATCACCGTTCGTGACTGCACTCGATGTGGACGTTGTAAAAATCGCCTAATTAGGTATTTGAGTTTTCATAACGAGCGCGCTTATAACATATCTGCTTCGTTTTAATATAATATCATTGTCTTTTGGTATAACTCTAGACTTTTGTCTGCAATGTAGAGATGTGGGAGGGAGTATATGACTGTGGGGATTGTCTCGAATGTTTGAGCCGAGTTCTTTATTCCTCTGTGACCATTGCAGAAGACGGGCGCGACGGCCCGGCTGGTGCTGGAGGTGAGCCTGGAGGGCTCGGCGCGCAAGCTGGTGGCCGTGCGCTCGGCGCTGCTGCTGCGCAACCGCCTGCCGCACGCGCTCGACGTGCGCCTGGACTACGCGCCCGCCGGTCAGTCGCTAGGCTCTCTCACACACAGGCGACAGCTGGACGCTTACAGTACCCATACAGCACATAGGCAATCCAAAATGCGGGACAGAATCACCGTATGCAACGGCAACTGTGCCGTAATCGTCTAGACACTATTTCTGTTCTTGTTATGATGTCCGAAGCAGATTGTAACGGTTGCGATTCAATATAAAAGAACTGGTCGACTAGCAGAGTATGTCGCATGGCATTAAGTCTACCCTTTGTACATTTGTTTCTTAAATTTGTGCAATAAAGTTAAAATAAATAAGAAAGTCCGTATTGAAGAACAAATACTATATTAAACAAAATTCCAGCGTTGAAGTCTTTGTCCTTTCGAAATAAGTGTTTGATTTATTAATTTATGCTCAAATCATTACTACGTTTAGTAATACAAGGCTTAAAACCTTTGTTTAACCTTTGTGAAGTCATATAAACATAAATTATATTAAAAATATCTATAGAAAAAATAGGTTTTGATAACTTATAAAAAAGGTATATGTGTGGTGTTGCCCTATTGTATTACCCAAAACATAGAATGAGTCCACGTAGACGTGCACGTGCACGATGTAATATATGTAACCGGATAAGCGCGTCTCGAGTTTAAATAGTTTAAACGTGGACATATCTTATTTTATTCCCTGACATATCAAGCGAGTCACCATCGGCCGTGGTCATAGGCTGACCTGACTTAGCTCGAGTAACTCAGCGTTGTTGATGACGGCAGAGGGCGGTGGCGTCGCGCAGTGGTGGCGCACGCGCAGCTCCCTTCCGCCCGCCCTCGCCCCCGCGCCCCCAGTGACCCACGTGACCCCCACGCCACATATACTGCACCCCGTGTTTGTCAACTGCGGTAACACCGACTCTGGCTTGTTTCATTACGCATCGCAGTAGCGGAGAGATAGCCTGTAATACTAATACATTACGTATAGGGGAGATAACGTCTTGATATATTAGTTTAACAAGTATCGGAGTAGGCTATCTATATTAGTTTATTGAAGTAGGGGAGATAACTTTATATATTGGTTAATCACGTATCCTGTAATATTAGTTCATCACGAGTCGGAGTAGGAGATAGCCTATAACTTGTTCATTGCGTATCGGAGTAGGGGATAGCCTGTATTATTGGATCGTCGTATCGACGTATCGGCTTGGGGGAAATAACTTGATATATTGGTTAATCACGTATCAAAGTAGGGGAAAAGGTTTGTAATACTATAGTTTATCACGTATTGAATAGGGAGGTAGTTTTTGAATAAGTTCATCATCATCACATCAGAAAAAATAGCTTGTATTATTAGTCCATCACGTATTAGTAGTTTCAGAACTTACCCTTTTGTTGAAGGATAATTAAAACTATCGTTTTTATACTATTACTTTATAAATTTTTACTTCTTTTTTAATTAACGTCATGGAACCTCATTGTATGATTCCATTCCTAGTCTATGTTCTGTCTGATGCTGGTCCTTTATTAAAATGTTTACACTCAGGTTGTAGAATAACTAATCTACTGAGCGTTAATCAAAATAATAGTTTACTTTGTGTGTAAAGCATCGCTATATAACAAAAATGACATCTAAAACTGTCCTCGATTAAATTATCAGAGTTAACTTTATTAAGAGGAAACACTAAGGTCGAGAGAATTGAAAAATATGTATTTGTAAAATCTATTGCTGTCGCGCAGTGCCCGAACGCCTCCCCCGCAGAGCGTAATAGTGACAACTGCATCTTAGACGAAAATACCTAATAAAAGCACACAAAATCAACGTTTCGTAGTCCCCCGATTCCTTTTCCAAAACTAGACCGATTTAAATACGTTTTTCATTAAAAATTAAAGAAAGGCTTTGGCCGTGTTCGTATATTTTGCCTTTTTTCTAAAATTTAGCCAAATTTTTTTTTTGGATGTTTGAACCCAGCGGAAAGTCTGGCGAATTTTTTAGATTTTTGAAGGCTCTCATCTCTTTTATTTATTTTATGAAAAAAAAGTAAAACATAGAAACATACCAATAGTGGCCATAGATTTTTGTACTAAAAATATTGCTCTACTGGCATTATCCAGGGAGGAAATAGGGGACTACGTTTGTATGGAAAAACGGCCCTTGTGTTTTCTCTTAAGGCTAAATTGTGCATCTATTTTTTTATATTACATAAATGGAAGAGGTTCAAAGAAAGAATATTTGCAGCCCAATGGAGCGGCAGCGGCGTGCGCGTGGCCCAGGTGGCCCCCGGCGAGTCGTGGGCGGCCCCGCTGGCGGCCAACCCCGGCACGCTGTGGACAAGGCCAATTCTACGGCCCGCTGCCGCCTCCGCCTCCGCTACCTCCCCCGCGCCCGCGCCCGCGCCCGCTGTCGTGCCCGCGCCCGCCGCGATCGACTGGCGAGCGTCGCCCACGCAGGACGCGCTATTGCATTACGAGTGTCGCGCGCCGCCTGACTACGTCTATAGGTGAGATTCTTGTTGTACAGTTTCAAAGATGCTTAACGCAGTACTCCTGCGCTCTCCTGACGTTCAGTTCTAATGCCATAAGGCACCGTGGGTTAGGGGAGGATCGTTTTAATGTTTTATTACTGTCTGTGAAGATAATGCAAGCAGGTGATCTGTTTATGACCATGTTTATCTTTTACTTAATTTTTTTGTGGATATTTCTGAATTAAAGAGAAAGAAACCTGTTCTTTCTCTTTAATTATCAAACATTTTTTTCTTCTATCCATGCTTGTCCAGCCAGTAAAAAACACATTAAAAAAAGGGTTATCCAATCGATGCAGTCGATTGGTAGTAATGCGTTATACATTTTGGTGATTAATTTTTAATTATAAAGATTTGGTATGGATGACAACTTATTCTCAGACCTACCGAATATACATAAAAAGAATCCTGATCATCGGTCGTATTGTTTCGGAGAAATTTGGCTACAAACATTGTGACACGTGATCATTGTAATGGTGACTTGAATTCAGTGATGTTAGCCTTTGCCCTGCAGTGGGATGATCATAGCCTCTTACTTTACTGTGACACGCGAATTTGTTAATAAGATCACTCGTAGGTTGCATGTTGCTGTTGTCACAAGATAACAGTCGCTAAGCCCTGTTGGAGGCTTTCGGGCGGCTTGAGAAACGTCCAGCGGCAGGGTGATGTTGCCACAGCATCGCACTCGCCGTCCACCAACCCGCACTAGGCCAGCGTGGTGGAAGTAAGGCCTTAACCCCTCCCCATAAAAACAGGGAGACCCGTGCTCAGCAGTGGGTGAAATGGGTTGTTACTACTAGGTTGCATATTAACATATCATCTATACTAATTTATAAAGCTGAAGAGTTTGTTTGTTTGTTTGTTTGTTTGAACGCGCTAATCTCATGAAGTACTGGTCCGATTGGAAAAATTCTTTTTGTGTTGGATAGTCCATTTATCAAGGAAGGCTTTAGGCTATAGAACATCACGCTGCGACCAATAGGAGCGAAGTATGAGTGAAAAATGTTGCAAAAATAGTCACGATCATAATAACAGAAATTGACGCGAACGAAGTCGCGGGAAACAGCTAGTATTTCATATTCATTCAAATACATTTAATCACTATATTGTATCTGAGCTATATTGTAACTAATACCCTCAGGTTTTGTTGTTCAATAATCCGCGAGCGCTTCCCGCTGGAGCGTGGACCGGCCATCGCGGGGCACACGCTGACGCTGCAGCCGGCGCTGCGGCTCGAGAACCGCCTGCTGCTGCCGCTGCAGTACCGCTGCGGGCCGCCCGCCGCCGCCGCCGCCGCCGCCGCCGCCGCCGCCGCCGCCGCCGCCGGGGACTTGCCCGCCGGGCACACGAGGCCCTTCCACGAGGTAATGCTCAGTTACCACGCCCCCAATTCCGCTAATTTACAAATGGCTCAATAGAATCGTAATCGTCACTTTCCAAAATTTTTATAGGCTTTTAGTATCATATTTAGAGCCCATTTATGAAGTAAAAAATGTAAATCAAGCTTTCACCCGAAAATAATTTTTGCAATATAGTTATCAATTTTTACGGTCCCAGGCCTGATAAGGTATAAAGGAAAATTAAAAACGTATGAATAGTATCGTAATGAATGAATGAGATGTGGATCGCGTAAAAAAAGTGTTTCTAGGCGACCGTATCAAAAATTTTGTTTTTTGCGGTCATTTTCTAAGTGCTAATCTTGACATTTTTGTACTGGGCTGTACCAAAGGAAAAAATGCGTCTATTGTTTTTTGTCTTGGAAATCTGGAAGGTGGTTAAATTTTCATCCTGTATTTAGATTTAACACCAATTTTCCCTAATCAATATTATATAAATAATTGAATCATAGAAACGGTAAAACCATAATTCGTCAGCCAAATCACTCAAATAAATGTCGTCTAATGCGCGCGACGTGCAGGCGGCAGCCCTGTCATTTATACCGCAACTGAATCGGCGAAAACCAGTTCTTACCCCGGCGACGCGTCGGTGAGATGTCACGCGCACATCGCCGCGCTATGTGTGAGTGGAACAACAGCGGGCCGCGTATAGGTAGCTTGGATTCTGGTGAGAATATTTATTCATGTGTCGAGACGTCATGTTTATAACAGTACTTCCAATACAGGGGGTGTTTTAAAGTGTCCAATCCTTATTCAAGTATACACAAAAAATACATGGCATTTATACTAGTTTGGCCAACCTAATTTATACAGAAATATGTGTTCTGATATCTAAAGCCTGAATCCCCTAAAACCAAAGCAACTTCTACAGCTTCTAATTGGGCGATGTACATGTTCTGTCTTTTTCTGTACTAGGTGAATGTGGAGGAAGGGGTCGAGCTGTGCGTGAAGCTGGAGGGCTTCGGCTGGTCGTCCGCTTTGAGCGTGGGAGGGGGAGGGGGAGGGGGAGGGGGAGGGGGAGGCGGCGGGGCCTTCACGGCGCGGCTCAAGCTGCGGGACACGCGCGGTAGGCGCCTGTACCTCAACGCGAGGGTCACGCACTCCAACACAGACGCTATCAAGGTAATCCAACAACATTTATTAAGGTTACATGACGATGTCACTAGTATCGGCTGTGATAGCAGTTCACTAGTATCAGTAACAAGTTTAGGCCGAGATACCAGTTGAAAGTGTAGCCCTATTGAATAAATGTATGTAGATTACCTAAAAGGGAATCTATTGCGTGGTCAATTTTAGGACTGGTATTTTTTAACTTAAATTCAACTAAATTGTTGTTTTGTATTACGGTTAGACCTTATGTTGCCGAAAATGAGTCGCGGGCAGAAGCTAATGTTACTAATATTATCAATGATCGAAATAGGTAGAGCTATTTAGATTCATTGACCGCAAACATTAATGTTAATATGGATATTCCACGGGATTCCGGCTGAAACTCCGGGATTTTAATTAATTTAATTCTTTTTATCAATAAGTTTAATAAAACTGGTTTATATTAAGCCAATAAACGCTAGCCCGCAAGTTCAAATTGGAGTCATTCTGCACCGTCTACCAAGCAGAGCTGCTGGCTTTGAAGAAGGCGACGGAACTGGCTCTGTCACAGAAAGCGACGGCTTTTAATGTTTACTGCGACTCTAGATCAGCGCTAGAAACAGTAGCGGACGGCACTCCCCTTCATCCCATTGCATCAGAAATTAGGAAAAATTTAAATACCATCAAAAAATTTGGCAAAATATTGAATCTATTTTGGATCAAAGCACATGCGGGGTTGGAAATGAAAGGGTGGATGTTTTGGCAAAAGAAGCCGCAGTGAACATTAAACGCAAGCCGGACTACGATGTATGTACTGTTTCATTCGTCAAGCGCCAGATTTGTCTGAATACGATTGACGAGTGGAACAGGAGATACCAGATGGGCGAGACGGGATCTACAACCAAGTTGTTCTTTCCTGACGCTAAAGAAGCGGAAAAGATAGTTAGGAAGATGGAGTTGGACCCACTTTTGGTTCAGATCATCACGGGGCATGGTGGATTCTCCGGTACTTGAATCGCTTCAAGTGAAAGGAGAGTCCGGCATGCGTGTGTGATCCCCAAAAGGATGAAGACGTGTTGCACGTCCTGACTGAATGCCCTAGATTTTTGACTGAGCCGTTGGTTTGACATTGAAAATGAGCTGAAAGTAAAAATTTTGAAGGGAAATCTAAACATGTTAATACAGAATAAAAAGTTTTTAAATTATGCAATAACTGTAATTGGTAGGGCCGTAATAGGCAATATTTAGGAAACTGTAGACCCGGACACTAGTGCATATAACCGTATATGCACTATGTGAGGGTACCAAATTATAGAATTAAATTTAAATCATTAAAAATCTAAAATTCGCAAACAAGGTCTCTGCAGAATAGCAGAGGATCAATTTGTCAAACTATACAAAAAAAGCCAATAAACGCACGAGCGACTTTGTAAATTTTACATCAGCAACACGTTGCCAAACTTTTTTATCAAACGCGCGACGTTGCCGTTTTGTTGCAACGCGTGATATCAACAAACGAAAACAATAGCGGGGGGCGTTTCTGTCGCTAGACTAGAGTTTGTCACTTTCTGCACCACTAGAATTCAATTATTTACCGACAGTGTTGTAATGTTGATTACTTCGGTTCTAAGAGTGCGCTCGTTTGCTACCTTTTGTTTTTTCTTGTGTGGTGAATGTCTTTTGACCCTGGCTTGTTTACTGGATTCGGAACCTCCTTATATTATATATATTTGGTATACATAACATATTACAATCATTTTTATTACTAAATATTTGTTACAATACACAACTTCTAGATTGTAACAATAAACATGTACACACAGAGAGAAAAAAAAAACAAAGCAGGCAAACACAGTACTTAATTTTTTTTATTACTCTATAAAAAAAAAACAAACAGAGAAGATAAAATAAAGTAATTAAGTGCATCAAAGATGCACCACTAAAGATGAAGTTTAACTAAATCAGGGCATCAATGATGCATTCAAAAATGTATTTCTTAAATTTACACAAATTAAAGCGATATAAATCTACTTCTTTGTTTTTAAGAACTAAATCATTAAAGGCGCGACACATCCTGACAATTGGATTGTAAAATGAGGTGTTATTATTATAAACTTGAAGTGAAAATGGTCTGGGGTTGCGACACCTATAAGTGATGTTAAAGTTTATTTGAGATAGCAACGACGGGCAATCAATAAGAAAATGAACGATTTTAAATAGGTACAAAAGATCGAAATATTTACGACGCATTTCCAACGAGCTCATCCTGAATCTCATCATTCTGTCCTCGTAATTTGTTAGGGTCCTGCGGTACCCGTGCCGGTAACATAGGATTTTAAGGAACCTTGCTTGCACTCTTTCCAAACGCCCAATATGAACTCGGTAATAAGAAGACCATATGGCTGTATTATATTCAAAAACGCTTCTTCGGTTTTGTATAAATAAATAAGACTATTTGGGTCTTTAAAGTCTCGGGAGCGACGCAATATAAAACTAAGAGTCTTGTTACTTTTATTAACAATGTGTTCAAAATAATAATAATAATAATAATAATTTTATTTATTTCTTCTCTCACATAGACAATATAATACACTTCATAATTAAACAAGGTTAAAGTTTTAAATTTATATCTAAGTGAGAGACTGGCAACTGTACTAGAAGACCTGTATGACAGATTGCCAGCCTCTCCTCAACCGAACCTTAATATAATGAGAGAAAACTGCGTGTGAGTGTGTGTGTGTGTGTGTGCGTGTGTGTGTGTGTGTGTGTGTGTGTGTGTGTGTGTGTGTTATTATGTGTGTGGTTTTAACTAGGGATTGTTAACAATTTTTCCGTTTCATCATAATCTAAGTTTTTTAGCCAATTTGACGTAGTAACTTTGCATCTATATTTTGTTAGTGGATATATGTTTCGAGCTTTGTTAAGTTTATTTTAAAGGAAAGTGAAAGGAAAATGAGCGCGAAATGTTAGTTTCTCATCAAACAGCACACCGAGATCCTTGACACTACTTTTCCTATCCAGAATCTGACCATTTATTGAGTATTCATACAAAATTCTGTGCTTTTTATTCGTGAAGGACACAACAAAACACTTATCCACATTTAATTGCATCCGATTTTCTGAACACCATTGGTTGAGAATATCGAGATACCGTTGCAGTGTCGTGGAATCACGTTCACTTTCAATCGTCAAAAACATTTTGAGATCATTCGCGTATAACAAACTTGGACATGTTAAGCGTTTAACTAGGTCATTTATAAAGACGATAAAAAGTAATTAATATGCAATTTGATTCTTTACCATGGTCTGTTTAGTACCCTAGAGCTATGGGATATCAAAAGGAACACGTTGTATTTACTTAAAACTTATTAATAGAATGTATTAATTATTGACATGTTTGCAGTTCGTACATATACGAATTATTTTTATATATTAAAATTATTTGAACTGCAGTGAGTGTACTACTTGCGTACAATTAATCGTTGCCTCTTAAGAGCTTCCCTCTTATTAAGTAAATTCTTTGAGTACTCCCTTATTTAAGGCGTGAATAGTTTTTTATTATTCTTCTACTTAAAAAGCAAATCCCGGGATTCGGGGAATATCCATATTATTCTAACATATTATAGCAAGTACACAAAATAGCTCTACCTATTCCGATCAGTGAATATTATACATGCGAAAGTTCACTTCATCCATTCAGGATGTTTGTTGCTCAATCTCATTAAAACGACATAGCGGATCTGTTTAAAACTTGGCGTCGAGATAGATGCAGGCTGGAATAGCACTTATGTTACTTTTATTTTTAGTGAGATAGTTTCTCAACGCGCAGAAGCTATAGGTAAACCGCCAAATTGAGATCTCGCCTGCGTGGTGGCAGGGCGCGGAGGCAGGATAAGAAAAGGGGAACTGGGCGAGGTCCGGGTGGCAAATTCAAATCTCGTCGCCCCCCCCCCCCCCCTATCGTGGTTCCCTGCGCCCCCGTACGCCGCAGGTGAGGACTCAATTTGGCGGTCTACCCATAATTATCTATAAGCGATGTGTTGCGTGCCCAGGTGTCCGTGAGCGCGCCGTACTGGCTGGTGAACAGGTCGGGGCTGCCGCTGGTGTTCCGCGTGGCGGGCGAGGCGGGCGCGGCGGCGGGGCAGGCGGCCGAGCACGAGCACGCGCCGCGCCCGCCGCTGCCCTTCGCGCTGGCCGCCGACGCCGCCACGCTGCAGGCGCGCCTCGGCACCGGCCGCGCGCCCAACCCCGAGGTCGGTGCTTTAACCATTATCCTAGTGTCCCATAGCCCGATGCTTCTTCGTGATCAGTTCCTGTCACGAATGTTAAGCAACGATGGGAGCGGTCACTAATTGGATGGGTGACCTTTGGTGGCATCATACCTTGAGCGCTTCCGTGCTTTGGAGGGCACGTTGAGTCGTCGGTCCCGGCTGTTATCATGAGATAACAGTCGTTAAGCCCCGTTGGAGGCCTTCGGGCGGCTTGATAAACGTCCAGCGACGGGGTGATGTTGCCATAGCGTCGCCATTGCCGTTCACCGACCCGCACTAGGCCAGCGTGGTGGCACTAAGGCCTTAAGCCCTCTCCTTAAAAAGGAGAGAGGCCCGTGCTCAGCAGTGAGCAAAAATGGGTTGTTACTTTTTTTTTACTTTTAAATAAAATGATTCCCGTTGACATACCAAGATGCTGGTGATAACATTGGATTTTATTTCTCCATGTTCTAACATGAATGAAGCAATTTTAATAATTTGTTGACTTTTAAACCTATTGTTATAAATAATATTATAACAATAGATTATGTAGTTTAACTTTCCTATTAATGTGCTTGTTGAATCTAGAATTCATTGTTTTCCATTTCAATATACCACACAACGTTGTGCAAATAAATGTTTTGCTCTGATTTTGGGCGACGAAACACGATGCTACATATTATTCTACATGTCAGTGAACGACAAACGCGCTGAATATGGTTTTTATGCTGTACTGTTTTAACTATTCAAAAAGATACGCCGTCGTTCTTAGTTATTCTTCTTTATCTATATTCTAAATACTTAGCATTACAAAAACTTGAAAAAGCTTTGTTAGCATAAAAGCATGAAAAAATCCGTAATATTTATGTTATTAATTATACTTTCGTTGTTGCTGATTTCCATAATACAAGTGCTTTAAATACGTAGATACTCAAACTGTGATAAGAACTATGTATGTGGTGTTAGCCACTTTTATTTATTTATGTTGTGCATGCATTGCCCGCTGGTTTACTATGAGTTCTGTTTCGCAGTGGTGCTCCCCGTTCGGGCTGGGCCCGGGCGTGGCGGTGAAGCGTCTGGCGGCGGGCGACGCCGACGAGCGCGAGTACTGGCTGGGCGTGCGCGTGGCGGCGCGCGGGCGCGGCAACGTCGTCACCCTGGAGCCGCGCTACCGCCTGCACAACAACTCGCCGCACTGGCTGCAGTTCGCGCAGCACTGCACCGCCACCACGCTGGTAACTACCCCTGCCCCCCCCCCAGCCCGCTAGTCTGCCACCGCCTGCACAACAACTCGCCGCACTGGCTGCAGTTCGCGCAGCACTGCACCGCCACCACGCTGGTAACTACCCCTGCCCCCCCCCCAGCCCGCTAGTCTGCCACCGCCTGCACAACAACTCGCCGCACTGGCTGCAGTTCGCGCAGCACTGCACCGCCACCACGCTGGTAACTACCCCTGCCCCCCCCCCAGCCCGCTAGTCTGCCACCGCCTGCACAACAACTCGCCGCACTGGCTGCAGTTCGCGCAGCACTGCACCGCCACCACGCTGGTAACTACCCCTGCCCCCCCCCCAGCCCGCTAGTCTGCCACCGCCTGCACAACAACTCGCCGCACTGGCTGCAGTTCGCGCAGCACTGCACCGCCACCACGCTGGTAACTACCCCTGCCCCCCCCCCAGCCCGCTAGTCTGCCACCGCCTGCACAACAACTCGCCGCACTGGCTGCAGTTCGCGCAGCACTGCACCGCCACCACGCTGGTAACTACCCCTGCCCCCCCCCCAGCCCGCTAGTCTGCCACCGCCTGCACAACAACTCGCCGCACTGGCTGCAGTTCGCGCAGCACTGCACCGCCACCACGCTGGTAACTACCCCCGCCCCCCCCCCGGCCCGCTAGTCTGCCACCGCCTGCACAACAACTCGCCGCACTGGCTGCAGTTCGCGCAGCACTGCACCGCCACCACGCTGGTAACTACCCCCGCCCCCCCCCCGGCCCGCTAGTCTGCCACCGCCTGCACAACAACTCGCCGCACTGGCTGCAGTTCGCGCAGCACTGCACCGCCACCACGCTGGTAACTACCCCTGCCCCCCCCCCAGCCCGCTAGTCTGCCACCGCCTGCACAACAACTCGCCGCACTGGCTGCAGTTCGCGCAGCACTGCACCGCCACCACGCTGGTAACTACCCCCGCCCCCCCCCCGGCCCGCTAGTCTGCCACCGCCTGCACAACAACTCGCCGCACTGGCTGCAGTTCGCGCAGCACTGCACCGCCACCACGCTGGTAACTACCCCTGCCCCCCCCCCAGCCCGCTAGTCTGCCACCGCCTGCACAACAACTCGCCGCACTGGCTGCAGTTCGCGCAGCACTGCACCGCCACCACGCTGGTAACTACCCCTGCCCCCCCCCCCAGCCCGCTAGTCTGCCACCGCCTGCACAACAACTCGCCGCACTGGCTGCAGTTCGCGCAGCACTGCACCGCCACCACGCTGGTAACTACCCCTGCCCCCCCCCCAGCCCGCTAGTCTGCCACCGCCTGCACAACAACTCGCCGCACTGGCTGCAGTTCGCGCAGCACTGCACCGCCACCACGCTGGTAACTACCCCCGCCCCCCCCCCGGCCCGCTAGTCTGCCACCGCCTGCACAACAACTCGCCGCACTGGCTGCAGTTCGCGCAGCACTGCACCGTCACCACGCTGGTAACTACCCCCGCCCCCCCCTCGGCCCGCTAGTCTGCCACCGCCTGCACAACAACTCGCCGCACTGGCTGCAGTTCGCGCAGCACTGCACCGCCACCACGCTGGTAACTACCCCCGCCCCCCCCCCGGCCCGCTAGTCTGCCACCGCCTGCACAACAACTCGCCGCACTGGCTGCAGTTCGCGCAGCACTGCACCGCCACCACGCTGGTAACTACCCCCGCCCCCCCCCCGGCCCGCTAGTCTGCCATCGCCTGCACAACAACTCGCCGCACTGGCTGCAGTTCGCGTAGCACTGCACCGCCACCACGCTGGTAACTAAACCTGCCCCCTGCCCCCCTAAAAAAAAATATTAAAATGTCCAGCAGTGTATAAAATATTGTTTTTAACATACCAAACCCCAATAAATAAAGACGTTTTAGGTCTTATTTCTTAGGTAAAATGCAATAGTTGTCATAAACTTTGCTTCCACTACAGTAGTCGTCATCTAATTCTTATTTATTTACGGAATTTTATATTTATATGGTACTTGTATGTAGTTTATATTTATATTGTAGCTGTATATGTAGTATTTTTTGAGTATATATATAAATCTTTTTTTTTTTGAAATTTTGTGTCTGGTAATTTGCTTTTTCATATCGCACCACCCACAGAATTATTTCTGCTTGGCCTAATGATTAACTGGGAAAGAATGCCTTAAGGCATTAAGTTCACCTGTTGTACTTCATTTTGGTGTTTGTGCAGTAGTGTAAATAAAAATTAAAAAAAAATTGGTTGTTTGTAAAGTAGGTTTACGATCGAGATGTTTACGTGATAACACACACGTGTCTTTTTTCCATCTTTCATTACTTTTACAAGTTTATTCAAGAATGTTAATTGTTAGTAAGTAGGCTATTTTATTCACCTTTTTTTGTTGCAATTGTTGTAACACTTCACTTGCACTTCACATTTTGTTTCACTGTTAAACATTCAACGAAAACTTAACCGCACGAGAAAATCTCCATTCGTTTGTATGCCGCTAGAGTGAGAGAGACGGAAGATCGGTCCACTCACTCGAACGCTATGCGCGTCTCCGCTCGTGAGGATTCCGCGTGACAAGTTTCACGGAATGACTGGCAGCGCTCGAGATGAGACGGGAGATCGGTCCGTCTCTCTCTCGTTATACCTGCGATCGCGCTCGTGAGGTTTTGGTGTGACACAAGTTTCAATTCAATTCAATTCAAATATTTTATTGCGTTCTATAATGTTACAAGGATGTTATAAAGTATGATGTAGACAGTTCATTATAGACCCTGTTCGGGCACAACAATACAATTTATAGTAGACGGACAGAGAGGATGACGCCATAATTACATAATATTTCAATACAGAAGAACAAATAAACACCTATTATTACTACATACATAATTTACTTACTTTCTAAAATTTACTGTATATTCAATTTATAGATATCGACTAATTTGGTGATAGTTATTGATTTATTTTATATAAAATAACAGCTAATTACATATTTTTATTAGATTATATTATTAAAGATTTATATAAACTTGAATTTGAGAAATAAAATAAATTGTAATATTTGTTGTCATTGTATTAATTAATTTGGTTATATATTTTTTAATTTTATTAGATTTTCGTCATTTAGGTATTCATTTATTGTATAGTAGCAATTTTTTAAAAGAATAGATTTTATTGATTTTCCATATTTTATTTTATTTGATTCTTCTTTTATAAATTCCGGTAGTTTATTGTAAATTTTTATAGACATGATTAGTGGGCTTGATGAATGAAGCTTTAGATGGACAGGCGGTAACATTAATTTGTTCTTACGAACACTTCTCAAAGAGTGGTTCGAGGGTAAATTCGATCGCTTTGTATAAAATTCGGGATGTTTTCGGACGAATTTACATATTTCCAAGATATACATACATGGAAGGGGAAGTATGTTAAATTTTCTAAAATATGGTTTGCAACTTTCAGTCTTTTTAGTGTTGGCGAGAATTCTAATTAGCTTTTTTTGCAAGATAAAAAGGCTGGATGCGTCGATGCTATTTCCCCATAGAATAATGCCATAGTTAAGCCACGCGTTTGCATAGGCATAGTAGGTAGTTAGTGCCGCTTCAAGGTCAGTAGTTTTTTTCACCTCGTAAAGTGCATACGCGTAGCTCGATAATTTTGATTTTATTTTTTGGATGTGCGCTTTCCAATTTAGATGTGTATCTATTTCTAAACCGAGTAACATAAAAGTGCCTACATGTTCTAATTTAGTGCTATTGTGAGTGAAATTTATGTTTAGTGCCTGTTTTTGGTATGGGTGGAAAGACATAATTTTAGTTTTATGGAAGTTTATTTCCAAATTAAGGTCATCCAACCAGTTTGAGATATTCGAGAGGAGAAGGGTAAGTTTTTCGTTCAATTGGCCATTTTTATTATTGTCACATTGCGCAAGTAGTGAGATGTCATCCGCAAACAAAATACAAGGTTCCTTCATGCTCCTAGGGAGGTCGTTGATGTAAATCAAAAACAGGAGACAGGCTACCACGCTTCCCTGCGGTATAGACGCGTTAATTATTTTACAATCGGAACGGACATTTTTTATTTCTCTCGAAGAACTGTCAAAGTGTTCAACTTCGACATATTGTTCCCTATTGCTGAGGTACGACGCGAACCAATTGTGTGCCTCACCGCGAATACCTACTCCATACAGCTTTTGCAGGAGTATGTTATGCTGGACCTTATCGTAGGCCTTTGTCATGTCTAACAAAACACCGACGGCATATTTTTTTTTATCTAATATTTCACAAATGTTTTGTATTAATTTGTAGACGGCTAAGGAGGTAGAACGGTTTTTCCGAAAACCGTATTGGTTTTCGTTAAAGACATTATATTTCTCACAAAAACTATACACGCGTTTACTCATAGCTTTTTCGTAAATTTTAGAGGCGGTAGGTAGAAGTGAAATTGGCCGGTAATTGTAAGGATCCGCTTTATCGTTTTTCTTATAGATAGGTTTGACAATCGATTTTTTTATAATGCTTGGGAATACACCATCTTTAAACGATTGGTTAATCAATAAGCAGAGGGGGAGAGCTAGGGTATCCGCGCAGTATCTAAATAAGATAGGTGGTAGTTCATCTATACCACAGCTTCGCTTATTTTTTAGGTTTTTCATAATCTTGTTTACTTCGTTGCAGTCTACCGGGCTGAGGAACATTGTGCGTTCAGTAGGACAGATCACCGGGTGACCCCGGGGCGCGGTGACGTCACCGTGCTCGGCGTCGCCGGCCGGCCGGACAATGCGCTCACCAATCGATGAAAAATATTCATTAAATTGATTAGCCACTGATTTAGGGTCGGTTGTGTAGCCATTTTTTGTTTTTAATTTTATGTTTGATTTACTTTTGTTTCTAATTTTATTCATTCTTTCATGGATAATGTTCCACATAGTTTTAATTTTGTTGTCAGATTTTTTTAATTTGTTTTTATATTGAAGTTTTTTAGCGCAAATTACGGTTTTCTTTAACATTTTTTCGTATTTTTTATAGTGGTCAATTAGTATCTGATTTTTTGATTTTATTGTAAGTAATTTAAGTTGCCTTTTATTCCGACACGATTTTTTTATTCCTACAGTTAACCAGTCTTTTCTAGTTTTTGTTGTTTGAGTAATTGTTTTAATTTTTGGTATACATTTATTTAGAATTATTTGTAATTTATTGTGAAATGCATTATAATTATTGTCAACATTGTGGTAGGGTTTAATTATGTCACTCCAATCTATCAAACTTAGTTCAGATTTAAACAATTTCAATGACTTTTCGGTATAGCGTCTTATTTTTGAATACCAAATTGTTGGTTTTGTTTCTTGGTATAGGTTTAGTTGCATTGTAACTCCGGCATGATTTGTAATCCCTAGGTTCTCAACTTTAGTACAAAATTCTATGTGTTTAAAGTTTGTGAAGATATGATCCAGGCACGTAGACGAAGTTGGTGTAAAGTGTGTAGGTTGTTTTATATGTTGAGCAAAGTTAAATTGTGACATTAGATCCAAGTATTTACTAGATTTTACATTACTTTCTAAAATATTAATATTGAAATCTCCTCCTATAATTATATTTGGTTTGTTATATTTAATGTTAATATATTTTAAAATTAATGTCAATTGTTTATAAAATACGTCTTCCTCCCTTCCATTCCAGTACATTGTAATTAAAATAATATTATGTTTAGTTAAATAAGTTGCACAAACTTCCAACACGTATTCTACAGACATGTTCGCAATATCACTCAATTCGAGACAGTCGATGGGTTCTTGAAGCAAAATGCATACACCGCCACCCATGCGATGTTTACGGCAATAAGACGAAGCTATTTTGAAGCCCGTGATTTTCAGCATTTTTAGTTTCTCATAATTTAACCACGATTCTGAGATACATATAGCTTTGTAGTTAGGACATTGGTCTATAAAAGCTTCTAAAATATGTTTTTTGTTATGTAGGCTTTGAAAATTTTGGAAAAGAATTTTAAACTGTTGTTCTGGGGTTTCGAAAGGAATAGTTTTTATCTTTATTCAAGTTCCTTTCTGTATAGTGATGTGAGTATTGGTCCGTATTTCTACGCTCTGATGTTGTTTGGGGGGAAACCGGTTTCAGATGGTTGTCTTTCATAACTTCGCCCGTACGATCAGTGGGTTTTTCGTTAATGTACAGCTTATTATTTCTTATAACTGCGTAGTAGCCTTTTTTTCGTGCCGCTAACATTTGTTCCCGTATTTTTTGTCTTTCCATTCTCGCTGTTTTGTCTAGATATTCAGTTACTGATAACCCTGTTCCACTAAAGTATTTGTTATTATTTAGTATATATTTGGCCATTCTTTTACTTATAAGCTCGATTTCAAGTGGGCGATGTATGCTTCTGTTTTTGCCAATCCGATGAAATTCTTCAATATATCCAACTAAGTCGACATTTAGGGTATCCCGAAATACTGCTATTATTTTATCATGCAGGTCACACTCCGATTCCCTGAAAAACTCTGGTAAACCATGCAGGACAATTTTTTTACTATTGCATTCTGGGTAATAATTACTACTAGGCGTCGTAGAAGTAATTTTTGTACATAATTCAATCATTTCCTTTTTTAAAATGTCAGTTTCCTTTTTAAGCAATTCAATTTTATTATTTAATTGTTCAACTTCTTTTTTTCTTAATTTGTCTTGTTCTTTTATAATGTTTGTTTCCTGGTAAAGTTCGCCTCTCAATTCGTTTATTGCTTTTATAATTTCTGTTTGAATCGTCGTTTGAATTTGAGAAATGATGTTGTGGTTGTTTTCTTTCAGCTTCTGTGTAATTACCTCGCTTACAGTCTGTATTGTAGCATTTAACAACGTTTCGGCATTACCCATCTGCTTTTCCGTCCCATCCTCATTCGCTGTGTCGCCCAGTATGCTGTCAAAACACGACGTATCCATAGTTCGGTTTGATATGTGTCTTCTTATCGTTACGTTGCTACTGCTCTCATGTGAGGGGGACTGATCAACAGTTAAGTCATTTTCCCTGATTCTTACTGGTGTGTTTGCGTTCCCTGTCTTAGGCAGTTTGCAATAGCATGCTTGACATTTCCAATTTTTCCTGTGGTCTGGCGTCATGGTGTTATAGAAGCGCTGGCTAGAAACGTTTGCGCATTCCAAATCATACGAGTCATTACATTTCGCACAAGTCAGGTACTCCCTTTTTGGTAATGCTCGAAAACATCCCGCACAAGACGACATATTAGCGCCCTCTAGCTGTTTGCAGAGTTACCTTTCGCTACAATATGGTCCTATTTATCAAATGCAGATCAATAGCACTTGCTTTGGATCGACAGCAGATTAGTCTCGTCGTCAATAGGTGGCGTTGACGATCCTAGTATTTGAATTGTTTTTGGTTCTTTGTTGTAGTAGTTTTAATATTAATTGATATTATTATTAGTATTAATAAGTGTTGATCGACCAAGATTTGTACTACAATAATACTTTTTTTGATTATTTATCACACACCGAATTCACCGAGTTTTTGACTAAATTTTAGTTCGAGGGTATCAACATACAGTTTTTCACTTGGAGAATCCTGGTTCACAAATCACTGTATAATTTTGTTTTCGCTGTGGCTTCTGTTACTAAAACACTTGTGCACATAACTTGTTGATAAAACTATTAGAAATTATACGAATTATTTGGAAAACTGTACTTATTGATTTTATTTACAATTATTTTGTCGACACTGATGTTAACGTTGCGCGGTGGCGCCCTCTCTCCTGAACATGTCACCCGACTAAAACGATTTTAAAGACGTTATCACGTCAAAAAATTCGTGTGCAAATAAATGTACCACTTTTATGACGATGGTACAAAGTTACGTTGTCTCTTTCAGTAACACCTGTCATTCTAATCAAGCTATATTTTAAGGACTATAATACATTTTTAATCAACTACCTTATTGAGCAGTCAGTTGAGGGCAATGTGATATTGTCGGTAATCTGTACCAGTAATCATGTCGTGCCGTAAAACAGTGTTTATGTGTACAATAAGCCCTTTGGTATCGCGTGCAGTCGGACCCGGGCGCGGCGGCGACGCACCTGGCGGCGGCGCCGGGCAGCGTGCTGGCGTGGCACTGGCCGCGCGCCGCCCGGCCGCGCCTGCTGTGCGTGCGGCAGCTGGCGCCGGCCGGGGGCCCGCTGACGGCCTGGTCCGGCGGCGCCCGGCTCGACGAGCACCGCACGCTGCACCTCGCCTGCAGGTAACACACACCCCGATACCCATGGCCATGCCAGTCTCGCGTTTAAACTGGCCGAATCTGTGGACTTCGGCTGTCAGAGGTGGGATCGATCATACGCTTGATCGACGTGTGCAGCCTGACGCGAAGTGCCGTTCATGCGGTGGCATCCCCTAGATGGGGGAGAGTTGATATTGAAGGAATGGATTATAACTTTGTAAGGAACATAACTGGCGCAATACCGTAATTCGGTTAGCCAGCCGCAAGACAGGTGGAACCATGGGCTGTTGGAGGGTTTGTCCAAGGTAGGACTCGAACGCACAACACACTAACTGGTGACTGTGGGTGTCTGCTCTAACTACTGAGCTAACCAAACCTTTTGTCTGCCGACAAATTTAATCAAGATTTTACGCTGTAATTCAAAATTTTAATTGTACAAAGTGTACAATGTTCTCCATCATCCGAAAGAACTTTTTTTACAAATGTTTAACAATCGATCAAGGCAGTCAAAATTTTATAAGGAGTTTTGTTTCCAATTCGATCTACAAAATTATTTACTTAAAAACAATTGCTAATTCATTTTATCTCATAAAATACAGCAACGCAAAACATAATCCATTTACACAAAACATCACAATTCACAAAGATAGGATGGTCACTTATTACAGGTGTGAAAGTAGTCAACATTAGACATTTGTTTGGACTCAAGTTTACAGAATTTTTTATCAACACAAAAGTTTTCAACTTTGTTCGATGGAAACTTTGCTCGTCGATATAGTATAAAAATTAGATACACATTGCAGTTGGATACAAAACTGATATCTAAAACTGCCTTTGATTCAATGATTGATGTTGATTTTATGATATCAGTGTAAACTATTTAGAACCCGTTCGAATTGTGTCGACTTGTAATAATATTGATGTTTGAAGATGAAAATATATTTATTTTCAGAAACATGTTTGACGTATAGAATACATTGTTGATGTTATGGCGGTGCTACTCGTAGTATGAGTATGTCTGCCCGATATCTGGCATGTAATTTCTAAAGGCTTTGCAATATTTTTTTTATATCATCGATGTCAACTTATACATACATAATTATGGTATGTACCCATGTTGTACCGATTCGATCGATATAGGTTGTTCTAAATGTGCACCCTTATTACAAATGTGTGTAAATTCTGTTCGAACGCTGATTTTACATAGATATTTTTTCTGACCATTTGGAGCACATATTGAATAAATTTCGTTTGTATTTGATTGGCATAATGTAATTGTCAAAATTTTCTAACTAATCCTTGTTGTTGATAGTATTCAATAAATTAAATTGTAACCTATTTGTCATTATCTCATTTCTGTAATTTAAAATGTATTAATACTTGACATGCCTACTGTAATTTTGACTATTATAATTTATTTGATGATGACCATTCTTATGACATTGACTTATATATTCAAATACAAAATACAAAATATTTATTGGTAAATACATGTTACATTTACAAATATGTGTCGGGCTTATCCTATTAAGTTTATATATTAAACCTGTCCTAGGATACAGCCGCTCATCCTAAGTATCAACTAGATAGAACATGTACAAATTACAAGTGAGATTTTGTCAGCCACCGTCATACAAGAAGTATCCAGCACAATAGTTTAGTTTACAATCTAGTATTCTTATACCAACACTTATAGTCTTCAAGAAAATATTATATTATAGTAAATTTTCAGTTGTAACATAATCTAATTGTTTCAACCAAGCAATTAACGTTTTTTTACAATCTAAAAATGTCATGTTGTGTATGTGTAGTATTCTATTTATTTTATTATACAAGGTGTTTCAAAAAAACGAGTAATGCCTGAAACACCATAGAAAGTGAATGAAACTGAAATAACTGGCGCTTTCCCTTTGTTCTAGCTACCATGGTTTCGGAAAAAACTTATATCGAAGTTTTTTTGAAATATCGTTATGAATTTATCGAAATTTCCACAATGTTCTATCAGCTGAGCGAGTCAATAACCTCATAAATCATAGATAAATTTACTCCTGTCTGCTACTCCTGGTAGCGATTCTTTAGTGTGTTCCGTATAAAATAAAAACTTATTTATTTCCGACCATAGGCTGCCAATCCTCAATATTTATTTAATTAGTTAATTTCTTTGTTGAAAAAACAAGACAGAAGCTAAGAAAAAAACTACGTTGTCGCTTTTGGAAATCGGGTAAAAAAATACATTGTACATTGACCTTGAGCTCTACCATACACTTAATATCGTTAAAATAACCGGCAGAATGAATTAAGAAAACACCATTCTTCTTGGCTTGTATGCAATAATACACCCAGGTGTCAGACTTTATGAGCCGCTATTTAAACATCTGATGTTTTATTTTAGACCTAGAAATCAAACCTAGAACCTTTGGTCAACGAGTTTCATACTCGAATCACTAGATCTAGGCGGTTACGGGAATGGAATACTAGGACAACATCACTGTTCCCGCCCACGAATTATGGTTTTTACAGTTTCTTGCGGAACCAAACAGACAAGAGAGATAAACAACATTTTAAAATTTTATTGATTTTAAATTAAATAAAACTTTGCAAATGGCAATTTCATCAACTACAACTAGGAGGCAAGTGATGAAAGCATGTCATCAACTCATCATAAAACAGCAAATTATCTTATTTATCATAAAAGTTTTAGATTAGCTTACTGGAAAACTTGGTTGATCGCTTGATCAAATGGAATCGAATCATTTGTTGCATCAAAATCAAAAATTACCTACAAAACTTACTTACTAATAAAAAACTGTCTATCGAGACTTACATAAAATAGCAACAGCTTTTACGTTCTGTAAGGTTATCCATTTAACTAACTTAAGTAAATCTGTTAACGTGATATGCCACCAGCACGAGAAGCAGAACCTTACGTAAACTAAACTCAACTAGGTATAAGAAAATTATTTTTGCATACGTCTAAGATTTGCACACCTTATTTTTGCAATTAAGTTTATGAATAAATGTGAATAAGTTTTAAAAGAAATTCTAAATTGAATCTTTTAAAAACAAAAAACACGTTACCAACTGTTGACGACCACTTATAGCTAAGTACATGAAGACTAGTAGAAAAGAGACCCATCTTGCATGAGAAAAAGTGTCTACCTGTTGTAAATAGCAAATTACAGGTGGCGCTAGTTTAGATTGGAATTAGAAACGATATGAATATTGCGATTATTGTTTTCGACCCACCACAGTATTATAATAATTTTTCACCTATTACTTTGATACTGAAGTTAAAATCTACGTTTTATTTTAAGTTGAAAATATGTTTTTTCTATTTGTTTCTAATTTAATATTGTACTGTTGATAATAAATTATTATAATTGCCTTTAATACGCCTTTTAATAAGTTTTTTAGATTACAACTATGAAAACCATGCATCAAAATGTTACTCTAAAAATTTGTAGCACAATTTTTAAAATCTTTACATTTTTACTTTAGCGCCATCTTGTAATTTGCTCCTGAACTTTTGACGGACACTTTTTGATGAAAGATGGTTCTCTTTCTACTAGTTTTCATGCCGAGTACCAGGGCGCACTCGTTGCCAAGACAACGAGAACAATGGATTGCGCCCGCGCCGACACAAGCGCCGACGAATAGCCGCCATGATAGTTTGCCGGCAAGCCGCCCGCTTTGCGGCGACGCCAGGCGGTCTTCTTTGCGGTGTTGCCAATTTTGCTACTTTGTGGCTGTAGCTTTATGGTGTTGGTCAGCTACAATTTTCGAAAACTTTTAGCTACTTTTTCTAACACCTTTTTACAAATGAATGCATTTGGTTTTCGTAGTAGGTAGATTAGATAAATTATTATCTGAAATTAATGTTTGTACAAATAAAACGAAGAAATCGATTGAGTTTTATTGGAATCAATAAGACGGGATGATTAAAATTATCCCAATCTAACTAAGAACTAGTTGCGTAGGTACATACTTCAAGCTACTTTTTGGGTAAAATTTTGAATTTTCTTTTTATTTTAGGCAAATTTTTAAGTAGCAGTTGGCAACAAAATAGGTACCTACTTCAGTCGTTCATTTGCTTTGTGCGTGTTCGGTGTGATCTACTAGCGTTTTCGTTGCGAAATCTGTGTTTACGTGTGTGTTATGAAAATGTCTGTGTTTACTAATGCAGAATAGAATGCATACTAATGAAATGATGCTGTGTGTAGGTCGAGCTGATGGAAATTTAGCTCGAGCACGGGGTCTTTATCGGGAAAGATTCATCGATGTTAGGCCGGCGGCTGAAAGGCGACGCCTGCCGTCGTATCGGTGCTTTCACAACATGGTAACTCGTCTCCACTCTACGGGTTCCTTTCATCATTCGGGTGGCAGTGGGCGTCCGAATACTAATGAAGAACGTGTAGAAGAGGTTCTGCAGCTTTTCGAAAGTGAACCGACGACTAGTACACGGCGTGCCGGGGCGAGACTCAACATGAGCCATATGTCAGTGTGGCGAATACTCAAGGATGATGTTCAACACCCGTACCACTATCGTCGTACCCAGGAACTAATTCCGAATGACTTCGCGCCTCGGATCACGTTTTGCGAGTGGTATCTCGCTCAGCTGGAGGCCGACCCCAACTACGTAAACCGGGTAATTTGGACGGATGAGGCCACGTTCACCAGGTCCGGCATCTCGAATATTCATAACGAACATGTTTGGGCCCACGAAAATCCCCGTGTATCACGGCAGGGGAACTTTCAACACCAATGGCGACTCAATGTGTGGGCAGGAGTGTACAACGGCCATGTCATCGGTCCGGTTATTTTACCCGCGCGGTTAAACGGTAATAACTACCTAACATTCCTCCAAACTGAGTTCGAAGACGCCATTGATGATATTCCGGTATTCGAAACCGATTACTTCGACCAACAAACAGACATGGTGTTCCAGCACGACGGTGCCCCGGCACATTTCGCTCGTGATGTACGAGCGCACCTATCTTCTCGGTTCCCAGGAGGATGGATCGGACGCGCGGGACCTGTAGCTTGGCCGGCTCGTTCCCCAGACCTTACGCCACTGGACTTTTTTTTGTGGGGTTATGTGAAGGACAAAGTTTATTTTACGGACTGCCATACAGTGTCTGAAATGGAAAACCGTGTGCGGTCTGTGTTCGCTACCATAACGCCTACAATGGTGCGAAATGCAACACAGGCTATATCAAGGCGGGCAAGATTGTGCATCCAAGAAGGCGGACAGCATTTTGAGCCACTATTGTAGGTAAAGTACCTAAATTTTCTTAAGACTTTCGAAATAAATTTTATTAATAGAATTGACGGAACCGTCATGATAAAATGATTGTGTTTTGTGCTACTTATTTTCGTTTATTTGTTTGATTTGTTTGACTTTGTCTCGTACGTAAAAAAGAGAACTTTGAGATGTGCGTGTGTGTACTGTGTGTAGGGATAAAAATGTACTAGGCAAACATGACTTATTGTCGGCTATTCCATGTTTCTGAATACGAAAAAGATAACCAGGAGGAAGGAGGTGGTTGGTTATTATTACTCTTAGTAAGGTAATGAACCCGAATTAGTGGTGTGCTGCACGTTATCGATATTATTATTAAACATTATTTTTACTCGAAATTCAAATTTAGTGCTATAAATATAAGAAATTTACTAAGGACTCATCAAAGGAGATTATGCAACACCCTTCAGTAATTACCCATTTTTTTGATACACCCTGTATAGGCTTATGGATTTTGAATAATACTGGTTACGTGAAAAATTCGTTTTAGATATATTTTTTTTATTTACAGTATATGGATTTCGTTTAGCATTAATATTATAATCAGGAATGTTTTTTTGTGAGTTTTTAGTATACACAGTAAGATGTAAAGTTGTCTAATGGTCAAAACATTGCAGTCTTCATATACCTTTACAGTTCTATATGTTATTTTCTTCATTAATATTACCTTAAGTATTGATCTTTGAGCTCGTTCAAGTTGAATTAGTTTTGTTTTGTGGGTTCCCCCCCAAATCGGTAGACAATAACTAATAATTGACTGCACCAGAGTTTTATAAACATGTATCAAGAGTTGTCTGTCAGCAACATGCCTGAGATATTTAAACAACCATATCAGTTTTTTAACTCGGGTAGTGCAATTCTCGACTTGTTTATGCCTATTTAACTGTTGATCAATGTATACACCGAGGTACTTAACAGAAGAAACTTTTTTTAAAACTTTACAGTCACAGTTAGAAATGTGAGGAATATAATTGCAACAAGTGTGGGCCGTTAGGTGAAATTGCGAATGTGGTTGAAGTGAGTTAAGAATGGAGAATGTAATATAATTTGTTTTATTAGTATTTAAGGATAATAAATTGTTTTTTAACCATTTTGTTACCAATCGAAGACCAATATCTGCATCGCTATGTACCTCCTCCCAGCTATCGCCATAAAAGAGAATGGCCGTATCATCAGCGTACGAGATTACGGTGCCCCTATTAAGTTTTAATGCGCAGAGGTCATTTATATATACAAGAAACAAGGTAGGTCCAAGGACACCACCTTGTGGGACACCATACAAAGATGTAATCACTGTACTATAGATGTGCTCATTCAGTTTTACCTGTTGGCCTCTGTTAGTTAGGTAATCGGTGAGAAGGGTTGAAAAGAGCCACGAATTCCAATTCTGCTTAGTTTTTTTACAAGGATGGGGATAGAGACAGTATCAAACGCTTTTTTTAAGTCTAGAAATACACATAGAGTTTTCTTTTTGGTATTAATGTAATCCACAATTTTACTAGTCAGAGATAAGACAGCATCCTCCGTGTTTTTTCCTTCACGGAAGCCATATTGCGAGTCCGAGATAATATTATATTTATTTAGGAAATTTGTCAGTCGTTTATTAATGAGTTTTTCTAAAATTTTGGAGAGAACACTAAGCACTGATATGGGTCTGTAATTATCTAAATTGTCTCTATCCCCACTCTTATATACAGGATGAATTATAGCACGTTTGAAAACTTGAGGAAAAACTCCTTTACTAAAACATAGTGAGAACAGATGATGTAAGACTGGGATGAGTTCATGTTTTGCCATTTTTAAGAATTTTGCTGGTATTTTATCCCAGCCACAGGCGGAGCCTGATTTTAAATTCATGATTATAATTTCAATCTCTGAGGGATCTGGTTCAATAATACCAATAGAGTTGGATAAATAATTAATAGAGTTGAGTGATTCGCTATATTCGTCTGTGGAAGTGTTCGGTGATGATTCCTCAGCAAGTGTTTTACCTACATTTATAAAATGTTTGTTAATTACGTTAGCAGACTCTATTTCTGTACTTTCAATATTAAGCAACTCCTGGTTTACGGATTTAGTCTTATTTAAGTTTGTTATAGTTTTAATTGTGTTCCATAATTGTTTGTTATTATTCTTTGATTTTTCTAATTGTTCCCGCTCATATTGTCTTTTCAGTTTTTTTAGTAAATTATTACAATAATTACGATATCTTCTATACGTGATTTGTAATATTGAGTTTGTTGGATCAATTTGTAGTTGTTTTTGAAGTTTATTTCTGTTGTATATACATTTCAACATACCGAATGAGATCCAGGGCTTTAATAGTCTTTTGCTATGTGGTACTTTTATTGTTTTTGTATTTTCTACAAGCGATACAGATATGGTATTAACTAGTTCCTCAGCCAAGCGTTCGGGTTCAACTATTGACAAGAGATTGGAGGTGTTAAGTTCTCGTAATGAAGCAAGTGCACCTGAATAGTCAGTAACGGTTTTAATGGATTTTCGATGAATCGGTGAAGTGTTAGAATATATATTTATTAATGTCAATAGATGGTCTGTAATGGTAGTTTCTAATACGCCTATTGTAGCTGTAAGTTTAGTAGGATTTAAATTTGTAATAACGTGGTCTAAACATGCATTAATTCTTGTGTTGTATCTATGCCCAGGCAATAGGCCATGATTTGAAAGCATCTCCAAGTAATTGTTACCACGATAGTCTATTTGATTTTCTATAATATTAATGTCTCCCAAAATAATAACATTCTTTTCATATCTAGCATCATTAAGAAGGGCATCCAAAGAGTTTAAAAAGTTATTAATATTTTTATTTGACGGCGATCTATATATACATAATAGTATACAATCAGTTAGTGTGACTTCAAGACAAGTTGCCTCAGTAATTAATATTTCTTTTACTTTATGTCGTAGAGAGTTGTTTATGTACACAACCACACCGTCATTTTGGGTGACTTTAAATGTAGTGTTATAGGCTAAATAACCTGGCCTGATTGGTAGTGGTATATCAGGGTTTAATCTACATTCCGTAAGTATCATAATGTCTATCCTTTGTGACAATAAACTCAAGTTTGCACTTAGATCGTCCGAATTCTTGTTGATGCTTCTAATATTTTGATTAATTATCGAGTATAATGGTTTCAAAGCCGGTAAATGCTCGCGTAAATCGACTATGGAACAAGAAAAACTGTTTATGTTTGTTACGTGGTCTAATTCATGCATTATTATACCGTTGTTATTTTTATCCATTATTTGAGAATAATAAGAAATGAAATGTGTAACTGGAGAGATATATCTGTTAAGTGTGTTTTAGAAGGGGTAAGATTGGTTCTGTTTGGGTTATTATTTAATTTAGTATTTAAATGCAATGTTTTAATGTAGTTAGACTTGAATGAAATATGAGTGTTTGTGTTACAATAACTTAGAATATAATATGAGACCCCGTCGTACAACTTTAATAGAATACTTTTTTTATAATGAAAACATATTGGTTGGTGTTTTTTTGTGAGAATATGGACTAGATGACATATAACAAAGATTATTATTTTTTGGCTGTGTAAAGTTTGTGAAGTTTTTTTTTTAATTAAGTTTATAACAATAATAGAACTAACAAATGAAAATATAGAACTGCAGAAGTGTAGTTCACGATACATAAGTATATTAATATAAACGACTAGTCACCCATTTAGAAGTTGTTGGATTTGAGATTCACTATGAACTTGTATAATCGGAGACTTTTCATCCTTTCTTAATAATACTCGTCCATAAGAGGTCCAACAAAATGTATATCCTTTTGATCTTTTGAGGTCCCTAGCAAGAAAGAATAATCGAGAAGCTTTTTGTGTCAGATTTTCACTAATGAAAATCGGAGTATCGGCATATTTATTAATGCTCAAATGTTTTGCAGCTAACTTATTGGTTTTATTACGTAGGTTGTATGCTTTAGCAGTCTTGAGGATTTCATCTTTACAAATAGTTGAGTTGAGTTCAACTATAATCGATTTTCTTTCTGTGGATCCTTTGGACTTGTAGATGTCTTTGATGTCACTTTTTGTAATATTTGTGTCTAAAGTCTGAGCAAGATTATTTACTAGCCCGATTAGTCCTTCCTTTGTAACATGTGAGTCAATAGGTACATTTTTAATTTCTATACAAGTTTTCCTTGAGTTTCTTGCCAAATCCTCCAGCCGGTCCTCAATAATTGTAATATATTCGTTCTTTTTCTTTAATTGCAACTCTAATTCCTGAATTTTGTTTTTGAAATCCGCATTTTGCTCTGTCAGAAACGTGATGGAGTTTTCAATGCTCGTATTAGCTATTTGTATATTACTTAGTATTGGGAACAATTTTTGTAATTGTTTGTTTTGCTTTTCCGACCAGGTTGTAAATAACTCTTTCATTTCGTCACGAAACTCAGACAAATCGTCACACCTTTTCCGTTTTGGTCGAGTAGATATATAGCTTCTTGGGGATTCGTCGTCAGCTACATTTAGATTAGGTTCAGACTGTGACTTGTCTAATGTTTCAGAGTCCATATTATGCAGTGTTTGCGTGCTCTTAACCGTTCGTAGTATTAAGAAATCAATCGTAAACACTTTAGTAGTGCAGTGTTTAATGCAGTACTCGTAGCACGTTGCTACGATGGCGAGGGAGTGAGACGAAACTTGTTATGACTTTACGTAGTGGGCACTTGTAATCAAGCAAGTGAGGTACTAGGCGCGCATATTATGTAGGTGTACGCAATCAGGTCCGGGCTACGTTGCGCGCGGCGTGACGTAGTAGGGTAGGTATGAACGAGATAGGTATCAACAGCTAGTCTCACCAACACCGATGGGCCGGCGCGCGCGCGTTGTTAAGAAGAATGAACTCCTTGCAGTCTCTTCGTTCCTATTATTTTCACTGAATTTATTTTAGTCAAAGTAATTTTTTTTATTAATAGTTGTATAAGATTTTGTCAAGAGGTTTGCTAGACAACTGCTCGGTGCCGAGGTCCGAAGGAGAGGCATTAGATAATCATAGCCCGTAGTTTGAAGTGTTGCAATTATAAGTTTTTGATGACTTTACTGATGTTATTGACTAATGGTGTTATGTTAAATTTTATTTATTCACTCTTTGGTGTAAACTTGTAAAAATGTCTAAACCTGTAGGTGACTTGGATTTTTGATCTGTAAGTTTACAAGTGTAATGAATAATAAATAAGTAAACTTTACGCTCTGGTCGTGGTGTGGCAGAGAGCTGGCGGCGGGCTCGGGCGGCGGGGCGGGCGCGCGGCTGCTGCGGCTGGAGGTGGCGGCGGAGGGCGCGGCGCTGCTGGTGCTGCTGAGCGACGCGGCGCGCGGCCCGCCTCCCGTGCGCATCGACAACTACTCGCCCGTCTCCATCATGTTCCACCAGGTCAGTACCGAGACGTCTTATCCAGAGATTTCAATCGTTAGATTCGATGCCCATTATTGTCCATCGTTTACAAAAACTGACCACCTTTTAACACAGTGTGTCTGGCGCTACTACGCTCGCTCGGTTTGTTTACGTCCACAATTAATTGGTCCCTAGAATCGCCAACGGCTAGTTATGGAATAAAATAACATTGCGACTATAAATTGAGATGTAAGCAATCCTATCTTTCAAGTGTGATCAAATGGCACACGGTATACAAATCAAATTTCGGTTCAGTAATTTGGAGTCCATCGCGGACAAACAACGTGACACTTAATTTTTATATATAAAGATAAAGAGTACCAACAGTAAAGGACCCATTTCGACCCCTGTGCTACACCGGAGGTAACGCTGATCACATCCGAGCCAAACCCCTGGACTACTACTACCTTCTGAGTTCTATTTTAAACGTAAGACATTATTCAATGAAGTAAATTTCCTCGAATATCGATAAATGCATTTTTTTGTAAAAGTAATGTGTGGTTCACCTTGTCAAAAGCCTTACAGAAATATGTGTGAATTGAGTCAAGTTGCTGTCTGCTATCCATATTTTCAAACAATTTCAAATTAGGTTACTTACTGTGGAACGATTTCGAACGAATCTGTTGTTCGGGAATGATGATATTATGTAAGATAGGATAGATTGTTATATGGACTAATTTCTCCAAGACTTTTGACAAGGTGGACAACAGAGATATTGGCCGGTAATTGGTAACGCCATGAACGTAATATATTTGAATGTTAGTGGGAATAAAACTTGATCATAATTTATTTTCATAGCCTGACGTTTCGGCCGTGCTAAATACATCGATCGGGGTTACAGAATGACTGAAAAATACACATAATCTTGCATTTCATCGTTGTTTCGATTTGTGGGCATAAAAACGATTGTCAAAATTTACAAATCGGCCTACTATTTCATGTTATTTGTTAAGCTGGCATTAATGTTCACGTAGAAGTGATAATTGGGATATTCATTTCAGCTATTGCTATATATTATAGGTGGTACATATCAATAAGTGGTGATGTCATAGTTATCTATTTAATTGCATCACTAACCAAAAGCTAAATTATGTTGTGACTGACGGGTCCTAAAAAGGATGTCAATCGATCGAGTTGTGATCCAGTATGTGTGCGTGTGGTGCAGGTGGGCAGCTCGGAGGAGAGCGTGGTGGGGGCGCACGCGCGCGCGCGGTGGGCCCCGCCGGCGCCCGAGGGGGCGCGCGCCGCCGTGCTGCGGGCCCCGGGGGGCACGCGCGCGCCGCTGCCGCTGGACGCGCCGCGCGCGCCGCCGCACCAGCTGCGCTACCAGAACTTCGTGCTGGTGGCGCTGGGCCGCAGGTGAGCGGGTGTGTAGCGCGGGGGGCAGTGTGTACTATGAACGAGTATCTATGTATTTCCATGTAAACTTTCATCCCCTATTCCTTTTGTAATTTTACCCCCTTGAGGCTAAAATTTGTGCAAACTTGAAATATTTTTTTTATTTATATCTAAATAATAATCTATTAAATACATTACAAGCTTTTAGCTTTGGAAAATGATACTTTCATACAACCTTTCCACCACAATTTCAACTCTTTATAACTCACATAAAAAGACCATTCCCAGATTATAATATTTGCGTTCAAATTTCATATAAATTGCATACAACTTTTAGCGTGAAACCGTGACAGACACACACAGTTACTTCCGCATTTATTACATTGGTAAAGATTTTGACAGTAGTCTAATCCATACAATTTGTTGGGTTCAAACACCAGATTAAACCCTTAGGATTATAACTACACCACTGAACGTAATACATCTGCGTCAACAAACATAAAGAATACGTGTGACCTGTACAATTTCTTTCAAAAAATCCTTATACCATATATTTCGCCTACCATTACATCCCTTCAAAATCAGTTAAAATCAAAATCATTTTTATTTCTGCAAATAGGCCCCTGGAGGCGCTTTTACACGTCCCAATATTTAAACCTACCACTGCTTCGGGACAAGTCTGGCATCACTTCACTATCAGCATCTAACAATAATAACATTCCGGTGCAATTTGTGCCTAATATAATATAATATGAATTGACTAAACTTATACACACCGACCATTCTCAATGATTCTCCTTAAATGTAAGAAATATTAAATCTAATCTAGTTCTTATGAATTAAAATTTTTGTATGTTCGCTCACAGAGAAGGCACGCCGAAGTCATCTCAAGAAAGCGAAGATATTCTAGTGTTGGAAGTACCTCTGGGCTCTACAAATGTCATCCTTGGGAAGAAGAGATACGGAGACAGGTACTCGCTTGCTATAAATGTTCACTAGCGCGTCTCTGGATTAACGAATTCAATCCGTTATTCTCTAATAACGATGTATTATACAATTTTAATTGGTTTCCAAACTTAAATAAAAAAGTATGTTACTAACATCGCTACCGTTAACACCAAAAATTTTAATACTGTAAGTTTGTACGCTGTAGATAGAGAAAAACGAGATGTATTTATTCCATATAAGCAATTCATCAGTTGATGTGCAAGACTATCATAAATGCTTTTGATTTATCATTCACTAGAAGTAACGGTCTATTGTCTCCCCACTGCAAAGCAAAGGCCTCATTGAATTCAAGCTATAACAACAATGACAAGTGCAGGCATAATCACTACGCTTTCTAATTGCTGGTCGGTGACAGTAAACCCGAGATATGTTCAATAATTAGGAATTCTTTTTGCCAGTCCTTTGGATCGAATTCAGGGAATTTATTTATTATAGAAACCAACAGCGTTACAGTTGAATGTATAAATCATTATGAAATGTACCTAAAGTAATGACAGGTTTCCTAAAAAACTAAATGTATGTTTCGAAACACAGACTTGTGGACGCATTGTACAATTTAACAAGCAAGCAATAAACAAGCATTTATAATAAAAAAATAAAAATTAAATACGAGAAGACAGGAAACTCGACACAACACATGACCAACATAATATATACCCAAACTGACCTAAAAATTAATATGCATATATTTCAAAAAAAAATATGAATTTAAAATTAATTAATAGGCTAGGTACATTGACTGCTTCAAAGAATTTATTTATTCTCTGTAATTAAGCATAAAACACCCAAATGTATGTACTTGCGCGCACAACTTCGCATGAACTGCACCAAATTCGAGAGGAAAGAAGGATTTTAGGGAAAAAATGTTTGATCTACTTGTCTGAAATTAATATCTTTAGCGCACTACGCTTAAAAGCAGCCTTGGAAAGTATGAAGGGATCGAGATCCGCGAACAGCTTATTATATGTGCACGGAAGGCGAGATAGTACAGCGTTAGCATCATAGTTGGTGTGGTGACGCCGCACATGCAGCGTCCGAGTGTCGTGCGACGAGAAGGCGTGTTGTACGCCAAGCCGTGCACCAGTTCAGGGCAGTCCAAACTACCACGCAATATTTCGTACAGAAAAATCATAGCCAGGGCATCGAGATGTTGCCCTGGTCCTTAACTAACCAGACCAAAACGGGGTGTTTCTAATGGGGGCTATCGCTAGTGAATTTGCCACTAGAGGCGCTAGTGTCGTGTGAGGTCCAGTATCATTCACTTTATACTGGTTTTAGCGGAATTTGTTGCATAAATTATAATTTCTTTAATTTACCTGCTGGAAAGTGATCGCCTTCGTAAAATATCGCAAATATGGATTATTTGGCGATTAATGTGAACGCTTTAAAAGCGGAATTAAGAAAAAGCGCAAAAATAGGCGGCCTCAAGAGCAACTATTTCAGAAGTTAGTTTGTTGATATCAAGTTAGTTATTTATAAACAATATAACCTTAATTAGATTCAAGATATAACACTTTGTTTCGGCGCCAATCGCCCTTGACAGCTATACCTCCAGACCTCAGTGTACAGTGGCGCCAACTGGTGAGCAAAGAAACGGTAGTCCCCATTCTGTGACTCGTAGTGATTATATCGCGGCGCAGGTCCCAGCTGTGGCGGCGCGGGCCCGGCGCGGCGCTGGTGCACGAGGGCAGCTCGCCGCCGCAGCCCACCGACGCGCTGCTCGCCGACGACCAGACTATATCGCCCCACGCCATGGTATGTCGCTTGTTAACTTTATTTACTAGAGAAGTGATTTCATAGCTTAATACTATATTTCTATTCTACAGTGTAAACTCTTTATAACGAAACTCAAGGGACTGACACTGAGCATTTTTTGTCGTCATAGAGAGTTATCGTTATATGGAGTGAACAAAAAAACAACCAAATTAACAAGAATTAACAGTTTACCAAAGTCTTCTGGTTTATCAGTTTTCGTTTGTCAACAACTCAGAAGAATTGACGGAGTTTTATATGACACACCTTTTAAATGATGATCGTGTTTCAGTGTCCGGTGAATGAATCCGGTCCGGAAAATGATTTTTTTTATGTTGAAATTAAAGAAAGATTTCATGTGCGGTGATAGGTAGAATCAGTTCTTGTTTTGATTATATTAACTAAGTTTTAAAAATCTATCGTATATAGGATGTATGTAAATAAGCCTGCCTATTCAAACTTGAGCGGTATTCGTTGCTGGGATAAGGAACATATCGTGTAATTTTCGCTACGTGTTATTTTACCAGAGTCCCTATACTGCGTTTGGTTTGACCTATGTAGAAGAGAGAGCTCACCTTCACAGTCGAGTTTGTATACGCTCGGTACTTGAAGGGGAATGTAACACTCGACTGGTCGTATGAATGGGGGCTATCGCTAGTGAATTTGCCGCGTGAGGTCCAATAACATTAACTTTTTACTGGTTTTAGCGGGTTTCGTTACGTAAATTATAATTTCTTTAATTTACCTGCTGGAAAGTGATCTCCTTCGTAAAATATCGCAAATATGGATTATTTGGCGATTAATGTGAACGCTTTGAAAGCGGAATTAAGAAAAGCGCAAAAATAGGCGGCCTCAAAGAGCAACTATTTCAGAAGTTAGTTTGTTGATATCAAGATAGTTATTTATAAATAATAAACCTTAATTAGATTCAAGATTTACACTTGCGATCGCCTTTAACAGCTATACCTCCGGACCTCAGTCTACAGTGGCGCCAACTGGTGAGCAAAGAAACGATAGTCCCCATTGGTCGATCTTCTTCGGCGGCTTGTAATAAGTCTTGATAGAAGCGCGCTTCGAGATGTTCTCAATTTTGTCCGTGAAACTCTTAATGTATGGGAGTACCACTGGTAGACGTTCAACTGAATGATTCTAGACGAGGAGCTGTAAAGCGGAGTCGTAGCACTTGAAGCTTATTAATATTAAGCGCTCCGCGGTCAGTCTGGCGGAGCCAAAGAGTTAGGTGTGAATAATGGCCTCATCATATTCCAGGTGCTAGACATAGCGGAGGCGGCCCCGCGTCCGGGCTTAGCGTGTGCGTTGGTCGTGCGTCGAGCGGACGTGCGCCGCGCGTCCACGCAGGCCTGGCGCCTCGTGCCCGCGCCGGCGGGGGCGGGCGCGGGGGCGGGGGCGGGGGCGGGGGCGGAGAAGAGAATGGCCTGCGCGCACGCCAACCTATGCGTGCAGCCCGCGCAGCCGTTAGGCTTGGTGCCTGGTGAGTATATTATAGATTATGGCTTTTGAAGTTTAATAATAGTAAGAATGGTGTCGTGTAATCCCGGCACATAAAAGAATAGCACCACCCATTTATCTCCTTATGAGTGTCTAGGAGGCGACTAAAAGAAACACCAGAAGAGACGGGTTGCAGCATCTCCTCTCCACTGCGATCGAGCAAAGAGTAGCAAAATGCGTGCCAAGCGTGACGGCTATAGCAAATTCCTTCTTTTGGAGTGATCCGCGGCTAGAGGTGGACCAATTATAAAAAAAAAAAAAAATGTTGTTTATATATCTACTGTAACCATATGAATCTGGTGCTTTTAAAGATATATTAACGTAAAATGGAAAGAGTTTAAAACCGATTTCGTAACAATAAAATTGTTGGTGTAGATTTAAAATACAATTCTTTGAATAACAATTAACTTAGTTGGGATTTGAACTCATAATGTTCCCAAACCTGACGATCGTTCTAACCAACTGAGATACCATGACATTGTTTTGTGTCATCAAAGAAGGATGGATGACCACCGCCCATACATGAGTTGACTAGTCAAATCACTTTTTGTTTTGTTGTTAGATAACTTCAAATCCAAATATTTTACAAAAACTGCTTTTGTGTCCTCAAATTAGTAGGTATTTAAAATATAGTTTTATTCGGCAGTCGGGAATTTAAGAAAATTATAATATAGTATTTTCAGATTATCCTTGTATTCTACATAGTCAGGTCATAAGTTCTGTCACACAATAAAAACTTTTGAATTTAGAATGCTGGCCACAAAAAAGTTTATTGAATTCGAATTTAGAATTTTTCATTAAAATAAAAATGTGTACTTTTTAGAATTTTCCTCATTTTTAAATATGGAGTGGATACTTAAAGAAGACCGTGTTGCGGTTATGCGTTGCATCGTTGCGGTTACGCGCCAATTCAGATTTACGACTTACTGAAAAATTTGAATATAACCAAAAGATTCGTTTATCGTACCATAAAACGATACAATGAAGACTCTAGTGTAGATAACAGGTCAAGAAGTGGTCGCCCTCGCTCTGTTAGGACTCCAGCAGTGATAAAAGCTGTGAAGGCGCGAATTCAAAGAAATCCCATACGTAAGCAGAAACTGTTGGCCCTTCAGATGGGGTTAAGCAGGACCACGGTGAAAAGGGTGTTAAATGAAGACTTAGGGCTTAGGGCATATCAAAGAAAAACAGGACATCGTTTGGACGCTCGTTTAATGGACCTGAGATTGAAGAGATGCCGCGCTTTGTTGAAGCGGTACGCGGGAAAAAAGCATCGGGAAATTCTTTTTTCGGATGAAAAAATTTTCACCGTGGAAGAGAGCTACAACAAACAAAATGATAAGGTGTACCACACAGCAGTGAAGAAGCGAGCAACCGTATTCCGCGTGTCCAACGAGGTCATTTTTTATCCTTGCTTATGGTTTGGTTGGGAGTCTCTTATTGGGGCTTAACTGAGGTATGTTTTTGTGAGAAAGGCGTAAAAAAGAATGCAGTTGTGTATCAAAATACAGTCCTCAAGAACCTTGTGGAACCTGTTTCTCATACCATGTTTAATAACAGGCACTGGGTATTCCAACAAGATTCTGCGCTAGCTTATAGAGCGAAAAGCACACAAGACTGGCTGGCGGCGCGTGAAATCGACTTCATCCGGCACGAAGACTGGCCCTCCTCCAGTCCAGATTTGAGTCCGTTAGATTACAAGATATGGCAACACTTAAAAGGAAAAGGCCTGCTCAAAGCCTCATCCTGATTTGGAGTCACTCAAGGCATCCTAGATTAAGGCAGCCGCCTATATTGACATGGACCTCGTTCGTGCTGCGATAGACGACTGGCCGCACAGATTGAAGGCCTGTATTCAAAATCGCGGGGGTCATTTTGAATAAACTTTATTACCATATGAATCTATGTTTTGTTAAGTTCATTTTGCTATATAAATGGTTACATAAATAATAAACATGTCTAAATTATTTCATATTACACATGTGACAGAACTTATGACCTGACTAGGTATTTAACTTGTCAAAGGAAAATAAACCTTATTCTAACGACCTATAATGTCTTGTTAATTGACGCTGAACTGATTTCAGATTAAATTAATGGATTGGTGGATGTCTCTAAAATAAAGAGTGTTTTTTTAGAGGTATAGAACTTTAAATTGCAATAAAACAACGATGGATTATTCGATTGACATGAATTTTATTTATCCGAAAGATAATCTTGTGGCATTATATTTTAAATATGATTTCTGGCATATGACCGCCACGGCTGGCTCGGATGTAGTCCAATCTGGACGTCCAATTTTCGATGACTTTTTCCAACATTTGTGGCCGTATATCGGCAATAACACGGCGAATGTTGTCTTTCAAATGGTCAAGCGTTTGTGGCTTATCCGCATAGACCAATGACTTTAGATAGCACCACAGAAAGTAGTCTAGCGGTGTTAAATCACAAGATCTTGGAGGCCAATTCACAGGTTCAAAACGTGAAATTAGGCGGTCACCAAACGTATCTTTCAATAAATCGATTGTGGCACGAGCTGTGTGACATGTTGCGCCGTCTTGTTGGAACAACAGCTCCTGGACATCATGGTTGTTCAATTAAGGAATGAAAAAGTTAGTAATCATGGCTCTATACCGATTACCATTGACTGTAACGTTCTGGCCCTCATCGTTTTTGAAGAAGTACGGACCAATGATTCCACCAGCCCATAAAGCGCACCAATCTGCCGCCGTCTATCTATAATTTTTTTCTAATGCTAGTAGGATTCTAATTACTTTAGAAAGCTTTACGAGCAATTATATTTCTGTTAGCGAATCGAACTGAAGTCGATTGCAAATCAACGATTTTGTGTCGGGTGTGATTGATTTTGTGACGAAGTGCTGGCTTAAGGTCGTCGCAGCCAACAGGCTGTTTTTGAAGACATGCCTCGCGGCTGAGCCGACGACTGCCCCACTTTAACCGAGGCCACGCACTTAGTAGTCTGGCTGCAGCAGCCATAATTTTAAAATGTGGCATCTGGAGGCTGTATAAATTTAAGCACTGGAGTCCACTTGCGCGTAAATTGAACATTTGGACAGGCTCGTAAACTGTGATTGTGTTGCCAGGCAACCGTGTGGTACTGTCGCTAATGGCGAGGGCTGGCGCGGGCGCGGCGGCGGCGTGGCACTCGCTGCGGCCGGGCTCGGGCCGCCTGGAGGTGACGCTGCGGGCCGCGGGGCCCACGCGCGTGCTGTGCGTGCGGGATGCGCACGCGCCGGTCAGTACTCACTCACTCACTCGCTCACTACCGCGTGGCACTCGCTGCGGCCGGGCTCGGGCCGCCTGGAGGTGACGCTGCGGGCCGCGGGGCCCACGCGCGTGCTGTGCGTGCGGGATGCGCACGCGCCGGTCAGTACTCACTCACTCACTCGCTCACTACCGCGTGGCACTCGCTGCGGCCGGGCTCGGGCCGCCTGGAGGTGACGCTGCGGGCCGCGGGGCCCACGCGCGTGCTGTGCGTGCGGGATGCGCACGCGCCGGTCAGTACTCACTCACTCACTCGCTCACTACCGCGTGGCACTCGCTGCGGCCGGGCTCGGGCCGCCTGGAGGTGACGCTGCGGGCCGCGTAATTTAATAATATATGTAGAAACTTTGATTGACAGACTGACGTTTAGATATGGGTATGTTCTTTACGGCCACAACATGTCTAATAGTTTTTATGATATGCGGATCCAAGGGGGATTAAATGAGATGGACTCGAGCCCTTTCTGCAAAAGCAACTTCCCATGACAATTCGAATTCCTGTAACTTATTACCTTACCGGGACTTCCCGTACGATTACAAGAAATCGGTTTTTTTTTTCATTCAGATGTATGATTACATGAACTCCCGGTCCGGGAGTAAGTAACTTATATGCTTTAAATGAGATTTTAGTTACTTAATTGCAATTATAATATCAATATTTAAACTTAAAAAATATTTTTCAGTCGAGACACGAACCCTCGTGATGTACTACCACCACAACTCGTGACGATGTGTCTCGGCGTCTTGATTGGCAAAGTGCGCCGCGCCCGGTATGCATGGATATGCGGTTTCAAGTCCCGCCTGAGACATCATTTTTCAAGTTTAAATACTGATAGAATGTAACTTGTGTGTACTTCCTTGTTAAGATCACCGTCACTGGTTTTTATAACATGCGCCATTTGCTTAGGAGTGCAACTGGATCGAGGAGAGCGAGGACGACCCCGACAGCGAGGACACCCAGACGCCCTCCCGGGAGTGGGCGGTGTCCGTGTCGCTGGGCGCGCTGGGCGTGTCGCTGGTGGGGCGCGGGGCCACTGAGCTGGTGTACGCGTACTTCTCGGGGGTGACCCTCGACGTGGCTGGGGGAGAGACCATTTCCATGGCGCTCACAGTCAAGCACATGCAGTTTGACAACCAGGTGAGTGTCTAGACTACCCAGACGACGAAACAATTGACGAAACGCAACTAAATGTCACTTTTAGTATTCTAGTTATAAGTAATATCGGTAGCGTTTCATCTCCACTTGTGATTTGAAAGTCACTCTATAAACTAAACTGACGTTGACGGCGACAAGATATCGAGCGTCGTAGGGCGATGTTCGGCAATGTCACCCGATTTCTCTGAATACAAATGACCTTTCAAAGGCCTTCGATTGTGTAGACCATGAAATATTACTTAAAAAACTTAAACATTATGGTGCATCGAATGATTCCTTGGATCTAATAAGTTCTTACCTTAAAGGCAGAATACAAAAGGTTTGCATAAATGGAGCTGAGCCTTCAGGGTCGGCCCTTGTTATGGGTGTCCCACAGGGATCAGTATTAGGGCCCCTGCTATTTTTAGTTTATATAAATGACCTTCCCTGTTACTTACAGAATCTTTGTGAGATGGTATTGTTTGCAGATGATACATCAATGATTTTTAAAACCAAGAGGGGCAAATCTTCATTTGACGATGTTAACAATACCCTCTCTAAATTATTGCATTGGTTTACAACAAATAATCTCTTACTAAATGCAAATAAAACAAAATGTGTTAAATTTACGATGCCAAACGTAAGGTTAGCTGCCCCTCATATAATTGTTAAAGATGAACCACTAAACTCTGTAGATTTCACTACCTTTTTGGGTATAACTGTAGTTTCTCTCATTTGCAATGGGGTGCTCATATTAGGGGCTGTCTGGAAGATTTAGTTCTGCTGCTTATGCTGTGAGAAAGATAAGGCAATTGACTGATGTTGGAACGGCAAGATTAGTATATTTTAGCTACTTTCATTGCATAATATCATACGGCATTCTGTTGTGGGGCTCAGCGGCAGATATTGAGTCAATTTTTATATTGCAAAAACGTGCTGTACGGGCTATTTACGGCCTTCGACCCCGTGACTCACTGAAAGAGCTCTTCAAAGAGATTAATATACTTACAGTGTCTTCTCAATATATTCTCGAGAATATTATTTACGTTCGTAAGAACATACATTTATTTCTTAAGAAAAGTAACGTACACAATTTTAATACGAGAAATAAAGATAAACTCGCCGTTCCAGGCTTCAGACTGCGAAAAGTAGGAAAATCGTTTATGGGAAATTGTATCCGTATTTTCAACAAATTACCAAAGGATATTGCTGAACTCCCTGTACATAAACTTAAATCGTATGTTAAAGTTATTTTAATGAAAAAAGGCTATTACACTGTTAATGATTATTTAAATGATAGAAATGTATGGCATTAAGTTGTCCCAGCTCGTACTTGCTTAAACCTTGTAAAAATTACCTTACCGTGTAAAAATTTATTTAAAAAGAGGCTGACAATAGTGACCGAGTTTCTTGCGCTGCTTCTTCTCGGCACTAGCTTAGACTTGTCCCGAAGCAGTGGTAGGTTTAAATATTGGGACGTGTAAAAGCGCCTCCTGGGGCCTATTTGCAGAAATAAAACTGGTTTTAACTGATTTTTAACCTGAGTGATTACGCGGCTTTATTATTATTATTTATTTATTTATTACAGAAACACATTTCCATACATTGATTGCTTAATACTGAACTATAATATTAAATTTAAATTATACAATTTTAAACACAAATAAATCTGATCATAAATAGGAATAGGAATTACAATCAAAGTTAAAATTAAAAAATTAGGAGAATTATTAAAGCTCAAAGTAATAGTTACTCCAGAACTTTAAGGTCCGTTAAAAGAACTTAAAGTCAGGATTAGACCGGACGTGGATGGATGACTAGTGCACGAGGATAGAGTTGTCTATCCTCCCTGCAAATATCCACACGAATGTGTTGGAGCTACCCCGCACTCGCTCTCCCTGTGGGAGAGGCTACTCGCTTGCGCAGAAAAACCTGGAAACCGTCGGTGTAGCAGTTAGCGAACATTTCCGAGGCACTGCAGCACCAGGGCAGGCCCAACAACGTCAGACATTTGTGTCTTTCCTCGACATTGTGTCATGGTCGTGTTTGTTGCCAGCTGCTGGGCACGGCAAGCCCCGTGCTTCTGTACTGCGTGGGGGCGGGCGGGGCCGAGGGCGGCGGCGGGGGCGGGGGCGGGGGCGGGGGCGCGGTGCCGGCGCTGCACGCGGCCGTGGAGCTGTGGGGGCGGCGGCCGCGGTACAACGCCGTCTACTTCCGGCACATCGTCGTGGCGCTGCGACCGCTGGCCATCCGGCTCGAGGAGAGGTCAGTTGGAACTACATCGATTGACTTTTGTTTACTAAATCTGTAGATATGTAGGTACGTGTGGTAATTAATAAAAACCAGACAACTCACAGTATACAGTTCTATATTCCGTAGTCCACACAATATCACTATAACACTAAAGTATATAGACAGAAGGGACGAACGGAATACATAAGCGATATTTCATAGCACAACAAGAATAGCGAAAGAAATAGGAAATACTAGAAAGTCCACAAAACACAGATATTACATATAACAATGATAAAGCTGATACATAAGCGGCGTAAGTTGTAAGCGTTAGCAAGAGAAGCGTGCGCTCCGCGTCGAGATCGAATCTGGACTAGCGATGTGACTGCGCGCGCGCCACGCGACCGCTGCATGATACATAATAAGAAGCTAGAACAAAAGGGTTATGTACGCTAGCGTTGCGACTAGGGTGATAGGGTGAGGGCGGTGTCGATAGATTTATCGATGTCGACAAGCCGATATACATCGAGTCGATAAGTACTTATTTAATAAATGATTGTAAATATTGGTTTTTTAAGTGTGGTAGATAATTATTGTAATTAAGGTTAATTAATTGTAAACAAGTAATATATATTTTATTATAGTGGTAAGTATATGTAATATGTAAATTGTTGTATTATAATAATATTAAATATATAAAGCTCAAATATATAAAGCCGAGCTCTTCCCTCGCGGATCTGATACGGTGCGGTCGTGTTTTGGTGTTTCTCTGCATATCTAACAAATATTAAATTTTTTGAGACTTTGCCTCGGACTTTGCCCCTTTGTCTGGAGCCCCTGTGTTTCGCGAAGTGAGTGCGATAGGCGGATTTGAACTTGGTGCGCGTCGGCGGCTGCGTTGCTCGGTTTGTGTGTGTTGCCACTGGGCCAAGAGACAAGTGCGTCACAGTTGCGAAATCGACAATCTGTATACCCAGCGCGTGTGCTACGAAACTGACTACGTACTTGCTACGAACCTAGCTGTGCTACGGGGCTGCTACGAACCGTGTCTACGACCGCCTGTGTACGTCATACATTATGACTTCGGAACACAATATTAATGTTGACGCGGACCGCGACATGTCGATGATTTCTTTATCGGAGGAGGACAGAACACCGCCGAACTTTGTGACCCAACGTTTACAAAGACGGGAAGTTGAGGGTCAGCCAGGCACGATATTAAGTGATCAATTTAACGACTTCAGGGAGGAAATGCGGAAATTAATAACTTACTTTACAACCTCACAAAAGCAAGAATTTTCGGATCTCAATTCGACTCTTAAAGAATTAAAAGAATCCAATCTAAACATAGAAAGTTCGATCTCATATTTAACAGCCCAAAATGAGGAATTTAAGAAAAAAATTATCTCGCTTGAAAATAGCATCAAGGAGGATCGACAATACATTATGTATTTGGAAGACAAGCTGGAAGATGTACAGACAGGCAGTCGAAAGACAAACTTTGAATTAAAGAATGTGCCAAAAAAGGACAAAGAAAGTAAGCAAGATTTAATTGATATGGTTTTGTGCCTATCTGAAACTATAGACTGTAAGATCAACAAAAGCGAAATTAAGGACATTTATCGTTTGAGAGGGAAAAAACCAGATCGGAAAAATACTCCTATTATAGTAGAAACGACCTCTGCACTACTAAAGGCGGACTTTTTGCGGTTGGCTAAATCTTTTAATTTCAAAAATAAATCAAAATTGTGTGCAAAACATCTCGGCTTTAAAACCAAGGAAGATACACCCATTTTCCTGTCAGAACACTTGACTGCCAAGGGATCACGCCTTCATTATCTTGCCCGAGACTTGGCCAAATCAAAAGGCTATAAGTTTTGCTGGACTGCATACGGCAAAGTCTACGTACGTAAGAATGAAGAGTCACCAATCATTCTTATAAAAATTGAGGAACAGACACACAGCCTTCTACTACGTGATTGACTAGGCAATATGTATGTTTCCTTTTTTCCTGTATACTTATACTGTATAATTATTACTACTCTTTGTTTACACACTACACCAGCATTAACATTGTTATTTGTCTTAATTGGGTACCGTGCGTTCAACTTACTTTTTTCTGCCTTTTTTCATAAATTTACATCAAAATACTTCATACACATACAAATACACATGAACACTTTTAACTACACATACATAAGTACACTTATTTACATACCTGCATTTGCTAATAATCAAACTTTTATCAAACATCCCATATTACAATGTTTTGCAACTAACCGTTTCCAAGCTGTTAAGTATGAATATTTATTTCAAATAGAAACATCTATCCCTCATATAGTATCTCTAGAACATCATTCTATTCAAAAGTCATGCATAAATAATAAAACTAACAATGGATAGCTCGATACACACAATTAACGAATTAGATGCATTAGAAGTTGCACGTTCTTTTGAATGTGATGTATCTGAGCTTAAAAATAATGTAAGGATTGGGAAAAGCGATTTAACTATTATCTCTCAAAATATACGGAGCATATATAAAAATCTCGACGATTTTAGATTAACTTTATCGGACCTTACATTTGATGCTGACATAATTATATTGACAGAATGTAGAATTGATTATAATAAACCAATACCCCAATTATCTGATAGTTATCAAACATATTTTACTAAAATACAGTTAAACCAAAATGATGGAGTAGTTATCTATGTAAACAGTTCTCTTAAACATAAGGTTAATGAGATAAAACTGGCTCAAGCATCATGTCTCCAGCTTGATATTTTAAGTCATACAATTCTATGCATATATCGATCTCCATCTAATATTAATGCGGATGGCTTTATTGACTCCCTTAATAATCATTTAAATACTTTCAACTCTGCCAAAGGTATCATCATTGCAGGTGATATTAATATCAATATAACACTTAAGTCAATAGAACCTCCTTATGAACAAAAAAATCGCATGAATTACTTGAATATGTTGTCTACACATGGTATACTGGCTGGTCATACAATACCTACCCGAGAGAAAAACTGCCTGGACCATTTGATGCTTAAAATAAATAAAACTAAATTTTCTGCAACAATAGCTGTACTACATACGACTACAACAGATCACCTAACGACGTCCCTCATAATATCAGAATGTAAAAATCACCCACTAGTATGCAAAACTAGAAGCACCATAAACTTTGAGGCAGCTTTAAAAGACCTAAAATCTCAGAATCTCACGGAACTACTAGATTGTGATAATCCTACCATGGTGGCAGAGGGCTTGACATCCAAATTGATGAAGACAATTAAAGAACACACGGTGATTACAAAAATATCAAAAAGAAATCGTAACATTAAACCCTGGATTACGCCAGGAATTCTACGCTGTATCCGAAATCGAAACAAACTTCAAAAGAAAGTTAAAGATGAACCTTTTAATCAAATAAATAAAATTACTTATGTCAGATACAGAAATTTTTGCAACAACCTTATTAAAAAACTTAAAAAACAATATGAAAGGGAATTATTAAGCAAATCGGTAAAAAATAATAAATTATTATGGAAAAATATAAAAAATATCACTTACACAAATAAAAAGAACGATACAAATTTAGAATTACTCAACATAAAATCTTCTCCGATAGCCTCTGCAGACTATGTCAATGAATTTTTTGCTAGTATTGGTAAAAAATTAGCCCAAGAAATACACCTATCTGATAGTGAACGGAACAATTATTTGCGCACCTTGCCAAGAAACTTTAGTTCATTTGTTTTATTGGAAACGGATCAAGATGAAGTTGACAGGATACTAATGTCACTTAAATCAAGTAGTGCTCCTGGATGGGACAATATTCCAACCAACTTTCTTAAACACGTAAAATCTGAAATTGTTCCAATTATAACGCACCTTGCAAATACCTGTTTTAACACAGGTATTTTTCCATCGTCACTCAAACAGTCGATCATTACACCAGTTTATAAGGGAGGAGATAGAGACAGTGTTAATAATTACAGGCCAATTTCCGTTCTGCCCGCTATTTCTAAAATATTAGAAAAATTATTAAATACAAGATTGCTTAACTATCTCAATAAATATAACCGCTTATCTTCCTCACAGTATGGCTTTAGACGGGGAACATCGACTGAAGACGCAGTATCTGCACTTAGCTCATTAGTGGTTGAACAGCTTGATAAACACAAAAAATCTCTGTCCGTGTTTCTTGATTTACAAAAAGCATTTGACACTGTCTCTATCCCAATCCTTGTAAGTAAATTGGAGGCGATCGGTGTAAGAGGAATCCCACTTGAGCTGTTTAAGGACTATCTGTCAAATAGACGGCAGAGAGTTAAGTTAGATTGTTGCATTAGCGGATATGCGGAGGTGTCATTTGGCGTACCGCAGGGAAGCGTTCTTGGGCCAACGCTATTTCTTATTTATATAAATGACCTTTGCGATATGGCACTCAAAAATGCAAAAATTTTTTCATACGCTGATGACACCGCCGTTGTTTTCACTGCTGATTCTTGGGAAGATATAAAAGATAGTGCTGAGAACGGTCTAGCCCGTATACATATGTGGTTAAGGAGCAACCTTCTTACTTTAAACACTGCCAAGACTAACTATATCTGCTTTAGTATATACAACAATAAACAGCCTTATAATAATTTCCACTTAAAAATACATAACTGCAATGGTAATACTTCCAGTAATAACTGCAACTGTCCAACTCTTCAAAGAGTCAACCAAACAAGATATCTGGGTGTCTATGTGGACCAGCGTCTTTCTTGGTATCCACATCTTGAGCACGTAATCCTGAGACTTAGGAAACTTATATGGATTTTTAAAGCACTCAGGTATGTGGTGCCGATAATAGTGGATGGGTCTCGGAACTTAAATAGAAATCTTCTCACTGAAATTTACGTCTCGTTGGCTCAATCAATCATACTTTATTGTATTACGGTCTGGGGAGGTGCTTCAAAATCCCGTTTTATTGAAGTAGAACGAGCCCAACGCAGCTTGATAAAGGTCATGCACTTTAAAAATATGCGCTTCTCAACTGAATGCCTTTATCAAATGAGTGGCCTTTCATCAGTAAGGAAGCTATACATAATGCAACTAATACTAAAAAAACACAAATCTTTACCTTATTACCCTGACAATAAAAACAGAAGAAGAAAAGACATTGCTGCACAATCCTTTAAAACTAACACTATATTTGCCAAGAAAAATTATGCTAAACGGTCAGTTCATCTTTACAATATAGCAAATAGGGAAATTAATATATATAGTAAACAGCACTATGAGTGTAAAAATACTGACAAAATGGTTAGAACCAAAGAACTATGACGAAATTGAGGCACTATTGGAATAACACACACCATACAAACTTCTCACACGCACGCCCGCGCCCACACACACACATACACACACACTCACACACACACACACACAATATATATATAGGCTTAATTTTAAATATATGAATAACAATTTCAACCTACCTGTACCTACTATCTTTTTAAGGAAGAGCAGTATCTCCTGGCACAGGCTTTAATTATTAAGTTTAAAAGGAGATACTGGTCACTATTAGTTTAAGATAAAAATCTTGTTACAGACAATAAACATTTTATTTATTTTTATTTTATTTTATTAAATGGATATTTAGTAAATAATAAATATCATCAGCATTGTGGCGTTGTTGGCCACAAATCTTTGCTTTTATATGTAAGTGACTTCAATAGCTGAAAGGCGATAAAAACAGGACACATTTTCCGCTATAATATTCTTCTAACCGCTTCCAAACTTATCATTGTTTGTGAGTACCGCCTCTCAACATGGTGTAGCTTTCAAACGCCCCACCATTTTTCTCCTCGATACATGGTGTAGCTATCATTTTATTTCAATGACTTAGTTCTAGTAAAATTTTCTACAATTAATAAAATCATAGTCACTCGGCATCAAAAACGTATTACAGACATAGAAAAGACTATTAAAATACTAAACTCATCAGATGTTTCTTTCTTTGATACTTATACTGACCCAGAAACCTTCGCTACTGCATTAATTGGTATGATTGGGTCAGCCATTGAAACAAATTCTAAAATCGTCAAAATATCAGGTAGTAAAAGGATTTTAAAGCCTTGGATTACCCCAGGGGCTCTAAAATGTATTAAACTTAGAAATGACATGCAATATAAACTAAGAAAAAATCCTCAAAACACAATCTTGGAAATAACGTATAAACGATTTCGTAATTACTGTTCCAACCTCATAAAGAAGCTCAAGAGAAAATACAACAGCCTTCAACTAAAAAAATCTCTCCAAAACCCTAAAAAACTATGGTCCACCATAAATGAGATCACCCAATACAAACCCTCTAAAACAAATAACGTTGAACTTCTTAACATTAATCCGCAACCTCAAATTTCAGTCAACCTTGTAAACAACTTCTTTGTGGATATTGGCTCTTCTTTGGCTGATCTTATTATAAAAGTATCTCTATCTGATGGCTTATGCCCAAATACAAATTTAACTAGCAATGCTAACCCAAGCTCATTTGTGCTGCTGGAGACAGATTTAGAAGAGGTTGACTCTATAATAAAGAGCCTTGACTCTAGCAGTGCACCTGGCTGGGACGGAATCGGCACTGCATTTTTGAAACATGCAAGGGATTTTGCTGTCCCATTAATCTGTAAATTGGCAAATCTTTGTTTCAGTACAGGAGTTTTTCCTAGTGCATTCAAAAGAGCCATAGTAACGCCTGTCTACAAGAGCGGAGATAAAGACGACATTAATAATTATAGGCCAATTTCTGTTTTAACTTTTGTCTCGAAAATCATCGAAAAACTCATTAATATTAGACTGATCAATTATTTAAAAAAAAATTAACATATTATCAAAATTTCAGTATGGTTTTCGTAAAGGAATATCAACTCAAGATGCAATATTAGATTTGATCGGTATCATTACTGAGGTTGTTGACAAGGGGCAGAAATGCCTTACCATCTTTTTAGACTTGAAAAAGGCCTTCGACACTGTGTCTGTTCCGGTTCTTTTAGACAGGCTAGAGTATATTGGGATCAGGGGAACTTCATTGTCTCTCTTTAGCAGCTATCTTCGAGACAGAACCCAAGTCGTCAAGATAGGTAGCCACATTAGTGATGAAAAAACCATTAAATTTGGTGTCCCGCAGGGGAGTGTCCTTGGCCCGACACTCTTCCTAATTTATATAAACGAGCTTTGTAATCTTCAGGGAGTCGGGGGCAGGATATTCTGCTACGCGGATGACACTGCTATCGTATTCTCAGGCAAAACCTGGGATTCGGTATATGATATTGCTATGGAAGGTATGATGAGGGTATCTAGTTGGCTGAGGAGTAATCTTCTTACTCTAAATATCAATAAGACCAATTATATATGTTTTGCACCATACAATACTTCACAACCTAATAGTAACTTAAGTCTTAAAATCCACCACTGCCCCAGCTTAGGTAATACCTCATGTGACTGCCCTGTTATTGAAAAAGTTACTCAGACGAAATATCTCGGCATTCTTATCGACCAAAGACTTAGTTGGTACCCACAATTGGAATCAGTAACTAGTAGAATCAGAAAACTTATCTGGGTCTTTAAGTCATTAAGGTTTGTCTTACATCGTACTCTTCTGAACAAAATTTATATTTCTTTAGCACAATCGGTGATCTCTTATTGTATCCCAATATGGGGCGGGGCCGGTAAGACCAACTTCTTAGATTTGGAAAGGGCACAGAGATCTCTTCTAAAGGTCATGTATTTCAAACCTTACAGATTCCCTACACAAGCGTTATACCAGGTTTGCAATCTGCTTTCGATTAGAAAGCTCTATGTTTTAAACATGATCTTGACATATCATAAAACATTACCATTTGATGCAGCTTTATTGAGTAAAAGAAGAAATTATTTGGTGGCCTCGGCACCCTATGTGCGTACTGTTTTCGCCAAAAGGCAATATCCTTCCCAATCCGCTTTCATATATAATAAACTAAATAAAATGCTTAAAATTTATCCCATGAAATTTTATATGTGTAAAAATACTATAACTAAATGGTTGAGCACACTAACCTATGATGAAGTTGAACATCTGTTCACAAGGATCACCTGAAAGAAATCTTGAGTAATGCAAAAAGATAGGCACTTAGTGTTTGTTCACAATTTGTTCACAATTACATAGACTCATATGTCACCATACACATGCATCCCACATACTTTATAACAACACCATACTAACAAGCACTCAACACACACACACACACACACACACACACACACACACACACACACACACACACACACATGTTTATTACATCTTACAGATAGAATTAATCCATTAGCCACAATCAAAAACCTATTAGGTAAAACTTCTTGTATTTATTTTTCCTTCTTGTATTTAGAATAAGTAAATACTGTAATCTAAAGAACCTGATACTATCTTCTGGGGAAGTAGCGGGACATTCCCAATACGAGTAACATATTATGCTTACTTACTGGGAGGTCTCAGCATCATGTTTGTGAAAAAGATTACTGAAATAAATTATTATTATAATTATTATTATATGACTTTTATCTCTCATTTTTTTATTATTATTTTATTTTAGTCTAATTATAAATATTGTTCAAACGGTCACGAAATAAGGTATTTGAAAACATGACATTATTATTGAGTAGGAAAGAAAAATAAAGAAAGAAAGAAATACTTATTTCACATAACAATAAACAAAAAGCACAATGGTTAAGAAAATAAGTGCCAGGTTCCCGTTCAGTATTAGTCGTGCCAGCTAGAAGCTTACCGCGACGCTGATTTTCCGCGGAGGAGAAGATATTTATTGACCTAACTTACATACAAGTTACATACATAAATGGCTTTAGTACATGTAATTTTTTTTGCTGAAACTTCGCAGTCTGGCAATTTATTCGCCTAATTGCTGAACTCGATGTACATAATTATTGTGTGTCATAATCAGACATAAACTAAAACTTATCTAAAGAAGAAAGAAAAATGCAAGTCAAATCTTAAAATATTTTGGTATGGACCATACTTAATCCGTTTACAAAACAACTTGCTCAAATGTAAAACAATGTGCCCTTTTTGACTCATAAAAAATGTGACTTTAACGTAATGCAGTTTTAAAATTTCAGTTACCTTATTTGATCTTGATCCTTGATTGACTTTTTCCCTTTATTTCGGCACTGTTGCAAGCGCAATAATCACGTCTGTATTATTCTCACGACTGCTACCCCGACGGTTGCTCCCAGACTGATCCTGCTGCTGTGGTGGTGGCTGGCGGGCGGCGAGGCCGACGAGGCCGACGAGGCCGATGAGGCGGCCGAGGCGGACGAGGCCACGCTGGCGGCCCGGCTGCGCGCGCACACGGCCGCCACGCGCTACTACTGCGGCCTCATCAAGCTCATACCCAGCCAGGTGAGCGCGGCCTCGGCGCCCGGCACACGTGTGGCAATAGCGGGAAGTACCCCGACTCCATTTTATAGGTATACTAGAGGACCCGGCAGACGTTGTCCTGTCTTAACTATGAATATTGATTTCACCTATTTGAAATCAATCATAATTAATTAAAAAAATATTTCAGATACATATTTATTTATCGACATTGCAAATGCTAACCGCACTGGAAATTGTAACCGTTTGCAGCACGCATTTTGTCAATGTTATGTCAAACGCCATACATTAAAAAAGTTTAAATTGTCAAAAGCGGTAAGGTTACATTACAAATAATTTAGTCTGGTGATTAAGTTTTCTTAAATTTTGTAATTTTTCGCGCAATTTTCTTATTATTTTCTTTCATAAAAATATTCTCCTGACAATAACAAACAAAACAAAAAGAGAATTAGCGAAATCGGTCCAGCAGTTCACGCGTGATGCTATGGCCAAAGGAAATAAGGATTCATTTTTATATATATATATTTCTAGTACGGAGGTCAGAGATGTCGTTGTATTTTATATTATTTATCATTAGTCTTGCCGCGTTATAAATACAGACAGCGGCAGGTCAACCTACCCAAAAAGTTAAAGGTCATTGAATTGATTTTCAACTTGGTCCAGCCGCCCCCCGAAAGGGACGATTGGGCTCCCGAACGGCGCTGAGACCGACATCGAACGGGTCGCGATGCATTACTAAGAGAGAAGTGCACGTCGTCCGAGGACGTGAACGTGCGACATACAGTGCGACACAATCGAAAAAGTCTGACAAGTAGAGATCAATATCAATTGTCAAAATTTGACGTTTTGTGGTAGGTTGACGTGCTGTTGTGTGTACATATTTATGTTCCATTATTTCTGTCCTTATCTTTAGTTATGAATAAATAAATAAATAAATGTGGACAACATCACATACATTGTTCTGATCCCAATTTGAATAACTATTTAAAGCATTCGTATTTTGGAAACCAGAAACAACGAAGGTACCACAACCACCCAGACCCGAGAAAATGTAAAAAAACACATTTTTTCTACATTGACCCGTCCGGGAATCGAACCCGGGACCTCGGAGCAGGCGACACCTTAAAAACCGGTGTGTACGCCACTCCGCCACGGAGGTCGTATGAATACATAAACATGTCACCAATAACTGTGTTGAAAAGGGGAAGAATGGTACCCTAGCGCACCATTTTTTAAAAAAGAATGTCTTGCGATTGACACATCGTTTTTTTATGTAACTATTCAGACGGAACCCTCGGTAAGTGCGCCTAGAATAAATAAATAAATTAAGATAACTACCTGAACCCTCCAACCTGGAAAGCTGTTACCGCATTGACCTAAGGTCTGAATTACGTAGGTTTACATTAGGTAGGTGATTGATGTATGAAACGATACTTAAGTAATAATAATTTTTACGCATTCATTTACAGAAGGTTCAAAAGGTCAGATTTATCAGTGTTTTGTACTCTTGCTAGGTGATTACACTGTATTTTTTTTTACTGTATTTTAGTGGGTTGTGCTAATATTAACCGTATGCAGCTCTCCAATAACCCTCCTTAATGACAATTAAATTGAAAATAGTAAATTTCGTAGTGCTGATTATAATATTATGCCATTGTGAAGTCTTCATCCTAGAGTTTAAGCCCGTGCTTAGTTGGAGTTTACCACGATCAGAGATGTGGTGAGTCTAGTAATTACAGTTGCAGCGATTGTTGTGAAAGAACTGCAGTAGGGGTAGGTTTTATACACCAGATAACTCGATAGTACTGGTGTAAAATCTTGAGCGCTTAGTTTTCGCTCTGTATGCCCAATTGCGTTTCTTGTGTACGTACGTCTTATACGCTCAAGCTTTAGGCAATGGGGACTACCGTTTCTTTGCTCACCAGTTGGCGCCACTGTAGACTGAGGTCCGGAGGTATAGCTTTCAAAAGCGATTGGCGCCGAAACAAAGTGTTATATCTTGAATCTAATTAAGGTTATATTGTTTATAAATAACTATCTTGATATCAACAAACTAACTTCTGAAATAGTTGCTCTTGAGGCCGCCTATTTTTGCGCTTTTTCTTAATTCTGCTTTTAAAGATTTCACATTAATCGCCAAATAATCCATATTTGCAATATTTTACGAAGGAGATCACTTTCCAGCAGGTAAATTGAAGAAATTATAATTTATGCAACAAATTCCGCTAAAACCAGTACAAAGTGAATGATATTGGACCTCACGCGACACTAGCGCCTCTAGTGGCAAATTCACTAGCGATAGCCCCCATTGTATTAATGCGACTTAATTTGGGCTATTTTCTCGCTAAAAAACAATTGAGATACATTCTGTGTAAATTAAAGAGTTGCATATTTTATGTAAGTGATCGCTGTTGACACTGCAGGCGAGGACTATATAGTTCCATAGTGTATTATAGTTTATTTTTACACAAGTTTATCATAAAAACACTCGAGTTTCGCCGCTGGGAAATTCGTTTCTAATTTGTAACAGTGCTCGCTTCTCGTTAATCGTCGGTGGTAGGACAAGTACCTCAGGTGAGTGCATCGGTATCGAAGTTAATAGTTTAAATACCGGACCAAGATCTCAGGGTCCCAGGTTCGAATCCCGGGTCGGGTAACAAAAAGTTTCGAATTTTCGAACGTTGCTCGGGTTTGTGATCACCAACCCGCATTTGGCAAGCGTGGTGATTATGCCAGCACACTTATCATTGCTGTGGTAACTTGAATTCAATGATGGAAGCCTTTTCCCTGCAGTGGGATGATTATAGGCTGTTACTTACTTACTTACACAATCCTATACAAAATGACCCCCGAAACTGTCCTCGATGGAATGATTGACGTTGATTTTTTTATGTGAGTGTCAACTTTATAACCATGTGAAACTAAGTCGACGTGCAATAGTATGGATATTTATGCCATGTTGTAACTATTCGATTGATGTAGGTAGTACTAAAAGTGCAGCCTTATGTCAAATGCGTGCAAGTTTAGTTTATAGTTATTTTCAACTAACACGAGTTCTGTGACACTTCACCATTTCCCGAATTACGCATTTTATGTTTGTAAATTAATTATATTTTTATTAAATCATCATCAGCCTATCACAGTCCACTGCTGGAAATAGGCCTCTCCAATTGCACGCCACTTAGGTCGATCCTCGGCTTCTCGCATCCAGCTCCTGCCAGCCACCTTGCGCAAATCATCACTCCACCTGGCCTGAGGGCGTCCTACACTACGTTTGCCGAGACGCGGTCTCCACTCAAGAACTCGTTTACCCCAGTGGTTGTCGGTTCTGCGGCTAATATGGCCAGCCCACTGCCACTTCAGCTTGCTAATCCGGTGGGCTATGTCGGTAACTTTAGTTATCTGCCGGATCACCTAATTTCTGATTTTATCCCTAAGAGAAACTCCGAGCATAACTCTTTCCACAGCCCGCTGAGCGACTTTGAACTTGTGGACTAGCCGTACCGTCAGTGTCCACGTTTTTATTAAATAATATTTTAATTTTATTGCCCTGTTATTACAAAAAATATAAGAATTCAAGTGATTAATCGTATAAAACAGAAACAGTATCGCTAGGTTTAATTTAGTGAAAACGAAATAAAAACCATTATATTTTTAAACCATGCAATTCTTGTAATGGAACGGTGTGTAAACAGAGCTGGGACACTCGTAATCGGCAGCCATTTCGTGATCGCTTGACAATCGCGTCAGTACTAGTGAGTCAGCCTTGTATGTGAGTCCTGTTTTCGTTGTATTCGCTTTGCATATTATTTAGTTATTGTTACTTTTGTTATTGTTGATTTTTGGTTTCTGTTTTTGTCAAGTTTTTTGGCATTTTAACTGAATAAAAATATAGTATTTTATATTTCTGTTTTATTTTACTATGCAGTGACTTCACCATGTAAATCCTTTATGAACAATAAAGTTTTTATGTAAAATACGTAATATTTAAAGTTTTGTTACTTGATGTTATGAAATCGATTTCATTTCCTTATAAAGTAAATTCGATTCCTAGAAAAAATCGATACGATTTCACTATAGGACATTACTACAACTGTCGAAATTGAACTGTCACAGAAGTCTTGTAAGGTGAAAAGGACTATAGTTTGATGACGCTGCTGTGTATCTACTAATAAAAATCACTTCAATCATTTATTAAATCCCTGTTTCACTTCCTCTAGCTCTTTTCATTTCCAATCCAAACTTAAGACTGAGAATCTCACTGCTATCTCCGTTACGTCAAATAGTTGTCACTTAAAGCCACCGAAAGTCGCCACTGTAGCATATTTTAAATCAAACTCTTTTCTGATTGAGTAATTAGTATATTATAGAGTATTGATTTGAGTACATGAAGTTTGGTTGGCAGATCCGCCTGTCGATGATGACGGCCAGCAAGCTGGAGGGCGCGCTGGCGCGGCTGAAGCGGCGGCTGGGGCTGACGCTGATCCGCTTCGAGGACGCGTGCGTCGAGCTCGAGCCCTTCGAGCGCGCGCACGCCTTCGACACGCCCGACCACCTCGCGCGCCACGCGCTCAAGCACTTCAAGGACGTGAGTACTAGTAATAGGGGTTAAAGTATGAAATTGCCGATTATTTTCCCACTTTTTATTTTGTTTATAGCTCTTAAATATAGTCATATTATTGCGTAATTCTTTTTGTATTGTATCAAAAACTAAATAAAGTAACTTTTGACTAAAGAAAAAATGCAATACTAGTGCCTAATACCTCTAAGGAAGTCGTTGAAAAGACCCCTTACAATGTATCAGCTGACCTTCTTGCTTCAATTAAGTATATTTGTATTATATACTTTGATTTTCAAAAATTTAAATACTATAATGCGTAGCTTTATGACCATCTAACTTTCACCTTTAATTGCTTCGAAAACGGTTCAGGCGCTTTTAAAAAAACTAAAAAAATGTTAGTATGGAAAAATGACTTTTCTCGATTTCGTCCATACAAAACGACAATTTCATACTTTAACCCCTAATATATAGCCGCCTACCCATTAGGACGTAAATGTGTGCGCTACTAAGACGTCGGGTAACTACGCGTGCCGTGATATCGCGCAACTTGATATGTCACCCATTCGAATGAGTAAAGTCGCACTATCAACTAAACTGATGTGGCCCTATGTCTCTAAATATAAATGTTGGTCAACAAAAAGCGTTTTAGCGGGTTTTGAAATTAGACGACTCAAATGTGTCTTAGTGAGTACGCGGCTTTATGATGTTACTTTTTCGAGCGATGTATTAGTATAGTAATCATCGCTGCAAACCTTAAGTCTGTCATGTATAGTAAACCTATGCTACGTAATGAGGTAATGTGCGTCACACATTCATAATCAACTAGCTTTTGTTAATTATCAAGTTCCTTTGGTACAGGCGTAGCGCATGAAGTTATACACTGGGGTGCCTTAATGCTCTTCACGTAAGTACGAGTATGCAACAAAAATTATGGCCTGATCTGCAGGCCACTTGAGAATTAAAATCCAGTTCATACATATAGAATTTTTCGAAATCTCAGTGCTGGAGAGTGACATACACAGCGGTATTCTAGATGTCGCCTGGACTTAACACATTCCGGGACACAATGCTAGACAAAATATGTTTTATCGATATCACCTCGACAGGCGGCTGGTGTCTGGGAAAGTGTTAAATACCGAGTTCGATTCCCAGAGTAGTCAATGTAGAGACTTTGTATTACTTAGTTCCTGTTTTCCACAAAAAAAATGTTTTAGAAACAATTACTTACTTTCAGATTAGGACATTGATAAGCACAACAGATAGTAAATTTCATGCCGAGCCCTGCTCTGATAAATTTACGCAATCGCAACTACTCTGCATCTATTAGGTATTCAAGTAAAAAACATGGTAATGTCAGGATGTCAGTGTTATACGTACGGTAATGTTTGTCAAAAAAAAAACATTCATTGTCAGGAACTAAGGTAGCAAGCGGCTAAGATTCTTGGGTGGTTTTTCACGTGTTTAAAATAAAATCGTTTCCACTATCAGGAGCTAAAGTGGCAGGCGGCCAAGATCCTGGGCTCTGTGGACTTCCTGGGCAACCCGCTGGGCTTTGTGGCGGACGTGTCGGAGGGCGTGACGGGGCTGCTGCTGGAGGGCAACGTGGGCGCGCTGCTCAAGAACGTCACGCACGGCATATCCAACTCCGCGGCCAAGGTCACCGGTAAGGATTATAGGCTACTTGATTCCGTAGTATGAATAATTTCGGTAGTATTTCACTTAAAAAAACAATATTTATTGATTTCAGTTAACAAAAGTGCAGGATAGCTACATATTTTCAATTTAAAATGCCCTTTTTTGTACTGTGAAAATGCTGTCGGTCATGTTATGACGTCATAGGACTCTAAGCAAACTTCATGGCGGATCTTACAAGTAAAGAACGATGGCCAAATCGTACCTGAACGTGGGCATTAATGTATTTTAAAAAATAAATTATTTTTAATTATATTTTATGAATTATTTATACATCAAAAGAACTTGTGGTTTTTGAGAAATAAAATAATATTCCGAATTTATTTTTTTTGGTTGGGATAACAGTATTGTAGCTTTTGAACGTGTCTGACCGTGTTTGAAGGTTTGTTATGCGTTCTTATATAATTAGTAGCACAATATAATTTCACTTAAAAAATATTACTAACGATTTTATCATTTGAATTCGAGAATAATATTATTGTGTTTCAAATGACATTTGAAAGCGAGTAATGGAACGTCAGTTTTTAAAATGACAGATGTCTTTACCGGTGTCCGAGTTGTCTTGCTGTCGATCTTTGCGTTTGCTTTGATACGTACTGTGCAATATTTTGTTCTGTGTTTATTTCTTTTGACCCGCATTTTGTTTATTGGACTGTGATATCTGCTACTTGTTGTCTAAGAACCATAATTTCACTCAAAACCTTAGGTATTATGTTGTAAAAATTATTGAATGTCATCCTGACCTAAAAAGATAAAAATATTTATATTTCCAATTAGTGAAGTTTTTGATGAAATATTTTGCTACTTTCATATTTACAATGATGTTTTCTAACAAAATCATAAAAAAATTAAAAGTGCCCATCTACGAGTATAATGAGTGTCAGGTCCAGCTTCTTTGAAATTTGACCGATGTTCTTTCGTTAAGTTGCCTATACTTTGACATTGACATTTTTGAAATAAGTGACTGAGAAAGTGCAGTGATTGAGGTTTAATATTTGTAAAAACCCCAAATCCGAGAGTAATTGATACTTCTTAATTTTTTTATTGATACGAACTAATATGGGTCTTAGATTTGAAAACCCAAATGTTTGTTTTGACCCGTATGTCGTCACAGGAAGGACAATCCATAGACCAATATGGCCGACGGCTTTTTCGTCGGTCTACGAATATTTGACAAACAAAGCTTCTCGGTGACTACTTTTAAACTTTCGCGTTGCATAGTTATTTAAATGCTAACAAGAAATTAAACGCGGTCACAGGCTGACCATGGTCGGTGCAACCCGATCGAAACGTCAGGCAAATAATAAGGTATGATCGCATTTAATTTCCCGTTAACATTTAAATAAAGCTTTGCGGTTTTCGATTTTCTAATAAAAATATAGAAATTTTTTTTTTGTCTTATCAGGCAATAATTAATCATTCAAGGTCTACTTCAAAAAAGAGTAAAGTAGGCAATTGAGAATGGTTAAACTATATATGACTAATGAAATGCAGCCACCATGTCCGTCCAAGCACAGAATCAGCAAACAAAACCTATACCGTTTCATCGAGGAGTGAGACAAGGGGACGTCATTTCCCCGAAACTGTTCACAAATGCTGTACGGTCCATCACCGTACATTTCTTACATTCGCAATAATGTTACTATGCGCGACTGACCTAGATTACTTAAAATACAAACTACTCGTACTTAGGTATTATATTCGTTTTACGTATTAGTTCGCATTTATTGCCTAGCAAGACGGCCGCGACTCATAGCATTTTATTTAGTGTGTAATTTCCATATTAATAAATATACTGCAATCAACAAGGAGTTTGGATTTACACCTCATCAATATCAACATAGCAAGAAAGTTGTATGGTTAGCAAGAGACCATACATCTTTATGGTCCTTCGAGACTCAGTGTTTTGTGGATCTTGTGCATGAAGCGAATCGGTTCATTGGCCTCCCAGAAGCGGGTCTCACCAATCGAATTGAGAAAGCGCATATTTGTGCCCAGGACTACAAGGACATTGATAACCAGCAAGCAAGTATATAAGCAAAATTTCAATCATGTCTTCAATGGAAGATCTATTAATTACTCAGCAACAGCTAATCGAAGCAATCCTTCAAGTATTAACTAACTTCAAGAAAGATTCACGTGAAAGAAAAACCACTGACTACATTCAACGCAGAATAAATACTCTGGATAGTTACTGGATAGAATTCAACAACAATCATCTTCAACTGTGGGCATGTCAAGACAAGTCACATGCTTACTTCACCGAAAACAGGTACGAAAAAACTAAAGCTACGTTTGAAAACATTAAAACTACACTACAAACATATGAGCCGTCGACGGAAGTGAGACCGTCGACACCTAGTATGTTAAAACCTGCGACACCATTAGCAACATCATCAGCCTCTGTGGGTCTATCAGCATCTAAGGAGTCACGAGGTACCAACAGCAAGACTGAAGATTTACTTAAAAAGCAAGCAAGTAACTTTAGAGCATTTCATAGAACAACCTCGAATATCGATATTGATTCTGTAACAGAAAGGTGGGAATTAGAAGATTTGCTTCAGTCGGTTCAGTCAAGATGGCTTGCCATTGATAACCTACACTGGGAAATCGATAGTGAAACTCATGGCTCCAACAATGAATATGAACGAGCGTTTTCATCTTACGAGCAAATGTATAACAGCATCAAACGATCCATAAACAGCAAGTTGTGGTCTGTGTGTCATCGGGACAAATCTACTCCGCAGATGGACATACCTACCTTCATGGGAAATTATCAGCAATGGACATCGTTCAAGGATTTATTCGTTGAAACAATCCACAATAACCCTTCGTTATCGAATGCCCAGAAAATGCAGTTTCTGAAGGGCAAGATACGAGGAGAAGCAGAGAGACTATTACAACACCTATCTATTAGTTCTGATAACTACAACACATGCTAAGAAATACTCAACCATCGATACAATAACAAAAAACTCATCTTTACGTCCCATATTAACAACTTATTGACGATTCCTATTATGCATCAGCAGTCTCTACATCAGATCAAGCATCTGCATGATACCACTCTCGAGACACTCAATGCCGTGAAAAATCTAGGTATTGATATTAGTACCTGGGATCCACTTTTGGTACACCTGCTTTCACAAAAGCTAAACAATGAGTCATTCAACGACTACAACGAATGTCTAGAGCAACCACGAGAGCTACCAGCATTGTCAGATTTCTTGAATTTCCTGGAAACTAAGTTCACTACAATGGAGTCCTCACGTAGAAAGCAAGATCAACTTACAGTGAAACCGCAAGTTTATCAGCATATAGCAAAGCAGAATAGATCAAGATTTCAAGTTTATTCTAATAACAACAAGACTGAACATACGAGTATGAACATGAAAACCAACCAAACTCGAGTCAAGTGCCCACTCTGTAACAATGACCACGGAATTTATTTTTGTGAAAGATTTCTATCAATGTCGCCACAGCAGAAACTTAACACCGCATCAAGGCTCAAGATATGTATTAATTGTTTGTTTACCCACCACGGTAAATGTAATTCACTAAAGAGATGTCGTGAATGTCAAGGTCAACACAACACTATATTACACGAAGCATTTGTAACACCAATTACAACTGGTCATCCGAGTACATCCAGAATGGCTAATCACAGCAACTCGTCCACCGTGAAGTCATCAGCGCAACAGCACGATACACCCGAAATATTATTAGCTACTGCAATCGTCCAGGTCCAGGCCACCAATGGCCAATACTATACCTTACGAGCACTTCACACACACCACCATTACCGATCGCCAAAAACAGCTTTCTAAAATCGAGAAAGGGTTGCAAGACTTAAAAGAGCAGGCAGTGTTAAGCACAGATGTATCATACCATGACGTACATCAGTACACTCTAATCTACGGCGTAATCGGCATCGCAATGATCATAGGCGCATGTCTAATTTGGCGACGAGTGCAGCGGGCGCGTGGCGCGCGAGCGTCTGCGGCGGTCGAGGTGCCTCAGGCGGCAGAGCGATCAACAGTGCGCCTCTCATCCATTCGAAACAGCATTTGTGAAGACGATGTCCGCCAACCCAATCAGATACATAGTGTGCAGTGTTTAAATAAGTCGACGTCGCCCATAGTAACAAACAATGCATCTTTATTTACTTAGTCATAACTTATTTTACTTATCTTCCTAACATTCTCTGGCGGCCCGCAGCATGTACGGTCCATCACCGTACATTTCTTACATTCGCAATAATGTTACTATGCGCGACTGACCTAGATTACTTAAAATACAAACTACTTAGGTATTATATTCGTTTTACGTTTTACGTATTAGTTCGCATTTATTGCCTAGCAAGACGGCCGCGACTCATAGCATTTTATTTAGCGTGTAATTTCCATATTCATAAATATACTGCAATCAACAAGGAGTTTGGATTTACACCTCATCAATATCAACATAGCAAGAAAGTTGTATGGTTAGCAAGAGACCATACAAATGCAATGGAGGATACGTTCAAGACGCTGCACTGGAAAGACACTTGCGATTTGCAGACAACATCGTCATTATGGCAGAAACGTTGTAGTACCTACAACAGATGCTGAATGACCTGGCTGACTCTTCTGTATGCATCGGCTTGTGGATAAACCTGGATAAAACCAAGGTTATGTTCAATGAACATATACTACCGCAACCGATTGTACGGCGCCGTCCTCGAAGTTGTTCAAAAATACGTGTACCTTGGGCAGACATTGCAGTTAGGTAAAAACAACTTTGAGGATGAGGTGAACAGAAGAATGGGGACTACCGTTTCTTTGCTCACCAGTTGGCGCCACTGTAGACTGAGGTCCGGAGTTATAGCTGTCAAAGGCGATTGGCGCCGAAACAAAGTGTTATATCTTGAATCTAATTAAGGTTATATTGTTTTTAAATAACTATCTTGATATCAACAAACTAACTTCTGAAATAGTTGCTCTTGAAGCCGCCTATTTTTGCGCTTTTTCTTAATTCCGCTTTCAAAGCGTTCACATTAATCGCCAAATAATCTATATTTGCGATAATTTTACGAAGATCACTTTCCAGCAGGTAAATTAAAGAAATTAAAATTTATGCAACAAATTCCGCTAAAACCAGTACAAAGTGAATGATATTGGACCTCACGCGACACTAGCGCCTCTAGTGGCAAATTCACTAGCGATAGCCCCCATTCAGTTGGGTTGGGTAGCATTTGGAAAGCTACGTCGAGTGTTCTCATCGTCGATCCCACAATGCCTCAAGACAAAAGTCTTCAATCAGTGCGTTCTCCCCGTTACGACATACGGAGTCGACACGTGGACACTTACTTTACGACTCCACAAGTTCAAAGTCGCTCAGCGGGCTTTGGAAAGAACTATGCTCGGAGTTTCTTTTAGGGATAAAATCAGAAAGGAGGTGATCCGGCAGAGAACTAAAGTTACCGACATAGCCCACCGGATTAGCAAGCTGAAGTGGCAGTGGGCTGGCTATATTAGCCGCAGAACCGACAATCAATGGGGTAAACGAGTTCTTGAGTGGAGACCGCGTCTCGGCAAACGTAGTGTAGGACGCCCTCAGGCCAGGTGGAGTGATGATTTACGCAAGGTGGCTGGCAGGAGCTGGATGCGACAAGCCGAGGATCGACCTAAGTGGCGTGCATTCGGAGACGCCCATGTCTAGCAGTGGACTATGATAGGCTGATGATGATGATGATTTTGTAGCATTTTGACTTGACTAAAGATCAACAATAAAATTATTATAAGTCGTAAATTACGTCTAATGATACGTTCACACAGTTACAAAACCGGGCCCTGCAAAAATTTAAACTTGCATCCTCTCTCCACAAGGAGACGTGTGAACTCAGCATAAGTAACGTACATTACGATTACAAATAAAGGGTAGTTTTCTTGTTGGAGTATGTCACTCTTGTGTGGGTAGCTTGGTAACGTCGTGTCCCTTGCGCAGAGTCCCTGGGCGACGGGCTGGAGCGCGTGGTCAGCGACGAGGCGCACGAGGAGACGCGCCGCCGCATCCGCAGCGCCGCCGCCGGCGCGCACCTCGCCGCCGGGCTGCGCGGCCTGGGGCTGGGGCTGCTGGGTGCGTGAGCTACACTAGTGTTGTATAGAGACGCGCCGCCGCATCCGCAGCGCCGCCGCCGGCGCGCACCTCGCCGCCGGGCTGCGCGGCCTGGGGCTGGGGCTGCTGGGTGCGTGAGCTACACTAGTGTTGTATAGAGACGCGCCGCCGCATCCGCAGCGCCGCCGCCGGCGCGCACCTCGCCGCCGGGCTGCGCGGCCTGGGGCTGGGGCTGCTGGGTGCGTGAGCTACACTAGTGTTGTATAGAGACGCGCCGCCGCATCCGCAGCGCCGCCGCCGGCGCGCACCTCGCCGCCGGGCTGCGCGGCCTGGGGCTGGGGCTGCTGGGTGCGTGAGCTACACTAGTGTTGTATGGAGACGCGCCGCCGCATCCGCAGCGCCGCCGCCGGCGCGCACCTCGCCGCCGGGCTGCGCGGTAATTATTGTAATCACCTCAAAAGACATCAGGCGAGCTGATGGGCAGTAAGGATCCCACCTGAACCCGGAAGCCCTGCTCCTCACCTCTGACTTGCATTGTATGGTCGGAGTTTGAGTACTGACGAGGTACAGAGGCCTTACTCCGCAACACAATGTCCGTGTATTCGAATCAATCTGTCCCTGTCACTCATACCGATGTCTTAAAGGATCTGAATGGGACAGATACATCCGTTAATACGAGCGTTGCAGAGTAAGGCATCTGATCTCCCACCTCTCCCTTCCCCTTATTAGCCGGCTTGAGGGAGATTTGCTCGGAGCAGAAATGCTCGGTGGAAGGAATCAATATTCTTAGACACCAATTCATTTTTAAGTAACAAGCGCACTGTCAGCAAGATTATTTATTTAAGCTCCACTCGCTGCGATAACGCAATGGCAAAGGATTCGGGCAGGAAGGGTGATCAGGCACGCGTGTTGTCGATAGTACATACACTTAGTTTTCTCTAAAATTAATGCGAACCGCACCCTTTTTACTGTATAGTTTCAATTTCCAAACCCTACTTGTACAAAGTCCCGGGCATCATCAAGTGCTCGATGAGTATCACGCGTGTCGCAGTATATTCACGTATCCTCGCCGGTGTCTGTCCGCAGGCGGGATGACGTCGCTGGTGAAGCACAGCTACGAGGGCGCGGCGGCGGAGGGGCTGCCGGGCTTCCTGGCGGGCGTGGGCAAGGGGCTGGTGGGCACCGTCACCAAGCCCGTCATCGGCGTGCTCGACCTCGCCGCGGAGACCGCGTCCGCGCTCAGGGATACCAGCAGGAGGTAACTTGACACTCTAAGATAGACTCTCTATTTTAGATTGATTGACACTCTAACCCCCGTATTCATAAATAAGTAATTACTTATTGCTTAAGAAAGTCATAAATTAAAATGTTCATACCTAGTCCTTAAGTGAAAGAAATTGGTCACCATTAATAGTCATATTATTTGGCTGAAAATGCTAACTTTTGGTAGTTATAACTTCTAGTAATTTCTTAGGCATACAAATTGTCTCTCAAGTTGTTACTTTTAGTCAAGTAATTACTTTTACTTGTTTATAAATACGGGGGTAAGACGTGTGCCTTCAGAAACTGACGGTAAGGAAATTGATTTTAGAATAAAAGAAAGAAAGGAAAAACGTTTATTTGGTACCATTAAATAATGTAAATGAAACAAAAGAAGAAGAGCAAAATGGAAATTAAAACTAAAAAAAAAACCTTGTTTTTGACGACCTCTGAGGTGGAGTGGCTTACACGCTAGTTTTCAAGGTGTCACCGGATTCGAAGTCTTGGGCTTAATTCGGACGGAATGTAAAATGAAAAGTGTTTTTATATTAATCCCTCGATCGTGAGTTATTCCAGATACAATTGAAATCTATTGTTATCGTGGCACCCGAGTACATCCTCCTAGTCAAAACAAAATAAGGGCCACTTGTGTATTTCGACATCTGGACCAATATAATAATTTCGAAGTCTTGGGCTTAATTCGGACGGAATGTAAAATAAAAAGTGTTTTTATGGATTGGGTATTTGAGGCACCGTCTGCGTCGTGGTTTCTGATTTTCACAAAACAAATGCTATAAACAGTTACTTATACCCTTTCCAATCGTTTATTTAACTTTTGACAGCTCTTATACTTAAACAAATAGTGATACCCTGACCCGTTTATTTCTTTTATCGATCGATTTTATTCATGAAGAAGATTTAATTTAACACACTCATTATTGTAACATTCATTTTCATTATTGTTAGTATGAATTTCAAAATTTTGCACGTGTTCATTACAAGTTGGTACCGCAGTTCATTCACATGCTTTTTATTTAAACCAATTGCAGTAAATCTAAACAATTCTTTTAGATTCATTAATTTGCAGCGAATAAATAAGATCCCATTACTAGGTACGAGTACGATGGAACTGTTTTTATTACGCAAATTATTTATGCATTAAAACAGAGACATTTAGGACATTTTAATGCAAAATAATAATGGTTTTTACGGCATTTGATATAAAATATAATCACAACAATTTTATTGTATGTTTTATTAACATAGTCGATAATCGATTTATTTCAAAACCGTTTTATAGTCTGTGGCATTAATGACGAATGACACATCTCTAAGTGGGCGGAGCCCGTCCATGAAGTACAGTATTCCCTGTACTACATAGTATCAAAAATTATTACAAAACTTATGTGCGTGATCTGTCAAAAGTTAAATAAAGAAAGGGTATAGTTTGGAATCGAATAATGTATGTATGTGATCACTAAAAAGCATCTTATTAAAATATCAAATATTGATTGAGACTGTTCATTTTTTAGCGTGCCATTCATTAGTACTGTTCGCTGTGACGCTCACTGAAGTATTATTACGCCCGGATCTCAGATGAATGCATCTTACACAGCTACATCCTTTCGTGTCACAGAATGTTTCAAAATGAAAAGCTGAATGAATATTTTATATTTATCAAATGTTGCCGTTTGATTAAAAAAATAAAATTAAAAAAAACACTGCCAACATGTTATACGTAATTGTTTTTTCCTTTCCTTTGTCAGGCGAGTAAAAATGCACCGTTTATAGAAGTGTTATAGGGACGTGTACAAGTGTTTCCAGGGGCGTATTCGCAGCACACAAAACTGTCTTTTTTACTGTAGATCCGACCGCTGGGCCCCGGAGCGGGTGCGGGCGCCGCGCTGCGCGGCGGGGGCGGGCGGCCTGGTGCGGCGCTACTGCCCCACCGCGGCGGCGGGCGCGGCGCTGCTGCACGCGCTGGCCGCGCCGCCCGCGCCGGGGCCCCCCGCCCCCGGCGCCCCCGGCGGGCCCCCCGGCCCCGAGCGCTTCCTGGCCTACCGCAGCGTGCGCGAGCGGCCGCACGACATCCGCGCGCTGCTCTCCGACGCGTATCTAAGGATAGTGACGTGCAAGCACGCCGCGCCGCAGGTCGTCATGGAGACGCATCTCAGGTGAACTAACGGCCGGTCCCAGTAACCTATCTATCTTCAGTTTTGACATATCGGAGGTAGGAAACAGTTTCTATCTTTATTGTTGCCGTCCAGAGAAACAAAGACAGAAGTTGTTTTCTATCTTCGATATGCCAATACTGAAGATAGATAGGTTATTAGGACCGGCCGTAAGATTACAAATCTACTTCAGCCTAAGCCGAATTGCTATGTAATATTGTTTACGATGGACGAATAGATAACAAATGTAAGAAGAAGTTTAAATACTGATATTGAGGAATGATATAGGCCAGTATTTTACTTTAATTTGTTTATCAAAATGAAAAAAGAATAAAATTACTAAGTAGTTGTGGTCAATCTTTTCAGACGGTTTGTGTCTAATTAATATTCAAATTATTATTTGTCTGTATTTGTTTCTAGAGATTCAGACGTAATGAAAGATCATTTCGGTGCTTTTCTGATTAAATAGCATTTAACTTTATATCATATAGGTACGTAAAATTGAATTTCTATTATGACAGTTGTAAAACCCGCAACACCCAAGTCAATATTGTAAGTGACAATGTATCTGGTTGCTACTTTGTTCTCCAATATGTGTTCTTCTAAAGGAAACTTTATCATACTAAACATAAGGTTTATTCCACAGCAATCTAGTGTCGTGCGCGAGCGTGTCGTCGTCGGGCGCGCACTTCGTGGAGCTGTGCGTGCGGGGCGGCGCGGGGGAGGGGGTGCGGCGCCCGCGCGTGCAGTGCGACAGCCGCGCGCTGGCCACGTGGGTCGCGCGCCACGCCGCGCACGCGAGGCGGCTGCACTACGAGCGCGCCCACACGCTGCAGCCGCGCTCCGACGAGGCTGAACACTAGCCGTGCACACACACACCTCAATAGCGCGCTGGCAACGTGCTCACACGCTGCAGCCGTGGCCCGACGAGCCCGAACGCGCTGGCAACGTGGGTTGCCAGGCACGCCGCCCACGCGCACACACCTCAATAGCGCGCTGGCAACGTGGCACACGCGCGTAGGTTGCGCTATGAACGCGCACATACGCTGCAGCCGCGCCCCGTCGAGCCCGAACACTAGTACACACCTAAATATACATACACAGCGCGCTGGCAACGTACGCACACGCTGCAACCACACACTAACTAGCTGGACAGATGTTTACACCACACAATATAAGTACATACACAGTGCGACAGCCGCGCGCTGGCAACATGGATCGCGCGACGGCTGGACTACGAGCGCGCGCACACGCTGCAACCGCGGTCTAACGAGCCGGAACACTAGTACACACCTAAATATACATACATAGCGCGCTGGCAACGTGGACGCGCGACACGCCGCTAACGCGCGTAAACAAATGCGCTCGCACGCTGCGACCGCGCACCAACGAGTCCGAACACTAGACAAAGGGTACAATCCATTGATGAAATATAAATAAATAGATGCAGAATCAGCGTCAAAAGAGTGGCCCAACTAAATGTGCACACATTTATATAACGTCACTGAAGTTCTAACACCATGTAAGTCATTTTTCAGAACTTCTCAGGAGAGCTAAAGACCCTTTTTGAATAATTCTCAACCGCAGCTGTCAGGACCGCTCAATCTATGGAACTGGGCTGGACTGACGTACTGTTTCCACAGGACAGTGTCTTCCGTGCTGTTCCTTTACCGTTATCTCAAAGGTTTTTATTGGTCGTACCTTGAATCTGATTGGGCGAAAAGACGCGTCTTTCGATTCACTCACTTTCAGCAAATGGCATCAAAATGTCAAAACTGCCAAAAAATGACTTATTTGGTGTTAGAACTTCAGTGACGATAAGCACTCTCAGAACAACCTATATCAATCGATATATACAACATAACAAAGATATCTATACTATTGCATGTCGACATAATTTGCCCGGTGACATAATACAATCATTCAATCGAGGACGGTTTTGGTGTCATTTTTGTATCGAATTGTATCTAGTTCTTATTATGTACCGATAGTACAAACTTAATATACATACACAGTGCGCTCGAGCGACGTATACATAGACACCGCTCAAGGACACAATATCGGAACGGACAGGATGGGCGCGACTGACATAGGTGAGAAAAGTTAAATTTGATCCAAAATATTTACGGGTAATCTTAAACACAATAGTTATTGATTTTAACCGCGGCAACCGGCTGCTGGGGCCTAATTCGCGTAACCGAATCGCAGTTCGATCGTGATTGAATTGGATGATTTTGACATTTAGCCCATACCAGAACTGTCAAAAACCTGTCGTTCAATTACGATTGTGATACGATTTGGTTACGCGAATTAGGGGACTGTTTGGGATCCAGAAAGGTTCAAAAGAGCAAATCAACAAACACCACTTGAGATCGAAAATTTAGCTGCATACGAGGTTCTTGTCATTTTTGATATGTAAAGTTGTAACATTTTGCAGTAACTGATTTATTAATCGTATCATTTAAATAGATGAATGTTATAAATTTATCTGTGTTACACGATTTTCCCTGTAGTTTCAATGTATAAGACTGAATTTTGAAAATATAAATGCGTGTTACGCACATCACGTTACTTTAACGAAGAAAACATAAAGTAGTAGTAGTAGTTTAATGTAGTTGTTTAAAATCGTCCATTTCCTAAACATTGCAGTTTCATTAAAACCTAAAGCTGTGGAAATATCTTCATTTATCACTGTGTCGATTGTTCTAGGATCCAAGAGGCCTATTTTTTGTAAATACCTAACGTTATTCAAAAGTTAGAACCTCCTTTGTAACTTCGACATATTTTGTTATGATGTGACGATTGGTTACTTATTTGTTTTACTTCCCTATAATATCCGTTCAACAATTCACTCTGTATGTAATTTTCTAATTGCACTTAAGATTACATTATAAATGCTACATTTAAATCACAATGCGTTATATTAATCATTCCGTGACAGATATTATATATGTAAGCACTTACGTACGCACATCAGACTATACATGTTGACCTTGAGACCGCCTTTATGCCCTACGTAATAAAAGCTGTTATCGCAGTTAAACTGTTTAACTAATGATGTGCTGTCGAGTGTACTACTAATAGTTCACGTCTTTAAATAAACGGTATGTATGAACCATTTTCAACTAGTTTAGTTCACTGACATTGTACTTTACTTTTTAAACTTGGATTAAAGTAAAAAGGGAAGATACGGCTTATACCTACCTATATAATAGTTGTGAGCAAAAATAAGCCCTATTGCACTACATAGCACGCACACATTAAATCAAAGTAAGTTACATACGTGTCAAGTGTGTCAAGTTAGCGAGCGAGATAGAGCTATGATCTTCAACATGAGTGTAGGCGAGAGCAGGCTAATCAGTCATCCATAGTTGCCAACTCTACTGCCTAGATTTAATCGTGATTGAAGCGAAGTTTTGTACAGACAAAAGACTCGGTCTTGTTTTGTAAGACTCGGGCACGTCAACCTATCACAAAACGTCAAATTTTCCTAATTAATATTGATCTCTACCTGTTGGACTTAAAGTTGAAAATCAAGTCAATTTTCTTTAACTTTTTGGGTACTTGTCTTTCCGTTTTGATTTGATCTAAGTGTTTGATTAAATAAACTATCTATAGATAATACATAGAATACGTAATGACTTGTTAAATTGTGGTTGTATTACTTTAGTAGTACCTAATTAGCTCTAAGGAAGGAGTCGAGTAATGTCATATGTATATTTTATTTGTATAAAACGACATACATTTGCAGTGCTATTTCAATGCAATTCCATGTAAATAATTGATATTTTTATAGTCTTGAGTAAAATGTAACTAAACATAATTATAAATCATTGTGACGTACAGCTGGTGACGTGTGCGCGTGCATGTGAGTACGCACACTTGTGTAGTTCGTGTGTCTAATTGTTACGTCCAAGACGTATTGTTAAATTGTGTTCGCGAATAATTTGCTATAATTGTGGGCTGGGAGGGTGAAATATATCCGAACGGCGGTCCATGTAAGTTTCACCATTATAAGATTGGATAAATACGGGATATTTGACTTGTTTCTGTGGGTTCAAGTTAGAAATATTTAAAATATAAAGTTATGTTTCCTATCAGTCACGTTGCGGTTTTCAATATGTACTTTCTTTCAGTAACAGTTCAGTCATTTCACATAGACGGTGTATAATTCTTGATTTTATACCAAATTCATTCATTCGCGAACAGTACAGCAGCGTTAAGGGGCTCCGAACATTCGCCAGCACACACCACCCCATTATGTAAGCGCACTCGGGTCTTATAATTCTCAACACTTTAAGGCTTTCTAATGTATCTACTGCCCGTCGTACGCGTCCTACGCACCGTACGTGTACGATAGTGTCTGCACGTAAATGGTATCGTAATCGTTGAGGGATGGTTGTAAGACCTTTGCAACATTTCTAGAGAACTCCTTCACTGATAATCGGCAATAAAGCGCTTATGAATGACATATACACGACGGTTCCCCTCCCTCGGTAAATAATACAAACACAATATTCCTCTTAGACCCGAGTTCAACAACAGACGGTTAAAATTTAAACAGCGTTTAAAATATTATTTGACATATTTTGTATGGGAATTGTGTCAAATTAATCGTCAATCTATGTTTACCGACTGTTTAAATATTGGTGAACTCGGGTCTTTGTGTGCTCAGGACTAAATTATATAATCATCAATAATATTTTTATCTTTATCGTAATTCCCGCGTTATCTGGTGATAGAGTAAGAAGCAGAGTGCTTAATGCGAGCTTTACACGATCTAACTTGTCGAACGTGTAAACGTGAATTTATGTGGCCTGGCTATTGACAACGTTGTCAAACAGTTCATCATCAGTTTATCGCAATCCACTGCTATATTGCCTTTTTATACGCGATACTATTGAAAAATGTTTTGTCTTTCCATGTTTAATACGCGACTTACTTTTATTATGAAAGAAAATGACTTTACAGTAGCAATCACAAATACCAGTGTTGTAAGTAAGTAGGTTAAGTAATTGTTATTAATTTAATTGATATTAATATATTTGAACAGAGCATTGTTCGCTATTGTTTGTGGTGCTCAGATAGTTTAAGCTGACGATGTGCGGGGGCGGGGTGGGGAGGGTCCGATGGACGACATGTTTTATTTTACTTTAAACAATGCCACTAGAGTTAATTTGTTCCTTCTTAGTCAACGCCAAAGTCAATTTAAAGCTAAGCTGAAGTTGTTATTTTTTTCATTTTCTTATTTATTTGTTTTTTTACTCGCTAATTTTGAATACTGTAATAATAACAATAAACTTGTACCTTCGATGTTGTGTGTTTTATTTCAAGTGACTGCCGCTATCCGGTGGCATAACTCCTAGTGTTATTATATTGGTGTTGTAGTATCATAATTGCGTGATAGTAAAACTCTAGGATGCTACAATACATGCGGATAAAGTAGGGTCACTCAGACATTCACACGTAGAATGGTTACCAAAGGAGACCATGCAACAAGCTTAATGATTGACCTATTAATGTTTAAAATTTATTATTTATTTATTTACACTTTAATGCACATACGAAACGATACAAATAGCGGACTTAATGCCAAAAGCATTCTCTACCAGGAGGTGCAAAGTAGTGAAAATTACAAATAAGTAAGATATTAATTATTATATCTTATTAGAAAGATTGCAAATCAAGCACTGGCAGCAGATTTGATATTTAAGGTTATATACATACGAACTAGGTACATAGGTACATAAAATAACAATAATTGTACCTACCTACAGTAACACGCACATAATATGAGTATAATTATACAGAATTTATGTCGGCGAGATTCGAGAGAGGAAAGATAGAAAGTTAGTGATGGCGAAGTGATTACGTAAAGCCATTTTGCATGTGTAAGTCATTATTTAGGTAGAATAGAATAGAATATACAGGATGAAATTTTAACCACCTTGCAAATTTTAATATATCAATCTATGAGACAAAAAACAAATGACGCATTTTTTCTTTTGGTATAGCCCAGTACAAAAATGTCAAGATAAAGCACTTAGAAAATGTCCGCAAAATATCTAAAAATTTTTGATATGGCCGCCTAGCAACATTTTTTTACGCGATTTACAATCTAATTTATTCATTACGATACTAGTCATATGTTTTTTATTTTCCCTTTAAACCTTATCAGGCCTAGGACCGTAAAAATTTAAAACTATATTGCGAAAAATATTTTCGGGTGAAAGCTTGATTTACATTTTTTACTTCATAAATGGGTTCTAAATACGATACCGAACGCCTATAAAAATTTTGGAAAGTGTTTAAAATATCATCCTGTATCTCTAGAGTTAAACCCCGTATCAATTATCTCTAGTGATTGTGACCATGGAAGTTTAAATCAGTATATCATCCTGTATGTTTATTTAAGAGATTTACTTAATATAATATATATATGTTTACGTTAGGTAGGTATGCAAAAGGTGACAAATACGTAAATAATTCTTGGTATCATATTAAAAGTTAGTAGGAACTAGAAGCCCTAAACCAGGCGTAAAATTTATTATTACTACAATTCATTCCACACAATGACATTCAAAAAGAAAAACATCTTAGATTCCACATAATTTAATAAACGATATGAAAATGTTATATCCGACATTCATATTTTAAAATACCATTTTTAAAAGTTTTCTTTGACCGAGCTTACTGACAATACATTTTAGTGGATACCTACAGTGTATTGCAGTGATAACCGCGCAATCCGAGCGCGAGATAACTGTCGAGAGCGGCGCGCGATCAATAAACAGCGCGGGCGCAGGTCACACTGGTCGCCGAGGACGCCTGCGCCGGACAACGCTGCCGAAATCTCAGTCAGCTGATCATTCAAGGGAGGCCTGCCCGATCGAATCGTCCGCCACACTGCGCTAACGTACGTACACATTAAAACATTGTCATCGATTAATTAGTTAATTGTTGAGGTTATTTGTCATTGATGAGTGAGCCCGCGTGGAAGCCATAGAGTCGAAAATGCTTCAATTGTGGATGTGGACCGTATTTGCATTGTTTGCGAGCTACTTTGTAGTAGTGAAGGCGGCGGCCTTGCCCACTGACAACGAGAGGTGAGTGAAAGTACTTATGGAAATCAAAGATTGGACATGTTTTTTGGGTAGCTATATCTTATCATAATAAGGTATTTGTAAATACATGTTAGTTTTATTTCATTTATTGTTTTTTTACTATTAATTATTATGAAACGAATGCAAACATTCGTTTGGGGACTTTCTGCCTATAGTTACTTAGTTTATTTAACGTCTCACGACTTCACTGTAATATGTATTTCTTTTCTTGGTTTAATATGCGGCGATTAGGTTCTGTTTTTGTTACTCTAAACTTTTGAATAAATCAAAAGTATTGCCTTACGATTTTAATCGTGATACATGTTGTGCTGTTTAAAATTATATTATCAATTCGGAACAGCAGTTTAAATTTAATGTGGTAGAATTAAATCTTAGGCCTTTTTTAAAACAACTAGCGGACCCGGCAGTAATAAGTACCACCTACCTTACATTTTTAAACCATCCAGGAACCGAATGACATATCCACACAAAACTTCATCAAAATCGGTCTAGCCGTTTAAGGGTGTAGGTACTTGATTTGTTGTACAAAATAATTACTTATATTATATTTAGATAATAATAAATCGCATGTTTGACGAAGTGTTAATTTTAAGTAACATTTTTATAAAGTGTGTGTTTACAGTATGGCGTCCCTAGACTTCAATCAGCTGCCAATCGAAGAGAAACCTCTATTCGTTCCACCCATCGAGGAAATAGTTGATGGTGAGCTAGGATCTGTTATTATAACCGCATTTATGTTCAATTATTATTGTGATAATCTATACTAATATCACAGTCTATGAATTCATACAGACGTCCGACGATGACGTTTAGACAGGGCAATTGTGAGGGGTGTGAGGGGCGGCGAGACGCGGGAAGGCCGAGCCCGAGCTGCGAACAAAACGATGTTAGCAGTTCGGGACACAGCATTCAGGGCTAACAAGTGTTTGTGTTTTAAATTATTTTATATTTGTCTGTTGGAATTTATTGGAATGCTTATAATGAAAATAACATCTTCATAATAATTAATTTAAGATGGCGGACTTTTTTATTATTTACTAAGGGTGAATTTCGAGATGGTGAACATTTTTTTTTATAAGATAAATAGTTGTCAATTTCGTGGTTAATTGTGCTGTTGATTACGAAAATGCTATCCTTTTTTAAATTCAAGATGACGGACGTAATTTTCTTTATTTGATATGGGTGTTAATTTAGAGGTTCATTAGGTTGCCGATTTCCAAAATGCCATCCTTTTTAAAATCCAAGATGGCGGACGTATTGTTTTATAATTCGATATGGGTTTCAATTTTGAGATTCATTAGGGTACTGATTACGAAAATGCCATCCTATTTTAAATCCAAGATGGCGGACGTAATTTTCTTTATTTGACATGGGTGTCAATTTTAAGGTTCATTGGGGTGCTGATAACCATTATGCCATCCTTTTAAAACTCTAAGATGGCGGACGTATTTTTTTATAATTTGATACACGACGTGTGTCACTTTTGAGGTTCATTGGGGTGCTGATTACGAGTGTTTATCTGCAATAAATAAATATTTTTATATATTGTTTACTTTTGACAACCCTGGCCGTCACGATACTGTCTAGACGTTGTCGGCATTTTCCATGAGATCAAAGGCGTCGAACGACTGTATGGTTTTATAGACTGTGCTAATATTATAAAGCTGAAGAGTTTGATTGTTTGTTTGTTTGAACGCGCTAATCTCTGGAAGCTGGTTATTGGATAAAAAGTGTTTTCTATTCATTTAAATATGCCAATAAATATATTACAAATGGGTTGCCTAAAAAAAATCTGTCCAGAGTATGATTAACCATAAACGTAGAATATAATAAATTGTATCCTATATCTATGTGATTAACTAAACATTTTTTAATTTTTAATCTTTTTACTGGTTTTGTTAATAGACAAATTCCATACCAATCGAAAGTATGAAGCCCATAGAATATGCAAACGTTAGGTTGACTATTTTTTTCCCGTCACAACCCTTGAGTAGGCAGGTATAAACAGGTAAATCGATACTAGTAACTTGCACTGGTGTGGTTAAGTAAATAAAGTTAAATGCAAATAAATATTATTTAATTATGAACACGGTGGTAAACGGTTGAATGCAAAAAACCAGACCTGAAATTCGGTTGTCAAATTTTAAAAATTCTACTCTGAATTGAAATTTTTTAGTCAACCCATTTGCAATATATTTATTGGCATATTTAATTGCATATAAAATACTTTTCATCCAATAACCAGCTCGGTGAAGGTGTTGTATGGTGGGATCTTATACTATTGTAGTTATAACGTCTATAGCCGTGTAGAGTCAACCAATACCTATGCTAGATTCAAATGTTTCTAAAAATGGTTGCAGTCCTGTCCCGCGGCCTGAAGTCTAACTTCGCGACGGTGGAGGTTTCGGCGGAGCCCTGTCCCGACCTCACGCAGCCACCCTTCCACCTCACTGCGCCAGGTTAGTCAGAGGTACCAGGGTCCTGGTATAGGGACCCGTAAAAACGAATCATCTTTTTTCGTCCTGTCAGGGTCAGAGGCGGGCTAAAAGAGTATTGCCAGAAGAAGATAAGCAGTAACAGTAGTTTTGACGACCACTTGGATCAGCTGCTTTTGAGCCATGGCTCACGGGTTCGATCCCTGTACAGTACAAATATTTGTGTGCATGAACATGTCTGCTTGTACTGGTCTGGGTTTTTGTTAAGTTTATTAAGTAAATTTTTACAAAAAAAATTGTATGAGTATGTTTACCGGTTGTCTAGTAGGTACCCCATACGCCAAGATACTTAATGTAGCTTAGTTTGGGACTAGATGTCTCCGTGTGGCCCATCGTGGCATGTCTGCGCCATTTAGCCTGACATTAATGTGGCAATTATGGCAAACTTCTTCTTTTGGAGAGGCATTTTGCCCAGCACTAGACTGATATATAGGCTGACAATGACATGTTTTTCATTAACTATTAAAAATAAAATAGTTTATAGGTAGATGAATAGGCACAGTCAAATCGCTTTCTGTACAGATCAACCTACCACAAAACGTCAAATTTTCTTAATTTATATTGATCTCTAACTCGTTGGACATAAAGTTGAAAATCAATTCAATGACCTTTAGCTTTTTGGGTAGGTTGACCTGCCGTTGTCTGTACATAGGTATTTGAATATGAAAAGTTGCTATTCCAACGTTTATCCATTTAGTATTACCTACTGTAATTTACACAACTTCATCATAAGTATGTGTGACGACCTGTTCGTGTAGTGGTGCATCAGTGGTACCCTACGCAAGAGTCCAGGGTTCGAGTCCCGGTGGAGTCAATTCAGGAAATAATAAGTATATTTTCTTTATTAGCATGTGTCCGGAAGGGTTTCGGAGCACCTCTACCAGTACCTATAACCCACCTGATTAATGTATTATAGTCGTAATTAGGAAAGCACGATAAGCCGTTGGTCCTGGCTTCTGTTTTAAGATCGAAGTTAATAGTCACCGTTAGAATCCTACTGTAATAGGCGCAATAACGTCTTTACCATAAGGGTAAAACGGGGCCCGTGCCCAGGGCCCTCATTCACAGGGGGCCCCGAAGGATCGATAATTTCTCTCACACATTTATTCTCGAAACATTTATGTCGGGCACATTATACTTTTTTCACAAATAAGTCATTAATTATAATAAATGGTCATACTTAATAAAAAATGTTAATTTAATTCGCTTTTTTTACTGTCCAAAGAGGCCCCAAATTCTTGTGGGCCCAAGTTTAAGACGTTTAAGACGGCCCTGAATAGGCGGCTTGAAAAACTTAACATACAAGAAGAGAATTACATAATTTCTTCCAAAAGGTGCACAAAATCATTTAATACACGTACGAATTGTAACACCGCGTAGTAACTTATCAATGTTGTTAAATCAGTCAGAAATGACATGTTAGCACATTCTCAGTGAGTTCGTTTATTTGCTGAGTTAGTCTACAAACATTGACGTGATTTGATTAGATAATAATATTACTTCTTCAAGTAGTTGCGCGTGTAGGTAAATGGAATAAATACTTCATTTATGAACAACTAGCTATTGATCGCGACTTCAAATTTCAAACTAAGTATTCTACGGGAACTGTAATCTTTCGGGATATAAAGAAGCCTATGTGCTAATGTTGTTTATTGCTAAATTTTATCCAAATCTATCCAGATTTTTGGCAATTCTCATTGTAAGAATGCAGATGATAAAAAAATAATTTAGAATAGCAATAGATTTAGAATGGAAATAGAAAAATATGACGTTACGATTACCGCAACCAATACTTTTTTTATTGAATTTAAATCAATTAAAAATCTTATTTAACAAGTACATGTAATTTTAAGTGTAAAATAAAAAAAACGCAATCAGTAATCAAAAACGTCCTAACCAAATGAACACTTACTGAAAATTTTAGTGCTCTTTTACCTTAAAAGCATTTAACTTTAAATCATCATATCTATACCTACTAATATTATAAAGCTGAAGAGTTTGTTTGTTTGTTTGAACGCGCTAATCTCAGGAAGTACTGGTTCGATTTGAAAAAATGTTCTTGTGTTGGATAGTCCATTTGTCGAGGAAGGCTTTAGGCTATATGTATAGGTAACATCACGCTGCGACCAATAGGAGCGAAGCATCAGTGAAAAATGTTGTAAGAATAATCGCGATCATAATAACAGAAATTAACGCGTACTTACGAAGTCGCGGGTAATAATTATAAATAAACTTGAATTTGCATTACGGTATGACATATGATATAAGCATAGATGTAATATATTAAACTTAATATATTAAATCTATGGATATAAGTTAACAATTTACATTTAAAATTAGACGGTTCGAAGTGACATTTCCGTATGGGACTTTGTATCCTCAGACGAGTAATTTGTAGGCAGGTATCCAGTTCTGACATTGTATGGTCTAACAGGTTTGACGGGCAACGAGAAACTGGTCGAGATTGGCGGGCCGCCGTACCTCGTGCCCTCGGTGCAGCGCGACAAGCTGTACGACCTGACGCAGCTGCTGCGGGCGCTGCGCCGCGACCCCGCGCACCTCGCCGGCGCCGGGGCGGGGCCCTGGCCGTACGCTGGCGTCAACTGTGAGGTGATGTGAAAGATGAGGCATTTGTGTGAGGTAACCTAGGGTCAACAGTGCCGTCGGTGTGATGCGACAAGCTGTATGACCTGACGCAGCTTCAGTGGAACCTTCGCCGCGAACCCGCGCACCTCGCAGGCGCCGGCGCCGGCCCCGGCCGTACGCTGGCGTCAACTGCGAGGTGATGTGAAAGATGAGGCATTTGTGTAAGGTAACCTAGGGTCAACAGTGCCGTCGGTATGATGCGACAAGCTGTATGACCTGACGCAGCTGCTGCGGAACCTTCGCCGCGACCCCGCGCACCTCGCCGGCGCCGGCGCCGGGCTCTGGCCGTACGCTGGCGTCAACTGCGAGGTGATGTGAAAGATGAGGCGTTTGTGTGAGGTAACCTAGAGCCAGCAGTGCCGTCGGTGCGGCGCGACAAGCTGTATGACCTGACGCAGCTGCTGCGGAACCTTCACTGCGACCCCGTGCACCTCGCAGGTGCCGGGTCCGGGCCCTGGCCGTACGCTGGAGTCAACTGCGAGGTGATGTGAAAGATGAGGTGTTTGTGTGTGGTAACCTAGAGCCCGCAGTGCCGTCGGCGCGGCGCGACAAGCTGTACGACCTGACGCAGCTGCTGCGGGTGCTGCCGTATACTGGCGTCAACTGCGAGGTGATGTGAAAGATGAGACCTTTTGTGAGAGGTTGCCTAGGGGCGACAGTGCCGGACTCGAAACAACGTAAAGCTTTGAATAAATTCATCCACACAAGTCGCACGGCAAGCGGAAGGTTGTAGGTTCCAATCCCAATAAAGAGAGTATTTTTTTATTTAAAAATTTGCATTGCAATTCGCATATTGTGTTCAGTTGATTTGATTTTCCTTACTATGAATATGTCCTGTTTCAAGCCAGTTTTACAAATGATATTCAAATCGTTGAAAACGTACGTACAAATCATACTTAGTCTAGGAATCTTTATTTCAAGACTAGGATTTGTAAAGTCACCAACGCATGTTAGTTATTAGAACTGCCGCACGCTCGTACACCCTTTAAAGCTTTGTCCATTGCCATTCCTCAATAGTAAGTAGAAACAGTTTATTATTTCTACACTTGCAAAGAGACATTCGATCGACTTGTGTTTTTAAAACAAAGAGGTTATCGCGTTATCAAAAGAACTAATTATATAAGCGCTATTCAGATTAAATTAAACAAAACATACAAATAACATAACACATGATTTTATAAATAAGACAAGAATTTCGGTCGTTAATTTAGTTGATGAAATTTGTGATGTAAATAAATTATTAAATGTAAAAATTACAAAACTTTTGTATAAACCGTATTCTTATTCTCGTTTTAAACTTTTTCTGTTCCGTGTTTTAAACTGTCCTTTGACGTCATTTTGTTATAATCCATTCAGCTGTTTAAAGTTCAGTAATAAATTATAGTCATTTACGTTAGCAGAATTTTAATGCAACACTTTTAAGCTGCGTGTATTAAGTTTCTTTGCGTATTATTTTGGATCTTACAGTTGGTATTACAAGTATATTAAGAAGTTGATGGCAATTAGGTTTTTTTGTTTATAATTAGCAGCCCTGACAGATTAGATAAGAAATTATTGCTCTATCGCCTATATTTTTTTAAATAGCTGTGTTCTAGAGTTTTACGCTACTACATTTTATTTGTTTAAGTATGTATTAGTAGAGAGAGAGAGAGAGAGAGATAGATTGGTATACATCCCGAGATGCAGGTGCACTCAGATAAAAAGCGAAAAAAGCCTAAAATAATGTTTTTGTAAAGTAAAGGAACAGCCTATAGGTTCTTAATCATCTCATCCCACTGCAGGGCAAAGACCTCCATCATTGAATTCAAGTTACGACAGCAGTGATGCCTACAGGCATAATCATCACTTTTGCAAAATGCGGGTTGGTGTTCACAAAAAAAAAGTAACTAATATTCAAAAGTTTGAAATTGCAATTTTTCTCGACCCGGGCATCGTACCCGGGACCCCGAGATCTCGTCAATCAATCAATCAATCAATCAATCAATCATTTATTTGCGTCAAATATGGTCCCTTCCCGATATTTACCACAACGGGGCGTAAAATGATATACTATGATACAAATAATATCATTCAAAACTATAACTTTCAGGGTATAATCGACTTGAGCCTGCGCAACGGCTCGGTGGAGCAGGGCACGCGCATCGTGACCGTGGAGCCCCCGGGCGCGGCCAAGGGCCACAGCGGCTACCTGCAGCGGCGGCTGCCCGCCGGCGAGACCCGCACGGCGCTGCTGGGGAACTACCTGCTTAGCGACGGCCTGCCCGGGGAGGTATGATAACGAAACACCACCGCTATTCAACACGATACAGCGCCATCTATCGACCAACCAAAGAACTACTATACAGGATGAAATTTCAATCACCTTCCAAAGGAGTTGGCTAAACGATCGCCCTGAACCTAACCTTGCAAGAATAAATATATATTACTAACACAAAATACTAATATATTCTGTTATTAATTATTACGTGCTTATTATTCTAAAAGAACTTTCACGAAAATATTCTAAAATTATAAGTATTCTGCTTGACCACACTTCATTTAAACATGAATAGTGCTGCCATTAAAAGGATTATTAAGAATAATTAAGGTGTGACTAGCGTACATTTTATAAGTAATTAGCAAGAGTCTTGTAACAAGCCCTTACGAGCTAGTCGAGCTACTGTTTTGGCGGGTTTGGCGTATCAAATCATATAACGCTATACGGGCGCTATCGGAAACCAAGGCCCATTATCGCAATTTCGAGCAAAAATACGAGTTTTTAAGCGCATTTAATGTGGTGTTATGCATTAAAGCTGTTAGTCGTTTCATTGCAGCTTATCAAACCTTTGTATTTTTTTTTGTAAATCTCATTTTCCTATAAAATATTTAGAACGCCTTGTTTGAAATTCATAGCAAAATCATTATCTGAAGTTTTGCATACGTGATAACGTCAGAATATTTGGTCATATTTTTTAATAATGCAATGATTTGAAAAGTTTTTAAAACTCAGAAAACGTGTAAAACTATTTCTCAGATACCCATAAATATAAATAAATAGGTACTATATTTATTCTTGCCAGGGCAATCGTCCATACTGTATTTAGCCATCTCCTTTTAATATTAATAAAACCTACGCGACAAAAAACTAATGGTTTCTTTTGGTATAGCCCAGTATAAAAATGTCATGATAAAGCACCTAGAAAATGTCCGAAATCGAAAATGTTTGATAAGGCCTCCTAGCAACACATTTTTTACGCGTTGTGCATCTCATTCATTACGGTACTATTCATAAGTTATACTTTATTTGATATTTTAGCAATTAAATTGCAATTATAATATCAGTATATAAACTTGATAAATTATGTCTCAGGCGGGACTCGAACCCGCATCTCCTCGCATGCCGGGCGGGCGCTATACCATTAAGCCACCGAGACACTGCGACTCAGCGCAAATTTTTCAAGCCTATTCTTAACGCTGTAAGCCAGCGTTGCTTCATCAAATGTTAGGAGTTTGCACCCTTAACACCCGAAAGAAACATCTTTGCAGATGTTTGACAGTCAGTTAAGATGAAACAGCTATTTATATACTTTATTTGATATTTTAGCAATTAAATTGCAATTATAATATCAGTATGTAAACTTGAAAAATTAGCTGAGTCGCAGTGTCTCGGTGGCTTAATGGTATAGCGCCCTCCCGGCATGCGAGGAGATGCGGGTTCGAGTCCCGCCTGAGACAAATTTTTCAAATTTATATACTGATATTCATAAGTTGTTGATTTTCCCTTCATACTTTCAAATTTTATGACCGTAAATATTGAAAACTATGTTGTGAAAAATATTTTCGGGTGAAAATTTGACCTACATTTTTTACTTCATAAATGGGCTCTAAATACGATACTTAAAGTAAAATATAAAAAAAAATAAGGTGAAAAAAAGTCATTCTGTATTAGTACAACTTGAACACTCAGATAAGTGTCAAATGGCAATAACTTTTTGCTTTACCTGCAACTTTTTGCCAAAAAGTTGCAGGTAAAGTAACAAACCCATTTTCGCTCACTGTTGAGCACGGTCTCTCCTTTTTAAGGCATTGATGTACTTACAATAAGAACTAGAAACACGGTGCGATACAAATGCTTCTTTACTTTGAATGATCCAAATTATGTAGGCAAGCAATAATATGGCATTTTCCTTGTCTTCAGAATTAACAAATATGTTTTATGGCAGGTGATCAAGGTTGTCGCCAAAAACCGAACGGGCGAAGCCAATTTTATCACAGCAATAAGAGAAACGCTCAAGAACCATTACGGTGATAAAGTCGTTGGTAAGTCTTCATATTGGGTATGATCATTTTCAGGATCTTAGTATTACCATTCAATAGAACCAATACACTATTTTTTTAATCATTTACATAATACTGAAATGCTTTTTGAACTATTTCCTTAACATTTAACAAAATTAAGTTTAAGTAATAAATACATACAAACTGTAAAGTTTTAACACACACACATGCACACACATACACCCACGCACGCGCGCGCGCGCATACACACACACACACCACAGCACACCACACCACACACATTTATTTTTGTTTGATTCTGCATGTTTAAATTTATTTCTACAAATTTTAGCTGCAACGTAAATGAAAGTAAAAACCAGCAACTAGCTAGTCCTCAAAAAACAGGATTACCTAGTTTGGGGACTGCTAGTAACCACAAGATGTATTTACGTTTTCTGTTAATAAATATGTGGCGAAAGTCCCGTGTCCCGGGCCGTGTCTATTTGCAATGTTGCTGGCTGGCACGGCCGACTTTCGCCGACTAGATCGGCAATTTTTTACTGTATGACAGAGGATTGATTATGATGTACAATATTATCGTGTATTTGAAATTGTGAAGCTAAATATATTTAATATAACGATAACTGTGTTTCGTGTGTGTAATAAACATTTACCACCAACTCTGGTGTTCATATTTTAACGGGGATCGGATCCCGATTTCCGCAAATATATTTGTATTACTTTAGTTTCGTTATGTAATGACAACAATATTTACTCACTGGAACGTTCGTTACTGAATGTCAAAGATGTCAGATGATTTATACTGATAAAGAGATGTCAGACAAACGCGCTATATCAACCTCTGATGGGATTTTGATGACAAGACGTGTGTAGTTGCCGAATGCTTTAATTGCACTGATTTCTTATATCGAAGTTAACATGTAGGTCAGACACAGCTGGCCAAAGTGCATCGAAATTCCGCTAAACCAACAATTTATCTATACAAGTCAAATGTACGCGTTGGCTCGTACACTGATCTACTTACTAGGCACGAACTACTACTCATTATACCCTAATTTGTGTAGGTATTTCTCTGATAATATCAGTATTTGAACTTGAAAAACTATGTCTCAGGCGGGACTCGAACCCGCATCTCCTCGCATGCCGCGCGCGGCGCTTTAACCATTTAGTATGAGTCCCGCCTGAGACATAATGTTTCAAGTTTAAATGCTGATATTATATGTATGTAATTGCAATTTAATTGCTTAAAATATCATATAAAGTATTTCTCTGATAAATTAATGTCACTCAACAATTTAATGATTTGCCATGTTAGCAGTTAGTCGTATCATAGGGAAACAAATATACTCTTTCCCTATAGTCGTATTAAGTATTCTTTAGCTGCCTTATTGAAAAAAAAAGTTTTAAAAGAGACCATGAAAAGCTATTTTATTAAAAATATTTGCCACTATTTACGGTAGACATGTCTCAGTTCGAACGGCTAAAACACCGATGTATGTTTAAATGAGAGATACATTTACGGGTTCAACTAGCATTTACATCGCTCATGGTCGCGGTTAATCAGTAACGTCGGGATAAACTAAAATGTTATGAAAAACCCTAAAAACGGCAATTTACCTTTTGAGCGCCACTCCTCAAACGCAGTACCGTGCCTTGTACAGTAGCCAATAGCAAAAAGTTTACAAAAATACCAACGAAAAAATAGTGTTGGGCAACACTACATATCGATAACACTCATTGACTAAGTTTTGTTAGTTTTTTCATGTAATACTTAAATGACCTCATTATCTGGGATGTTTTATTTAATCATGGGCTATCGCACACTCTTATTTTTTTTAAACCCGTAAATATATCTATCATTTGAATGTTTATCTAGAGTTGGCATAAATTAAAAAACCAATTCGCGTAATTTGGAATAAAAGAGTATCTATTAGTTGATTGTATGTAGAAGCGCTTAGGTATAGCCCAATGCTTCTTAGTGATAAGTTTTTGTCACGAGTGTTAAGAGGAAATACAAGGGCCGTTTTTCGATACAAACGTAGTCCCCTGTTTCCTCCCTGGATAAAGCCAGTAGAGCAATAATTTTTGACGTGATAACGTCTTTAAAATCGTTTTAGTCGGGTGACATGTTCAGAAACTTGTGTCACACCAAAACCTAACGAGCGCGATCGCAGGTATAACGAGAGAGAGACGGACCGATCTCCCGTCTCATCTCGAGCGCTGCCAGTCATTCCGTGAAACTTGTCACGCGGAATCCTCACGAGCGGAGGCTGGCATAGAGTTCGAGTGAGTGGACCGATCTTCCGTCTCTCTCACTCTAGCGGCATACAAACGAATGGAGATTTTCTCGTTATCACGTAAACATCTCGATCGTAAACCTACTTTACAAACAACCAATTTTTTATTACAAAAATCTATGGCCACTATTAGCATGTTTCTATGTTTTCTGTTTTTTCAAAAATTAATTAATAAAAAAGATATAAGCCCTCAAAAATCGAAAAAATTCGCTAGATTTTCCGCTGTGTTTAAACACCCAGAAAACAAATTTAGCTAAATTTTAGAAAAAAAGGAAAACATACGAACACGGCCAAAGCCTTTCTTTAATTTTTAATGAAAAAAGTATTTAAATCGGTCTAGTTTTAGAAAATTAATCGGGGGACTACGAAAAGTTGATTTGGTGTGCTTTTAGTAGGTATTTTCGGTCCAAGAAGCAGTTGTCTTTATCACACTCTGCGGTGAAGGCGTTTGGCACTGCGCGACAGCAATAGATTTTACAGATACCTATTTTTCAAGTCTCTCGCCCGTAGTGTTTCCTCTTAAGTAACGCTGGGAGCGGTTACTAGTTGGATGGGTTACCGTTTGTGGTATCATATCTTGAGCACTTCCGTGCTTCATAGGGCACGTTAAACCGTCGGTCCCGGCTGTTGTCACGAGACAACAGTCGTTAGTTAAGCCCTGTTGAAGGCCTTCGAGCGGCTTAAGAAAATTCCAGCGGCGGGGTGTTGTTGCCACAGCGTCACCCTCGCCGTCCACCAACCCGCACTAAGCCAGCTTGGTGGAATTAGGGCCTTAACCCCTCTCCTTATAAAGGAGAGTGACCCGTGCTCAACAGTGAGCGTAAATGTGTTGTTAACTACTTTACGTTCCAGGTCTGGGCGGTATGTTCCTGCTGCGCTCGGGCCGCGTGCGCCACCACGTGATGCCGGACTTCGCGGCGTGTGCGCTGCGCAGCGACGCCGACGTGGACGCGTGGCTGCACTACTTCGAGATGAAAGCGCCCATCACGCACGTCGGCACACTCGTCACCGGGGACATGGTCGGTACACCCGAAGAAAATATCAATGTTTAACCATAGACAAACAGAGTTAGTGACAGAAAACGTCTGTACCAAATGAGCGTCCTCTAAACGTTTGGATGCCCTTTTAACATAGTTTCATTCGATAAGGTAATGCAAGTAAGGTTTATCCCACCAAAAACATTCTGTAAAAAGCTAGCCAAGTCTCGATGGAGCTGCTTGTTTGTCTCTAAAAAGTAATGAAATCTAGACAAAGTCGTGCCAAGTCTAAGGTTCTTTACTGCGATTTCTTTATTATTATAGTTAATGTTGTATGACTTGGCCGTTGAAGGGTACAAAACCAGGTGCTCCATGACACTTTTGCACCATAAATGGAAATACGCGAAGTAAACGTTTTTTTTTTCTGCTCTTATACCTCCTAATTCTTTGATTTTCCTAATCGCATATGTTGCTGTACCAAGTTTCTGTGAAGGTTGCTGTATATGAGATGCCCAAGTTAACTTATTGTCTAATTCGATTCCGAGAAATTTTACTTTATTTTGTTCACTTAAATCAAGATCGTCAATAGTATTACTCACACATAGATGCGTAACTTGATTACCAAGTCTGAAATGTATTAATTCTGTCTTATCAACATTCATAAGCAGATTATTTATTGAAAGAAAACCAATCTGTTATTGCGGCTAATAAACAATTTGTGTAATGTTCGAGTAGAATAAAGTTAATCGTTCGACTATTTCTTCTTGTAAACTTGTTGTAAGTATAAGTATAAAAGCCAGTTTAGTCTTATCCAGAGTTTTCATTTAATTTTATTTATATGCGTATTAAAAGCAGAAGGGGATGCATTCGCCCAGCAGTGGGACGCTGTAGGCTTGATAAAATTATAAGATGTGTCCTACTACGCTGGATTTTTGCAATGACATTCGATTTGTTTATGTACCAATAGTAGAAGGGGGCATTACCATATCTCTAATACAGCTGAGACCAGCTGAGGGTTCTTCATCAGATACTTCAGACCTTCGATTTTTGACACCAAATGAAGCGGCCCACCAAGTTAAGTATTTTTTGTACCTTTACAAAAAATATTACGGTATGTCGATCTCTTACAGTTTGGTTGGGCTCTTGTGTTTTCTAATCAGGTACTCCAGATCTTCGATTATCCTAGTTTTTATAGTTTTTCCTTTATGTGGCCATTAAACCCTAACTCTGTACCAAATTTCAGCTCTCTGAGTTTATGGGAAGTACTAGTTCTATTTTGCTGATCATGAGTGAGTGTCGTAAATGCGAAACTTTGCTTTTACTTCGGAACTAAATGACCTACAGACATGGAATTTTGGATTTTAAGTATGTGATTATAGCTTGGTGGACAACGAAAATTTCTGCGTTCTGGTCTTATCCAGAGGTTCTCAAATAGGGGCCTGAAAATGCGGCGATATGGTTCCAGTAAAGGATGGTACGGGCAGTGTTTGCTTCGCGCTCGACTTGGCGGAGGCACTGCCGTGCCCCCCGATTTATATGCATAGTAACGGTCTATAATCATCCCACTGCAGGGCAAAGGCCTTCATAATTGACTTTAAGTTACCATAACAATGATAGTACAGGCAAAACCACCACGTTTACCAAATGCGGCTTTGTGATCGCAAACCCAAGCTGTGTTCGTAAATTCTTGTTGACTTATTTAGACCTTTTAAAGGAGACAATAACATAATACATGATTTTTGTATGACTCAATGAAAGCTCCCCAAAAGGTTACTCCGCTTTATTTTTTCGCGCTTTAAATACATATTTTTAATTTCTGCTCCGCTCTCATTGGTCTCAACATGACTTTTTTATCATCTTCAAAAATTGTTAAAGGCGTTCAGAGTCGTATTTAGAGCCCATTTATAAAAAAAATGTAAATCAAGTTTTTACCCGAAAATACGAAAGAGTTTTCAATTTTTGTAGTCCTAAGCCTGTGAAGGTATGAAGGCACATCAAATCAAAGAAAGAACTCTTCTTCCTTATAATATTATTATTATAGATTGTTTCTTTTAATTGCTAAGGGCCTGGACCTCCGCGTGCAGCACTTCCACGGGTTCAGCCAGCACGGCGACGGCGGGCACTACCACTACGACGTGACGCCGGGCGCCGCGCACTACGAGGCCTACTTCGTGCGCGCGCGCAGCGTCGTGCGCGTCGACCGGCCCGAGCACACGCACGCCGTCGGACGCGACTAGAGCGCCACACATAACCTTGTTAAAAAAATATATTTTTATGTCTTGTTTTCAATAAGTGGTTTCGGTTATAGTTTGCCATTTTCAGCATATTGATATGAAACACTACATATTTAAAAAACCTTTGATATAGTACCAATAATCATCCCATCGTCTTAAAAGTAGCCCGCGCGAAGGGATGGGATCGGATCGCAAATTCGCAATACCTGCAAATCACCTCTCTATAGATCAATACTGTGTAGATTTAAATGATACAAAATCTCTACACATAAGTTTTTTCCGTTTAATAGTAATTATCTGTTTGTTGTTTGACAGAACAGCAAGCTGTATGTAGCTTGCAATGCGATAGGATTCATTTCTCTACTGCGGTGGATACTCAAATGATGGGACCAATACTTATTTTCTAAGTTACAAAATTCACAAATATGTGTATATAAATAATAAGTAAACCAATACAGTGAAACAATTTATTTATTATTTTTTAATTCATACAATAATGGAATAAAATAATTATAGATTACAAAAAGTTATGGCTTCTATTTACAATCTTCACCGCTTAGAATAATCACGGTCGTTTTGTTCGAAGTTGACACTTTTACAAAATCTAGGCGTACAAAAATAGTGACGCGCTCGAGTTGTGAGCATTTAGAGGCCCTACACACTACACATGCGTTTGGCAAACAGTTCATCGAACGTATGCGCATAGAAGCTGGGTCAACACTAGCGCCCTCTGCCCTCTAACTGAACGAATACTGAGTGGATTTTAAGACTTTAAGCTTAAGCTTACTGTTTCCTTTGAAGGGTTAAAGGTCGCCCTTTTCTAACTTTACTAGGCACTGCGCTAGTGGACTCTTAAGACATTCGACGAATGCCTAAGCTCGAGAAAAGCTAGTGTAAGGGGGGCTCTTAGGAACTTAAAAGACTTTCCGACACAACGAGTTGTCCAAATCCTTTCAAATCAAAATTTCTTGTCAATGGACAAGACATTTAAAATCTTTAGACAAGTCTGGAAAAAAAAATCGATTTCAATGAGAAACGAAACCACATGTTATGTCACTCTATTGATTTAGTAACAAAGTTAAAATAGAGTGACATAAATTAAATATCTTTGAGAAAATTCATTCAAAATTCATTCAACTCGCGCGCGTACAGTACATACTTATACATTATCCAAAAGGATATTATTTTTATAGTAGCATGAATTATTTTCTTGGCCTACAACGAAAGTGACGACTAAATTGATGGAACAACTAACATTTACGGATCACAAAATGGAGTCATATACATCAATGAGTTGCTATTAAAGAAATGACAATAAAATGTACTTTATGAGGATTTTCGTAACACAAGTATGTACCCTAACTATAGTTACCTAAGCCATTATATATAAAAATAAACATTACACAGCCCGTATTGTCGCTAGCCATTTACGAGTAAGGGGTACGACTGAAGTTAATCGCAGCAAGGATAAGAAACAACGCTCTACCTTGAAGCAAAATCTTGTAGAACATTGTTTCTTGAATTCATTTGAGAATAAAGTCTTTACAAATTGTTACTTAAATACATCTTCCTGGCTCGCCTGGAAGCTGAACCATTCCATCATTTCATGCTAAAAATAATCTTCTCAGTCGTAACTATACAATGACAAACAAATTTTGAAGATAATAAAACAAAGGGTTTGTCCCAAAATATATATACTATAACAAATATGATAATGTAAAAAAATAATTTGCGACTTACACGTTAACATATTACAAGCGTGTCGAGTGCCTTTATAAAGGAGGATGCCACATAAAGGAGTTCACACAAAACGTCTTCCCTAATGCGTCTCGAAACTAATATGTTCTTGCTTGGGACATCCGCTGCATCAGAGGTAACTATTGGTACGTTTTGCCTGTTAGGTGCAGCGAATTATTACATCAAAATAATGCTTATTATAGCAAGACTCTCGACCCTTTCAGTCCAGATGCCCACGATCTTGCCGCTCTATACCGTGAAGCCCGCGGCCAAGTCAAAGCGTTCCTAGTTTTTGCGATGTTCGAGCGATTTTTTACTGCCGGATTCCATTTAAAATATGATGATTATGATGATACTAATCCATCCCCATTCCCATCCCCATAAATCCATGTGCGTGTGGTCTGAGGGCCATTCTCTCAGAATTCTTTGAAACTTGCTCAGGATTTAGTAACACTCCAAGAGAAATGTGAAAGTTGGAACCAAAATTTGTGAAAATCAAATAAGAGAGAAATGGACTTCAATGTTGGGCCCTCAGTAGTCACATAGAGGATTGAGGGCCCACTTGTACCGGATAAACTAAGGGCACTACAGAAAAAGTCTTTACGTCACAATTTAAGCTAACGCCAAACAAAATTTGTGAAATCAAGATGTTATAAAAAAAACATTATATTTTTTTGTATAATTCCGTTCAAAATGGGCCCTCAGATGGAAATTTTGTACTCTAATAGTAATTAATCCATTAACTCTTGCAAACTTTTTTAAATATTATATTTTAGTGCATAAACTGAGATATTTTGTGATAGCAATAGCACATCACGGCATCATGCTGGTTAAATATTATCACCTTTTTAAAATTTGGGCCCTCAGTTCTCCACTTTTTTGTTTTCGCTTTAATACTCTTAACGTATTATAGATAATACAAACACAAATTCATGTCTTTTTATAATAAAAAATGTGCAACAAATACAGTAAACTTAAAATATAAAACACGTTTTGTTTTATATTAAAATCAAGTATTATTTTATTAAGTAAATAATTAAATAGGGTGACAACAATTTTTCATAAACCTGTACATAAAGCCTATATACAGGTGAAATTTTAACCACTTTCCAAAATTTTTATATGCGTTCAGTATCGTATTTAAAGCCTATTTATGAAGTAAAAAATTTAAATCAAGTTGTCACCCGAAAATATTTCTCGCGATATAGTTTTCAATTTTTACGGTCCCAGACCTGATGGTATAAAGGAAAACACAAAAAGTTATGAATAGTATTGTAATGAATAAATTAGATGCACATCGCGTAAAAAAAGTGCTACTAGGATGCATTATCAATTTTTTTTTATTTTTGGCGGACATTTTCGAAGTGCTTTATCTTCACATTTTTGTACTGGGCTATACCAAAAGAAAAAATACGTCATTTGTTTTTTGCCTCGTACATTGCTATATTAAAATTTGGAAAGTGGTAAAAATTTCACCCTGTATACACCGTGCAATTTGAACCACCTGTAAAACCGAAGCCCACGTTATTGGACCATTATATATAACATCATGGCAGTGTTATTTAATGCAGGCAGTAAAATCGGCTTTTTAAAATGTTAGTAAGTTTTGAAGGCGGGGCATCGTCTCGGAGGTATGATCGTGGAGTTAATGAGATACAACGGGGGCATAGGTCATTTCGTGTGACATATTTAGCTAGATAGGTAGTAAAATTGACCACTTAAGGTTTTCGTAAGATTCGAGGACGTGGAATCGTCTCGAAGTTATGCACGTGGAACATGAGGTACAGAGAAGAGGGCTCATGTACCATCGTGTCACGTCTTTACCTAGTTTGCTACTGAAATTGGCCATTTAAGGTATTTGCCACATTGGAAGGCAGAGTTATGTTCCAGAATCTGAGACACAATAGGGATGTTTGATGACCTTTTCGTAAGAAGCTTGAGGGATCACAAGATGGGTGACGAAAAGTGGTAAAGAGGTGGGTGGGTACAGGGGAGGCTCAGGATCGGAAGCACCTAACGGCCCGCACGACGTGCTGGCGGCAGATGGGGCACTCGGCCGCTGGGGGGGGGGGGGGTACAGGGGAGGCTCAGGATCGGAAGCACCTAACGGCCCGCACGACGTACTGGCGGCAGATGGGGCACTCGGCCGCTGGGGGGGGTACAGGGGAGGCTCAGGATCGGAAGCACCTAACGGCCCGCACGACGTACTGGCGGCAGATGGGGCACTCGGCCGCTGGGGGGGGTACAGGGGAGGCTCAGGATCGGAAGCACCTAACGGCCCGCACGACGTGCTGGCGGCAGATGGGGCACTCGGCCGCTGGGGGGGGGGGGGTACAGGGGAGGCTCAGGATCGGAAGCACCTAACGGCCCGCACGACGTACTGGCGGCAGATGGGGCACTCGGCCGCTGGGGGGGGTACAGGGGAGGCTCAGGATCGGAAGCACCTAACGGCCCGCACGACGTACTGGCGGCAGATGGGGCACTCGGCCGCTGGGGGGGGTACAGGGGAGGCTCAGGATCGGAAGCACCTAACGGCCCGCACGACGTACTGGCGGCAGATGGGGCACTCGGCCGCTGGGGGGGGTACAGGGGAGGCTCAGGATCGGAAGCACCTAACGGCCCGCACGACGTACTGGCGGCAGATGGGGCACTCGGCCGCTGGGGGGGGTACAGGGGAGGCTCAGGATCGGAAGCACCTAACGGCCCGCACGACGTACTGGCGGCAGATGGGGCACTCGGCCGCTGGGGGGGGTACAGGGGAGGCTCAGGATCGGAAGCACCTAACGGCCCGCACGACGTACTGGCGGCAGATGGGGCACTCGGCCGCTGGGGGGGGTACAGGGAAGGCTCAGGATCGGAAGCACCTAACGGCCCGCACGACGTACTGGCGGCAGATGGGGCACTCGGCCAGCTGCTTGGCGCAGGCGGTGCAGGCGGCGATGTGCCCGCACTCCAGCAGCACGCACTCCAGCGGCGCGCTCATGCAGATCTTGCAGCTCTGCTCGAGCGGCAGGCTGTCCAGCTCTGCGGGATGAATCCAGCGTCAGTACTACGTGTGCCACATTTACGGCATTCATCATCGTAAACACGGGCTTCTCCAAATGAAGGATTGCGAGACGCGTTAGCGATCGCGGTTTGTTCAATGGTAAAAATAAAACGCTACTGCTTTCTGGTAGTATTCCTTTAGTCACCTGTCACGACAGGTTTAGGGAGAAAAAGATTTGCTGTTATTCATTTAAAATGCCGAAACTAAACGATTTATACACACAAGAATTATAATATCATTCAAATGATATAGGCGTACAGTAGCTGCGCACGCGCCAGTAGCTCGGCACGCTCCAGGCAGCCGCGGTAGGCGACGCGGTTGCGCGCCAGTAGCTCCTTCAGCGACACACTGGGCTACACACACTACAGGGGGGGGGGGTCACTCACCTGCGCGCGCGGCGGCGTGGTCCCGGTACAGTAGCTGCGCACGCGCCAGTAGCTCGGCACGCTCCAGGCAGCCGCGGTAGGCGACGCGGTTGCGCGCCAGTAGCTCCTTCAGCGACACACTGGGCTACACACACTACAGGGGGGGGGGGTCACTCACCTGCGCGCGCGGCGGCGTGGTCCCGGTACAGTAGCTGCGCACGCGCCAGTAGCTCGGCACGCTCCAGGCAGCCGCGGTAGGCGACGCGGTTGCGCGCCAGTAGCTCCTTCAGCGACACACTGGGCTACACACACTACAGGGGGGGGGGGGTCACTCACCTGCGCGCGCGGCGGCGTGGTCCCGGTACAGTAGCTGCGCACGCGCCAGTAGCTCGGCACGCTCCAGGCAGCCGCGGTAGGCGACGCGGTTGCGCGCCAGTAGCTCCTTCAGCGACACACTGGGCTACACACACTACAGGGGGGGGGGTCACTCACCTGCGCGCGCGGCGGCGTGGTCCCGGTACAGTAGCTGCGCACGCGCCAGTAGCTCGGCACGCTCCAGGCAGCCGCGGTAGGCGACGCGGTTGCGCGCCAGTAGCTCCTTCAGCGACACACTGGGCTACACACACTACAGGGGGGGGGTCACTCACCTGCGCGCGCGGCGGCGTGGTCCCGGTACAGTAGCTGCGCACGCGCCAGTAGCTCGGCACGCTCCAGGCAGCCGCGGTAGGCGACGCGGTTGCGCGCCAGTAGCTCCTTCAGCGACACACTGGGCTACACACACTACAGGGGGGGGGGGTCACTCACCTGCGCGCGCGGCGGCGTGGTCCCGGTACAGTAGCTGCGCACGCGCCAGTAGCTCGGCACGCTCCAGGCAGCCGCGGTAGGCGACGCGGTTGCGCGCCAGTAGCTCCTTCAGCGACACACTGGGCTACACACACTACAGGGGGGGGGGTCACTCACCTGCGCGCGCGGCGGCGTGGTCCCGGTACAGTAGCTGCGCACGCGCCAGTAGCTCGGCACGCTCCAGGCAGCCGCGGTAGGCGACGCGGTTGCGCGCCAGTAGCTCCTTCAGCGACACACTGGGCTACACACACTACAGGGGGGGGGTCACTCACCTGCGCGCGCGGCGGCGTGGTCCCGGTACAGTAGCTGCGCACGCGCCAGTAGCTCGGCACGCTCCAGGCAGCCGCGGTAGGCGACGCGGTTGCGCGCCAGTAGCTCCTTCAGCGACACACTGGGCTACACACACTACAGGGGGGGGGGTCACTCACCTGCGCGCGCGGCGGCGTGGTCCCGGTACAGTAGCTGCGCACGCGCCAGTAGCTCGGCACGCTCCAGGCAGCCGCGGTAGGCGACGCGGTTGCGCGCCAGTAGCTCCTTCAGCGACACACTGGGCTACACACACTACAGGGGGGGGGTCACTCACCTGCGCGCGCGGCGGCGTGGTCCCGGTACAGTAGCTGCGCACGCGCCAGTAGCTCGGCACGCTCCAGGCAGCCGCGGTAGGCGACGCGGTTGCGCGCCAGTAGCTCCTTCAGCGACACACTGGGCTACACACACTACAGGGGGGGGGTCACTCACCTGCGCGCGCGGCGGCGTGGTCCCGGTACAGTAGCTGCGCACGCGCCAGTAGCTCGGCACGCTCCAGGCAGCCGCGGTAGGCGACGCGGTTGCGCGCCAGTAGCTCCTTCAGCGACACACTGGGCTACACACACTACAGGGGGGGGGTCACTCACCTGCGCGCGCGGCGGCGTGGTCCCGGTACAGTAGCTGCGCACGCGCCAGTAGCTCGGCACGCTCCAGGCAGCCGCGGTAGGCGACGCGGTTGCGCGCCAGTAGCTCCTTCAGCGACACACTGGGCTACACACACTACAGGGGGGGGGTCACTCACCTGCGCGCGCGGCGGCGTGGTCCCGGTACAGTAGCTGCGCACGCGCCAGTAGCTCGGCACGCTCCAGGCAGCCGCGGTAGGCGACGCGGTTGCGCGCCAGTAGCTCCTTCAGCGACACACTGGGCTACACACACTACAGGGGGGGGGTCACTCACCTGCGCGCGCGGCGGCGTGGTCCCGGTACAGTAGCTGCGCACGCGCCAGTAGCTCGGCACGCTCCAGGCAGCCGCGGTAGGCGACGCGGTTGCGCGCCAGTAGCTCCTTCAGCGACACACTGGGCTACACACACTACAGGGGGGGGGTCACTCACCTGCGCGCGCGGCGGCGTGGTCCCGGTACAGTAGCTGCGCACGCGCCAGTAGCTCGGCACGCTCCAGGCAGCCGCGGTAGGCGACGCGGTTGCGCGCCAGTAGCTCCTTCAGCGACACACTGGGCTACACACACTACAGGGGGGGGGGGTCACTCACCTGCGCGCGCGGCGGCGTGGTCCCGGTACAGTAGCTGCGCACGCGCCAGTAGCTCGGCACGCTCCAGGCAGCCGCGGTAGGCGACGCGGTTGCGCGCCAGTAGCTCCTTCAGCGACACACTGGGCTACACACACTACAGGGGGGGGGTCACTCACCTGCGCGCGCGGCGGCGTGGTCCCGGTACAGTAGCTGCGCACGCGCCAGTAGCTCGGCACGCTCCAGGCAGCCGCGGTAGGCGACGCGGTTGCGCGCCAGTAGCTCCTTCAGCGACACACTGGGCTACACACACTACAGGGGGGGGGTCACTCACCTGCGCGCGCGGCGGCGTGGTCCCGGTACAGTAGCTGCGCACGCGCCAGTAGCTCGGCACGCTCCAGGCAGCCGCGGTAGGCGACGCGGTTGCGCGCCAGTAGCTCCTTCAGCTGGCGCACGCTGAGCGCGTCGAGCTCGGAGGCGGAGCGCATGCGCTCGAGCGACACGTGGTGCGGCGCACCGTCGGCGTCGTCTGCGCGAATGGGTCGAGTTGAGAAACATTTTATCGAATTTAGTACAACATTCAGTTAAAGCTAGTTAGATTTACCACGTGCGAATCACAGGTTTATTCTAGTAGACGAGGGTCGATAATTTTTGAAACTAAACAAAATAATAGTAGGATGATACCCGTTAAGAAAGGACGAGAATATAACAAAAATGAAAGGAAAAATAATTTACGGGCGATTTGAGGTCGGGAAGTGGAATGGGGTGAGTTTTTAAGGGTAAAAAACGGTGTATCTTGATTTCCGGCAAAACTACAAATCCTATGGAAAAACATTAAATGACCAATTACACTTTTTTCACATAACCTCAAAATGTATGCGAAAAATTCAAATAATCAAGTTTTTGGTTTTTTATTTTTATCTTATGCAAAAATTATTATGATTTCACGAAATTTGGTGAAAACTTACCTTTTTATGTCTTAAAGACACTGTAATTTTTTTGATTTGAAATATATATTTTTTCACCTTATTTTGACTTAATATCGAAAAAAACACCCTAATTTTCAATTGAAAATTCTCGCGTCAAAATATCAGCTTTTTAAAAAAAGTCGGGGAGTTTTTTATTCGCTGAAATCTCTTCTTTCTAATAATGTAAAAAAATATATACATTACTATGGTAAATGTTCTCAGAAAATGCAATTATTGTTTTAATAGTGCGCGTAAAAAATCACAGGTGTTATGCCGTCGGCTGTGATGTCACGTCGAGGTAATCTTGTCATTGTGTCTATGTGTGGCGAAGAAAGAAAACAAACATTTAAGTAATTTGTAATGTATTCCAAAGTTTATAAAGCTCTTTCAGATTAAGCTATACTATTGTGCTATAAAGTATAGCAAATAAGGACCTAATGTACTAACTTATCTAATACAATGTGACGTCATGATCTGTGCTTGATGTTTCAGTCAAAATGGCCGATGGCAGTATTTTAATGTACTTTTTTTATTTAAAATCTTAATAATCTAAATTATTTTAATAAAATTAAACCAGTGTTTAAAGTGTTTTTAATATTTATTTTCCCTTATAATCATTAAATCGTTGATTTTTTGATACTGTCGTCATGCCTATTGACCCGATCGGATATGGATACGAGTTGGATTTGTCCTTGACCCGAATCTCTATTTAAACTTGAAAAATTATGTCTCAGGCAGGACTCGAACCTGCATCTCCATGCTACTGGGCATGGAGATGCGGTTATTTAGTTTTATATTAAAACACTAAAGCCAAATACATTTGACCGAACCCGAACCGAATCTCGGGAGAGCGCAAGGGTTCTATTATTTAAGAAGAGGCTGAAAATAGGGACTGTTTCTTCTCGGCACTTGCCCGAAGAAGTGGTAGGTTAAAATATTGGGACGTATAAAAGCACCTCCAAGGGCCTATTTCAATTGCAGTTCGATCGTGATTGAATTGGGCGATTATGACGTTTAGCCCATACTAGAACTGTCAAAAACCTGCTATTCAATTACGATTTTGATACGATTTGGTTAGCTGAATTAGGCCTAGAACCTACGTATTTGCAGAAATAAAACTAATCTTACTGATTATGCTTTTTCGCCAGCGCTAATCTATTCTTCCTACAAAGTTCTAGTCCAGTGGTTCCCAAAGATGTCTGGGCTATCACCTATCTAATACAAGTACACAAACTCTGGAGACTCTAGTCAATATGAATAAAGGACTTTTCAAATAACGAACAAAGTGATTATTTCTGCGATCAGGGCTCACTTAAGCCCTTGTATTTGTATGTTTAGGATCCGTCCCAGACACAAATGAATTTTTATTGTCTCTGGATACGGCACATGTGAGAGGTTAATACCAGTAGGTCAACCCATAGTTGGGAAACCCTGTTCTAGCCTATCCCTTTCATTCATAAAAGCCAATCGGGACTCACCTATCGTTCTATCCATCAGCGGCTCGTCCTGCAAGCTCGTGGAGTCCGAATCGGGCTGGTGCGACTCCCTCCTCAGCTCCAGTTCCGACGCGGCTCGCTGCGGGGTGGCCCCCAGGCGGGCCCCCAGCGAGGGCGCCCCCGCGCCCCGCGGGCCCCCCGTGCCGTTGGCGGGGGGCCATTGCGCGTCGTGCGTGGCGGCTTCGATTTCATTCTCAGCTATTAGCACCTCTGAATCTGAAAGTTTGTAGAAGCATGATTTAATGTCTGCTGTATACTCAGATCATATAAAGAAGGAGATATGAAATTACTCGTAAATCCTTAGCGAACCCGTGTCTCCGAATTATTTATGTGTGCAACGCAACAACAATAACACTGTTGTAAGCATAGGGACCACACTATATCAATTTACAACGCTCATTGGTGCGCACACAAACATGGATCCAATCACAGCGGCTACCACTTACTCGCTTACACACTGCGTCATTTGGTGTGTGCAAATTAGTGTGTCGCTACAAAGTGTGGTCGCGACGCACACGTCGGGCAGTGAACGCTTCGATTAAACCTCGATACATTGCGCAGTCGCATAGTACTCACAACACAGCTAATTAGTATCAAGTTTTCAAAGTATATTGTGCCGATACAATTATCGTTACATGGATGTTTTCATTAAATATTTCGCCGCGGTGTGCAATAGTTCTGTTTGCCCATATCGGATTCGGACGCGCCACGCTCCTATTTCATATCTATTTCTTTATATGACCTGAGGCTGTATACGTTGATATGATACACAATCAGTGACCGAAAAACATCTTCACCAAAAGAGCGCCGCTAGTACTTTTGTAATAGATGAGTTGCAAGACATAAACTATGCAATTATAAATAAAACACACAAACTCGTTGACAGGCTCGTTTAATACTGGGGAAACGCGGGAAACGCTGGAAAAGCGCGTAAAAGGTTTGACAGCTCGCGGTGTTAAGCGCTGCCTAAGCTAAGCTAAGTGCTGCTAAGTATAAACAACTAAATGAAAAGTTTACTATGATTCGATAAACACTTGTGACAATTTTCTAAAATGATACTATTCTAGTTTTTTGAGAATTGATTTTGTTTAGAAGTAATAAAATTACAATTGGGGGCAGCACTTAGCTCTATAGTCCTTAAAATATAGCTTGATTAGAATGACACCTGTCAAACTGAGGAGACTAGTGATTGACTCGACTGATTAAACGAAAAAAAAAACAGTCATGGCGGATAAAATAAAACGAGAATCAGATATATTAAGATTTAACAGTGAGTCAGTATCGTGATCATTATCAGAATAATTGGAACAATCATGAAATTCAATTAGTTTTTTTTTATCGCATATAGAATTTAATAAATTTGTAAATTTTTCGTAAACTATTAATAATTGCAATTTTGATGTTCTTAGCATCAATCAATGCTCATTAAATCATTTGTAACATTTATGTTACATTACTTCGATTTTGAAATATTGTTAGTCTGTCGATTTCGATTTGTCATTTTACGTCATCACTAGCGATTATTAAAAATGAAGTAACCTTGTAAAGACGTCTTTTAAAGTTAGGTGTAATTTTTGTGACTGAATTATTTTAATTTAATGTTTTAATTACTTTAAATATCTATTTAATATAATTAAATTGATTAATATGTACAGCAATGTATAAAAAAATATTCTTAATATGCTGGTTACAAATGTGTTGTGTGACGCTGGTGCAAAGTTACGTCGTCTCTTTCAGTGAGAACTGTCAGTCTATTCAAGCTATATTTTATGGACTATAGTAGTCCTTAAACTGAAGTCGCGTCTTCGCTCACCTTCGGGCAGCGGGTCGGCGGGCCTGGTGACGAACTCCCAGCCGGCGTCGTCCAGGTCCTCGACCTCGAAGCAGTCGGCCGTGTCCACGCGCGCCCCGCTCGAGCCCGACGTGCTGCGGGACACGTCCGCCGGCACCTCCACCACTATGTCGCGCTCACCGCCTGGAGGAACAGTCTCATTTCTGCTAATAGGCCGCAGGAGCCGCTTTACATAATAATCATTTATTTATTTCAAAGAACATGGTACAAAAAAGATCTTAGACGTAAGTAGGTTCCGACATTTCCTGGCGTAGAAAAATAAAATGTTACAATATTAAAGTTGATTTTTATATTAAATTTAAACATTGAATTATCAAATTAGGATTATTTATTAATGCATATATTAATTATTTATTTCTCTTACGCCGTCCGTTATTAAAAGTCAAAGTGGTTATTATTGAATTTTATGTCATTGTATTCCTTAAGGGAATAGTAGCACTCTTGTAGCAGAAAATTGTTTAATTTATGTCTAAATTTGTTAAGTGTCAGTGCTCTTAATTTAATGGGTAATTTACTATATACATCCCAATATTACCTACAACACGTTCCAATATTACCTACCACTGCTACGGAACAAGTGTGCTACCAATACCATTGGCTAGTGGAAAAGAGAGAGAGAAACAAGGTCACTATTGTAAGCCTTTTTTTGTTTACTATAGATATATGCCTATCTTAGTCAGAATCGACAGTCTAAAGTGGAGATGGACAGGCCACATGATGCGCCACACAAAAGGCAAATAGTCAAAAGCAAGAGAGCCAGGGGAAGGCAACTTGTCAGATGGGAGGATGATTTAAAATTGACAGCAGGTCCGACCTGGAGAAGGGTCACCGGCGATAGACGACAGTGGAAACTATTAGACATATAATGTCTGTGTCAGTATCGGAATAAAGGGCTTTATTATTATTATAGACATATGCCAATGCAAGCTAGGACTAATTGAAGCCATACGATCTAATACTCTGGTATTTTGTTAAAAATCCGAATACAATTTCCTATAAATACAATTTGGGAGTGAATCTAGATAGTAAACTTCTATTTGATAAACACATAACCAATATGACAAATATAGCATCTAGAGCCCTTGGTTTTGTCATTCGTATGTCTAAGCCATTTAAAAATATGAAGACAATTAAAATAATTTACTGTGCCTATGTTCGCAGCCACCTTGAATACGCTAGTGTGATTTGGAACCCGCGTTATGATGTTTATAGTACCTCAATCGAAAAGATACAAAGAAAATTCACTAGATTTTTAAATTTCAAATTTCGTATCCCTAAATTATCATATGAAGAGCGTTGTTCTAAGTTTCATCTTTTGCCACTTTGTTTGAGGCGTAATATCTCTGATATTGTATTTCTCTTAAAGTTGGTAAGAGGTGTAATTGACTGTCCCGATTTGCTTAATAGGATCGCGTTTAGATTACCCTCGCGTGCACTTCGTAATAATGTTTATAGACCTTTTAGTATTCCTTTCTGTCATACTAACTATAGGCGAAATAGCTTTCTAGTTAGAGCGTGTGAAGCATTCAATAATATTGGTGTTAATGTTGACTTATTTTGTGGTAGTATTGATAGCATCAAAATGGCAGTTTTGAGGTCGGCTGACTCCGTGGCACTTTAGCCCATTTGTTTTTTTAATTGTTTTTTTTTTGTTTTTTCAATTTTATTGTTTTTCTTTTTAAGTGTATTTATGTAGTTAATACTTATCTGACCAACACTGTTGTCGCACTTTTTGTAACCTATATGTGGTAGCTTGTTATTAGCTTGTAGTTATTACTTTCTTAAATATGTAAAAATGTGAAAGCTGTAAGCTATCCTAAAAAAATGAAAATAAAATAAATAAATAAATAAATGAAGTTCCCACTTTTGGCAGTCTGAAACCTGGAATGGCAAATATAGATGTAAGGCCCCAGAGGTTGTGCACGTCACTGGGGGGAGGGGGTAACCCACACTGATGCGATATGCTTGTGGCACTCTCAACGCCCTGTTGGCAGTTTAAGTTTAATCTCGCGATTCCCGGGCAGGGCAATAAGGCTCCTAGTGCGATATGGCTCAAGGCTGCCCAAAAAAGCACGCCAGAATGGCATAGACGATAGCCCAGACCTGTCAGGTAAAAATAACATGACTCTAATGTTTTTGGGGATAGTTTCATAGTTTGGGATATCTCCCACTATCGTGCCACTTATTTCTAAGAAGTAAGAATAGACTATTCCAAAATAGTCTGTTCCAACTGACGGTAATTACACCGTAACATGTCTCGTTCCAACAAACACTTCATCATCATCATCTTTAATAACATCCATATCTTATTAAGCCGCTTTTGTGCTGCCATAGAGAGTATTAATTTACAGACTTTACCTGGAGTTATTCTACCATAGTGAGTAACAGTTGATTACCTGGAGTGGTGGTGAACCTCTCCCTGGTATGCGCGGGCTCGGCCGCGACGCTCGGCGAGTGCGTGTGCGCGGTATTGTAGCAATTACCTGAAATTATTATCAAAAGTAATCATTTTTTTGGATCATTTTTCAGAGTGCCAACAAGTGTTAAGAGGAAACACAAGGGCCGTTTTTCCATACAAACGTAGTCCCCTGTTTCCTCCCTAGATAATGCCATTAGAGCAATAATTTTTATTACAAAAATCTATGGCCACTATTGGCATGTTCCTATGTTTTCCTTTGTTTCATAAATTAATTGATAAAAGAGATATGACCCTTCTATAAATTAAAAAATTCGCCAGATTTTTCGCTGTGTTCACATCCAGAAAACAAATTTGGCTAAACTTTAGAAAAAAAAAGCAAAATAAACGAACACGGCCAAAGCCTTTCTTTAATTTTTAATGAAAAAAGTATTTAAATCGGTCTAGTTTTGGAAAAGGAATCGGGGGACTACGAAACGTTGATTTTGTGTACTTTTAGTAGGTATTTTCGGTCCAAGATGCAGTTGTCTCTATCACGCTCTGCAGGGGATCTCCTTTTTAAAATTATCGCAAATATGGATTATTTGGCGATTCATGTGTACGCTTAGAAAGTGGAATTAAGAAAAAGTGATAAAATACGCGGGCTAAAAGAGCAACTATTTCAGAAGTTAGTTTGTTGATATGAAGATAGTTATTTATAAATAATAAACTTTAATTAGATTCAAGATTTAAAACTTTGTTTCGGCGCCGATCTTATAAAGTCGCCTTTTACAGCTATACCTCCGGACCTAAGTCTACAGTGGCGCCAACTGGTGAGCAAAGAAACGGTAGTCCCCATTCTCTCGCCTGTAGTGTTTCCTCTTAACAATCAGATAAGTGTGAACAATGTCACCAATAATGTCAAAATAACTTCTTACTATGCGGCGGCGGCGGCGGCGCAGGCTGCGCGGGCGCACGCAGGTCGAACGCGTTGTTGATGAGCTTGGTGAAGTCCTTGAGCGTGCTGAACGGGCCCGAGCCGGCGCGCGGCCCCCGCCGCCGGTACGCCGCGCTGTTCACGTGCGTCACGCAGAGGGTCACCAGCTCCTCTTTTTCTGTAACGTTGGGTAAACGTTCTGGTTATAAATAGAAAGCTGTTGCTCACGTTATTATGATAGGGATTAAGAAGTTTTAAAAATAATCTATAGCGTAAAGCCTTCCTCGATAAATGGGACTATTCAACACAAAAATATTTTTTTTATTCGAACCCGTAGTTCCGGAGATTAGCGTGTTCAAACAAACACACCAACGAACTCTTTAGCATTATAATATTAGTATAGATAGATAGAATACTCATTATTGCACACCAGAAACAAGAAATACTACAATAGTGACTACAAACAGACAGACAGAATCACTCTCGCGTTTATAACATTAGCAACATATTGCGTATTGTCTGGTAGAAATTGCTTTTAGCAATAAAACCGCATGATAGTACAGAAATGTATGATGTTATGTTAACTATGTTTTGTGCAATTGAAGTATAATCTATTTATCAACCACTTTCAGGTGATAGTTATTGATCTGGTTATCCACTTTTGGCAGGTGTGGTGATTATGCCTGTACCAATCATTGGTGTAGTGACCGATGATGAGAGGCCTAGATAATTATACGCTGTCACTTCACTTTTACTTTACTTATGATTGAAGTAACCACCTATAATCATCCCACTGCAGAGAAAAGGCCTCCATCATTGAATTCAAGTTACTACAGCATGGGCACTGGCATAATAACCAAGCTTGCCAAATGCGGGTTGGTGATGACAAACTCGAGCAATGTTCGAAACTTCGAAACTTTTTGTTGACCGACCCGGACAGAGAATCTGGGACCCCGAGATCTTGGCCCAGTATTAAAACCACTAGATCAATGGGGCCTATGTTTGAAGTGAAACATATGTATAACTATAACAACAAAATATTCTGTGAATATATCAAGTGACTACCTGTTGACGAGAACAGGTGGTAATAATATTTATAGGTAGAACAAATTGCGAAAATTGAATTTGAAAAACACTGATTATTCGTACTTAAAATTTTGGTTTTAAATAATTATTCTTTGTTATTTTAATAGATATATTTAGAGTGGAGAAAAACCTAATTAAAGCAAGTACCTACCTCATTATTTTACTTCTGATGACAAGTGGTCTAACTGACATCACTTTGTTGTAGATGCATAGTAATTATGAGATTAACATAATAATATTTTCATTCATACTTCAATATTAGATCTGACTAAATCAAATTAATGTTTTTTTTTTGCTCTAGTTTAAAGAAAGTATGGAAGACACTGGTCTTCCGTACTAGAAAGTTAAGAAACAAATAGTACAATAAAAATAATATTATGAATGTACTATTGTTTCAACGGGTTCTTACTACCCAATACAGGCACCAGCGATCCACAACCTTTGACTGTATTTTACTGTAAGCTAGCATTAAGTTTCTTGTTAAGGTCTGTGGTGAGAAATAAACAAACAAACATTTTATTTTCTACTTAAGGTAGCTTCATATTTAATCAGATACAACGTATCGATATTCTTAACATGAAGCCTTCAAAAATTAGTTTATTATTACATCAGGATGGACTGAACTATTAAGCTTTAATTTGTACCTTACTTACTTGGGCGACTGCAGGTTTTAGCGCGAGTCAATGGCGTACAGCGCCATCTAGCAGCAGTTCATGTATATTGTAAATAATTGTAGGTTTATTCATAAATAAGAAACAGGGAATTTATTTAGGTTCAGTGAGAAGCCATTTTCATTATTCAAAATAAGAACTGTAAAACTTAAATGACCGAGGGAAATAACTTTTATTCCTAATGCGGTTTAATCCTAATTCCCTTTCTATCCGAGTTCAAAAAAGAATGTGAATCCAAGTTCTGTTCAATTTTTTGTTTGTTAATTAATTTCACTATCAATTATTATGAATGAATTTTCTTCTTCATTGAATCCTTAATTCTGTTTATTACAGTCAGTCTCAAAAACTATTAAACAAGAAACACAAAATAGGAAACAATCTATTTGAAATTGGTTCCTGTCAGTTTTGTGAGTGTTGGTGCCCGCTCTTAGGCCTGTGGTTGTGGACATATTATTATCAGTACTTCTAGTCTGACCAAGCTTTGACTGTATGACGAATTGCACAGTTACCTGGTAATTCACGTACCTATGTTACTATAGGAAAATTATACTTGTGACGTTTAATTGTTAGATGATTTCATGATTTTATTTATTAAATAATTGCAGCTGTAGATAATAATTGTTTTTAAATGAAATTTTCAAGATATCTTATCTTTCTTTTATTGTATGTAGGTTAAGTGCAGACTAAAACACAATGCATCATCCCAACATGCAGCAAATTACTGCTAATCCTAGTGATTTTTGAATTGATTAGGAGTTTGTTGATTATATAAGATTAGGATTTATTGAAACCACTTGTTATTCTATTAATACACTTAATAAGAGTAAAAAACCTATTCAAATAGCAATTACAATATAAAGTAAGTACCCAACAAAAATGTATAATCATAAGGGGAGTCGGGTGTGATCGAGTGACACTTGATTCTTGTGTAATGAGAATTTGTTAATATTCATTTCGAGGGATAGTTGGTACAATCAGACTAGATCTGGATGGTACAGAGACAAAATTGTTCAGAACTTTACAACTGATTGATTACATATGACATTGGTATATGAATGTTAGAAGACTATTGCCTGGCGTCTTTCCAAAACCCTGCACCACATGATTAAATTGCAAAAATGGTATATTATACTTTTTAATCAAAGTCATGTTTCAATAGATTGTAAGTTAGACAAGGATTGTTTTAAAGTATGTGATAAATGTTGATTTTTATGGTGATCTCTTGTTTTTATTAAGTGATAGTGTAAATATTTTGCTATCAGTTAATTGACAGTTCTAGAAGTAGCCAGACTATTTAAATGAATCTGTGTCAGCGACTGACCTACACATCCTCTGGTTGAGACGTGCTGTCGCTGTAGGAAGCACTGTAAATCCCGGACCTTGAGATGGGCGATGGTTTGCCGCGACAGGGGCCTTGTAGAGAGCACCCGGCACGCAGCGCACATCACGCCTCCGCCGCGTCGCAAGCATCCGCTACAGTAGTAGCGCTCACATTCACAGCACGCCCGTTTTCGCCTAAACACACTAAACTGCACAGCACAACTTTCGCAAGGCATATTATTGCATCTGCTCACTCGGGCTTTCATTTAGCATAATCAACACCTTTGCCATACACTTCAACTATCACAAAACCATTTTCCTGTTAAAGGAAAACTGTGGTTTGGATCACGGTTCTTTTGAAACAGGTCATTACTCATTTGATGTTTTACTATTATATTATTTACGTAAAAAACCAAAACATGTATTTGACACTAAGCTGCCATCATGAAAAATGCCGTTTCGTTGCATGCATGCATGCGCCGTGCGTGCGTAAAGCAAGTAAAAAAGTAAACTAAGTATATAATCTGTATGATTCCAAGAGAACAGTTTATAACCATTATATTTTTTTTATGGTTATTAACAAATTAATTAAAATGTAACACTTTGATTAAACAAGAGATGAACTCTTATTTTTAAAAATATTCCCTATATTCGGTTTCTGCGAAATGAAGTGATGTCTTTTAAACAAGTTAGCAACTGTCTAAAACTCACGTGGTTCGGTATAATTTTAGGATTTCGTGAGATCATCTGTTTTCCGAATGCTGCTATAGATGGATTTGCAGATCTTCAAAATGTTTTTTGTTGCAATAAGGTGAAGCTGAAACAAAATTTTTAATCCAAACCCACGGACGAGTTTACTTGTCTGTAGGTGGTTTGCGTGGTTTGAGTATGGACGTTTACAAACGTCCATGCCCAAACCACAAAGTAAGGGTAGAGTTCACCAACAGACGTTTAAGATTTAAACAGCGTTTAAAATATTATTTGAAATATTTTGTATGGAAATTGTGTCAAATTAATCGTCAATCAATGTTTACCGGCTGTGTAAGAATTGGTGAACTCGACTGTGAAAGATACGCATAATTAAGTACCATAATTTGTGCAAAACAGTTGAAAACAGTGAATAACAATTAAATTACTAGTAAGTATAGTAAAATAAACACTAGAACGGTGTATTGTTTACCAACCGCCAAAAAAGTTTAATTAAAAGACCAGAGTAGCAGAGAAGACATGTGGTTTGAAATCCCATTTGCGACAGTCGAAATTTCTTTTATGTAACTTAAAAATTGAATAATAACATCCTATTGTTAATCATTGTACCTATATGCAAATATAGTTGTGATGAATCTGTAAAATGCCATAGAATTAAGGATAGGTATTTGGAAATACACAACGACCTTAAAAACAACATATTCTCTAGAGATTGTAGACAAGAAATTATTGCCTGATAATAAGTATTATACCTGCTTGCAACTACTAAGCATATTATAAGTTCAAGTTGAAGGAGTTGAAGCGACAGGCGACGCGGCGACGTTTAAACTTTTTAGCGCATAGAGCCAGGAAAAAGGAAAATGATAAAGATTTTCAAAACGATTGATATTTATAAACCAAGTCATTCTTTTAGCTGAGATTCTCATAATTTACCATTTTATTTCAGAAATAGATACGAAGTAGAGGTCCGCCCCGTTGGTCTAGTGGTTTACATACCGGGCCAAGATCTCAGGGTCCCAGGTTTGAATCCCGGGTCGGGCAAAAAAGTTTCGAATTTACGAACGTTGCTCGGGTTTGTGATCACCAACCCGCATTTGGCAAGCGTGGTGAATCTGCCAGTACACCCATCATTGCTGTGGTAAGTTGAATTCAATGATGGAGGCCTTTTCCCTGCAGTGGGATGATTATAGGCTGTTACTAGAGGTCCATAGGTTCAGAGTCTCTGTGTCGCGTTTTGGAGTGGGGTAGGGCCGTAAGGGGTCGCCTAAGTCGCATTAGCGGGTAGTGCGCTATCAAAGGGGCTACGCGGCTGAGTGCACACTGCACAGGGTTGCACTAGCGTCAGATTGTCACTGGATAGCGTTCTTAGCTATTTAAAATTTAGTTAGGTATAATACTTTGTAAGTTTGTAGCTTTGTATTAAGCTGATTTTAGAGTCACGCTGATCGTACGCTGATCATTGGCGCTGACCGTCAAAATGTTTGAACTTGATCGCCGACGGCGGTCAGCGCTGACAGCGATTTCCATACATTTCAGCTGTCGGCGCTGATGGACAGCGTACGATCAGCGTGACTCTAAAATCAGCCTCATGGCAAATTGTAAAAAAAAGGATGAGGTCACCTTACTGTAGGTCTTGGTCAAAGTGTTAAGTTGTGCAGTGAGCATCTAATGTATTTGTGGTGCTACAATATCGTCACATCCCTAGGAGCGAAGCGGGCAGTCATCTCGTGTGTCCGAGGTCTATAATTACGGGACTCTTTGTCGGAGCATTTCTGGTTTAATTACAGCACCTCGTATGTGACATTTTACTCTGAAATTGCAGAATTATGCAGTAGTTAACGTGTCAAATATCATCATGTCATCATCGCACTAAAGTTTTAACGTAGTTTAGCATTTATTTTTAAAAATCCTTGTTAGCGGTGACATTTTAGAACGCCTATAAAAATATAACAGCAATTTGTTAGTGTCTACGTTAAAGCAGAATATTGCTTTCATTTTCTAACTGATTTATTTATTACTAGATGGCCCGGTGTACTGCGTATCACCTATCCTAACAACATTAACATCTCCTTTCGCTAAAATGGCTGAAAAATTCGATGTAGGTAGAACATTTTATATGGAAAAATAAAATTAATGTTTTTACTATCTAACCCCAATTTTTTTCCATATTCTTACCGTTTTAACCTTCCCTGGACTATGACAAACATTTCAAAACCAAATTCAGCTAAATCGGCCCAGACATCCTCGAGTTATAGCGAGACAAACGAACAGCAATTGATTTTTATTAATATATATAGAAGATAGATACCTACTGGTTTAGTAATTAAAATTCAGCAACAACATGATACTGTGTTTTTTGTGTGTCAAGTAATTTTGTAAGAAAGTTATTTTTATTACTTATGTCCATAAGTTTTTATTTTCATTACATTTATTAGAGTACCTCGCTAAACTAAAACGTAAATATGTCTAGGTATGTATGTATAGCCCCTGAAGCAATATTAATGCAAAGTTACATTTGTGCGAATAACGTTAGAATAAATTGAAAATTAATGAAGTCAATTTAAAAATAAAGTACACAAGGAACTTTCTTTATTATAATTCTGTAACTATGTTTCTCGGAATTAACTTCTTAGGACATTGAACACATTGAAGGTGCGGATTAAGCTTGCTAGGTACAAAATATCAAAAGTGGTTTTGTTCAAGTTGCTTAAAATCTCTTTACAACTTACCTACTTACCTGAGTAATAAATAATAATGTTTAAATGTAGACGTCACATACATAGTTCTGATCCCAATTTGAGTAACTAATAAAGCACTCGTATTTTGAAAACAACAGAAACAACGAAAGTACCTACTACAAACACTCGGACCCGTGAAAATGTAGAAAATATTTTTTTTTTAATTGACCCTTCCGGGAATCGAACCCGGGACCTCGGACCAAGCGACACCTTGGAAACTGGTGTGTACGCGGTGTACGCCACTTCGCCACGGAGGCCGTCCCTACCCTTAGGTACGAATAGGCTCAGCTGGCGAAGTGTGAATACTTATATTGCTGTAGACATGGTACGTAAAGTACCTATTAACAATTGTCTTAAACATATAATAATTATTATATAAGTACTTAGTATTGATTGAGTCTGAAAACAACGCCCGATTACGTGATCGAATTATAATACTTAAGTCTACATTAAAACAACAGGATCTGTTGTGTTAACAGCTCAATTTATTTTTCACTGTGTACCCAATGACGTCACAATGGCGGGAAGGTAAAATTTGTTCAGGTGCGGTCTCAAAACGGTTCTACGTACTTGCTGACGGATATTTTATTTGTCATTTACATAATTTTAAATTAATTTCCTTGTTTTAAAAATTAATCATAGTTGCTTACCGCCTGTATTCTATATAAAGGCTTCCGAAGTCAACATGGAACTTTATAGTTTTGCTATGACTGTCCCCTACAAGTAAAGTTGTTTTTCTCTCATGTAACCATCGTTAGGGGTGTTTTTGTAACGTACAAATAAATATAGGTTTTTTTTAAATAAGAATAAAACAGCAGTAGCACATAAATAAATAAAATAAAAATAAAATAAATGTGGACAACATCACATACATTGTTCTGATCCCAATTTGAATAACTATTGAAAGCATTCGTATTTTGGAAACCAGAAACAACGAAGGTACCACAAACACCCAGACCCGAGAAAATGTAGAAAAACACTTTTTTGTCTACATTGACGCCACTCCGCCACGGAGGTCGTCAAACATATTATTATAACGACGTTAGCAAAAAAACGATCAAAACTAAGTAGGGTTCGGATTAGTTGTTGACACTGTTGCGACAATATACCTATTTACGATTTTTAGATTTTATCCTATTCTTGTGAATGTGATGCAGGACCTACTTAAATTGGTTCTGGTCAAATTTCACGATTCTAGCTCAATGTAAAGTACCTACGATATAGGATTTGGTTTACATAATCGGGCGCATCTTTTGATTGCGTTTGATTCTTCAGGCAGACATCTGTATTTTAGTAAAATTTACTTTATGACACTATGCCTTCGTAATAAAAAAGGATATTAACGTACGGAAAGGCAGGCAAACAAACTTACGAACGGACAACGACGGGATCTTTAGAGTTTCTGTTTTTCCTTCAGAGTAACGGAACCCTAGTAACACTGTAGTTGGAATTCCGTGCAAGTGCAATGGAAGTTGTTATTTACATAATATGGGTGGAAATAAATATTTACAAAGCATGTACCATACAACCACTTACTTTGACGATTTTAAAGTGTAAACTACGGACCCGTACGTTGCGCGTGGTCCGATACGCACTATGCCACATTTTTATTATGTAAAAGTGTTTTAACTACTTACCCATTTAAATTGCTAGTCAATAATATTTTTAATATTCCAAGGTACTATATTAAAAACGCGAACATTAAAAAAAATATTAAACTATGTATTTTCTTAAATAAATTTAAAGAAACCTTAATTGGTATCGTCGGAATTTAGTCTATATTCTATTTTTATCAGTCTTTTACATTATTTTTGGTGTTCAAAATTGTTAAACATCAAAAACTAATTTATAGCAATCTAATTAGCTACATTTCATTTTGTAGAGTTACCTACGTAGGCAAACAAAGTTGAAACAACTTAATAGCTAAGTCTGTAACAGGGCAAATCATTAACTTATTAATAATAAAGTGTGGTAATTAATTGTGCGCAGGAGCATGTTAGTGTTTTTTAGTACTAAAAAAGTGCGTCTGTGTTCATTGTGACTGTTATTCTACAATGCTACGCGCATTCGGCCCCATTCACTATACAGACATGCATGACGTCATGTCGAAAGCGTTCATAGATAGGCAAGCGTAATTTCGCATCAATCTGTATGGCTGAGGTGTCCGAGTGGTTAAGGAGTTGGACTTGAAATCCAATGGGTTCTACCCGCGCAGGTTCGAATCCTGTCCTCAGCGAAAATTATCTTTTACCATTAATGTTGAGTATTTTTGCTTCATAGTTCTGTATTACTCGTTTTTTGTTTTTTGTTTTTTAATTTTGTAACATCAATTTTTTATTATAAAAAACACTGCGTTAAGTAAATTTTAAGTCCTTAATATTAGGTTTTAATTTCTGTGAAAATATTTTATTTAAAAAACATTGATAATAAATATTTTACTTCGCATAAGTAATAAAAATTATAAATATCAACTTCCCAATTTTACATTCTGAGCGGAAAATGTGTGTAATATTTACGTTTGTACTTTAACAACACAGCTCAGTTCTACGAATAATAGGGCCACTCAGAGTTTACTACTACCATAGGGAAAGACTTTCCCTATGCTACTACTGAACTAAACTGATCGTCAGGATGATATAAATACTTTGTTAAATAGTGGTCACAAAGCCTGTAGATCTCAAAAGTCTCAAAAGGTAATTAGCTAATAGGTACGATATTAACCATGATTACTATCTCGTGCTCTATTAAAAAATGTTATCGCTTTTGGCAATTTTTTTTTGCAAAATCTATTAAATAGAAATTACTTCTTGTCTAGTCTTACTTAACATAACATAATCATCATCAAAAGACTATGTCAATTGGCGGTCCACTCGTGGACGAAGACCACTCCAAAAGGATTTTGCCCTATTCGCCACTGTGGCCACACTCTGGCAGGCGATCAATGGCGGAGGGAAGACGCTGCTGCTCGGTTTCTTCTGTCAAAACTCTGACACTTATTAGTTACTTTAAGATCTCTTTTACTCTGTTCTTTCCGTTTTACAATACCGGACATGTATCATTTTGAACATAATTTTTGTTTGGCTGTAAACAGTTAATTTATTTTTAACTAGCTGTTCCCCGCGACTTCGCGTCAATTTCCGTTATTATGATCGCGATTATTTTTGTAACATTTTTCAATCATGCTTCGCTCTTATTAGTCGCCGCGTGATGTCATATAGCCTTAAGCCTTACTAGATAAACGGACTATCCAACACAAAAAGAATGTTTCAAATCGGACCCGTACTTCCTGAGATTAGCGCGTTCAAACAAACAAACAAACGAACTCTTTAGCTTTATAATATTAAGTATAGATGGGAATGGTTTCCTTCTTGCGATTGATTGGCACGCAGCGTAACGTTATAATTCACAGGGAGCTGTAGTTTTCTCGCTTTATTTGATTTCCGATCGGCCTATAAAATAAGTTTTCCAAACGGTAAGGCATTGCTGATTGGCCGTTTGTTACGTTTAAAGGCTTTCACAGACTTTGAACTTTACAGGTAGATTATTTTAACATCGAAAATAATCTTAATGAATAAGTAAACAATAAAGTTCGCAAACTTTTCCGAGTCATCGACCGGAAAACTCCAGAAAGCACTAAACCTCTCGTCTCGCAACTCGACGTTTGAACTTAGACTTTCGCATTTCACTGAATAGGTTTTACAATTCACTGCTCTGAAATGTACTCTGCATGTCGATTAGAAAGACGACTTTACTGGTACAACGATAAAGTTTATTTTCAGTTGAAGGTAAGGCTTGAGAAGTAGGTTAAGTATAAGTTATTTCTCTCCGTTCACAGCCCCTAAGCCCTCTGTTTCAGGGTAAGTGAACACAGCTTCAACATGAGAATGGATATTGTGCCCTAGTTTCGAACAAGCACTAACCGGATTCACACCAATTCATTGCGAATGTTGTCAGGAAATAGTTGAATTGAGGAATATCGGAGGCGATCTAGAGGATGTAGAGGTTGCATAATAATGAATGAGACCAAAGTGGGACTTACTAATACCACACTTATACTACGCAACGCCATCCAATTACATAACATCAGTCTGGACCTATGGTATACAGCTCTGGGGCTCTGCTGCTGCCTCTAATATAAATACCCTACAGAGAATGCAAAACGCAATCCTAAAAACAATTTCAAATGCGCCATGGTTCATTAAAAACACAGAGGTCCATGACATACTTAAAGTAAACAGAGTTGACGGGGAAATATCCTCATTTGCTAAGCGCTACAGGCAAAGACTGGAAAGACACCCAAATTCTCTGGCCACCAGCCTAACCAAGCCTGCCCATAAAAAGCGCCTAAAAAGACCTGCTATAATGGACCTAGCAGCAGAAGACCAGGACAGCTAAGGCGTCCCATGTCTTTAAAGAAAAGAGGAGAGGCTTCCAATGGGGAACTCGCTCGAAAAGCCATACCCTCCTTTAACCCATCTGCTTATAGTCCAAGGACTGATCGCAAGATACTGGATCGCAAAAAAAAAATACATAACATCACAATCATCGTTGATAGTTTTTGCTAATATTTTAACGATAGTTTTTAGCGAAAAATAAATGCAAGTAAAAAGCTTTACATAAAATTAGTCACTCGCTTATATTTTATGCTTTCCGTCGTTTTATTTTGTTTGTTGTTATAAATAAGTTTCAAATGTTTCTAGATTTATTTTTTCTCTCTCGGTCCCGTTCTTTAAAAAACGCTTCATATGAGATGAAATCAGATAATACAGAGACAGGTAGGTACTCATAAAAAGATAGAGTCATAGACACTATCTATTTATGAGTACCTGTCTCTGTATATTATATGTATCTGTATATTATATGCTATATGTATATGTATACTATATACAGCGACATACTAAACATAAAGTCAAATTTTCCTAAATAAATTAATAATCAGGTTCGAATTCGTAATAGCATAGGGAATATATTTCTTTCCCTATGGTAATAGTCAGTAATTACCAATTACCTAATCGTATACCTAAATGTTTGCTGTTGCAATAATGATCATACGATCACAATTCACCAAACGTGTGATATTATAAATGATGACTTTGGCTTTAAGGGAATTCCCCTACAAGGTACAGTCAGCTCTTATAATGCAAGTACATTCTAATTAGAGTGATAGGTAAGTATTATTCAAAGTTGAGCTTGCATTATTGAAGAGGTTTGTAAAGCAATCATCTAAGATCTATGTATTAAGAAATTTATGTTATCACATACGGTTTCACTAGATATTTGGCATACGGAACGCAAGGTCGCAAAAGTTAGTAAACACTTCACAGATCCTCAGGCGGGGCCGCGGGGGCGATCGATACTAGCCCCCCACCCGCCCACAGATCTGCCCTAGGGACTATCTGAATCCAGGATTGCGCTAGATAGTTCGAGACTGTTCTATTTTTATCTGTTAAAATATAGCCTTATAACAGATATAACATAACCAATTGTATAAAATTTGTACAAATATCTCTTTCGGGTGTTGGAGAGGTACAAACCTAAAAACACTGTCGTAACTCCCTTGGCTTATAGCGTTATGTATGAAATAAATTCGTAGCCACAAATTGACGAAGAATATAAGGAACTCACAACATTTCGTTTTTGATTTAAGGAACAAACAATTTAAGGCATTGTTTTAGCAATTAATTGTGTGTCCCGGAGTGTGTTAATAAATTTAAAGTTAAATGTGTCAGTCTTAATTTATAGGATTTTTAAAATGATAATCTATGTAATTACCACTGATAAGATAATACGGTGTCACAAGGTAAATATAATTGATAAAATTGAACTTGCTTATTTTCGCATTTGTCTACACTTAATAGTAAACGTAAGTTATTATTAATTATTATGTTATGAATTAAAAGTAACTTTTTAGTATTGTCTCATGTCATGATGAATGACTGCAAGATTGGCAACTATGAAAAGTTTACTACACTTTTCGTAAACAAGTAATTTAACAAAATATCCTTTTCATCCCACCATCTCGGAAAGAGTATTTTTTGCTCTTCGATATCTGAGTGCAGTGTAAATATATACATACCTAAACTGAAACAAAAGTATCTTGTGATTGTAAATGTTTTATTTTGCATTTAGTCATTTCCTCGCTAAGGGGGGATGAAAAGTTACGTGTTGCACTCGAGTGCAAAGATTTTTCACCTTGTGCTCTTTTAATTCCCTCGCTAAGGCTCAGGATTCTAATTTTTGAATCCTTTGCTTGCTCGGTCATCAAAGTTGAGCACGCGGTTAAAAAGGTACTTTGCACTCTTGTATAACAAATAACTATTTTTTATTTTCCTTGCATGCTTTGCTTCTTGTGTTGGCGAAACAAAATTAATAGTTCATTGTATTTACCTTATTCTGTATTATTATAGAAGTCGATGTTTATTTATTTTATTGGTTTCATGGCGAATAAAGGTTCAGAACAAAATAGTACGTAGCACACAACCCCCGAGCAAACAGGGGTGGCTAGTTCCGAAGACATTTGGCAACCCTTGCCCGCACGGATCTGAATATTCAATCACCCCACGCTGTGAATTGCCCTCAGCTAACTCATAACATTGCTCATGTTAAATATTGTATCAGTAGAACATGACCTACTTCCAGTTACCTGTTTATTACATCTAGAAGAAAACATAAAATCTACTAGAGCTTTCTGCCCCCAATTGATTTAATTTTTTTACTTCTAAACAAAATCAATTCTCAAAAAGCTAGAACAGCATCATTTCAGCAAAGTACCTCTAGTATTTATTGATTTATAAAATGAGCGTGGAATATTTTTAAGTTTGTCTCCTTCTTTTTATCCTTTGACTGAGATGGCGATGACTAATTATTCGAAACTTTAAGTCAGGCAGGATGACGTGTGTCCTCGCACGCCACTGCTGGAGACCACAGGGAGAACTTCTTCCTCTGAATCCGGGTGGAGCTCAAGTGAGCCACAGCCAGAGGTGGAACAGCGGATGATTGCCCGGGGTAATAACGCCTGGGGCACTAACCCGTGGTTCCAGCTCACTAATGGCACCGGAGGACACGGAGGGTGGTTTAGTGGATATATAGGGTCCGCTGATACCGGTCTAGTCCCACATTACTCTGCGAGGGCCCCCGCCAACGCAGAGTATGCGTAAAAGCATTCCCGCGCCTAAAAAAAAAGTAAAAAAAAGTATAGCTAGTTATGCGCGGTTTGTCCAATAGGCGAATACGCTATACCCGTATTTTTTATTCGTCCTATGTTAACTTAGTCCTATTTATTTGCTCTTTCACAGCCATCCTAAGGACGAGGAAACGATTCGATTTGCACATAAATACGATCTCTATATTTTGTTTGGAGCCAACTTTCAAGTTTACGAAGGCGGAGAATTTTGGATTTTATGACTAGCATTATTACGTAGCAGAAAAGGTTAAGAGATTCTAAGCCTTAATACAATGATTGTCTTTTATTTGTTATTCACAAACTTTTTTTTTTGGACTGTCTGTAATTAAACTTATAGCTCTTAGCTTTAGAGAAATTGCTATATATTTGAGTGTTTAAAGTTAGGACAATATTGCAATGTTATCTGCAATATTGAGAATTTAAAGCGTGAGTTAATAGCACCACATTGCATCCTCTTTTGTGTGCTAACAATGTGCACGCGTACTAGTAAATATTTATAGATGTTTATGTAATTTATTTTACTTATATTGGCCTATATAATAAAACTTAATTGTGTTTGCGTTAGGAGAAAACGTACTACCTTGAATGGAAATTGAATCAAATTGTTTCGTGATTGGCTTGGTTTAATTAAAATGCTTTTGGCTCGTTCTCGGGATAAATTGTTACAACTGGGGCTGTTTCTAGGGTCTCAGATAAAGAAAGTAAACAGTACTCTTCTATTTAAATCAGTACTGGCAAGCGTGGTGATCATACCAGTACTCATCATTGCTGTAATAACTCGAATTAAATGATGGAGGCCTTTTCCCTGCAGTGGGATAATTATAGGCTGTTACTTACTTTTTTACGTTAACATGCAACTTGCAACAGTTGCAACCAACCGACACAAACTCCGACGCAAACTGAAGGCAGCGATGAGCTATTTTTTGAGATAAAATCTATCTCTTCGCTAATAGCATCGTCAAATAACATGTGCAAAAAATAATTTGTGGCGCGTGGTAAAAGACGTCAACTTGATGACAACCTTGGCCAAGAATTTTTAACTTCCTGGCAAATTTAGTGATTACATTTAGAGCGATTGCCATCAGACTGTACTCCTTGACACTTGGATGAGGGAACCCAAGCATTATTGAACATTTGAATAATGCTAGTTGATGTTAGGTAGGTACATATCCTTACGTGCTATGATTCGAAATCCACGAGACAAGACTACGATCACTTTACTATTGGTAATAAAATAATTATTAGAAACTAGGGATGTTATTTTTGAAATGAGTTGGCTATTGGTAGAATTTTAAGAAATTCTTTCTAACCGGATCTGTCGCATTTGATATTTGCTCTACTCGTATGTTCATTATCCTGTTCATCGGCTTTAAACGTAAAATAACATACAGATAGACGGGTAGACTATATAACATGATTGGAGGTGTCATAATATGTGTTTTTCTAACATTTGTTTAAAATGTTTATTGATATACTTTATTGACCTGGTGGTAATATGCTCTATAATTTGACATGTAGGTACCTATGTTATGATATGTTACTAATGTTTATCTTTTATTGAATGTATTATCTATAACATGCTGGCGTCTTGGTTAGAACTGTAATCAGCCTGTATTGATTTTGATTGAAAAAAAATGTGTCCTCAACTTAAGCAGAACCGCATTTTGGCACCATTTTAATAACACACATCATTCAATATTTTTACTAGTGATGTCATGCACTTGCTGTTAATCCGTAGTAACTGATTTAATTCCGTCAATCAAATAGTTTGCCATAGTGATGTTTGTCTCTGCCTCTGACTTAATAATAAGTCCATCCGACTTAGCCAACATCGATAGTACGGTTGGCCAAGAAAATGGCTTCGTCCCAACTACCCTATCCCAACTCTACCAGATAATTATGATAAAAAGTACAGTCAAAATGAAAAACCTTTAAAAGATATAATTTTTTTAATCATCAACATTTTTACCATCATCATCATCAATTAGAATGAACGACATTTAAAATGATATAATAAAAATAATATTTTTAAACAAAACACGTAACAACAACAACATCCCAGTCAAAATAATATCATGACTGAAACATTTTTTCATACCTACCTAAAAATTTTATATTTTTCGTTTTAACTGTACCCATACTTTTTTTATTACCAAAAATTAAATCGGGTAGAGATGGGATTTTATGTCAGGTAATTTTAAATCGGGTATAGTTGGGACGAAACCAAGAAAATGGTCTATCATCATAAGGTTGAAAGTCATTCGCGCGTCAAAGAACAACAGGGTTGATTTTCCCATGCAAAGATATTCTGTCAGTTACTAATACCAAAACCTAATAATCCCTATCGCTATTTTACCGACACATGAAATTTTGACAAAACTGGTCAACCACTTTCTTTGCCGACTGTCCCTTGCATATGCTTCAATTCTACGTAGGTACTAGGTAAATACCAATAATAATACGCGCATTGATAACAAATCTCTTGCTGCAGATAATGTAATAGCGTTATTATCGCAATTTCGTTGAACAAAGGGAATTGGTAAAGCCTTAACTAGTGAAGGCAGCTGAGTTACCTGTGCCTAGTCTGGCTGATAAGCCTGAATGGCATTGTCTATTACTCATAGCGCTAATGCACTGGGGTGCATTCTAAATTGCGAGTCGGGTCAGCATATTCACGGAAAATATTAGGACATCGTCATGTTATGACTATTTAAAATTGATTATTTATTTAAGGAATCGCCCTTTCTATCTATCCAACTTATGAAAACCCATTTCATTTTGATCGATTGTTAAATATTTGTTAAAATATATTTGATGTTAAGTACATAAAAAACAATCCACCATCCATGTATGATAAATTTATATTCTTAAAACAGCTTCGAGCCAAGCCACGGTAAAATGAAAGACGGTAACGGGTCGGCCATTAATCACGTGTGGCTCGAAAGAGGGGAAGAGCTCGGGAAAGGAGAAAAGGGGGTGTAATGACATATCACTTCGTTTAATTTTTCGTTGGATGCGCGTTTAAAAAAAAGAGATGCGTGCCTTTGACTCATGCATGAGTTAATATATCTTTTCCAGGTCAACCGCGTTAAAAGTGAATTCCTACTACATACTATCCGATTTTCGAGTACTATATGATCCGGGGATAACAGTACCTACATTAGCTTATAAACTTAACTAAAAGTATTTATTTGATGGCATCTCAGTTATCCTGCCGTGTTCCAGCAGGGTGGTCACAACAGTACGGCTGCTCGAATCGACGCACGGCATCCTATTGTCTCTGCCGCGTCAGAGCCACTCATCGGAAAAGTATGCGCACACGCATATTGCTACCCTGACCATTCATTTATTTTAGGAAAAATAATAATTCCATACCGTATGAATAATACGGAACGATTGAACTAGCAAACGAGAATATAAGCTTGACAAAATTTAAAATATAGTTTTGTTTCATAAATTGGGTTTGAATCCTACCTAAGGCTGTCTTATCATTATTAAGGATATCGTTTAATTAATTGTTTTAATTGATCGAGGAAAAACAATGGTTTAATACCTACTTAAACACAATCAAAAAGTTAATGTTAATAAAATTATGATTAATTGAATAAAAATTTCGACTGACTTAGGTGTATCTTGAACCCACAATCTTCCGATTAACGAACCAATGCCTATTAAAAAAAGTAAAAATCTTACTAGGCAATTTAATTGCTTGAAAGACTAGATATTCTACCTAATGTTAACAATATTATTTTTAATTGACTCACCTATCATATTAGAGCCTATAATTTTTAATGTGATCATTCAATGACACTGTTAGCATTTGAACTTGATCTGCAAGTCAGCACGGCGAACGCTGCGAGGGCGCACCTGACGCCGCGTTGCGTCATCTGCCGACTCGCGCGCAGCCAACGACCTATAATTTGCACGTGTGCTATGAACTTACAATGTCAGAGGTGGAACTAGGGCAATGCTAACCTTTGTGGTCATTAATACGTATTATTCGCTCTAGCTTTTGTTTAAATCTTTGTTGAAATGTCATTGCTTTTCCAGGATGTTTGTTTATGTTTTTATAGCAAACCGGTAAAGTGCGAGTCCGATTCGTGCTAAAGGGGTTCCGTGCCTAAATTTCATTTAATTACTTATTTTTCTAATGGACACAGAATTAACTATTCTGTAAATATTTCAAGCGTCTTCCTCTTGCCGAACCCCACTTAAGTGTTTATTTTATTGTGTTTTTAGTATTGTTATAGCGGCAACAGAAAAATATCGTCTGTAAAAATTGTAACTATCTAGCACGGTTCTTAAAGTACACCCTGGTGATAGACGGACAGAAATCCAGGCGGACCGCGGAGTCTTAGTAATAGAGTCCCGTTTTTACACTTTGGATACGGAACTCTAAAAAGGGTTCTCATTGATAATTACTTCAAAGATCAGGTCACGCGTGCAGCAGGCGATGCTTACAACGTTCATCATATTTTCATTCGCTAAACATTATCATAAACATATTGCGCGATTCCTACTTAATAACAAATTAGAGAATCGAAAAGTAAATCGACATATACTGACCACTGACTGAATAATATGATTTTATTTTTAACATCATATAACATTAGGATCACGTGTAATAATATTCGTTATGATTTTTCTATTGTTTTACATACATTTTCCTTGAAAAATATCACATACGCTGTACTTATCCAACAGGAAAGTAAATCCTCTTAGATCGTGATACGACAGCTCTTTCCACTTGATCTGTACCATAAACTTTTCCTCAGTGTACCCTGTTTTCCCTTTCCTACAAATTTGGAGAAAAAAAAGAATTCTTATTTGTTGTAGTACACCTTGTGTTGTTTTGACACATAAATAAAATAGCATCATCCATTTATTTTTAAGGGTGCTGCAAGAGGCAATTAGAGAAGTGGCCGCAAAAAATGCAGCAGCGTCGTTTGTCCACGATATGCTAAATTGCAATTCGTTTTGGTAATGACTATGTCCAGCAGTGGATTGATGCAACCTGATGATGAGGAAACCAACTGTAGCAATTAAATACAGTATAAGTGGTTCATACCTAGGTTAGTAAATAATTACAGTCTTCTTCTCGTGCGATTAGCCTACAAAGATGATTTCTGGTATCAGAATTTCATAATAACAACTTTTCAGGGACATACGCTTATTTAATTACCTCGCATTTTTAGTCAAGCCTCGAACCGACCGTGAAGGCAAACGGCCCGAATGATGCGCGCAGAAATAACATGAAAAGGTTTACGGGCATATAACGGGACATTTTCGCTTCACTTTGCCGAAAAATACCCCCAAAGGAGCACATGAGAACGTTACGTAATTTTTTGCGAACAACAATAGAACTCGGCTAAACATTGTGATTGACATTGGAGAAGATAAGACAGAAAACATTTATCATTCTTTGTAACCAAAAGATCTTTTCGAAAGATACGAGTATGAATGTTTTAATTCTCCAGTAGACGATACGAGTACAACAGTTGTCTATGTCCAGTAATAGATTTAGCAGTTAGCCCAATCTATGTCCAGTGAACTTAGTAGTTTGCCCAATGGTGGAGATAAGACCGCGCCGCGCCATTTTTAATTGAACTGTTAAATAGTTAAGATTTTCTTTATTAAATTTCTGTAAATACCCCCAAAGGACGAAAAGAGCATCAAATTATTTGTAATAGGAATTGCAATACCTAAAGTATGATCTCCTTGTATTATCGTCGAGAAAGAAAATAATTTTGCAATCTTTGCATTTGTCATTCCATTGCACATGATGATTTTGTGTTATTAATAGTCATATTTGGACAACAACTAAAAGCCAACACCCACAAAAGCGATAAATACAGTAGGTATTTATCGCTTTTGTGGGTGTTTTTATATATTTATACCCTATTTATAGCAAATAAACAATGGAATTCCATTTTGACATTTTAAAATGACAGTAATTCCTTTAACTTTATGTTAGGTTAATACTTCTTTATCCATCCTCATAATAATATGCCTAGGTACATCACTCATTAATACTGGTGGACACAGATGTCTCTAAAGTAGGATTTAAGCAGGAATGGTTAAGAAATGCGTTTCTTTTTGTTTGACTGCAAATACGCACATTGTTTTATACTATAAACAAAAACGAATAGCCTTGTCGGCATGGAAGCCGTCACCTCTCGGATTCCAATTAATTAAGCGATCAACAGCGGACATGTCTAATAGGCATAATTTTCCGGATGGCTGCATCAGGCTTGTAGTTGACAATCGTGAAAAACAAACATTGATTTATACCTACCAATGCCAAATCTCTACTAACAACTCATTTTTGGGGTGGTGGGATCTACCTCCTAGTGGTCCACCCTGGGCAACGGCATCTTTGGTTTTCTAACCAATGATGACGGCTAACAGATCCCTCTGCGATGGTAGGCTTCGTGAAAGGCCGCCTGGATGCTACCACCCTCCTGCCGGAGTCCAGCGCCAAACAGTTCTTAGTTTTATTTGATATTTTAGCAACTTAATTGCACTTATAATATACTAGTTCTTCTGTGTTCCGCTGGTGTGTGGGAGAACCAGTACCTCTGGGTAAGCTCGCTCCATCTTAGGCTTCTTCTTAACCGTATAGTTAAGTATGTAGTCAAGAGCAAGCTCATTATTTATAAATAAAAAATAACATTATGAATCTGAATGTGAGTTTGTTTATTACGCGTTCACGAAGATACTTCTTAATGGATCATCATGAAACTTTGTACACTTCATCTCAAAGGTACGAGGACATAAGCTATTTCGAATTACTTAGTTAATAAGTATACAGCCATACAACGTATATATATTACCGTACCAATACCAAGGACAAAGGCAGACTTCATTTAAAATAAATAATAATTCAAATTTAAATATTCAAAATTTATTTATTGCAGACTACATAGGTCCATGGGTTAGTATAAAATAACTTATAAAAATAAAAATAAGACTAAGCATAGGGGTTAGTAAATACAATTTATGGTGAGAACATTAAAAGATTTAATTATTATTGAATCATGTACCTAAGCGGCACCCCGTGCGGGCACGACCTAGAATTGGTGCTGGTTGCGATTACGGTCATCGTTCGCACGAAATGGCGCAATATAGGCGCATGCGGATCATCTGCCACAGTCCTCAGGATGCTGTTGCCACTTTCCCGCACTCGACTTATCAGCGACGCCACCTTTTTTCGAATTAGAGCCTGAAAACCGTCTGTATGTGACTGTGCAAACATTTCAGACGCACTGCAGAAGCGAGGAAGTCCCAACATCATCCTGAAGATATTGTTGTATTGGATACGGAGAGTCTTTAGCGATCTTTTAGTACAACAGATTTACAGACCGCCCGTGTATAGATTCTGACCAATATGCCTTAAAGAGAGTTATTTTGACTTCCTCCGTACAACGAGCGAATCTGCGGGCCAGCATGTTACCACGGACCGCCAAAGCTCTTCGCTCCCTTTCTATGTCGACATCATCTTTAAGGTCGTCGGTGAGTATGTGTCCTAGGTATTTAAATTTAAAAACTCGATTCAACTCCACTCCGCCAAGGCAGATTGGAAGTGTAAATTCAGGACGTTTACCGGCGGTTTTGAAGACAATGTATTCACTTTTTCTGACATTATACACCAGACCATGTGATTTAGCATAGTTTTCACACACTTTTAACATTTCTCCGATAGCACTCGCAGTCGGACTCAGCAGCACCATGTCGTCCGCGTAGCTGATGTTGTTAACACTCAAACCACCAACTTTGCATCCGACACGTATCCTGCTGAGTTCCACTATGAGGTCGTTAACGTAGAGGTTGAAGAGCTTTCGAGACGACAGCCCCCCTTGTCTCACGCCACACTCCAACCTGTACGACTCGGAGAGTTTGTTAGACCATCTGACACAGTTCGTCTGATGTGTGTACCAATACCTAAATATATCTATCATTTCCACCGGAATACCCCTGTCCTCCATCTTACCCCACAGCACATCATACGAAACGAGATCAAATGCTTTAGAGAGATCCAGAAAACATGCGTACACCGGTGTCCTTCGGTTTGTATAATATTGGACAGTATGCTTTAGACTCAGTATTGCGCTTTCAGTGGATAGTCCGGGCCGAAATCCGAACTGCGCGTCATGTAGTTTTAAATACTTTTGCAAACACGTATCAAGCAAATTGTCCAACACCTTACCTTATAATAATACTCATGTCTAATTTTATACAGGAAGAAATTTAAACCACTTTCCAAAATTTTTGTAGGCCGTATTAGAGCCCATTTATGAAGTAAAAAATGTAAATCAAGTTTTCACCCAAAAATATTTTTCGCAATATAGTTTTCAATTTTTACGGTTCTAGGCCTGTTAAGGTATAAAGGGAAAATCAAAAACTTATGATTAGTATCGTAATGAGATGCGCATCGCGTAAAAAATGTGTTGCTAGGCGGCATTTTAGATTTTCGGCGGACATTTTCTAAGTGCTTTATCTTGACATTTTTGTACTGGGCTATACCAAAAGAAAAAATACGTAATTTGTTTTTTGTCTCGTTGATTGATATATTAAAATTTGGAAGGAGGTTAAAATTTCATCCTGTATACATAAATACACCTTTTTTTGCCCGCGACTCTGTCCGCGTGAACTTAATTTCTATCGCGCGGATGAAAACCTGTGCCCAGCAGTAGAATTCAAAATAGCATTTATAACATTAGTTAGGATAGTTTATTGGTAACATTATATCATATGCGAAAGACTAAAAGGAAGTTGTTACTCAATCTTGTAAAAAGGGTTGAACGGATATGAATAAATTACAGCACTATTAGATTTTATTCTGGAATAGCATATGAGCTACTACATTTATTCCAGAAATGTATGCGGTTCCTGCGGAATATTTTACAGCCTTACAGAGCAAGATGTCTACAAGATTTCTTTGCAAAGTAGTATGTAGAGTCTCATTCAATGAACGACATAGACAGTTTTTTAGGTCATAATAACATTTTTAATAGTTACCGTGGAAAGTTTGTTTTCAGATAGTTTATATGATTCTTAACATGTTAAACAAAATTATCCAGGGGGACTAAGCAGCGTGTAATCGATAGTTTTTTATAAATTTATTCATTTGTAGAAATAACTTTTATGAAAAATTATGCAAATTGGTCTTGTTATTCAATAAATCAATACCTGTTTCTTTAAATTCATTGATGATACCAAAAAAGAAAAAAAAATTAAAACATACAACCAAAGTTGAAAAAGTCTCTTTTTCGACAATTTGAAAAAACTTTTCGGTTATATTTATTTAGTATTGTTTTATTCGTTGTAGCAAGAGCGTTTACTGTACAGTAAGGTAAAAGTAGAGCAAAGGCCTAAAATCCCGTTATCGTTTCAAATAATTATGCAACGCGAAAGTAGTAGTTAAAGGCCTAAAAGCCCAATGGTCCGAATGCAGGGCAAAGGCTCCATCATTAAAATCATGTCTGTTACCACAGCTATGATGGGCACAGGTACAGGTAGGTATAGTCACCAAATAATAGGGGTTAAAGTATGAAATTGCCGATTATTTTCCCACTTTTTATTTTGTTTATAGCTCTTAAGTATAGTCATATTATTGCGTAATTCTTTTTGTATTGTATCAAAAACTAAATAAAGTAACTTTGGACTAAAAAAAAAATGCAATACTAGTGCCTATTACTTCAAAGGAAGTCGTTGAAAAGACCCCTTACAATTTGTCAGCTGACCTTCTTGCTTCAATTAAGTATATTTGTATTATATACTTTCATTTTCAGAAATTTAAATACTATAATGCGTAGCTTTATAACCATCTAACTTTCACTTTTAATTGCTTCGAAAACGGTTCAGGCGTTTTTAAAAAAACTAAAAAATTGTTAGTATGGAAAAATGACTTTTCTTGATTTCGTCCATACAAAACGGCAATTTCATACTTTAACCCCTAATATAATTGTTGAATGCGGGTTAGAATCAGTGATCACAAACCAGGGCAGTGTTTGAAAATTTGAAATTCGTGTTGCCCGACCCGGAGATCGAACGCAGATACCCCGAGATATTGGCCTGGTACCTAAGTAGTTAGACCAACGGGGTCTTACTGTACTGATTGTTATTTTGCTTTTTTATTACTATGACCCACACACCCACCAGCTGACTGACGACATTGAAACACGAAATAAACAAAGGTCCGGGAGTGTGAAAGCGGCGCGTGCCCAAGGATGCGCACGCGTCACGCTTCGCCACCGAGCGGTGAATGGGCCTGCGCATTCACTTGAAATGTTTCTATTTTGGCAATCCGTTTTTTTGTAAAATTTAGGGCTACCTATAAAACGGTACATTAATAAAAGATAGCAGAGTATTATCGTTACTTCTATCATAAACCATATAAGAATGAGTAGGAACATTTAAAGAAGACTGAAAACAGCAATCGTAATAGAAAACCTGTAATGAAATCTAGCACAAAGTGATACTGTGTGAGATAGGCAGAGTGAATGATATAAGAGTTGATTACAGGCAGAGTTGGCACACCAACAAATGTAAAAAAAATATACTTAGATTATGGTTTGGTAAAAAATTTGTGTGTGAGTTTTAGGACAACCGAAGTGGAGGTGAGAATACTGTAGAAGAGATGAAGAAAATCTACGTCGTGTCGTAGTTCTGTCCATCAGTCCACTTTTGGTACCAAACCTTTCAAATTGGTTGCCATAATCAACACATATGTATTTACTACCAGACTGAAGACATATCTATTATATAAAGCTTATTACACACTGGACGAGTTCTTTGAGACTTGTCCTCAAGGAACTGGTTCAGCATAAAGCAAAGCAGAGAAAAAAAATGTTGCTATTGTAGCAGTCAAATTTGCTAACAAAAGAAAGGATAAGTGTGGATAACATATTATATTGTGTATTTAACCGTTAAGAGGCCCTATGTTCGCTTAATTTGCGGTGCCCCTACGGGGTGTCATGTGTGCAATGTACTTTTAATTGTAATAAGACCTGTAATTTGCGAGGAGATGCGGGTTCGAGTCCCGCCTGAGACAAAATTTTTCAAGTTTATATACAGACCTGTAATTTATCATGTGAGAAGGAATAGGTGCGCCACATAGCAAATTTTCATACGTGAGCGCTGTGATTGGTTTCGTTTGACGTCGCGCGACCAATAGGTCGCTTTATTGGCGTACTTTGAACTCGAAAGAGTGCGAAAACTTGTGTTTATCATGTGCAGAAGTAGTATAGGAGCGCAATTTAAGCGACGATATCGGTTCTCATACGAATTGCGCATGATAGCCTTTTTAACCTTTTTCCCTGTTTTGTGGTCTCCAACATTGACCAACCTGCGCCTTCTAGCGATATTCGTTTAGTATCACCTCTTACGAAACCCGTAGGAAAAGAAGAGGTGGTGGTATTCTGCACAAGGCATTAATTAACTCGTAATTAACTCGTTAACATCTGTCAGCGCGGCGCGAAAGAATCCATTCCGAAGCGATTCACTAATCGTCCTATTGATCAATCATCATAAATGATGCACGTACTACTAACGGAACCTACTCTGCTTGTGTACAAACAATCATTGAGATGAGCTGATCAATTATTGATGTCATTACAATCCCGCTTTAGCGTAGTAATTGGCCATTTATGGCCACGTCTTCCGACACGTGAGTGAGTATTAAATTTGCATCTGCTGAACCTACCCAAACCACTCGATCAAATCGAATCGAACTCGATCGAATTCAAAATATCACTTGAAACCTTTCTTATAACTCTGATGACGATCCCAAACTTAGAACGTAGGTTACGTGTAAAATTATTATAATAAAAATAAATCAACCCAACCGGGAATCGAACGGGACCCTTGGGAATAAACGGCCCACCACACCACTACACTAACTCCTTTATCATTCAACAACCTGCTCCAAGAGTATCATCAGTTACGACAACACGTCTGCCCAGATATGTAAAATTTAAAAAAAAAAAGTGCAATTATAAAACCATATATCGACAGGTACGCACGGCAGCACATCTGGCTATTCAATGGAGCGTCTTAATTTCTTTGACATAAGTGCGAGTTTGTTACCTAAAAGTCTGATGTGCCATTGTACTTTGAAAATGTTTACCTTATCTCGGATTCACAGGTTTTCAGCATCGAAATGTACTTGATGTTTGTTGATAACACAACAGCGTTCGTGACGCGAATCAAAGTGCTTTGAATGTAATATTTTGGGTTTAGAATTTATATTTTTTCAGATAGAATGGCGTCTAACTTTTTACGGGAATGGCAGACTGAGAAATTATCTATTTAGTTCGATTACGCATAGTTAATTTTGAGGAAAAAATTAAACGATGAGTAGGAATTAATATTTTTTCATTTAATTTAATTTATCATTTCTTTCAGGCAACAGAGTAAAAAGTACAGGCCCATAAAATAAATAGACTAACATACATACAATATAAAAAGAAAATTACACTATAAACACACCATTTTCACGGCGTTGTGCTAAGCAACTTGGTGTCAGGTAACCGACCTCGAAACCGACGATACACAACACCCTTCGGCCAAAATTCCTATAGTTACTTAAATGAGAACACTATAATTTATGCTAGGTTTCATTTTTCAAAAAGTAATAGCTGGTTTGTTTAATGTGTAGCTTATTGCAAAAGCTCAGCTGCGTGACATTCCTCCCGGTCGGGAAAGTAATATTCAGATTAATGAAATCAATGCTTGTTTATTTTTTAGACACAAGCATTTCTGGTCCCTTAATACATGTTTTACAGGAAAGCTCTACCCTTACATGGTCTCATTTCCTTCTCAAATCTTTTATATTTCCAATTGATTTGGCAGGTCATCTAGCATTTATCGCCTGACCTCCGAACATTTGTACAGGAGATTCAACCAGTTTGCATCTTTGTCACACATGTGTATGTATTAGTTAAATATTTGGTTTAGTTAATTTAGTGTTAGGTGAAGCCTGAAAATTATGTATGCGAATATATACATAATTTTCAGGCTTCACCTGAAAATTATTATTATTAACCATATTTTTCTCTTTGCATACACTGGTGTTTAAGTTTCACGGACTTCATGTCTTATCGTTATATTTATTTATTTTGATTCATAAGATAAACATCTATCACTCATCTTCATATTTGTAATTACTAGCTGTGCCCGTAACATTTTAACATACTGAATTTCAACTGTTGTGGATTTACAAATAGTAAAATACATTCCATTTTTTTATTAATATGCTCTTTTAGCCATTTTCTTTCTAACACAATATAAAAATGGAACTTAGAGAAACATTAAAAAAAAAACTTTTTAAGCTTACAGTAGGGTGGAGAAGTTAGGAAGGAAAGGGGGTAGGAGTCATCCCCTAAGATAAATAACAATGTTCTCCAAAAATTTATTGCGATATAAACAATACGGCATGCTACCGCATTGTTCTGAAACACACACGCCCTCTTTTTTTTGTCAGGGCGTGAGTTTTAATTTAAAACATTTCGTTTCAAGTTTTATAATAACCTGGATCTGTTGATTGCCGAAGAATAATAATGAAATTTAGGTATACCTACTCTAATTAATAAGGCATCGTTGTTCTAGTGGTTTAACACCCGTATTTATAAAGAAGTAATTACTTATTGCTTAGAAAAGTCATAACTTCAGGTGTTAATATCTAGTGCTTGAGTGAAGGAAATGGATCACCTCAAATTGTCATTTTATTTGGCTTAGAATGTTAACTTTTGATAGTTGTAACTTTTAGTAATTATTGGAATACAAATTGTTACGAAAGTAATTACTTTAATTCAAGTTATTACTTTTACTTGTTTATAAATACGGGTGTAAGTATATCTCGGGGCCCTAGGTTCGATTCTCGGGTCAGGCAACAAGGGTTTCTAATTTTTTAACATTGCCCGGGCTTGAAATCATCAACCCGCTTTTGGCAAGCGTGGCGGTTATGCCTCTACCCATCATTGCTGTGGTAACTTGAATTCAATGACGGAGGCTCTTGCCCTGCAGTGGGATGAAATGCCGTTACCATAATATACCTACTAAATAGCTGCTAGGGAAACTACTAATGGCTCTACAATACAGGGTGAAAATATAACCACTTTCCAAAATTTTTATAGGCGTTCGGTATCCTATTTAGAGTTCAGTTCATTTATGAAGTAAAAAGTATAAATCAAGCTTTCACCCGAAAATAATTTTCGCAATATAGTTTTCGATTTTTACGGTCCTAGGCCTGATAAGATAAACAGGGATAATCAAAAACGTATGAATAGTATCATAATGAATAAATGATATGCGAATCGCGTAAAAAAGTGTTGCCAGGAGGCCGTATCAAAAATTTTAGATTTTTTGCGGACATTTTCTAAGTGCTTTATCTTGACATTTTTGTACTGGGCTATACCAAAAGAAAAAATACGTCATTTGTTTTTTGTCTCGTAGATTGATAATAGGGGTTAAAGTATGAAATTGCCGATTAGTACTAAAAATCAAAATTGTTTATTTTTTAATTTTTAACAAATTTATTTAATAAAAATAGTTACCATTATTATCTATACATTGCTGCCATCTAATAGAAAGGTCATTTATGCCTTTGTGATAGAACTCTGAGGATCTAGACTGCACAAACTGTGTGAAAGCATTTTGTACTGCCTCCTGGGAAGAAAACTTCTTGTCACGTAGATAATTGTCCAAATCACGAAAAAAATGGTAGTCCGTTGGAGCAAGGTCTGGCAAATACGGAGGATGTCGAATGGTTTCTAATTGCAGTTCCTGAAGGGTCAAAACGGTTTCTCGTGCTGTATGAGGTCTCGCGTTGTCATGGAGCAATAATGGTGAAGATCGATTCATGAGTCGGGGCTGTTTTACTGCTAGTTTTGCCAACATTGTTCGGAGTTCGGCACAATAGACATCTGCCGTTATTGCTTGACCAGATCGGAGAAAACTATAGTGAATAACACCATGCCGAGACCACCAAACAGTTACCATTACCTTTTTATTGGTAAGTTTTGCTTTAGGACACTGTTGTGGCGTTTGACCTGGGGTCAGCCATTGCATTTTTCTTTTACGGTTATCATAAAGAATCCGCTTTTCATCACATGTAACAATTCGATTTAATATTCCTTCATTTCTGTACCGATTCAACAAGGCAACACAAGTTTCAACACGCGTTTCTTTCTGCACATCAGTCAAATCATGAGGCACCCATTTTTCGTATTTTTTTATTTTATTGATTTGACGCAAATGAGTCAATATTGTGGGTAAGGTTACGTTAAACCATGCCGCTAATTCCTGGGTAGTTTGACTAGCATCGGCTTCCACCATCTCTCTTAATTCATCGTTAATCACCTGTGTGGGCGGTCTTCCTCGTGGCTCGTTCTTCAAGTCGAAGTTTCCATCACGAAAGCGTTTAAACCAAAATCGCACGGTGCGTTCATTAGCAGATCCCTCTCCAAACGCAACATTGATATTGCGGGCTGTTTCTGCCGCGTTACTTCCGCGTCGGAACTCGTATTCAAAAATCACTCGAATTTTCGCAGTATCTATCTCTCTTGTCTAAGTTAAATAACAAAAACAATTGAATGTCGATATTCAAATGTTTCACATTTTTTAAAAGAAGAACATCATAGAAACCATGTGAAAAAAGTTTCATTCGAAAACCTCAAACCATGAAGATTCTATGTCAATTCAAAGAACCTATTACAATAAAACGGCAATTTCATATTTTAACCCCTAATATATTAAAATTTGCAAGGTGGTTAAAATTTCACCTGTATATTAAAAAATATATGTATTCACGTCATTGTAAAAAAATGATGGCAACATTCGAGTGCACAAAGTGATAATCTCAACCATACTTAACAAACGTATTTGCTCACTTTCTCTGTTCCGTTAAGGATAAATAAAAATAGTATTAAATAATAAAATTTTAAATATACAAAATACATATGTTTTTGCTTTAAACTGTACCATAATATAGATTACTGATGTGAGAATCTTTAGGTACCTACTAAGGAAATTAACTCTTTCAAACATATTCTTAATAAATGTGTTATTTATTGAATTTTATCTGTACGTACCGGAAAGCCCCATAGACGGAATTTAAAAGCCTACTTAGGATTTTTCCTAATAATAAAAAAAAATATCATCACATGACAAAAAATCTAAATATTTCCGTTTTACTTGTCGTATCTACTCTACTGCGATCAGTTCGTCATCAGATACGAGGTTTTCCCCAACATTAACCTATTTCAAAGCAAGTCGTAAAAACAGTTGTATGGTCAATAAAGATAATGATTCATTGATGTATGAATGTAGTCAAAAATAACTGCTTTACAGGAAATAAACTTACATATAGCTAGCTATTTGCTTGCGTCTCTACCCGCGGGAACTTGCCATAATGATAAACTGTGTTAAATTCGGGCCAGATCTAGCTTATTTAGCAAGAGTATACGAGTATTTTGTAATGCTCCTCGTATTTTTAACCGAATACCAAAATCCATACGAGACATTAGTGACATAAACATTTTTAAAACAAAACTTAGTAAATATCTGATTTGATAAAATTAATAGACTCAGGCGTTACTTTGCGGAAATCCATAACTAATTATGGATTGCGCTCCGACGACTCAGCGAAGGCGACAACATCTCCTGAGGATGCCACGTGAAGTGGCGAAACGCGTCGAGGTTTTTATTATATTGGTGTTGGGTACTAATAATTGCATTAACTGTACTGCATGCATTTTTGAGGGAGGGCGGGCGGTTTTCCTGCATGAAATAGTGCTTGCTCAATCAGTGTTAGTGTGGTGCAGGTGCTTCCTCAAATCAGTGTTAGTGCGGGTAGTGTGGTGAAGGTATCTAGGCGGGAATATTAACAAGCGGAAATCATTAGCAAAATAATTTTCTAAATCCATAATTAAATATCTGATTGACAAGTGTTATTATTCCATTAATGAATTTATGACGGACAAAACTAATTAACTATATTTTATTTTTTATTTTATTTTTATTTATTGGCATACACAACAGGTAACAATCTTAACTAGTCTAATGGTAACATGGATGATCTTAGAACTAGATTGCAACCTAAGAACGTGTATACACAGCAAGACCAACATGCGTTAACACTATACTATAACAATACAACAGGAACAATATTACCCAACAAATTTATGGAAAGCTCAGTGGAGGATACGTCTAACGTTACTACGAAATGTAACGTGGTTAGATACAAATATATCGAGGTTGTCGCTCTGTAACAATTGATTACATAAACGGCACATTCTCATCACAGAATTATAGAAAGTAGTCTTGTTCATAAAAGTTTGCAACACAAAAGTTTTCATTCTGTTACGGGAAATTATTCTGGCTTCAAAGTTAAGAAGAGATAGAAGATTAGGGGAATCAAGAATGGAGTGAACAATTTTATGCAAGTGGAAAAGATCTTGCTGTTTTCGTCTTATCTCTAATGAGGTAAGATCGAAATGACGAAGCCTATCAGGATAAGATGCAAGCTTACGATGAAGTCCGGATCTAGAAGCTAATATTTTCAGACACTTATTTTGAACACTCTCAATCCTTTTTGAGTGAGTTTCATAGCCAGGAGACCATACAACAGAGCAGTATTCCAAACAACTTCTGACTAGACTATAGTAGATACAAAGGAAGCTTTGCGGATCAGTGAAATGCTTGGTAGTCCTGGCCACGAAGCCAAGTGTTTTAAGACTCTTTGATATAATGTGATCGTAGTGTTCCCTAAATGTCAACTGCTCATCAAATAGGACGCCAAGATCTCTCACAACTGAACAACGCTGCAGCGTTTGGCCCGCTAGTTGGTAGTCAAATGTTATTTTGTGTTTTTTTTTTCTTGTGAACGAAACAACTGTACATTTACCTATACTTAGAAACATTTGATTTTGCTGGCACCACTTAGATATACTGTCGACGTCCTTCTGAAGAGCAATACAGTCGCTCAGGTTTTTTATTATGGACTCGCATGTTTAAGCTATCTATTTTAAGGCATAACTTATTTTATTGCTATTTTGTTACTTCGAAATATTGTACGCCCTTGTGGCAGGACACGGCTAGTTCTAAGTATCATTTGTATGATCCCTATGTTCACCTGTTGTTCCACAATAAAGATTTTATGATTATGATTATGATTATGAATTACTAGGTACGGTCTGCCAAGAAAGGGATGTACCAGCTTTGACAAAATTTCATGTGTCAGTAAAATAGCGATAGGGCTATGACCTTTTAGTATCAGAAGCTGTCAGAATATATTTGCTAGGGAAAATCAACCTTATTGTTGTCCGACGCGCGAATGGCTTTCAACCTCACGGTGTGATAGAAGTCCCTTTTTTGGCCGACCGTACCGTCATATCGAGCTGGGCTGGGGCCGAAACCTAGTGACAGTGGGGTAAAAATAGCCTATGTCTTTTATAAATTCTATCTTTGTACCAAATTTCATTAAAATTGGTATTTAAACTTGAAAAATTATGTCTCAGGCGGGACTCGTACCCGCATCTCCACGCATGCCGGGCGCGACGCTTTAACCATTCAGCCACCGAGACGCTACGTCATAGGCGTAAATTTTTCAAGCATTCTTATCGCTGTAAGCCAGCGTTGCTTCATCAAATGTTAGGAGTTTGCACCCTTAACACCTGAAAGAAACATCTTTGCAGATGTTTGACAGTCAGTTAAGATGAAACAGCTATTTAAATACTTTATATGATATTTTAAGCAAATAAATTGCAATTTTAATATCATTATTTAAACTTGAAAAATTATGTTAAAGCGCCGCGCGCGGCATGCGAGGAGATGCGGGTTCGAGTCCCGCCTGAGACATAATTTTTCAAGTTCAAATACTGATATTAAAATTGCAATTTAATTGCATAAATTATCATATAAAGTATTAATGAAAATTGGTTCAGTATTTTAGACGTAAAAGACTGACTGATTGGACAAACAGATAGACAGATACACTTACTTTAGCATTTATAACATTGGTAAATTTTATTGCATGTTACATTGATGTACACGGCCACAACTAAGCACAGTTGCATAAAAATTACAATGTAGCGTCCCGTAAGTAGTGGTATTTATTAAAAACTAGATGACCAGGTGTACTTCGTGTCCCCTATTCTTATACTCGTAGGTATACGACATTAAAACTCTCCCTTCGCTAAAATGGCTGAAAAATTTGATGAATGTATTTGATTTTTATGTATTATAAGTATGTATTTAGTATTTACAAAAAAAAAAGTATTTATGTAAGTTTATCGGTTGTCTAGTACCCCATACGACAGGGTACTTAATAGTAGCTTAATTTGGGACTAGATGGCTCTGTGTGGCCCAGTGAGGCATGTCTTAAAAAATATAAATATAATATAAATATATTTAATACGGAAAAATTAAATTTTTGTTTTTACTCTTTCCTCCCCCTTTTTCCATATTTTCTCACCGTTTAAACCATCCCTGGACAACGACAAACATTTCAATACCAAAATCAGCTAAATCGGCCCAGACGTTGTCGTATTTTGGTGAGACTAACGAACAGCAATTGATTTTTATATATATAGATATATAATTATATATATATATATATATATATATATAGTTATTATAGATTATAGATAAACGATATTTAGAGATCCCATTTTAGCGATACTATATTAATTAATAATTTATGTGTAAGTTATAGTATAGCATAAAACTACGTAGGTATTTATCATAAGCAGCATTTTGCCTCGCACTGCTGAAGTAGACCTCTCCCGAAGGAAATTTTTTGCATGGAAATAAGAAATAAATGGTAATTGTAAATAAAAAAATAAATAAGTACTTTTAATAGAGTTGTAACCTTTCCCAACCATAAAATTTCTAGTCAGTTCCTCTTTGAATTTCAGTGATCTGTAGAGCCTTTAAATTTTACGAAGGATCACATTTTGAGCTAGTGCACAGTCAAAAACAGTAACTCATAAGTTAAAACTGAGTAAACACTTAACGCTCTCGTTGCAAACAAACATCTCTCAAGAACTATGTCACCGCATCACAAAGTGTAAAACGCTCCAGATTCGGATGACAAGGGATGGTCGCGATAAGCATCCGGGTGTCCCGGTCTCCGGCGGGGTCGAGCCGCCGGGCGCGCCCCGCCGCCGGCACTCGCGCCGTAGCCCTCACCGCGACCGCACGCCAGGCATGGCGACCGCGCGCTGAACACATACGTGACTGTGCTGTGAATTAAAACAAACATCACAGTGAACACAACACGAACGCACCAATGAAACGGTGAGTACCATCTTCAATAACTAACCGTGTCATCACAAAGCTTTCCCGCACCGGCGTTTAACCATCGGAAAACTCTGACTAATCCTGTACATTTGCACTGAAACTCGGAATCCTAGTCCCGTTACTCAAACGGAACGTGTTTCTATAGATTTTTCCCAACCGAAAGCCACCGATTACCAAATAACGCGTAATTTTGTTAATGGTTTCCAGGAATGCGAAATTGTTTAGCGTCTTAGTCATAAGATAAGTCGTTATACGTCGGTAATTTGGCATTAGGTGGCGTCAACATTAACAAAAACAGTATTGGATACCGTTGTGTCATTAGGCCGCTGTTTGGTTTAATAACAAACGCGTCGCGAGGAATGTCTGAACATGATCGGCCACCGGAGATGGGTGTGTAATGAGCGGCAGGTCCCGCTGCAGCGGACGCGCCGGCGGCCGAAGGTTCCTCCATTCTGCATGAGGAATTTTAATTGCTGACGCAATGACCTCAGTTTCGTTTTTTCGCCGAACGAGAAACAATGCGATAACCAGTTGTATCATCGTCGCAAAAAAGTGTCAGAATATGTCGCGGTGACTCAGGCCGGTTTTCCTTGGGCCCCGGTTTAAAAAGTGCATTGAGCGTGAGAAATTGAGAATTGGTCATATTTTAACTGTGTATTGATTCGTAAAGTGATACATTATAGTTTAGCTCTAAATTCATAAAGTTTTTAATAATAATAGAGCCTTTAATGAGAGTGCCGCTGTGCAAATGCTTGTCCAGTCATCGCCCGTCCCGTTATTGGTACACACGACGGCACATCAGACTATACATGTTGACCTTGAGACCGCCTTTATGCCCTACGTAATAAAAGCTGTTATCGCAGTTCAACTGTTTAACTTGATGTGCTGTCGAGTGTACTAGCCTAGCCCGTAGCCTAACATATTGTGTAAACGAATACAACTGGATTCTCCACTTCGCAGTCAAAGTTTGCGTTGCTTCATTTCATACAAAGATCAGCCTGTTGTCGATTGTATGCAGATGAGCTTTAACGCAAATATCAATAATTGTATCTGGTTCAGCAAATCGTCGATTAACTATATTCGCGCACGCAACAAAACCGCGGCTTATGCAATTAAAATAGTAAAATTGCCGTGGAAATGACGCGGGTTGAATACGGAGTGCGTTTCGTAATGCGGGTAATTGTCGGCTCGTCTCGTGCATCGCGAATGCGCTGCGGGCAGTCGGCCACAAAACAGATATGTACAGTAGGTAATCTACATACAAAATGTGCTCGAGCAACATACACAGGATTAGTTGGGCTCAGTGCGAGCGCAAGAGAAATCCTCTTGATGTCTCAGGAGGTTTTTTCTCGCGATGTTAAGATTTTTGTGTAAAAATGAAACAACAATAAAGAACTTTATTTGATATTTTAGCAACTTAATTGCACTTATAATATCAGTATATAAACTTGAAAAATTTTGTCTCAGGCGGGACTCGAACCCGCATCTCCTCGCATGCATGCTCGCATGTTTCTTTCGGGTGTTAAGGGTGCAAACTCCTAACATTTGATGAAGCAACGCTGGCTCACAGCGTAAGAATATGCTTGAAAAATTCGCGCCGTGTCGCAGTGTCTCGGTGGCCTAATGGTATGGCGCCCGCCCGGCATGCGAGGAGATGCGGGTTCGAGTCCCGCCTGAGACAAAATTTTTCAAGTTTATATACTGATATAACAATAAAGAAGTTAGTTTATAGTTGTTTAGAGGACGGTTGTTTAATTTTAAAATTAGAAAGAGAGAAACACACACTAAACGGCATATAGTTTCTTAAGCGGCCAATTTTTGCAGAGAACAGCAACATTAATATTCGCCCCGTAAGTGGAAGGTTGTGCTTTCGAGCTAAGGTTAGCTTAGGCAGTCAAAATATTTTAAATTAAAAAATTTTTTTTCATTTCACACTAGCCATTTATTTGCTTAAAAACATTAAAAAGCTGTTTTATCTTATCCGATTGTTAAGATCTGTAAAAAGAATCTCGGATGTTGGAGGTACTAACCAAAAACATTGATGAAATTCCGCTGGCGTAAAGCGTATACATTTAGCCTTCAATGAATTCATCTACACACCAAATATCTAGATAACGCAATGGTTAGAGCAATCGTCCGGTAAAGGGTAACGTTGTAGGATCGTGTGGCACCACAGGCAGTCAAAAACACTGAAATGTTGTAGTTATTGTTTGTTTATATTTTCGTTCTTCCTGTTTCTTTCTCTCAGTTGTACATAAAACAAAGATGACAACCCTAGCGCGACAGCCGAGCATACATTTATGCTAAGTGAAGTTCATACAAGAGACTGATTTCTGTACCTATCTGATTTGTGGTAGGGACGGGACGTCGTGTCGCAAGTCGCGAGCGCGGCGCTTGTCGCGAATCAGCCTGGAATGGCAATTAGCCCCGCGTAGCAACAATGCACTCTGACAATTTGAACTCCCTTGGCAACCCATGCTGCGTCTCTCGTCACGTCTTCGCCACACGTTCAGCTTAAACATGCAATGAACGCTGACTAATTTATTTCGGTTAGGTAATAATATTCCGAGCGAACTCGGAATTGAGGTTCTGTGTCACGGTTGTTGATGCTCCCCGTAGATCTTCCGAACAATAACACGCTTGTTTTTCAATGAAATATTTCGTTCTACTGTTCGTAACGTTATGACGGAATATTCATGACTAAAGACGAATCTTATGCCAAGTAGGAAGGAAACAGTTTGGCTGTGTTATCTAATAATACCAATAATACCAAAGTTGAGCAACGGATTGCTGGCCACAGTAACAACTCTTGGCAGCCATATTTAGACAATTTATGTGATTAATTTGATGCTGCAGGTGGCTTATAAGCATCAGCGATTAGCAATATTGCGATTACACGCGACACTCAAGACTTCTGAAAATCGAAAATTTGGAAAGATTCTGCCCTTGTTCGCAAAAAAGCAGTTTTTTGCGAACAACGCCAGTAGGGTTAAGCGTACGAATGTTCAGCGACGCTGAGCGGTCACTAGTTGGATAGGTGACCGTTTTTGGCATCATATCTTGAGCGCTTCCGTGCGCTTCGGAGGGCACGTTAAGCCCGCGTCGGTCCCGGCTGTTGTCACGGGACAACAGTCGTTAAGCCCTGTTGGAGGCCTTCGGGCGGCTTGAGGAACTCCAACGGCGTGGTGATGTTGCCACAGCGTCGCCCTCGCCTTCCACCAACCCGCGCTAGTCCAGCGTGGTGGTACTAAGGCTTTAACCCCTCTCCATATAAAGGAGAGTGACCCGTGCTCAACAGGGAGCTTGAATGGGTTGTTACTTTAGGTACTTTTTTTTACTTGCTGCCTTTTGGAGGTCTGTGTCCAGCAGCTGACTGGTGTGAGCTGATGATGCTGATGATTAAAAAAAACTACCAGCAATCTCGTTTTGATACTTCACGGACATGCTGTTTTGACTAAGTATTTATTAGTATCGTATTTCGCCATAACTAAGTGAATTCCGACAATTGTTTGCCATAAATATAGCAAATTCATTGTAAATACTCATTTACCTGTGTCTAGCCTTGTACAGTTACATGGCATGTTACATTATTGACATTGATGATTATGCAAGTAGGGTTACCATATCTCACGTTTGGTTTTGATATTTCAGGACTTTTTAAGGCATTATTGTTTGAGATTATAAAATAGGTATATTTTCAAAAGTACATATAACCCAAAAAACTACTTAGGTGTATACGAAAATAAAATGGACACTGTTTTATCTACGAAATTTTTAAGATTTTTATCAGTTTTAAAAATGTGTTACGATGATACGTTTCTTAATACATCTTTTGATTTAATAACTTAAAAATGTTTTATATCAAAACCTTATACCTAATTACATTGCGTAATGCACAGAATTAAGGCAACGGTATATAGTCGATCAAATTCTATTATTCATTCGATCTATAATAAAACAGTTTAATTTTTTCTATGTGTGCATCAATTTCGGGTTGTAATTGCAATATTTTTATGAACGACAAATCCGCAACCGCTCCGGTAAAGGAATGCTGCTTCAAGCACCATACAACGCGAAAACCTTTTTTAAATTATTAATAATATGGCTCTTAAAAATATTCAAATACTATTGAGAAAAACACCAAAATTGCGAAAAATTTTCAGGATTAATCGAAGTAAATCAAGTCTTTTCTACTTTAAAGTTTTTCATCTGGTAACCCTATATGTAAACAGTTCTGTTGCGGAGGATTTGCCTTCCCGCCATATAATACTAAATATACGGTTGGGTTTGTCCCATAACAGATGTAAATATTACTTTCTCTTCTATTTAAACCAAAAGGAAACTAACCTTCAAGTAAATATAGAGTTCCTCGAACGTCGCATGTTTTGTAGGTAGTATTTGGTCTGCAAGTTTTATATCGCGTTGAAATGACTGCTTAAATCGAATAGTAGCTATCAGTCCCCTAATTCACGTAACCAAATCGTATCAGAATCGTAATTGAATTGCAGGTTTTTGACAGTTCTAGTACGGGCTAAATGTCAAAATCGCATTGATATAGCTGAATAAGGCCCTTGGTTTGGTGTAACGACGATTCGTTTTAAACACTAGCTATTCCCGATACAATTAAAAATGGGATTTCTAAATACACTGTCAAATATTACTTTACATTATCATTATGAGTCTGCATCAGTACCCTACTATACAAAATACCTACTGTTGCTTCCAAAATAAGAGATTTGTCATAATCGCCACATTTGGCAAGTGAGTGTGACGAAAATGTTGGTACGTTTTGTCTGCGAAATAAATACTAGACAACAACGCTACAATAGGTATATGAACATCGAAGAGCACTGACGAAAGAGCATGTATCCAAATTAAATTTCATAATTTGTGTTACGCCTTTTCCCCAAAAAATCATATTTAAGCAAATTTAGATCGTATTTTGTGTAATACAGGGCGTAAGAGTATGCACATGCAGTGGTAAATATTAACATTGTTTGGGCAATCAACTCACTGCAATAGTTTGCAATTAAACAATGCTATGTTTCAATTAAACTCAAAGAATAAGTATCGGCTTTACAGCATTTTTAAATATTGCAGTTATTAATTATTTTATTACGTCGTTCATTAGCCGGGTTATTATGAGGTTTCCATTTAATTTATAACGAACAGGACTGCCATCACTAAAGTCAAATTATAGTCAACTTCAATAAGAAATAAAAAAACGTGTTATCTCTCGTATATTGCAAAAATATTATAATATATCTATTTAAAAAATAGGCACGATAATTCCATGCTAATTATAAAAATAATTGTCAATACACACTGCAAATAATATCCAACTAATCAACTGCTGACATACAATATTGTACCGTGGTTTAGAAAAAAATACTATTAATTTAAACTCTTGGGCGACCAAGGATATTTTTGAGGGAAAGGACAGGCCAAGTTCGTCTCAGCTAATTAAAACAATACAATCGTACTTGGCAAACGTTACAAAGGAACTCTGTATTATTATTTATCGTATTACGTGGTTATCATTAAAGACGATCTGGTGTCAGTTTTCCAAGTCGCTATTACAGACCGTCTGACGATACTTTTTTTACGAATTGCATCTTACGACAAAAGCGGGGATCGAAGCTCTTAACTTCTCTTCCGAAGCAAACATCCAACTCCAAACACAGTATTTAGAAAAATATCGTTTCTTAAATTATTCGGTCGGGAATCGAAACTGGCACCGTTGCGTAGTAGGGGACCACCGCGCGCAACACTCCAGCAACCGGGTCGTTCATAATAAGAGAAATAACGGAAATCTCAACTTTGCCCCGCAATAGTAAACGAAAGTTAGATCAGAATCGTGTCGGTTCGCATCGGACGCATCTGTGTCGGCGAGCGCGAGTAAAAGTATGTCATAATATGGCACGTGACGGTGACTCAGGGTAACGGACCACGCCGGACCGCCGCGTGCGCACTCACCACACACATACTCTTGTACTGTACAAGTGCATATGCCTTGTGCTTCTGTGGTGCCTAAATTGGATCAGCACAAAGCTGTCACCCACCTGCCAATCTTTTCGCGGGATCTATGTTCATCAGATAACTGATTTGGGCTGACATAAGAGCTTCATTTAAATGTTTCATGTTAATTATCATATAATAGCGGACCCGACAGACGTTGTACTGCCGGACAAGAAGCGCCACCTACCGGGTCCAATTGTGTTTTCAAACTATTTAGGAACCAATTGAAAAGTTTAAGACGAACACACGTCAACAATTATATATTTCATATATAAAACTTCATATAACTTAGACACGCTGCAAAACTTGTGAATGAAGGTTTGATATTGGAGGAAATATCGTTAACATAGTGAGTCAAGCGAGTGAGTCACGTTCAACTGACGGTGTAGTAGCGTCAGTGAGGCACTCACTGCCTGCTGCCAATTCCCTCTATCAATTTATTGAATCTTGACATATGAAGTTCCATTAGAAAAGAGAAATATTGAATTCAGTGTCTTATTCGTCAGGGTTTTGCTCTCTTGTTATTATTAGTTTGCTGTGTGTGTTAATTCGCACTTACACATGATTCTACTGATTTTACATTCCTAGATCTACTGAAGCATAACACAAAAATTTTACAAAAAAGAAAAGTTCGAAAACTTTTCTTGGTGGGTGTGACCCATCATTTTAGTTTTTAGTTTATTGTATAATTGTTGTGTGTCAAAATCATATTTAACTCAATTGATCATGTTATTAAACCATAAATTTAATCTATTCAGTAATATAAATCACTTAGGTACCTACTGGCTGGTTAGCAAATTTCAGGCATATTTCTACAGACAGGCAGTCGCAGGGATCTGTGACTTAATGTTTTAATATTTAAACAGGACCTTAACCTTTTTTAATTACTTAAGCTTTGAGGAGGGCAATCGAAAAGGCAGCATTTCATTTTCAGAGTAGCTACCTATCAGAGACATCTCAGCGATAGTCACTTTGCAAACAGTAGCAGCTGACAACCGCGACCCAGTTGCCTCTTTACTTAGACTGTGTAAACCCCCTTTACTGTTTGCCGACGCGCATGTAGGTATAATTATTTAGTTATTTTTGGTTAGCACCAAAGTCAACATCTAAAAGGTACAATAAGGTCAAATTAAAATACGAGTAATATCTAATTAATACTTAAAAAAACTCTTAGATGACGTTAGAAGACATGTACATCGATTTGATTGCATTTATTACATTTATTACTAACATAGTCTTATCTCATCTATTCATAACATCTCTTCTTTCATATTCTTCAAATTATCTGGTGTCAGAATTTTCGAAGCCGCCTGTTACTCTGACATAGGGTTGCCATCTCTAAAATTTGGCAACCAGGACAAGACGCGTGAAAACCCCGGATTTTAGAGCCCAGAACCTGGACATATTAACAGGTTCCTTTCTTAAACATAGTCAGTGTAATAAAAATTTCAAATCACGATTTTATTTGTTTTCAGACCTTAAAATTTAATATTTGATTTTTAAAGTATGTACCTTAATGATCGTAGGTTGATTGCAGCATGCGGGCACAGTGTGTGTCTTTTTCTAATTTTTAAGACCGGACTACAATTAATAAAGTCTGGCCCGAGCGCTCCCCGGACACCCTCTAAACTAGGACAAATCCGGGGAAACCCGGACGGTTAGCAACCCTACTGACATAACTTGGGTTAACGACTGTCATAGGGCTGTAGTCGCCACCCCCATCTTTTTAGACGTAAGCCAATTTAGAAAAGTAAGATCTAAATCAACCGGACCATCAATCGAACCTAGCGTAGAAGGCAGACCCACAGCACCAACCTTTTTCTCATTCTAGTAAACAAATTATAACTTGTACAAATAATAAAAAGCATAACACCAAGTTTGGGAAACATCAGCTCTCATCTTCGGTGTGATACACAGAGATCGATTAGCAGGTCGCACGCGCATGATCGACGCATCGGAGAAAGTGCGCGAAAGTGCGCAGATCGCCGTGTCAGCGAAACAATAGCAAAAACTTCAACCCGCGCAAAAAATGGGTACGCAATCAAAAGTGAAACATGTTTTTTACTTTTTGAGAACTAAATTTATATTTAAATAGCTTGTTAAGATTAAAAACTGATTGTTTATGTTTCTAACTTTAATATAGATTCTTGTTATCGTCACCTAAGTGAAACATGAATATAAGTCAACATTACCTAAAATATTATTTTCATATTCTAATAGGAGTTTGAAGACCTGGGAAAGGACAAGGAAAGATATTTTTTCTCTAAAAATTATGTATTGATAAATGGAGAGAGATAAAGCCAATTATTTTCTGTTCTGATTCCAAGTTTGTATTAATAGTTAAGTTTAAAATTGATTGGCGATATGTTTATTAGAGTGACGTGCGGCAATGAATATGTTAAAGAAAACCAGACGGAAAACTGTTTCATCTTCATAATTATTACGAGATGTTTATCACTTTCCATACTTCTACTGCTGATGCTTCCATTGAAGTACACAGTTTTCAAATTATTAATGCGCATTTTAATAATTATGAGACCGGTTTGTTGAATAGGAACGTGCGCTACGAGTGTTCAATTGGTTCTTTTAAACACAATTATATGTACTAATGAAATGACTAAACAAAATGTAGTGCTATGTCGGCATATTAAAGGCTTGGATCACCTAACAAAAACATAATAAATATAAATAAATATAAATATAAATAAATATAAATATTTTAAGACATGCCTCACTGGGCCACACAGAGCCATCTAGTCCCAAATTAAGCTACTATTAAGTACCCTGTCGTATGGGGTACTAGACAACCGATAATCTTACTTATATACTTTTTTTTTTGTAAATACTTATTTATAATACATAGAAAACACCCAGACCAGTACAAACAGACATGTTCATGCACACAAATATTTGTACTGTGCGGGGATCGAACCCGCGACCCATGGCTCAGAAGCAGCGTTAACTACCGCTGATCCAAATGGTCGTCACGATAATACACGACATAATATTGCTCCACACTACATTCTTAGCAAAGACGTCAGTATTCTTATAAATAAATCTTGCACATTTAGAATAGAATTGAATAATGACTCTTATTAATACTGACCACAATAATTATTTATCAATAAAAACCATATTAAAATCCAGATTGAACTCGTCGATAGTATCGGTTTTATTTAAGCAATTTACATCTCACCACATTATATTAAAAATGATGATAATTTATTTTGGTATTAAGTTAGTAAGCATTTCCTTTTATTCAGGTTCAGTAATAATAGTGGTTAAAGTATGATTTTGCCGATTATTTTCCCACTTTTTATTTTTATTATAGCTCTTATGTATAGTCGTATTATTGCGTAATTCTTTTTGTATTGTATAAAGAACTAAATAAAGTAACTTTTGACTTAAAAAAAATGCAATACTAGTGCCTATTACTTCAAAGGAAGTCGTTGAAAAGACCCCTTACAATGTGTCAGCTGACCTTCTTGCTTCAATTAAGTATATTTGTATTATATACTTTGATTTTCAGAAATTTCAATACTATAATGCGTAGCTTTATAACCATCTAACTTTCACCTTTAATTGCATCGAAAACGGATCAGGCGTTTTTAAAAAAACTAAAAAAATTGATAGTATGGAAAAATGACTTTTCTCGATTTCGTCCATACAAAACAGCAATTTCATACTTTAACCCCTAATATTATAGTTGGTTAATAGTACTATTATAAGTAGGTTCGCATTATGTAAATATAACCTAGATACAAAAGTTTTTTTTAAAAGGACTTTGGTTAAATATTTTCGGTTATCACTGTATATTATACAGGATGAAATTTTAACCACTTTCCAAAATTTTTATAGGCGTTCGGTATCGTATTTAGAGCCCTTTTATGGAGTAAAAACTGTAAATCAAGCTTTCACCCGAAAATATTTTTCGCAATATAGTTTTCAATTTTTACGGTCCTAGGCCTGATAATGTAAAAAGGGATACTTAATCAAAAACTTTTTATTTTTTTATTTTCAAGGAAAACAAACAGCTTTTATATAACAATAAATACAGGTCGCAAGGACATAAATAAACACAGTAAACCTAAAGTTTTCAAAAACGTATAATTAGTATCGTAATGAATAAATCAGATGCGAATCGCATATGTATACATAAATATGTTACTCAGATGAGGCATAAAGTCATGTTCATTACATAGAATATCGCTTTTTTCTTCGTTATTATTTCACTTTGTTTCTCTGTCTTACGTTATGAACATATTATGTTAAAATAAATAAAAAAAACCTATGTGGTATTTACCTTCTTTGTTTCTGATTATCACAATACGAGTGCTTTAAATAGTTACTTAGTTTGGGATAAGAACATGAAATGCATGTGATGTTGTCCACATTTATTTACTAACTAATTAATTTTGACATAAACAAACAAACGTGCAGATATACAGAACAATGTGTTGTATTAATATAGGTATTAATTATACAGTTGTTGCCCGTGTTTTAGTTCTCCTGCGGATCTCATCATTTCTGATTCGATCGAGTAGGGAAATACCAAGCATCGCTCTCTCCATTGCTCGCTGGGTGATCTTGAGCTTTCTTATGAGACCCATAGTAAACGACCACGTCTCACACCCATAGGTCATTACAACCGACATCGCTCGAAGGATTTCATCGTTGAAGTGGCAGTGGGCGGGACACATAGCGCGGAGATGGCCGTTGGGGCAAAAAGGTTCTCGAATGGCGACCGCGTACCGGACGACGTTCCGTGGGCATGCCCCCTACAAGGTGGACCGACGATCTGGTCAAGGTCGCGGGAAGCCGCTGGATGCGGACAGCACAGGACCGATCGTTGTGGAGATCCTAGGGGGAGGCCTATGCCCAGCCGTGGGCGTCGTTCGGCTGGTATGATGATGATGATGATGATGCCCGTGACTTCGCTTTTCAGTCATTCCTCGACAATCCTTTTAAATTAATGGCGCTTTAATCAAATGTTAAGGATCTCATAGAGGACAAACATACAAACAATAAATTTCATTAATATAGATGTAAAACCTTTTGCTTTCGGCAGAGAATATAAATATGCTTTCAAGTGAATCACTTCGACCTTAAATTTGCCGGTTGTTTATACAAATGACGCAAAACAATCGTGAATAAAATAAGCAAAATGTTGAAACAATAAAAGGTTTTTTTTATAATGTATGTGATCCTTGTTCTTATTTTTGTATTATTTATAAAGCTTTATTGTTTTGGTAAAATAGTAGGTATTTTAATTATTTCTTTAGCAATCAAAACTACTAATATATTAAAATTAAATCAACCATTTCAGGAGGTCAAGTCAGATACTTATCAAAGTAACAATGCTTCTATCTCCCTTAGAAATCGCTTGCCAATAAAACAAATTTGATATTTTAACATGGTAAAAAGTGTTCAGCGTCTTCGGTACTATGCCATAATCGTCAAGATTGGCAGGCGGGTTGGCCATGTCGGCCAGTGATGGACTGAACACGCTGTTGTCTTCTTCTGACAATCTCATATAGTTACCTCTGATGATACCCTAGGAAGAGAATACCGAATAAACTCACTTCGGTAGCAAATACTGTTAAGGGGACTACTAGAGCTAAAACATTGGAAAGTAAAATGTATGGAAATGATATGTCGGCATTAGCGTTCAACAGACGCCGCTTTTTGCATACGGAACGTTGCTCAAATTGGGTGTCCAGAAACTAGTAACTAGTTACTTCGACTTGTTGCCATAATACATGTATTATACGGACTGTTTCGTACATATTATATGCTTTGAAATGTCAAGTTTGTTTTGTAACTGCCACAGCGGGGAGGCCTTTAAGTTCGCTCTGGCTTTTTGTTTTAAACTATGTTTGCTTGCGGTCGTTGTTTGATTCAAATGTAGCTATTGTAAAGCCAGCCAAGAGTTGGAAACTTAGAAGGACCTTACTTAGGACGAAATATTTTTATAAAATAATCCATTAATGATAAATGAATTTTGGATACTATACTAGCGATATTAGAGTTGTCCAATAGAAAAACACAAGCGCAGTTTTTTATTACTAAAAAAATAAAGTAAAATGATTGCATTAATTGTTTATCTGCAAATTTAAATATCTACATTAAAAAAATCTATTCATTAAAGTTGTCCATGTGTTTCATTAAGGTCTCTTTTGTTTGCAACTTTCGTTAGGGTTTTATTTGGCGTGTATTGGTCTGCGAATCCATATTTTGCAAGTTATTTTGGACGCCACATTGCAGCGTTGTTGACGTCAGCGGTCCCTGCACCGCTGAGCCTACTAATTAAATATAATAGGACTGAATTGATTGCTATTCCATTTGCCACCCGTTTCGATTCCATTGTCGTACAGACCTTTCATATTTTCCTCCATGTATGACGCTCTAGGCGTTCTTATGTTACTAATTAACTAAGCGTTTAATCCTTACTTACGTATTGACAACGGCACGTCAACTTACCCAAAAAGTTAAAGGTCATTGAATTGATTTTCAACTTTAAGTCCAACAAGTAGAGATCAATATGAATTGATAAAATTTGACGTTTTGTGGTAGGTTGACGTGCTGTAGGTTTGGGGGAGGCCTATGCCCAGCAGTGGGCGTCGTTCGGCTGATATGATGATGATGATGATGATGACGTGCTGTTGTCTGAACATAGTTTGCCCATGGTATCACACTTTTAAAGGTTTAGAAACAGTTATAAGATTAGACACATAGAAAAAAGCAAATGAGTGTTAGAAGTTTCATCTCTCTTTATCTGAGGTCAAACGATCGAATCACAGCAAGACCCTGTGAATGAAATCTGTAAATTCAGATAACAATGCATTTGTAGCTATGGATCAATACTGGTTTGGTGCCCCTAACAAGAGTGTCATCAGTCAAATAGACATACGGAGGCACAATTTATGATAAGTCTGTACCGACTAGAAATGGAACAAAGTGCTAGGAGCCAGGAATATACAGGGTGAAATTTTAACCACTTTCTAAAATTTTTATATGCGTTCAGTATCGTATTTAGAGCCTATTTATGAAGTAAAAAATGTAAATCAAGTTGTCACCCGAAAATATTTTTCGTCATATAGTTTTAAATTTTTACGGTCCTAGACCTGTTAAGGTATAAAGGGAAATTTAAAAACTCATGAATAGTATTGTAATAAATGAATGAGATGCACATCGCGTAAAAAAAGTGTTACTAGGATACCGTATCAAAAATTTTTATTTTTGACATTTTCTAAGTGCTTTATCTTGACATTTTTGTACTGGGCTATACCAAAAGAAAAAAATACGTCATTTAAAAGTTGGAAAGTGGTTAAAATTTCACACTGTATATATAATATAATATATTTATTTATTGCCTTCGTTACAAACAAATGATGGTACAAAATAAAAACATGAACAATTAAGAAGTCGAAAAGAAAGCAAATGGAAAATGGCTCAGCTTGTGCTGATATAGGAAGTGATCCCACTCAGCGCTGGTTTTCAGCCATTCCCATCTCTCCATAGGTGATAGGTGAAAGTTACCTAGGTCATGAGGGCTTACAGATAAGTTTATGAGTTTAACAGAGAAATACAAAAAAAACAATACAAAAAAAGACGTGTGGCACTCGGAGACTGCCGCAGTAAAGCTATTGCATAGCATTTTTTATCAACGTATGCAATTATTAAACTAAAAAGTATCACCGCTGTGCCGGTCAGAGTGGGGGGTGTTAGGTTATTTTCGTTACGGAATTTCTGGATTCGGTCTCCACGCTCAAGGCTCGCGATAGAAGCTATGCAATAGCTTAAAAACATAAAATTAAGAAAAATCATTCAGTGTGCGCACAAGGCAACGAATAATTGAGGAGCACTCTAGTGTGTGTGTGTTTGTGTGTGTGTGTGTGTGTGTGTATGTGTAAAGTACTGCTATTTGAAATAAACACTTAGGGGTAGTGAATTCCAGTGTTCACGAACAATATCCTCCGCAGCAAGCTGTTTTTTTAATAGGATCAATGGATAGGTAGAAAACCAAAACCATTTGCTTAGAGCTGTCACCCAGTATCTAAGTAGAAGGTTATGGGTTCAAGTCACATCTAGGGCAGTTAGTGTTTTATACAAGGAATTGTATTTTTAAACCAAAACCAGTTCGAATTTACACTAGTTAATAATATAATCATGTTTGGGACATGAATATTCTCTTCAATAAGACAGTTTCCAAACTGAAATTGTTCCGCATCACTCGCTAAGATCTTGCGTATTTGTCGAGAGTATCACGGCGCCGCATTATTATTCAGAAGGTAACTTGTTATATAACTTTAAACGTTGATTATAAATTCGGCCGTGGACTGAGTTGTCAATTTTTTGTCCAGATGAATCACGTTCAGGGTCGGGTCTCCGATGCAGTCAATTAGTGGTCACTGGTAGGTCACGTCTCCAGGAAGACGGGTTTTCCTCAGACCAATTAGCTCCCGAACGGCCTTAACTTCTCAATGCCGCGATATAAGTAGCGATGCCTACATGTAAATTGTCTTATGCAATGACTTGTTTTTTTACTGTCAAGTTTACAGAAATACTGAAGGATTTGACAAATGTTTTTTTAACAGCAATCATGAATTATACAGATTAAAATACTATTAATACCTGTTCAAACAGTAACGTTAATAACAATCATATAATTTTACTATCTGTAAAACCATAGGGAAAGAAATCTTTCCCTATGGTAAAACGAAATCAATCTTAGTCGAGAAACCTTCCTTACATTGCTTGTGTGGTTATAATGTGTTATTCTTATACACGTTTCCAAATAAAATAATATCTCATTTAATAGAAAACCTACCAATCATAGTGTAATGAGTGAAATGGCCTTCCTAGTCGAGTAACCTGAATATGGATCGACTTTTCTCTAAGTAACCTCAATTCATAATCACTTTCACTTTCATTGTTTCTAAGTCGCTACACAATGGATAACAAAAAATCCTCGGACGACCTCATCAATGTCCGTGACTCACATATATTTGTGACATATACGGATTATTTGAAACATGCCATTTGCTAGATATATTTAAAAAAAATAACAAAAGATAAAAAGAAATTTAAACTTATTATGATTGATATAACATATTGGAGGAGTAATTTTAACTAATACAATTCAGTTAGGTTTCTTTTTTGCGAAGAAATTCATTTCATTAAATAATTAAAAAAAAGATTTTCTGAAAGTGGAATGAAAGGGTTAAATAAAATTTTATGTAAGTAGAGATGCATCTATGTTACACTGTAATTTACTTAAAATTATCACTTTTAGCTTTTTAATTGATATTACTGCTTGTTGTTGTGAGTTTATTAAAAAGCTTTTTCTATAACGCATAAGATTTTTTTAAATTTTAATCTGAGAGTTTGTACTTGTGTATTCGATTTTATATTCTGTCCGAGGAAGGTACGGTGGGCTCTTAAATAACTCAAATTACAAGCATCATATATTTTGACGCGTGTGGCCTTAAATGAGGAAATTCTAGCATTTTTGTTCAATTTATGATTCGCTTGTCGCTCTTCTTCAAGGTCCTGTATAGTCAGACCTGCTAACAGTTTTAAAAGTTTATTGGTAAAGGTAGAGAAAAGTAATTTAGTTCTACACAGGAAACTTTCATTAGGCCTTCAGTTCTTGTTTCCTCTGATGAAGGATAAAGCAATATTTGCTGCTGCCTGGCAACACTTGAGCGATATCTATGTCTTGCAAACGAAGTTAATATCCAGCTTTAAGAGGGAGCATGCGCCAAAGAGGTCAGAAGTTTAATTAAAATTTGATGCAGCCGACTACAAGTTTGCAGTCTGCATTCGAGCAGCACAGTTATTAATTAATTATGAAAAATGATCTACTCCTGTGCAACCAGTTACAAATATATAATTGAAACTGGAATATTTAGAGGAGCAAGTGCTTCTAAATCCAATTACTTAATATCCATTTCTTATTCATTGTTTACAGCTACCTAAAATAAATAGTGCGTTTAACTTATGTTGCTGATCGAAAGCTCTTTTGGACTATAACAAGGAATCGATTCACAAAATTAATAATAAATGCAATAAAGAATTTTTTCTGTGTTAGAAAACTGGCTACAGGAATATATTCACTGCGCTACACGCTGTAGACTTTAGATAAGCTTTTTAATAATTATATATTTTTAATATTGGGTGACTCGGAGGAAAATTAAGCCCATTTATCAACTGTCCTGTCAATTGATTTCAATTGAATGTCTCTGACTGTACCCATGATGTGTCTATTTATGAGCCCCACTTGCCGTGAGACTTCCTGCTTCCGCAGCTCCATTGTCTCGTTCTGACTCAACTGTTTAAATATTCACGCTTTGTCTTCTCCGAACCGAGTTTAGAGGTGAACCATTTCTTTGGATGTTACAGATTGAAGGATCTTCAGTTTGTGAATTTGATTGGTAATTTAGTTTGACCTACTTAGATGTCTTTCTGTAAACAGTATTGAATTTACTATCTGAAAAACGATTTTTAAATTGCAGTGTTAACTTTTTCTAAAATTACCTAATAATTGTCATTTTCTTCAATGAGTCCATACATGAACTTCCAAAATACTAACATGTATAAGAATTGTTAAAATAATGTAACTAGTATATTATGAACCGCTTCTTTTCGAGTTTAGAGTTTTTCAGTAGTTAAATTGATTTTTCTTATTTCTTTTACGAATTTGACGGGAAAACAAAACTGTTTAGTTTCACTTTCATGGGAACGCCTCTGGTCAAATTATGCTATTAACTTACTATTTAAATAGTTATTTTAATAGATGTTTAGGTTTGTTTATATTGTTAGCTTATCCTTCTCTCGAAGGCTTCGCCAGGGAAGTGGCCGCGACCTCCCGCCCGGTGCGACAGTCGCGCGGCATCTGAATGTGTTATGAGCTGTTTTTATGACTTGCAGATCGTTTGGTCTATTTACAATTATCTTGTAAGTATCTACTTACTTACAAGCTAAATAAACCTGACTAAGATGGACATAATTAAACCGAGTCACTCAAAATCATTCTACTTCCGTTCCTGTATTTCTGAGTTGTATTAAGAGACGTGTTCTGATAAAAGCCAAAATTAAATTTTTACCATAAAAATGAAATTAAGGTCAAAGGCAAACATCATTGACCTAGCTTACTGCTCAGTCTACTTCAAAGTCATTTTAAAGTAGACATATGATATTCAAGATGCAGCGAGTAAAATCTATACTTTTAGAGAGATGGAAAGAAGAGAGTAGGAGGGAGGATTTTTCCATGAAATTCTTCCAGACGAGAGAGATCTCGGAGAGTTTTTAGGGCAAAATCTTCCCTCGTCGCTCCAAAATAGGATTTCATAAAGATTTTTGAGCGTTCGTCTTTGGTCTTACGAAAATTTTTAACAGCACAACGAAGACTCTGCAGCCTACCCCACAAACCTTTGTACAGCAAATCCCACAAATCATACTCGAACTCATAACCTCTGTACCGGACACTAATATAAAATTCTATAAATTTTTTGTTTTTTATTCATTTTTGAAAAATCTGAATCAGGCCAGTAAGCAGTACAAATAGACGGCGTGCGCGAGAAATCTGATGTTTTCCCAAATGCATAATAACAGCATTCCATGCATGTCAATTTGCAGAATAATGGGATCGTAGTTGTACCTAACTTCACCTCATCATATAAATACACCAGAATTACATAACTTTTTACAGACCACAAACCGCGGGTGACGTTGTAAAAATGTGAGAAGAAAAGTAATAATCGGGCTTACTATACTACCTACTTCTTATGCTATTAATTACTATACTTCCACTATCAGGTTGAGTGATGATTTGCGCAAGATGGCTGGCAGGAGCTGGATGCGAGAAGCTGAGGATCGACCTAAGTGGTGTGCAACTGGAGAGGCCTATGTCCAGCAGTGAACTACGATAGGCACAATTCTGTCACAAGATGGGAGTCGTGAGAACAAGTGTCGCCAGAGGCCTGTAAATGCGCCTTGTAAAACTATGACATCAGACCAAAACCAAAAGAAGAATACGAATAGAAAAAGGCCATTAAAAGTGGCGTGTATTAAATAAGCAAAACAACTACAAGTTGGCACATTACAAAACAGAGATCAGATAAAAACCTGTAAGTTACACGGACAGAACAATATTTGAACAGACCAGTAAATCATAGTTAGCGATCTATAGAAATAAATGCATTGCTGCATTGTACCACAGCTGAATCTTATATCAACAATGGTCCAGTATATTTTCAACGGAGTCGTATGAAATTCCTTGTTATGCAAGAGTGACGTAACTATGCGCCGGCGCAAGCGGCGCCGCGGTGTGCGCACGCGTCTTTATTAGCGTTCGCGACGGACATACCTCGTTCGCGTGTGATTTATTGCAATCCATTGATTTTCATTGAATCTTTTACGGTTAAATATTATATTAATCATGTCAAATGATCAGCGTAATAATCTGTGCCCATGATAAATATGTGTAATCAATTTGTTACGATTTCTTAAATTTAAGTAAAGTCAACTAGTCAGAGGTCAAAGGTCACTAGGATTAGTTGGATGTAATCAACCACCTACTCGCCCTTTTAAAACTTAATGGGTACTTTTAAACAGGCTTCAAATATTCTGTAGATTCTAAACGAAGTCTAGAGAACACTGTTGGGAAACATAAATTAAATTTTCTCGAAATAGACGCTTCATAGTGTCTTACTCATTCGCAGGTAATTTCGATCGGCGAGTGTCCATTGTTGTATCAAATGATACGCCTCTAATTACACACCACAACGACAATGAGCCTTTACGACACTGTCTCGACACAGTATAGAGACCTGCAGTAGTTTTTCTAAACAACTTATTTAAGTAATTGTCTTTTGAGAAGGTTATTACAGTGTGGATATTGGCTGCTCCAATTAAGATTTCTCTTCTGAGTAGATGTACGCTGGTAATAAGAAAAAAATATTTATGAGAATGAGCTCTTTGATAAGAAGACAAAAAATAATAAATCAGTTGCCCAGTAAGCGGAAAGTTGTGAGTTTAAATCCCACCTGAGGCAGTTAAAAATTTATTAAATGAATTTTATATTCCAGACGAAATAATTTAGAAGACTATATTTTGCATTGAAATAGTAAAACGAGATGAGACCTTATTCTACAGTTCTGGTAACGGATTAGAATTTTGCAATGTTAGGGATAAACTTACTGTCGGTACATAGTTCCAATAGCGAGTGTGTAAATCGCAAGTCATTGACAAAAGCGCTGCACCTGCATGGCGCTTGCAATTTTCTGATGACAAAAGTTGCTCATACTTATTATGACAGTTATAATATCTTATAAGCCATCACATGTTTTAATCAAAAATATTTCGAGTACATTCAGACGTCAGGTGTCTGGCAGGAGCTGGATGCGAGAAGCCGAGGATCGACCTAAGTGGCGTGCAATTGGAGAGGCCTATGTCCAGCAGTGGACTGTGATAGGCTGATGATGATGATGATGATGATGATGATGATGATTCAGACGTCTCATATTTTTCCTCATTATACTATTAATTATACGCAGTCTGTAAAATTCTTCGTCCAGTCCTTTAGCCCAAAGGAAAATAATAAACTAGTAATTTCCGCACCACAAACCCGGGGGTTCCTGTACCTACCTACATACTGCTTCGTGATAGGAACTGCCTATCATAATTTACAACTTTTATTACAAGACCAATACGAGATGGTGACGACCAAAATGTATGGAAACACTGTTATTTATTTTCGATTTCATTCCTACCACCACCTACCGCCTAAAGTTGTACGTCTATTAATATTTAAATTTATGATGATAATTCTACAAAAAGGTAAAATCAAATAAAATGAATTTGAATAACATGTAAAACAAATACCTACGTTATGTTATGATGTTAACGCAAGCTTGTTTGATAGACTCTTTGATATACAGTAATTCATTCCAATGTTTCATAATAGCACTGTGGAATGTGTGTGCGCATAAAAAACGTCGATAAGTCGCGATGCGACTCACGCCGCGCCGGACAGGTGGCGCAGGGCTGGCTGACGCAGGCGATTCTAATCTGACGAAATTGAACTTTTCCAGTGGTTATATCTGACTGGAACTAATCAAAGGACTGGAATATTCAGTTTGTGATAAAAATAAAATTGAGTGAATCTGTTAATATTATAAATATTACTTTAATATAAAAATCATTGAGAAGAACACAAAGTAGTTAGCAATGATTTGAAACATTCGATGACATCCATCTAGTACATAATTATAAAAGTTTTGGTTTTACATTTGAAATCTAAATGACATGTTAAAAATTACCGTAGGAAGAACACAAGATAAGCCAATTTTCAGACGGCACATGATGATTGTCGATGACTTATTCTTTATTTATTTACAAAAAGTTATGCGAGGTCATAAAATAACATTGTAACGAACAATAGATTATGTTGGTAAATAAATTTAATTAAGAAAATGTCACAAACGTTATGTCCTCAGTTGTAAGAATCCATCAATATTCTAACCCATAACTCAGTGTGACTCAAAGTCGACGCAAGATCAGAGCAAATTGGCGTGATGAAGGGTTAAAAATAATATGGAAAAACCAAAACACAGATGTACTTGAATGCTGATGTGTTGCGCAGGTCTCTGCGCAGATGAACATGAATTATGCAGCGCGTGCGCCGGTGATTTCATCAGCTCGTCTTAGCTTTGAAAGGCTGAAATAATGAAAAAATGAACAGAGATCTGAAATGCTAGTTAAACGGAAAGTAGATCACAGTAGTTTTGCTCAATCATTTGAAAACACATTTTTGGCTTTTGTTTCCTGCTCTTTGTTTTATATTTATACGAGGTACTAGTAAGCTGGTTTTGGTATCTGTTTGTATACTCGTGCAACAAAAGTAGGTTTTTAGTTAAGAATTTATTTATGTTAAGTAAACTCTACTTAATGCGGATTGGTGAATAAATGAAGATGTACGAGTATGCAAGAGTAAATATTAAAAAGGTATTAATACCAACAATAATAATCAATAAAACCGGCCAAGTGCGAGTCGGACTCGAGCACGAAGGGTTCCGTACCAAAAAGGCCAAAAAAACGAGTTTGTTGTATGGGAGCCCCCCTTAAATATTTATTTTGTTTTGTTTTTAGTATTTGTTGTTATTGCGGTAACAGAAATACATAATATGTGAAAATTTCAACTGTCTAGCTATCGCGGCTCTTAAGATACAGCCTGGTGACAGAGCGACGGACAGACGGACAGACGGACAGACAGCGAAGTCTTAGTAATAGGGTCCCGTTTTTACCCTTTGGGTACGGAACCCTAAAAAACAAATGTAGACAAAATAACATGTCTGAAAACTATGTAGTTATCAAAGCATTTGATTTACGGAAATCAAAGGCAACAAAGAATACTTCAACATTGACTTTTGAAGTATAATTTTTGATTAATGGAATTTCTTGCAGACAAACTAGCAGACAAGCTATATTATTAAGGTTAGCATTGCCCAACAGACAAGCTGAGGTTGACAAAAATATAATGACCATTTGATTGTAAACTCAACTAACTCCGCACTGACATTGTGCAACAGCGGTGAGACTACTGCGCATGCGTCGCCCTCATGCCTACTATGCCAGTGACACGAATAACATTTTTTCGCGCATTTGCATAAATCTATTTTTCTCGAAATAATAGAATCTGTCGATACAATCGCTGAGGAATGTGAATGTTTACATTGAGGATTCTATTTGAATTAATATTATTCTTAGGACGTTATGGATTAGGGCTAGCAGACTAATGTAATACAAGCTGTTGCAGGATGAACTATTCCACGGAAACTGAACTATTTTTCAGGATGAAAAATAGCCTATGTGCTATTCTAGCTTATAATCTATATCTATACCAAATATCATATGGTTCCTTTAAGCTGTTTTGGCGTTATTGAGTAACATTCTTCCAAACTTTTGCATGAAGTAGTATAAAGAATAATGTAGTAATAAACATATTAATAAGATTATGAGGGTAATACAGATGAGAAATGTTTGAGTAAATTTGAAATTGTTGTAGTTATTTAAAGATATTCAATTGCATCTGGTAGTATTGGTTAATATCAAAATCTGTTAAGAATATTGTATGTGACCTTTAAATTGAAAAATAATGTAGATTTATAAATAATCTAGCTCAAAGTTTTTAAACATTTACATCACCACCACATCTATTTTATTTTATTTTATTTTATTTTTATATATTTGGGACAACAACAGCATACATAATTTTACATATCAAACGAAAGATAACTTGAAAAGTTGACCGCGAAATATCCCAAAGTGAAGTAGACAGTAGATATGTGTTACTGCTGGTAAGCAGAACAGAGCAAATTAACAAATTAAAAAGCTATGAATAGCAACCGGTAAATCTATGATGAGCAGCAAGGGTGAAAACTTACAACTTTTACAAATATATATAAATACACACATAAATACAAATATACATAAACAATGATTGCAAACACATAGACCTACGTATACACAAATCTCAAAATCTAAAGAGTTCAGACTAAGTAATGTGTAGTTGTGTTTGGTTTGTTCTCTGTAGCTGTGCCTTATTAATAAATAAATAAAATGTTCAAAGGTGTATATCTCTTAATAAAATGAAGTTATTAGGTCACCTAAATATTTCCCATGCGAGGCAGCCCTGGGCATCCCTAACTGCAAACTAGTTTGAGTGAGAAACGCAAAAAAGCGCACAAAAACGCGCGCTCACGTTGACGGGTGCGCGGGATGAGTCAGTTGCGCGCGCGCACGCCTCCAAGATGCCGGGAAAGACAAAAAAAACACTAGACCCATGATATTGTAATTTTTCGAATGATGACGTAATTTATTTTTACAATAACGATACCTACGTCACTTTGCGAATCGTGAGCATTAAATATCAAATGTGTTCAATTCCGGGTTTATATGTTTCTAAATGTATTAATTACTGGACTAGATTTTTGCCCGTGGCTCTGCCGGCGTGAACTACACGTTTTATCGCGTGACAAAACCTTTGTACAGCAGTGGGATACCAAATAAGTTATGTCACTTCTAATACCTCCAAGAATATGTGTTCTTAGTTTTATGATGGTCGGTTAAGTAGTTCCTGCGTGAAAGCGTAACAAACAAACTTATATTCACATTAATTATATTAATTAGGGACTATTTGACATATTTTACACATTATTAATGCTCTAAAGTTTGCGCACTTAAAAATATATTTTAACAAAGAACTTTTAAGAAAAATGTGTAGGGTAAATCCATCTATCCAGAATTCATGTCCCAGAAGAATGGCGCTACATTTATGTAGCGAAGTAGTGGCTTAAGAGCTATGAGACATTTCGGTAACTGCAATGGGAATTCTACCGTAGTATTTACCGAAATAGCTTATGGAACATTAAATCAAAGTAAACAGTACAGTTTATTTAAATTACCTTACACGCAACTTGCATTATAAACAAATTATGTAGAGCGTCTACAAGTAAGAGTTAACAAAATTTCACTTTCGCTGTCTAAACTGCTGGTTCAACATAGTAATAAGATTGAAATAAAAAGAAATAATTGTATGAAACCTAATTACAATTAAGATTATTCCTATTATCACGTATTTGGAAGGCATACGAGGGGCCGAAGCCAACTCGCAGAGGCCCGTTAGACAACATTTATCTAAATGATGTAATGTGACACCAACCGACGATTATCCCTGTGCGCACTATACAAGTACACCCGGTTAGTGCAGGAATATTTCAGAAGTGGATAGAAAGGATACTGGGCTATGGTTTTGGGTGCTAGTGGACTGGGTAACTGGAACTATGGAAAGACTATGGCCCCTGCCTGATCTATGTTACTCACACGGATAAAATGGCAGGAGGTGACTCGCGTACTCGTTTAATGGGCCCCCGAAAATGGCCGCTAGCACATAGTGACGTAACGACAAGGGGGCAACATAGCCTGAGGTGCTTGAGGAGTGGAGAGGTATTACACGGCTCTCAGGACAATCCCGGTAATCCGTTCAAGATCCCTACAAGCATCTTACTGCAATACTTCCTTCCTCCGAGCATTTCTGCTCTAGCGATTCTCCACTCAAGCCGGACAATGAAGGCAAGCAAGAGGTGGGTGATATGTTCCTCGTCAGTGTTCACTCCGGCCGACCAATGAAGGCAAGCCAGAGGTGAGGAACAGGGATACTCCCGGGAGCAATCAGGTCCGTGGGGTCGCTACTGCCCAACAGCTCGCCACAAGCTGCCCTGCGGGGATATTTTATTTATTTATTATTTTTATTCCTGACGTTCTGGCCGGGTTACACCGATCGTAGTCTCAGGCTAACCAGTGTCGGTGTAACGACAGAACAGATAATGGTGTATGTAACCCGGTAAAATTTGGTATGTCCTCGTTTAAATACGTTTTATTTTTAATAGACATGCAACGCGAAAGAAGATAATATGACATATTAGATTGGTTTGACGACCTACGTGGCGTAGTGGCGTTCACACCGGTTTTCAAGGTGTCGCCTGCTCCGGGGTCCCGGGTTCGATTCCCGGATGGGTCAATGTAGAAAAAAAAGAATTATTCTACATTTTCTAACGTCTGGGTGTTTGTTGCACCTTCGTCTTTTCTGGTTTCCAAAATACGAGTGCTTTAAATAGTTATTCAAGTTGGGATCAGAACAATGTATGTGATGTTGTCCACATTTTTTTTTAAGAACTTAGTCTGAAAGATAGAACAGTGCAATTTGTTGAAAACTCGCACCTATGTCAACGTAATTAAGACTCAACGTTTCTACTGACTGAGTTACAGCGACGTTAAGACCTGTATAAACTAGATACCCCAGTATACAAGGTGAAATTTTAACCACTTCCCAAAATTTTTATAGGCGTTTAGTATCGTATTTAGAGCCCATTTATGAAGTAAAAAATTTAAATCAAGCTTTCACCCGAAAATATTTTTACCAATATAGTTTTCAATTTTTACGGTCCTAGGCCTGTGGGTCTAGCACAAAGAACTATCGACTTCGAATCGCTTGCGTATCGAAAGCAAACGACACAAAGTTCGTGCTTTGTTTTGTAGTTCTTGTTTTGACCGCGCGAGCGCTGTTTAAGTTTTCATACTAAATATTTCGATGGCGATACGAACACGCAAACGATTCGAATTCGATAGTTTTTCGTGCTACACCCACAGATAAGGTATAAAAGGAAAATCAAAAACGTATGAATAGTATCATAATGAATAAATGAGATGCAAATCGCGTAAAAAAAGTGTTGCTAGGCAGCCGTATCATAAATTTTACATTTTTTGCGGACATTTTCTAAGTGCTTTATCTTGACATTTTTTTACTGGGCTATACCAAAAGAAAAAATACGTCATTCGTTTTTAGTCACGCAGATTGATATATTAAAATTTGGAAGGTAGTTAAAATTTCCTCCTGTATATTGCGCATATGTGCTGCCGTCTGTACATCTTGGCCATGGACTAGATATGTGTCATAAAATATGTTTTCAAAACAGTTGATAGTACTCGTATTAAAAACAGTTCAGTATAACACACCGTTACAGAGATGAAAAACGCTAACTGCGTTATTCAATTAAACGATGTAAAATCGGTTCATTAAATAACGCAGGATTTGTCTTTGGAACAAGGACTTTACTTCGCCAAAGTGGTATTTTGTTACTAAGCTATGCTTTCAATTTCTGAATATTATAACTATTTCTGGAATAAATTGGGTGGGTACATAATTGGTACTAGACTTAAGCTGGCGAAGTTGTTTGAATATAATAGTCATGCCCCACGATTCCCACGAATAATTATTATCGACAAAGGTAACTTTCTAAAAATGTCCAGCATGGACTCATAAACGCTGGTCGTGATGAAAGACAGAGCTTGAATACGATTGGTTGCATCAAGGCACGTCACACGTCTGGTGTATCGCAAAATTATTTTACTCTGTATGGGTTCTAATTTGTGGAACAGATTTTTTCTGTTTAGTGTTTACGCTTTCTTAAAATTGTTGTTCCGTTGATCATATTTTCATTAAGTACTCATGCTCGTCTTTATCAAGTTTAGTACTAAGTTCTGACGGTAAGACCACCTTAATTGTTTATTAATAAGGCTCATACAAGCGTCGATACCATAAATACTTTAACATCATAATAATATGCGCTCAAAATAAATACTTCCTTTACAATTACCGCAGCCGACAAGAAAATATAAAACCTTTTCAGCTGTTATTCTTGAATTAAACTCAAAGTCAAACGCGCCTAAAGCCTGAACAACAAAAAAGTCCAATATTCCTTTGTCGAACAAAGTTTTTAGTCGGCTTACAATCCGCTGGGTTTTTGCCCCACTCAATCAATTTGTCGTCGATTACTGTGATGGATGGCCGTGTCGGTGTAGGAGCCGACATTTTTCCCGACATTTATTCCCCAATTTTTCGCTCGTCATCGGTTTTCAGCCGCGGTTTTCGGCCTCGATTAATATCAACTTGCAGTTAATTAATTTCAGCCTGATTGGATGGTTGTATAACGAAAATGAGTTTTACCGAAATGCGACGTTAATCCGAAGGGATTATATTTTCGATAAGTATCTGCAATATTTTATTAAAGAGGTCATTACACTCTTATGAATACAAAAGCGACATAAAAGTAAGATTGATAAGATATTTGTCTATGATGATTAATTTTAATACATACATACATACATACATATTATCACGCCTCCTTCCCAACGGGCTAGGCACAGACCAAGGCCTTCCACTTACTACGATCCTATCATACATCTTTCGCTTCTTCCACATTCATCAATCTTTTCATGCATGCTCGTCGGTTTAGAGTACTCTTGACCTGACCTTTCTTCAGAACATCCCCGATTTGATCGTGATAAGTTCTTCTAGGCCTTCCTCTTCCAACGTTCCCTTTCACACTCGTCTTATAGATCTTTCTAGTCATTCTTCTCTCATTCGACCTCTCTACATGCCCAAACCATCTAAGCATCCCTTTCTCAATCCGTGTGACAATATCTTCTTTCATTAATTTTAATATTACTACGAGTATATTATATCTTTTGAGTTTAACATAACAGTGAACTGTTTTGTTTCGGTATTTTTTTATTAAGTGTTCCTAACATCTTAAAAATATGTGTCTGTCGGTCTGTTTGATCGTTTAATACGTCAATACTCTATTGTTTTCGTAAAGTGTTAATTCCTAAAATAAGTTATTCGTCGTCTTGTTATGTTTCGGACGTGTGTGCAAATGTTGAAAACCAAATGTATTAAAATCATGGTACATTTTGCTTCTTTTGGTACTGAAATTTTAACACCATTGTGCATATTTGCGTCTGTTTCAAATCAAACTATGAATATTTGCAGTCATGTGTCATTAAAATTGTATTATGTTTAGCATATTTTTATAGGCGAAATACTTCATCTTCCCAAGTAGACTTGTATAGCAAAATAAACAAATCAACTCTATGTTGTTTAGGAATATAATGTTTCTTTTATTTAATCAAATTCATTCGCTATTTAGGAATTCAAGAAGAAAACAAAGATAATTATTGCTCCATGTTGTTACAAGACAGTAAATTGGACACAAACATGACCATGCAAGGGCACATCAAAATTTTTAGGTATTGCTTAAGAGGAAACACAAGGGCCGTTTTTCCATACAAACGTTATAGTCCCCTGTTTCCTCCTTGGACAAAGCCAGTAGAGCAATAATTTTTATCACAAAAATCTATGGCCACTATTAGCAAGTTTCTATGTTTCCTGTTTTTTCAAAATTTAATTAATAAAAAAGATATGAGCCCTCAAAAATCGAAAAAAATCGCCAGATTTTCCGCTGTGTTCAAACATCCAGAAAACAAATATGGCTAAATTTTTGAAAAAAAAAGAAAACATACGAACACGGCCAAAGCCTTTCTTTAATTTTTAATGAAAAAAATATTTAAATCGGTCTAGTTTTGGTAAAGTAATCGGGGGACTACGAAACGTTGATTTGGTTTGCTTTTAGTAGGTATTTTTGGTCCAAGAAGCAGTTGTCTTTATCACACTCTGCGGTGAAGGCGTTTGGCAATGCGCGACAGCAATAGATTTTACAAATACCTATTTTTCAATTCTCTCGCCCGTAGTGTTTCCTCTTAAGTCACAAATATTAACCTATTAAAATTTATTGTACCTACTGGTGTACCTATTGTACATTGTTGTATAACGGATACTTCACCTTATCCGAATAGGGTGAACAAACTGGCACCCGAATTGAGGCGCCAGAAAAAAGGTGTAAGGCGCGATCTAATCAGAGCACGGTTACGCGCGGGCGCAAGCGGCGATTCACCGCGGAGGCGCCACTACTGCGGCCTACCATGGGTTTTCTTACAGTAAATTCTAATTTTTTTTGGTCGCACCCCGTTGGTGTACCGGGTCAAGATCTCGGAGGCTTGGGTTCGACCCCGGGTCGGGCAAAGTTTCAAAAATTCAAATTCAAAATTCAAATTCATTTATTTGCAGTAAAAAGGGTAATGTCAAGTTGTTATAAGGATAATTAATGTTGCTTAAAACCTTACTCGGGTTTGTGATCACCAACCTGCATTTAGGCATTTAGCAAGTGTGGTGATCCCATCACAATTTAAAATTTTGATGGAGGCCTTTGCCCAGCATAACAGGCCGTTATTTTACTTTTACTCCTTTTTGTATTATTTTGGAGTTAGGGGCTTTTATACGCGACGCTAAACATGAGGACCAGTGATGAGCAGAAGCAGGTTTTTGGGGTCCCTGCACTTTTGTCATTTAAATCTTACTAATATCATAAATTAGAATTCAGATGGATGTTTGCTACTCAAAACGGCTGAAGAGGTAAAAATTTGATATGAAGATAGATTACAGGCTGAAACAGCATGTCGGATTTTTATCCCGAAAAAGAAAAAGTAAACTTACTTACGTAAGATAACTTCCAATTAAAAATTCCACACGTACAAATTTAAAACAGGCCTTCACAAAATCTTTTATACTAAAGGTTATAATTTATCGGTTGTCTAGTACCCCATACGACAGGGTACTAAATAGTAGCTTAATTTGGGACTAGATGGCTCTGTGTGGCCCAGTGAGGCATGTTATAAATATTAAATATTAATATTTGAAAACCTGTTTAGAGGATTTCCATATACGATATGAACTCCTCTAACAAGAAGCGACTAAGGCAAAACTCATGGTAGCACCGCTGATCGCCGCCTTATCGGGTCAACGACTCGACGAATGCGTGCGTAAATTGAAAAAGGCTGTAAGTATTTTTGCAGGTACGAGTATAATTAAGCTGTAACTGTAACGTTTTTTAACGAGCTGACATTCTAGCTAAGTCTTTAATTTAGCCTTTTTGTCACGGCTTTTAATTATTTCAATGATTTTAGATAAAGACTACAGTAAGCTAAATTTGAAAAAGCTTATCTACATTTTTCTGTCCGGGACGCTAATTCTTACTGATATTATAAATCTGAATGTAAGTTTGTTTATTACGCTTTCACGCAGAAATAACTGAATCGATTTTGATGAAATTCAAAATCAGTTAATAATCAGTTAAAATCAGTTTTATTTCTGCAAATAGGCCCCAGGAGGCGCTTTTACACGTCACAATATTTAAACCTACCACTGCTTCGGGAAAATTTGATACAAAGATAGATGAAACTTTGAGCAAGGATAGAAGTAGGTAATTTTTTATTCGTTATAAGGTGAAGTTCATGCGGGCAGAGCCGCGGGCAAAAAACCAGTCAAAATCAGACAAAATCAGATTTATTTCTGCAAATAAATCCCAGAGGGCGCTTTAACACGTCCCAATATTTAAACCTACCACTCCTTCGGTACAAGTCTGAGCTAGACAGCAATAAAGCTAGGCAACTGAATCTGGAATTGACTTTATGAAACACTGAAACAAAGTAGGTATTAAGTTATATTGGTTCCTAAAATAAGTACTCGTAAATGTTATGAAAGTACCAAAGTTGCCTGACTTCGTAATACTTCAAGTGCAAGTAGCAGATACATAAAACAAACAAATATGACGCAACATTCTCAATTAATTTCATTACCTAAGTATATTTAAGTGGAGACTAACTAAATTGGCCGGCTGTTTGCACGGCACTACTCCACCTATATTGTATTGTTTGCTCATCGAACAAGCCAGAAGCTACGTAAAGCGAATCCCCGTATTTACGGATCTTTCTGTCTCATTCAGATAATCTAAGATATTTTAATGAGTAAAAGTGACGAATATACAGACATTTTGTTGCAGAGTAAGGTCCCGGGCTACATCGTTGACGCATGTCGGATGTTGTCCGATGGTCAGCAATTCTTTGAATTGACGTATTTCGGAGCGAGACATTCCACTGTGATTACTATGAAGTTTTCCAATAAATGTATAGTTTCAAAAAGGTCGGTTTAATAACCGCATAAGTTGAACACTTTGCGGGACACAGTTTTAGACACAATTGAAATGAACTCCACTAACATTGTATCCGGAGAGTAAAGGCTTGTACAACTTTTATGTGGGATTTTAAAGTTGTAAATTTAAAATTGTAATTTTAAAGACATGTATAATGTTATTAAATGTTTTCATCAAAACGTAGAAAAGCGCTATTTGTTTTTTAAATATTACTTTTGGGTCTTTTCTTTTATGTAGAACATTTTTCCATTTCCAGTCAAGGTAACCTTTACTTAGATTGAAGGTAAATGCAAGTATTGAGTCTTTTGCTTTTCGCAAGGTCCATAACCGAATAGAGAACTAAATTATTCTTTAGACCGTTACATATTTTCAGTTCTGAATGAACAGGTTAACATTTTTTTCATCGCCAAGCCAGAGGTATGGATCTGAAAATTCCGAGTAACGCAAAAGTTTATAATTTGATTCCTAGATAACACGATAGAGTGTTAAATGCGCCCATTTTAAAAGTATATGTAGGTACCTAGTATATGTGTAGTTAAACGAATATTTTAATGACTAAAAATTTAATTTTACAGAATAATTACTCGTTAACATTGGTATATTTAAAATTGCTTGTGCTTTTCGTCAGCTCAAGCATTTTTTAACTAAAACGCTAGTCATAACATAAACTTCAAACACTAACACTTTTAAATTTTAGCAAATGAATAATGATCTAGTATGAATCTAGTATTTTTTTGTCCGCTCACACAACTGGGTCCATTCGAAAGTTGTTTGCGAAACGCGATCTGAACCGAAGCGGGTCATATTTTAGGAATTAGGCCGCGCGAATAATGAGAGGCGATGCGCCATTGTGATAAAACGAATGTTTACAATCACCATTGTAGAGAGGTCTCGGGTCAACTGCAGTTTGCAAACTAAATTGTCCTCAAATAGGAGACATACATACCTAGCTTTTAGGGTTAACTAAAAAAAAATGTGCTAACATCGATTGTGTTTTTTTTTATTGCGTATTGTTACGGAACGTAACGGAAATCATGTTAATAAATTTAGTTGTTCTTCTCATTTATGTGTTTTAGTTTAAATATAAAAGTTTGTTTGCTTAATATCCGAATGGCTAAGCAGTAAAAAAAATTGCAGTCTAAACGTCTAAAATGTGTCCAGTAGACAATATTAATAAGTTATTTGTGCGAAACAGGGACGCTAGTCTAAGCAATGCAACATAGTAAATAAATAATAACAATAATACAAATAGTTTGCAATGGGACGGTCATGAAGTTGCAAGCTGCTCCACAATTTAGTGGCAGGCTTGTGAGATTTCTCGATTAGATAAGCGAGGGGTCGCAGGTCGTAACTTCCTTAGTACCAGTATACTAATGTTCCATACAATGTGCACATCACTGCAATGTTTACGTACTAGATGGTATACGGAAATGTTTTCGTAAACATTATTAGCCTTTTCTTATACACTACCTTTCTTAGCTTTCATTTATTCCAGTGTAAAAAATCAAATCGATTCCTTTCGCTCATACCGTCGTAAGTTATGGATATCTGGTATTTGTCCTAAGTGATCTTAATACATCGAGACTATCTGTCACCGCTATATGCGTCTTCTTTCCCGATATTCTCAAATATATTCATGTCTCCTAAATAATTTACAATAACTAAATGATTTTAAAAGCAACTCTATCACTTCAACATTATTTAGTTCTTTTTCTGAAACATAATAGATAACATTGCTTAGGTACCTAATGTTTGATGTCATATTGAGCTTCGTCCCAACTCTACCCGATCCCATCTCTACCCGATTTAAAATTACCTAACAAAAAATCCCAACTCTAAATGAAAAACCTGAAAAACCTCTAAACGATATATATTTTTTAAAATCATCAACAATCAACATTTTTATCACGATCGACATTTAAAATGATATAATAAAAATATTATTTTTAAACAAAATACGTAACAACAACATCCCTATTATAATAATGTCATGATTGAAACATTTTTTCATACCTACCTAAAATTTTTATATTTTTCGTTTTAACTGTACCCATACTTTTTTCTATTACCAAAAATGAAATCGGGTAGAGATGGGATTTTATGTTAGGTATTTTTAAATCGGGTAGAGTTGGGACGAAGCCTCATGTTGGCCCCTTCCCAGGTTTTAGAAAGGATGTAACAGTATTCGCGGTTGGCGACCTTACACACGTTTCAAATGTTAATGGCGGACTATCATAACTAATTTCAATTAGATTAAGAATTAGGTGTTCGTTGATGTCTAAATTAAGACACTATTTAGTTTCAGTGGACCGGTCTTCTTAACTTTACAAAATAAATGTAAAATCTGATTCTTGTGTTTGTTATTCTAGTAAGCTCCTACAAATAAATCAGTGTTCTAGTGAAAACTAGCCTTAACTTTTCATCTGCTAACAAATAGGTCTCTTAAGCCCTCCCTTTATAAAATGGCGTCAATATCAGAGGTCAGAGGGAGTTTAATCAGCGCCCAGATTTACGGAGGGCTACCCTCGAGATCGCTCGAGTACATCCATCCTCCCGACGTTGATTAATACGCGTTTGAATGACTTGAGGTAGTACTTGCTAGTACTTCACTGTGATGTACAATAGCTATAGGAATAGTGATGTCGAGCTGTTGGTAGGTACGTTTGTCGATATCATGAAGTTGTGCTGATACACTGTCTTCTCTCGTAAGAGTTTGTTTCGTTCCTAGACGAGACACATTTGACATACCTAATGCAAGGTTTACATTTTGCATTTACACTTTACAGTCTAGTCTACAGTTGCATATAATTGCAATGCGTACATAAGCCTCTAACAGGGTAACTACTTAGATCATATTGCTACCATGGTTAAACACTATACAAAGCTTAATAGTTTTTTAATATTACTATAAAATGCTGAGACTTTGTGTCATTATTGTATTTATTTATTCTTCTTAAATTTTGTTAAGTTAATGTTTATGCGCGTTATGTATGCCAAATAAAAAGTTTGGTTTTTTCCAAAGATACAATCGTATGCTATTTATTGATCATTTTTCAAAGCATAGTAACTTGATTTTAATGAGCTGAGTAGGCAAAATCGATTTGCGGTCGAATTGAGACTGCATGTCAGCACAGCACTATGAATATAGAATCGTACGATATTATTGCATAATAATTTGACACAGTTTTGACTTTACCGTTTTTGCAGAACACATCAATATAGTTTTTAGATTTATATTAATTGAACTAGAAGAGGGCCAGTATTGTTTTGTACGCGCGCGAGTTCATTAGCGTCGAGTTTTACTGATGAAGATGATAAATTAATTTTCCGTTAATATAATTAGCATAGTGTTTCTGGTAGTATAAACTACTTACTGAAATAGGATCCTAAAGAACTCGCGCGCGATATAATAATATAGGCATAGATTGCTCCTACAAAACATACCCCAGTAGTGCAGTTCATAAGTATTTAATAAAATAGATAATTTGTGTGAAGTTCCGCCCATGGTTTCGCTGCTACGTATTGTGAAGAAGTAAGTTTTCCAATGGTTTATATTTTTTTGCAGTTTATACCCGAACCTATTCTATTTGATTATCTATTAGGGTTTAATTATCTTATTTAAAAAGTAGGTAGACCATATTTGGGATGTACTTTCATCTTTTAACAATATTTTTCTCAAATTGTACCCTTCAGCCTTATTTTTCTACCTTACGGGGTGTGGTTGTGTTTCGTGTAGTTGTGTTGTCGTACGTAACTAACGTATTAAACAAAATACATCGAAATAGGTCTCATTGCATATTTTAAATAAGAAAATGTAATGCGTCTTCTTAAAAAATAAAACACGCCTCAAACACCTCCCCCTTTTCTCTGTCGTCGAATCAAGACCGTTCTTCATTGGCAAAAACAGTTGCCCTATATTTAAATTGGCGGTAATCTGCTCTGATTTTGTTCTTGAAGTACTAAATGACATTAGCAGTCGTTATATCCGTCATCCGTTAGTGGGACTTTCACACGGAAGGCCGGTGGTGGCAGTGACCGCCGGGAGGCGATCAGCGGCGATTATCTTATTGAGGGCACCCGATTGATAAATGGCTGCCGTTCAAATGTCAAATTGTACAAATTGCCGTGACACGGATCCCTTTGAGACATGTTATTGTTAATGCTGGAGTTCCTTGTAGTCTAAGATCCAACCATACAACGACCTTCACCGAGCTGGTTATTGAATGAAATGTATTTTATATAAAATTAAATATGCCAATAAATATATTGCAAATGGGTTGACTGAAAAAAATCAGTCCAGAGTATGATTAATTAACATTTTTTTTTATTTTAATTTAATTTTTTTTACTGGTTTGGTTAATAGACTAATTTCATACCAATCAAAAATATCAATTGCAATATATTTTTTGGCATATTTAATTGTATATAAAACACTTTTCATCCAATAAACAGCTCGGTGAAGGTCGTTGTATGGTGGGATCTTAGACGATTGGTGATATCTACAAGATGGAGATGTTAGAAAATGAGCAAGATAGACATTGATTTCCGTTTCAATTTGAGAACGTGGTTTTAGATTTAGAACAGTTTAAAAAAAGTTTTTTTCTTGTTTCGTTTGGGTTTAGTGACCTCGTTAGGATGTTTATTGCAGACGTATTATTAGATTTTATTTATTTCGTATTTATTTTATTATCAACCGTTAAAGACGGAAGAGATTCTTGATTCGGTGCGTGTAAATTTTTTGGCAACAAAAGGTTTAAGTAAAAAGGATTCGAATCAAAAGTGGAAAAGAAACCTTACATTTCATTTTATCATGTGTAAAAACTATTGTTTTAAAAATATATTTGACTAGCGTGATACGGAACTTGTGCCAAAATTACTGCTCACGCTTGACCGCTCTCATCGATGGGAATGTCGCGCATGTGTCTGTCTGTTCGTCATCATTACGGAGAGTGGACAAGTGACAATTGATGCGGAATAACTTACGGCCACAATAACCTATCTATCTTCAGTTTTGGCATATCGGAGATAGAAAGCAACTTCTGTCTTTGTTTCTCTGGACGGCAAAAACAGAGATAGAAACTGTTTCCTATCTCCAATATGCCAAAACTGAAGATAGATAGGTTATTGGAACCGGCCGTTAGTCAGCAACATGAGAGTTTGATAATGTGATCTTTCTTTTTCTGAGCTCAAATCCATCTAACTCAAATTGAACTGTAAATTTATATTAAATAAATTATTATATTGTATATTAATTACCAACCTATTCGTGTTAAATTAGGGACCACGAAGTCTGAAATAAATTGATTATAGTTTTTCTAATCAAATCATGCAGAAATAAGTTTTTAACATTGAAATTTTTAGAATGCCTAATTTTTTTAGCAGCCACAAAATAATTGTAAAATCCAGCTCTCGTAAATCATTATCAACATCATCAATGCACTGCTACTACTGCTATAGGTCGTCTGAGTCCTTTCTGACGTCACTTTTGTCGTCTTCCCTTCTTTTATTATTATGAATTAAATGGTCATCCTTTGGGTAATAAAAATATCGTTTAATTCATAAGAATGGTATGAAGCACGTGAATTGTGAGGGAATTGAATGGGTCAAAAGTATGTCCGAAAGGACTTAGTTAAGAGGAAACACAAGGGCCGTTTTTCCATACAAACGTAGTCCCCTGTTTCCTCCCTGGATAATGCCAGTAGAACAATAATTTTAATCATAAAAATCTATGGCCACTATTAGCATGTTTCTATGTTTTCTGTTTTTTCATAAATTAATCAATAAAAAAGATATGAGCCCTCAAAAATCTAAAAAATTCGCCAGATTTTCCGCTGTGTTCAAACATCCAGAAAACAAATTTGGCTAAATTTTAGAAAAAAAGGGAAATATACGAACACGGCCAAAGCATTTCTTTAATTTTTAATGAAAAAAGTATTTAAATCGGTCTAGTTTTTGAAAAGTAATCGGGGGACTACGAAACGTTGATTTGGTGTGTTTTTAGTAGGTATTTTCGGTCCAAGAAGCAGTTGTCTCTATCACACTCTGCGGTGAATGCGTTTGGCACTGCGCGACAGCAATAGATTTTACAAATACCTATTTTTCAATTCTCTCGCCCGTAGTGTTTCCTCTTAAGCGGTCGACCTATAGACACCGGTCTCTCCGAAAGTAGAGACAAGGTAGATTGTAGATCATAGTTTGGCTAATAGTGAAGAGAAAACGCTTCTACTATTCCTTCCTCTAGCATAACTTCTTGTATTAGCAGCTTAGCCTGTTGCAATTGACCTGAAATCACATAGAAAACTGTATTTTGGCTATTTTAAAGTCCCAAAACTGTTCAAATTATCCTTAAAGTTTAATTATACCCTTTTTACCAGTACACAAGTAGGCAGGCAAAGTACCTGTCCCATTTCACATAAATAAAATTTACCCTGTATTCTTATACTGGTACTATTGAGAAACCCTATTAATTAAAATAAAAACGATCTAGGGCTTGCTCTTTTGACTTAGCAACAGCGAACGAAGGCATTCCTGTCGCAGACTTATAATTGAATCGTCTGGGACGCCTGAGCTATTTTTATTTTCTCTCAACCGCCCCTAGGATTACTATACTCACGGGTGCTGAGGATGGCAGGATATTATTACGTGAACAATTTTATACAGACTATCACTAGTTATAATCGACGCTATTTGACTAACATTAAGGTCCATAAACCAAGGGCAGGTAGTGCCTCGCGCTCGGTCATGGACCTCTCGTAGGCTGCGCGCGCGCACGTCTTTATGCGGTGCATCCGACGCATTTTTCTCTTGGAATCTTATTTGCGAACTGACATTGTCATTCTGCTAATTGACTTGTTTAATTAGATTATTTGTATGCGCGCTGTTACAAGTTTGGGAGTGGGAAGATTAACATGGGATGGCATCCGTAATACCGGTATGGGGCATGTATGTGATACGGTAAAATAACTTGATTTTTCTGTTGTTAATTAAGACTAGTTACTTCTGTAATGTGCAGTAATTATACGCTTACGTTCATAGTATGATTATAGGACTTAATTATATATTAAGGAAAATTTTTGTTTATTTTGTCAAAGGCATTCATTTAAGGAGAATATTCCAACCATCTTTTTAATAATGATTTTTTATTTACATGGAAAACCAAATGCTTAAGAGTAATTATAACAAGAATTATTGTAATTATGTTATGAGTGAATAAATGAATATGAATATGAAAATGTATGTAATTTAATAAAAGTATGGTTAATAACTTGTTTCTCTAATTGACTAAATTGTACGAAGTAATTTTGCTGGAAACAGTTTTAAATAAAAACAAAACTTGACAGACAAATTCAAAACAGTTTGATGTGTTGAGTCTATCACATACTTTTAAATAATTTAGATTCTACATAGATGTCTTGCGAGCATGATGTGTTGTAAACCGGCGTTCCGCCTGCGTCTTCATCGGCCAAGAGTTTGTTTATATTGCATAACTAAGACTGTATTTGTATTCCTAAATGAAATGAAATGATTACTTATTAATCCAAAACAGTAAACCAGAAGTAGAAATATATGCATTAACATGCAAAATATTATTTTATAAACCTAATTATTTAATTCATTGTATGTCTGTTTGTTGCAGGTCAAAGGGCGACATGACGTCGTCGGGGAGTCTCTTCCTGCTGGTGGCGACGTGCCACTTATTTACTTTAAGTAGAGCGGGTAAGTTATTTTATTTTGTTCCGAACTGACTATAACAGAACTAATAGATATTAAGAAATAAAATAGTAGCTTTTAAAAAGTATACAGATAAACGCCCAGTAGATGTAGTGGTTTGAATACCGGGTCAGATCTCGCGGTTTCGGATTCGATCCCCGGGTCTGCATCAAAAAGTTTCGAAGAGAAGCCTTTGCCCTGCTGTGCTATGATTGAAAGCCTATACTTACTTATCTCATCTGTGCTTATACAGATTAAGATTGATAATAGAAAAACGAAAGTACCCATAAGATAGGTGAAATGATCAGCGATAAAACTTCATCTACCAGCAACAACCTTTTTGCAGTTAGTGTACAAACACTTATGCGGTGTTATATTTTCAAGTGACATAACGTTTATTTTTAGTTGCAATCAGATCGCCTTCTTGGCTTCCGGTTTGCATTCTGCCGCTGCCTGTTGCAAAATGCGAAATAAGACGTAGGTAGTTGGTACAGTAGGACTCAACTTTTTATTGGTAGAAAAATTATAACAAATTACCGTAATTTTTTGAAAAAATTTAACACATTTTTACAATGAGAAGTTAATTGAAGAATTCACTCCGTTCTTACAAATCAAATTGCGATTGCCAGATGGCTAAGCCGGTGATAATTAATAAATATTATGGGCTATAACATTAGCACTCATAATTATTATTTGAAGTCACCTGGTACTTCTGGGAGTCAACATGAAGCGAGCACTCGCCTTCGAAAGCTTTGGGAGTTATTCAAGCCAGCGTGTATTTTTTAAGGCAGCGCGTCAGCACTCTGGGCTTGTTTGAGTTAGAAGATAAGAAGGAAAGATAAAGTTAAACTATTTAGGTATAGGTCTGATTATACACACTTAATTACCAGTATGACATTTTGTCTGTCTGGTCAAATGTGCTCGGCGAAGCACAACAGTCAGCTGAGTTGTGGTTTAGTGACTCTCTCCTATCTCAAAGCTACCTGTGACAGTTCTGACAAACTGAAATAACATAAGAAATTGCGAAGAAAGTTTTTGGCAAGTTTATGTCACCAACTCTTTTTATTGGAATAAATGACTAATGACTAATCCTACATTATATTATGTTATTGTGATATGTGGCATTATAGTTTCGCCGTGACAGTTGCTAAAATCAAATTCTGGTTTTAAAATTTTATTTCTACAACTTGTAACATAAAGGTTCGGCCATCTTCCAGAAACGTGAGGATGTTTCTGGGAAAGCTTTTCTAGAATAGGCTTGACACGAAGTATTTTATTAATGTATAACTATCTACAATTCAAATATACAAGTAAAAGCAGACATTTCATTTGATATAATACATTTTATGAAATCATATAAATAAAGATTTGGTAGTTTTACCTAATTACTATTTTATTAGAAAGAAATCTACTTGAAGCCTACAGCTACTCTAAATCAGGCGAAGCATACCTAAATGCTTCTTAGTATTTTAATTTTCAGTCTTTTGTTAATAGCAAAACCTGCACGTACAATGGCACTTAAAACTATCAACCTATGCCGACAGACTCCACTTGCGTAATCATTACTGAAAATACCGATTTATTTGCAAGTGACGTAATAAACAAATAAGTGAACAATGGAGCTTACTGCCAGATGTAGGGGGCCATTAAGCAGACATATTATTTTGGACGACAACTGGAGACGGCTGATATGTCTTTTATAAAACTCTGCATGGAAATTGCGCGGTTCGACGAAGCACGAACGAGGGCCGATCACGCGAGCCAAATTAGATTTCATATTTTACGAAGCGAATGCGCTTTTGGTTCAACTGAACTAATTTTACACGTGGCTTGCTTCGAACTTGAAATGTGGACGTCATATTGCACACTGTTCCGTTCTCAAAGTAAGCACTTGTCGGTGGAATTCAAAAATAACGTATGCACCACAAACACCCAAACCAACGAGAATATACCAAGAAAAATTTTTTTTCTACATTGGCCTTCTTACGTTTATACCTAATTGGTAATTCAATGTGTCCTTTTCGCCGGTTCAGTTTTTTACAAAAAGATAATACGAGTAATAATGATATTTCATTACGGTATAATGTTTTGTTGCTTTGTTTTTTTTACTTTAAGCTAATAGGTTTTTTAAATTTTGGCGGCAGTTAATTTTACATGTCATTTTTATTCTTTGACCGGTATGGTTAATATTATTGCACATATTATTTCTAGTACCTAACAGTTTTTGAGCTATACTGCAGACATTAGAATAGAGAGACAGACGAAAATGTTAAAGTATTCTTCCCTACGAAGGAACCCTACAAAGAAATTTGGTAATTATTGACAAAGTTTAATCCCGCTTTCTTTGTTACCCTGAACAAACCTTTCGAAAAACGGAGTTAAGTACCAAAAAAAACACCGTAAAAGCAATTAATTCGGCTGACGTTAATCCGAACAACTGTTTTTGTACCGTAAACAAATAAAGCCTCGAAGTCAGGTATTTGGGTTACCAACCCCGCGGAGCAATCGTAAATGCTCGAACAAACGTACGCTTCGATGACGACTGTTAACACTCCTTTTATATGCGCGGCCAAGGCCGAATACTGCGGCAGTGACGTTGAATAGCCTTCAGACTAGGTCTTCAGGTTCAGAACTTTGTCAAGAGCTTGTAGAGTTTTCTTAAATGACGGAGGGTCGTATAAAAAGAATAGCATCAATACTTTCTAGTTATGTGTGTTGTAATTGTGAGGCGAATAAGGAAGTAGGTACTGCCGGAAGAAAACGGGCAGTAGCGTCTTCCCTTTTTTTTGTTTATTTGATCCTTTTCGGAACCGGCTAAAGTCTGAGACCATGCTGCCATGTTATTACTGGAAGTTCTTTATTCTTAATAAATACATGAAATAAGTATCATAAATACTTGACAAAGTAAAGTAACAACCCATTTTGCCCGCTGCTGAGCACGGGTCTCCCTCCTTTTTATGGGGAGGGGTTATAAATACTTATTTATACATAATAACTTAACCTAATCGAACCTTAAACTAACCTAACTCATTAAAATGTATGGGTAGTTTATACATTTCAATGATCGCAGGAGTTTTACGCGAGAACATGGATCCGAACCAAATAGGAGCGCCTTACGTTGTTTCTCAATTTTATTTTATTTATCCTACTCACTGACACATTATTATAACAATGCAACCACTTTATCACAATAAATGCTACTTAGGATAATTTCACAAAATTACGAAGCAAAGTCCATCTTTCTCTTTTCGTATCCCGCGCAAAACTCCCTTTTGGGAAAGTAGTAATTATAAAAGGAAATCCCCCTTTTGGCTCTCCAAATGTAGGATTTGGCCATAATCGCCACCATCTACCCCTGGTCTACGAGTAGGTAGACTGTTATAGGCTGGCAATGATGATGAAATGCAGGAGAAAATAAGTGACTTATTTTCTGTTCATCTTCAGACCATACTGAGAATTTGTCTATTTTGGATTTAATTTTTTTTAATGCTCTCTTTAAAATATGGCTAACTTTCAATTTCAACTGATTTACAAAACCTTTACGTACACTTAGCGATTTTGTTTCAAAATTAATTTGCATTTAATAATAATAGATCTATGTGAACACATAAATAGGCAGGGAGCAGGCACTCCCCTAGGCTAGACCCGCAGGGCGAGATCGCTGGACAGCATTCCACACGTGACTCATGCCGCTCTAGTGTAAGTTACTGTCAGGGATATATTCCTTCAACACTGATTAACATATTGGCACTCACTAAAATGCCACTTTATGCATTCTAGGATTCCCGCGACTTTTTACGGGAGAAATTTTTGGTTGGATCCAACTATAAAACTATATTTCATCGGAGATAAAAAGTAGCTAGTGTGCTATTTCAGTCCATAATTCATCTCATTGCTAAATTTCACAGCCGCTATGGTTTGATTAATTACCGAACTTCCATCCAAACTGTCGCATTTATACGAGTACTATTATTTAGAAAGATTTAGTAGATATGATGTGTAAAAATGAATAATCTTTATTCCACTTCAAGCAAAGTAATTGACAGATGATGTTGGAGGTTGTTAAAGGTTAATATTTTGTAGGAAAAGGATAAATAAAAAGGAAATTTATTAAAGACGTTTTCAGACCAGCAATTCATAACTCCGTTTTTCATCACAAATTACATTTGGCAGAGTTCTAATTATGATACGACATGAGTGTAGAAAAACTGATATTTTTGCATTTTAATAAAAAAATTGTTCATTTATTATCATTTCTTAAAAATATGCCAGTTACCTACACTAACGCGTCCAATGACCGCGCACATCTCGCTATCTCCACGCATTAATTACCGTGCGCGCGCGCCGATACGCGTAACAATCTAATGACGTTCCGCACAGGGATGATCAATCCTCAGACACAGTCGTAGTGTGTGCTTCTTTTTAAACCAACCTCAAAAAAAGCTCTATATTTGCCTGTATATTTCTCTTTTTTATAACGTACTAGCTGTTGCCAGTAACTTAGCGCGCGTGGAATTTCAAATTTGGAACTATCCCACGGGGACTCTACTTTTTCCCGGGATCAAAGGACCCTTAGGTCATTTTAATAATAATATATTTAATATTTAAGACATGCCTCATTGGGCCACACAGAGCCATCTAGTCCCAAATTAAGCTACTATTAAGTACCCTGTCGTATGGGGTACTAGACAACCGATAAACTTACTTATATACTTTTTTTATTGTAAATACATACTTATAATACATATAAAACACCCAGACCAGTACGAACAGACATGTTCATGCACACAAATATTTGTACTGTGCGGGGATCGAACCCGCGACCCATGGCTCAGAAGCAGCGTTTACTACCGCTGATCCAAATGGTCGTCTAAATAGAGCCAAACATCCCATTCCAACAACCATCTGTACTTAATTTCACTTTTATAATATTAGTTGATTGCTTACTTTACGCAAACGGGCAGATTTATTTAGTTGTCTGATAGTGGTTACTTTCGTAATGTATGTAATACATTTTTATGACCTCAGAGGCTTGTAACATTTTACAGTTTAGCCATATCCACGGATTATCGTAAAGAAAGTAATAACGATTTCCTGCCTCACCTATCTCAGCCGTCAATTAACTCAGAGTTGTAAGGAGATGGTGGTAATTTCCTGTAACAATAGCTGTCAATTACAAATAAACGAGAGCGAATTTGATGACTCTATTGTGTCTCTGACACTTTGTGGCACGTGTACGATATAATTAGACGACAAAAGAAGGTAAGGTTCTTCATCCGCGTTATTTTTTATATATGATAACACCTAATTTTTAAGGAATAGAACGAGTTTGGTCTTTTATTGTTTCATAGTTTTTTTTAAACAGGCAATAAAAGTAGGTATGTTCGCGTTTTAATTCCATAATACATTTTTAAATATTATTTGTCTTCTTTAGTATACAAATAGAATTACAAACAATAGTAAAAAAAATAGTGTTTACTGACAGTCTAGAGATTTAAAAAAAAATGGAACCTTTTAAGAGAGGGTTAAATAGGTAAATAATGATTAATTGTTAAAACAGGATTTTTTTTAAGTAAAAAACTAAAATCAACGAGTAGTTTAGTAGATCATCAAGAAAATCATGAATTCATGTTTAATAAATATATGGAATAAATTTTAAAGCTTCTGACAATAATGGTTCAATAATGTGGTTTTCTGTAATATAATTTAAAATTATGAAAGTGATAGTGATATTGGTCACTTACAACATATTTAATGTTCACGTCAATTGAATAAATGTTACATACTTATCTTTGTAATTTGAACCGATCAAAACCTCGTAAGAGCTTAAACTCGTGCGCAATAGACCATAATTATCCTAATGACACGTGAAATGACTAATCAAGGAAAATGAGAGTGAAATGCTCTGAAAGTAGCCTAACTATGACAAGTGGCTTGTTTATTTATGTGCGTATGGGCGAGCTGTGCCCATAAATGTCGATTTTAATTGCTTAAAGCTTGGAAACACGTAATTATGGAGAATGTAAATACCTATGTTTGAAAGTTGTCATGTTTTTATTCACAGACGGTTGGTTTTCATAAATATAATAGTAAGTTACAAGTATCGTTAAAGTTATGACTGAGGGATAAGTTCTTACAGGGTAGAAACTGAGCATATTAAAGAATTGTCCAAAGTCAACTACATGTCGTAGATACACAGTACAGAATAAACACATTGTGGCCATAGTGGACGTTTACTGCACACGTGACATACACCGCTTTATACATAGTTAAAATAGGACTTGTTATTTCTACCTGTAAGTATTTTATAGGTATACTTTGGGCATGACATAGCCTTATTTAGAGCTAGACATACAGTGGAGGCTGCCTAGCCGACTGATAGCGCTTACCTAAGCGCTATCAGTCGGAAATGTGCTGAGCGAATTTCAACTAAATCTAATATTTTGCTCGTGACAGTAAAGCTAAAGTCGGCGCAAACTGCAAAGGTGTTGAAGAGGTTCATAAGATAGCAGTCAAAATTAAAACCAGTGTGTTTGGTTATACGCTTCAAAATTGCACGTAAAATTTAAACAATACTGATCGGGATCAAGCTGCTAGAAGTGCTGGCTACATTTCGACTGCTTCTGACAGCGACAATGATGTCAACTTCTGCGGACACCAGACAGACCTCCACCACCAAATTTTGCTATCTCTAAATTATCGGATGACTCGGTTACTGTAGGTATTAGTAGAACTCTACCGGTTAGATTTCAGTTGGTGATCAATTTAAGAATTTATCACTTATAAAGTGGCTTGGTATGAATGGGCGGTGATTATTGTCGTTTCAGAATGCACTTAAAGTTGTTAGTCACAAAAGTAAATACAAGTGACTTCAGAGGCCTAGTAGGTTTAAATATTGGGACGTGTGAAAGCGCCTGCAGACATAAAACTGATTTACTGATGAATAGGTAGCTTGGTACATTCAAACGTAGAAAAAGTAGAAGAAATTCAGGCTGGAGTACCGGAACTCAAAGGGTCTCCGCGCCGCGGCGGTGCGATTCTTAAAAACGTCATGCAAGGTTTGCGCTGGCCTACCAGATTATTGCAAAGGGCCTACCAGACGTGACCATTGCGTCATCAACTTAGTATGATCATAGCACAAAGATAAACTTTACTACAATTACATAATATATGATTCTGCACTAGTTAACCTATAGCATGACGAGCAGCTAAGCTAATAAATTCAACATGTTTAAAAAAGACTGATATTCTAACGAGTACACCAACGGGTTTTGAGTATTGTGCTGTAGCCAAATTTTAGGTAATATTTATTGATGTGGCATGCATTTTTACTATTGGGCACTGCCAATCACAACATCACAAAGTGCGCGTGCGCACGCGACTCGCATAGAACGTGTTCTCCCGCGGTCACGTTATCTCAAATACATAGTTCGCTGCTAAACTCCTATTTACTGTTGACTATTCATTGTTCAAATACATTTTTACACGGACATTTGTTTTTGATAGCGATAATTTTAAAATTTCGTGATAAAATAAAAATGGTTTGTATCTGGGAGGGCGAGAGAGTTATAATCGTACCTACTTCGGATGGCACCAAGTTCACAAGCAAAACATCGTATAGGACAGGGTAAGATAGGAAGCAAGTTCACAAACAAAACATAGTATAGGACAGGGTGAGATAGGAAGCAAGTTCACAAACAAAACATCGAGAAAAATAAGGCAGGAAACTAAAACCACATATTTTTTTTTTATATTAATAATCTGTTGTTTACTCTCCAAAACAGACAGAGCTCGGTTTAGTTAGTGTATAGATAGTGAATTCTTCTTCTCGGCACTAGCCCAGACTTGTCCCGAAGCAGTGGTAGGTTTAAATATTGGGACGTGTAAAAGCGTCTCCTGGGACCCATTTGTGAAAATAAAACTGATTTTACTGATTTTACAAGCACTCTCTTTTTTTGTAAATAATGGGCTTGCTCTTGACTACATACTTAACTATACGGTTAAGAAGAAGCCTAAGATGGAGCGAACTTACCCAGAGGAACTGGTTCTCCCACACACCAGCGGAACACAGAAAAACTGTTTGGCACTGGACTCCGGCAGGAGGGTGGTAGCATCCAGGCGGCCTCTCACGAAGCCTACCACCGCAGAGGGTTCTGTTAGCCGTCATCATTGGTTGGTCATTGGTTAGAAAACCAAAGATGCCGTTGCCCAGGGTGGACCACTAGGAGGTAGATCTTACTACCCCAAAAAATCCTGGCTAGTACGATAAGTCTATGTGGGATATCTAATGTTATCATTGCAAGTCTCATAGTTTGTCGTGTAAACAAACAAAATACAGTGAAACCGGCTCGGGAGGGATGAGGTGCGTATCGATCGCCCGTGACACCCCGTATCTGCTCCCGACAGGGCTGGCACTTGCCCTCAGCCTAGATACCTTGACATTTGGGAGGAATTTAGCGCTATTTTTGAAAATACAAAAAACATTATTTGATAAACTGCTACATTGAATATCTACATTGATGGTAGCGGTGATTACCTAATTTAGGGGCTATCAGCAAACAAAAAAATATGTGATTAACGTTATAACAAAAGTATTTTATTGCAGACAGTTTGGTTTTTTAGAGGTCTTATTTTAATAACTTACTCGTTAACATTGATGATAACTTTAATTTAATAATTAAGGGCAAACACTTGATAAAATTGATGGGGTTTTCCCAAAAATACTTAATTTGAATAAATACATAAATCATTCGTCGTATTAAAGATTGATTATAATATGTCATTGTGCCTGACAGTGACACCCCTAATTTACGCCGCCCAGTGGAAACACTAGTAACTAATAATCAAAACTCTACTGTCAGTAGTTAACATTGACGTGTCTGTATATAAACTTGAAAAATTTTGTCTCAGACGGGACACGAACCCGCATCTCCTCGCATGCCGGGCGGGCGCCATACCATTAGGCCACCGAGACACTGCGACACGGCGCGAATTTTTCAAGCATATTCTTACGCTGCACTGTGAGCCAGCGTTGCTTCATCAAATGTTAGGAGTTTGCACCCTTAACACCCGAAAGAAACATCTTTGCAGATGTTTGACAGTCAGTTAAGATGAAACAGCTATTTATATACTTTATTTGATATTTTTAGCAACTTAATTGCACTTATAATATCAGTATATAAACTTGAAAAATTTTGTCTCAGACGGGACTTTATATACTGATATTATAAGTGCAATTAAGTTGCTAAAAATATCAAATAAAGTATTGACGTGTCTGTAAATGTTTATATACCTTTAGTGACCTCCGTGGTAAAATGGCGTAAGTACATCGTTTTTCAAGATGTCGCCAACTCCGAGATCCGGCATCTCGGAGTTGGCGAGTTCGATTCCGGCGGGCACATGTAGACCAATAATTTTAATAAATAGTATATGATTCGAGAGTTACTGAGTTTGATTAGAATGATGTATTTCGATCATGATCATGTCGTAAAATTTATTTAAAAAAACATAGAGATAGTAAGCAATTATAATAAGGTAGGTACTTTCTTATTTTTGTTATTACTATTATTATTATTATTAAGAACTGTTATCCTAAAAGAGGAAGAGTTTCTTAGTTCAAGGAAATCTTTTATGAATTAAGGTCAGCACTACATATCATATCAAATGAGATGAAATACAAAGCAATGATATATTTGTCAATCTTCCTATTTCTTTATTAAATAAATCTAACCATAAACACAAGTACCACCTCTTTTGTAATTGATTGCTAAAGATATTTGCAACTAAAATTAAATGCGGTATATTTTATTTTATTTTTTTTATTTTTTATTTGGTTATATCGGGCTTCACTTACTCTCGACGGAAGTTTGTGTTGAGCGAGAGAGATAAAATAGAGAATTAGTAGTATGTACTTATTTGGCCCCCTGGAAAACTACAAAAATTGCCGGTAGTTGCTGGTAGTAATGTACGGAAAGAACAAATTACCCCTGAATTTTCCTTCCGTAACGTAGGTATCATTAGCTTTTTAGTGCACACTTCTTGCCGTTACTCAGAGGCATTATGTGACTTGGTAGCTGCGATTTTATTTTGCTCTCTTAACCTTTGAACTTAACTTGAAACCTACGTTGTACGTCTTATCGCACTTAACTAGCAAGTATTTTTCAGAAATACGTTTCATGTATTCTTGACAATGATAAATAATAGGGGTTAAAGTATGAAATTGCCGATTATTTTCCCACTTTTTATTTTGTTTATAGCTCTTAAGTATAGTCATATTATTGCGTAATTCTTTTTGTTTTGTATCAAAAACTAAATAAAGTAACTTTTGACAAAAAAAAATGCAATACTAGTGCCTGTTACTTCAAAGGAAGTCGTTGAAAAGACCCCTTACAATGTGTCAGCTGACCTTCTTGCTTCAATTAAGTATATTTGTATTATATACTTTGATTTTCAGAAATTTAAATACTATAATGTGTAGCTTTATAACCATCTAACTTTCACCTTTAATTGCACCGAAAACGGTTCAGGCGTTTTTAAAAAAACTATAAAATTGTTAGTATGGAAAAATGACTTTTCTCGATTTCGTCAATACAAAACGGCAATTTCATACTTTAAACATCTCTATAATTTGCAATGCTGTATGGCGTTATGAGGAATGTTTGTATCTTATTAGTTTACTACGAGAATAAAATATGAATTGTCAAATTAATATTGCATGCCCACTTGATTTAATAATAAAATTCATATTATAAATAAATTTATCGATTCAATTTAGAATGTTATCAATCTATACTAATATTATAAAGCTGAAGAGTTTGTTTGTTTGTTTGAACGCGCTTATCTCCGGAAGCACTAGTTCGAATTGAAAAATTATTTTTGGGTCGGTTAGTCCATTTATCGAGGAAGGCTTTAGGCTATATAACATCACGCTGCAACTAATAGGAGCGAAGTATCAGGGAAAAATGTTGCAGAAACGGGAAAAATTATTGACATTAATCACGATCATAATAATAGAAATTGACGCGGACGAAGCCGCTGGCAACAGCTAGTTTTTAGATAAAACTGCAGTTATGGTATCCTCAATAAAACAAAACAAAAACTGTAATCAAAAGTTTAATTTAAACAAAATTCACAATTTTTTTTATAAGGGGTCTTATAAAACTTTGAAGAAAAGTTTGAAGGTTTTTCACTTTTCATACAAAATGACATCATATTCTTTTTTGTATACATCAAAAAAACTTTCTAATACTATAAATAATAATAAATATAAATAAACATAAATTTGTGTAATGCTATGTCGTTGGTAAGTCTTTTTCAATAAATAAAATAAAAATAAAAAATAAAAAGAATTAGAATGTTTGAATATTGGAATTTTGTTGATGAGTAATAATACATTTTGTAATATCATTATTATATATAAACTTGAAAAATTACGTCCCAGGCGGGACTCGAATCCGCATCTCCTCGAGTTCGAGTCCCGCCTGAGACATAAATTTTAGATATTATAATTGCAATAAAATTGCTAAAATATCAAATAAAGTAAATACATTTTGTACTCAATGTTGACACTAGTAACATTTCTAATTGCGAATATGTAGCAACAGTAATTTTATAGACGTATAAATTTGAATTACCGTGCGGTTGGGTTATCCATTCGGCTACATAGGATTCAAAGTAACAGGTGGGTAAAAGCCTTAATTTAGAATCCATTAAGTAATTGACTGAAGCATGCTTTGAATGCAACTAGGGTAGATGCAACAGTTTTGAACCCGGATTAGAAAGTCCTGCTTGGCACCACTTCAGGAGTCGTTGGCATATCCCCAGATCACACGGCAGATGATTCATTTTAATTGATCTTTGTCATAGTATGCATTAGTTAAGTCATTTGTTTTACCGTACTTACCTTATTTATTGTCTAAATATCCAGTCTAAAAAAACATTTTGTGAGCTTTAGCTCACATGCAATGAAAATGTTTTTTTTTATGTAACTATTCGATAAGTTTAGCGTCCATGACAGGGTTCTGTACCTTTAAAATCAATTCCAGTCAAACGTTTATCAGCCAAAACTCCAAAATTATAAAAAAAAACAATAAAAAAAATTTAAATCAAAAACACAATATGGCTACCGGATTTATTTCAATACAGTATAATTTTAAAAGGAAAAAACATTATGGTTTTTAAGAAATTGTACTTACTTACAAGTTACATCTCAGGTCATATTATTTAAAATAGAACGTCAGGAAAGTAAATTACAAAATAGCTAAAGTGTTTTCAGTCTGACTATTCTTTACTCCTGCTCCAAATGTTTCTTTTTGTACCTTAAGTAAACTTTTATGTATCGAATAAATGGCTTTTTCTAAGGATGTAACAAAACCAATTGAAAGCCGTCAGAAATCGGCCAACCTTCATCTATGTTTTATGGCCTGACGCGTACGATCACGTTCTAGTATCTTTGGAATTCTACGTCTTAATTGCTCTATACCATATCAGAGTACGGTGTGGCAACATTTTGTGATTTTACCTTATCTTTTACCTCTTTAGCTGTGTAGCTGTGTAGGCATAATCTAATTTTACAAGTCAGGATCCATTTCTAGTATAGTCAATTTTAATGCTTTACAATAATATTGTATTTCACAATAATGTTGTATATATTTCAAAAATTTTACAGTTCTTACTTCGGCAATTTCCAAGTCAGTCTCAGTTCTCAAGCATTGTTTTACTAAAATAACTGTGTGTTTGTTCTTCGAGTACAATTATGCATCTTTGGAGATATAGAGTTATTTTTACGCTTAATATGGCCTTGTGTGAGCCAAGACAACCGTTCGTTACACAGTTATCGACATATTTTACGCTTATTAAGCTGAAGGATCACAAAGTATGTGATTGGATGTCATGTCGGCGACATCGCTGGTGAACACAAATCATGTCATCTTTTGTTTTTGTTTGTGACGGAACATGGATGATTTCTTCAAGTATAATCATATTACTTAAGTATAATAAACTATGTGATAGTTAATCACAGTCATGTGCGTTTCAAAATTATATATATATGTATAATTAAGGAACAATGAAAATGCTACAAACACCCAAAGACAAAACATTTTTTTTTTAATAGATCCGATCGGTAATCGTACACGGAATCTCATTTTCTTTCACCAGAAAGTTTATTTTTATCGGTTTCGTTTCAATAATCGTGTATTAACCAATTTAGTTTATTAGTGGCCTTTTAAAAAAGGGGTCATTATGTCAATAAACTAAATTTTTATTAGGGAATATTTGAAATGCCACGCCAATGATGGGATCAGATTCTATGTCCCACTGAGTCACTGTTGGTTTGTTATTGTTGTCTGTCAATCCACTTTCTCTCATAGGCATTCTATTGTCTAGTTTGTTTGATTTTGTTACGATGTCGTGTATAGGTATTGTAGTATCTTTTAATCTTAGTAATGTTAAATGCAAACGCGTTTGATAGATGCTTGTAACTCAATCACATCCAAACAGCTGATAATATAGGCATAAGCTTCTTTATATATAAGATTGTGGTTTTCAAGGGATAGTTTCAAATTCAAAATTAAACAAGTATCAAGTCACGGGTAACAGCTAGTCTATTATAGCTGGTAAGGTTAATTACTTTTTAAAGTAAAGCAGAGTAAAGTAACAGCCTATAATCATCTCACTGCAGGGTAAAGGCCACCATCATTGAATTCAAGTTACCACAGCAATGATGGGAACTAGCATAAACACTACGCTTGCCAAACGCGGTTTGATGATCCCAAACAAATCGACTTGCCCAAAGGAGTGAAGCCCGAGCTCCTCGGTTGGTTCACATCGAGCATAACCCCCGAAAAATCTCAATCGTCGCTAGACACGGGTAAGCCATCCCAAAAAAAGTTTTTGTAAATTTTAATAATTTTGTTGCCTGACCTGGGGATCAAACTCGGGAACCCAACGAGGCCTTTACGAACAAAGGTAAATACTATTTACATTTAAAAAACGATTCGGTTGTAATACCTACATCTCGTGAAGCGTAAGTTTTAATAGTTAAAAACGCGACAAGAAAATTTCGAATCCTACAATTGTGAACAGTATAAATTAATATATTTATCATTCCTGATGACAATGATAACTCAATTAGTTGTTGTTTACTTAAGTATTCTGTTTCACAATACAATAAATGAATATGCACACGGCCTGTCATCGCTTGCGGTCGATCCAACTCGTATTAATTACTGGAACGAAAGCTGAACAAATAAAATCGCAAGCGAACGTACGCTTGTAAAATTTTTGTATTTTGTACTGCGTAGTAAAGTAGTAACGAATGTTATGTTTTTTGGCGATTGAAATGCAAATGTTGATAAAATTGTATTTTTCCTATAAATAAATTATCTGACTACCTAAGAACTTTTGATAAGGTAGGTACTCGCATCGCTACCAAGATATTTGTTTGACGAATATATTCACTTGATTTGCTCTGCCAATCAGTGTAGGTAGTTTCGTTTTTATTAAGCATATTGTAATCAATCAGTATCCTGTTCACGTAAGTAAGATTGTAAGCTACGACTAAGCTTTAAAAAAACTCCGCTTCAAATGGAAGTCAAATTAGCGTCTCCTCTCTTCTCACTGAGCTACGAAGCAAGTTAATTTTCTTTAGGTAATTTAATAATTAAGATCTCCTGTAGCTCAATGAGGCAGGACCCCGAATAATTAAGGGACGTGTTAAATTCCTACTGAACTGTTGTTTTTTTGTGTATTTCTTATTAGTCCCTACGTACGCCCGGTTATATTACATTCTTCATTATCTGTTATTCTACAGGTATACCAAATTAGAAGCGCTCATAGCCCAATGCTTCTAGGTAATCAGTTTCTGTCACGAATGTTGAGCAACGCTGGAAGCGGTCACTAGTTGGATGGTGACCGTTTGTGACATTATATTTTGAGCGCTTCCGTGCTTCGGAGGGCACGTTAAACTGTCGGTCCCGGCTATTATCACGAGACAACAGTCGTTAAGCCTGTTGGAGGCCTTCGGGCGCCTTGAGGAACGTCCAACAGAGTGATGATGCCACAGTGTCGCCCTTGACGCCCGCTAGGCCAGCGTGGTGGAACTAAGGCCAGCTTCGATCAGTTCCTAATGTACGTCTGCAATGTTATTAAGTAGTTAAGTTCTCATATAAGTGACATGTATTGTCTTTCTTGAGAATAGATATCTATAAACCTAAGGCTTTAATATCCATATAAAAGACAGAGACCCGTGCTCAACAGTAAGCGTAAGTGGGTTGTTACTTTACATTTTTTTAAAACCAAATTAATAAAATATTGATTATTCATGCACACTTTCACCCCCTTGAACGGTTCATCGAGATGAATAGTATCACTGTCTTGTTTCCAGAATAAATCTAAGTATGTTCATTTATATCTTCACAACGCCATCAAAATAGTGTGTATTAATACTGAGTGTAATGCATATGTGTTATTTTGTATGTATGTTAGTCTGTAAGGTATTTATTTTATGGGCCTGTATTTCATATCTGTTGCCTGATTTAAATGGATAAATAATGAATAAAAAAATATCTGCAGAGCTGCTAAGTATAACTTTATTCATTAAGTAGGTACCTACTAATAGCCAAAAAACTCTCCTCTTTATAATATTTGTGACTATGTATTATCATAAGATGATTCTTGTATTTAGATTATCACTTAACAGTGGAAGTTGTTTACGTTTTTACGTGTTAACATAAGCCGCATTAATTTCAGTGCTATTTTTAGTTTTGTTTACGGATGGCAATACAATAAAGAAAAACGTGATTCAGAATATTACAATATCCATACGTGGTGATAACAAGTGTGTATACTTACAAATAGTACATTCAACCTATACACTATTAGTTTATTTGTTGTTGAATTTATTAATTACTTGTCAAAATTACATGAAGAGTTCAAGATAGAGATTTTAAACAAAATACATTAGTAGCAGCTCTGTCATTGTCGACCAGATACTGAAGTCTTGTAATTTGGTAACAATTATAACAAGATCTCCATTAAATAAAAAAAATGATTTGGAAATCTTTCAGAATTATGCTTTTTTCTGGTCTGGTGGTCTGCCTGGTACGCAAGAGTTCGATTCCCAGTCGCTATAATTATGGAAAAAATGGTGTCCAGGTTCGTGTCGTAAGATGGGAGTTACAGAAATAAATCCTTTTAAGATAAAAAAGATAAAAGATAAAAATCATTTACTATTTGCTAGAAACAGGTTACATAAGATGGTAGGTACAAAGTAGGATCCATGTTTCGCTGTATACATTCCACCATGCAAACGTTGTGAAAAGGTTAAATAAAGGGCTGCTAAACTTTTAAATTCAAATATTCGCTTACAGTGTAAAAATTATGATTTATATAGATGCCTAAAATGCCTTTTTTAGAGCACTACTTAACCGAAAAGAAGAAGGATGAAGAATAAAGTCAATATGAATATGAGAAATTTTGTGCTCTTGTAGATGCAGTGAACTCATTTCAGAAATGACTGCGACCTAGTTCTGCCATGTTCCACCTGCCCTCACTCCAGCCAGTCACTAGACTCCTCCGAAAACAATTTGCTCAATTAGTATCCTCAGCCCTTATTATGCCTGTACGTCGACGGGTGAATTAAAAGTAAAAACAGATATCTGAAGAAATTATAGTTTGATGGAGACCCGAAATAATAGTGAGCTATGTTTTCTTTTTATTTAATAGGTAACAATTCGAATAATTTAGAATTTCAGTAGTTTGCATCTACATTGTCAATAGAACGATGTTGTCGACTACCGTTTAGTCGCACAAACACAGGTTTTTAAGAGGAAACACTAAAGGCGAGAGAATTGAAAAATAGGTATTTGCAAAATCTATTGCTGTCGCGCAGTGCCCGAACGCCTCCCCGCAGAGCGTGATAGAGACAACTGCATCTTGGACCGAAAATACCTACTAAAAGCACACTAAATCAATGTTTCGTAGTCCCCCGATTCCTTTTCCAAAACTAGACTTATTTTAATACTTTTTTTAATTAAAAATTAAAGAAAAGCTTTGGCCGTGTTCGTATATTTTGCTTTTTTTTTCTAAAATTTTGCCAAATTTGTTTTCTGGACGTTTGAACACAGCGGAAAAACTGACGATTTTTTTAGATTTTTGAAGGCTCATATCTCTTTTATTAATTAATTTCTTATGTAAAAAACGAAAAACATAGAAACATGCCAATAGTGGCCATAGATACTAAGTATAGATTTTAAGTAGTAGATAGACCCCAGGAGGCACTTTTACAAAGCATAACATGAGACCTCATCACTGTTATCAGCGTGACGCTGCAGGTCGGTGTCCGGTACAGCCCCGCCCTACGACAGCCGCCCTAGATAACGACCCACGCATTTACTTAGAAGAAGAAGTGGGAGTTATTGATCAACGTATATTAATAATAGAATTAATAATAATATTTTTAGACATGCCCTCTGGGCCACACAGAGCCGAATATTTTGAGAAAAAAAAACTCAGTAGATCCACACCCTAAATTTAGGATCTACTGAGAAAAGTAAATCTCAATAGATCCATCATGGATCTGGCCAATGGATCTTATGAGATTAAAGGGAATTAAGCTACTACTAAGTAGCTTGGGTTATGATGGGTACTAGACAACTGATAAACTTCCTTTTTTTTTGTATCGGGGGGCAGTACCCCCGCCGAGTCGAGCGCGAAGCAAACACTGCCGTACCATCCTTTACTGGAACCATTTCGCCGCATTTTCAGGCCCCTATTTGAGAACCTCTAGATAAAACCAGAACGCAGAAATTTTCGTCATACAGTAAGCTATAATCACATACTTAAAATCCAAAATTTCAAGTCTGTAGGTCATTTAATTCCGAAGTTAAGCGAAAGCAAAGTTTCGCATTTATGACACTCACTGACCCATGATCATCAAAATAGAACTAGTACTTTCCATAAACTCAGAGAGCTAAAATTTGGTACAGAGTTAGGGTTTAATGGCCACATAAAGGGAAAATTATAAAATCTAGGATAATCGAAGATCTGGAGTACCTGGTGACCTTGATTAGAAAACACAAGAGCGCCCAACCAAACTATTAGTGATCGACATACCGCCTTTACAAAAAATATTCAACTGGGTAGGCCGCTTCATTTGATGTCAAAAATCGAAGGTCTGAAGTATCTGATGAAGAACCCTCAGCTGGTCTCAGCTGTATTAGAGATATATGGTAATGCCCTTCTACTATTGGTACATAAAAAAATCGACTGTCATTGCAAAAATCCAGCGTAGTGGGACACATCTTCTAATTTAATCTAGCCTATAGCGTCCCACTGCTGGGCAAATGCCTCTCCTTCTGCTTTTAATACGCACATAAATAAAATTTAAGGAAAACTCTGGATAAGACTAGACTGGCTTTTATACTTATACTTACAAGTTTACAAGAAGAAATAGTCGAACGATTAACTTTATTCAACTCGAACATTACACAAATTTAATAAACAAATTACACTTAAATATTAATTAATTTCGCTCATAATTTGGTCAAAATATAATGCATTGGACTTAAAGTGGCGGTGATACCCGCACACGTCGCTAGATGGCACTGACTGTATTTTAAAAGATTTGTAATAATAAAAAAACTACTCCTAAAAAGAAAAAAAATGTGTCAAATAAGAAAATCTAATAAAATAAATCAATATGCCACGTTTCTACAAAAAGAAGTGAAATCCCACCAAAAACATTCTGTAAAAAACTAGCCAAGTCTCGACGGAGCTGCTCGTTTATCTCTAAAAAGTAATTAAATCTAGACAAAGTCGTGCCAAGTCTAAGGTTCCTTACTGTGATTTCTTTATTATTATAGTTAATGTTGTGTGACTTGGCCGTTGAAGGGTACACAAGGGTACAAAACCAGGTGCTCCATGACACCTTTGCACCAATCTGTCGCCAGAACCGCTACTCATTGACGATAGAAAATTGCCACTTGGAAAACGTTGATTCAATAACTAGTCAATTGCAGGCTTGATAAAACTGCGTATTCCAATAATACTTATGTATAGGCGAGCCAGAAAGTTACAACAGATATTATAACATTACATGTAAACAAAATTGACTTGTACCCACTAACGTATAAAGAATGTTCAACGGCCAAGTCATTAACTACACACATTCAACGACCTCCGTGGCGGAGTGGCGTACACACCGGTTTTCAAGGTGTTGCCTGCTCCGAGGTCCCGGGTTCGATTCCCGGACGGGTCAATGTAGAAAAAATGAGTTTTTCTACATTTTCTCGGGTCTGGGTGTTTGTGGTACCTTCGTTGTCTCTGGTTTCCAAAATACGAATGCTTTAAATAGTTATTCAAATTGGGGTCAGAACAATGTATGTGATGTTGTCCACATTTATTTATTATTATTTATACACATTAACTATAATAATAAAGAAATCGCAGTAAGGAACCTTAGACTTGGCACGACTTTGTCTAGATTTAATTACTTTTTAGAGATAAACGAGCAGCTCCATCGAGACTTGGCTAGTTTTTACAGAATGTTTTTGGTGTGTAATACTTGTTATACATGGAAAACACCTAGACCAGTACAAACAGGCCTGTTAATGCACACAAATATTTGTACTGTGCGGGGATCAAACCCGCGACCCATTGCTCGGAAGCAGCGTTTAACCACTGATCCAACTGGTCGTAAAGCTCTTATAGTTTGAAGGAAATATTTTTTTAAGGGATTTAGAAGACGATTAAATGGACAATGGATTGATGGATCCGCGTTGGAGTGGCGTACACACACACCCGAATGAGTCAATGTAGAAAAGAAGATTTATCTATATTTTTAGAGTCTAGATTTTTATGTTAATTGCTTATATTAGTTGATTACTTTGGGTTGGAACAAAGCATGTTATTTTATCATGTCTGTGTTAATTTTATTGTATATTTTTATTCAAACAATCTCTACCTAATTCAATCGGAAAACAATAAATTGCTTTTGAAGGAAAAACTTATTATAATATGCAAAAGCGAGAAATATCGTTATTCCTGAAACGTAGGAACCAGGTCGACACCCGAGGGATCAGTTCCAATATCAATCCCACCCTAAATCCCACATAACTCACTGAGGTTTGTCGATTTGAGTTTCAAGATAAAAAAAGATAATAATTATCAACCTTTTATTATCCCTTACATCCAAAGCCGTTCTATTTTTAGTTGATTATATGTCATTTTCGAAAAAAAGCCAGATTAATCTTTAAGGAACGGAAAATTACCCGCCCTCGTAGCAGGTGCCCCGCCCTACCCTACGAGGGTGAGGCTGACAGATGATATCTTAGACACACGACGCTGTACACAACAACAAACGTATTAACAATATAGAACGAAAGTTAAGACATTTCGCATGGTTGCGTGGCAGTAACATTATATGACACCTTGCCCGCCTTAGGCTTCGGTCTAGAAGTTAGCGGACTGGCGGGCATTCTCCTATATACGATTTGACGCTGCGCTTGTGACTGTGATCATGGATGTCTCAGCCGACCGCTGTTGTAACGGCTTCTTGACAGCTTTTTGTTTGGTAGCCATGCGGCGTTAGTGTCGTTCAGCGTTAAAGAGAATACCAATCGTGCGTTCATTGCTGTTACAACAACAGCTGTAACCGAAGCTGTTATGACATTTGCGCTAAGAAAATCTCACTGACGCTGCCTGCGCCGCTGCCTATGAGACCGGTTCCATTTAAATCTATATATTGAAACGCGCCGCTCTCCGCGCCGCCGCTGCTGCATCGCGCCCGTTGACTTCATGACCAAAGACAAAAGTACTTATTTGCAAAGAATAGGTAGATCTAGGTCAGATACAATTAATTAAGCCTTAACTTAGTTAATGATAATTACATACAAAATTAAATTAAAATAAATAATAATACACTTAAAGAAATCTCATAAATTAAAATAACATGTAGTTTTTAATGATGCTTGAAAAACTACGTCTTAGACATCAAACCAAGAACCTTTTATGCCCGAAAAATCTTGCTATTGTGATTGTGATGACATACGTATACCTACAGGACCACACTTGAAGTGATTTGGAATATTGTTAAATACTCGTATTTTTACACTCATACAATAGCAAGTTTTTCGGGCAGAGAAAGGTTCTTGGTTAAATCTATACTAATACTATAAAGCTGAAGAGTTTGTTTGTTTGTTTGTTTGGACGCGCTAATCTCAGGAAGTACTGCTTCGAATTGAAAAAATATTTTTATTTTGGATAGACCATTTTTCGAGGAAGGCTTTAGGCTATATAACGCTGCGACCAATAGAAGCGAAGCATCAGTGAAAAATGTTGCAAAAATAATCGCGATCATAATAACTAAAATTTACGCGTATGAAGTCGCGGGCAATAGGTAGTGTCTAATAAAACGACATAAAGACCGAGTCCTTAGAGGTCGCCCGCCCGCCCTTCAAGCGGCCGTGGGTGAGATCGACACCCGATATGTCTGACCTGACACACATCGCCCACATCGAACGGAAGTTTGTTGCTCTCAATATCAGAGATACATAAGTAAGAGTCAACTATTTGAGTAAACTTGTCGATTTTTTGATAATAGTTCAAGCTGTTATTACTTGTCAACAATTTCTAATTTTAATGTAAATACAGTTAATATACATAAATTTAACTTATTATATTACAAAAAAACTGTTATGTTATAGTTGACAAACTGGAACAATAGAAAAATGCTGAAAAGAGCAGTTAATAACGCTGCTATCTAATAGTTGACTGTCTATAGTTGTTAATGAAGACGACCATTTGGATCAGCGGTAGTTAATGCTGCTTCTGAGCCATGGGTCGCGGGTTCGATCCCCGCACAGTACAAATATTTGTGTGCATGAACATGTCTGTTTGTACTGGTCTGGGTGTTTTCTATGTATTATAAGTATGTATTTACAAAAAAAAAAAAAAGTATATAAGTAAGTTTATCGGTTGTCTAGTACCCCATACGACAGGGTACTTAATACTACCTTAATTTGGGACTAGATGGCTCTGTGTGGCCCAGTGAGGCATGTCTTAAAATATTTATTTATTTTATTTATATAATATTTTATAATTAATATAACTAATCTAAAAAACTGCCGAAAATATAGTTTCATCCTTTTTCAACACCCACACGGTTGTCGAGTCTCAAATCGTGTCGGTGTCAAAAGGATGAATAATGCAATTAACATTGATTTACTAAATAAACTAATAAATATTTACGTCTCTGGAGATCACTATTAAAACAACGCAAAAGATTCGATGTTTTAAGTTTTTTGTGCACTACTCAGTATAGTTAAGTGCTTAACAAGAAAAAAGTCGGTTTTACGGGCGAAGATTTTACGTGACAACGTCTTTTTCTCGGTAGAATATTTATTGATATGAATATAAAGAATCAATTTGAAAATCAAAACACTTATTCAGATCGAAGGTTCAAATTTTTGCTAAATAAATTTGAAATTAATTAAAATTTGTAATTGTAAATAATGAAGTTGAAAATTAAAACATTTACTTAAATTAGATGTTAAAATTCTTGCTCAACACAGTTTAAATCAAGTTTTCTTATATCTGCCACTTTTTCTTAATATTTGTAATTTTAAAGAATCAATTCGAAAATCAAAACATTTATTCAGATCGAAGGTTCAAATTTTTGCTAAATAAATTTGAAATTAATGAAAATTTGTAAAATAATAATTAATTAATTAATTAATTTTAAACTAATAATTTACTTAACACTATCAACATTTATCAATAGTATGACATAACCTATAAACTCAGTTTCTCAACTTTTGTGTCAATCTAACAATTAATCAATCAATCATAGTTTACGATAATGAAATATCAGTGTACAATTTTTACCTTTATTGTTGTAGTTGTTGTAAATGACGAATCTAAGCACTCCACATTTTCACTACAGACACAGCTGACGATACTTTAACCACACGTGTGAACTTGTATTATGACGCTTTCTTGTTTTTCCAACGCCAAGAACGTTCGAGAAAGACAAAGACAGAGACACAAGCATGCGCCGATTCAATGCGCCTAATTCTCTAGTGCTGCGCGCGCGGCAGACCGATCATAGTTGAGTGGGAGAGAGACGCAAGGCATTCGGCGGGCCTCTCTCTCGTTCGGTGACTCATCGTAACGTTACCGAGCGTTACACTTTTTCATAAGTGACTCCCAGCCGCAACCTAATTTAAGACGTTGTCACGTCAAAAGAAAAGAGAGCAAAGTATTTATAAATAAAATGTATAGCTTATTAGTAAAACATGAAACCTGAAATTATTTCAAGAAGTATATTGAAGTTATTGAAAAGCCATTCACAAAGATGCCTGCATCCAGTCAGTACCGTGTCTCGTTATCACACGCCTTGATCTCAGGCCGTGCGCCTGCGCACGTGAATCGCATCCGTCCAGAATTTTACATGATCTCTTCAAGGATGACAACTAGTATTTTTAAATAAATTTAACGTGTAAGTATCACAAAAAACTAACAATTTATATTGTGTCGCTTTAGAACAATAACTAGTATACCTACTGAGCAACAATTCTATTTCGAACTCTTCGAAGTAGGCTGCCGCCTCATGGCACCTGTTTGCAGGAATTAAAGTAATATTGGTGAATTTGCTGTAGCTACTAACACTGATTTCTATAAATAAAACGTTGGTATGTAGAGTTTTGCCTCAGCTATAAAGTAGTTCATATTTTGTAATAAGCAGCTTTTTTATTTAAAAAATCACCTTGTTATTCAACTAGTTGGGCTTCAGGGATCCTTGCCCATTTTCTTATAAAACCCCGTCTGTTGGTGTCTATCTAAAAAAAACTTTAGTGCAATCCAAATAGGATCTTAAAGTCGCTTATTGTCGCTTAACAAAATACTTTTTACGTCCCCACTGTACTGACAACCCTGTACCAACTCGTCAACTGGCAAGGCGAATGCCACAGTCGTTGTGGAAACAATCGCCGTGGTGCTGATGCGCGAGCGCCATTATGTTACTTAACAAGATCGACAATTACTCAATAACATTGACAGTTTAAGCCTCGGAATTAACAATGAACTGTGTCATACACTTGTATTAAAAAAACCCTCATTCGTCACTCAATTGCACTTGTGAGGGACATTTACATTCTGTATCATAAGTATTTAATTCTATGCTGCGAAGACAGCTCATTGAATAAGGAAGATACTGGCCAGAATAGAGAAGTACGAGTAGTACTCTTTTAAATAAGTAAACAATGAAATAGCAGCAGTAAAAAGAAACAATGGCACAGTTAAATAAATTATCAACAAACAGCAAATAAAATATACTACTTGACATACTATTATAATTTAAGACTGACCATTGTGTATTTTGCATCGAATTTGAATTTATTTTGTATGCTATATCGTTGTATAAATATTTTGCCATAAGATATTCTTATTTCTTTTAAACAATAAAGAAAAAGTAAAAAAAGGTTTTCGGACAGGGAAGGTACGCATGTGTATTTATCGTCCACCATCAAAGGAAGGACCACACTCCAAATAATACACAAGCCGCTGATTTTCAGGACACTCTGCCGATTCAAATACAAGTATAAGTGGAACTGCTTACATACCTATATTTTTCGCACAACAAAAAAAATGAAATTCTTAAATCACATTAAAAATCCGTATAATAATATGTATACAAATGTTTTTTCAAATGTAGGTAACATTCAGTATTTTGCAGTGTTTAAGTAAATCACAACAAATAATACGTTCATATACAATGTAATGAAAGTTCACTTCACTCCACTTGAAAGTAATAAAATACGCGCAATAAAAAATCAAATTTTCCACAAAAACATCGCTTTTCCGATAAAGAAAATATTTGAACGAACAAAATCTCTTGCCGCCGGTTTTCGTAATAGGTAAATATAAATGAGCGCGATTTATGTAGTCTAATATTACTTTGATGTTTACGTAGAGCCTCTCTTTATTTATTTTTTGTTTGTAACCAAAATTAAGTGGCTATCGCTTAGCTTACTATTTTAAATGTAAGCATTCAAAAAAGGACCCAAGCTTATTCGCCTTACTCCTGAATCTGACACGCTTTATTTTTATAAATAAAGCCGGTATTTAAAGTTTTAGCCTGTCTTTAAAACAGCTCCGATTAGTATAAAGGTTTTTGAAATAAACAGCTATGTCTGGTAGACTTCAGGGATCTTGAAGACTTTCTTTTAAAACCGTGTTTGATCAACTCAGTAAAAGAGCAACGTCATTCTGTTTATGCGCTGTTAAAGATTTTGTACAATTTTGAGATGTAAGACTTTGGTCAAAGTTAAGATGGCCTCACCAAATTCCGTGTCCAATCATCTCTGAGAAATGCACTTTGATACTTTCTTGTGAGAAACTAGACATAAAATACACGTAAAAAAGTATTTTTCTAGACCTTGGCATTTGTTTATACCTAGACGTCTATATTTCCCTGCTGAGGGTAAAACTCATATCGGTATGATGCGAAACATTCACTTTAAAGCTTGCGTTTTAGAAAGTCGTGGTGGAATAAGGTCAAATTCTAAAATACCCACCCCCAAAAACATAAGTAGTACAGACACTAAAATTTTTCAAATTGGTTTTATAAAATTTACTCTTAACACATGACAATCTTTTCGTATAGCCATGTTTTTTAGACTAGCACTGGTTTTCTCAAGTTCCTTACATAACCCGAAAAAGGGGGAACATAAAACAAATTCGAGTGAGTTCAGAGATTCAAGCTTAAATCCTTTGAAGAGTATAACGGCGGCGGTCACAATGAGATATCCGCCGTCATTACTTTCGTGTTTTGAAGCAGCCCCTCCTGTCGCGAGGGTGTTGGGGGCAGTCATCTGTTATCTGCCATCTTGAAAAATCTTTACACGAGACTACCTGGTTTATAAGCGCGCTTGCGTTGGCGAACCTAATGTAACTTATATGGGCAATACGGAAGTTTTTGGTACATGAGTGTTATCAAGAAATATTGTTACGTTTGCTGTTGTTTTTTCGAGCAGCCGAGGCAGCGACTTCTACATGTGTTGGAATTTAAGGGGAAGGCGCCTCTTTTTGTATTTGGTAATGAGTAATACTTGTAGTTACAATCTATTTCGAAGTTCAGCAAATTATTGTATTGATCTTGACGTGATACTCTGCCACAAAATGGTACAATCAAACGATTCTATTCCACATTTACATTGTGTAAATATTGAAATCATATAGCAGGGAGAATAAGTGGTGCAAAAGATTTTCTGTTTTACTTGCCCAAGGGTTATTGAGGTCTGTTATCGCTGTCACGTGTCGTGTAGTCGTACTTAAGTGTTGAGCTAATAGTAATAACATGAAGAAAGGTCACGCAACCCTTCATTTTCTAATACGTAGGTCGTAGGACATTCTAAGCATCACTCTACACTGTCCCTTCGGCCTATTTTTGACCCTCTTCACACTCCCGGCATTCTTGGGAATGCTCATCACATTACTCCAGCTCCCGAAATTAAATTTATTCATTGGGATCGTTTACCGGATCTCCAATAGAGGTTTAATACAGAAGGTTTATTTGTTCTTCAACGCCTTTTGACACCCAGTATCTTAAATATACATATTTCAGAGTCTTTGAATATCTTTTCAATTGGTATCTGTCATCGGAACTATGAACTAACAAGACTAAAAATATTTCATTTATTTATGAAGATGTTTTATGTACCAATTGTTAGATATTTGTAATAATAATTATTATGTTTCTTTGCAGTTTATAAATACAGATAAACTATTCTTTCTAAAATTATTGATTAGTGTTTTTGCATAAGCAAGAGTGTGTACATAACATGAACCGTGGAATACATATTCTACAATAAATTACGATACATTAATTCGTAATCTATCAACCATAGGAAAAACTTTGTTCAATTTTGAGGCTATCTACCTACTGACCTATTAACTAAGAGCCCCCTCTTCCTTTTCTTCTATCTAACTTAATCCAAAAAAGAACAAAAACTAACTATAAATTTTTTTATTAACCATTCCCTTTGCAAATGTACCTTAATGATGTGTGAAAGTAGAGGGTGGACTGTCTCGCGTGGCTTCATTATGTATAAAATCATAGTAAACACTGTGGACCTACCGCACTTGTATAATCGCTACTGTGGCTAGAACTCGGTAACAATTTGCCAGCAAACGCGCCTCAATCAACACAATTGCGTCGAAGAGGATTCTGAGTCATTACTTAAACAAATGATTCGCCAAATCAGCGGCTTTTGTAAAGAAAACGAGTTTCTTTTACGATTTAATTTGTCATCTACGATTCTCTTTTATGTTTTGTTTTTACCAGTCAAGAGATCCGAGCGAACTTGTTGGACAACATCGAAGTTTTTCAAATAAACATTGAAAAATATTTTTTATCTGTATTTTTTATTGATTAGGTACTCAAAGTCTTTGTGATTTGTTATTGTGATTTTAAACTTTTTTGTAAACAAAATGTTTTGTAGAGAAACAAATTCACTGCTTTAAAAGATTGTCATAAAGATCGTTATTCAAAAACTCTAACATATTTTTTCTTTGTTCCAGGTCCACTAGGCCCCTTGCCAAATATAACGAGTGCCGATCTAGGAATAAAAGAAGGTTTGTACACTTATTGAAAGCCTGCCTGTGATTACTACTTAGATAAATAACACGCACTCACACATGATCATAACATGAGGAATTATGTTCGAACACAATCCTAGATATTTTATAAACCTAATTAGTAAAACGAGATCATCCGCGACTATCTAGGTTCTGAAATACCTATCTAACAAGCCGGTCAACCTTTTCCAGGTAGCTGCGCAGTCGGCGATGTAGTCTACATGCCAGGAGACGAGTTCCCTGGCTCCAGCCCGTGCGAGAGCTGCGCGTGCGCAGAGGGCGACGTGCGCTGTACGCGGCAAAGATGCGAACCACGGCCCGGCTGCAAGGCGCTGCATAGCCCCGACCAATGCTGCCCCACCTACCAATGTGGTAAGTTCGATGAGAATAAACGTAATGCAAGGGGATCATCAATATACAGAATGAAATTTTAATCACCTTCCATAATTTAATACAACAATGTACGAGACAAAAAACAAATGACGTATTTTTTCTTTTGGTATAGCCCAGTACAAAAATGACAAGATAAAGCAGCTAAAAAATGTCTGCCAAAGATCTAAAATTTTTGATACGGCCTCCTAGCAACACTTTTTTTATGCGATGCGCATTTCATTCATTCATTACGATGCTATTCATAAATTTTTGATTTCCCCTTCATACTCGTACCTTAGGGGTCACCCATAAATTACGTCACACGATTTTTGAGATTTTCAGACCCCTCCCCCCTTGTCACACATTTTTACGAAAACTCCCATACTATTTTGCCCACTGTCACAAAAAGTAAGACCCCCTCTTAATGTGTGACGTAATTTGTGGACGGCCCCTTAACAGGTTTATGACCGTAGGAATTAAAAACTATGTTGCGAATATTTTCAGGTGAAAACTAATTGACCTACATTTTTAACTACATTGAGCTCCAAATACAGTACTTAACGCCTATAAAAAAATTGAAAGGTGATGAAAAAGCATTCTGTATAATGAACGCCCCGTTGGTCTAGTGGTTTAAATACCGGGTCAAGATCTTGGGGTCCCAGGTTCAATTCCCGGGTCACGCAACAAAAAGTTTCGAATTTTCGAACGTTGCTCGGATTTGTGATCACCAACCCGCATTTGGAAAGCGTGGTGATTATGCCAGTACCCATCATTGCTGTTGTAACTTGAATTCAATGATGGAGGCCTTTTCCCTGCAGTGGGATGGTTATAGGCTGATACTTTACTTTTTTTTTACGATCAATAGGAGCGAAGCATCAGTGGAAAATGTTGCATAAACGGGAAAATGATGTTAATCGCGATCATATAAACAGAACAGGGCTATTGATCGTAGCGTGATGTTATATAGCCTAAAGCCTTCCTCGATTAATGGACTATCCAACACAAAAACAATTTTTCAATTCGAACCAGTAGTACTTCCGGAGATTAGCGCGTTCAAACAAACAAACTCTTCAGCTTTATAATATTGGTATAGGTAGGTGAATTATAATTTGGATGATGTTATGAACGCAATGCGATAGTCTGTCCCCCACTATTTCAAATGTAGGCTCCATCATCATAATCATCAAGCCAAGCCTTTTTGTCATAACAGTTATGATTTGGCGATCCCAGTTCGATGGTAGTAAGAAGATGCTGATGACCGTCTTCTTCTGGCAATACTTCTTTAGTCGCCTTACGACACCCATAGGAAGAGAAATGATGCTATTCTATTTTTATAATAATGGTAGAGAGAGACGCTACCCGTATTTTTGTGGCTGTATTTCTAGTCACCTTTCACGACACCTACAGAAAGAGACCCCGTCTCTTGCTGCTGTTCTTTTATTGTACCAGCACCACATGACACTTATTTTAATTTCAGTAGTTAGTAATAAGCTGCTTCTATAGATTTCTTTACAATATTTACCATTCGGAATATATATCTGATGTTATGACATTACGTCTTAGCTGATTGAGGCCTTTATCTACGTTCTGCGTAAAATAAAAACCGTTCACCTTCAAAAGAAGATTATCTTGTAATTTTATAAATTTCACTTGCAATATTTGTCTTGTAATTGACTCTCCTACAATCAAAGCAATAAGCACTGATTCAAACGTATTTAGAAAGCAGCTGATAGGTTTGTTTTCTTTTATGGGAATATTATAAAGGAGAAGGTTAAAGATCTTTCACTTTAATCTTTGAGATAAAGCATAAATCAGTTTCTTAATAAACAACACTAAAACTCCGAGACACACAACGCCTCTCGATCCTTTATTATTACCACAGTCACTTCTACACTGCCCACCTGCATCACATAAATATTTTTATGACTTAACTACTTTTAAAAGCTTTATGACTAAACTAACATCTGTGGCTCTTCGGTTCTGTTACCAAATGTAAAATATTACAATGACGAATAGTACTAGAAATATTTAGATTACCTCAATATTTAAAGTATCCCAAAAAGCAATACTTAAAAAAAACTTGTGTGATAATCTTTCAGGGTGGATTTGGTGTCAGATTCTTCAAGTTGCCTATTACAGGCCTATAATATGACTGCTTTTTGACTTTCATCTTGCAATAAATAAAAAGCCGGGTCAAAAGGCTTAAACTGCCTTCCGAAGCACCACTACAGACACCCACCCCTTCTAGATCCCAGCCAATTTCCTATTGACTCGAACGGAAACCGACTCTAGAACTGCTACGTAAGATGTGGACTAGGTCATTTGATTACGTCACGATACCAACGTGGACTAATTCTAATAAGTTGTAAAATTCATATGTCCTGTCTGATGAATCCGTTTAAAAAATTACATGGTCTATTTCAGAATGCGAGCAGGAAGGTCGCGTGTACGGCAACGGAGAGAAGCTGGTGGACCCTGCAGACCCCTGCCGCGTGTGCTACTGCCAAGGGGGCGAGGTGGTGTGCAGACGCATCGCCTGCTTCCTCCGGGACGACTGCAAGCCGCGGCTGGTGCCCGGCAGGTGCTGCCCGGAGTATGACAACTGTCCTCTGAGAGGTACGGCTAATATTGATGTTAAATAAACTATTAAATATTCCATCTTTCCTATTTTCCATATTATCTTCTGTACATTACGGCTAAGAAAGTTTAATGTTATGAGAATTGAAGTACAAAACGAATCTGATGGAAATTTAATGGCCTGTCAAATCAACAATTAAGAAGGGGTCTTGTTCCCATATTCATAATGTTTTGAGTGCGTTAATATAACTCAAATGATTCATGATTCTCCTACGAGTAATATTGTATTAACACTCATGATCGCGCCGTTTGTACGCGAACGCACCGTTTAACTTTCTCATTTAATCATTGGGGAAGGAATATCTATTAGATTGTATCCTTAATTATATAAAAACTTGGAAACATGCCCATGGTGTGCATATATCTAATTGAATTTTAATTTATTTTATTGATCTTTCAGGAGTAACAACAGTACCTGGAACTGCCCCGTCTGTCTCAAGCTTATCTTCTATAGAAAGCATTGACGCTAGCGCTGCACCCCAAGCACCAAAAGAAGTCATAAAGCAAGAAATTACAATAAAGGAAATCACACCCGTTTCGGAGATCCCAATTATCACCGATGTCAAGATAAAAGAGATTCTTCCGTCCCCCAGTATCGAGGTTGCGGAATATTCGTCATCGAAATCACCTCTTATTCCTCGCGAAGCGACAACCGAAAAAAGTGCAACGAATCATATGGAAATAACAGAGCGTCCCATCATAGTTGAAATACTTCCATCGTCATCACCCATCTTTATTGCATCATCACCCACTGAAATAGTAGCGTCATCGAGTGAAATATCTGAAAGAAGAACTACAAATGATTCACCACCATCAAAAATAAGTCTTTCTACTCAAGACTCTATCAACAGTGAAATTTACCCTTCGAACGAACCAAATCCGGGGACTATAGGCTCACCAGCTGCTATCCAAGAAGTAATTCCTATCGGTACAACTACCAAAGCTCCAGTAGTAATAGAAGAAGAAGATCCGTCTCTTTTTGACCATAATCCAGCATTCCCTCCAATACCTGATGATTTATCAGTTCAAGGAAATCATGAAGATGAAATGATTACGGATCAAAATACTGATAGTTACCATGTTTCTAGTAGCCATGAGGTTGTGCATGTGACAACCACATCAAATGAAATTTCAGTAGCACCTGAAGTGGCAGTTACAACATCAAAAGATATTCCTGAAGTTCACATATCGACAACTATCATACCAGATTTGCCTGTTGAAACATCTACTACAAAGACAGAGAATTTAGAAACACTATCAAGTATTAGTACACAAGAAATTCCTTTACTTAATCTTAGATCTGCAATTCCTACAGAAATACTCAATGTGCCGTCATTAGTACCAGAAGATATTACGGGCGAGTTAGATGATAACACAGGCACAACAACAAGTATTTCTGAGACTTTGCCGGTCGCCACAACTACTGAGGCTACTAAAAAAGAAGGATATACAAGCACTGACCAGGTTCTTACGTCGTCTGATATAATATCACCCGACCCGACTATAATGGGCATAAGAAGGTTAGATTCCCTAACAACACAAAATATTGAAACTTCGAGTATAAAAATTGTTGAAGATGAAACAACAAGTACTACGGTAAATTCTGATGGAACCCCTACCGAAATCACTTCACAAACAGAATTTAGTTCACTTCCCATAGAAACCAGTGACCAAAATCCTCACGAAGAATCGGTGAAAGAAAAGCCAATTACGTCATCAGCTGGGCCTATTGAATTTGAAATAGCACCAACTAAGCTTTTCCCCGTTGAGCCTGAAGTAATCACTGTATCCAGAGATATGCCTTCTAATACAGAAAATCAATCGCTGGAAAATGTCGAAACTACTGAGTTTGTATTAACATCATTCGGTTCCGCTGAAAGTGCAACTGATGCCGTTGAATTAATTAAAATATCTCCAGATGCTAAAGAAAGCGCAGCTATAATTGAACCAGGAGAGAAAAAGAAAATCAATATGCTGACAGATCTAATTAACCTCGTCGGTGACGTAGCATCAATCAGTGACCATTCGAATTCAACTGTAGCCTCTCGCCACGTAACTAGCTCTCCGAGCATATCTGACTCTGAGGAACTTATACCAGTTAATGCAGGGTACAAAAGCAAAAACAGCAATTGGAACCTTAACTCGATAACTGAAGTTATCCCAAAAAGTAAAAATTCTGCTCCAGTTAATAAGCAGAAAGTTATTGAGATTGAAGACGACGAAGATGGACTAACAGATTCACCTCCTCCGAATGACAAAGTTGAGCCTACAACGCGAAGACCACTTATTGATAACGTATCACACGATATGGCAGAAAACAAAACCGATAAGAAAGATATTGAAATAATTGCTCCATATTTGCCGTCTGTGAAAAGGCCCACGAAAGTTGTTATGAAGAAAAACAACGAAAAGCCATTATCTGATGACATTTCATTTTCAGCAGAAACTATAACTGAGTCAACGCTTACATCAGCAGAAATAACGACTCCTGAAGAAACAAACTTCACTTCTTCGGAGGCAAGAGAGAGTATAGAAGAAGCATCTAACTCCACTTTAAGCTCGACGCCGCAGTGAGAGGAAGATCAAACTTCGTCGATGGAACCTCAGCTTTTCAGCATTTTGTAGAGAATAAGTTTCGTTCTTGAAACTATAAGTAATCGTAGAAACTATTAGGTTTACAAGCGTATACAGCATCCCTATCAGAATAGTATATTCCTCGTCAATTGGGTACCCGGTCGCGGAACAGGTTCCGCGTTTGGGCTATTTATACCTTACTATAAGTAGACGACCAGTGCCACTGGTCCAATTAATTATGTGTATTAGCTGGACAAATTATTTATAATATAAAATTAGAGTTAGAGTGCGTAAAACGACGGTTGGGCGCGACACGCGTCGATCGCAATGTGTCAAATTATGAAGTGAAGTAGGTATTAGTCGATAGATCTTCGTGTTAGAGGATAAGTTATTTATTTGTTTAGTGAGAGATCGTGCGTAGGGTGATCGATAAGTAAGCAACCAAGCTAGTCAACATGTGACACCAGGGCGCGCCCCGGCCACGTTGCCATTACTGCTAGCTACGTAACATGACAACCGCATCATTAGCATTCCGCGTAGTCTTAACTACTTCGATGTAAGAACAAAATCCTCAATGTAGGTGTCAGAAGCTCATAACGTAACAAAATTTGGTACAAATCGAATTTGATATTAAAGATTATATTAACCATACCTTATGAATTATTGTAATGTTAGAACTAGTTGGTTTAGATTAATTGTGATCGCACATTCTTAATTTATTGCACTGGATGACGAGGTAGGCGAGTCTTGCGGCCTGCCGAGGGGAGTGCCCAGCGCGGGCTGGTCCACTGTGGCTGCAGCTTCTTGCTCCGGAAGACTGATCTTTTCCCGGGCAATAAGCGCATGTGCTCATTGTATTATTTAATATCCAATTATTGTTTTTTACAAATAAAAAATATTAGACTGATTTTTTTGTGTTATTTACACTCCTCTTATAAGTATCAGTATGAACTTGAAAAAATATGTTTCAGGCGGGATAATTTTTCAAGTTTAAATATTGATACTATAGTTGCAATTAAGTTGCTAAAATATCAAATAAAGTACTCCTCTTTTATAATGATAACTTGTGATTGTGTTCACTTCTTTATTTCAAAATGCCCATTTAAAGAACGCTTAAGAAAAATTATTGCACGTACGTTATAACTTTATATTTCCTGTCTCTGTAATAGTTTTTTATTGGTCTGCCAATAAGTAGGTTAAAGTTGAATGATTCCTAATAGTTTTAGTAGATAAGTACCTAATCGCTAAAACTTTACGAGACAAATACAAGACTCGTAGGTATAAATTAAACTAGGAACGTTACTTGCATACTATATAAATTACATAAAGTAGTCTAAGGTATTTCAACGTTAGCGGGAAATGAACGGACTGCAATGACTTCCTGTGACCACGGTCGGTGTAAACATGGTGTGAACCACAGAACATGGAAAGCCTCTTTCTATGTTCTGTGGTGTGAACCGATCGAAATGTCAGGCAAAACGATAGAGAGACAAACTTCTTAGCGTTCTATTGATTCACCGTGCCGGGTCCATCGTGTGGCAGAAAGAGAAACTCCGAGTAGCTCCCGGGACTCGTGACACGGGTGTAGGTTTAAGGGGCCCCTTTCCGACGTATATCAATACTCACCACTACTCGTGTTTCTCTTCCTGCCTAGCCAAATCTGATACGAACCTGCTAATGCAGCTTTAGACACTCGCTCTAGTATAGAACTTACTGCAGTTCTGGCAAAGCCAAGGTCTTTCAACAGATATTTTGCGGGTATACCTCTCGCTCCTACTTCTACAGCATATGGACTAACTATATAACCGTTTTTCGTTATTTCGTTTAGGAGTTCATAATATTTCTTTTCTTTCATTGCGTGGTCCTTAGGGTATGTTAGTTATTCTTTGGTATAATTGCCTTAAAGTCGCGATAGTTTAGAAGAATACGTTAGCAGCAAATAATATGATGTGTTTACTTAAATGTTCACCATGTCACGTGTCATTTTTATATTTTGCTCTAGACTTTATGTACCTAACGTAGTTTTCCTGTGTCGCATCCGCTACAATTTAAATTAAGCACACTAAATTAGAAGTTGCTGACCACTATGTATGTTTCCTAGTACAGATAGCCCAGCCACGTAATTTTAATTTCGAGAAATAAATCTCTCGTTGAATAAAACTCTTTGTGACCAAATCACCTCAGTGTCTTAAGATGCAAGTCTTTAACCAGTGTGTGGTCTCTTAAAATATGGGTATCATGAAAAAACTCAAGGTCGCAAAACGGGAAACGATGAGAGCAATGCTTCATAGTTAAAATAAGAAATGAGACAATTCATTGGAGACCTAAGATAACCGACATCGAATTGCGGACACGTAGGAAAAAGAACTGATGCAGATGGCCGTTGGGGCGGAAAGAATCTAAAATGGCTGATATGATGATGATGCTGACGATCAGTATACCAAATTGAGAAATTATTGATTTCACTATTTAAACTTGAAAAATTATGTCTCAGGCAGGACTCGCATCTCCTCGCATGCCGGGCATGAATGATTAAAGCGCCGCGCCTGGCATGCAAGGAGATGCGGGTTCGGGTCCTGCCTGAGACATATTTTTTCAAGTTTAAATACTGATATTATAATTGCAATTAAATTCCTTAAAATATCATATAAAGTATTAGGTCCCTACATATGAAATTGGCGTTTGGTATGGGAGGAACGTTAAGTCAAATATTTTTTAATATAAAATACTAGCTGTTGCCCGCGACTTCTTCTTCTTCTTTTTTGCCTCTTCCCATGTTAGGTGGGGTCGGCTCTCCTTATCCTTCTGCGCCAGGACAATCTGTCCTGGGTTGTCGGGTCAGGCAGTTGGGACTTCCTAACTAGATTGGCCATACTAGTCCACCAGGTCAAGGGCGGCCGTCCTCTTCCTTCCTTGCCTTCTGGGATTGCCATTGCCTTCTGAACCACATGCTCGCTGTCTCTTCACATGACGTGGCCGTACCATCTTAGGCGTATTTCGGTGAGCTTTTCCTGGACTGGAGTGACTTTGAAGCTACCTCGGACATATTCGTTTCGAATTTTGTCTAGTCTGGTCACTCCGCCCGACCACCTGAGCATCTTCATTTCGGCCACGTGTTGCCCGCGACTTCGTCCGCGTCAATTTCTGTTATTATGATCGCGATTATTTTTGCAACATTTTTCACTGATGCTTCGCTCCTATTGGTCGCATCGTAATGTTATAATGTAAAGCCTAAAGCTTTCCTCGATAAATGGACTATCCAACACAAAACGTTTTTTTCAATTTGAACCAGTACTTGCTGAGATTAGTGCGTTCAAACAAACAAACAAACAAACTCTCCAGCTTTATAATTAAAGTATGTACCAATTCATCTATGCACTTTTGCCATCTCATAGGAAGTTCATGGATCTCTCTACTAAAAAAACCATTCGGAGGGCAATCAATAACATCTTTGAAGGCGGTTTGTACTGCCTCATCGGAGTTACATTTTTTCCCTTGCAAGAAATTATCCAAATTTGGAAACAAATAGTACTCAGTTGATGCAAGGTCCGGGAGTACGGTGGATGTCTTAGGCATTCCAATTGGAGCTCCTCTAATTTGGTAGCTCTCTGTTGTGCAGTGTATGGTCTAGCGTTGCCGTGAAGCAGTAGTGAAGTAGAACGACTGACCAGCCTCGGTTGTTTAGCTTTTCCATCATGGTTTGCAATTGCTGACAATAGACATCTGCCGTATTCGTCTGGCCAGATTTGAGAAAGCTGTAATGAACGACACCGGCTAGTCCACCAAACGCTCATAAGTAACTTTTTTTGGGACAATTTTCGTTTGGGGCAGGATTTGGCTGGCTCGCCAGGGTTCAGCCATTGCGATGAGCGCTTTCGATTGTCGTACAAGATCCACTTTTCATCACAGGTAATGATTCGATTTAAAATCCCTTCATTATTGTGCCGGTTAAGTATTGTAACGCAGCAGTCGACGAGCGTTTGGCGGTTTGCTTCATTCGATTCGTGAGGTACCCACAAATTTCCAGAACGAAAACATTGGAACCAAAAACGCAGAGTGTTTTCTTTTGCGACACGACCGCCATACACATAGTTAACTCTTCAAGCCGTTTCCGCAGCACCGGTGCCACGGTGGAACTCGTACCCGTAAAAAACGCGATATTTCCAGTTTTCCATTTTGTCAACTAAGTGACGCAAAGAGAAAAAGGAAAGAAAATGAAAATTAATGACAGTTTACAAAACACAAATACATGTATAATAGCTGTATAAATTTGAATTTGGCATTCATCTACTACAATACGCCAATTTCTTATGTAAGGATCTAATATTTATTGATTTCACTTTTACTCTCTTTGTGTGACTGTTAAGAACACTTTTAGGGGTATTAACAAACTTAGTAATTCTTTGCAAGCCACTTTGTTTAGCACGTTATTATAATACTAAAGAGAATGAATGTAGCAAGAGCTACCTCGACCTCGAACGCCCGATGTATTATCTAAGGCAAATACGTTAAGCAGTAACTGCGGTAATAACATTATATAAATTGATTTTTATAAATACTTTACTAGTGCAAAGATTTTCAAGCTTTCTCTTAATTACAATTTACAAACTCACCTTTTGCTGCAGGAAAACTTGAACCCTAAATAGTAAGTGAACAAGCTCTAGCTGGCATAACAATGCTAATATTTAATAGCAATATTATATGCTTTGATTAGATTTTCAGCCGAAACAAAAAGAATGGCTATATATAGTAAAATGGTTCGAGACAGGCTCAAAGTCAATCCCATAGAAAAGGGGATGAAATGTTTTCTTACGAGGGACGATGTAGATACAGAGCTAGGAAGTAACAGAGATAGCGTCCCTAGCAATATAATGATGTTAGACATGTTAATTGATCAACACAAATCGCATTGATCAGAATGCATTAGCATGTTCACAATAAGATTATTTTTAAAAACTCTACTAACCTGTATCCATTCCATGGGTCACCTTTCGGCAAAACCTTCAATAGGAAAGGTTGGGGAAGGAGCAGTCGTAAATCGGAACGTTGATGTGTTCTTCGGACATAGGTACGCTTTCTTCGTGGTTTCAGTTTGTATGAGTGCACTGTATAAGTAATATATATGTAACAATTAGACTTTTACATTATTGTTATAAGAACTTCCGTAAACTTTTCAATTGACTAGCGAAACAAGGAATACTGTCATTCGCACGTAGAAAAAATTAACTCCAACAAAGAAGTTCACATACCATTTAGGTACCAAATAAGAACTACATACACCATAGATACACTGCAGTCCTGAGCTACAAAAATGAAATTAAATATGAGTGCCATGTGTCATACCATACCTAACATAATTAAAAATGCAACCTTGTAACACATAACCTAAATATGAATTCAACTTAAGCAAAATACGAGTAGCATCCAAATTTAAGTGTCCCGCTCATTTGGTGAGGATATTTTTCAGTCACTGATTGTGCATCTATACTTAGTTTCTTATAATGCATATATTTTTTTGTACGACAGACAAGCAAGATTTGCATCAACTTGCAGTAAAACCAAATTAACATACTTTGTTTTAATTAGAATACCTAGATAAGAGTAAAACAAACTGATTTTGAAAGTTAAAACGTAATCGAGGAGCCTGACCAAGCAACGAAGAGGTTTCTTAGGTGTGTACCATCATCACATCTAAGAAACCTCTTCATTGTTGATAGTTGACACCTTGGCAGGCGGGCTGACATTCGCAGTTTGGCCAATGGTGGAGTGAAGACGCTGTCGCTCGTCTTCTTCTGGCAGTACTTCTAGTCGCCTCTTTCGACATCTACAGGAAGAGAAAGGTTGTACCATTCCATTACGATGCCGGCAATACACGACACTAAGTTTATCAAACCATTTCTATACAAGTTATTTAGGTTTTATAAATCGACATATAAGAATAATTTAAAAAACTTGTGTATTTTTTTTTGTTTTAGTCTAAAAACCTCCATAAAACCACTTTAAAACTAGTACTTAGTTGCGACCTATAACACAAATGAAATACCAACACACACTGCTGCATAAGCGCCATCTTGGGTCACAGGTCGTGCGCGCGCGTTGAGCAACGCGAAGCGAAACTCGCGCGCAGGTGACGGCCACTTGCACTTAAAAGTCTTCAAGTAATTAGTCCAGAAACAAGTGGAAGACGAACTCGCTCACCGTGAATTCAACGTTTTTTTAGAATTAGCAATCATAACTACAGGATGATTTTTACCCACCAACCTGTCAAATCTTCCAATAAAAATTAAAGGGTATATAACTGATAAGCAAATCTTATTTAATGGTCACTGATACACTGATAACACCTCGTTGTCCTATTGGTTTAAGAACAGGCCCAAGTTCTTGAGATCCTGGGTTCGATTCCCGGGCTAACCAACAAGAGTTTCGAATTTTCTAACATAGTGGTGATTATGCCAGTACACCATCATAACTTTAATTCTGTGATTAAGGTCTTTGCCCTGCAGTGGGGTGATTTAAGCTGTTACTTCTCTTACTTTACTACTGTTGCCACAGATATCGGTCGTCAACGTAAACGCGATCGCAAACCATAGCCTCCTGTCGGTGGAAGAAGATAGTCAGAACTTTGAAAGCAATCACCTACACGTCAAAGACTGCTGCATCACGGGTGTTGGCTGTTGTCACTGAACAAGTAATCACTACGTTACGGGTATATATCGGAATGCCGAATTTTTTGTACTCCTAACTGTCATTGGCACACAAACTATTAGCCTAAAATTTTTTCGCACTTTTATACTTTTCCTAAACGTGTTAAGCCTATTTTTACTACGCCTTACTGTATATCACCGTATTATAATTTCTCAAATGCGACATTTAGCCGAATATATTCTGACACCTACCATTTGCAGTTCCAAATTCTTATTCACATAAAGTTTAAAAAAAATATCAATATTTGAAATAGCAATGCATGCATGCATGCTTGCAAAGAAGTAACTATGCATGCAAGCAAGCATGCATGCATGCGAACAAGCAAGCATGCATGCAAACAAGCAAGCATGCATGCAAACAAGCAAGCATGCATGATAGCGTTCTAATTATTTAAGAATTAATATTTGTAATTTGATAAAACTTCAACAAATGATTTATTTTAATTGTTCTAAACAAAATGCCACAGTAAAAAAATGTTATTGTTAGTTAATTTATAATTGGTTATTTTTATTACTTGTTCTATAGGGCGATCAAAACACCACCTGCAGTCGATCGGTAAACACTGCAGGTGCGCTATCCCTACCTCTCGGACTTGTTTTGATCGCCTTATAAAGCTGTCTGTACTTTGATTCATTCGTGTTCGAACTTCGGTCGAATAAACATCGTCTTTAGATACTGTCGTATTTATTCATGGAGCGCCTAAGAACTCTAACATCAGAAGAAGCGGATGAACACGCCCCTAACTCAAGCCCTGGAAGATACTCCCCAATTTTACCATGTGAGCCTGCACAGCCTTCGGCTTCATGTACGAATAATACCCGCATCGTCAACAATGAAGAATCCAACGAACTTACACTGTTACGACTTCAAGTCCAGTTACTACAACAACTTCTTGGACAACATAGAACACCTCAGACCACGATGTCAAGCCAGAAGTTAAGCGAAATCTACCTACCTGATTTTGACCCTGATGATTGTCGGATGACAGTAGATGAATGGTGCAAACAAGTTGATTCTTTAATTAGTCTTCGAGGGTTTTCATCAACAACTGCTATTATGAAGGGATTGTCATGCCTGCGAGGACGCGCCAAACTGTGGGCTGATACTAATGCACACAAATATGCGACATGGGCTGAAATAAAGAACGAGTTACACACACAGTTCATGGCAGAATCTCGTTATATCCATTTTGTCAACAAATTTCGTGAATATACATCTAACGACGCAAAAAATTACGCCGAGTATGTCAGCGAAGCTTGGCGTCTATTTTCAAGAATCTCTCCAAATGCTTCCGAAGATTTAATGGTTGAAGCCATCATTTCAGGAATCCGTCCGAAATTTATTCAAGCAGAACTGCTACGATCAGCACCCAAATCACAAGCTGAACTGATTGCCAATCTACGTAACTATAGAAAACGACCCGCTGAGTTTTCATCAACTAGTTCACATCTTATGTAAAACAACCGAGAACTGAATTTACATGCATCAAATGCGGAAAACCAGGACACCGAGCACGAGACTGCAAATCCATCTACTGTGGGTTCTGCAAGCGAACAGGACATCTCACGAAGGATTGTCGCTCCAAACCAACTACCTCAAAGACAGCTAATAAAGGAAAATCTCAAGCAAACCTGGTTTGGCGCAATACACCTGGAAGCACGGAAATCAACATTGGTAATGTACTCCTTTCTTGTTTGATTGACACTGGTGCCGAATGTTCCCTTATTTCACAAAAAGTTGCCGGATCTGTCCCAGGAAAACGTACTGCTGAAGTACTTAACTTGCGTAGTATTACAAATCAACCTTTGGTATCAAACGAAGTTATTCATACTGTAGCCAATTTGAACGGAATATCATTCGACGTCAATTTACATGTTGTAGATAAATTGCCGTATTCTGTTATTCTTGGTATAGACACTCTGAAAACACCTGGTCTTAAAATAACTATTACTAATAATGGAGTAGCCGTTGAGAGGCAACTAGACATCTGCTATTTTACCTCTCAGAACTCTCGTGACTGTATTGACACTGAACTAACTAACAATGACCTGACTCAACTTAATAAAATACTTGACCAACACCAAGATAGTTTTGGTATGAAGGATAAAGTTCGTAAAATAACAACTGGGATCCTGTCAATAAGATTAAAAGACCCCACCCGCATAGTTCAAAGACGACCATATAGATTAGCCCCCATTGAACGAGAAAAGGTAAAAAAAATAGTTCAGGATCTAAAAAATAAAGGTATTATCAGAGATAGCTGTTCCCCGTACTCTAGCCCTATTCTGTTAGTTAAAAGAAAAATGGCACAGATCGTATGTGTGTCGATTACAGAGAGTTAAACATAAATACAGTAAGAGACAACTACCCTCTTCCGTTGATCCAAGACCAAATCGACAAATTAGGTAAAGCTAGGTATTTTACAAGCCTAGACATGGAATCTGGCTTCCATCAAATTCCTATTGATGAACAATCTATAGAAAAAACAGCTTTTGTTACGCCTGATGGGCAATTCGAATATTTAACAATGCCATTTGGGTTATGTAATGCCCCTTCTGTATACCAGCGAGCTATCAATAAGGCCCTAGGAGACTATAAAGACTCGATTGCTCTTGTTTATATGGATGATGTCCTTATTCCATCCGAGACTGTAGAAGAAGGCTTGCACCACTTAGATTTAGTTCTCAAAAGATTGTCTGCCTCAGGGTTCTCACTTAACATTTCAAAATGCAAATTTTTAAAAAAATCCGTTGAATATTTAGGCAACATTATTTCAAATGGTGAAGTCAAACCTAGCCCACACAAAACGAATGCTCTTAAAAACTCTCAACCTCCAACATGTGTTAAACAGTTGAGGCAATTTAATGGACTCGCTAGTTATTTTCGTCGGTTTATACCAAATTTTTCTCAGAAAATGGCACCCCTCTATCAATTAACAAAAAAAGATAGCACTTGGGAATGGACCAACACTCATGAAAATATTAGACACGACATTATTACTTACCTTATATCAGAACCAGTACTCTCTATATTTAATGAAAATTTACCTATTGAGGTTCATACCGATGCTAGTTCTCTTGGGTACGGAGCAATGCTTATTCAAATTGAAAATGGTCGCCGCAAAGTCATTGGCTATTACAGCTTACGAACAACTGAACCAGAGTCCAAATACCATTCCTACGACTTAGAAACTCTCGCTGTTGTAAAAGCTTTAAAAAATTTTAGACATTTTCTCTATGGTAGACAATTCACGGTAGTTACTGACTGTAATGCCCTTAAGGCAAGTCGAACAAAAAAGGAACTAACACCACGAGTACATAGATGGTGGTCCTATTTACAAGATTTTGAATTTGATATTAAATACAGAAAAGGTGCGGATATGTCACATGTTGATTTTTTAAGCAGAAACCCTCTTATTAGTATGTTAACGAACGATTCATCTTGGATAATCGTTGAACAAAAAAGAGATCCCGATTTAAATAAAATTAGAGAATCTATAATTAACAAAGAAGACCATGACATGAAATACACAATTAAAAATGATATATTACTTATTAAAATTCAAGATAACAAAGGTAAATCCTCTAATAAAATAGTCATACCAAACGCTCTTGCATGCAATCTTATAAATGAATACCATCATACCCTTTTACACGCTGGGTGGGAACGGATTTTACACAAATTCAAAGAAAAATTTTGGTTCAAAAACATTTCAAAGAGAGTACGGAAATTTTGCGATAACTGTTTAAACTGCAAAGTAGGTAAGGAAGCATCAGGTAAAAGCAAATCGACCTTCATCCAATTGACAAAAATCATGGTCCTTTTCACACGATACATGTTGATTTATTAGGAAATCTTACGGGCAGTACGCAAAAAGCTTACGCATTTGTCGCAATTGATGCTTACACTAAATTCGTTATAATTCACCAACTAAAAGATAAAACATCCAACCTCATTCTTAAATCTTTCCATTAAATAATTAATCTCTTTGGTACCCCACAACGCATAATCTCAGATAGAGAACCGGCAATTATGGGCAAAGAAATCCAAGATCTTTTTACATCCGGGGGTATTGAACATCATGCTATCGCTAAAGGTGTACCAAGAGGTAATGGTCAAATAGAACGTCTAATGCGAACTATTAAAGATCATCTCAGTGCAGTAGCTCAAACTCAAAAAAGAGCTTGGGCTACAAAACTAGGTGAGCTTCAACTTTCTATCAATTGCACAAAATCTAAGGCAACTGGACACTCCCCTTTAGAATTATTGATTGGCAAAGATTGCGCTCCACCCGCTATTGCACAAATTACACAATTAATAGAAACCATTACTGACCGTGAAGAAATTCGTAAAGAAGCTGAAAACAGAATGACCGAACAGTCCCATAAAAGTAGAGATCGTTTTAATAAAAAATGTGCTACAGTTATTCCTTTCAAATTAGGCGACTTCGTTCTATGCAAAGATACACAATGGTCAAATAATAAACTGGGCCCTAAATATCTAGGTCCTTACCAAATTACAAAAATACTTGAAAATGATCGTTACGAAGTAAAAAGTTTAAAGAATAACAGGGTCACTGTTGTGTCGCATGAACAAGTAAGAGCAGTGCCAACACCAAATTTGGATGACCGTGATAGCGTTACCGAAACAGATGATGATAATTAATTGCCACTTGCCTGCACGGATCACGTTAGTGATTTAGTCTGGCAACTGGGCAAAATAATAACAAAATGTATCAGCCACTTGCCTGCACGGATCACGTTAGTGATTTAGTCTGGCAACTGGGCAAAATATTTTTAATTTTGTTTGCCACTTATCTGCACGGATCATATTGGCGATTTAGTCCTTAATGCCAAAAAAAAGATGCGAATACATTTTAGTGCATTCGATATTCGACATTCTGAAATTAGGGTTTTCAATTTTCAGGCCAAACTATAACAGCGCGAAAACAACTGTTAGACTAGACAATAATTATATGTTATAAGTTTAGGCCAATACGGTTCGGTCAAATGAAATTAGGACTTTAAATTTTAGGCGAACCGAAGGGCACCCCCACGTTACAGTTGCAGTCGCCTCTACTTACTCAGCGATTTTTATTTTTGTTGTCAATTATGAGTTTTCATATCATAAAAATCATGTTGATATGTCGCCTATGCCTTAGCAAGGTGCTTATTTGACAGTGTCACATGGTACAAACCTAGAATACCAAATTATATTAATATCTTTAGAAACCAATTAAGGTGATGCTATTTGAGATAATAGCACCGAATCTTTCTAACATGTATTCTTTGATAGACGTATCTAGGACGCAGAAAAGACACCGATGAAGAAACATTTAAGAGAGATCCTTTTGTTTAACCGAGTCAAATGGTTAATGAGTTATAACTTATGGCTGGTGAGTCACTAGGTGAAGACATCAGTAGTTGCGGCTCTGTAATTAACGCGCGTAACCCTGTTACATATTATTACGATTGATCTAATTACATAATTTTGTGTACTCGAGCTCAAGAAAAGAGGAATGCACGACAAGAAACAATCTCTTGGGGTGATCCAAATAAGAAAACAAAAAGATACGAATATCGAATACCCAATATGCAGTGGCGGCGTAAGGCCTAAACTTAATGTGGGCGAGGTACATTTCGCGAGCCCCTCTGATAATATGGGCAAGCACTTTGCGAGGCCCTCTGATGTTATAATTTTTATGACATAGTTTATCAGAATTAACTAGTATTTCATTCACATTTAAGCCAAAGAGTGAAATATCTTTAAGTTGATAATTAATTATAATGTATTTTTATGTACTTTTGGGGTTTCCATACTTTTTCAAATGTATTAAAACTGTGAGGCGCGAGGCCCTGTGCACCGCGAGGCCCTGGGCGGTGGCCCACACCGCCCACGCCTTACGCCGCCTCTGCCAATATGGGTTTAGCTTTTTAATAATTCAAAATTAATAAGTTAAAAGGCTTACATCGATATGAAATAGAAAACTAGACACAAAAACAGCGACAGAATAATGACCGCGCTAATGCAGCGCCATCTTAAATGTTTGGGCACAGATTACTAAATTTGAGTAAAAAAAGATTGGGTACTTTTTTGAATTTCTGCAGGTTCCCAAGTAAACTCCGCATTCATAGTCGTAATAAACATGATTGGGCTGTGTATCTAGTTGATAGTATAGACATATCTATCACTTTTTAGATTATTTTATAATAAGAACAGATTTCAATAAATGTAAAAATAGAGGCACGATGAAAATGTGAATAAGCAACTACCATTGAGTTATGCCTTTAATTTTTAAGCAATATAGTATATACTATTTTGCTTGATTTTTCGCGAACACTATACATTGAAATGAAAGATAATACGGATTTAATTCGCGTTTATTTTTTGTTTAACTCGACGTTTCGAACACTTTACCGTTCATGTTTACGGGCAGATTAAGGTGTTATTTGTCTTAAAGTAGATAATTTGAAAAATGTTTAAACGTGATTTCTTCCAGGCTTAAGTATATTCTGGAACTTAGGAACCCTTTTTTGGTTATGATAATTCATTTAATAATATTTCATTTCATATTTCACTTAATCTCAAGGTGTAATCACAGGCGTAGGTTTTACTATGGTTTACTATTGTTTTACCAAATTACCTTCTTCCTATTCAGCACAGTCATATGAAAAATGGTTATATTTTATTTGCATTCATAACAGCAGGTTTAGAAAGCATAGTAGGTAGTTAAAGGTGACATTACAGTAACTCTGCGCAAGAGTTGATCCCGCGCGTCGCTCGTTGCACATCAGTTAGAGTGCGAGTGATGACCGTTGCAGCAATTATTGTGTCATCAGAGAATGCAAGGAGAATTTAATTTGCCATCCTCTACAAATCTGAGTTTTATTAAACATCTTTCTTTATCAATACAAATTTTACTGTGGCGTTTCCATACTATTGAATGTGTTTAGTTCATCAATTTCGTTACACGATGCTTTTTATGCTGTGTTGGCAAAAAATAAAAATAAAACACACCTTTGTCATAAGAGGCGACTAACGGCTGGTCCCAATAATCTATCTATCGCCAGTTTTGACATTTCGGAGATAGGAAACAGTTTCTATCTCTGATTTTGCCGTCCAGAGAAACAAATACAGAAGTTGTTTTCTATCTCCGATATGCCAAAACTGAAGATAGATAGGTTATTAGGACCAGCCGTAAAAGGAATGACAAAAGATGGCGAACAGCATCGTCTTCTCTCTTAATAAGCTATTTCCGAGCCAAATTTCATTCATGTTCAACCGTTTGGGCGTGAAACGTCCATACAAACTGTCTAATCTATATATAAATAAAAATCATCTACCGAAATGTCCTCGCACGCGCACCTTTTCAGAATGGCTGCATCGAGACAGGAGAAAGTGTGCTTAGAAGAAAATGTTTGATAATTGTATAAACAATAAACTGTTCATAGAAATATTTACAGGGTTAACGTGATAATAAACATACTATTTGCTGGCATTAGGTACACACGGTGAATTTTTGACCACCTGACAAAACATAGCCCACGTGTAACCAATTTTCTATAACATGTCGGCAGTGTTTTTTTATTACTAATAAAATATATATTAAAAAATTAAAAATCAGTTAAAAATCAAAATCAGTTAAAAAATCAGTTAAAATCAGTTTTATTTCTGCAAATAGGCCCCAGGAGGCGCTTTTACACGTCCCAATTTAAACCTACCACTGCTTCGGGACAAGTCTGGACTAGAATAAATAAGACTATTAATTTTGAATCATACTGTGACGCGCACGGATGTATTCCTGTATGAATGAACCTTACACAGATACGTCCGTGTGCGTCACAGCGTGTTACAAAAGACTGAATCAAAATTTATTTGATATTTTACAAAATTTATTTTTCTATAAAAAAAAACTGTCATATTTTTCTTAGATATTTTTTAATAATAATTTTAAAAAATACGCTGCTAAGATGTTTTAAGTAGTGGTTACATAGCTAGAGCTTCATTTTTCAGGAGGTTCAAAATGCACTATTTATGTATATTCTTTGGTACCTCGTGCAAGGACGCGACGACGGTTAGATAGTATAACTAATATAAGTATATAAACTTGAAAAATTATGTCTCAAGCGGGACTCGAACCCGCATCTCCTCGCATGCCGGGCGGGTGCTATACCATTAAGCCACCGAGACACTGCGACTCAGCGCGAATTTTTCAAGCATATTCTTAACGCTGTAAGCCAGCGTTGCTTCATCAAATGTTAGGAGTTTGCACCCTTAACACCCGAAAGAAACATCTTTGCAGATGTTTGACAGTCAGTTAAGACGCTGACTGCAGCTGATGACCTTGAGCAATGAATACGCCTACAAATTGATTCGTCTTTGAATTTCTTTGCAATGCGCCGCAGCTGTCACTGTCGATTCCCGTAGGAGTGACAGAGAAAAAGCGCATGGAATAAAAGGGCCTAAGTGCCAAACAACACAATTCGTTGTGCAATTTAAAATTGCCATTTTGTTAAAAATCTAAATCAGCCATTTGCTTAAGCAACATGTAATGTACAATATAGCAAAATTTTATTATCATTGTTATACGGACTGCTGAGAAAAATGGTAATTTATGTATTTTCAGAGGCTACTTTGAGATTATTTTCTATAGAGAAAAGTTTTTAGAATCGTGTTTTGGAAACAACCACCTGGTCAAAAATATGATCAATTACAACTACATAGAATTTGGCAAAAATACGAGCCATAGGCTTAAAGCAAAACAATCTTCATTGAGCTGAATTTGGCTCATGTCAGCGTCTTAAGATGAAACAGCTATTTATACTTTATTTGATATTTTAGCAATTAAATTGCAATTATAATATCAGTATATAAACTTGAAAAATGACTTGAATGATGCGCTGAGTCGCAGGGTCTCGGTGGCTTAATGGTATAGCGCCCGCCCGGCATGCGAGGAGATGCGGGTTCGAGTCACGCCTGAGACATAATTTTTCAAGTTTATATACTGATATTATAATTGCAATTTAATTGCTAAAATATCAAATAAATTATAAATATTAGTTAGATAAGATTACCTACAGGTAGGTAACGCCTAATTACGACTTATAACAAACGTCGTGTGTCAATTAGTGGAATGGTAGAAAGAATACAAGAAAACAGTACCTCCCTATCAATTTGAAGCCTTTCCCTGATCTTATCGCGGAGTGCATTGTCCGCTCATAGTGCAACTGTTGCGTGTGTTAGTAGGTATCTTGATTTGCAGAGAAGCATCGTAATTTAACTTTACTAACTATACAGAGATGTTGAGAAATGAGCTATACTATCATTTGTGGATAGATTATAGATAGATAGAAATACAAACTAATGAACAAAACATTGACCAATTGGAAGGCATAAAACTACAAATAGAGTCATCGTATGATTGGAACCGACACCAATTGTTTTTAATTGATTACGACCACAGATTACGACGAAGGCAAAGGTAGAAGTTATGTTCTTTGGCAGTGCCTTATTAAGTTTAAATCGATACGTTATTAAGGCCCGGGTACTAATGGGCTATTTTTTGACGGCCTCCAACGATAGGACGAGTCGATATTATTCGTAAATGGAAAATACAATTACTTAATTATATATTTTTTCGACTGCCTGATGTGGGTCTTGAACTTACAATTTACCTCTCAACGGCGACTGCTCAAACCATTGAGGTAGGTACCCAGACATTTGCAGAGACATTACAGCGGAGTTTCATTAATTTTTCGGTTAGTAACTCAAAAATTTAATTGAAAAAAATTCCATCTATTGACATTTTTTGTTTCTGTAATTCCACTCATATTTTAATTTTTATATATAAATATTATAATTTAAATTTTGAATTGTTAATATCATAATTTTTCAATTATTAGTGTTATTTTGGGTTATATTTTTTATTTGGGTTTATTGCCTCCTGAGCTCCCACTGAAAAGCAGCGCAGCAGTATGCCTTCTGCTGTTACGACTGATGCTGAGTGCAATGGGGGTCTTTTTGACACATTAATTATAACTATTTTTTGTAAATATAATCCAATTTCGAAGTGCCAAATAAACATATATTATATTCTATCCAATGATATTTAAAAAGTAATAGATATGTTACATGCGCTCTCAATATGCGTCCCTAAAACGTCACAATCGTGCGTCTTTATACAATATGGATGCCAAGGCGAAAGAGAAAGTAATTGTTCTTTTCACGAGTATGACAAGGACAAAATAAGAATTACGCATGTGTGCAGTTGTTCGCAAGCGGCACAGATATTTCGATAGTTTTGTAAGGGCATAACCTATCTATACTTTTTAAATATCATTGATTCTATCCTATTCTAACATCCAAGAGAAATTAAAAAACAAACATTTTAACAATTGGTCAAGATGAAACAGCATTTCAAGATTTTTTTAAATAAGACATAATTTCATCTGTTATCATTGTTGTGTAATCAATAAACCAAAACAATGTTCCTTTAAAAGCTTGAGTAAAAAATGTCAGTAATGTGTTAACACTCAGTGGTGTTATGAAAGTGCACGCCATCGCTCGACAATTCGCACCTTTTTTGACAATAACCAGCATTCACCAGTAGGTTTGGTAACTTTTGGAATTGTATCATTCCTAAATAAATAAAATTCCGTTGACATTCATTAAAAAAAAACTTATTGTTTCACTGAAATGGAAACAGGCTGAGCGATGTAAGCGAATGGACAATAAATTAGACACAACCTTCAAGTATTTTTTGTATAATTCCATTATATTTATCGTACCGTCAAATAAACCACGAAAAAGCTGTGGTGTTTAAAATTAATGTAGTTAGGTTTTGTTTTTCTACCATTCTGACTTTTAATGTAAGTATATTTCAAGAGAACTTGGTTTTTCTACCATTCTGACTTTTAATGTAAGTATATTTCAGGAGAAATGTGTTTTTCTACCATTCTGACTTTTAATGTAAGTATATTTCAGGAGAAACGTGTTTTTGAAAAAATATCGTTAACATGTAAACCGTTCCATGACGGTATACGTTATGAAATAGGTACGTTTCATATGGATTAAGTTTAAATTTTATACAAAAAAATATACAGAATCAGTGTTCTAGTAGAATGACACCAGCCGACGCAATAGCAGCGTTTTACCCTGAAATAAAACGCATATTAAAATACTTACCTCACTGGAAGCTTTATATTGAGATAGCATTTCCGTTTCCCGTCATTTGCCTACCCTTTTTAGTACGTAGTTTCCGGCTAAGTGGCGTCACCTGGCGGTCGTGTGCTTTTGAAGTTTCTTAAAATTTGCGGCACACCATTTTGCTCATTGGCTCAATTGCACCAGGCAGAAATAAAGTGAAAGCTTCCAGTGAGGTAAGTATTTTAATATGCGTTTTATTTCAGGGTAAAACGCTGCTATTAAAACACTGTACCGTAACTGGAAGCTTTATATTGAGATCTGTTTGTTATCGCCTGGTGACGCCACTTAATATTATAACGCCTTAGCGTAACGCCAATGTGACAGATTTAAAAATAAAAAAGTATTTATAATATTGAATACTTTTTATTTTAAGTAAGACAATATTCTTTTCCGTGTATTACACAGGAGTAACAATAAAAATTAACATGTAATATAACTATGAAAAGGTAAAAATTCAAACTAAAAAGCTTTCTAGGAAATTCTTCTAGCAATCGCATTAGTTGTGTAAAAGTTTATCAACACTTGATTTAATTTCACACATATAGGATTGTTGTGATGTTTTAGCTGATTACCAATTCCCACGAGCTAGAACTTCGTCGATGGGGTGATTTTCTAACAAGTTCTTGGAAGCTACACAGATCTTACGCTATCTGGGGTAGCTGTGTAATCAAGAAACGTTTTTACAGTTCCTGCTATAACAGTAAGGTACCTACGTGACGTAGGTACTGCACCTCAACTGATGAAAATATTGAATAATTTAAAATCGTTTTTTATCTATCACTCAGCGATGTTTTAACTAATAGTAAATATTATAATTTTAATCACCGAGACAGGAGGCTTACATTTTTATTATTTATATTCAAAATTTATCTGTAGACTGTCAGTACCTATGTATTGCTATCGGTTGTAGAACCAAATTCAGGCCATACGGTAAAGTTTTTGTATTTTGGTTAGGTAGGTACTTTAGGTAGGGTATATTCTAAGGTCAGGTCATGAATGCATCTGCCTGAACAAATAAGTATTAAAATTGCTATTTGATGTAATGATTGAAACATTCTTGTGTCGGTTATAAATTTATAAGTACACTGACATCCCATACGGTTTGGGATTTTTTATTTTTTGTAAAAGCAATTAATTTAAGAATATGTTTTACTAGAACGTGAGTACTTCACTGTTCATGGTTCAGAATCGCATTATTTTCAGACAGCTAATTTATGTGTAAAAGTATTGTATTATGTGATAATGCACATATTAAATGTAAGCCTGATAAGGATTGCGCCAATTGCGGAAAATTAAGGCTTTTAATCTTTATTGTTATTGAAATTGTCCTTGAACAACAACAATTCTAAGTTACTAGACAAATTTATAAAATAGACTCACCAAGAACTTTTAAGTAAAAGCTTTTCTTTAGAGGTCTAGCCTTCCACCGCCTCACCAACCCCCAGATTTCCTTTTTTCCATCGAGGAAATGTATCTGGAGGTTACTAAGGTAAGTGGTGCTGCAAGTGCTCAGTCTCTGACACGCCAGAACACTTTCTCCTATAATGGCAAAAACAACCATGTTAAAAGATTTAGTTGAGTGAGAGCACCCTGGATATTAGAAGTGTTTGTAGGAAGACCCAAGTAATGGGTTCGCACCATGAAGAACCGAACGCATCGACAATGTATCCTGAAATGCATTCGATGCCGATCTAACGTATGATATTTTCATTAGAAATAAAGATTTCGTACTTTCCCTTTGCGAAGATGTAGGTACACCTGTTATTATTTTGTCACACTAAGAATCAAACTGTGATGTAGTAGTGAATGTGGCTCTGAAGAGCATTTAGTATTGGTAGCATTTCTTTACGGATGCAATGTCAACCTTTTCTTAAATAATTTAACTTCCCGCTATCGCAATACCTTTTAAGTTAAACAGTTTAACTCTTTACCCTCGATTTCTAAACCTTACGTATTTGGCATGCTTAAATGCTACAATTGCGTCAAACTGTATTCCTAGTTACGGCCTATAATCATCCTACTGCATGGAAAAGGCCTCAATCATTGAATTAAAGGTACCTAAGTAATGATGGGTAAAATGAATTGGAAAAGAGCTTGATCCAGGTCCAAGTCAAATCCAGGGTCAAGTGATTGCTGACAATGTGAGCAGCTTTGGAGGCAAATAGGTCTATTATTGGACATTCCCGGTTTATAATCACGAGATCTGTACAGTGTACTAGTCGGTTCGGACTTTGCAGTCGGCAGTGCCTATTTGCCGAATATGTGGAATTTAATGGAACTAGTAAGTTCAAAATTCGAAATATAATTATTGAAATCAAGTCTAGGTTTAAGCGCAAACCTGCTTGGTCTAAAGCATCGTAAAAAAACGCCCCTGGGAAGGGCAATGCAACTGTCGATCTACTACTTCAGTTGTTCGATAACCACCACTAGGGGCTGGAATCTTATCAACTATCTATGATTTATGTGACAATGCGGCACGACAAAAATGACGAAATTCGTTCATATCATTAATTCAATTCATCTTTGTAATTATTATTTTACTTGATTGATTTCTTTGTTGCAGTTTTTCTATTCGTTCATGTTTTCACATTATTCCATTTTTCATTATATAGTTAATAAAACTGTTTTTGGGGACAAAAAACCGATATTTCTAAATTCACTTGCCATCCCAACTTCTGCAATGTTTGAACCATAACTTTTATATGCTCGCGAGCATTTAGATGTAACAGTAAGTGTCAAGTACACTAAGAAGGGTTCTGACATGAAATATTCGATTTGGCCTTATACAGGGATAAAAACCAACTGCATGACTACGTTCGAGTTCACAAGTTGAGACTTTTGACACAAAGGAATGCGATACTATAATTCTTTCAAGTCAACTTTTTTAATACCTCTTGGAGTATTAAAACGACCTCGGGTACTTTAATCGAGTCGCGAGCCCTTTTTTATGAAATGAACATCTGGCCATGTTGCAAAAGCAGGTCCATTCCTTTTTGAGGGTAGCTGGTACAAAGCAGGCGAGGTAGCCCCGCAAGGGTGGATAATTTTAGGCGTATCGCTTGCATGAAAAAGCCTAATTTTAAGTCATTGCTTGAATCTCTTTGATCTAGCCGCGAGCCCTGATTATGAAATGAACCTCTAGCAATGTTGCTATAGCAGGTTTATTACTTTTCGAGGGTAGTTCGTGCAAAGTAGGCACCCGCGAGGGTGGATAATTAAAAGGCATAGGCTTACATGGCAGAGCCCGATTTTAAAGTCATTGCTTGAACCTCTTTGATCGGGCCGCTAGGGCCCTGGTTATAGAATTAACTTCTAGCAATTTTGCTTTGGCTTACCTTAGGAGGATAGTTGATAAATAATAAGGCACCCCGCGAGGGTGGATAATTAGAGGCTTGCATGGCAGAGCCCGATTTCAAGTCATTGCTTGAAACTCCTCGAGCTCTGGCTATAGAATTAACCTTCATTTTTGCTTTGGCAGTACTTACCTTAGGAGGGTAGTTGATAAGTAAGTAGGCACCCCGCGAGGGTGGATAATTAAAGGTATAGGCTTGCATGGCAGAGCCCCATTTGTATACCAACTACCCTTAGGAGGGTAGTTAATAAATAAGTAGGCACCCCGCGAGGGTGGATAATTAGAGGCATATGCTTGCATGGCAGAGCCCGATTTGTATATCAACTACCCTTTGGAGGGTAGTTAATAAATAAGTAGGCACCCCGCGAGGGTAGATAATTAGAGGCATATGCTTGCATGGCAGAGCCCGATTTGTATATCAACTACCCTTTGGAGGGTAGTTGTTAATAGGTAGGCACCCCGCGAGGGTGAATAATTAGAGGCATAGGCTTGCATGGCAGAGCACGATATGTATATCAACTACCCTTTGGAGGGTAGTTGTTAATAGGTAGGCACCCCGCGGGGGTGAATAATTAGAGGCATAGGCTTGCATGGCAGAGCACGATATGTATATTGTAAGTAGGCACCCCGCAAGGTTGAATAATTGATAGCATAGGCTATGAGACTTCTAAATTTTTTATGCCTCGTCCACACGAGAGACAGCGCTTTGATTGATTGTTTTTAGCTGTGTGGATTTTTTGCCCTTTGGAGGTCAAAAAGCTTTACGAATGCCATCTGTTTTCTCCAGAATGCATTTGAGTGGAATGTGGGTCTACACTAAATAAGACGGGTTTGTAAAGTTATGCAGGCTTTAATAAGTGGATCTCTAACTTATACTGAAATCTCATCGAATCTCTGTAAATGCTGCCCGGTGGCCACAAACGAATTGCACTTTATTAGAATCCGATTTTATTTGTGAATAATTCTTTTACCTTCGTGTACAAATTGTTAAAATTAACGTCTGTTTAATTGAAATAAATTTACGACTGAAACTCGCGTTTATCAATACGGACTTACGTAAATTACTTCCATTTTAATGAATAGGTTGCGTGAATTCAAAAAATCTGTATACTTAGTAATCTGTTGATCAAAAAAGGGGCTCCACTGACCTCAGAGATCTTATATCAATACTGATCATTAGCAGTGTGTAGGTATGCTATTTTAAGGCACTTGTTTGCCAATTTTACCCATTTCATAAAATTTAACACTAACACGGGATTCTAAAGGCACTGTTTTATAATTTAAATGTAAAGAAAGGCAATTCGCCCATTTCGTCAAGCAATTTAGCATTAATTTGATTAGAATAAAGATTTTTATTAAGCGTATTTATTTTATGACGGCACCCGAGGTGCCGTTCACCTCGTTAACCGGCTAAAGAGGAGCTCGAGGAGCTGCCAGCCGAGCCAAACAAACCACTCAATGCTAAACGGAAGACACCATACACTTTTACGTATTACATCATGACTTTAATCCGAACGGCAAAACCGTTAAATTCATTATTTAAGTCACACGAATATTTAAGCAAGATATTTCATGTTTTATTAAAAACATGTTTTAAGCAATAAAATTGCTATTGGAAACTGAAAATAAAATTCCTTGAAATAAAATACATAACATTTTAAAATAATGAGGGTAGGACTTACCAGATTTGTGTACTAGTTTGTATAAAAACTCGCTTGGTTATAATAAAATTCTGCTCTGAGAATTATAATATCACTGAATTTTAATGATCACCGAGACAGGGCTTGCAGTGAAGGTGTTGTTACGACGGTAAACTAAACGCCAATGAGCAAAATGGTGTGCCGCAAATTTTAAGAAACTTCAAAAGCACACGACCGCCAGGTGACGCCACTTAGCCGGAAACTACGTACTAAAAAGGGTAGGCAAATGACGGGAAACGGAAATGCTATCTCAATATAAAGCTTCCAGTTACGGTACAGTGTTTTAATGAACGCTTTTTCAACACCTATGGCATTGGTGACAGTGCCATAGTTTCTGACATTAAGTTTGATGAAGTATGTAAATTTACCATCTTCAAAACTCGGTCATAAAACCTAGTATAGGTACCAGCTACTTACAACGTCATGAAAGGACTTATAATTCTTGGCACATACGATAAAAATAAATGTAAACATAATGCCAAATCATTGATTTCTTTACAAGCTTTCTCTGAGCTAGATTCTCTATTGTATACGTGTATAATCGTGGATGATAAATTCACAAATACTAAGATTATGTTTTTCTAATAAAACCAGTCGGCTTAGCACCAGTCCCACTCATGATCATGATAATGAGATAATTTAACTAGATTTTAAGAACTCGTTTGGCAGTTTGAATACTTTGTTATGCCCAAAAGGGTCGATGACATTGCCGATGATGACATCGCTAATAATTGAGATTTGGATTTATAAAGTTTTATATTTTCTCTATTACAAAAGATTCGAAAAAAGAAAAGATTTTCTATTTGACGGGTACATATTTTATTATGCTCACGGACGACATTTTACATAATTGATGGGTTTCGATGTTTTTCTTTTGTTCTTTTAGCTATGGTCCAGGTTAAAAAATAAAAATAAACCACGACTGTTAGCAACATAGGGTTACCTTCAAAAATGAATAAAATGATTTTTTGCAAAGAAGATATCCCCGACATGACAATCATCAATTACTCACGAACCGGCTTAAATTGGTGGTATAATTCACACCTTTTGACGGTTCATTATTTTGTGACTAAACTTTTGTTTTTGGTTAGAGAATAATTTATTTATTTATTTAATTCAGGCAACAGATTATGAAATACAGGCCCATAAAATAAATACCTTACAGACTAACAAACATACAAAATAACACATAAAATTTATGGTAGTTATATTTATTTACAACCTTCGTAAACATTATTACGGCTAAAGCACAGAGTTTTCAGTCTCCCTAACACTATGAAATGGACTTGTTTGTATTGATAAGAAATTAAATGTATGTAGCATTTTTAAGACAAATATTTTTAAAACTGATTTCAGTAAATGACTGAGTATGAATTTAATTTATCGATAGCATCACGTGTTACATTCACTAAGTCATCCATTAGCTTAATTAGCGTAGAGTTTTAACAAAATGAGCCAGGCACATATTGATAGGACTCTACAAAAAAAAAATTGACATTCATACCAGTAATATTTTTTTTTCAACCTTAACCTTTACCAAGAACCAGAGGTACTTATAAGCGTATGATTGACAGCCGAGGTCCAAGTTGGAACAATATTTACAAAGCGCGGTCTATCCATACATCTTGAAGCTTGAAATGCCGCAACCATGCCATATTTATTGAAAACCTTTGTGCCGATACCCGTATCGATTCATATGCGGTGGGGCCATAAAACCAGAGGTACTAGAGAAACGCTTTTGAGTCTCTACTACCTCTGGTAAGACAAACTAGGACTAAAAATGGATTCGACTACTTGTATCTTGGGTTTCAGAACATTCCACCTAATTCAATCGCCGCCGTCCTTTTATTGGAGAGGTACTAACTGGTTGATGGGTATTGTAAAATATGGTGACATCGGCTATATTATGGTTCTAACCAGAAATGTAAATAGAGCCAACGCTATGTAAACCATTGAATTTTTAGCATAAAGTAAAGAGCTGAGACTACGAGGAAATAACTTATTTGCTTAAAAACTGTTTTAAAAGATAATAAAAAATAAGAAAAGAACGCTGGTTTGCACCGCAAACCTTCAAATCAATTCGTGGTCAACAGAAGAAATGTCATGATAGCTTAATGAACTGATCAGTCTCCCGGTAAACTAAAGGTCTCGAATTCACTTATCACAGAATGCAACCGGCATTTTTTTCGGAGTCGTATCTTCAACCTTAAAAACATGGCCCTAATAAAATAGAAAACATTTGACAAAGCCTGTAAAACAGGTCGTGAAGCTTTGAAGAGAATAGAAAAGCTCCACCAACAAAAGCGCCTCGTATTGATTGATCATCGTAAGTCCTACGTATTTCTACACGTCAACTTTTCGATTAGTTTTAATGATACCACCATAACAATATGCGTTACATAAACCATCTATCACACATGATGATCTGATCTCATGGCCCGCCTAGATCGTCAGGAGTGTTGCGCAGGCTCACACGGTGAAAGTGCGGCGGGAGGGAGGCGGGCTTAAGAGGTGGCGTCGGGCGCGCGCGCCGCACTCCTGCGCAGCCTGTCAGGTACGTACGACAATCAGGTCGACGTGAGTGTGCAAGTGGTAACAGTGACGTGTGTGTTATATAATCGTAATCATCGTTAGAAACGGACAATCGATTTTGAATCGCCGATCTTCCAGTGAAGCGCAAAAGAAATCTCAGCTGGTGACTTCGTTACATAAACAGCTGACATATCAATTAGACCGTTTTCATCGTTTACATTTCATTAAGACCTATTAGCTAACCGCCTGCTGTGTTATTGTTCAGTATGTTTTTTTTTGTTATTTAAGTTTGAAGAGTTTAAAATGAAAAGAAATATCATTAGTAGGTACTCATTAGCCATTTTTGCTACTAAGTAGAACTTGGTCAAATAATTCGTTCACATAAAGCTCAATAAATGAATAAATATTTTCAGACATGCCACACTGGGCCACATAGAGCCATCTAGTCCAAAACTAAGCAACAAAATAATGAAACTCAATAAAATAACATTCGCCCCAAAAATCTGCCATTTGATATCACATTGAGAAAGACATATTTATTAGTATTAATAATGAAAAAACACGAATACGAGTATGTTTCAAAATTTAGGTAAACACTACAATTACTTTACTTTATAAAAATCGTATTTTTTTTTGTTATACTCTTTCATTTTTCCACTATTTTACCAAAACACTACTATTTTGTGTACTAAAGTCACTATTAGGTTATACAACTCAAATCGATTAGCAACGGTTTTTACCGAAATAGAAAGTTGAAATGGAAGATACTTATGTTATACGGATTTCATTCGCATTTATAAGGCTTTACTTATATAAGTTCTGGTCTATCCCAAAGAAAATAAAGATATATAGAGAGATAGATTATTTTCTTTGTCTATCCCGACGTTTCAAACACGACTATCCGTGATCGCGAACGCTTTAAAAAGTTCGAAACGTCCGAATAAAGGCGAGTTTAAAGCTAGGTCCGTGGAAACTTAAAAAAGCAACAAATAGAAAATTAATTACTTTCAATATTTTAACCAATCTCAATAGCTTTTTAAAAAATAAAAACAAAAAAGATAATCATCTTCAGGGCAACTTTGGTCTCGTTAAGACAAACTACCTAGCTAGCTAGCTTTTGAAGCTAGCTAATGCATATGAGTTATCGATCACATGAGTCTGGATGTACCTAATTAGTAACACAGTGATGGCTAATGTTATTTATGATTAAATTTTTTGAACAGATAAATATAATAAAGCACAGAGGGCACAACTCAAGTGAATCAACCGCATTCGAGAATAAAATACGTTCATACACTTACAACACTGCATGGAAGATATTGCTGTTAATCAGTACCCAGGCTTCATGGGCTTAACTATATTTTTTGACAACTAATCAATCTTCTTTCAGTGTCAGCGTTCAAAATCAACATGCAGTCCTACTTGGTTTGCTTGCTGGTGGCCGTGGCGGTGGTGGCCGCAGCTCCCCAGAGGGAGGGGGCCGCCTTCACCAAGGAAGCCATCAAACAGGCCCAGAACACCTTCCTTATTCCCAAAGACGCTGAGATCCAGAAGGTAAGACAGATGCTTAGGATGAGTGGGCGCAGTTACGTGCTAAAGACTGTAAGCTGACTGATAGGTTGTAGTGACTAATTATTAAAAATAACATAGTACCATGCCCATGGACTTAAATCACGAGTCAGAACTTCCAGTGTCAATCTTGAGATGAATCTCAAGAAAAGTGTTGCTTTACTTTAAAAGAATAACAGATTATTCTTACATCTTGATAAAATTATATTTTTAAATTGCAATCGGTCCAAACTACTCAAGTTATACGTTATTATCAGAATAGAAAATTAGCTTCTTATTGAAAACAACAATCATGAAAAATACTTTAATAAACAAGTGATTAATAATTAATAAAATAAATTAAGATACCAATGACTTTATTTTTTGCTTTCTTATTATTCTGTAATAGCTAGTTTATTGATCGCAAATACCTACATATCAATCTTATTTTAATAAAATGGTAAGGTCAATGTTGAAAGTCAAACTGCTAATTAAAATGATCTTATTTGAATACTTGTAATAAAGGTATCATCATAATATGTTGTTTGTTGTTTTGCATGATATTTTATAAAATAATAATTTAAAGCATTTTCCTCACAAAAGCTCACATTAAGTATTCCATTAATAGAGTTTAACTATTTCAACAATATTCTTTTTAGTCAGATTCCAACACTTTAAACTTAATTCTTACACAGGTACAAGAAGGAATCGAGCTAGCGGCCTACGAATCAATCCCCGGCAACCAGAGGATCAACCTGTTCGAAATCCTCGGCGACCAGGTGCCCTCTGAGGTCATCAACAACCTCCAGAGCCAGATCGACCAGGTCGGTCGTCAGTAAGGCGTCAGCGACGATGGACTGGTGGGTTGGGCGCAAGCAACCCAGGAAACCTTCACCCGAGTTGCTTCCACCCAACCAAAGCTGTTGACTAATATTTAATTTATTGGTTGTGCAAGTACAAGACAGTGAATGTGATATTGTGTAACATCTCTTTTATACGTTTGTACATAAATTTTAATATTAAAATAAAATGGCCGATCGTGTCCGAATGGCGTGTTTTGCTTTACGTAACCGATGGCGCATCGAAAATGAGCGAGGGCAGTGTTACCCTATATACAGACAACATTGTCAGTAATAATGGAAGCAACGAGCGGTCAGAAGAGCTGTGATAAACATTTTTTTGCGATGAATGACACAATACCTCAATATAGAATAGTGTTGCTAAGAACGGCCACAGTAAAAGCAAGCTATACAACCTATCCATTAACTTTAATGAAATGGTAATATGAGTATAGGTTTACTTGTTGTATTCGTAAAAAAAGTAACTAAACTCTTTTGCAAAGCATTTTTTAGTATTTCACAAAACCATGTTGAAGTTTGGTAGTTTGTTGATTTATTAAATATAAGAGTTTGAAGTAAGTTATTGTTTTAACAAATGTATTGTTTTGCCATATAGGTATCTGTAATAAAGATTTGATATGAGTTATTTTGATATTATAAAATTGAGTTATTGGAACTTTTTTTTAGACAAAATTCCACAGTAAAAAGTTTATGAAGCTGCGACTAAAATTTAATAGTCATTTTATTCAAAAGTACACCGAATACAAAGGAAATGTTTGTAGTTTTTATTTCTTGACTTCTTTTTAGGGTTTCGTAGCCGAATGGCAAAGAACGGAACCCTCATAGATTCGTCAAGTCTGTCTGTCTGTCCGTCAGTATGTCACAGCCACTTTATTTTGAAAGTATTAGCATTACATATTTGAAACTTAGTAGGTAGGTGTATCCTGTTGACCGCTTTAAGATTCTCATACAAAAAATAAAAAATAATGATATTTAAGGAGGGCTTCCCATACATAGAACTAAAACAAAAAAATATTTTTTTGTGCAACCTACGCTTATGGGGTATCTATGGATAGGTCTTTTAAAATGACATTGAGGTTTAAAACCATTTTTCCCAAAAGTCTAACGTTTGGAAGAAAGAAGCTTCCAAAGTGGTAAAATGGGTGTACCCCCCCTTTAACTTTTAAACTAAGCAAGTGAAAATTTTGAAAAAAAATACATAATATAGAACTTAAAAAAAACTTTCAACGAAAATTGGTTTGAACGAGATCAAACCGGTAATTTTGGAGTTCTAGCACATTTTCAACAATCGCAAATATAACTTTGTGCTTCATACAAACACTATGAAAAACAAAGTTTTTTTGCAGTCAACAAAATATTGTGTTATTTTAGTTAAAGTTGGTACGGAACCCTCAGTGCGGGAGTCCGACTCGCACTTGGCCGGTTTTTCTTTTAGGGTTCAGTATTAGGCACAGAATCTTCTTTCCAAAATTAAATGTTACCAATCTTTATTTCATCGAATAAACAATATTGACGCCCCGTTGGTGTAGTGGTTTTAATAGCGGGCCAAGATTTCGAGGTCACGGGTTCGATCCCCGGGTCGAACAACAAAAAGTTTCGATTTTCGAACATTGCTCGGCTTTGTAATCACCATCCCACATTTGGCAAGCGTGGTGATTATGCTCGCAGCCATCATTGCTGTGGTAACCTGAATACAATGATGGAGGCCTTTGACCTGCAGTGGGTAGATTAAAGGCCGTCACTTGATATTATAAACAAATATAGTTATCTACTGCCTTTTTTGGGCGAGACATATCATATCGTTAGAAGAATCTATGACCGTTGAGTTGGAAAGATTCTGGAATGGCGAACGAGCACCAGACGACGATCCGAGTGTAGGCCCCACACCAGGTGGACCGACGATCTGGCGAAGGGTGCGGGAAGCCGCGGGACCGATCGTTGTATAGATCTTTAGGGATCTTCCCTAAAGATATATGCAGCAATGGGCGTCACTTGATTAAAATGATTTTGATGATGACTTTTTTCATTCATCTGTCGTGTTCTCTCAAATGCTGCTTATCTATGCCACATTCTCGTGTCACAGTGTGTGTTACCTTTGTTACTTGTATATTCTGAGGAGTTTGTAAACTATTACCTATCCAAAAAAAAATTCGGTTTCATTGAGATAATAAAAATGATTGAACACTTGAACGACACATCGCTTTCGCAATAGTTTTGATAGTGTCGTTAAATTATGCAAAAACGTTCAATGCCATCACTGCATATTATATAGCCATGTTTTTATGACCGCCAAACACATCGGATATTAAGTAAGTACCTATAAGTCCGGGTGTCGCGGTAATAGATGCCAACAGCATAAAAAAACCTGATCTTTTGTATAAATTATCCGATTTGAACACAGGTTTAACGGTCTCTCTGGAGTGGAGACGATATGTTTGCTTCAAATGTTGAAGCTAAACACACATTTGTGTTATGTACTTATGTATTCGTAAATATCAAGATTTGTGTTTATCAAACACAAGCAACGGAATGTAATTGACTGCTTCGTGGGGATCGCGTAAAAGATGAGAAATAATTAGGTACTTTTGTGGAAAATAACACAGTCTTTGGTTGATTGGCTTTGACACCAGTTATTTGAGGGCTTGCTAGGTCAAGGCACGTTAGGATGTTTATTAAATCCGGGCTTCAGTCGTAAGATGGAAGCCGTAATTATGAACAAGTCTCGTCTGAACCCTTTAATGAAGTGGCTTGAAAATCTTTGAACTTCTTTGAAGATAAGTAGTTCAAGAAGAATATTTCCAAAAGCGTTATTATAGTTATATTCCGCAAATTGCAGAAAATATAAGTAAGAAAGTATACTTTCAAGTATGATATTTGAGCAATTATAATATCAGTATTTAAACTAGCAAAATTTTGTCTCAGGCGGGACTCGAACCTGCATCTCCTCGCATGCCGGGCCGGGCATGGTGCTTTACCAATTCATCACCGAGACACTACGACACAGGCGTCAATTTTTCAAGCGTGATGAAGTTCATAGATCCCTTTTTTATGAGAGGTATGTCCAGCAGTGATGATGAGGATTTATAGTCTATCGTAAATATATCAGATTTTTCGCTTATCACGTTCCTTATTCACAATTCCACGTCGTGTGACGCACTGAAGCAACTTATAGTAAGTGTTATTGTGTCACTTCATTAGCGATTCGAAGTCGTCGATAAATTTAAGCTCTGACTTGCTACACGTAGGACAGCCGCGTGCGCACTTTATTACGGATTACGCGGTGTTTCCGTTACGCCACGCCACACTCGGCGCATATCAATCGAGCGAGAAAGTGGCTTAATGATAGGAACACGGTTCGTGTCTATGGTGTAGCGAGGAGAAACCATTTTAAGAGAGATGGGTTAATCTCAGACTTCAGGATTAGACTTTAAAAAGTTCCATTGGGTTTATTGGTGTGTGCCACATTTTCAACTAAATTATACGGAGAAAAAAATATTTTACAATACTACCAGAACGACTTGTAAAAACAAATCTATTAAAAGTTAACAAAAAACTGCGAGTGCTATCAGAATTAGTTTTACGGATAAATAGTCGCTTAATTGCATATACTAAAAAAATCTGGTAAATAAGTTAAGGGTACGAAACATGTCTAATAGTATCAGTTACTACTTTCTTTGTAAACATCAAAATAATGAGTTAGTAATGGGCACAACTATGTTTAAGTATTGCTAGCAGTACAAATTTGATGGTAAATTGTACCGAAAAATGTGTTCAATGTACCAGAAAATTCACGTTACTAAAAACTAGATTTTAAAAATATCATTTACAACATGTAGGTAGGTATAGTTGTCACGTATAGCACTATGCGTTCTAGTTAACTTCCTCAAAATTCTGGTTAGTAAAACTAGACCTTTTTCTCCGTGCATACCTACATATATGGTATAATTTGCTATATGAGTTAAAATCAAAAACCGAATGTCTGATATAATAAATGAATTGATGTATGTGCGCGCATCACTCTAGAAAAGCTGCACCAATTCGGATAATTAACTTATTGTTGTGCCCGAACAGGGTCTTTATTGAACTATATTTAATTACTTGTAACACCTTTGTAACTTTACGGAATGCAATAAATTTATTGAATTAAATTAATTCTGTTTTGTTGAATTGGTAATTGTCTCCTGAATGAATCAAGTATAAAATATTAGCGTAAATTATTTTATTATGAAATATTGTTTTATCTGTAGTAAGGCAATACGGTCGGAAAAGGAATGATTTTTATTATTTTCTCTCTGTACTTATTCAACCGCAATGAAAAGCTACATCGCTACTTACATGCAGGCTTCGTATAGGTTTCTTGAATGTCCTTGTAAATAATAAGAGATAATATATTTTTCCCGATGTTTTTAACCTTTTAAAGCGTTCGTGGCTACCAGTGACTGTTGAATGCATATAATGTGAATGAATACATATACTGCAGGCTTTTAGGAAAAGTATGAGCCCAATTCAAAGGGGATTCAGAAGCGACTTTACAGACGGGAAAAATTAAAAGAATCTGTCGAGGAAAGTTGTAAAAGTTAAAATGTAAGTGGTAATCAAGCAACATAAGCGTACTCCTTTCAATGCTCAGGAATATAACAAAAAGAGATCAATAACTAATGTTTGTTTTCTCCTGAAACAGCGTACAGCTTCTGCTAGACGACAGCAGTGCTTTATGGCGGCATATTTGTATAACAAAATTAATAAGATATTGAATATACATCCACTTCCAAGTTTTAAAGTTAAAGGTATGGTTAGAGATTGGTTACACAAACTAGATTATCTAAACACAGAAAATTTATTATTTTCACAGACATGAGTAACACACACACACAAACCACCTTTCTTGCTTTTGTAGTTTAATAGTATTTAATTTTTTTTTTAATGTTAATTAGACATATTTGTATCTTACTATGTTTACCATATTAACTCGACTCGTTTGCAACGATACTCGGGAAGTAACACAGGTTAGGTATAATAACCTACCTCTCACAGATACCAGGGATACCTACATTTGTTATGTAATGTTTTTATGGAAATAAAAGATTTATTTATTTATTATCAAATTGTCGGATTTTTTTATTTTAAATACTGACACTAGAAGTGTTTAATGATGAAATATGCATCGAAAATATGCAATGATTTTAGGAAAACTAAGAGATTGCTAAGGTGAAATTTGATAGATACAAATTCCACTAATTCATTTGATCCTTGCATGATTCGAACCCACGCCTCTATTTGGTATTATGTACACCACTATAAGTTGCAGTAAGGGAAATTCGGTGACATTATGTATCTCATCATATTATGTATTTAACGACACGACTTCGTTTTCGCACTGGCCATAAACAATCAAGATAACTACACGCACATAAGAACATCGTTTCACAATATCATTCATTCATGATATTTATTTAATGAGGTGGCGAAGGTTAAGTTTATTAAAGATGGCGCTACAGTCACTGGTACTTAAAAACTAGTGGTTTTGCAATGCTATTGACGATGTTGTTTTTGACATTTATAAATAACATTGTGGCATAACTTTCTTTAACACTTTGAGCTTATCTAAACTATATTTAGACAGTTTTTCAAGGGATTGTCTAGTACCAAAGACAAATCGCTGCCTATCGGGAGAAATTAGCGTTTAATCTGCCTATTGTTGCCTCTTCATCAATAACTTTCAGGTTAGGACGTCAATTATTTCCTTGTTATGTTCGCGCGCGTCCGTATACCGTTAATGACAAAAGTTTAAGTGTTTCATAACTCTAGAGTTTTTTAATCTATTGTCAATTTGCAAGTCAAAATGAACTCTTGCAGACAAAAGAAGAAACATCATTCTGCTTTGCAGGCGCTGCGCTTTACCACTTAGCCCGGCATGCGATGAGATGCGGGTTCGAGTCCCGCCTGAGACATAATTTTTCAAGTATAAATACTGATACTATAATTGCAATTAACTTGCTGAAATATCATATAAAGTATAGCAATAAAAACTTTATCAGCCGTGTTCAAACGATCGCGTATTTTCTGATAAGCTTTCGTGTATTAAGCTTTTGTAGCATTATAGAAACAAAACCAACTTTATAGAGCATGTAGAGCCATCTAGCTTTTACAATAGTAACTTGCGACTCTCATATTGATGTTACTTAAAAGCATAAGCATTACGGACTTTTTCTTTTTTCGATATGGTGTAAAGCGCCATCTAGTTGTGTTTTTTTAGCAGTTTACAAAGATGTCTTTTAATTATTGACGATAGATGGCATTCAAAAAGATGGTTTTAATGTAAACTGTTTAGGGAATACAGTTGCAAAGGACAATAAGAATAATTATTCCCTTTTCTAGGGTTCAATGCAGTTTATGGGTACAAGTTTTCACTAACAGGAGCTAAAAGACACAAATACACTTCGTCTGAGGGCGTCCTTTGGCTAAGATGTTGAACGATGCAGGAAAAAAAAATTTGGTAGGTACCCCAAAACACATTTTATTTTTTTTAAATTGAAGATAATTGTTCGAAGAATTCATAATATGAAGGCATTTACAAGCACCATTTCAATTGGAAGCGTGTAGATTTAGCAAAATCTGAATTGAAGCTGATGAAATTCAAACGTCCAGTAATATAGCTTTGATATCAGATTATCATATAGGAAACAATTTACTCCGCAATTCCTTAAAGTTCATGCGGGAGGGAGAAAAACCCAGACAAAGTCGGGGGAAAAAGCTAGTAACTTATGTATCTACATATTAAAATGCTTACACTTTGAAAAGTCTAGCGTGTGTTTAGTAAAACGAATTACTTTAACATTTAGACTAATTTCATTTCATTTAGTCAAAAAATGCTGAAAAAATAAAATTTCCAGAGACGCAGTAGGTACTGTCAAAGCGAATACCATGTTAAAGGAGTTAACAAGCCAAACTAGTTTAATAAAATATACAGTTAAAAACTTGAACCGTTTCGTATTCCTTTGTTCGAGGTGCTTCAGTTGTAATTACATTTGTTTTTGCAGTCTGCAGCTAGTTACGGGACCCCCATTAAGATGGACGCTCCCTGACAGGGTAATTTGCCTTTGAAGACATAATGTCCGCTTATAATAACTAAGAAATGCATGCAGGTATTGTAAGAAAACTATTATGAATAAGTACGTGGTATAAACGTTTCTTATAATGTTGTTTGTTGACGTAGGTAGTTTGCAAATTGTAAGTGTAAATTATAAAATGCAAGTTTGATAAGATCTTCTAAGAAAACCATAACTTGCCCTAATAAGCCGAAAAAATGCAATAGAAAAGATCTACGCAGCTCATACTTTCTTTAAAAGTCTATGAACGTAATCGAAATAGATTCAATAGGCCCACTTCACCCACTTACACAAAGGAGCGATGTTTTTTAGTGTACTGGATGGTGTATTGCTGTTTGTTTTTAACATTAGTCTGTCCATCTTTAAACTAAGTGAAGTTTGGATCATAGTGACTAGATGTTAAGAAATGGATGTAAAAAAAAAGGGATTTGCATACCTTACCACCTGGGGGCGATTAAGGGTTAATTTGGCAAAAACACTACAGTTTTTGCTGTTCGATTCCACAAAAGCCAAAAAGATATTCCGACGCTGATTTTTAGTTATGGGAGAAATTTCAATTCATAGTGTTAATTCCTAGTCTTTCGTGGTTTTCGAGAAGAACCTAGAACCCATTAACTTTCACAGTGCTATAAAGTTACCACGAGTTCAGTCCCGTTAAGGAATACTTAGTGTTACCTGAACAATTTATATTTAACAATCGAAAAGCTATGGGTTTTGCAAGTATTTAAGATCTTAGATTTAGAGCTAATATCTATTCTTGTACAAATTAATGTGGACAGCCAACCTTTTTATTCATGAAAATTTTATTAATGTGCCAACATTAAATTCAGCATATTAGTATAATTTTTTACAAAAATATTGTTGTTTTTAATTATCAATTATTATTTACACAAAACTGTACATAGTCTATGATATCATACGGAAACTATTTAATATAATAATGTGTATATCAATTTGAAAATTGTCACAGCGCATTCTAAGCTTATGCCCTTAACATTACACTGTAACCCTCAAAATGTTTTTGACTCACATGTGTTTTTAATTGTTCAAGTTTATGTTTTTCTGATTTTTATTTGTTTCTTTCATTATTTTGTTTAAATGCAGTTTTTATAGCAAAGGCCTAGATAATATAATAGGTTTTGTTACATTTATTTTGTAAACAAAATGCAATAAATAAATAAATAATAGGTCTCATCTTTTTTATCCGGGCAGTGGACCTACTGTGTGACCGCCCAACCGCGACAGTCACCTTTTTCTCAAGTAAATATGAGTTCCGGCCGTTAACTTAATTAATATAAGTGCCGATGACATGTTTAGCCGATACCCAGGAATGATGCCGAATGAACAAAAACCGGCGGCTTCAAAGGACGGCATCCTACCAAGTGTCGCCGTGGAGTATGGAGCAGAGCGATTATCCAGTTTTAAGGCTGGCTTTCCACACAGATATTCTATGCCGCAAAGATACTGATGTGGACACACATAAGTATGTCTATTTTCGTAACTTATACAAAGTTCTGATTGGAAACTAAACAATGATTACTGATACACAGCTCATATGAAGTTGAAGTCTAAAGTTTGTGAGGTCTCATCCCAACTCATGGTATATTTGAGTCTGGAATGGAGGAAAGTTAAAACCTTCTTTCGGAAGGTAGGTTAAAACTTTGGTCCTGTCTTCGAAAATTAAAGTCGCAAAAACAACCAATGTTACCCAAATGCCTGAAAGGCTTGGAAATCTCTGACACAAATTATTCTGAAAGGATCTCGACAGTAAAAAGTATAAGGTTAAAATGTTGCGCGTGATCATATCAAAACAACAATTTGCCAATATATTTGAAAAACATACGTCTTAGGGTTTTCCATCCAATGTTTTTAGCTAGCTTCGGGATATATATTTCAGATTTCAACAGATTACTAAGCTACTGAGACAGAAATTTAAAAATCTTTTAATTGAAAAATGCTACTATACTATAACTGACTTCTTTAACGATAAATTTTGACATACAATAATAATAATGTAATAATCAATGTTAATTTCTATAATATTATATTCAAATTAATAAAATTTTACATGCAATAATAAGTAATGTAATAATGAGTAATATTTTTTTCTAAATATTCTATTTCAAATTGTGGCTGTGTATGTAATGCTTTGATGTAGGTAATGTAATAATTTAACTGACTTTGTAATATTGATAGGCTAATGTTAAATGAAATCTAACAAATTTAACACTATAAATTTTTACACACCGAATATCGGTAAGGCATGTTGATACTAACAACACTAATACCAGTATATCTCTGCCCATGCAATGTATATCTCACACATGTTTTCGTAAATAAAATTATCTTATCTTATCTTATCTTATCATACCTATTAATCAATCAATCAATCAAATCATTTATTGCAGGCCTAGGAGCCCATATATTGTTCTTAAAAACTAGTGTTAGTAAAATACAGAATATTACATTTTATTTTAAATGGATCGTCATCCATTTTCGAAACAACACCATGTCCCAACGGTCAACAAAGACCTTGAGAATAGTGTTGGTACTGCCGCGCAACCGCGTCAGCGCCGAAGCACACCTTTTTCTCATTATAGCGGCAAAGCCGTCTGTTCGTGCTTCGGCAAACATTCTAGAGGCGGTGCACCGCCAAGGCAACCCCAACAATATCCTCAAAGCAATGTTGTACTGAACCCGAAGATCGCTGTATGTCCTCCGACTATAACTTATCCAAAGGCTACACTTAAAAAATGTTTGGCAGTATGATTTGAACAGCGTTAGTTTGACTGGTCTAGTACAACGTGCAAACCTTCGAGCCAGCATGTTGCAGCGAACAGCAAGCGACCTGCGTTCTCTCTCTATGTCCAGATTGTCCTTTAGGTCCTCAGTGAGCCAGTGACCCAGATATTTAAACGTCTGAACTCTTTTTAGGGCCGATCCACAAAGTGAAATTTCTGGAACCGGTGTATAATTTAGTGACTTAGATTTAAAAAGAAGCCATTCACTTTTATTAGTGTTATACACAAGTCCATGCTGCCTCGAATAAGATTCACAGATGGCCAGCAGCTTACGCAGTTCACTAACAGACGGACTCAAAAGCGCCATATCATCAGCATTGCTGATGTTGTTCATGGATACACCGTCAACGTAGCATCCTACATGAGAGCTATTGAGCTCACCTATCAACCCATTCACATAGAAATTAAAGAGGCTGGGCGAGCTCAACCTCCCTTGCCTTACCCCGCATCTCAATCCATATACATCAGAGTAGAACCCCGCCCATCTAACCACATTTCTCTGGCCACCTAACCAACATTTCAAAACAGATACAATCTCTCCAGGCAGTGTAGTGTCGCAATAAAGTTTATGCCATAGCAGATCATAATTTACAAGGTCAAATGCCTTGGAGAGGTCCAGAAAACATGCTAATATTGGCGTTTTTCTGGCTGTATAGTAGTGGACAACCTGCTTGAGGCACTCTCGGTTGACAGACCCGGCCTAAAACCAAACTGATTATCGTATGTTTCTAAGTTATTTGATAATATCTTGTCAAGCAGACTGTCCAATACCTTCGATACTATCGTAGCCAGAGATATGGGCCTATAGTTTGAAACATCTGAGGCGTCACCTGTTTTGTTCTTTATCACAGGCACAACGATTGTTCGAGTTAGTTAAACGAGTTAAATGCTTAGCCCCTTTCAGAACCAAGCCAATTTGACTCTACTAGGACTCGAACCCAGAAACCTTACGTAGTAGGCGGACCAATGCACGACTACCCCAAGTAGAGTGTGTTAACCCTTCACGTAGTTGGCCATTTTAACAGTTTACCGTTAGTTTTATTACGATAATGTGTATTATAATAAGTGTTAAGCCCATTTTTAAAGCTGTTTTTGCCTAAATCCACGCATTAGCACGTATCCGTCTCACACGGTTCGGGCGCTGCTACCGCGCTATTCTCCCAGGCTGCGCGGGCGCAGGTAACGCGGCCGCTCATTAAGGCGGCGGGCGCGCACCGCCAACGACGTTAATGTTTGACACTGTCCACCGTCGACGCCGTGCAGGCATGTGTTATTAGGGCTGTGGCATCAATATACAGAATGAAATTTTAACCAACTTCCATATTTTAATATAATCAATGTACGAGACAAAAAACAAATGACGTATTTTTTCTTTTGGTATAGCCCAGCACAAAAATGTCACTTAAAAAATGTCCAACGAAAATCCAAAACTTTGGCTACGGCCTCCTAGCAACACTTTTTTTACGCGTTGCGCATCTCATTCATTCATTACGATACTATTCATAAGTTTTTGATTTTCCCTTTATACCTTAACAGGTCTAGGACCATAAAAATAATTATTATGTTATTTTCTTATTGTTTAATTTATGAATTTTTTAAGTGCCAAATAAAAAAAAATTAAAACTACATCGCGAAAAATATTTACGGGTGACAACTGGATTTACATTTTTTACTTCCTAAATGGGCTCTAAATACGTTACTGAACGCCTATAAAAATTTTGGAAAGTGGTTAAAGTTTCATCCTATATAAAAGCTAGACACACAGTCCGATATGAAAATGGCACTTAAAACACTGTCCTCATTTGAATGATTGACTATGATTTCATCAACTTTATAATCCGGCCAAATTATGTAGTTTTGGAGTAGTATGGATGTTTACGTTAACTTTTTGATTGATGTAGGTTGTGCTAAACGTGCACTCTTAAGTCAAATGGATACTTTTTTAGTTGAGACACTTTTTGAAGCTGATTGTGTGTCTAGATTTTTATATTACACAAATGGACTGTGGTAACAATCAGAATATTAAGAAAACACAAAAAATCTCCTGCCTTCTTCTTCTAACTTTAATACCGGGCGACTGGATGGAAGCAATGGAGCGACTGTACTTACCGCTGAGCAATGGAACATGTGTAGAGACAGAAGATGATACATAGTAAGAAGTACTGATGGCCGTTGGGACTAAAAGGTACTGGAATGATGACCACGCACCGGATAAAGATCTGTACCCACAGATCCCTGGTCGGTGCAAAAAATCTGGAGAAGTTAGCGAAAGGCCAATCACACTACACAAACATTTTTGTTCTTTGCAAATTCATCACCTAGTATTTCCCTATGACAGTAAATAGGGGGCTGAAATGTTCGTATGAGGTAACGGCGTGCTATCATCCCACTGGGCAAAGGTCTCTATCATTAAATTCAAGCTACTAGAGCAATGATGGGGACAGGCATAATTACCACGCTTACCAAATGCGAGTTAGTGATTATTACAAACTCGAGCATTGTTCGAAAATTCAAAACTCTCGATGCCCAACCTGGGGGTCGAATTCAAGACCTGGGGGTCTTGATCAAAAACCCTGTAAATATTTATTCTATTAAAGCACTTGTAGGTATTAGTAAATTTCTTACTTGAAAGAAAGGAATCATATAGAATATATTCTCTCTTTTCGACTTTAAATTTGTAGTCTTATCAATTTCAATAGCCGAAGCCAGCCCTAACATGCGTCGCTGTGCTCTAGGAAGCTAACGGGCCCGCGCGTGTGGCCTTTAATTGATACAGCCTTTTAATTCACACAAAAACCGCACCGCGGCGCTGCTGGTATCTTGCGCGCGCGCTGATGCCCTCCGGACTGCCTAGACTCTAATAGCTGAGAAGACTACATACCGCACGTTTCGACCTATCCAATGATGAATGGAAACTTTTATGAGAGATTTATAGGCAAGCTAGCTGTTGACCGCGACTTTGTCTACGTAGATAGAGAAATTTAATTATTTTTTCATGTTTCATTAATCTTCATTCGAATTGAGTAAATAATAAATTTGTGGTTATTAACAGACGTTTAAATTGAATATACAATTCCTTGATTAAATGATTTTTGACTAGTTTAGGTGTTACTTGAACCCTCTTGCCGGGCGACTGTTATTATATATTTGATGTAGTTTAAGCAAGGAGCAACTGTAAATCGTGATCATGATTACGGAAGCTTGTAGCAGTGCCGAAACAGCGGAAACACATAAAATATAAGGTTGGAACCCATAAACAATTACTTAACTCATCAAATATTGACCATGACAAATTTTATCATTTTTTTAGGTGGATTAGGGATCATTGATCACTCCTTTAGTACCTAGGTAATTTGAAGAAATCGCTATGTGGTACAAAATCGTTATAGCTAAACTTCGTAAGTCTACAGCACAAGTTGTGTGAATTTTTAGACCCATTCAATATTTGATAAACTGTTTTGCTTTGAACTTACCTAATATATGGAATGATAATTCTATATTAAATGATTTATGAATAAATCATTGGAGTTTTAAAAATTTTATAGTTTATAGCATTCTCCGATTTTTTATGTTCTATCGATTAATTGTGCTCTAATCAAAAGACTGTAAAAAACGTTTTAGCCGGTAGGTTAGTTTGAAGTTGGAATACAAAAACATAATAATAAAACTCATAATCACTGTTTGTACAAACTGACATTGCTATTAATATATATTATAAGATCTGTACTCGTTCTGCAAAGCACAATAAAAAGGTTTTTGTGAAATCGCGTTTCATGGTAAAAAGCATGGTCGAAGTGAACGAAAAATAAGTTGTGAACACCATTTTCTCTTTTAAATGTAACTTAGCAAAAATGCAAAACTTTTTGCCCTCACAATAGGTACATTATTCTGCAGCCCGCATTGTAAGTTACAAGTTGAAGTGCGGTTATGACAAGCATCAAAGATAAAGAAATTACCACTTTCACAACAAAACAATGTTGCTATCTATAATATACCTAATTCTGACTTATGTATTGAAATTTCAGATCATTGTGGGTTTATTCAAAAGCTTTATACAAATATAATGAGATTTATATTTAAAAACGTATTCCTTAATTTCTTATTTAATAACTAAATAAATACAGCGTCAAAAATAAACTCGCAAAAGTTCCTAATTATATTATTTTGCTAATGATGTTATGTTGATATTTCATTAATTTCATATGTTAACCGTAGTTATGCTATTATGAGTACTTGAATTTATCTGGGTCAGATCATTTTTAGATTATATATTATTAAGATTATACAATTTATATATTTTTAAGACAATTACAGCACTCACAACGCCATTTCCGCACCACTCTACATTTGGCTAGTAGATAATGCTAGCAATCAAGTTTCAAAGATGTCAATCTAGAACCTAGAACCTACACGAGCCTAAACAAGACGAGAGCTTTTACTTCCGGGGGGATTTCTACTGGGGCGGGCGTCGGCGCAGCACACAGAAGCTTCGGCGAATCGCGCTGATTGCTGACACGTACTTAATTATACTTAAAGTTCTTTAAGATACTTAGCTGCAACAATTTATGACGTACGTAAATAGATAAAATTATTTCGTTAATATTTTAGCAATATAATCTCCATTATAATACTAGTATTTAAAAAAAGATAAATAGAGATTTCTCTTTACCGCGTCATACATTGCAAATTAAAGTTCTCCCGTGATCATGGCGTTTTCAACAGAGCCGAAATATCGGAAACTCATAATAAATAAGGTACATGGTATAAACCTCGAATTAAATAACTCTTTTGCAATTAAATTGTGCTCATGAACTACCTGAACGTATGTGACGTCCGCTCTCTCGCGCGTTAAGGCAAATTATGACAAGTTGGACAACAAATCCAAGAAAAGCTTTGAATCTCACCGGCAACTGAATGACCAATTACGTGTGTGCGTTAATGCGATAGTGGGGCGCGTCATTTCAGCTTAGACGAGCTCTACAATTTTATGATGTGAAAATTTCATTCATAGAGTAAATATTTCCTGAGATTCAGCTTGTAGCCATTTTGTCTAATGTCTGAATTGAGTGATCCACATATTGGGCAATATCTTCGATAGCTTAAGAGTGACAAATTTTTTGATTTCGTTTATGGGTTTTGACAATTTGTGACTAAATGTACGTTTTGGTTTTGTTGAAAAATAAAATAAGATAACTCAATCCAGATGCACATCAAATTATGAAAAACCCACCAACCTGAGGAACAGTCTGGAGTTGCCTTAATTTTGTATCTCGCTATGTTCGCCGTGACACTTTACTGGATTCTTCTATATTGCGGGTTATTCGGTAATTAGACTGTAAAGAACTTTCAATACATTTTTAGTGAATATGACATGGTTCGTGAGCCATTTTTGCGGTCTCCATGGTAGCGGAATAACAAAATAATATTCTAGTATTTTGATTTGCCGTCTTATAAGCGGAACGTCACATTTCCTTTTCATATTAAATCGTACCTAAGTGTTATTTCCACCACTCACAAATTGGTGGTCTCAAAAACGGGCTTTACTTTTTTTTCATTCTTTTAATTTTTGTTTTATCAACATTTTTTTTATAAAATATTTAATATTGGTTCAGCTATTTATCTGTGCGCGTCACAGCGTGTTACTAATGTATAAGTCAGAATCAAAATTATTTTTCAATAGTATTTTTTATAAAAAAAATGAAATATATTATTACATGGTCGAATAATGTGGGTTTCGTTTTCCAGGTGGTTCAAAAAGCCCGGTTTATTAGTGAAAATACAATTCCTTAAATAAAAATTTCGACTGTGTCTACTGTGTGTGACCAGCGGTGTTTCATACATGTTTTCGGTTACCTTGTACCTCTTCATTGAGATAATTGATTTATATTTTAACCTGAAACTCGTAAAAAAGAGAAACTATCTTCATCTTCTAACAAACAAAAGCACGCTAATTGGCCTCTCAAAAAACAATATGAATGTATGAGAACTGAGTTAACCGCTGACCGGCGCAGACGCAGAGGTTCAGTGCGCAAGCGCATGTTTCCTGCGAGACTCGTGGGAGCCGATAGCCGTCTCACGCGCACCTCAATATTCATGAGGATTCTTTGCGATTGTTTTGCATCTAATTCACTTTGCATGTAAATATTGTAATTAAAAATGGGGAAATACATAAGAGAGCTTCTGATGTTATCTACGAGTAAAATATTTTGAAACGGCGCCAAACAAACAAGCAAGCAACGACGACGGATCATGCAATGATCTGGGTTGACAATGTTACTGACTTAGTCATGACTATTGGTTTAATTTTTATGGCTATTTTTATACCCTTTGTTACTTACTACTTATCTAGATTTTCTACCCATAGATGCATAGTTGATAATATTTGAATTTATAAAACATCGCCTCTCTACTGGATACTATTGCACAAAAACATCGATGTCGCATAACTTCTCAGAATCTCCTCTTTTAGTTTGGTTAAAGTATTAGATGTTCCAATGCTCAATTATTGTTGTGTAGCATCTAATGAGGGACACTGGTTACCATACGGCAGAAAATGTATGTTTTGGCCATTATATAGGAAAATCGAACCTAAACATTTAAGATTTTTTGTAAAAAAAAGCAACTCAAATGTAACTTAAAAATTGGATACGTTCGAATACCAACTAAAGCAGCAAAAGATCAGGAAACATAATTCTACAAAAACGAACTGAGTTTACAAAACGAAATCGAACCCAGCCCGTTGGAATATCTGGTAACAAAATGTAGGTAATGTAACACATTGGTTGCATTATAAAACAACAGAAACATGTATGAGAAATCATAAAATTAACAAAATATTTTTCAGAAACATACTGTCCAAAGTTGACACTTAACTTTATGACGACATACAGCACGAAGAAGAGCTGAAATACCCAACTAAAATTAGTAAGATGCGTACCTAACATACTTATATTTAATGAACTAAAAAAACGGAATATTACATATGAGAGTAAACAAATTACACAAAGCTTTTCAAGAATTTTCCCAAGATCACAAAGTGGCAGTCTTCTTAGTACTTATAGGAAAAAAAGGCTCAAGTTGTGCGCAGGATGACCGCTGAATCCAGGTTAAGAGAGATGACATAAAACAAAAAAGTTCACATGCGATTTGAGTTGTATTTTCCCGGCGCACGCAGGCTGCCCGGCTCAGTCCAGCGGCGACAACGCAGCGGACCGGCCGCCATGTTGCCTCTCCTGCTGCTCGCCGTCGCGTGCGCGCGCGCCTACCCCGCAGGTCAGCGACCCCAGTGATATATGCGAAGGATAAACGCCTGCGCTCTCAGTTTTACTTCGCCTTTTTTTGGCAGTTGATTTTTGGATCTTGTGTTATAAATCAAATTTTTATGCGTTGCCCTTCGGCCGTGAGTATTGGGAGATGATAAAGCTTTCGGTGACAAAACTTTTGGTACTTTTCACATCCTTGCGTTATTTCACCACGTTATCGTGAGATATAAAAATATTCAATGACATTAACGTCCTGTTATAATATAGATTATATTATGGTGATTATTAGCATAGTCATAAATAATATTAACTTGATGGAACTTATTTAAATGGCGTAATTTAAGCCAGTAGGTTTACATGCGCACAATTGCAAATCAGATTTTACTTAACATAAGCTTTTAAGACGTAATTTTTTGCAATTATTATTTTAATTTTATGAATATTTTTAACATAAAATTAAAACACAATAATTTTCAAAATCTACTAGTTTCGAATTTAACATAACTTTAATCTACTTTTCCAATTTTAATTAAAATGTATTTTTTATAAATTTCAATCAGTACAATTTAAGTTTATGGATAAATTTCAAATTATATAAGGTAAACACTTAAATAGTATAAATTGGTCACAATTAACATCTTTATGTCAGATATTTTAATGATTTTACAGCCGATCAGCCGCTTCATTTGCATTTCCCCGATCCCCTGCGAACATTTGAGTTCAACGCGCGCTCGAGAGCTCACACGAACAAATACGACAAATACGAGACAAAACAAATTTTACCGATTACCTACTAGTTAAATATCGATGACGATTGACGACATCATAGAGCTGAACTAATATTATACTCACACAATTACGCTCGCTGATAGGCACACTTGATTGATATAGATAAAAAAGATTATATTTGCACTGTTTTTGACAAGCTTATGCTAGCAGACACTAGATTGAAATTATTTGTTTGTCTTTATATGAGTAGTATTAAAAACAATCATTGTGAAACTTGAGAAGGTACATTCCAGAAATACGAGTAAGTTGAAAATTTCACGTAACTTTTTGACGCCCCCAACTTATAAAGAGAAAAAAGCTGTTAGAGATTTTTTTTGTGCAAGTATATTAAAATAGAGAGCACCTCTGCTATGTGTTAGTTGATCTTAAGTATTTTTTTAATTTAATAAAATACATGGATATAGTTAATAGCCCCAAATACGGTTTTGCATGTTTTGAAACAGTTACTTCAAACAGTTAAATTGCCGGGGAAGAGTGACAATACAATTTCTTAAATAATTTCGATTCCGGGCGATGGGTCGTCTCAGAGGTTTCTGGTTTAAGTCCCACCTAATCGAGATTGTATTCCCAAATTGTCTGTAATTTAGATTAAATTTAATAAATACCAAGACAGGCATATTATCTATGCACGTATTTAGAATACGAAATCAGACTTGTTACAAGTGCTAAGCTAACAAACTTCTGTGCTATTAGGGTCATTAGTTAATTTTAACTGTTTCGCGTTACGGAATGTCACGTGGGAAATATTTAGTTAACTATTATATTTAGCAGAATAATAGTTTAAGTTAGTTAGTTTATTGCAACAGCAATAAAAATGTTGAAAATATGTGGGATTATTACTTGTCAAAAAGTTGTGTTGCAAGTTATGTATGTTCTTTTTACTATTCAAAAGTAATATAAAATGACATCATATCTGTTTACCTTAATAGTTGCCGCAAAAGACAAGTATACTAGATTGATAATTACTCATGTTATCATACAAACATGTCGGGTTTTGTGCAAATAGGGTGTAGAGCAGTTTGACAGGCAGATGTCAATGATGTGTATGGGCCAATTTTTCATTATTGTCGACTTTGTTTAAAAACTAAATACATATTTTTATGTATTTCTTATGTTCAGTAAGTAGATAATGTTGGTTGGTTTACCATTTCGTTTAATTTGGTAAATAATACAACAAAGGTAACTGCAAACAATTTAAATTTAGCCTTTTTGTTTTGTCTATAAAAAAAGAAATTGTTATTAATATGTTACATGGTAAAAATCTTGAATCATATTACATATAATGACAGTGTGTAATATAGTGTGTTTGAATCAGTATATTGTTGTTGCGTGTATCTTAAAGAAGGCGCAATTTCAAATAGTAAAATTTAATGTACGATCTCATGAAAATCTTACAAAAACCACTCGACTATCATAATATATTGCCTGTAATGTCGCATGTTGAACTAAGACTTTGTGATTCGTGATTCGCAAAAACATATAACATTCAAGTCATTATTCAGTCGGCAACCCAATGAAGTCGTGAAAAATGTTTATAGTCGCCGCCTCCCGGTCGGAGGCTGGGACGCAAAAACTGGGAGTGCGACTCTCGCGCATCTCGTCTGGGTTTTTAATCGACGCAAAAACGACCTTTACTGATTCGGATAGGGAAAGAGATTTTTAATCTAAACTCGTTTATTAATAATATTGCAACACCAAACTGCGGGTTGGAATTTGCGACCTGTTGTGTGCAGCTAAATCAAGCTTTTGGAAAAAGAACTTTATATAATAAACACGGTATGAAACGTAATTTGCGCGCTGACATGTAAAGACTTTAATAGACGCGAGCAACAATTTTCATCATGTTTCGATATCGTCAGTGATTTTCCTCTTTTGATGAATCCTGTCTCAGCAATCTATCAACGAGCAGGCGATCATATGAGTCTTACATCATGGTCCATTGACTCAAGTCTTATTATGTATAATAAATTGAAAACGTAAGTTGATTGTGGCGGCTTCTTGGATGTGTCTGAAGCGTTCGGCGCGGCCGCTACCGCGCCTACTCTAAGGACAGCCATTACCATGACAATGAGGTACCGCTAGCGTGTGTTGGAAAACCTAATTATGCCGGCTAATTTGGCACAAATACGTGGACTCTTGGGACACAATGTATGTATTTACTGCTGTGTTACAAGAGTGAGAAATAAACTGATAAATACTTTTCTTGATTGATTGATTTTGGTGATGAAGCGTTAAGATAAAATTCGCTTCTTAAAATGTATATCTATTATTTACTCGGCTACATTTAAGTATAGTCCTTTCTAGCAATAAATATAGCCTATGTCGTTCAAGCGTGAAATAATTTTTGAAATTGGCAAAGTATTTTTTGAGTTTATTCATTACAAACATACACACACACACACACACAAAAATACAAATGTTTCCTCTGTATACTATTAGTGTAGTGTGGATATATTTATCTATCTACCTTAATATTAAAAATGAGAATAAGATTACATGTTAGCTAAGAACTCGACTCGAAGCTAGAATTATATTCACTTGTTGCTAACTGCGTCATTAACTATTGCGATTTTATAAAATCATGTATGTATTTTACAGTTTTTGACAACTAATATGGAACTACTAATCTATGTTAATGTGAGGGCCCGCTACCAGTTTGCTAGGCTGCGTCCCTAAATCCAAGTTAGTCGAAATAGAACTCTACAGTGTTCAAAATAGAGTTGCGTCAATCGTGTGCGATACTGGTGCGGAGGCGTGTTGATGTTTGTCGTGGGACCGGAATGGGTGATCCCAATATTGGTGTCTTTCGTCGCTTTAGGAGTTCACAGAGATCACTAAACATTTAACATTTTGAGGGAAAAAGCAAACCTAAAATTTACGACAGTCACGTTTTGCTTGAAAACTACTAGACTTTAAACTATAATCACATTTCATATAGCTTGCCGCTAAAGCAATGCCTTCTCAGCTCATAAGCGTCGAGGCTGTAATTATCATAAATTTATAATAATAGGGGTTAAAGTATGAAATTGCCGATTATTTTCCCACTTTTTATTTTGTTTATAGCTCTTATGTATAGTCGTATTATTGCGTAATTCTTTTTGTATTGTATCAAAAACTAAATAAAGTAACTTTTGACAAAAAAAAATGCAATACTATTACTTCAAAGGAAGTCGTTGAAAAGACCCCTTACAATGTGTCAGCTGACCTTCTTACTTCAATTAAGTATATTTGTATCATATACTTTGATTTTCAGAAATTTAAGTACTATAATGCGTAGCTTTATAACCATCTAACTTTCACCTTTAATTGCATCGAAAACGGTTCAGGCGTTTTTAAAAAAAACGAAAAAATTGCTAGTATGGTAAAATGACTTTTCTCGATTTCGTCCATACAAAACGGCAATTTCATACTTTAACCCCTAATATATTTATTGCACACAATATGACACTGTAGATTTGCACAAAGCTAGCTAGAATAGGTCGAGGTTTAAACCTTTTAGTAAATAGTTATGATATTACATCAGTCTATGTATGACACAGGTTAAAAGCAAGGTGGTTTCGCAATTTCAGTTTGCTCCTGGTAGAATAAAAGACGTCACTGCCCGTTTCCTCCAGTGGTTCTTCTATATTCATCTCTCACGACACCAATAGACAAAACAGGGCTGACGTTATTCTTATTTATTTATTTATTTAAAACTTTATTGCACCAAAAAATTATAAATGTACAATTGGTGGACTTAATGCCATGTGGCATTCTCTCCCAGTCGACCATTGGGCTAAGCAGAAAAGTTGTGTAGGCGGTGCGACAGACAAAACTAAATGAAACTAATCTCTCCTTGCACACGGTAATAAGTACCAAATCCACGGAAACTTTCTTCTCTACTGCAGGTTCTAACTAACTAACTTAAATCATAAGAATTTTAATCCTTTAGGAAAAATAAAATAAAGATGGTAGGCATACATAATACAAAACTTAAAAATAAGTTGAATCAACAACGAAAACGTAATATTTAAATTAAAATGAAACATAATTTACGGATTTAATTAAAACTCGCGTTTATGAGAGTACTAGCTTTTCACACGCGGGTCTGCCCGCGTGTACTACACTTCAAATCGCGCCAGTGGAAACTTGTGCTCAAGTGGGATATCAAATAGCCCATGTTACTTCTAATACCTCCACAAATATGTGTGCAAAGTTTTATGATAATCAGTTTAGAAGTTTTCGTGTGAAAGTATATCTAACAAACCTATATTTACATTTATATATGTTAAGTACAATATTAGGTAAGTTAGGTAAGTTAGGTATTAGGTACATACATTTTGGTTAATCCTGTCATCTTGAACCTGTTGCGTTTAGCGTTATGTGGACACGTTCAATTTTGTGTTCGCATAAATTACGAAAACAATAAACAATAAATAGTAAGCAATTATGGGTCGGTGCCGAACAAACGATCAATGACGATCAAGCCTTAACGACAAAGTTGTTAGCTTATATCGTACCTTACTATAAATTCCTTTTGGCAATATGAAGAAGTTAAAATCATCATATGAACACTTCAAATCAAAAACATATTAAAATTATTTAATAAAAGGAAGCAGTCAATATTAATACCTAAAACTCCCTAAAAGTAGAAGAATGTGGAAATAATGTTGTGATTCACAGATGAGTACACAATGCAATAAGAATAAAATTCGTTACCATCACATCGCACTTGATGGTGACCGCATGTAACCTGTCAGGCACGCAACACCAGAGACGTTGGGTGACAGGTTCGATATCGTGTATGTGTCATTTATGAACAGTGAATGAAATTCTAAATTACAGAGTCAATTGGAAGTCAATGTAATTTTCCAAGTTATCTTTGCAAATAGTGCAATAATAAGTCTTCTTATGTCCTACGTTCTTCTCTGCCTGTTCCAATGCGTGATAAGATAGAAAAACACGATAAAGGATTGAATACTACGAAAACCATGAAAATTTAATTTAAAAAAGAGTGGATCATCTTACTATATTGATTTTTATGTTTTTGTAATGCCTGCCTTGCGTGCACATCTACATTTAAATGTTGAATTTAAATACAAAAACAAATCGTCATAGTGTCAAAACTGTAGACTATAAGAAATATTATGCGTAAATAAAAATCGGCATAGAGTTCACACGAAACGACAGTAAAGAGTTTAAAGTATGCCTCCTTGACAGGACAATGGGCAGGGCTATAAATCCCTGTGGGAACGTCGTTGGAATTGCGGTCACTCACTCAAATCACTTATGTCTCAGCTAGTTTACTTGTCACTCAATTTATAAATAATAGAAACAAAGTGATGGGATAAGTTCAGCCTAGGGCAAGAATCTGTTTCCATTTGGAGGTTGTTATCGCCATTGTTGTGTTTTCCCTTGACAACTTTATTGCTTATGACGATCGTGAGAAGCATTTTGCTCAGGTTTTCAAATTGGGTCTCATGTTATTTATTTATTTATATAAAATTTATTGTACAAATTTACGAAACAAATGTACTAAAGGTGGACTTAATGCCACGTGGCATTCTCTGCCAGTAACTATATTTCTACAATATATTGGCTGAATTTAGGCTTACAGATGTCAAGACACAACAATCAGTTGTTTTTAGGTTTCGCCTGTTTACTTATATCAAGTGAGATCAGCAAAATGCATATAAAAAATGGAGTGATTAAGTTCATGTTTACAAAAATATGCCTCAATTTTAATAAGTCTACTATATTATTATTAAACTACTAGCTGTTGCCCGCGACTTCGTCTGCGTCAATTTCTGTTATTATGATCGCGATTAATATCAATAACTTTTCCCGTTTTTGCAACATTTTTCACTGATGCTTCACTCCTATTGGTCGCAGCGCGATGTTATATAGCCTAAAGCCTTTCTCGATAAGTGGACTATTTAACACAAAATTTTTAATTCAAACCAGTACTTCCTGAGATTAGCGCGTTCAAACAAACAAACAAACAAACTCTTCAGCTTTGTAATATTAGTATAGATAATAATGCGAAAATATTAAACAGAAGTCTTTGTTTCCTGATGGCCGAAAATAGTCGAATTTATACAGTTATCAGCCATCATTTGGATCGCCAGACAATGGTGTTTCCCATGGAGGGTCGCCCGAGGAACTGGGGCGGAAGACCGCCTGGGAAATAATTGTCCGGTGACTGGACGTGGAAGTTAAAACAATGGCTGGCCAGCAAAAAATGAACGTAATATCTTGGTTGTAAAAGTGGTTAATAAGTTTGACACATGTACTTGTAATTTAATTTCAGTGGAAAGGTCTTTGGCACCATTGTAAATGACTGGAAAAAGTCGAAGTTAAAGCTCGATCAAGTCTGGAGTATGTTCTGTTATAAGTTATCTTAATGGCGTTATAATACGTATAGCTCAGACTTTATGTTCTCCTGACGTATTTCCATTTTATTCCCAACTTATAAATCGAGTCAGGGTAAAATAAGCAACAACCACCCATGTAATTTTAGATTTAGGATTCAGGGCAGTCTATTTTTAGTTTGTTAATATGTCAAAATAAGAAAATGATATTTAAGTTATTCTATTGAACTTCTACTGACTGTATGAATAGTCATTCGTTAAAAGGAATAAAGTGATTACGTTAATGGCGACTGCTTTTTGTTTACCGTTGTTAGCAAACTGGCAATGAGACTTGATGGCAGCCTTGGTATTGATCTGTATTGGGTCGGGAGTTTTATGCCAATCAAGTTTACGATATATTTTGTTCATTATAGACATTAGGTTTACTATTAAAAAACTTGATTTTGGAACGTATAAATTTATGATTGTATTTATGTTTCTGCATTTGCCGTTTTTAGGTAGTTTTTTTCCCAGATGAGGACCTATTAATTAGCTTGACAAGTTGATACGGCGCCATTTCACACACGAGCTGTCCAGCAAAATGGCCGTATAACCTGACTTTTCCCTCAGGAGCTGTGCGGCTGCAAGTTGTTTTACGTCCTTGCAGTAAAAACGCACTTTTGAGGTTATACCACCCAAGACTACAGCAATAAAAAATATTACGAGTTCCGTGAAGTAAATGCAATATTTTAAAAGGATAATAATTTGAAATTTACCCCAACAAACTGTTGTGTACATATCTAACATAGTATTATGTAGCTTGAAGGTGCGAAATCAAATAAAATATTTAGTGGCAAAGCGTGGCAGGCGAAAATTATCTATTCTCATGTCTGTTTCATTTACTCCAATATATAACTCAATAAAATATCCCCGGAATGTTATTACGTATATGGGAATACAACCCATATTAGGGCCTGGGAAGGGTCATCTGAAGTATGCCGGCGGGAATTATCGCAATTTGCAAAGGGAGTTAGACGAGTGTTCAGTGGAATATAATAATTTTATTGTTTCGCCGAGAACTGGCGATCGTGATAGTTTAACACTCAAGCACAGATAATATAATACTAGACTCAAGCAAGCCAGTAACATACCTACATACCGTCAGAATGCACTACGTGCAGTCGATAGGTCATCATACCCACTCACAGGTAATATAAATTAATTCTTACTATGTACATTTACACAAACAAAACGCGTCATTTCATTGATACATTAATTTAAACGATTATCGGATATTTCAGAAAACAGTAAAGCAAAACCCTATCAATAGCCAGTTATTGAACTTAAATCTATTTATTTAAAGCACCCTGTTTAAGTATCACCTCTAGATCAAATCACTTAGTGGTAGTCTTTCGGGTATTTGGAACGACCGAGAGACTTCCATCAGTCCCTCGCTCTCTTAATCGGCCAAACGACGCCCAAATGCAGAGCATACATTTTTCCTCAGAATATACATGACGAGCAGTTCCACACTCAATGTCTTTCCGTGACCTTCATCAGATTGTCTGTCCAGCCGGTGAGGGAACGGCCGAATGATGTCCAGTACCTACGCGGTTTCATTTCTTTATTGCGTAGGAAAATACCAAACATCGCTCGTCCCATTGTTTTAGTGGTGCAGAGGTTCAGTTGTGTTGCAAGGATCAACACACACAAGGAAATGATATATCCGATATTGGTTTAGGTCTGGACTGGAGGTGGCAGATGGGTTCAGCCTTCGGTAGAAAGATGGAAATCGTAAAATCGAACCACGCATCAAAGGTCTGTAATAGGCGGCATGGAACACTCTGTCTGACACCAGATTATCCTTGCAGAATATAATGCGACAGGAAGGAAAAGAAGAGCGACTACATTTCAGCACCCTAATCATCACTGGCAGGCAACACATACTGTTTTTTAAATATACTCTGAATGCAGAAAATATACATTTCCATACTATACGTGACAGGGTATTGTGAACTCCTGCGCACAGCTGGTCCGTGTGCCTGTGTGCGTATAAATACTGTTAGCCTGTGGGTGGCTCATTCATGCGCGAGAGTTCCCACGCGCCCATCCATTTATTTCTAGCTGACCAAAGTTATAGAAAGATGTTCCGAAGATAGACAAGTTTATGTAGAGCTTTTCCTTACTTTAATTCAGTTGAATCTTTTTTAGAAATGGTTACGTTTATTTATCTGGTTTTCGACAGTCATGTAGAATACATAGGTTGTTTTAGACTCTGAGGGTATTCAGGGGATTCAAGGGATAGGGGATTCTTCTTAGGTCAACATTGAAAGTACCAAATTTTGTATGCCTAAAGCTGTGTATTTACTACGCGTCTTACTATTGACTCGTCTTACCTGTTTATGAAGTAACGTGAGCGAATTATGTTCTATACGACAAACCTATGGTTCTTTGACCATTTTGCCTAAAGCAATTTCAGCAATGCCATGTCCAACGCATGACTTGTAGGTTTTAAAAGAGCCTTGACTCTCCTCACATCACAGAATCTGAGTTCTGACGAGCTTCAACGCTCTCCTCTAACGTCTGAATACTCGTAACCTACTAAGTAACCTACTAATGCTACTTTTGACATCGTTTTGAAAACATAACGCTTAGAAAACATCTAAATCCCGAATCAATTGATTTACAGTGCCATATGTCCAGCTGTAGGATGATATAGGCTTATGATAATGATAATAAAACATGCCGCATCTCGGATCATGGTCTAGTGTTTTAAGCGTGTTTTAAGACTAGTGATTTCATCATAATTGATTACTTTATATTTGTAGACAAACTTAATCGATTTAATCTTGGTCTAAATATGCTCGTGTCATGGTGATTACTATGGATCGAAAAACATCGATGCGCACGCGCAAAGCGGAGCGCTTTATGACGCCGCACTGCGCCGGAGTCAAGATCTAGCGATTATTTGATATCTGTACTTGAATCTAACTTTTTTTTTAGTATAGGTTTTTTCTGAAGAAAAGTGTCGTAATTGTTGTATCGGACACGATTTAGTTTCGGAATTGTTATTGGTTTAACAGAACTATATGGAAAGGCAACGCATACAAATTTGTATTACTTTTAAGTAGAGTTTCAAGGCGATTACCCGAACTTAAAACTACTGAGATGGGTTTCAAAGTTTCCATAGATTGTTTTTTAACACAACATGCGTTTCTTTTTTCAGATTACTTTGAAGAAAATGTGCCTTTCAAACAACTAAATAAAAACAGGAGTGTCAGAGTCGTTGGTACGTAAACATTATTTGAAGAAAATCTTATCATGAATAAATTTACTGCAACAAGAATCAATTTTTAAAACAATGATGAATTATTTACATAGTATACGCCTGGTCAATAAGCTTCTTAAAAAATATAAGTTCTGTAAGACATTTTAAGAAAGACCTGTGGATTTGATTAACGTCCTTAGTAGCCCAGTAGGACAGAAGCCTGTATCTGGGCGAAACTTTGGGTAAAAATCAAAGAAACATGAAAAGCCGGAGAACATCAGAGACCTTCAGAGATTACCAAATCAGAGTTCAAGAAATAAAATAAATTGATTTCAGGAGTGCCCGAGCTGCCGCACGGCTGCATGTACGAAGGCCGCTGGTTCACTGAGAACTCCGTGGTGACAACGCGCGAGGCGTGCCTCCGCTGTGCGTGCGCCCGCGGCGCGCTGTCCTGCCGGAGACGCGCGTGCGCCGCGCTGCCCGACCCGCCGCCTAGAAGGTGCCATGTACTGCATAAGAAGGGATCTTGTTGCCCAGAGCTGCATTGTCCTGGTAAGGTTATTTTTTAGTGACTACCGAAGTGGAGGAAATTAGACATGCCAATTTTGTGTTGCCAGTTCTGAGGTCAGATTTGTCTGGGATGGATCAATGTAGAAAAAAAAACAGAACATTTGTGAATTTGCTAATTCCACGGTAAAAAAAAATGATTGGGGCTACAATAGCTTTATTTAAAAAACTTTAAAGAGTATACCATAAAGGCGTGATACATGATCCATTCTCATTTCAATTTGAATAAGTCAGAAGCTGGACATCGGTAGAGCTATTTACTAGCCTTTGATTTTTTTGAAGTTATGGGGTAATGAGCTTCTCAGGATAATATGCTTTCTGATTGGATAAGTTTATTATAAGAGATGAAGAGTTTCACATGCTAAGCACGATTGATTTCCAGATGGTGTCAAAGTTATGGAGCACGGAGCAGTCGCTCGCTTTGAGAGCGATGATTACTCTGACATCGCTACTCCAGCTTCTATAGCACATGGTAAGGATATTGATCAATGTATTATTTTCGGCTTTATCAAGATTTTGATCGTTTTCGTTTTAACAACTTTAATGAGGTCTACTCAAATTGTAATACTGATAAATGTAAAAGTGTTTAAAATGATCTCAAGATCATTTTTAAATAGATCATTCAAACTTTGATGGTCACTATCGTGAGAATTAGCTGTAACAAGATTTCAATCATTGCTTTTTATGAGTTTGCGATGTAACGGCACAGTTGCAGTTCTTCCGTGATTCTGCCGCTTGCAACAGTGCTGAAATATCGGAAAATCATAAAAACCATTTTACAAATCGCTACAATGAATTCGTTTTCCTTCAACATTCTGATTGATGGCAACTGATGAACCTTCGAGTGTTTCCAGCGTGTGTGGAGGGCGGGACGGTGTACTCTGCGGGCTCCGCCATGGGGTCCAGCGTGGCGTGCGAGCAATGCTTCTGCCTGGGCGGGGCGCGGCGGTGCGTGCGCCCGCGCTGCCTGCCCCCGCCGCCCGGATGTAGGGCGCGGCCGGCCCCGGGCGCCTGCTGTCCCCAGAGATACTACTGCGACCACGTCAGCACGAAGCCACCGGACCACAAACATATACATGGTAAGCTGATAAAGATAAGTGTTGCTAATAAGGGAGTATCAGTATCCTACCCATCCCAGCAACCTGAATAAGTAGGCATGATCGTCATTTGTATGTTATTTCTTAGATGACTTGATATGATTTTAACTGATTTTAATTATGTTTTCGGTTTTTTTTTTTTAACTTTTATGTGTGCTGCATCCCTCACTTCTTAACTGGCATATGGAATTTCAGTGGTCATGACGACTTTTAGTTGTAGCGACCGTACACTAAGCGGGTACCATTTTGGTACTTGTATGTAACTAGGTAGCCCTCTTTTTATTTTTCTTTCTCTCAATTTGCATCAATTGCACATTACATGACTCCGTACTTGTCCTGTATACAGAGTGGCTAGTACAGAGGTCTTTATGCTTAAAATCATTGATAACTTTAAAAAAAACAATTTCAGATTGCCTAGTGAATGGTGAGAGGATATTCGAGGGCGAGCGGGCTGTGGCCGCTGAGAGTAAAGCCAACTGCACGCAATGCTTCTGCCTCCGTGGGTCAGTCCGGTGCCAGCCGCTCGCCTGCGCCCCTCCTCTACTTGGATGCACACCTCTTCTGCGACCAGGAGAGTGCTGCCCGCATCAGTACCATTGCGATCATAAATTCGGTACGGATAAATCGTTGTTATACCGATTATTTAAGGATTGGTTGACTTTATTTATAATTTAATCTAAGTATTTTGAAAATTGATAACAGTTATAAAAATCGTTTTATACAGCTTTAATTTTAAATTTCTAGGTCAAGCGATGCCCCATTTCCTTCCCATATCAGAAAACTCTTTAATACCCACAAAGTATGACGACCGATCACTTCACACAGACAAGATTGTAGAACCAGATTCTACAACTAAAATTATGTCTACGAGTTTTAGTACAGAAAAAAATACTCCTTCTGTACCAGCAACGGTTAAAGAGCCACTAACTACAACTAAGGTTAAAAGAAAAACAAATGATTCACCACCTTCTAGTTCTACTAAAAATCCAACGACTAACGCTACAACAACAACTACGATGCTAACAACAAAAACAATACCTATCACAACAACAACAGTCGTAGCAACATCTACAACTGAAATAACACCTACAACGGAAGAAGTGATATTATCATCGACCGACCAGCCCGAGGAAACAGTGAAAATTGTTATCAATGGAACTATTAATTGCACAGCAGAATTATCATCCACAACATTGCCTTTAAATACTACTTTTAATGATACTGAGATAATAAAAGCAGAAGGACACATGAGAACACCTATAGACAAAATGGATATTGAAGCCATGACAGAGTACCCCAATGATATCATTACAGATAGAAATATCGACGGAGGATTTGATGAGAACGAAACATTCACAATAAACGTAACAAGTTCACTAAGAACTAACAATAGCTTAACTACGTCCAGACCTTCTTTGACTACTGCTTCGAAGGTTTCAGTGTCTGTGGATTTAGCAGACGCAATGAACAGTTCTAAAAAAACAAAAGGGGATTATGATTACGACTACACAGAACCGACATTACCACCATCACTTCCTAATTTGAAGTAAGTTGAAAATGCATCATGTTCATTAATTACGTTTACATCAAATACTTTGGCGCTGATCTCTTTTTATTTTGTTATTTTTTGTATAGTCTGTATCTATTTACCCATTAATTTTTATACCGAGCTGTACGATATAGCATGCTGAATTTTAGTAAGTTTGTACCTTTATTGTTAAAACCTTGCGAATAGGTAAATACTTCGTGACTATTATCTATTTGCTTTGTATTAACATTTTCTGGCACACAAGTCGCTTGTCGACTACAACAATAAAATTTCTACTTTACATAATTATTTTAAACTAATATTAGATAATTTTAAATAAAGAATTGTATTTTAAACTAAAATTACTCTATTAATATTGCAGAATAATACCATTTGTTGCTGCTGACGCTGTATTGGATGACGATATATCATCAAAGGAGACATTAACTTATCCAATGTTAGAAAGGGAAGACAAATTCCCTGTTTACTACCCCGTGATGGACACTAAGGAAACGCCATATGCCACGAGAAGAGAAGATGTTTTTCCACCAACGCAATATCCAGTTTTTGTATCTGAAAAAGCAGATCATTCGCAATATCATACAATGACAGAAAATGTTGACCTGTCTAATGTGCCTTATCATGGTATAGCTAACGATTTAAGTGTGCCAGAACACGATTATACGATCTCAACTTCAATCGGAGCTGACATTCCCGAATTAAGTAAAGCTGTTACAAAAATTCCAAGCACAAGTTCCACTTTCGGTATTGAAACTCCCTCAGTAAATTTGTTCTCACCTCCTATTGAAACAGAAGGTATGAAATATTGTCACAGTAATATTTAATCCAATCATTAACCAACTATATTTATTTCATTCTTAAATGTATCGATTTCAGGTGGATTTATTCCCAAGGGTCCAGGTATAATAGATGAGTATTACGCAGTATATCCAAGTACACCATCCGCGTCTCATGTTCCGCACCTGACAACTTCTATGCAGTTGGACATTACTAAAGGTACCTACCGAACGTTTATTCTGTGTAACGTTGAATTCAAGAGACATTGTATAATTTTATTTGATCGCCAAAATCTGCCTTATTTAGTTTACGTTTCACGCCCCATTGGTCTTAATTGGTATAAATACCGGGGCAAGATCTCGGGTTGCTTTGTTCGATCGCCGGATCGAGCGAAAAGAATTTCGAACATTGCTCAGTTTTTTAACCACGCTTTTATTAGCTTGGGATGTACGAGTATCTATGTATGTATGTATGTAATGGAATCTTTGAGCATAATTTTCACCAATTTCCAGAAGTTTGATTAATTTGAAACTTTGCACACGTATCAAGAACCGATGACAATGCAATAATTTAATAACAGTTTCCCAGTTTTCCTCTGTAAGAGGGAGTAAAAGAGATAGAGCTAGCGTGCGACCTGTATCAATTACGATTCCTGCATAGCTTTGGACTTACAGTCGATAAAGAAGGAATCAAATCTTATAAACTAAACTAAAACGTAAAAAAGAAATTATAGTTTAAAAAACTAAAAAACCACGCTTTTAAAACAGATTGAACTAAAAAATTAAAAATAAAACTGTAGTAATCAAAGGGTGGGGTGCTTGTTATGATATCCACAGATATAGTAAATTATTGATAAATTATTTACAACAATCAAAATCAAGCCCCGCACGCTTTTTGTACAATAATATGAATTTTTCAATTAATTACTACAGGTTTATTTTTATTTTTTAGTTCAATCTGTTTTTTTTATCAACATCCCGCATTTGACAAGTGTAGTGATGGTGATTGCTATAGATCAAGTTACTATAGCAATGATTGGTAAAGGATCCATCATCGCTAAAGTTACTTTAATTCAATGATATAGACCTTTCCCCGGCTGATACTTTAGTCTACAAGACTTAAGATTTTCTATAATATTTTATGTTAAGGTGAGTGCATATCTGGCGACGGCCGTCACGTCCTCGAGGGTGACTCCATATCTCTGGCCTGTTCGATATGCACCTGTGCCTGGAGCGAGCTGCATTGCTCTCCTCGGCCCTGCCACACTCCACCTGGCTGCAGCCGGCGGCCTGCTACCTCTAGCTCTGTTGATCTGTGCTGCGGAGAGCTGATTTGTGAACAAGGTAACAAACAATGTGCTTGAAGTGCACGAACAATAAAATAAGAGTCCTAATCTTTACGATTTTTAAATTAAGTCAGTCAGATTTAAGCTTTGGTTGATGGTCTGTAGATTCAAATGTTATATTTTTTATGTTTTTGCTACAATACATAAATGTTATGTTTAGAGTTTTTTTTTTGTTTACAGATAATAAGACAGTTAGCAAACCGAATCTTTTGATTGATATAAAGAAGAACAAAACTAAAGAGTTGATCAAAAATGAAACAGCAATCACAGATGAAGTAAAACCATTTATTTCAACAGGCGAAATCACGAACAACACAGTATCAAGAAATGCCACAAACGAAGTTAAAGTGCAAAAATCAGAAATAAGTACAAATAATTCACTAAATATTATGGATACTACAACAGTCAGTTCAGAAACAGATTTCATGGCAGACAAAACATATACACCACCCTATACTATAAGTGCAACGAAAGCAGACCCCACTCATAATGATACAAAAGTTCAAACACACGAATATGACGAGGAAGAGGAAGAAGATGAAGGTTTTTCTTTCGGAAGCGTTCTTAAACTTCTTTTGAGTGATAATTACGAGACAACTACACATCCATCGTCAAAGAAAAAATCTACCACATACATCCCGAAAACACCAACTACATACAGAACCACTACATTCCCGCCCACTACAACCAGAAGGTTACCTCCTAAGCCTCCGGTCTTGCCTTTCATACCCATGCCTCATCATCCATATGTGCCACCTAAGAAGACCTACAACCAAAACACAGTTAACAGGATTGATCACCTTGTGCTTGGTGAAGCCACTGCTATCAAGAAAACCACTCTTCGCCCCATCACTACGCCCTACAGGCCGATGCCTTCATTGAAACCAGTGACAACTCGTCAGACGACGACGCAAAAGCCGCAAACGACAACGAAGTTTATAGAAATAACGAATAAGGTAGAAGAATCTTCGAGTCATACTCCTATCATGCATGAGGGTCCAAGACCTCCAAGTTCCAGCGCGTTGCCGTTGCCAGGGATTCTGAAGCTAGCAGGGTGTAATATCTACGGGAGAATGTATCGAGTGGGCAGGATTATCACTGAACTTTCGACTCCGTGCCAAGAGTGCTGGTGTACGGAGTTAGGGGTGCAGTGTAACTCTCTCAACTGCTGAGTAGATAGGGCTACAGTCTTGGTACCCTATTCAATTTAGTGACAATGCGGCTAATATAAACTAAGAACTGATAGAGATTTAAATATTTTTTATGATAAAATGGTGTCGTTCAATCTCTTTCCAGAATTGAGACTATTGCAAGGTACCGCGACATAAATGCATTTATTGTACATTGTGTGATAGTATGTGTGTTTGATGAATGAGAGAGGTTTAAAAAGTAGTTTTTATTTATTTAGCAGACAGTTAAAGCCGATGGCATGATCTCATACCATACAAACTTTTCAGCATTTCCATTCACTGTAAAATAATCGAAAAAAATAAGAAAGTCTGAATTTCTACTAGCATCGAACAAAACTTGGATGACCTACTTGCCTCAATATAAATATAAATAAATCAGTTTAGTATTATTAAGCTCACCCTATTTTTAATTTTATCTTTGTAAGAAATAAATTATTATAGTCGACGTTTGGTTTTATTATTCAATTCAATATGTTTCTGTTTATTCATGGGATAGGGAAAAATAAAACTGCCAAATTGATATAATATAAAGAGCGTGTATTATTTTCGTGCCGAAATATCACAAAGCCACTTACAAAGACAACAGTACCATAATATTTTTGACAAAAGATATATTTCTAAAGCAACTTGGTTACTTCCTGGTAAAATGCAAGCTTAGGTCCTATTTTATTGAATCAATCCATTTCTGTTGGATATGTTGTATTTCAACAAAAAAGGGGTGACCTACATTTATAAAATTTTATGTTTGCATAGGACAGACAACAGCACGTCCACCTACCACAAGACGCCAAATTTTCTCAATTCATATTGATCTCTACTTGTTGGACTTAAAGTTCAAAATCAATTCAATGACCATTAACTTTTTGGGTAGCTTGAACTGCCGTTGACGCATTGTCTGTACCTACTATACAGTTATCAGCGTCTTGATATTTCGCTGAATATGGAGCCGTAAATCTTTTGTATCTTGAAAACGAAAAAATTGTTCCCAAAATAATATTCTGTGAAATATTATATTATTTGCAATATCTAAACCATTCAAGAAAGACATGTTGACTTTACCACCTAAGCCTTGTGAATCCACATTCGCATTTACACACCTCGGGTCAACTTTGCGTGGCATAACATTTCAAAAGTACAAAATTGTAAAATCTTACTATCTAACTGTACAATTCATTTAATATTCGCTATTTACAGTACTTAACCAAAGTACAATAGATATGTTTATCTCACTGAACTTTTATTTTTAAGAATAAATTAACCCATTTAGGAATCATATAACCAATCAGGTTATTCTGAAACGTTTATTACATACTTTATTTGATATTTTAGCAACTTAATTGCACTTATAATGACAGTATATAAACTTGAAAAAAAAAAAGATGCGGGTTCGAGTCCCGCCTGAGACAAAATTTTTCAAGTTTATATACTGACGTTTATTACTTATTCAAAACAATTTTCGACTTTAGTAACAGTACTATACAAAACAATATGTATTAGGGGTTAAAGTATGAAATTGCCGATTATTTTCCCACTTTTTATTTTGTTTATAGCTCTTAAGTATAGTCATATTATTGCGTAATTCTTTTTGTATTGTATCAAAGACTAAATAAAGTAACTTTTGACAAAAAAAATGCAATACTAGTGCCTATTACTTCAAAGGAAGTCGTTGAAAAGACCCCTTACAATGTGTCAGCTGACCTTCTTGCTTCAATTAAGTATATTTGTATTATATAGGTACTTTGATTTTCAGAAATTTAAATACTATAATGCGTAGCTTTATAACCATCTAACTTACACCTTTAATTGCATCGAAAACGGTTCAGGCGTTTTTAAAAAAACTAAAAAATTGTTAGTATGGAAAAATGACTTTTCTCGATTTCGTCCATACAAAACGTCAATTTCATACTTTAACCCCTAATAATTTGTTACATATGGGTATGGGCCTTTGGCTTGTAAACTACAAACAATATCTTATAACATCCAGAAAATATAGAATAATTTTAATAGCAAGACTAAACCATGGATAAAATGTATAACACATTATGAAAAAAGTATCATTTTTGGAAGTAGGTAAGTCTTAATAACAAGTCATTAAAAAAGTTTTGGGATTCACACAAAGCCGTAAAATACAAGTCGAACAAACGTTTCAGGTTCAGAATCCAACAAAATGAGTATGAAACTAACTTAAACGACTAGATATCAATAATCTTTGGTGAACATAACCACCGATGCTTCTATCACAAATCAACGCAATTTTAATATAAGTACGCCTATTACAATATCACAAGCGTACACTCGTTGGGAATAAACAACATTGCCGACTATTAACAAAAGGCAAGAAAGCGAATTTGGAATACGAGGTAACAATAAGCTTTTATCAGAAAAAGCGTAAAAAGCTAAGCGAAAGTGTGTTTAATATTTGACCGATTTTAAACAAAAAAATAATTTTTTGATAATATGTCTCAGTTTTGGAGTTAATGATGATGATACTAAAAAATCAAATGATACAGTAGTTATTTTGGGACCAGAACAATGTATATTGTCCACAATAAAAACTATTATTACACGTCAAATTGCTAGCCATAATATTGAATAAAAGATGTAGATCCAAAAGGTATTTAAATGTTTTTTGTAAATAATAAATATTTAGTTTCTAATGCTTGATAAAGCAATCCTTATTACTAGGCCTTGAAATACTATGTGCAGTCTCTTCAGAGGAGATAATTTCCAAACACTGGAAGACACATAAATGAACCGCAGCATTGGACTATGTTTTATAAAATGGCATCGCTTAGACGTCGTCTTGACCATGATTCTTTTCTATACAGGATGAAATTTTAACCACTTTCCAAAATTTTTATATCGTATTAAGAGCCTATTTATGAAGTAAAAAATGTAAATCAAGTTGTCACCCGAAAATATTTTTCACGATATAATTTTTTAATTTTTACTGTCCTAGACCTGTTAAGGTATAAAGTGAAAATCATAAAACATATGAGTAGTATTGTAATAAATGAATGAGATGCACATCGCGTAAAAAAAGGGTTACTAGGATACTATAAGTGCTTTATCTTGACATTTTTGTACTGGGCTATAACAAAAGAAAAAATACGTCATTTGATTTTCGCCTCGTAGATTGTTATATTAAAATTTGGAAAGTGGTTAAAATTTCACCCTGTATAGCAAGATCTTAAAAACTCCATGGCGGAAATTAAATAACTTACTTGCACAATAACTCTACCTTACAACAATCACGAGCCAATGTTTTGATGCAAAACAATCCGAAAGATTTCACAGAAATCGTTTAAAGATAAAACTCAATGCTTCTTACGCTATTCTATTCTTAATATTACTTAGAAGTTAAATATTTACATAGGCTACTTCTGTTCCTGTACTGAAAGCGCCAAATGCATTTTAACATAGTAAACATTATGGCACAGTGTTTATATACTCGTACATATTTATGTTATGTAACTTATAAAAAATCAAACTAATGACCTTTTGTACTTATCAGTACTAATTCGATATAATCATTTAGTCATACACCTAGCGTGTAAAACCATTGTAAAGAAAGTCAAGTTTACTTAACTCATATGGGTTGTGACATTATTTAGACTTGACATTTTAAGTAGCGATGGGCGTTATTAACCGTCACTGGTTATTTAAGCAGTTACAAGCCCGAACAGTGATCACTCGTTATCCGCAACAACAATAACTAGTTAGATTCATAACGCCATTCAAACGATCGAAATAGGCATCTTCGGTCGACCGGTCTTCAATAACTGCTTTTTATAACAACGTTCTAAAGTTAAATTGAATTCACTCTTATGTGAAAGGTCTAGCGTAGATATTTGGTTGGCTTCACTCCTCACGCTAAATCACTGGTTTTACGTTACTCGTTACGACAAGTTTAAAACGACGTTTTACATTGCACATCCCACACATCGTTTTGATTACATGAAGGAGTAAAACGAGTAATGTATAAAGGGTCCAAAAAAAGAATCGCAACAAAAGAGTGATAGCTTTGTTACGAGTATGAATGAAACAACTATTCCATATATTCTATATCATATAAACATATACGTATATGTTCGGCTTTCGGTCAGCAGCCTCATCCACTCTACGTGTGCGTGAAGTGATTAAGTTATACCTGCTAACTAACCAAACGTTTAAACCTTATCATAATCACGTTGCTTCAGAGCGTTGTAAAAATAACTAGTTACAAAAATCACTAGTTATGAAACCAGTTATTGGAAATCACATCACGGTTACGTTACGTTATCTCAAAAACCGATAACGACCCATCGCTAATTTTAAGGTCAAAATATAGTTCATTTTTAAGGCATGGCAGTTTATTTGACTCTCTTTATAGTTAACTAGCTTTACCTTCACCTTCAGTCAATTGTACAAGAAGTATAATAAATTCGTCAAATACAATATTGCCGTGAACCATTGGCTCAATGTATATACTCGTATATAACAGTTATTGCCTCCTTTGAACCAGCCAGGTAACGTACTGTCAAATACGTTCAGTTAGACTGCAGACTTCGTTTGTGTTTCTGTCCTAGTGACATTAACGTGCACTGAGGTGAATGAGTTATCTTCAAATTTTTTAGGCCTGCTTCGTTCAAAAATATGAAGAAATAATCCTCATTCGTAACTGATGATTTTAGTCGACTGGATATCCCAAACCTCGTTCAATCTAGATCCAAGTCGTACCAGAGGGTGAAGTGTAGAGCAGCCGCGATGACGCCGGCCGCCAGACATAGCAGAGATACAACCCGGCATACTTTGATCAACAGTTTCGAGTCGTTTTCACCTAAAAGCAAAAAGAAACAAAGTTGTAAATTTCTTTTTAATCACACCGGTGTAATTATGTTATTAATGACACTGAAAACTGTGGATAAGACTGAATATAACTAGGCCACCAGCTAAAACTAGGCAAATTATGGGGAGCATTTAGCAATTTTGTCCAGTACCTACCAATGGTTGTCACGTCCTCATATCTTTTACGTGATTAGGTCAGTGAGTGTCCAAAGTACCCTATTCACATAAAATAGTAAGATGTTATAATATGCGATACCAAAAATTGTCACAAATGGCGGAACATCGGCAGACAGATAACCAGAAGGTGATTACATTTAGAGATGAGGAAAACGACGCATGGAAGCGGTTATATACCTACGTTAAAGTGATTACTGGACATAATGAACTAAACTTTTTGGTGTGGACCCGTCTAAGAATGGAAACCAGGGTTACGGAGCAGGCGTGCACACCACTCCACCACAGAGTTGCAGCGCTCATAGAGATACATAAAAATCAAAGGATTCAAAGAGTTGTAGCCCATAGAGATTCAACAGTGAACACGATGAACGCTATCGGCATCCCCACAGCGCCGCCCATGCCACGTGATCCTGGCCTGGCGAGCCCCCTCCCCCCGCCGCGGTCTGGTGACCAACACGCTTCTGAAGCGTCTGGACGCTTCAGAAGCGTGTTGGTAAGGTAAGGCCTGGGCCTTATTCAGCTATTTCAATCGCAGTTCGGTCGTGATTGAATTGGACGATTTTGACATTTAGCCCATACTAGAACTGTCAAAAACCTGCTATTCAATTATGATTGTGATACGATTTGGTTACGCGAATCAGGGGCCAGGACTACCATACGTTGAAGCAGTAGAAATACCTAAAAGCCAAAGGTTTCAAAGAGTTGCAGCTAATAGAGACTCACCAGTGAACACGATGAACGCTATCGGCACCCCCACAGCGGCGCCCAGCGCGTGCGCCGCCCACGCCACGTGGTCCTGGCCGGGCGCCCCCCCCGCCCCCGCGCCCCCCGCGCCCCCTCCCCCCGCCGCCGCCCGCGCCGCCCCGCCGCCCGCGCCCCGCGCTAGTGCCCAGCACGCCTCTGACGCGCCCAGGACTACCACGCTGAGAGGGCGGAACCACCAGAGCGGTACGTGACCGAATCTATAAACAAATTAAATAATAAGTATTTATTTTTTAAATTACAACAATGGTATCAAGTTGAAATTTAGCGCGCAGGACGCCCTAGCGGGTCCGCGGAACGTAGGTATAAACAGTACATACACGCGAATGACTTCTGTACCCTTGAAAACGAAGCGGGCTTTTTAGCCTCACTTACATGTGACGTCTTGTCAGTACGGTTTCAGAGCTAGGTGAGAAACGTTGTCGAGAAAAATGGGTAAATGTGCCGTATTTTTGTGTAAAAATTATAGCGGCAAGACAAAAAATATTTCTTTTCATCTGTAAGTAACTTTTTATCCCAATAAAGCTGTAAATTTTTCTTAAAATAGTGAAATGTGTTTTCCTAGAGAAAAGTTACATTGCCATTTAAAAAAGTAGTGGTCAGTTACTACACAATCAAAATGATGACGTATACTTTATTCGGTAGGATTATCGTACGTTCATTATTCGTTCCCTAGTCAATTTAGTTTTAACTATGCGTGACAATTATCGATAAATGATATCGATATGTACTAATAAATATTATTTCATTTTATTTTTATTTGTAGCATAAATACTTTTGAAATAAAATGATAAATCTGTAAAATGATTAATTCTAGAGTAGATTAAAGTACTTAATCTTAAAAAAACAACAGTGTGCTTTAAAATTTTAAACTTCATATTTTATTACAATACATCCTATTAGTGTAATTTCAGATTCCCTGTAGATCCATTAAGTAAAACAAAGTGGGTCGAAGCCGTCCAAAGAGAGGCAAAATGGATCCCTACAAAACACCACCGAATATGTGGTATCCATTTTACACCAGAGTGTTTTAATGCTAAAGCAAAAAAACATTTAAGCGACTATTCGTTTAATTGTTTGTGCTTACTTAAACATACCCATACTGTAATTTCTGTTTTGGTAATAAAAATAAAAAATATTTTGCATAAGATTCGGTCATTCATTCGTTCAACACATATCGATAGAAAAATATCGATATTTTCACGCACTAAATGTCAATAATTGACACGACAACATCCCCCCGCCCCGCAGAAATTGGTTGATGATGTTTTCATACATTCGCTCTTGCGTTTCATATCCGGTGGTTAATTCATCCAAGGCCTGTACCCATCATTGCTGTGGTAAATTCAAGCCAATGATGGACAAGCTAATGATGGAGGCCTGCAGTGGGATGTTTATGGGCCGTTTGTAGTGCGTACCTCAGGCACACGTTGGGCAGGTGCGCAGTGAGCAGCGCGTACACGGCCGCGGAGGCGCCCACGACGTGCACTATGCCCCCCACACGCACGCACGTGCTCCCAGCCCCCTGGTCACACGTACCTCAGGCACACGTTGGGCAGGTGCGCGGTGAGCAGCGCGTACACGGCCGCGGAGGCGCCCACGACGTGCACTATGCCCCCCACACGCACACACGTGCTCCCAGCCCCCTGGTCACACGTACCTCAGGCACACGTTGGGCAGGTGCGCGGTGAGCAGCGCGTACACGGCCGCGGAGGCGCCCACGACGTGCACTATGCCCCCCACACGCACACACGTGCTCCCAGCCCCCTGGTCACACGTACCTCAGGCACACGTTGGGCAGGTGCGCGGTGAGCAGCGCGTACACGGCCGCGGAGGCGCCCACGACGTGCACTATGCCCCCCACACGCACGCACGTGCTCCCAGCCCCCTGGTCACACGTACCTCAGGCACACGTTGGGCAGGTGCGCGGTGAGCAGCGCGTACACGGCCGCGGAGGCGCCCACGACGTGCACTATGCCCCCCACACGCACACACGTGCTCCCAGCCCCCTGGTCACACGTACCTCAGGCACACGTTGGGCAGGTGCGCGGTGAGCAGCGCGTACACGGCCGCGGAGGCGCCCACGACGTGCACTATGCCCCCCACACGCACACACGTGCTCCCAGCCCCCTGGTCACACGTACCTCAGGCACACGTTGGGCAGGTGCGCGGTGAGCAGCGCGTACACGGCCGCGGAGGCGCCCACGACGTGCACGCGCGGCTGCAGCGCGCCCGCGCCCAGCGCGCCCGCCGCCACGCCGCCGCCCCACACGCACACCACGCGCCACCAGCCCTGCTCGCGTTCAAGGCACCAGCCCACCTTGTGGATGAAATTAATGATAACATTTTGAAAACATGACTATCTAGTCCCAAATGAAGCTACAATAAGTAACTTAAGATAGTTTATCGGTTATCTCGTACCTACTTCATACTAAATAACCCATAAACTTACTTATATACTTTCTCTGTTAAAATATAAGTACTATAATATACAGACGAAAACAGATCCAAATAAACAATAAATGGAGGACAACATCACATTCATTGCTTTGTTCCCAATCCTGTTTTGTAAAAATCAGACATCCAGTCCGTAAAAAATATAGAAAGAGACTTTTATCTACATTGACCCGGTCTGAAATCGAACCCGGAACCTCGAAACAAGCGACACCGAAAAACGACACGTACGCCTCTCCGCCACGTAGGTTGTCAAATCTAGTCATAACGAAGACCCGTTTACTCTACTTGGAAAGTGAATTATCGAAATCTAAACCTAAAATATTCATTTCTCTAAGCTCCGTCACACACTATACCTGCCGTGTCCCAAAAGCTACAGATTACAGAAGTTACAATTGTTTAGTCATGCTAGATTTCAGATAACAGCTTTTCAATCAATTTAGCACTAAAACTTGATAACGGTATGCAAAAATTGGCTTCAATCACTGGAGGTCTACAATTAATAACAACAACGACTAGTCCTACAGTACTAAATTCGGGGATTGATGCAGATTTCTGCATACCAAGACAGTACCTAGAGTAGGTAGTAAGTGTATTAAAATCATGGTAGCGGGAATACCGCAAAATCGAAATGATTCGTGCAATCGCATCGAAACATTGGCATAAATGATACTATGTATTTACTTGTGTCAATTACGATATTTGCATTTCTCTATTCCGATTCCGTATTCCCAAGGACTTGGATCAGCTCCAACTCCTGCCATACACACAATCGTGTGTATATCCATTTCCATTGCTTTAAACTGTCTGTATTAACTTACAAAAATCACATGTAGTCCCAAACAAATGACAGTGCACTCACAGCTAGGGCTACCACGGCGTTGAGGGCTAGGTGTACCACGCTTGCGTGCACGCAGCCGTAAGTCAGCAGTCGCCAGGGCTCGCGCCACCACGCGCCCGGTGTCCACACCAAATAGGCCTTCAAGTTCTCCGGTACCCAGATGTGTATGATCACCTGTTAACAATAAATCGATACGATTTAGTATCGTTGTGGTACAAAAATACTAGGACCTATCTGCAAAGTCTAAACAGTAGAAACAGTTCAATAATATAAATGATATTTTACGAGTAAATCAACTTATCACTTCATACTAATTAATTGCAAATGGAGTATCATTGCGAAATAATTAATTAACATGCCATTAAATATACTTACGATAATAAAGATCATGGAGATTATAAAGTATGGAGGTTTGAGGATAGCAAACAGTTTCTCTCGTCTTTTTTGGGTTTTGCTCTTTTGTCGTTTGTCGCATTTTGGGGTTTGTAGGTATTTACTGTGTTTTCTAGGGGCGTTAGATACGCCGAGAGTGAGGCCGGCCTGGAGGCGCGACTTGTGTTTGGGGGGTGATAGAATTATTTCAGGACTGAGAAGCCGTCGGTTTTCCCCAGGGCTGTTGTGAGCGCTGTCGGAACGGTCTAAATCCTCGTTTTCTGTCCACGCCTGCACGGGTGGGGTCCCCCCGGGTAATATCCTCCTGCCTTGGTGGATTTCTGGATGGTACTGATCTACGTTCAGCCGCTCCACCTCCTCGCAGTCCGCATCTGGAGCCATATTGCTCTTGCGTCTCCACCCTTGTCATCTTCTGTCAGCGTTCCCAATGAGTCGGTTTGACATCACGACTTCATCGATGCGCCTCTGAAACCAAATTGAACATTTGCCGCTACAGTCAAACAATTTATACTAATTTAGAAGGAAAATAATTATACTAAATTATCCTATATTTAATAACACGTGTGTGTACCTATAATAAAGGCAAAGAGGAATTCCCTGTACTAAAGGAGGATACTAATGATCTGCGGTTTTATTATCAACTCCAAATAGTGTTACACATGAAATAGTTTTAAGGTCAGTAATTCAGGGTTAGTTTAGTAATCTATCCTATCTTGAAACTTTGATGTAGCTTTTATACTGCAATAGTAATTGGCAAATAGTTTAACTGATTTTAGTAGAAACATTTTTAAAGCTATGACTAGTTAGTACGTGTTACTTTCAAAATAACGAAGATCGTAATCCAACGAGACTGATTTATATATCGTTTTTTTGTTGTTAGAGCAGGAATTTAATATTTAAGACATGCCTCACTGGGCCACACAGAGCTATCTAGTCCCAAATTAAGCTACTATTACCCTTTATTTGATATTTTAGCAACTTAATTTTTCAAGTTTATATACTGATACTATTACCCTGTCGTATGGGGTACCTACTAGACAACCGATAAACTTACATACTTTTTTTTGTAAATACATACTTATAATAAATAGAAAACACCCAGACAAGTACAAACAGACATGTTCATGCACACAAATATTTGTACTGTGCGGGGATCGAACCCGCGACCCATGGCTCAGAAGCAGCGTTTACTACCGCTGATCCAAATGGTCTTCAAATGAATTGTGTTACTTTTTACGAGTTTGGTCTACTTCAATGGTTCATTTTTCATTTGATAAGATATAGGTACCTTACCTCAATGTAACCGTTCAAATGGCTATTAGTAATTAGCAGACAAAATAGCAGAAAGATGGATAAATATGACGGATATCGACAAATCAGATATTTAAAATCAAAGACATCAATTGAATCGGTACCAAAGGAGACAATTTTTTTTGGGCCCAGTAGCAACGGTACCGTATAAAGATGTCATTGTATCCTAAAATAAATACTTATTTTTTTAGACAATTAGACAAAAGATCGTGTTTAAATGAAACCGGAATCATAAAATCAATTTAAAAATGCGTTGTATTGACTTTTTTTATAACAATTCTCCATTTTAGAGTCAAGGCATAGAATAACTTATTGTGTCAAGGTCTTACAATTCGTGTAAAGGAACTACAAGGTTGTTATAAAAACAAAATCAACCATTTTAATTAGGAGATAATGTTTAGACCACATTTTGTCTAAGAACTTTTTTTTATTCTAAATAATTGGAAACTCAGTAAAAAATGTTTTAATTCAATTTTTATAACACTTTTGCTAAAATGTTCATTCAGTAAAGCCGTGGAACGGAACGCAATTCCGTTTTGACGTTTGACAGTTATCACTGACATTATACCTTCCGTTTGTTTCGAACTGAGTGTTTATTTTCCATGATTTTTCCTTATTTTTAACGAAAAAAGAAGAAAATGGTATCAAGTACAGCTCCTGTTCCACTGAACCGTTGTGTCAGTGTGCAGTGGGATTTCAACGGAATATGCAAAGAAAATTACTTTCAGAAACGACTAAAAATATGCTTAAACTTATAGTGATACTGCAGACGCACTATCGGTTGTTGTGCACATGTGATGTCCATTGTGTGGTTTTTATCAAGCACGCTACAAGGATCAGGTCAAAATACCTACATCTTTCTTAGACGAGGAAGTACTGCTACTGAGAGACGATTCCGAAAATGATGATTCTCAGGAATAAATAAATAAATAAATAAATCGTTTATTTAATATACAAAGATATAAGAATAAACGTATTTTGGTTTGATTTTTCGGTGGTTTTATTTTTATAATTCACCTTCTTCACGTTTAAGTGGTTAAACTGTAGGTACATAATATTATTGTTTGTTTTCAATTTGATTGATCACAAATCACAATGAACCTTCCTGACCTCTATTTAGAATATGGCTATATTTTTTTAAACTTGAAAAAATATGATTAACCTTAGTCAGCTAAGACCTGTGGGTTCGATTCCTAGCTAAGACATGTATATCTTTGATCTAAATAGCATTGTGTATGCAAATAATCAAATAAAACTTGTAAGAAGTTTTTAGGTTATGTCATTTAGTTAGGATTATTTTCTGATTATTCCCGTTAGATAAAGAAATACTAATATTGCTAATGTTTTCTAGACATTATAAGGAACAATTTGATATATGTTTCATTACTATACGTCACAATTTTTTAGTGGGCCCATTCGCCATACAATTGTCTCCTTTAGAAGAATATTTTTGCTTTTAATGCGCCGGTCTAGTGCCATATTATAATAATTTTATATTTTTCTTTGAAGAATCATTCTTAAAAAATAATTTTATATATTGTGTTGAAATAAAACAAAACAAATGTAAACAAAACAAAGTGCTTTACCACTTTATCTCCCTTTGACGCGATACCTACATATTTACAGATTTTTATATTAAAAAATGATTAGAAATTATTCAAACGCTTTGTTTACATTAACGCTAAATACTTAGTTCCTATCCTTATAGTAACTAGAGCTTTGAGCTTTGCCGCATATATCGAAAAGCGCTATGTTTACATCTCGCGCATTATGTCTGCGTTTTCCTCTGAAACAGATGATTTGCCTTCATTTCAGTTTAAAGCCAGACTCTGAGACTGAGATAACTCGACAAATGTTTATGTAATGATACAATTATAAACCAGGTTTCCCAGAGTATTATTAAATTTGTTGAAGCGGAAACTGATTTACAATATTAATATCTGTATTATGCATTATATAATTTTTATCGACGTTATTATTGTCTTTGTTATTCCATAATTAATTGTTGTCCTTCGATAAACAAACTTATTAATTTATCATAATGAACGCGCGGCTAACAGTACTTATGTAGGCACATGAACATGAAATAAAGGGAAATCTAGTTTAGGCACTTTTAGAATATTTTTGATCAGTTTTTGTATTTGTAGATTTTAAGAATACAATTCTTGTCTTAAGGTTTCAATAAATAAATTTGATTTGATTGATTGACTTATGTAGAGCATAGTATACGTACACGAGTACATATACTCACATATGTATTTGAATTTAATTTTATAGTGAAAATGCGATCTGTTGACTTAAAATTTCGACTTGTTCGGTAGCTTTAGCTCGCAGCTTAAATTCGCTCGCGCTAAGCTCACATTATTTTAATTTTAAAGCTGACTTTGTCTGACTCTTGTTTAAAATACGTTATCAATCATGAACGGTAAGCTTGTTATTCGCGGTCATAATGTTTACCTACAAATTTGTTCGGAACCCTCGGTGGGCGAGTCCGACTCATACTTGTTCGTTTTTTTAGATATTTGATTAAAACGGTCACATTTAGCTATATACTGTCTCACCTGATGTGTTCACTTTGCGGGCAACCGTGTATCATGCTTACCTAGAAAATACCAATTTACTCTCGACTTGAAGACCCTAATAAATACTAATTAGGAAAACACAAACTTAGGTAAAACATTCCACAGCTTTGGTTGAACGACGAAGCTAAGATCAAACTAAGCTCTTCTTCATTTAAGACGTTTTGGCATTTAGTCGTGCTATGGTAGAATGCGACTTAGTCTCTATGTTCCAAGCTATGAAACCTGGCTTACTATTTCAGTAAAATTACCTACATTTGGTTTGTAAATAATAAAACTCGAATTCATTTTAATCAATTCTAAGGAATTTCCTTACACTGCAACTGTGACAGTTGAAACTAGTATGTCATATCTGACATCATGATGTTTTTATAAATAGTATATCGCTTTGGATTGTTCAGTGGATAAGTATTATTTTAATTTATCATAAATCCATGCATTGTTCTGCTGATTACATCACTCATCCTCATACCGACATTGCAATGTTGAATAAATATCATTATTACATATTGAAATGGCCAGCGAATTTGCCAGAACAGTTAATCAAAGGCATAAGACAAGATTTTCTGAAATTCATTGATGCAGTAAAATCGGCAAACTTTTTTTCATTATTTAAAAAATCAATGTAGAGTTACGGCCGGTCCCAATAATCTATCTATCGCTAGTTTTGACTTTTCGGAGATAGGAAACAGTTACTATCTCTGATTTTGCCGTCCAGAGAAACAAAGACAGAAGTTGTTTTCTATCTCCGATATGCCAAAACTGAAGATAGATAGGTTATTTGGGCCCTTAAAATAATATGATAGTAAATATTAATATTATTGTAAAATATTTAGTTAGCTTTGTCAAGCACCAGATGCTATAAGATATTATTACATATCATAGTTATCATACAAACTATGTTCTTACTATATCTCATTATAAGTGAAACTATGTTTTTTATGAGAAATAAAGTTCTTTAAACCTATTAGGACCGGCCGTAAGCACGAAGTTATGTATTCATGTATTCAGGTGCATACAATGATATTACAAAGTATAGTTAAAGTAACAGCCTAGAATCATTCCATTGCAGGGAAAAGGCCTCCATAATTAATTTCAAGTTAAGTAACAATGATGGGTATAGGCATAATCACCACGCTTGCCACATGTAGGTTGGTGATCACAAACCTGAGCAATGTTCGAAAATATGAAACTTTTTTTGATCGACCCAGGGATCGAACCCGGGACACCGAGATCTTGGCCCTATATTTAAACCACCTAGACCAACGGGGCGATATTAGAAAGAGGTGCATTTATTTTTTGCAACAATTTCCACATTAATTTCACATATAACAGCTACATGTTGGTTTAAGTAAAACCTAGTTTTGGTAAGTGTGAAAGTGGGTTTCAGTTAGACCCAATAAATTACATATATTGGCAATAAAGTTATTTTTTACTCTTACAACCGGTGTTATACAATATCACGATGATAAATTTTATATTTTCTTGTTTACATATTCATGAAAAGCAAGCAGACAACGGTGACCGAGTTTTCTCAGTTACTGACCTACGATTATTCCGAATCAGTGGTAGAGTAGAAGGGTCAATTGTGCCTAGAATACTTTAATTATACCTACTTCTACTGTCATATGTAACTTTAACATACGAATTTATTGTAAAATCAGTAAAATCTATTTTATTTCTACAAATAGACCCCTGAAGGCGTTTCTACTTGTTGATTTTATTTATTTGTATGGATTTATTGATTGCTCCGTGTATTGCGATGGGTGTTTACCATGACCGAAATCTGATCAACCATCGCGGAAGGACAACTCTTTAACATATGCTACTTGTGATTCACGGGGCGGGTCGCGGCGGGAGGTCCACCATCAGATAGTATCAACACACCATTGTCTACGAAAGTGCATCCATTAGATATGCGCGGCGCTATGTACAGTCGCCGAACTGTCAACCTACCACAAAAAGTCCAGTTCCCTGAATAGGTAAGAAAGAGGTTTGGATGAAAAAAAAAAATATTTGAAAATAATAGGGGTTAAAGTATTAAATTGCCGATTATTTTTTCCCACTTTTTATTTTGTTTATAGCTCTTAAGTATAGTCATATTATTGCGAAATTCTTTTTGTATTGTATCAAAAACTAAATAAAGTAACTTTTGACTAAAAAAAAAATGCAATAGGCACTAGGCCTATTACTTCAAAGGAAGTCGTTGAAAAGACCCCTTACAATGTGTCAGCTGACCTTCTTGCTTCAATTAAGTATATTTGTATTATATACTTTGATTTTCAGAAATTTAAATACTTTAATGCGTAGCTTTATAACCATCTAACTTTCACTTTTAATTGCATGGAAAACGGTTCAGGCGTTTTTAAAAAAACTAAAAAATTGCTAGTATGGAAAAATGACTTTTCTCGATTTCGTCCATACAAAACGGCAATTTCATACTTTAACCCCCTAATATTATTATTATCATCAAAACCTCTCCAAAAATGATTTTTCCGTAACCGGCACGCTTAGCAAGTGGGATGGTAATCGCAGTTTTGCTAATGTTTCTGCCCATACTGTTTTCTCGATTTCTCTTGAGTTTACGCGAACACTAATTACATTATCTGAAAGAGCGTTTCCAATTCTTGCAGTCTGCCCTGGGTCATGAAATGCGGTCTTCCAATAAACTCCTCCTCACATTTCCCCATCATTCTTCCCACTCCTACTCACAGTCCTCTACGTCGATTCTGTAAAATTCGTTCAACAACTCGCATCTCACTTCGATGTTCACTCTCACTTCGCATTAGGCAACAAATGACCTTGATTTTGTATTCTGTAAACATCACTTCGTCACTTGCGAAGTGAATTGAGCTTCGAAGCGTTCATCGATGTGCTAGTGCGTACCACACTCTACAAATCGTCAATCGAGTTTTATAGATTATTGTTTTTTGCCCCAATTAATGAGTTTTCAGCATGGTACATTACTTATTTTATAGTTTTTAAACAAAACTTCTTTAAATTTAGTGATTTGAGAAATAAATTATTAAAAAAAACAAAAAATTCTAAATCGTGACATGAATATAATCTATGCGTGTTGAGAAAGAAAAAAAAAGTGACTGAACTTTGTTTTGAAGTTTGTTTGTTTACATTTCTTTCGGTACCGAAAACGAGAAGATAATAATTACTCTAAAATCCATCCGCTTATGGAACTCGCTTCCATTGTTTATTCGACAGTCTGAATCACTTTTGTTTTTTAAAAGCAGACTCAAAACATATCTTCTCTCACTTTAGCTCTCTTTGATTATCATTATTGTATTATATTTTAATGTTTTCCTTCTATATATCTATGGTATGAGCAAATCATCGGATCCTTCATAATGATATTTTAGGGTATGTTTATTAATGTACAATATGTATAATATGTATGTATATTTATTTGTGTAAGTATATTAATATGTAGTTTATGTTTTGACGTGACAACGTCTTAAATTAGGTTGCGGCTGGGAGTCACTTATGAAAAAGTGTAACGCTCGGTAACGTTACGATGAGTCACCGAACGAGAGAGAGGCCCGCCGAATGCCTTGCGTCTCTCTCCCACTCAACTATGATCGGTCTGCCGCGCGCGCAGCACTAGAGAATTAGGCGCATTGAATCGGCGCATGCTTGTGTCTCTGTCTTTGTCTTTCTCGAACGTTCTTGGCGTTGGAAAAAGACTTGACTTTCGCAAGACACATTACAGCAGAAACACTTCCTTTCATTTCATATTTCTCCTATCATCGTCCTATCCTCAACAAAATCACTCAAATAGGAATTAGTTAAGTTTAAGTTTACATGTACAATGTTTTAGTAAACAAAATATATTTCTATAGTTAAAATTTGTGCAATTCTTATTTTCATTCAATTCCTTGTTCCTATTGTGCAATTTAATTATATTCATATCAATAAATATTCTACCGAGAAAAAGACGTTGTCACGTAAAATCTTCGCCCGTAAAACCGACTTTACAGGCAACCATTTTTTATATTATCATTATTAATATTTATACTTTTATTTTAGTTAGTAATGTTTGTCCACACAGTTAATCTTTTGTATTGTAATGTTCACATTTCTGAAATTCTTTGCCACCTTCCCCTATCTATTTTCAAGTATTCTCTACCTGAAGGTTGTCTGGAAGAGATCGCTAACAGCGATAAGACCGCCTGAATTGTACAGTCCTTAATGTATTTTTTAAGTTAAACATTATTTTTGTATGGTGTGCAATAAAGAGTACCTATCTATCTATCTATCTATTGAAATAAAAGAATGTTTACTGATTTTAATACGCGTTTATTTTTAAATTTAACCCGGCTTTTCGAACACCTTAGACTAGTATTATACTATCTGTGCCTTAGACAAATAACACCTTAGTCACCCGTGACCATGAACGATGTGTGTTAAAAATGTTGAGAATAACCAAAAATAAACGCGAATTAAAAGCCGTAAACATGTCTTTCATTTCAATGTTTCTACCCATCTTCGCATATCAATATCAATAAGATTACGCCAACCATATAACTAGCAGAAAGAAAAGCGGTGGTGCTATTATATTTGGAAGCGACATTAAAAAATAATGTACTGTAGTACAGTATTAAAATGTATTATTTATGTATGTACCTTTAAATTTTATTTATAGCGCACGAGTTTGATATCAGTTTAACATCGACGCGAGACGATGCGAATACATTACAGATTTTAATGGTCACGAACAGACAACTGTCTCTACTATGTATGTATAGTACGAAGATTGGGGAGAGTTACTAGAACCTTTGAAAAAGCATAATGGTCTAAGAAGCATCTAAGGACTGAGAAGTCCTTGCACTAGTAACTTTTCACTGTACTGTATAATGTCCGGAGTTGCCTAGCAGTCAATTATTTATTTATCAAAGTTTTTTTAATTAATTTGAATTATGTAAATTTAAGAAGGCTTATTCGCTGTTGACTGTACTCGCGACTCATGTTAAGAGATAAGATATAGATAGGCCAGATAACACCAGTCTTATTATGACAGTGGTTAGTTCCTGTCTTGTGTTTAGTTATTGTGACAATCATTACCTTTTATGTAAAAAGTAACAGCCTATAATCATCCCACTGCAGGGAATAGGCCTCCATCATTGAATTCAAGTTACCACAGCAATGATGGGTGTACTGGCATAATCACCACGCTTGCCAAATGCGGGTTGGTGATCACAAGCCCGAGCAACGTTCGAAAATTCGAAACTTTTTTTGTTGCTCGACCCGGGATTCGAACCTGGGACTCCGAGATCTTGGCCCGGTATTTAAACCACTAGACCAACGGGGCGTTTTATGTGCGGTCATTATTATTTAAAACATGCATGTACACTATACGGCTATAGCCGTCAAAACAATAAAACTTATATTGTGGACACTGTTAACCAATGTTAATATGAATTATACTTACTCGTACAAATATTAGGGGTTAAAGTATGAAATTGCCGTTTTGTATGGACGAAATCGAGAAAATTCATTTTTACATACTAACAATTTTTAAGTTTTTTTAAAAATGCCTGAACCGTTTTCGATGCAATTAAAGGGGTAAGTTAGATGGTTATAAAGCTACGCATTATAGTATATAAATTTCTGAAAATCAAAGTGTATAATACAAATATACTTAATTGAAGCAAGAAGGTCAGCTGACCTATTGTAAGGGGTCTTTTCAACGACTTCCTTTGAAGTAATAGGCACTAGTATTGCATTTTTTTTTAGTCAAAAGTTACTTTATTTAGTTTTTGATACAATACAAAAAGAATTACGCAATAATATGACTATACTTAAGAGCTATAAACAAAATAAAAAGTGGGAAAATAATCGGCAATTTCATACTTTAACCCCTATTATAAAGCACTAGCTGATGCCCGCGGCTTCGCACGCGTGGGTTTTGATCTGTTACAAAGTTTTCATCACGACTCACCCCCCTCTCCTTCATACTTTTCCTCCACTTCCTTTGCCTACGGTGCCGAGGGTGCCCATCTCGGGCGAGGTGGTGGTGGGCACTTAGTGGGAGCCGATACGTCGTTGCCGACTTACCGGGGCCCGTTGATACAACAGTTGGATAAAAGGGGCCGATTTAAACTATTTAGGGATCCGGTGTTAGTTCTCCTAGCGAACCGTGGTCCAAGCGAGCTCGCACCACATCTGTTTGCATTTACATGAAATCTGAAGTACAATATCATTTGAAACTTTCAAAACTGTCAACGCTGTAGTACAACAAACCATTCAAAGCAGCTTGCAAGGTTTTATTCGAATATGATCAACACTGGCCTAGAGCCCTGGAAGAAGTGGCCCTGTGTAAAAAACCACATTCCTAATTTCCAACCAAGTAGGTTACCATTTTTCTCGATCCATAAGCGTTAAAAAGGTGATTTTACAAAGACAATTTGCTTGCATACTGCGTTTGGATAGAAGACCGGTGTAGTACCAGCATCGGTGTAGAGCTCTGAAAAAGCCAGTCCTATGTCATTCTCCCTTCATGATCGATAAACGAAGTTTCAAGTACCTCAATATGATGTTAAATACAAATAATTAACCACAAAATTTTCAACCGTTTTTCACCCCCTCAAATATTTAATCATAAAAAAATCCTTATAAACAACATAACAAAATTTATACCAAAAAGCTGACGTAGTTTCACAAAACTTTCATGTGGGATGTAGGTTCGAGGCATGAATGGTAGAGGATGATCAGTAGGATAAAAAGTGTTCAGAAACTTGACAGGATAGAGAACTGATTCGACTGTACTGACCACTGTGTCTATAAATTTTTATATTTCTTCAGCTTCAAATGATGTCAGCAAAACATCATTAATTACTGCTGCTTGGTCATTAGTGGGTGCATGGTGGTAGCTATTCCTAAGTTAAACAACACGGAATTATGAAGTGAGGTGATTTTTTTTCAACGTTTTATTTTCATGTTTTAAAAGTGTATTTTTTAAATATGGAGGATATTAAATAAAAAGATAATTTGGATGCGTTAGAAAGGCAGTTTCACTAAACAAACTTTGCCAGGCCAAAAGCGGTGCGTCCTAGAAAAAATAAATCGTTACTAAATGGAAGTTTATCAAATTATCTTCTAAATGGAAGCTTGTCAAATGGTCTACCAGTCTATATTGATTTAATCCACCAGTCAGCTGCTTAGTGTTGTTGCAACACACCTGTTACCTTTTTCTGTCTGAGATACGGATCTATGCCCAGTTTAGGAATTAATTTTGTACTGCTTAATATAGTTGATAATAGAATTACACTGTTGTACCTTATGACAGGTACAACAGTGTAATTCTATACACTTTTTTCGATTTCCCAACATTTGTCTCTACCGTATAAACAAAAATCGGCCAAGTGCAAGTCGGACTCGCGCACGAAGGGTTCCGTACCATTGACTACGAAAACAACAGTAGGTACCTACATTAATTTAGTTAATGTAGTGCCTACCTGTTACCATTTATTGATATCAAGCAAAAATAAGCAAAAAATTGATTTTTTTGTGTGGGAACCTCCCTTAAATATTAATTTAATTATTGATTATTAAAGTTAGAAATATAACTGAGTGTTTTGTGAATATTTCAAGTGCCTACCTGTTGCCATTATTAATATCGAACAAAAAAGGACAAAAACATTTTTTTTGTCCCTTCAATATTTGTTTTATTTTGTTTTTAGTATTTGTTGTTATTGCGGTAGCAAAAATACATAATTTGTAAAAGTTTCAACTGTCTAGCTATCGCGGCTCTTGAGATACAGCCTGGTGACAGGCAGACGGACAGACGGACAGACAGCGAAGTCTTAGTAATGGGGTTCCGTTTTTACCCTTTGGGTACGGAACCCTAATAATGATTAAGTTCTAAATAATACCATTCTTATGGTAAGTACCGATATTTATTTTCTGAATATGTACCAATATACATATAGATAAGACAGCCAATAGGAATTTTCAAGTTTTGTCTTTTCGTTACAAAGCATAGAAATAAGGATATTTCTTCGTCAACTTTGTCCTTCAGGGCATATGGAATACGTCGCGGCTAGATGAAAATTGGTGTCACATTTTCTTGAAGCACTAATTGAGCTTTGTAGTTTGATATTCAAACAAGAGTTCCGTCAAACACCATTGTTAAATCTTCTAGTAATCTGTCAAATTTTGAGTTGTTGATAATTTACTAACTGAATTTTATCCAACTCTTCAAATTCTAACTCACAAGGATCCCGTGGAGCACAAAAATATAATATAATACGTTTTCTGATGTAATTCTGGGCTCAAAGATGTATGATTGACGTGTATTTCCTTGTATCGATATCATCACATCTGTTCAGTTTTAAGTACGTATCCAACCGTTTAATGATGTTTTTGAATGTTTCGTCCTTGTCTAATGGTACTGAATTCAATTTAGATGTCCTAAGATTTGTTTGTGACCGACCTTTGCTCCTCAGTACCTTCTGCATACATGGAATTGTTTCGTGCTATCGAATTCAAACTCTGCAGTTTTAGTTTAAGCTGTGTTGTAATACCCTGAAGGTAATTTTTTTCTTCAATCTCAGTTTCCAACTGTGGGTCATCAGTAATATTATTTGTAGTCGTATCTCTTCCAAATTATTCTTGGTAAATTTGTTCATTTGTCACTTCACCAGCTGATCACTCACTAATTTAATTCATAATCAGAAATTTCTCGTAGGTTTTGTATCTGGCTGCCGAATTTTGTAATGCAGCCTTTAATAAAGTTCGTGTACGTTTTAACTCAGTTAATTCATCCATTTCGGCGCCTATTATTAAATTCTAAAATAATACCATTCTATTTGTAAGAAATGATATTTATTTTCTGATTGACACATTGAATGTCATAACAAACTAAGTGAAATCAGAGAGTACAAATATGTAAAGAGTATGGATATGACGCGGAACCGAACAAACTTTGCCCCCATTTTTTATCCCCTTAAAGATTAAATTTTCAAAAATCCTGAAAGACGGCATTCTTAATTTTTAATCAGGTAGCTGGATACCAATTTTCATCGACTTAGCGTCAAAACTGACAGAGTTTCATGCAAACTTATGGGGCCCTTTTTACCCCCTTAGAAGTGGAATTTCCAAAATTCCTGTCTTAGTGCTAACCTACACTATAAAAGGAAGCACGGTGAAAATTTTCAGATTTTAAATCCCAGTAGTTTGGGCTGTGCGTTGATATGTCTGTCAGTCAGTCAGTCAGTCAGTCATTAAATCAGTTTTCATTTTTATATATTTAGATTATATAACTACGACATTAAGATCATAAATCGAAGAAAACAAGGAGTACCTAGTAGTAAGTAGATTTAAAATTTCATCTATCACTAGAGTTATTTGTTGACGACCATTTGGATCAGCGGTAGTAAACGCTGCTTCTGAGCCATGGGTCGCGGGTTCGATCCCCGCACAGTAAAAATATTTGTGTGCATGAACATGTCTGTTTGTACTGGTCTGGATGTTTTCTATGTATTATAAGTATGTATTTACAAAAAAAAAGTATTTATGTAAGATTTTCGGTTGTCTAGTACCCCATACGACAGGGTACTTAATAGTACCTTAATTTCGGACTAGATGGCTCTGTGTGGCGCAGTGAGGCATGTCTTAATTATTTTTTTTTTTCGATCATGGCGCTTGCAACAGTGCCGAAATATCGGAGACTCATAATAAATAAGGTACATGGTGTAAACCCCAAATCAAATAACTCAAGTTTTTTACAATATTATTAAAAACTACAGAGATAATATTGATAACACCTCTGACATTTTTTACATAAGGTTATAGATAGCGCTAAGTTATTCTTATAATGTAATGAAAACTTTGACATAAAAAAATCCGAAGAATATGATAATGTACCCACAAGCATGTAACAATCTTGAGTTATTGTCACACATATTAAAATCAACCCCACGCAAGTCATCAAGTCTGAGTTTGCGTACATTGGTTTGTATAATGGATGAGGTGTTAATCTTAAATATTGAAAATGAAAAAGCTCAAGAATATTGGGATCAAGCCAAGCTGTATAATTTTAGATAGGGAAATTAAGAAAAACGATATAGTTGTGTGGGATTTGTGTTAATAAGTTGGACGCCCCGTTGGTCTAGTGGTTTAAATACTGGGCCAAGATCTCGGGGTCCCAGGTTCGTTACCGGCTTGGGCAAGCGTGGTGATTATGCCAGCACCCATCACTGCTGTGATAACGTGAATTCAATGATAGAGGTCGTTTAAGGGCTGTTACTTTTCTTTTTAGGGTTTCGTACCCAAAGGGTAAAAACGGGACCCTATTACTAAGACTTCGCTGTCTGTCCGTCTGTTCGTCTGTCCGTCTGTTCGTCTGTCCGTCTGTTCGTCTGTCCGTCTGTCCGTCTGTCCGTCGCTCTGTCACCAGGCTGTATCTCAAGAGCCGCGATAGCTAGACAGTTGAAATTTTCACAAATTATGTATTTCTGTTACCGCAATAACAACAAATACTAAAAACAAAATAAAATAAATATTGAAGGGGGGCTCCCATACAATAGACTCGTTTTTTTGGCCTTTTTGGTACGGAACCCTTCGTGCGCGAGTCCGACTCGCACTTGGCCGATTTTATTTACTTTACTTTAAGACCTATTTTTGGTGGCGAACACTCATGGTATGAATGGTATACCTACTTACACTTAACACTTATGCAATTGAATTTCTTAAAATCGTCTTTGTGTGATGGGGATCACACAAAACATTTAAAGGCTACGTACTGCTAAAATCATAACCCTTCCTGTTGGCCCGTAGTCGGGTAAATAAGGAGGAGGTTGTGTATGTATGTACCTATTCGTCGTATATTAGTTTTTGATGTTCATATTTAATCCGCTTGTTATAAATACCTATTATCCTTAAGATCAAGCCAAATTTTCTTTGTATAAATATATTTAGTTTTAATGTAGTCATATTAATAAAATTAAAAACTCATCTATACTATAATATTATAAAGCTGAAGAGTTTGTTTGTTTGTTTGTTTGTTTGAACGCGCTAATCTCAGGAAGTACTGGTTCGAATTGAATTATTTTTGCGTTGGATAGTCCATTTATCGAGGAAGGCTATAGGCTATATATATATCATCACGCTGCAACTAATAGAGGCGAAGAATCAGTGAAAAGTGTTGCAAAAATAATCGCGATCTTATTAATCCCTAGATTGTGAGTTTCCAGACACAATTGAAATCAATTGTTATCGTGGCACCCGAGTGCCTCCTCGGGGTTGAGGGATTAACAGAAATTGACGCGGACGAAGTCGCGGGCAACAGCTAGTCACGGATAAAATTAAAATCGCCAAAAAAGTCTGATGATCAACATCACGCCTTAGCTGTTTGACAGACTGACATGCAGATGCGTTTCCTTAGATGGACAGACACAACATTCTGGACGTCGTTTGAATATTGAGCTATATGCTAACCAAATTACACTCTGGACATCCTGAGAGGACCGCCGGTGGAATGGTAATGAGACCGTTATAAAGTGATTGCTATGATACATGGAGCGTATGGGGTACCGGGTTCAGATCAGGATGGTGCCTTAACAAATATTTTGTTATAAGATCAGTAAAATCAGTTTTATTTCTGCAAATTGGCTTCAGGTGCTTTTACTATCCCAACTGCTTCGGGACAAGTCTGGTCTAGTGCCGTAAAGAAACAGAGCGCAAGAAACTCAGAGACTATTGTCAGCCTCTTTTTAAATAAATTTTTACAAAATATTTATGCAAGTTATATTTTGTTCCCTTACTTGAAATACTTAGTTCAAAAGTGGAATGAAAATTGTCAAGTAAAATTAGTTACCATAAAAATATGCACTAATTATCGACAATTATAATGTCACTGCTAATCAATAAGGATTGGGATAGAACGTGCAGTCAGACTCATGAAATTAAAACGTCTTAAAGTGCGATGGTTCCTTAGGATTTGGGCGAGGAAGAGGTCTTTAATCTCCCTCTCTCAATGGTTCATTGCTATCGTCGAATTACTAAATTGGTCAAGGTATCAGTGCAAACTCACCGGTCAAAAATCACTGGCGGGCAATGCACTTATAAGCTGAGAGATATTTGATTTATTTTTACATTAAAACACCAAGGTGTTTTGTTATGATGATTGACACATAATTAAAATATAATTATCGTACTAGGTATTTAGATCACTTGATTTTACATTATTAGATAGAAAATAATTACAATTACAATTTGATACATACTTCTGTATGATTATTGCCTGACATCATCATCATTATTATTTTCATTTGTTTGTTTATTTTATTTAACGATTGTTCCATCTTTGTATAAATAATTTGAACTCTTCTACAGTCAAGACATTTTGCATAAAACTCATAATCGAGAATTGATAAATAGATTAAGAAAATTATAAATTTCAATTATAAATTGCTTAATTACATAAGAATATTAATATTTGGCTGTCACAACTAATAATCCAATACTACAGTTACAATTACATAATTAGAGTTTATGTTCTCAGAAACATAACATAATAGTACATTTTAAATTCGTAGACTGGACTGATAGTAGGTAACTGTAATATTCATGCAAGAAATAAATTTAATATTTATCAATCGAAAACACTTACCGGTCGTAGGAAACCTGGCACGATTTTTTCTAAAATCCAACTCTGGTCTAGTAAAATTAAAATATTACACTCTTATCAGCACATAATAAGTCAATGCCGTTTGTGTTATGGTGAGGATAGAAACACGTGCGTAAATTTTGACGCGGACTGGAGATACGCAGACGTGCGCCCTGTTCGGGGTACACTTGTAAATAAATCGCTACCTGCGTCTGAGCATATGGTGCGCAAACCAAAAAAAAAAAGACTCGTTTTGGTCTCGCGCACAGATAGTCAATGTAGTTATTTTCTTTCATTCTGTTTAAAGGCACTACAAGAGCTATGTGCTGCTCCAATTGATTTAATACTTTTAAACAAAATCAATCCTCAAAAACTAGAAGAGTATCATTTTAGCAAATTACCTCTAGTATTTATTGAATCATACTAAACTTTTCATTTAGTTGTTTATTAAGTCGAGTTTGTCGCTACCGCCAAAAGTGGCTTTTAGCAATAATGTACAATATACGAAAGAATGCCAGACTGAAAAGCAGTTAACAGTGATTCAATAAATACTAGAGGCAATTTGCTAAAATGATACTGTTCTAGTTTTTTGAGAATTAATTGATTTTGTTTAGAGTAATGAAATTAAATCAATTATAAATAGAATGCAATGATGGAGGCCTTTACCCTGCAGTGGGATGATTAAGAATAGGCCGTTACTTTCCTTTTTTTTTACAGTTTATTTATAACTTATTAAAATATCAATTGGGGGCAACACTTAGCTCTAGTAGCCTCTAGTAACCTTAAGGGTTTCTGTTGTTAGTCCGAATCACTAATAAATAAAGTGCCAATTACTATTATTAGTTTGAAATAATAAATGATTTATATATAAATCCAGAAATTAAAATGCATTTATTTAAACGTTTGTCACGTGACATCCACAGGCATGTTTAATAATGCACATGGAAAATTTGAATTGTCCTTGGCTTTTGATATACTTTATAACATGAAACCAACCTATTTTCAATACTTATTTATTATGTGACACATTTGCCATAAGTCTAAATCTTTCATTACAATGCAGCTTTTGCGACATCTCGTGAAATAAAATAAAAAAGAATAGTAAACTTTACCTTACATGTATCACTTTACGGACAATTAAGGATATTCTGTGGTATTTACAATGATATTATTCACAATATTCTATGCATGTGATCATAGTAGGTTACTTAACTAGTCCGACGCAGCTTTTGGAAAACCTCAATTATTGATAAAAACTTGAAATGTTTTTGTACGCAAGCCATTTGTTTTTTCCTTGTAGAATAGATACTTAATCATGTCTTTCTTACTAAAATACCCAGCATATTGTCAACGCAGATAAAGACGAATCATAAAAACAATTACCAGCGACTACGGATTCTTGCCTGGATGTTATATCTTTAAGTTTATTTGCAAATGATGATAAGAATATGTTACGTAAAACAAATTCATTTCATTGAATTTATTTATCCCTAAGCTAAAAGAACTTACTTCTTAATTTGACAATTATTTTTTATTCTTAATTTCTCGCTTCTTTAACACAGCTTCAAATCCCATATCAAGTCAGTGACAAAATATAAACTTACTCTTTTCGTCGGATAAAACTGCACATTTCAAAAATGTTGACATCTGGCACGACCAAAATCAACACTGCTTACTTCTTAACAATCTTAATCAGGATTATAAATTACTACCTAGCTGTTGCCCGCGACTTCGTCCGCGTCAATATCCGTTAATAAGATCGCGATTATTTTTGCAACATTTATTTATTATTTTTTCACTGATGCTTCGCTCTTATTGGTCGCAGCGTGATGTTATATAGCCTAAAGCCTTCCTCGATAAATGAACTATCCAACACAAAAAGATTTTTTTAATTCGTACCAGTACTTGCTGAGGTTAGCGCGTTCAAACAAACAAACAAACAAACTCTTCAGCTTTATAATAATAGTAGATATAGATTTTTACTAACATAAAATTATAGGTAATTTTGTTCAGAGTAAAGCAAATTAGAATTGCGCTGAACTAAATACTTTTTATATTTTTGTGTAAGTACAAGTTTAATTATACCTATCAAAGTTACTCGTATCATGAAGTTATATTCAAACTTAACTTAACAAATTATTGTTATTTGTTTCTTCTTGTAGTTACTTAAGATAGTAAATAATAAAAAAAATTGCCATAATTATTATTTCATTCACAATGTTTAACATAGGTTTTTTTTTACGGTAAAATATTAGTACCTACTGAAAACTTAATCAAAATAATTAATTAACTACGAACATTTCGACGACCTCCGTGGAGGAGTGGCGTACACACCGGTTTTCAAGGTGTCGCCTGCTCCGAGGTCCCCGGTTAGATTCCCGGACGGGCCAATGTAGAAAAAAAGGGTTTTTCTATATTTTCTCTGGTCTGGGTGTTTGTGGTACGTTCGTTGTTTCTGGTTTCCAAAATACGAGTGCTTTAAATAGTTATTCAAATTGGGATCAGAACAATGTATGTGATGTTGTCCACATTTATTTAATTTATTTATTTATTTAAGGCCAATCAGACCTTTAAATTCGTCGCTCTTTGGATTTATAAAATAAATAGCACAGCTTTTTGAGACTATGTACTTAAGTAAAAAAAAAATACAACATTTGGCTTCAAATACAGTCCACATAATACGCACACGCACGGGCCATCCCACTCACACACGCTCACAGCTTCAGCGCATGCACAGGTGCGAGCGCAACACCTGTCGCCCGACGCGGACGCGCCTGCGCATCTGCGGCATTGTAAACAGACGAGACGAGAACATCTGCAGTCTGAAGTCTGAACGCTTTCAATTAACTCCGATGTGTTTTGACTCTGCCCATTTTTTGTTCAGCTTCCAATAAATGGACCAAGGAATTTAATCAGAAACATTAAACCAGCTGCGATCAATTTCTTTATTTAAAAATCTTGCATAATCAAGAGCCTATCTCAGAAGTTTATGTAAAAATTCAATACATAAGAGTTGCAATTAAATTAAATAACAATCAACAGAAGGCATTACTGATACTCTCTATAATATAGATAATTCTCAAGAATAACAAAATGAGCACTTCATTGAACATGATTCAAATCATTTAAAAAATGATGGCATCGTAGTTTTGGCAATGATTTGATGGCGTGGTATTATTTCATCTGTGTTGGATAATGTTTATTGAAACACGTCGTTAGAATACCGTGCCACAAATAAATTTTATTTTAATTTAGTACTACAATAAGGAAAAATATAATTTAATGTTGAATGAAATCATATAATTACACATTAAATTTGTTAATAGTAAGCATTCACATGTTATTGCGCTCAGATATTATCAATGTAAACACTAACCCTAAACTGTTGTGACTAGTCTAACCATTAAGTTAGCTAATGAAGTAGAAATCCACTATGATTTTAATTACGACTAGCTGCTGCCCGCGACTTCGTACGCGTCAATTTCTGTTATTATGATGCGATTATTTTTGCAACATTTTTCACTGATGCTTCGCTCCTATTGGTCACAGCGTGATGTTATATAGCCTAAAGCCACAGTCCTAAAGCCTTCCTTGATAAATGGACTATCGAACACAAAAATAATTTTTCAATTCGAACCAGTACTTCCTGAGATTAGCGCGTTCAAACAAACAAACAAACAAACTCTTCAGCTTTATAATATTAGTATAGATTTCTAGGAATATACAATAAAACGACTTAAAAATTATGAAAACGCTTTTTTTGATAAAAAGATCTGAGAGAATTATAAATTAACAGAATAAATTAGAATTATTTGTCAAAGGCATTTCTATAGTGGTCAATAAAAATGTGCCATGTAGAAATGTCATTGTTGGTCAAGCGCACAAAAATGTTAAGTTGTTTAAGCTCGAAAGAAGACGAAGCAGGAGCTCTACTCTGCAAGACAATGCCCGCATATTTCGGTCTAAAATCAATCAATCGCAAAAAAATTACGACCACATAGATAAAAACACGGGAATCAAGAATAATGACTACTTGCTTATCGCAACTTCGCAGGTACTTCGGTCTTCCCAGCAGTATCCTGTTTTCGTATTGTATCAATCACGTTCAGGAAATAGGTCCTTCGCTGGGTCGCCGGCGTTATGACACCCTCGTTGAATAACAACGATTTATCATTTATCAAAGCTTTTGTTTTCTAAGTACGTTAATATATTATCTAGTCTAGGTTGTGGTAGTCGCAAAAATTTTAATAGTAGCTTTTTCGATCATTTGAGTACAACTACATGAATGGTGATTTAAATATAAACCTGCCAAGTGTGTGTCGTACCATGTGCAGTGTAGAGATCAGTAGTTGCACATCGCAAGTTCTTATTTTTAATAAAAATAGTAAGGACTTCTTTTTCATTACATTTCTTATAACTCTAATGTAACCGTGATACTTACGAGTAGTTAATTGTCCAATTTGTTTAGGCTGCTATTAGGAACCGGTTAACTTGGCATTCCTCCTTAATACCAAAAACTAATACCAGTGCAGCAGTGGTAATTGTTTCAATAGTTATTAATTATATATTTTGGACGAGTACCATGAGTCCCAAAATACGATACTGAACATTTTAAAATTTGGTATTCGTTCGGAATAGTAAATTAATTACGACAATATACAAATCCCATTGGTATTAGTTTTTGGTATAAAAAGGAATATACCTATCTAAAAATCAATTGCTGTTATTTAGTCTCGCTAAAACTCAAGAAAGGCTGGACCGATTAAGGTTTTTATGTTTGTAGTAGTTCAGGGAAGATTACAACGGTGAATTTTTCTACCGTTCTACGGTAGAAAAATTGGGAGGAAGATAGTAAAAACAACAATTTTATTTAGCCATATTTAAGGTTTTGCATCAAAATTCTGGATGGGACAATTTTAATGACGTTAGGATAGGTGATAAACCGGTTCATCTACTAACTTAATACTTAAATGTTAAGTTGACTGAAAATACAATTTCTTGAATAATTTGACTGCCCGGCCTGAGGTGGAACTCAAACCTAAAACTGTTGATTGTTAAGTAAATTTTTTTTTTCTCATTACACCCAAAAGCACAAAAAATTTATTTAGCCATATTTAATGTTATGCATCAAAATTCTGAAAGGGATTATTTTAATGTCGTTAGGCTATCCTAACGACATTAAAATTATCCCATCTGGTACAGTTCATCTAGTTCAACCGAGTTTATATCGTAATTTATTTCTCAATTATGAATGACTACAAGCTATCAATTTAAAATATAATACACTAAATGTTATTTATAATTTTGAAACATTATCCTGTTTACTATAATATTTAGCTGGAACCATAATCTACTTCAGTCGCGTCATTGGTATAGGTACTTACTCTACCAAATATATACTTAGGTGACTGTTACGGATGGTTACATACATATTTTGCGCGGAGATATAATTTACCTTGAAATTACGATTCCTTGATAAAATATATCGACTACCTTAGCGGGCCATAAATAAATTCTTTGACACATACTAGCAATTTATTATATATTATTAATATTGCCTGATATAGCTTTACTTTTTCATCATCTTCAAGTTAAGTGTCGGTTATCCCTTTTCGGCTGTAAGGCATGGATATACACTCATTAACACTCGTACACACATACACTCATACATACATACACACCCATTCATGCAGATCCACATTCACTCAAAATGAAAGTATTCTCCTTGTTTTTTTTTTACTTATTTTATTTATTGTTACATTCTTTGCATTTGTTCTGTAAAGTCCCTTTGACTGTTTATTCTTAATGCTGTTTATTAGTTATAGAATCCATTATTGACTGTAAGTTATTTATAAATGTAAATTGTAACTTTTTTAAGAGCTGTATATTTTGAATAAATATAAAATTAAAATAAAATTAAAATATTTTTTTATAGGCTCAGTATCTCTGTATCTATATAGAGCCCATTTATAAATTACAAAAATTAAAATAAAGTTTTCACCCGAAAACATTTTTCGCAACATAGTTTTCAATTTTCACGGTCCTTAGGGCCCTCGCCCGCGGCAAAGAAAATAAAGATAAACAAGAATGCTAATGTCATACAAATGAAAAAACTCGCGTAAAACTTATTATCTTCGCTCGTACCTCCAGGTTCGACTTAATATAATAGATGGAGTTTGTGTTCACGCTGAAGTGTGAAATATCCGGTGCCATCTAACGAAAAGTTGATACAGCTCCAACATCTAACAAGATAATATGAAATGCGAGTCACGAGATGGCGTTGAACAGCATTAGGATGAATTTTCATGAAATGACATCCAAATTAATTGTGTCACAAGTACCAATAGACACTAAAATTCGTCGCCATTGTAAGAGCCCGTTTGGCCTAATGGTTCGAACGTCCTAAATTCCTGATAAATATGTGTATTCAAATCGGATTTAAACAATGCAAATTAATATACACATTACATTTTAATGTGCCTAATTTATTTATTTTACACTTTTTTCAGTTTATTAGCTTGACGGGTATATGTTTACATTACCAGTATGTGATAGCGAAGCTCCTAAACGAGTGTCTTTTTTTATTGTAGTTTAGTTATTATGATGATGATACAACGACATTAATACTTTAAAAATTGATACACCGCCAGCCAGAAAAAGGAGGGCTTAAGCACCCCTTCGCTAGTAGTCCTCTGAAAAATAACTACTTACAGAACTCAGTTCCACGCTGATTGCATTCTAGAATAGCGCGACCTTTTATGAGTACATGCTAGTGACACTCCGTGCGTCTTTAGGTTTTATCGGGTGCCTTCTCTCGATGAGAAGCAAAAGCTAGCCCCGCGTCCGGACTCCGCAGCTCCAGGCCCCACGTCCAAGACGCAAGCGCACCAAACAAGAAGCCCCGCCGCGGGCGGACTCGAAGCAACGCGACACGCGCGCATATTTTATTCCGGGTTCCGCGTCTTTCTTTTCGACCGCCCGTATGCCTTCCAAAGGTCCGGGACTCCATAGTCCCGTGATTGGAAAATGACGAACATAATAATAATAATAATAACATAATTTTTGGTTTTATATTTTTCCAAAATGTTGAAGGTACGTTTACAATTTATCAAACAAACTATTTATTTTAAATTAGTTTGTAGAATTATTTTGACAAGATATACCTACTTTGAGATGTTTTTTATGTGAAACAAATTATTTTGTGAAATAATTGAATTCTTAAAATTAATACCATGTATTTTGAGATTTTTAAATATTTAAGCCAAGCTAACGAAAAAACTAGTCAGGGAGTATATTGAAATAGCATTCCGACTATGGAAAGGAAGAAAGAAAGTAACAGAAGTTATTTTAACAATTAATTGTCAACTTGATTTCATTTAGGTTATTTTGTGTTTGGTACTGAATATAAAGGATATATACACAAACAGTACTTATACATATTTAATCATATACTGTGTGACTTTTTTTACCGAGTGGAAAAATTTACTGTGTATTTTGTACCTAAAACAATTGCTATAACTGTGTGTATTAGTGAAATACACCCGATTTTTAAAATTTTGGAATTCCATTAAAAAACATAAATTTTGAAAACATTAGTGCGCATGCGTATTATTCTTAGTAAGTGTAGTAAAACGGTAGCGGGATGCGGCGCGGGAGACGCGCGGCCGAGCTGCGTCGCCCGCCCCTCGTGTGACTGAATATGCAAAAAGCGATCCTAATTCCTAAGGTAGAAGTCCGAAGGGCCGGCTGTGGGGCGCGGGTCGGGATGTTAAAAGGCAAGACACGTGACTAAAGAAATAGATAACTTCAAACCCCAAGCGACAACCGGTTGTCGCGTTAACAATTGATTTTAATTGTGTCTGGAATAACTCACGATCGAGGGATTAAGTTTCCACTGCGCAGGTGAATTACTCGGCGAATTCAATGATGTTTAGCGCGTTCGAAGTAGAGTGAATGCGTTTGAGTTTTGGTCGGTTTCGTATTTTTCGAATTATTTTTTAATATTTTGTGATGTTAGTCTAAATCAACATAGAATTAGATGGTTATTAACAGAGGTAATTTATTGAATAAAGAAATTAAAACCTTTTTTGCTAAAGTGTTCATGCTATCGTCATCTATATCATTTATCTGTCTCACACTTTTATTTTCCTTTCTTTCTTTTATATAACTTGCTGAAAGGATTTCTGCACGCAAGAGCCACATTGTCATCACATACTGCCAATGTTCTCACCATTTCGGTGTCTGTGTGTGTCAATCTGCAGTAGATTTGAATACCGAAAAGCCATCGCGAACTAATTATTTTACACACTGATAGTTGGGCATTTTTAATTTCAGTTGCTGTGTTACGCAGCGGAAGTGACGAAATACAATAATGTTAATTTAGTCTACAATTAACTTAGATGTGAGAAGAGATAAACGTAGAATACATAAATATATGCATGTTATAGGAAATATTTAATAAAATTAAATAAATTGCTATTGTTGTGTTATGTGTATCATTCAAAGTGCCGCAACGTCACGAAATGTTTTGGGCTGTTAAATTATAAAGGTGATCGTAAGATTTGAATAAACAAGTGAAAACTAAAGTTATCATTCTAAAATCACTATCACATAAAATAACACCATTTAAACTACAACGATATTTTGTTAAATTGATCCAATTCGTCACTTTACTGTTAAAGATTCGGAACTCCATATTTTTAAAATAATTCGGTACATTACCTAAAATAAATAACTTACGTTTTTACACATCTAAAACACAAGTTATTTATTTTAGTTTAATTCAATAATACATCCTAGAAATTTGTTCTTAAAATTCATTTACTAGCCTGTGCTGCCATTGTCATAATTTTAACTTAAAAACCGTAGGTGTGAATTATGCGTGTAACAATTCCAAACGTCACTTTTTGCGATCCGCATATACGTAACGTGACGATATGGATGTGACGAATGAATGCATAAAAATTTTAGATATACTTTTCATCGTTAAGAAATGCAATTAGATGATCAGTCCAAACCTTTTCGCATTCTATAGATATTACAGTATTAGAAAAAAATATTTTAGTAATAAAAGAGTACTTACTATTTACTTGAAAAATTTGTGTCACGTATGCGGAATGATGGTTTTGGTGCCAGCGTAACTCAACCGCTTCACACTTCGTATTTTTTTACACTGATGACGCTCACACTAGCTTTAGTGGATTTGGGAATGTAGCCGTTATCAAAAAAATAACATTATTTTGTAAAATTCGTAGAGGAAGTTGAAAAATTAGCCCGTCACGTTATAGTGGAATTCCACTACATGCAAATTCGTGGGACAGTGTTTTTATGTTGTTTATTCTATTTTATAGCATGTTTTATGTAGATTCTTGATATAAAATTAATTTTTAAGCATATTCACTTTCAAATAGTGCTGCCAATTTAACCGCTAAAATAAAGGAACGGCTGGACCGATTTCGCTAACTCTTTTTTGTTTGTTTGTTATTGTAAGGAGAATGTTCTTATAAAAGAAAAAAATAAGAAAATTGCGCAGATAATTAGAAAATTTAAGAATACGTAACCACCATATTAAATTATTTTTAATGTAACCTTAGCCTTAACCTTAGCTTTTGACAATTTAAACTTTTTAAATGTATCATTATGGCGTTTGACACAACATTGACAGGAAGCGTACTGCAAACGGTTACAATTTCCAGTGCCGTTAGCATTTGCATGTCGATAAAATAAAGTTGTAAACTAAGTATCTGATTTTTTTTGAATTATTAACTATACCGATTCGAAATCAATATTCATAGTTAAGACAGGACAACGTCTGTCGGGTCCGCTAGTAATAAATAATGTTATATACTTTATTTGATATTTTAGCAACTTAATTGCACTTATAATATCAGTATATAAAATTGAAAAATTTTGTCTCAGGCGGGACTCGAACCCGCATCTCCTCGCATGCCGGGCGGGCGCCATACCATTAGGCAAAGTATATAAATAGCTGTTTCATCTTAACTGACTGTCAAACATCTGCAAAGATGTTTCTTTCGGGTGTTGGGGGTGCAAACTCCTAACATTTGATGAAACAACGCTGGCTCACAGCGAAAGAATATGCTTGAAAAATTCGCGCCGTGTCACAGTGTCTCGGTTGCCTAATGGTATGGCGCCCGCCCGGCATGCGAGGAGATGCGGGTTCGAGTCCCGCCTGAGACAAAATTTTTCAAGTTTATATACTGAAACAATGTTATGTCTGAGATCCCGCGCGAAATGCAGGCTAGTTTTTGTATTTTAGCTGTCATATTTGTAGTTGCAATTAGAAGAATGGCACTCAAGTTCTCATCATGGTTCGTTCATGCAATTATTTTGGAAAATAGAACTCATTTGTAAAAAAATTATAGTCCGCAAGTAAGACATCCGCGTGCTGCGATTTGCCGCCCCTTGTAGTAGAGAATTAAATAAATCATAATTTTATATCAGATAATTTAAGCTAATGATTCAATTTTTTATACTGTAGTTGATCAAAGTCACATTTTCGTTCAAGCAACTGAAATTAAAAATGCCCAAGTTACAACCGGCGCATGACGAGAGATAGTTTGTTTACGCCGCAAGCGCTTAGGGGTACTACTACGCAAATAGTTTTCACTTTGTCTAACATTCGACAATCTTAGTTTCTGTCTTCGATGTAAGCGGTGAACTGAAAGAGATAGACGGCGCCGACCGAGGTCAAAGTCGATTCGAATTCACTTAATAACCCCCTTGTTGACCATGTCCGGGCACTGCCGAGATCGGATGACACGCTAGTTTTATCTCGCTCTTTCTCACCGTTCTGAGTATGCGAAAAAGAGATAGCGTAAGGATGAAGGAACTATGATTGTATTTTGGCACGTGCCTATTGTTGTGTTGTGTGTGCGATTGTGTATGCCGCTGTTTTCGTCAATCTTAATACTATTGAAATAAAGCTTACGTTATTTTACTGTTTTCTTGAGTTTACGCGAACACATACATTGAAATGAAAGATAAATTTACGGATTTATTAGATCGCGTTATGTACACACGGCGGCACATCAGACTAAACATGTTGACCTTGAGACCGCCTTTATGCCTTACGTAATACAAGTTGTTATCGCAGTTCAACTGTTTAACTTGATGTACTGTCGCTGTACTTTCTTTTGTTTAAAAAATTTTCAATTGACATTTTTAAAAGTCTTATTACCTTGACTTAGGTTTTATTTTCGTTTGTTTATTAACTTTGTCTTTTCTATGTGCATAAAGAGGTGACTGTATTTTAATTAATTTTAGATATTTTTGAGAAAAAAAACTTATTTAAAATATGATTCGAATTAGTACTGACTTTGAACAAACTACTTTCTCAGTGTGCGTTTATTCTGTTACACGTTGTATAATTAAAGTACTTATAGGTATAATGGCACCAGTAGGAGAACGCAATGCGCATTGTAACTTTGCCGAATTGGCAACGTCACATTGTATAATTTCATCTGAATCCGTCGTCGTGTCAATAGTTATTAAGTCTAAAATCGCGCAGCACTAAAGTCATAAGCCGCAACATTGTTTTAATTTAGTATTTTAACTTTTTAATACTAACTGTTCCCAACCTCAATACTAATAGTATTCCTGGTATAAATCTTTCTCCTTGATACCTATATGACGAGTCACTTTAATAATGCAACATAACAATGTAGGTACCTGTTAAAGTACCTAAATAAAACATGTTTTTGAAATCTTAAACTAGGTAAAAGTTGGTAAGTACCTACTGATTTAGTTCTTTATATCTTCTGACGACCTCTGTGGCGGAGTGGCGTACACACCGGTTTTCAAGGTGTCGCCTGCTCCGAGGTCCCGGGTTCGATTCCCGGACGGGTCAATGTAGAAAAAAAGAGTTTTTCTACATTTTCACGTGTCTGGGTGTTAATGGTTCCTTCGTTGGTCCTGGCACAGATAATATAATACTAGGTCCTGGTTTCCAAAACACGAATGCTTTAAATAGTTATTCAAATTGGAATCAGACCAATGTAAGTACATATGTGATGTTGTCCACATTTATTTATTTATTATCTTTTATATCTACAGGTTAATTCAATATGTTTGTTTGTGCCCAAATCAAATCGTCAATTTATTAAATCTGTGTATGGCTTATGGTAATGCAATGATTGGTTTTTAAAAATAATGCTATAATGCTTACAGTATTTTAAAACGTCTGCGTTTTATAATTAGAATCGTTTCATTTATTATTTTTAATTTCTTAAAACTTAAAACAAATTGAAAACCTATTTTAAGTTTTCAGAAAATATAATTCTGAAACCTAAATAAAAATGTCCAAAAAAACCCTAACCCGAAAGTTTATTGAACTCTGGGCAACGAACGAGCATAATTTTATAGAAAACGTCATAACACTGCGTCCTTTCAAAATAACAAGTTTGCGCCATCTAGCGTATGTTAGTATAAATGTTTGCAATTAAAACTGATGTTCAAACGTGCTATTTATCGAGATGTTCAAACCATCTTTAAATAAAACGAGCTAAAATCGAAATTGTATTTTAGACTTCTTATAATCACAGGTAGTTCTATTTTGAACTAAAATATTAGTAAGCATGACAAACTAAAATATAATAATGCGATATTTTGCATATTTCAAACATTTTTTTACATGCGAGCTAAATGCGAAACTTGTAACGCCATCTAACGTAATTTATGGTAATGACTCTCGCGTTTCTTAGACATCAGCATTCTTGTTTATCTTTATTTTCTTTGCCCGCGGCGACTTTTTGTAGCGATGCAGTAGCGATACGTCGCGCGTTCGCATCGATACAGTCGCAATGCGGTCGCTATAGATCGACCGCTTAACTGAGTCCTTTCTGACGTCACTTTTGTCGTCTTCATTTTCATTTCCCTCCCAATTTATGTACTCCATACCATTCTTATGAATTAAGCTATATTTTTAGTACCCAAAGGAAGACGATTTAATTCATAATAATAATACCGAGTACATAAATTGGGAGGGAAAGACGACAAAAGTGACGTCAGAAAGGACTCAGTTCTGCGGTCGACCTATAGCTATGTAAACACGATTCAGTTGTGATGCAAACGCGATACTGTCGCGCTTCTGTCGCGATGCAAACGCGCGTCAGTTCCTCGCCCCGTTCTTTACCCGAGGGCGAGGGCCCTTAGCCTGTTAAGGTATGAAGGGAAAATTAAAAACTTATGAAAAGTATCGTCATAAATGAAAGAGATGCGTATTGAGTAAAAAAAGCGACGTTAGGAAGCCCTTATCAAAATTTTTGATTTTTGGAGGATATTTTCTAAGATCTTGACATTTTTGTACTGTGCAAAACCAAAAGAAAAAATACGTCAATTGTTTCTTGCTCGTAGATTGTTTGTTAGTACAAGTACAAGATTGTTTGTAAATAAGTATCAGTGCGTCCTACCTGTCATGACATACGGAGCCGAAACGTGGACACTGACGGTACGGCTAGTCCACAAGTTCAAAGTCGCTCAGCGGGCTATGGAAAGAGCTATGCTCGGAGTTTCTCTTAGGGATAAAAACAGAAATGAGGTGATCCGGCAAAGAACTAAAGTTACCGACATAGCCCACCGGATTAGCAAGCTGAAGTGGCAGTGGGCTGGCCATATTAGCCGCAGAACCGACAACCGCTGGGGTAAACGAGTTCTTGAGTGGAGACCGCGTCTCGGCAAACGTTGTGTAGGACGCCCTCAGGCTAGGTGGAGTGATGATTTACGCAAGGTGGCTGGCAGGAGCTGGATGCGAGAAGCCGAGGATGGACCTAAGTGGCGTGCAATTGGAGAGGCTTATGTCCAGCAGTGGACTGTGATAGGCTGATGATGATGATGATGAAGTATTAAAATTTGGAAGGTGGTTAAAATTTCACCTGCATAAAAATAGGCATATAATTTTTTGGTTCATTCCTTATAATATTATAACGCCGAAAGTAAGGGCCCGTTTATATGGGATGGTGAGAGGCCGCGCGGTGGCCGGGCGATAGCTTTATTTGGTACGTCAAAAGGCCGCGTAGCTGCCGCGCGGCCGCCGCGCGGCTACCGCGTACTACCACCTCGTGGCCACCGCGTACGCGTTTTCAAGAGTCGACTGTTATAGTAAAATAAGCTCTTCAGTAACTACATTTAAAGTTAAAATTAATTTAGCAAAGAATCCCTTGACGCTACTAATGCGGCCTGGAGGGCCCGTTTATATGGGATGCTGAGAGGCCGCGCGGCGGCCCGCCGCGCTATTGAGGGGCGCGCGGGCGCATCATCCAGAAAATTCGGGCAAGAGAGCTAGGAGGCGACCGCGCGGAGTCCGCGCGATGTGGTTGTCCAAAAGAATTTTAGTGTTTTGGCCTAGGTAAGAGAGTTTAAATTTTCTATGAACGAAACCTAGTAACTAGTCTAACGCGGCCGCGTGAAAGTTTTTGGGTCGTCTAACTGCAGCCTAAAATAAAATTTTGTACACAAATACTACTCTAGAGCCTAAGAAAGGGCAAAACCTATTTTTAATGCAAACAAGTATGAATAGTTTAAAAAACTAGCCCGACTGCGAAAATGCAATAATTTCAAAGTCACACTGTATACTTTATTATGATACTAGCTGTTCCCCGCGACTTCGTACGCGTCAATTTCTGTTTTTATGATCGCGATTATTTTTGCGACATTTTTCACTGATGCTTCGGTCCTACTGGTCGCAGCGTGATGTTATATAGCCTAAAGCCTTCCTCGAGACATGGACTATCAAACACAAAAATAATTTTTCAATTCGAACCAGTACTTCCAGAGCTTAGCGCGTTCAAACAAACTCTTCAGCTTTATAATATTAGTATAGATTTTAGCACCTTAATTGCAATTAGAATATCAGTATTTAAACTTGAAAAATTATTATGTCTCAGCCGAGACTCGAGCCCGCATCTCTATGCACGCCGTTGGTCTTTTGGTTTAAGTACCAGGCCAAGATCTCGGGGTCCCGGGTTCGATTCCCGGGTCCCGCAACAGAAAGTTACAAATTTTCGAACATTGTTCGGGTTTGTGATCACCAACCCGCATTTGGCAAGCGTGGTGATTATACCAGCACCCATCATTGCTGCGGTAACTTGAATTCATGATGGAGGCCTTTTCCCTGCAAACAGTTATTTTAATACTTCATAAAATGATATTTTAGCAACTTAATTGCAATTATAATATCATTTTTCAAGTTTAAATACTGAAATGTTCGCGCTGCTTTATACTCTGAGGCCGTATACAGAAAGAAAGCTGGAAACTTATAAGCGCTTACCGGAGCTTGACAGCACTGGTAACCCGCGCAGGAAAATATATGAACGCGCGCCGATAAGCACTGAACGGTGTTTACACAAAGGAAGCAGGTTGAAGCAGACCAAGCAAAATGTCGGACTCATTCGACGATGGTTTTGTTTTGTCGCAGTTGTTTATTAATTTTAAATGGCAGCGCCCAGCGCTGACCAGCGCGTGTTGAAGCTTGTCGGAGCTTGTCGGCACCGTTCAGTGCTTAACGGCGCGCGTTCATATATTTTCCTGCGCGGGTTACCAGCGCTGTCAAGCGCCGGTAAGCGCTTATAAGTTTCCAGCTTTTTTTCTGTATACGGCCTTACGGTAGCTACACACAGTATTTATCGAACAACAAAGCCGACCCGAAGTAATTACTGCACTTAATCGGCTTGTGCCGATCGGTTAGTTCATTCGGGTTGACATATCATTCGGTTCGGCATTCGTTGTGGAACGAAAAAGCCGAAGGCCACTTCGCACCCAGAATCTTCGGGGATTTCGTAATAAAGATCCAGCAATAACAACAAAACTAGCAGAAACTAACAACACGTCGTATTCATTCCACATTTTTAGCTGAACTTTTGCCGAGCGGTTAGTGATTCCCGAATATTCATCTATATATTCGATTTTACCGCCCGGCTTTGCCGATTAATGCCAGCCCGCTGTTGTTGCCCGACAAGTGAAAGCTGAGCGGTTTTTTTTCATGACATTAATCTACATAATATTCGATTTTACCGCCCGGCTGTGCCGATTAATGCCGGCCCGCTTAAGTGTGTAGCAACCCTCACAACTCCTGGGCCAAGCTCAAGGTCAATCCCGAATAGCCACACTACAGTTTATTGTAATAGTACTGTGCACTTCTCAGCAAATGATTTATTTATTGTTTTATTGCATCGTTGTGTACCTACATTGGGAAACAAGATCAGCCAACAACTTTTGTAAAAGTATTTTTTTGATTATAATTATATTCATTTGATAGTAATAAACTTGTGTCAATTGGGTACTTTTATACAGGATGAAATTTTAACCACTTTCCAAAATTTTTACAGGCGTTCAGTATCATTCTTTAGAGCCTATTTATGAAGTTAAAAATGGAAATCAAGTTGTCACCCGAAAATATTTTTCGCGTTATAGTTTTAAATTTTTACCTGTTACGGTATAAAGGGAAAATCAAAAACTTATGAATAGTATCGTAATGAATGAATGAGATGCGCAACGCGTAAAAAAAGTGTTGCTAGGCGGCCGTATCAAAAATTTCAGATTTGTGGCTGACATTTTCTGAGTGCTATATCTTGACATTTTTGTACTGGGCTATACCAAAAGAAAAAATATGTCATTACAGTCCCATACAAAAATGAAACTTGGTACTGTCCAAGTTTAAATATAAGCAACTACGAGTATGACACAAAAGACAGTTGTGCTAATGGACTGCTTTTAATGAAAATTCAACCTCAACCATTCGCAACTAATTCGGAAACATTATTATTTTAAGATTACCAACTCCATAATTATACATTTAAATATGGTGTTTTTTAATATCATTGCATCAACCTAGAAAAAATATACAACCAGGCGTACGTTACAGAAACCTTTAGCAGATATTTTTTTACTCTTAATTGTTTCAAATATTAAATTCACTATAGTTAGTTAGTTGGACTTGAATTTTCCGCACTTAGCCTCTTGAGTTGGGCCTTTGTACGTGACTAAAATTTATTAGTTTTATTCATACCATTTCAGGTCTGTCCAGAAATTCACTAGGCCTCGTATATTTTTGAGTGCCTCTTGTATGGACCGAGATTCCTTAAGGAATTCTGTCCGTTGTGTACTTACGCTGTTACACTGTGCTATCACATGCTCTGGTGTTTCCTCCTCAATCAGACATCCTCTACAGAGAGGACTATCTGTTACGCCTATATTGAAGAGGTGCTTATTGAGAGCACAGTGACCGGTTATAATACCTGTAATAATACTCAGGCTCTTTCTATCCTGGTGCAGAATTTTGCGAGATAGGTTTTTATTTGTGGTTTTTAGAACTAGTTTGCTTTGCCTGCAATCCTTAAGCTCCTCCCACTGCTTATTGTGAAGTTGTTCTGTCCTATCTCGTATCCAAGTCTTGACCTGATTGAACGGTATTGGAACAATAGGTTCCGGTCCTATCAATTTCGTTGCGGATCCCCTGTTTGCTAGTATGTCTGCCGCGTCGTTTCCTAATGATCCACTGTGGCTGCGTATCCATTGTACGGTTACTTTATTGTGTTTTGCCAATTTTTCAAGCTCCTTGTGGCATTCTAAAAGAAGTCCACTATTGAAGTGGTTCCTGTTTAGAGCTTGTAAAACTGAGGCGCTGTCTGATACTATACGTATCGATAAATCTCGCACGTTTCTCGCTGTTGCCGCAGATGCTGCTCTGGATATCCCCACACATTCTGCTTGGAAGATGTTGTTGAGGTTACCTAGGGTGGTTACTATATTTATATTCAGATCCTGAGAGAACACTCCGGCACCAGTCCCTGATTTGGTCTTAGATCCATCTGTATATATTCTTATCTCGTGAATACCAGAGCTATCTGTTTTTTCCTCCTGGAGTTGTATTGAGTAGTTTTTAGTAAATACATATGTTTTTGGAATTGTGTCACATATTGCCTCTATCATGGGAAGGTCTTTTTTGACCTCCTCCATGATGCGCGTGTGAGCGACTCTGTTGTCTTGTTTCCAGTGTCCTGCTTTTTTAAGTCTTATGGCTGCTAGAGTTGCTTCTTGTTGCACAAAGAGATCTAGTGGTCTGATGTTTAACATTACCTCCATTGCAGCTGTTGGAGTAGTTTTCATGCATCCTGTTGTTGCTGTGCATGCAATCCTTTGGAGGCTTTGCAGTTCTTTTCTAGTGGTGCTTAGTTTAGTCCTGGGCCACCATACCAAGGCACCATATGTGATCATTGGGCGAATTATGGCAGTGTAAATCCATAGTGTGTATGATGGTTTTAACCCCCACCTTTTGCCCACCATTCTTTTACACTGCCAAAACGCTACTCTTGCTTTGTTTATTTTTCCTTCTACGTGTTTATTCCAGTTCAGCTTATTGTCTAGTGTTAGCCCTAGGTATTTGACTTCAGCCGAAAGGGAAAGTTCTATGCCAAATAGTTTTGGGAGGTTAAACTCAATTAGTTTCTTTTTCCTTGTAAAGAGTACTAACTCGGTTTTTTTCGGATTAACTTTCAGTTCGTGCTCAATGCACCATTTTTGCAGTATCATGAGCGCTGATTTCATCCTGTTACTTACTATATTCTCAGAGTTGCCTTTGATTAATATAGTTATGTCATCTGCGTATCCTACAGTAAAATGACAGCTCTTATTCAGTTGCGTGATAAGGTCGTCCACCACCATATTCCAGAGTAGTGGTGAGAGTACTCCCCCTTGTGGGCATCCTCGTGCCACTATTCCTCTCGTGGTTGAGTTTACTGTAAATTGTATTGCTCTTTGTTTGAGGAGTTTCTCAATCCAGCCACTGATGGTTGGTTCCACCCCAAATTTTTTGAGCGATTTTTCTATGCTAGTAAAATTTGTATTGTCGAACGCTCCTTCTATGTCAATGAAGGCACTCATGACCATGAGTTTATCCGACAGGGCCGCGTCTATCGTACCTACTACAGAGTGTAGAGCTGTTTCGGTAGATTTACCTGTTATGTATGCGTGTTGATGTTGACTGAGCGGCTTTCGCTTTAGGACACCATCTCGCAGATGCCTGTCGGTTAATCTTTCCAAAGTTTTAAGCAGAAAGGAGGCAAGGCTTATAGGTCTATACGACTTAGCCTGAGTGTAGTCTGTTTTTCCCGGTTTGGGAAGGAATATGACTTTCACTTCTCTCCATTGGCGAGGCATGTAGTTATGCGCCAGACATGCTTTGAATATCTGACTCAGATGTTGTACTATGGTGTGCTTACCCCATTGTAGCAATGCCGGGAATATTTCGTCAAGTCCAGGGGATTTGAATGGGAGAAAACTGTCAATAGCCCATAAAGTATTCTCTGTTGTTATTACAGAGTTGGCTACCCTCCAGTCTATACTGGTTGGACTCCTGTAGGTTGTTTCTTCCCATTGAGTACCCTCTTCCGTGATCTTACAACCTGGGAAGTGGGTCTCTATAAGTACTTGGCTTATCTCCTTATCAGAGGTTGTGTATGAGTTATTTTGATTTTTGAGACATCCTAGAGTCCTGTTGTCATCTCTGGACAGCAGTTTCTTTACTCTGGCTGTTTCGCTTGTGGTGTTAATGCTCTCACAAAAACGTCTCCATGCCTCTCCTTTTCGAGCTCTTATGCGTTTTTTGTAATGGTATTGGGCTATTTTATATTTCTCCCAATCTACCGGTGTTCTGGTGTTTTTAGCCCGGTTGAAAAGTTTGTTGAGATTTTTCTTTAATCGCTCAAGCTCGGTACCCCACCATTTACTCCTGTCTCCTTTTGGTGGAAGTGTTAATTTGCATGCTTCTTCGAAGCTTTGTTTAATGCATGATGTTAGGGTGTTAGTGTTTGTTTCTATGTTGTCAGTGCTGTACGTCATATCCTTAAAACTAGATACTTGTACCTTGTGTTCGAGAAGTTCTTGGTACCTGGCTACGTCCGTCTTACGGGGGTTACGCCTGGGCTGTGGGTCCTTCTCAAGCACTGCTATAGTGTAGCAGATCCTCCTATGATCCGCAAACGATGGTTCTGGCGATACATGCCAGTTGTTAATAATGGCAGCCGCCCCTTCAGAAGCCAACGTGATGTCAACAATGGTTTGATATCTAGAACTAACAAAGGTAGGCTCGTTGCCTCTGTTAATTAAGTTTAGGTTTTCAAATTCAAATTCACTATATTTCATTACTTATTATAAATTTTTTGAAATCAATAAATATATAAGATAATGAATTATGGTGACTAGTGACGTCATCTGACAAAATCTATGGAAGTATTGCGTTTTAAGGATGTCCGATTGATTGAATCATCATATATCCATTTCTAACCCCTCATGAGTCGACCATAATTTACTGAATTGTGACTTCACATATCTGTCCATTCAAATTTCAGAATCCAAAAATCCTGGAGCTTTTTAGTGTTTTAAAAATGTTGTCTCTGTTTTACTGTCTGTTCAGTTTGTGCTATGCTCACGCGTCTGGAATGATTTATTTTATATTCGTCTGTTTACGTTCGCGAATCAGACAGATGCCGCAAAAACATTAGACGGTAGTTTTATAACCACATCCTGATAGATGTTGGAATGTTATGTAATTGAAAATAGTGCTTACAACATCGCTGAGTGTTAACGACATGGATGGACCACTACGAGATTATCCGATCATACCCAATCGAAATAAATCATTTAGAAGGACACAGGCAAATAACAGGGAATGTCCTAATTAATGATTTTGAGAAAAAACGATTTGAAAGATTAAAAGTATATTATTTTTATTAAGATCAATGCATGCAATAACTTTTGCTTAGATATAACTTAATGCCTAATAAGTAATATTATTTTAGTGTTAAATGGACGTTTTAGTCTTTATTAAAATAGTTAAATCTAATTAAACAAAATTAAACTTTTTTTAACAAATAAAAAACAAGGAATGTCCAAATCACTTTAGTCATAAACAAGGAATGTCCAATTTCAGTCATCTGAATCTTTGGTACTTGGATCATATTTTATTGATTCATAAAAATATTGAGCTTCTTCGGTTACTTTCATTTATAACTTTAAAACATTTAAACCTTAAACAATTACACGGTGCTCCTAGTTCGTGAGAAGAAAGTCGCAACTTTTTCATGACATCTTCAGTTCTACCTGTCTTCTTTCTTTTCTTTACAGATTTATTAATAACACTATTATAGCTTTCATCGCTATCTAAGTCAGAAACCATTTTAAACTTTTAAACTAAAAAATCCGCAAACTCAACAGAATTTTTACCCTAAAATCACAACTGTCAGATGTGACAATCCTTGTTCTTTGTCATGGACATTTCCAGTTCTTTTCGTTTTGGCCATAAACAAAACTGCATTTTTTGGCGCCAACGGTTTACTTTTTTTAAATTCTAATGATTGGAATTCAAAATACCATAGACAAAGATATGACTCCATAAAAAAATAAAAATAATAAAAATGTGTGACATTCCCTGTTCTTTGCCTGTGCCCTTCTTTATTTTATCCATTGCTATCTAACAAATAAATGTATAAATGATTATTAAGACACTTAGGTTCTCGAGATTATTATCAGCAAGATAATTGTTTTTATTTTGTTTTTTTAACAAATAAACTACATTATCAGCGAGTAACACAGACTGTATTCTTATTAAAACCATATAAGGATCATCCTATGTACCTATGGCGTAAGAATACGAACAGCAGTCTTATTATCACTGCTATTAGCTAAACTGCCTGCCAGCGTGGCGAACTTACAAAGTCCTCCTTACGGAGAGGCCTATGTCTAATTAGCTGTAGACTTAGGTTGGCTAATCAATTAATGATGACGAAAACTTTAATTAATTAAATATCTACTAGTGGCAAGCCGGATCGAGTCGCTTGGTCAGCATATGCAACACACTAGGTGTCAGTGAGGTTTGAAGTCACGACCTTACCCTATCCGGGCGATTAGACTGCTCGTCCAACTGATCTACAGAGAGTATAGCTCTGCCAGCGCTCATCTCTTTAAAGATTTATTTGAAATGGAAAAGCAATTGCCGAATTCTGTCAAATCCCATATCTACTCCCTTTATACAATATAAACATATATTAAAATAAAACACACCTCAATGCTTGAATGAAACAGTGACAGAGGGTTTATTTATTACTCCATAGACTTAATTAATAGACTCCCACCCTCCCAGTTTGAACGCAGTCAACGAACTATTGATTTCAAGTCAAGTGGCTACCGAAACTCCTCGTCAGGTTCATGCCTAATTGTCTGCCCCTCGTTCATTATTACAGACAGACTGGCTAATCGCCTGCGGTCTGCGGCCGCGGGATATATTTAACCAGAGGTGTTTTGTTAGGGATAACCGAGGTTTTCCTGTGGTGATGAGCTGTCGGTAACATGTTTATGAGTACATTATTTAATACCTTAGTTATGCAATGATGTTCCTTCATCTATGTAGTATTGTCTTTCAGATTTTGTGCCTATCTATGCTATCTATTAAATAGGTATTTCAGAAACTATATGAACTTACTACTTTTAGCGATTATGTAGTTACTTATTCTGTGGTTAAGGTAAGCCCGACTAAAAATAGATAAATCAATGTCCTGATAAAGTTACTGATAAGGCCCTGTAATCGTACCCAGGGTTATGACTCCGGGTCGATAGGTGCCGATGACGCGTTACTGATAAAAATTAACCAAATTGTTGCGTCCATTTTTTGATTCCTACCAGAGAAAATTCCTTTCTTTTCCAGTACATTTTCTTTGGAATGGGCACTTTTCCAAAGGATTAGATTTTATTTATCTTTAATTTTATTTTTGTTCTTAATGCTAAATAAAGACTAGCTGCATATAACGACCAACGTCATTTGACGACCTCCGTGGCGGAGTGGCGTACACACGGGTTTTCAAGGTGTCGCCTGCTCCGAGGTCCCGGGTTCGATTCCCTGACGGGTCAATGTAGAAAAAATGAGTTTTTCTACATTTTCTCGGGTCTGGGTGTTTGTGGTACCTTCGTTGTTTCTGGTTTCCAAAATACGAATGCTTTAAATAGTTATTCAAATTGGGATCAGAACAATGTATGTTATGTTGTCCACATTTATTTATTTATAAGTATTAACTGATGGTCACTATCGCTACCCGACTTAAAATACAGGCCCTACCTAGTAGTGTGAGTGAGTCGCGCATCAGATATACATATTATGTGTACTTGCGAGCTTCTGGTGATTTTGCGGTTTCATGTTGGTACGTGTTTCAGTGACCATGTAAGTAAGCTCTGAACTATAGTAATTGGCATCTTGTCGGTGTGATAGATAATGTATACCGCGTTAATCGTTAATCCACGTTAATCCACATTAAAATTATACATGCAAAAGCGTCTTTCGTTTGTCTGTTACCTCTTCAATTTCGTATTGAAATATTTTGTATCTCGTGACAGGATATATGTATTATTATTAATAATTATGTCAAATATTGATTTATAATAATATAATTATTTTTATAAGTAACATAAAAAAAAAGTTTTTTTTATTACGAACTAACTGCCTCGCCTCGACAGATTTCGTTCTGCCCGAGGTAATCTGTCTCTTTCGTTACGACGAAAGAGAAAAAGCAGTAAAACTTACGAAGTTGGGGTGGTGGGATCTACCTCCTAGTGATCCACCCTGGGCAACGGCATCTTTGGTTTTCTAACCATTGATGACGGCTAACAGATCCCTCTGCGGTGCTAGGCTTTGTTAGAGGCTGCCTGGATGCTACCACCTTCCGGGTTGGTACCACCGTGCCGGAGTCCAGCGTCAAATAGTTTTTCTGTGTTCCGCCGGTGTGTGGGAGAACCAGTTTCTCTGGGTAAGCTCGCTCCATCTTAGGCTTCTTCTTAACCGTAGAGTTAAGTATGTAGTCAAGCCCATTAATTATTGAAAAAAAACTATTTTACTAGTAATTTAATGTTTTTTCTATTCAAACATTCCTTGTGCAATAACAAAGATGTTCAAAAAATGCAATAAAAAAGCTACGATCATCATCACGTTTCCAAAAAAAACCGGTGGTTTGTGCTGCTATTCATCAGTTATTATTTAATTTACATGATATTATTTGTTATTAAGTAGTCACTTTGGTACAGCAATTTATAGTCAAAACAATAGTATTACCGTTTTGGTCTTCAAAATACAGGAAAGTAAAGGACAAATTTTATTATCATTTACGCATTTCGGAGCATTGTTTTGTTATTGTTTACCTCTTTGTAGCTGCTGTGTGACTCAAAGTTCAGTGCCTGAGTGAGGACATGACATACATGATGATCAAACCATGGAAGGAAACAATAACAGTGTGAAGCAAACAGCTTCAACATAACTAAACAGGCTAATATAAATCTGCTAGGAATGCATAAGTAAATACATATTCGTATCACCAGTGTAATGGTACAGTAATGTCGATCGAGTTATGGACGCTAATTTGTAGCTAGGCAACCCACCATTTGGACCGGTGATATTATGGTGATTGTCACGGGAGCCGCTGGATGCGGGTGGCGTGGGACCCATCGGCGTGGAGAATGGAGATTCTTAGGGTAGGCCTATGCCTAGCAGTGGACTTTGTTTAGCTGACACAAGTTTAATGATTGCTAAAAAAACCGCCACAAAAAGTTGTTTCGAGATTTGTCGGCTGACCGCGTACCTACTGCTTAGTCAGATACATACCTACCGAGGAGTCAGCCAGGAATCAGGATACAGTTAGTTAACGATTTAACTATTACAATTAAATATCACAATAAACTGTGATAATGACTATCGGCTCATTATTTTAATTTTAAAAAACTTGACCTATTTTAATAGGGGTTAAAGTATGAAATTGCCGATTATTTTCCCAATTTTTATTTTGTTTATAGCTCTTAAGTATAGTCATATTATTGCGCAATTCTTTTTGTATTATATCAAAAACTAAATAAAGTAACATTTGACTAAAAAAAATGCAATACTAGTGCCTATTACTTCAAAGGAAGTCGTTGAAAAGACCCCTTACAATGTGTCAGCTGACCTTCTTGCTTCAATTAAGTATATTTGTATTATATACTTTGATTTTCAGAAATTTAAATACTATAATGCGTAGCTTTATAACCATCTAATTTTCACCTTTAATTGCATCGAAAACGGTTCAGTTTTTAAAAAAACAAAAAAATTGTTAGTATGGAGAAATGACTTTTCTCGATTTCGTCCATACAAAACGGCAATTTCATACTTTAACCCCTAATATTTATTACATTACAATAAAGTAAAGATATGTAAATCTACTAACAATGTGTGACAAACACATCACATCTTGCTATAAATTAATTAACCGTTAAACAAAATTAAACGTTTGAATTCAAAACTCATAATTACCTATTTATAAAGAAAATTACACCTCTATCGGTAAAAAAGTAAATTCTAAATTGTATTTTTAATATAGAAGCTGAATTGTCGATGCAAAGGATAAAACAAGAAAATATTATTAAGTCGGTGCCTATACAACGTGTTCCTCTTGATATCCCATAAATCTAAGGTTATGTTCTAAAGGTAAAAATAATATAAAACGCCCTAGAACATGTGGTTCAAAAATCAATAGTTTCGAATATAACATCAATTTTAGTTAAATTTGTTAAAAAATGTAACCAGTATGGCGAATCCTTAGTTTTGCGAGACGTTGGCAAACTTCCACTAAAGTGTAGTAGTAAAGTAGCGGGAGAGCGTAACTTGTAAAAAACATAAGTAGGTACGAGTAAATCGTTTTCATTCAAAAGTTCAATCATAACAAGGTAAGGGTGTTTAACATATTAACAGTCGTGACTTTTTAGAATTATTTTGTATGAAAAAATTAAACAAAAAAAAATTAATAATTGAAAAAATAATTCATACGCAATGTGATTCTTTACCATGGTCTGTTTAATACCCTAGAGTTATGGGATATCAAAAGGAACACGTTGTATAGGTACCACACGATCACCGTCGATCGTCATGCAACTTAGAACATTCAAAGTCATGCAATGATTAAGTTTTACTTTTCTTTTAAATACAAGATAGTTTTCGTTAAAAAGTAAGTTTCTTTTAAACAAAAGACAGTTAAATTAGCATTTTTTTTTTAAATATGTCCTTGGTAAAGATAGGTAACTTCGGTAAGAGCACAAGTATGTAAATAAGACAGTCCTCAGCAAACAAAGGATGATGGCCGCACTGATAGTGTCGTTAACCCGCTTTAGTCACCTAATGCTCTGTTTTATTTCGTAATTAGGCTTCGAAATAATCTCATTACATTACCACGAAACGCACACTCAATTGTCAACTTTATGTCAAAAGAACTAAGAGTTACGAGAATTACTTCGTGGCGTCAGATTATCAAGCCGGAGCATTGACCACATATCCAATAAGCGCACGTTATATTCTTTTATCTGACTGTATTTTGGTTTTGTCATCAATCAGGATTTGTAACTGTCCTCGACCTAAATCATACGATTGATCGCAGTTTATTTAAATAGTATTATTATTTTTATGCCAAAAAGGATAATAAAAACAATCTCTTATCTGGGTTATTAAGGAAATAATCACACGTTGTGACCTAAATTTAAAAAAAACTGGTTCGGAATATATGTTATACAAATACTATGGATAATTATTAGAAGAACGATTTGCTAATTGCTAAATGGCATTATCTGAGCAATTATTAGATATACGATTATTGTAGACTTACAAATAAGAAAGTAGAGAACCGGAATCAGATCGATCAAGCATTTATTATCAGTTGATGGCAATTTTATTGATAAAACAAATCAATGTTAAAATTCAGTTTGGTTGATCGAATAATCTACTCGTATATCCAAAAATTCTTTGTGTTGTAAATTAAGTACCTAGTTATTCTGCTATTGCACGGGCATATTACATAGAATGATTAAAGATTTAATTCTTAACTAATTATTCAGTCTTACACTTATCTTTGTTACCAGTTTTTTGCAATGATCAAGAAATATGTAGTATTATTTACCATTCTTTCTAATTTTTTTGTAAATCCAAAGGGAGGCCGGAGAAACACCGTTGCACTTTAGTATTATTTGTGTTTTGGTTTGGACACTTGTTTTTATTCACTTCCACTTCACCAAAATAAGTTGATTTAATTATTATTCTTTCGAAAGTATCCATTCTAAGCCACAAAATAGCATTTTAACTTAAAAACTACGCATCAAGTTCGTAAAGATTCGAATTTCAAATAAGAATGCGCGCGTACTTTATAAAACTTTTTTTTATTTCTGGCCAGTCATTACTTTTCCCATACCTTATTATTTAAAATAAGTCTAATAATACACTATTAGTATTCGAAAAAAAAAAACTATCACTTTGTTACCTATCCTGAAACTTTTTTGTTACCAGCCAATTTTATCTTTTTTTTTTTCGCTACACGTAGCAACGACCGAGACCGCTTCAATGCGACTGGGGGATCACTGGCATCGCTAGGCGATTAGAGCGATAATCAGTTGCATGCGATGTAAACAAAACACGTCACATTGTAATTATGTTATCGTCTTTTAATTAAAGCAAAATGCACGTGTTCTCAATAAGTAATTACTGAGGCTTGACGTCGAGATAATTATAATACTTTCAAAGTTTCAGTAAGTATGTGACGAGAAGTTTGTCACTAACAAGAACATAGATTACTCAAAAATATATTTAAACATTAAGGATTTTTAATGGCAGAATATAAGTCTATCATTATTTATTGCGTTAAGAAACAAAATCCTCCTGATGTACGGGTTTCAAATTGATCATATTATCAGCACACATCAGTCCACAGCTGGACATAGGGATAGCAGAAGGAGGTTTTTCCCATAACTGGAGAGTGAAGCAAGTTGGAGAACAGTTTGACAAATGGTGAAGGAAGACGCAACTGCCCGCGATCTATAGGAAATATTTCTATAGTCACATCTTACGTCGAGAAGGGGTGAATGAAACTATTTCATTTTGTGTATGCACTAAACTGCACGATCAACCCCGATAAGACCGTCTTCTTCTTCCCATTTTGAGGAAGGAATCCAAAAAAAATTATTTGTTTACAAAATTTTATTGTTGGCGACAAGAACCACCAACCTCTTTCGGCTTTTATAACTACTTCTAAAGTTACAGTATTTTTTAATTTAGAATACCTAGTAAAGAAATGTTTTGGAGAAATGTCTTAAAATTCTAAGACAGTCTAAAAATACATAGATTTAAGTTATTAAATCTATGGAAATATATATTTGGTACGATCAAGAGCTCTGGTTTCCTTCACCCTCGATAACATCCTTAACACATACTTTAGCCCCTAGCCTTACTTTCAAAGTCAATTTATCTCTGCATTAAATTACAACGCAGGCATTTAATGTCTAACTGTCTGGCATTTGAAGTTTAAAACTATTACTAATTTCGGCTCATTACGAAATCAAATACTTATCCTCATTCGTTGGTCATACTTATTCAATTTATTGTATTCGTACTAATTTAATTCGCCTGGGTCTGGGGCTTTATTCAGCTATTTCAATCGCATTTCGATCGTGATTGAATTGGACGATTTTGACATTTAGCCCATACTAGTACTGTCAAAAACCTGCAATTCATTGGGGACTATCGCTAGTGAATTTGCCACTAGAGGCGCTAGTGTCGCGTGAGGTCCAATATCATTCACTTTTCACTGGTTTTAGCGGAATTTGTTGCATAAATTTTAATTTCTTTAATTTACCTGCTGGAAAGTGATCTCCTTCGTAAAATATCGCAAATATGGATTATTTGGCGATTAATGTGAACGCTTTAAAAGCGGAATTAAGAAAAAGCGCAAAAATAGGCGGCCCCAAGAGCAACTATTTCAGAAGTTAGTTTGTTGATATCAAGATGGTTATTTATAAACAATATAACCTTAATTAGATTCAAGATATAACACTTTGTTTCGGCGCCAATCGCCTTTGACAGCTATACCTCCGGACCTCAGTCTACAGTGGCGCCAACTGGTGAGCAAAGAAACGGTAGTCCCCATTACGATTGTGATACGATTTGGTTACGCGAATTAGGGGACTTGAGGGCCATTGTTCTTGAAGATGGTAGTCGCAAATATGGTCTCGGTACCCTGCTGGCGGCTAATTCTCAAAGCAGGTTGCAAAACAACGGTCTTTATATTCGTAATGATAACATTTGTTTACATGTCCCAACACTAAAATCCAAAGACAAAGTAAATTTACGTAATGTAAAACAGTAATTTTTTTATCTGTAATGGTGATTTTCGAATTTTGTGTAAAACCTTGTGATAAATTGATAAATATCGGCAGTTTTTAGTAAAAAAAAAATATTCTTACGTGTTCTTTTATCATAAAAAACTTTTATAAACAGAATACATAGTGAGATAAAGTCAGGAAGACGTGCTTTTGCTATGAGTGCTGTTCGTTTACTAAATAAGTCAAGTTAAGTAGTTTGAACAGACTGTACTAATACTTCAAGTAAAAATTAACTCTTATCCGCATTCCATTTATTTGAATCAAAGACAAAAGAATAATCATCCGGCTAATGAACTTACCATCGACATTTATAAGGAATGGACTAATTAAAATTGTCTTAGTCTTAATTACCAGTTTAAATGATATTTAATGATAAAGTTATTTTGAAAACCGCGTAACACTATAACGCAATTTGTCTATTTTACCGCAGTTTTGGTTAACATTGACTCAATCCTATTAACAAGTCCATATTCTTTGGAGAGGAAGATTTAAATGGCCATTAATTCAGAATTTTCATTGAGAGACGAAATTTCACATTATTTATATTATTTCACATTTTGAAAAGTAAAGATCAATATTCAAGTGCCATGTTGTGTCTGAACACTAGAAAAATAGCACCACCTCTTCTCTTGCTGTGGGTGTCGCAAGAAGTACCTACTTCGAGGAGAAGGCGAGCAGCAGCGTTTTCTTTCTGCCATGAGCCAAACTGCGATCGCCGGACCGCCGGCCAAAAGTGGCAATTATGGCGCAACAGAGGACAAATGACTGTTGACTGTTTTAATATGTTTAACTATATTTTTAATTAATGTAACGTCATCATGTCCTTCAAATCGCAATAGTTTACTTATCAAGTCAGCACCTTACATATTTTCAAACAAAACAGGTTCTCAAATTGAGTCAATCCCAATCGAAAGTATGTAATTTCCTTTTTAGGGTTCCGTACCCAAAGGCTAAAAACGGGACCCTATTACTAAGACTTCGCTGTCTGTCCGTCTGTCCGTCTGCCTGTCACCAAGGTGTATCTCAAGAGCCGCGATAGCTAGACAGTTGAAATTTTCACAAATTATGTATTTCTGTTGCCGCAATAAGAACAAATACTAAAAACAAAATAAAATAAATTATTAAAAGGGGCTCCCATACAACAAACTGCTTTTTTAGCCTTTTTTGTTACGGAACCCTTCGTGCGCGAGTCCAACTCGCACTTGGCCGGTTATTTTTTTATAATGTACTACTTATTTAACCCTCGATTTTCGTATCGCCTCAGAATAATTTAATTTGATTTTGACGTCTTAAATGTCATTGTCACCAAATATGGCGTTTACTTTACCAAGTCGTTAGGAGTCAAGAAACAAATAATTTGCAATAAAATAATATTGCAACTATAAATTTAGATGTAAGCTGTCCTATCTTTCAAGTTGGATCAAATTGCACACGGTACGCAAATCAAATTTCAAATCGGTTCAGTAGTTTAGGAGTCCATCGCGGGCAAACATTGTGACACGTAATTTTTATATATGTATAAAGATAAAGATGACCACGTGTCACTTTTCCAAATATCGATTTGGTAATACGATTATAAAAAGTATTTCTTCAAAACGCTCAATTTTGCTGTTTACGTATCAACACATGTTTTCTATGTACTATAAGTATGTATTTACAAAAAAAAAAGTATATAAGTAAGATTATCGGTTGTCTAGTACCCCATACGACAGGGTACTTAATACTACCTTAATTTGGGACTAGATGGCTCTGTGTGGCCCAGTGAGGCATGTCTTAAAATATTTATTTATTTATTTATTAACACTATTGTTGTATAAAATTATAATGATTCACCATAATAAATAATAAACCGCCGTAAGATGCGATCTGCGAGCATGCGATCCTTTGCCTTTGTAGTTCAATGGCCGAGTAATGAGTAGGTATCTAATCTATAGTAATATTATAAAGCTGAAGAATTTGTTTGTTTGAACGCGCTTATCTCAAGAAGTACTGGTTCGAATTGAAAAATTCATTTTGTGTTGGATAGTCCATTTATCGAGGAAGGCTTAAGGCTATAGAACATCACGCTGCGACTAATAGGAGCGAAGCATGAGTGAAAAATGTTGCAAAAATAGTCGCGATCATAATAACAGATATTGACGCGAACGAAGTCGCGGGCAACAGCTAGTATAGTAGTAGTATTTAATGATACAAATTAGAAGATGGATAACATACTACATGTTTTTCAAGAGGTTATCCCATATAATATGTATTTATATAACACGAATAAAATCGCAATAGGCGCGTGTAAGATTGCATTTATAACGATATTGGGTAAACATAATCATCTTAAATGAGCAAGTCTAGTAAAAAAAAAGGTTGTGACTCAAAAATAGCTCCAAGATTTGAATCAAATTTTGTATTTTACATTTTAAATATTCCTGGTCGTTGTATACGAGTAGTAGGTATAATATAGCGAGCGATCTTCGGTCGCCCAAAAACGGAATTATACAGGGTGAAATTTTAACCACTTTCTAAAATTTTTATAGGCGTTCAGTATCGTGTTTAGAGCCTATTTATGAAGTTAAAAATGTAAATCAAAATGTCACCCGAAAATATTTTTCGGGATATAGTTTTTAATTTTTACGGTCCTAGAGCTGTTAAGGTATAAAGAGAAAATCAAAAACATATGAATAGTATCGTAATAGATAAATGAGGTGCGCGACGCGTAAAAAAAGTGATGCTAGGCGGCCGTATCAAAAATTTTTGATTTTTGACGGGCATTTTTTAAGTGCTTTATCTTGACATTTTTGTACTGGGCTATACCAAAAAAAAAATACGTCATTTGTTTTGTGACTCGTAGATTAATATATTTAAATTTGGAAGGTGGTTAAAATTTCACCCTGTATAGAAGGATAAAAATTTAGTATTTATTTTAAGTTATTGTTTGCTTATTAATGATAGCTTATTATCTCTCAGTGGTATTTTATTGTTATTATTAATAAACGTATCTGTCAAATGGGTTCACTATAATATAATCACATTAAAATATTCGGCAATAACGTGACCCGTCTTTCTTTTAAAATTTAAATTAATTTGCATTATAACATATATTTATTGTAATAGTCTTTTTCTAAAGTTGCGCTGAGCACCCTTACTGAAAAAAGTCTGGTCTTTTTGGCGAAGATATTATATTATGTTTTTTAGGCCCGAGTTCACCAACAGACGTTTAAGTTTTGAACAGCGTTTAAAATATTATTTAACATATTTTGTATGGGAATTGTGTCAAATTAACCGTCAATCTATGTTTACCGGCTGTTTAAGAATTGGTGAACTCGGGTCTTACCAGACTACGGCAAAACGAACAGAAAGGGTACTGAATTCAACAATCTGTGTAATATATATGTGGGTATTTATGCATATTCCACATTTAAAGCTGAACTACTCAGCCGATTTTGGTGGATAAGGTATCATTCGATTCCTTATTACATTTCGGGTAACATAGGCTACCTTTTGTAGTAAAAAAGTTGCATAGTGACCGCTAATACCATACTTATATTGGAGTATTCTATCAAAAAAAGTTTGCCGTCTTAAAGTTTGCATCAAATGAAAGAATAAAAAAATTCTGAGTACAAAATTTTTCAAAAATTAGCAGGTTAACTTTGAAATCATTGCATTTTCTTAGTAGTACAGTTTTCTAAACTATATACATATACTTACTAGCGGATCCCACGAACTTTGTAAAGTAAGTAAGTAAGTAACACTTTATTTGATATTTTAGCAACTTTATTGCACTTATAATATCAGTATATAAACTTGAAAAATTTTTTGTCTCAGGCGGGACTCGAACGCTGGCTTACAGCGTAAGAATATGCTTGAAAAATTCGCGCCATGTCGCAGTGTCTCGGTGGCCTAATGGTATGGCGCCCGCCCGGCATGCGAGGAGATGCGGGTTCGAGTCCCGCCTGAGACAAAATGTTTCAAGTAAGTAACAGCCTATAATCATCCCACTGCAGGGAAAAGGCCTCCATCATTGAATTCATGTTACCACAGCAATGATGGGTGTACTGGCATAATCACCACGCCTGCCAAATGCGGGTTGGTGATCATAAACCCGAGCAACGTTCGAAAATTCGAAACATTTTGTTGCTCGACCCGGGGATCGAACCTGGGACCCCGAGATCTTGGCCCGGTATTTAAATCACTAGACCAACGGGGCGAACTTCGTATCGCCTCAGAATAATTTAATTTGATTTCGACGTCTTAGGTAAATGTCATTGTCATCACTCATCAAACATTGCGTTTTACTTTACCAAATTACCTTGCTATAAAAAAATAATGCGACAGTAAATTGAGTTATAAACTATCCTATCTTTCAAGTTGGATCAAACTGCACGCATTGTGCAAAATTTAATTAAAATCAGTTAAGTAGTTTACGATTCCATCGCGGACAAACAACGTGACACGAAATTTTTATATATTAAGATTATTAATTGTCGATATTATAATTTTGTGAAATAGAAAGATTCTATTCTATTCTTTTGACTAATTATGTTTAATAAGTTACGTGTTTGTTTTTGTTAATAATATTAAACTCCCAAATCCAAAGGTAGATTACTCAGGAAGTAGGTTTACTATGGTTTGTCACGCACAAAATAACAAGAGGTGTGTTAAGGGTAACACACAGCAATAAATATTACCTATATAAAACTGTAAAATGGCGTGCGTGAATTATACCTAAGTCATACGAATATATCGTGTAGGACTGTAGGCATTAGAACGGGTTGATAACTTATGCAGTGGTAGGCATTTAAAAACTTTGTTCCTTTGCACATCAAAACATAGAGCTACGAAACAACAAAAATAACAACTCTCGCGGACGTATTTTATGTTAACTGGTAACGCATCACAAGAGCATTCTTTATGCCTAGGTATAGGAACAAAATATTCCACCAGGTTCAGAAAAACTTACATCAATGATATAAGTACATAATCTAAGACGTGATCACAACATATAATAATATATCGTATTGTGCAATATAGACTTGTGCAATTTTTAAGGCTGTTAAACCCTATTTATGTAACGTTCGGGGAGTTTTTATTTTCTTCTGGCGGGACTCATTTAGCCGCCTTTCTCCCATACAGAGTATATAACACATATGTAGAGTAGAGCATGTTAGATTTAAAATAATATATTTGTACACCTTCAACATGGTTTTCCAATGTAACTAAATAGGGTAGTAACAAGACGTCGAAGGAAAAAGGCTTCGCAGTATCGTTCGCAGTACCGTCTTTCGATGTAACGAAACATCGCAGTAACAAGACATCGATTTAACAAGGCGTCGCAGAATAGTGATGTCGATAAAAGGTTTTCGAAGAAATAAAATTCGATGATACGGCTTTCGCACTGAAGTAGGTAACCCCTCCTACATAATGATTGTGAAGTCGCAGCCAACTTGTTGTTATATCCCATTGCTATTTACGGATTACTTGTAACTTGTTATATATGATTTCCTTTATTTATATAAGGACAGCCAAAAAGCTTACACTATGATAATAAAAGAAAGCATGAATAAATTTACATTTTGTAGTGTAGCCTTAGCCTAGTAAACGCACGCATGCGCAATGTGGGGACTGACGTGTAGGTTCTTGCCTACCCACTTAGTATATCGTAGCTAAAATAGATTTAAGAGAACAACAGGTCTTCAAAAACGAGGTCATATATTTATACAGTGAATATTTGAATCTGCGTGGCGAATAGGATCCATCAATTTTGATGGGAGACGCTTCAAATAAATAAAACTTTTTTCACACAAATTGAAGTTAAAAAAAGCGTGAAATTAGCCGTGAAATGTGTCTGTGCTTGATGATTGTCAGTATTTCTTAGGCCCTGAATCAAAATTGGACCTTTTTTTTATGTTTTCGTTGATTCATTTCACTAGAAATTAATTTATTTTATTTTACTTTTGAAGGATGTTAACCCTATCTGTCTATCCTTCAGGGTGATTTTTTGAATTCGGTCGGCCTGGTATAAAGTTATGCGGGATACATGTTCAATACTCCCTCATTTCTTCTTCGGTTAAAAATAGGCCAGAACAATCGGAATCACACACGAAGGGTGCCATAATTATAATGTGAAAAAAATGCTACAGTACATTTATGTTTTTTAAAACTAAGGCACTGTATACACTACCCAGAATTGCTGTGCACGCCCCTGTGTACACTTAGGGTTGCCAGATGGACGGGAATTGGCGGGATTCTCCCGACTTTTTGTATGTCTTTCCGACTTAAGTTAACATTTTCGTCAAGCAAAACATAAATTAATATTTTTTTCTCTTTTTTATGTTTAATAAAAAAATTACGGTCGGCACCACCTGAATAATCTGTCTATATACTCCTATGATATTAAAAGAATTATCCTCCAACTCCTAACCATTAAAGAGTTGTACCTTCCATCATCAGCTCATCAATATGAGATGATGAGTCAGAGTACTAGACGTTTAGTAAGTTCTTTATTTATGTTTGTTTCCACCCCCACCACGCTATAGAATCTTAAGATTCATCTTCTAACTCCTAACTGTTTAGAAGTTTTACCTTCCATCATCAGCTCATCAACATGAGATGATGAGTATCAGACGCAAATACTGAAATAGCTTAAAAAAGATAAATGCAAAAACGTAACACGTGCCTATAAAATTTGAGGGTTTCCCTCCATTTCCAGATCCCATAATCAGATTATGACTTGGTTAAAATGGGACTACACGGAAAGCACTAGGTTTTTAAATAAAAAAGGATCATCAAATTCCGAGTAACTAGTCAAAAGTTCTGAGGTAACAAACATAAAAAAAAACAGTCGAATTGAGAACCTCCTCCTATTTTTGAAATTGTTGAAAACAAGGAAACAGAATGAGTATAGATCTAATAAAGGAAAGGCGAAGTTGATAATCTGATAATTCGATTGAATTTTAATTAAAAAAAAAAATTTTAAGACTTTTTAAAACAATGAAAAAGGAAAATAGTTAATCCAATCCGTAAAAAGCATTGAAAAACACTTTTGGCAAGGTAAATAATATAATAAATATGCTCATTCGGTTCCTTTCTTTTGTGTTACAGAAAAATACTTTGTTTTATCTGTATAAAAAAAATATTTGGAAGTGTACGACGCAGAAATAATGTGTTACTTCATATATTTTTCCTTCATTTTTATTTCTCCCGACGAGAGCCCTAAAATCCCGACAAATTGGTTATATATCCCGACAATAGGAAGATTCGATCTGGCAACCCTATTACACCTTTAAGCACGGACAACTGTAAATCAGGACGAATCTTCCACGGTATCTGACAAACAACAACGATTGCAAGTAGTATCGCAAGAAACAATGACGGCTGCCTGAGGCCTTACTTCGCAACACAATATCCGTACATTCGCATCCATCTGTCCCTATCACTCATACCGATGTCTTACGGCCGGTCCCAATAATCTATTTATCTTCAGTTTTGGCATATCGGAGATTGAATACATCTTCTATCTCTGATTTTGCCGTCCAGAGAAACAAAGACAGAAGTTGTTTTCTATCTCCGATATGCTAAAACTGAAGATAGATAGGTTTTTGGGACCAGCCGTTAAAGTATCAGCAAAAGGGAGATATCCGTAAATACGAGCTTCGTGTTGCAGAGTAAGACATCTGACTCATCATAGCACACAAAACTTTAAAAAACGAACCGGAATGAAGTCGATCATTCAACATCCTCATAACTCATTTGCCTATCATAAAATAAGTTTTATTCAATAAAAGATATTTCAACAAAACATTCCGGGAAAACACGTCTAGTGCTTTAAAGGTAAATTTAATGTTTATATGATAACCTATTAAAACCCTCATTTAGAAAAATACAAATTTATTGAAATTCTGAAGTGGTTTATTTAAATATACAAATTCCTACATACGTCATCACCTTACTGATTACCCGACTTTTAAATAAATTACAGATATTATTCTGACCTATGACTAATGATAATGGATGTTTCAAGAACCCCAAGTATAAAAAAAATATGCATTACATAGATAATTATAATGGTTTATGGTCAAAATCAAAATCTTTATTCATAACGACAAGTAGTTCTTTGTTACAATTTGTGGGTTTATGAAAATAATAACTGTGCTAAAAGAGACCCACTTGCTATTGCTACGAGTATAACATAAAGAGCTTTTTTAACAGGCACTTTTTAATGTTTACGAAAGTATTTTGCAGAACCAACAACTGCCTTTGTCTGCTACATTATAATTTAATCATTTGGGAAAGTCACGCGATCGCGCTTTGTGAGGCTTGCCTGACACACAAATTTTGAACATTCAGCTGAAACTCGATTTTATGAGAAAATATTTCGTAAAAGTTTGTTTTTAAGCAAAAACATAACACGTAACTATGTGCTTCGTTCATTTTTTATGTTATTTTGTTGCAGTGCTCAAAGTCAGTTTCTTGAAAAGTTTTATCGAAGACTTCACAATGTTGATATAATCCTACAAACTTTCCTGTAATTATTATTAGGTAATTATAAACTACTGTTGCCCGCGAATTCGTCCGCGTCAATTTCTCTTATTATGATCGCGATTATTTTTTGCAACATTTTTCACTGATGCTTCGCTCCTATTGGTCGCAGCGTGAATTTATATAGCCTAAAGCCTTCCTCGATAAATGGACTATCCAACACAAAAATAATTTTTCAATTCGAACCAGTACTTTCTGAGATTAGCACGTTCAAACAAACAAATAAACTCTTCAGCTTTATAATACGAGTATTAGTATAGATTAAGCTTCCTACTTTTTAAGTTTGTGGATTAAGGCAAGATAATATAAACTCTCTGCACTCCTTATGAAGGTTTGAATAAAAATACAGTCGCTCAGAGTTAAACAACGCCTGACACCTTTAGGCATGGAAGCCTTTTCATTTCGCTCTGACTGTCTTTTTTGACCCTTATCGGTATTAATAAAAACTGAAATTATAGATATCTGTAAAGTTAACTAGAAACTTTGCTATCATAATTATCTTAGCTATACAGTTTCATATAAATAACAGTTCAAATAGGTTGTATGTAATATAACATTTTGCGTTCAGCACAAGGCAAAGTTTGTAGTAGGTAGGAAGGAGGAAAGTAGGTACTTACAACACATCCTACAATCAGCTTTTGATAAAAGATGACCATCGCACGATTGTAAACAAATAATGCTGCCAACTTTAAGCAGAAACAAGTGATTTGGCACAAAAGCACAATTAATGCTTAGCATAGCAACGAATTAATTTTACGTAGGTACATGTATACTTTATTTTTAAGTTAGGTATTTTACCAAAGTCGACATTTAAAAAAACTACAGATCAATGTAACAATAGTGAGACTCGTCTCTATCTCTAACCGAGGTAGGTATTATAGCTATCACTCATGTCGTTTACCTTGCCCAAGCATCCACTCGTTTTGTCTCACACACGAATCACCCGTCCCGGACACTCGCGGACACTGTCGGACACATTTTGCCTAAACCCGGACACTTTATCGCCATTAATGAGGATTATTCGAGTCAAGTGTTTACAAATACGCAGGGCGGGCGGCCGGGCGGGCGGCGCGGCCGACGCGAGTGCGGGGTCAACGGCCGGGGTGTTGGCGCACGTTGTCATGGAGACGATGCAGTTGTCAAAGATTGATTGACAGAAGGTACGAAAAAAGTGACTGCGAATAGGCAGCAAGCGAATTGCATCAGCAAATTACCAAAACTAAAACTATATCCCAGATAGATAATTTAAACGATTACAGCAAATGTACAGACAACAGCAGCAGCACGTCAACCTACTACAAAACGTCAAATTATCTCAATTGATATTGATCTCTACTTGTTGAACTTGAAAATCAATTCAATGACCTGTAACTTTTTGGGTAGGTTGACCTGCCGACCATTGTCTGTACTTTTATCATAGTTAACAGTGCCATGGCTGGTCACAAGCCTCTCCAAAAGGAGGATATTGGCATTATCGCCACGCTTGGCAGGCAGGTTGGCGATCACCGTTTCACTTGCCGATTGCCTTGCAGTATGGTGACGAGATGATGCTATCAATGACGCCTGAAGCCCTAGCAGTATTTCTATAGTCGCCTCTTACGACACCCACAGGAGGAGAAGGGATAGTTCTATTCTTTTTTGAGAACGTTTACTTCACGCACTTTTTAGGTAGGTAATTCAAATTCAAAATCTTTATTTGGTATAAATAGGGTTGAAATGTTCTTACAATACTGGTAATGCAGCTTGCAGACCTATTTAGCCATAAAATATAGCATGCAATTCATATTATGAACAAAATATTGAATGGATCATTAAAGGTCAAAATTCATTACAATTTATTAACTAATTCTTTATGTACGAAATTATTTAAGATTAAAACTTATATGTCAATGTCAATAAATTCAAATAATAGTCAGTAAATAATAAGATTTAAGGTTATCCGTGAATTATATATCAAATCAATTATAAATATTTACCTAGTGCTCCGTGCTGTTAAAATTTCTTGAGATGAAAATTTTAAACCAAGAATTACTGAACACTTATAATATCAGTATATAAACTTGAAAAATTTTGTCTCAGGCGGGACTCGAACCCGCATCTCCTCGCATGCCGGGCGGGCGCCATACCATTAGGCCACCGAGACACTGCGACACGGCGTGAATTTTTCAAGCATATTCTTACGCTGTGAGCCAGCGATGCTTCATCAAATGTTAGGAGTTTGCACCCTTAACACCCGAAAGAAACATCTTTGCAGATGTTTGACAGTCAGTTAAGATGAAACAGCTATTTATATACTTTATTTGATATTTTAGCAACTTAATTGCACTTATAATATCAGTATATAAACTTGAAAAATTTTGTCTCAGGCGGGACTCGAACCGATGCGGGTTCCCGCCCGGCATGCGAGGAGATGCGGGTTCGAGTCCCGCCTGAGACAAAATTTTTCAAGTTTATATACTGATATTATAAGTGCAATTAAGTTGCTAAAATATCAAATAAAGTACTGAACACTGTTAAAAAATGAAGTGGTAAGCCATTCCCGTAATTTTTGGGTCATAATTTTTGTAAGACCTTTTTTATATTTCTCGGAAATATTGTTGTTTATTTTAATGCACATATAGTAGGAGCTTTTACTATATAGTGACGTTCGAGGAATAAAATCTAATACAAGTCTATCGGACGATCTTGTGTTTCTTTGATATACCTCAGCAGCAGTTTTAAGCAATTCTGGATGTTGTTTTACAAATTTAAAAATCTCAAGGATAGACATTTCATAAATCAGAATGGCATAAATTTCGCCTATAAATAGTCAAGAATACGATAATTACCGTATAACAGTTAAGCATACTGACATAATTGTAGGTAGTCATAATGTTTTTTTTATCTACCTAAACATTGCTATTCGTTTCTGCTTTCATACTCTATGTCGTCTGCCAACACAAGGCTGGCCCGCTGCAGTCGGTCAAGGCTCTGTTTACAGATTTTCGACTATCGTCGTCTCGCTCACGCTGCTTGAAAAACGTATTGTAATCTCTGTTTAATTTCTAAATTTGGTTGGCAGGACGGAAAAATATTTGGAGGGTTAAAGTTCAGAAGTGTGTCCTTGACCTCGTAATAAAATGCGAAGAGAAATAAATATTGTAGGTACCTACCTACTTACCTACCTACCTTTATTTTATTTCGAACCCTTTGACTAGGTGAAATGGAAATAACGCCAAAAAATATTGACACTAGAATAGACCACTGAGCCAGGGGTCTATTCTAGAGCAAACATTGTTTTTTATGTGAGCACCAGTAAGAAATCTTTTTTTTTTAAATATAAACCGAAACAGCCTTACCTATAGATATTACTTATCTGTACCTAAATATGATTTATTATCACTGTTTAAAACTTCATCATCATTAATAAATAATATAATAATATTAAGGACGAGTATTAAATTATGTTTAATTAATGATTAGTATTAAATTATGCGTCAAAATTCAATAAGTTTGCGTATTTTTTACATGCCTGGATGAGTAGCGCCATCTACCACTTATGTCTAACACTATGTGTTTGCAGTAAGTCAAGGAGGTAGAAGTTGTTACAAACGAAAAACTCGTTTATAATGTTATTCTTGTTATACAGATGGCGACACAAGTTTTTTTTTATGTGTAAGGGTTGTAAATTATATAAATAGTTTTAGATTCAGGTTCATAATAAAATATATTCTAAATACCTACTTTACAAATTAACATTACAAGTTCACTGGATTATAGGTACCTACATATTTAGTATACGACTTAAATCGTGTCGTAGGATTAAATATCTATGTAATTATTAGCCAACTAAGTCATCTAAATATAAAATAGGCCTAGATGGAAAAGTACGCGTCTATCCTTACACTAGTGATTTTAATTTAATGAGGTAATCAAACATGATCATACATAAATACCTACCCCTGCTTGAATTATTTGAGCAATGTGACGCATCTGATATTTTATTAGGTACTTGGTGTAAAAAAGGCATCTCATTTTACTTAGCTGTAGAAAGTAAGGTAATGTTTGAGAGGATATGTAGAGTATCCTTTTTGACCCTGTAGAGTGTCCTTGAAGACTAGACCCTGTTGATTCTGGACTACCTTTTGTCATAGTTAAGTACCTACCTAAGTAGGCCTACGTCAAATATTATGGTTTAGTAATAAAAAGCCTACTTATTTCACATAATATCTGAGCACAATATCAATATAATCGCATTCTATGAATCCTTTTTTCAGGTTTCATACAGGAAATTCGTTCATGGGAAATCGCATTCGCATTTTTAACATAGTACTACGTCTATTGCTGAACTCTCTGCGTATAAAGCCCCGGGAGGCGCTTTTTGCGGGACAATAGTGTGGGCTACTGCCGAGAAAAAGCAGTGCAAGAAAATATGAAGAGAAGCGGTGCTATTTACCGGCACCACAAGGCTTAGGATTAAAAGTACAAATAGGAAATAAGCGGCAGTTAAAATTACTAATAGATATTAGAGTCGACGCACAATTAAAAGTAAATAAAACTTGACAATTAAGTACCTACAGTATAAATTAAACTTGACATTTACAGGATCTGCTCGCTTACGGCTCGTACGTGGTCTTCTCATTCACTAACGGCCGGTCCCAATAATCTATCTAACTTCAGTTTTGGCATATCGGAGATAGAAAACATCTTCTGTCTCTGATTTTGCCGTCCAGAGAAACAAAGACAAAAGTTGTAAGAAAGAAAGTTCGTAATTAACTATTTTGCACATGACGCTCGTTAGTTAGTAAACCGGAGCAATGTTATCGAAACGCTAGAGTAAATAGATAGAAGAAAAGTTACAGAATTCCGAATGTTAATTAGCTAACAGCTGATGTCTTATAAGTACGGTTAGTCATTCACAAGTCAATTAAAGAATAATAAATGATACCGAAAGATTCACAAACCAATTTAATTGGAGCTTTACTACTTGGACCAACATAGGTACATCTATACTAATATTATAAAGCTGAAGAGTTCGTTTGTTTGTTTGTTTGAACGCGCTAATCTCAGGGAGTGTTGGTTCGAATTGTAAAAATGTTTTTGTGTTGGATAGTCCATTTATCGAGGTAGCTTTTAGGTTATATTACATCACGCTGCGACCAATAGGAGCGAAGCTATATTTAAAAAATTGCAAAAATAATCGCGATCATAATAACAGAAATTGACGCGGACGAAGTCGCGGGCAACAGCTAGTAATATCATAATCGCAACGTAATCGCAACGCTTGGCCATTCAGATTTTAGCCATTTGGAATGAGAAAGCATCTATTCAAGAATTTATAAGTTTGAAAAAATAAACTATGTAAGTAACATGGTTATCGTCCAGCGTTGCCAGACACCCCGATTTTAGCGGGACGTCCCGATCTTTAAATCAAAATTAAATGTCCCGCGCGGGACGGGCTCAGTACCGCTTTTCGGGAATAACTCGACCGTGCGAGAAGAAGAGAAAAAGGATTAAAAGAAGATCAGTTAAATCTTCACAGAAATACCTATTATGAATAAGTAATTCTTATAAATAATTACTCTCTTATTGTAAGTTGCAATTTGTAAAACTCACTTCTCAGACTATTATTTAAAATGCCATATTTTTTTAAGGAAAAAAAGTTTCTGGATTGTTTTTTTTTTTTTTTTTTTTTTTTTTATCAGAAGACGAATAAGACTCAACTTTTTAACGACAGGGTAAATCTGATTTAAAATATCATATTTTTATTAATATACATTTTTATGGATATTTTTACTAAATTTATTGTCACGTAAACGTAATTTGAACTCAAATAAAAAGATAAATATTCAAAAACTTTTGATTATATACGTTTTTTTACTATGTCCCACTTTCGACGAAAGAAATCCCGCTTTTTTCACTCAAAAAGTTTTTAAATCCCGACTTGGCAAAAAAAGTATCTGGCAACGCTGCTAATATGTGTTACCTATAAGTTAAAGAATCGTTCGTTTGCTAAAGTTGAACAGACCGTGAATCGTACTCGGGACCATTGCGTAACAGGCGGACCACCGCGTCACTACTCCAACCGCTAATACTTACTAAACGTTATAGTTAAATCACCTGCCATTACCGAATCCGGCACTAAAAGTGGATAACTTAAACATATAGGCGCACTTAATTTAAGTCAAGTCGTAAATTGTTTTACGCCGACTCTCAGACAAGTTTAAGCAAGTGAAAATTAATGATTCGGAGATGTATTTAGATAATGGCTGTTGAAAGTGTTGTTCATTCTCATTATTGTTCACTGGTGAGCTACTTACGAACGGTGAAGTAGGTTTAACTAATCGTAGGATTTATCCATGCTTGAAGCCATTAACTACTTCATTTATGAAAAGTTTACTACAGACATATTTAGTTACATCAAATGAAGTTTCACTAACTACTGAACGGATTTAGATGAATCTTTCCAATAAGAGCTTAGCCATCAGAATAACATTTAAATCCCAAAATTCGGTGTAATTCCGCGGAAATGTTTATGTTTGAATTTTGTAACAGACAATAGATGGCGCTGCCAGCTTGCTACCATACACAGCGTATTGGTATAACCCTCAGAGGTGCGATTGTGTAAAGAAATCGTATTCATTTGACAGTTCATAACGTACGGTATAATCTGTCAAACGGCTAATTCTAATTGTGTACGGAGTTCATTTATCGTTAACGATTGGGTCGTTTATTTTAAACGATGAGTGAATGATGTACATGATTTTGACAGATAATTCGAATTGCGTAAGTCTTATGAGCTCATTGCTAATGTCAAATGATTGCGGTGACTCTTGACTCATGACAATCGTAAATTTTACCCTGTTATGTACGCAAATTTCTTCAAATTGTTACATTTTCTTTGAAAGAAAATGTTGTTTTATCTTTATTTAATTTAGGTAAACTTTTTCATGTTTGTTTTTGATAGAACGCTTTAATTTAATTTAATATTTTTTTAATTACTTGTGTTTTTATTTAAACAAATGCAAAGTTTTGTTTTACTGTGACAGTTAACACTTGACATTCACAGAACATAAATAAAATAATATACTACGTCAGAGAACACTTTACGTAGTCCACTGGAGTATTGCGCGGGAAACGATAAGAGAAAGATGGATTTTGTAGCGAAATTTTGTGAATTTATCTTAAGCGGCATTTATTGTGATAAAGTGGTGGCATTGTTATAATAATGTGTCAGTGAGTAGGATAAATCAAATAAAACTGAGACACAAGAAAAGGCGCTCCTATTTGACTTTGATCCACGTTCTCGCGTAAAACTCCCGTAATCATGGAAATGTATATACCACCCATACATTTCAATGAGTTAGGTTAGTTTAGGCTATTATGTTTAAGCAAGTTTAAATGATATTGTATGTATAAAAAAAATACATTATAACTAAAAAGACTAGGCTGTATGGACTCGTCCGAAGCCGTTAAACTTTTAGGAAATAAAAAACATAGTCCACTAACGCCACCTATTGTCGAGTAGCAGGAAACTCGTATTTCATTCGTTCTTTGCGTTTGGTTATATCAATTGCAAAGGTAAATTTCTAATTTAAATTTAACGTTTTTATAAAATAAAGTTTGTTTTTGGGTTGAAATCGTAAAATTTGACTAAAAACCTGAAATTAGTTTTACCGAATGTTTTGCGATAATAAAACGCAAATCTATGAAACGTTTTTATACCACCGGTCACTTTTCGGTCTTCATGGAATGGACAAAATTACACAATTAGAATTTAATTATACGATCGATGATCAATTGTATTCATTGTCCATCCATGAACAACCTTACACAATCGCACTATAGATCATATAAAGAAGGAGATATGAAATTACTCGTAAATCCTTAGCGAACTCGTGTCTCCGAATTATTTATGTGTGCAACGCAACTACAATAACACTGTTGTAAGCATAAGGATCACACTATATTAATTTACAACGCTCATTGGTGCGCACACAAACATGGACCCAATCACAGCGGCTACCACTTACTCGCTTACACAATGCGTCATTTGGTGTGTGCAAATTAGTGTGTCGCTACAAAGTGTGGTCGCGACGCATACGTCGGGCAGTGAACGCTTTGATTAAACCTCGATAAATTGCGCAGTCGCATAGTACTTACAACACAGCTAATTAGTATTAAGCCTTCAATGTATATTGTGCTGATACAATTATCGTTACATGGATGTTTTCATTAAATAATTCGCCGCGGTGTGCAATAGTTCTGTTTGCCTATATTGGATTCGCTCGCGCCACGCCCCCCTTTTATATCTATTTCTTTATATGATCTGAGGTATAACCACAGCAGTCAAAACTATGGTGAGGTCAGAAAATAGATAGGTATCATTATTATTGAAAAAATATATTTTCATACAAATTGGAATCTCAAAATTTTAGTTTGGGTGCCCTTCGGGTCGCCTAAAAGTCCTAATTTCATTTGGCCGAACCGTATTGGCCTAAACTTATAACGTATAATTATTGTCTAGCCTAACAGTTGTTTTCGCACTATCATAGTTGGGTCTAAAAATTTAAAATCCTAATTTTAGTATGTCTATTAGCGAATGCACTAAAATATATTCGCATCTTTCTTTTGGCATAACGCTAAGTAATGAAAGCTATATTTTTTTTTTAAACCGAAAAAGTAAAAAAAACGAATCGCTCACAAACCGACCCCAAGCAGTCTTGTCTGCCCTACCCCTAGAGTGTAATTTAAAAGCGCGTAGGCGCGGAGGGGCGAGGCGGCCCGCGGGCTGAGGAGCAGGAGGCTGTAAGCGAGGTGCCGCGGCTGAGGCTGGCGCCAGAAAGCCGAAGCTGCGGTGCTGAGTGTAAGCCATCTGCGATGATTAGCACGCGTGGGACCGCTGGAGCCCCGCAGCACCGAAGCCTTCACGGAAGTCTGATTGTTTGGATGCATGCATGATTGCTTGTTTGCATGTATGTCTGCTTGATTGCATGCATGATTGCTTGTTTGCATGCATGATTGCTTGTTTGCATACATGCTTGCTTGCTTGCTTGCATGCATGCTTACTTCTTTGCATGCATGCATGCATGCTTGTTTGCATGCATGCATGCGTGCTTGCTTGCTTGCTTGCTTGCTTGCATCCATGCTTACTTCTTTGCAAGCAGGCATGCATGCTGATAAAGTTTTTAACTTTCTGCGAATAAAAATTTGGAACTGCAAAAGGGTAGGTGTTATGATATATTCAGCTAAATGTCGCAATTGGGAAATTATAATACGGCGATGTAAAGTTAAGCGTAGTAAAAATAGGCTAAACACGTTTAGAATTAGTAAAAATGTGCGAAAAAATTTTAGGCTAATAGTTTGTGCGCCAATGACAATTAGGAGTACAAATAATTAGGCATCCCGATATATACCCTTTTAGTTTGTATGATAATAAAGTATATAATTAAATTGATAATATCAAATTTCAGACTCCACCATAGTATTTATATAAATATAATGTTAATTGAGTTCGTTATACCATTTACCTAACACCCGTATATTTTTAAGCAAACGTTCGTTTATCGGTTCTCTTTGAACCCAATACCAAAGTCCGTTGCATGTGGACGAAGTGGCATGACAAAACTGTTACGACAATTGATCAACAATTTTCTATTATTATTATAACTTTATTGATTTATAGTACAGGTTAGCAGTACTCTTATGTCTGTGTAATTTTTTCTGAATTTCTAAAAGGTACGTATCTGTTAGCGTTGATATTTCGCGATCATTGCAACATTATCAAAATATATGTTACTCATAAACAAGTTTCTTGGTAGAAACCCCTAACAACCATCTTTTACAATGACCAAGAAAGTTTAAATTGTACACTGATCTACCAATTAATTATTAACGAAGTACACACAGCATACGAGTGTTATAACAGCTACCATTATGCATTTGCTCCTAAATTTAAAAACAAAACAAAGAAAAAGTATAATTAAAAAAAAGAACTGTCAACGGACGGCCGGGCATTCGAGGACGAACTGTCGCGATGTCGAGGAAAAACGTTCCCATAATTAAGTTTTGATTATGTAGAATAACTAAAAAAACATTGAAGTTAATTAAACGATTATCTACGTCGTTATCATTCTAAGATTACCTGCACGATTATCTTTGTAGAAGGAAACAAATTGAGTAGGTACTCTTTAGTATAAATATATTTTTAAATGTCTTAATCCTCATCGTCTCATTGAAGCGTATATTTTTTAAGATAACATCAACCACTAACTTCCCATTAACTTGTTATTGTAACATATAAATAACTAATTAATTACAAACAATTATTCCGAAGCGGTTGATGGAATAATATTTACAAGATTGCTACAAATGAAAAACCTATTATTATCTTTGGCTTCGCGTGGAGAAGTGTTTATAAGTATATATATTATTAAATATAAAATCAGTAAAATCAGTTTTATTTCTGCAAATAGGCCTCTGGAGGCGCTTTTACACGTCCCAATATTTAAACCTACCACTGCTTCGGGACAAATGTGGGCTAGTGCCGAGAAGAAGCAGCGCAAGAAACTTGGTTACTGTTGTCAGCCTCCTTAATAAACATTTTTACATAAGATCATATATCTTATGTGCGAATCAGTGCGAGATGGAACAGTTTAAAGCCAAACGTTCCTATCATTTATAATCATTAATAGTATAACAGACCTTTTTTATTAAAACAACTTTGACTAACTAGGGGCCAACATCTTAAAATGATGTGCCTTAATCGTGTTTTGTTTATTCCACCCGTGTATAATAGTATATAGTTCGACGTACAGATAATATTAATTATTATTATTAATGTTTGTGGTTCATTTTTAAAATAATTATAATACTGTGGTAGTAGCTTCAATGCGCCAGCAGTCAGCTAGTTTAGTTTTACTTGCAAATACAACTTTCTATCGATCTAAAGATCTAAAGATCTATCGATCTAAACATAACCAAAGTTTCATCATCAGCATCAAATCATCCAAGCGACACCCACGGCTGGACATAGGCCTCCCCCAAGGTCTCCACAACGATCAGTTGTTAAATTAAGAAGTTTTGCCGCAGCCTTTAAGTACTTGAAAGAATAAAAAAAAAAAATTCAGACCAATTCCGTCAAATTTCTAATTACACATTCCTTAAGAAACTATGTTATTTTTAGACAAGACTGAAGGGTTAAAATTAAACTAAATTGCATAATAATATTAAATTATTATTGCATATATAGTCATATTAAAGTAAGTACCTAGTAGTAAAGTAAGTAGTAATTGTTAATTGAAGTTGATTCTTTTTTAATTTATTCTTATACCTAATTATTTGTATAAAGTTAAAACACTTGCTTAGTCCCGAAAATAAGTTCATGATAACGTATTCCGGGCATCATGAACTTATTTTCGGCAGATATGAATATTGGACTGTGCATGACGTCACAGAACAGCTAACGATCGCCTTTGATCAAAACTTCTGTATGTGGAAATGAAATCGTCAGAGCTTTTACAAGTTCTAAGCCATTAATTGTTCTTGAGATCAAAAATATGAATAATATTACACAAATCGTACAATTAGTTCATACGTTACATTAAAACTAGAACAAAATACTACAAACTAAATTGTCCTTTACACGCATAACAACGCCCCGTTGGTCTAGTGGTTTAAATACCGGGCCAAGATCTCGGAGTCCCAGGTTCGAATGCCGGGTCGGGCAACAAAAAAGTTTCGAAGTTTCGAACGTTGCTTGAATTGAACGTTTGTTGAACGTTGCGTTTATGATCACCAACCCGCATTTGGCAAGCGTGGTGATTATGCCAGTGCACCCATCATTGCTGTGGTAACTTGAATTCAATGATGGAGGCCTTTTCCCTGCAGTGGGATGATTATAGGCTGTTACCTTCCTACTTTTTACGCATAATTATTAAAACATCTGACTAAAATAATAATTTTCACCAAATACCTATTGCCGCATCCATTCTACACACACACTTCGCAAGTAACATTTTCATTTCGCATTGTTAAGTAATTTTTATTAAAATCGCAACATGCTCTTTATTGGGAACATTTTCCATCGGTATCGGATACGATGGAAGTATGGAATAGTACCTACTTAATTTTCAATCTACGTAGAATGTACATTCTTTGAAGATAAAAATGTTAGTACGTATATTGTTGCGGATAGTGAAAAAAACGATTCGCAGGTTTTTTGGTTACCTATGTTTTCTCTTTTCGTCAGGCAAGTGGCTTGGTTGTCAATCTCGACCAACATTTTTATCTGTCACTAGCGGACCCGACAGACGTTGTCCTGTCTTAACTATGAATATGGATTTCAAATTGCTATAATCAATTAAAAAGATATTATACAAATTTATTTATCGACATCGCAAATTCTAACCGCACTGGAAATTGTAACCTTTTGCAGCACGCATTCTGTCAATGTTATGTCAAACGCCATAATGTTACATAAAAAAGTTTAAATTGTCAAAAGCGCTAAGGTTACTTTACAAATAGGCATGGTGATCAAGTTTTCTTAAATTTTCTAATTTTTTGCACAATTTTCTCATTTTTTTCTTTTATAAGAACATTCTCCTGACAATAACAAACAAAACAAGAAAAGAATTAGCGAAATTGGTCCAGCCGTTCACGCGTGATGCGATGACAAAGGGAAATAGAGATTCATTTTTATTTAAATATATACGAGTAGATTATCTGTATGGAAAGGTCATGTTTATCATTAATAATAGGGGTTAAAGTATGAAATTGCCGATTATTTTCCCACTTTTTTTTTATATAGCTCTTAGTATAGTCATATTATTAATAATTCTAATAATTCTTTTTGTTTTATAACAAAAACTAAATAAAGTAACTTTTGACTAAAAAAAAATGCAATACTTACTAGTGCCTATTACTTCAAAGGAAGTCGTTGAAAAGACCCCTTACAATGTGTATTGTAAGGGGTCTCAATTAAGTATATTTGTATTATATACTTTGATTTTCAGAAATTTAAATACTATAATGCGTAGCTTTATAACCATCTAATTTTCACCTTTAATTGCATCGAAAACGGTTAAGGCGTTTTTAAAAAAACTAAAAAATTGTTAGTATGGAAAAATGACTTTACTCGATTTCGTCCATACAAAACGGCAATTTCATATTTTAACCCCTAATATAACATGATTACGGGTGTATGTGAGTCCTGAATCTCTCCTAAACCATACAGGGTCTAGCACTCATTTTTTGAAATCCTTCTATCACTCCAACTGTATGTAACTTATCATATCAGTATAATTATAAACTTGAAAAATTATGTCTCAGCCGGGACACGAACCCGTATATCCTCGCAATCCGGGCGCCCATAATTTTTCAAGTTTATATAGGTACTGATATTATAATTGCAATTAAGTTGCAAAAATATCAAATAAAGTGTATGTGCACAACGTATTTTCGCAATTCTTCGCTTTCTATATTACCTATATATTTCGATTTCTATACCAAATATTTTATTAACAAAAGAAGGAATTGATTGGGTGCTCACAATCGCGATGGATTCAGCAGTGCTGGCCTTAAGCGGGGCAGCGGTCTGGAAGCACATCAGAGGATCCCTGAATCTTCAGGACAGACATGTGCCTATATGATTCCATTCAAAATATCCGCTGAGACATTTAATTGAAACGTTAATGGCGATAGCTGATATTAAAATTACTTCAGATGTATCTTTTCAATTACGTAGAAAAAGTCTCTGTTTAATTAAAATTATTGGGGTGGCATTAGTAAATTAAGTTCTGAAAACGCTACAATGAATTTCTTTCAATTTGTTTACTTATTGAGTTTCAAAAAACGTTATCATAACGTATCGCATTTATCAAGCACGATGACAAGAGAGGACTTGCTTATCTTCTTGTACAGTCAATCTGCGAATATATAAATTAGGTATTGTCAAGGCCTGGGTATCGTTTCTCATTTATGTTTATTTATTCACAAGACTGCAAATTAAAATAAATTTGCTTTTGCCAGGAGTCTGACTCTTGCACATCCAGGGATTACTAAGTGACTGAAGTATCAGCTTACTTGTATAATTTGTGAAATTCTTCATACTTCTATTGTACAAGTAATGAGGATTAGTTATCTTCACAAAAGTAGTTTAGTTTCAAGACTTTTATTTATTAATTTTGATATTTTTGACAGGGCACTTCAGCCCACATATTTGATTGATAGCAACATAATTAGTTTAGTTTATAGTGTAGTGAATCCCACGGTGGTTACAAATACATCCTTTGCGTAATAAGTAAATCATGCTGACTATACCCGTACGGTATTCACTTCATCTCAGTAACCTGCATTTGTTATGTGCTATAAATAATATTATATCCAACTATAATGGTGTTCAGTGTGATTTGGTTCTGTTTTATTTGTGCATGTGCTGTCAATGCCTCGAAGATCCTAACCGTATTCCCAGTGCCAGACAGAACTCACGGTGATTTGGGAGACGCATTAGTGAGGACGCTGCTGGCTGGAGGGCACGAGGTAGCTTATCAAATTATCAACTAGTGATTTCTGTTAGCCTAGGACCTCGCGGTCCTGATTATTAGACTAAGTGGGCGCAGATATTAGAAGCAAGGTGTCCTTAATACGGCCTCTGGTTGATTAGAACGTAAATAGTCTCTATAAAGTTTTAATCAAACTATTTTAAGACATGATTTGTTATTAATATCGCTTTTTAGTTACAAAATTTGACATTTAGAAACGTACGAAAACTTAATTAATTTCCTATTACAAATATTTAGATGTAAGAAGTCCTACACTTACGCAAACACATTACTAGTTGAAATTGGCTGGATTGTGGCATTAACTACTTACCAACAAAACTGAATCTCAGATCACAGAAACGTGGTTTTCCCTACGCACACTCAAGAAGTAATTAATTTAGATTTAGATACAAGTTAGGTACTTAAACGTCACGTGATAGGAAACAGACAGACATTTATGTTATTTGCTTGACATTTTGACATTAGTCGTATAATCTCTAATTATTAAGCGACCAAAACAAATAGGTGCATGACTGCTAAGATGTCAGCGGACTTTAGGCGGAGGACAACTAACAATAACTGCAACGGTTAAATGTGTATCTACGAGTATTACTAGCTTTCTACGTTGTACGTCTACATGTTAATTAGTTTATAAAAAATGAAAATATCTACTCGTATTTGAATTATTCTTACTTAAAATAATATTCCTAGGTATGTTGTTAGGTACTTGATGTTCATATTTTTAAAAAATACAATAAGTACACTCTGACACTTAAAACGGCAACAGGATGTGTCACCATATTATCACTGCCGAGAGCTAGTACTGAGCTAGCATTAATGAGATTCCCTACGATTCTTAATGAGTAAAGCCTACAAAATTATTTTTTGTCGTTGATCAATTAAATTCTTTGACGTGATTTTTATGTGATCGTTAACATTTTCTGTATCAATTGGTCTGCTTCGTTTTCAATTACTTAAATGAGCTAAAAATGGACTATCACTTTTTGCCAGGTCACGTACGTGTCTCTGTACCCCAAAAAAACATCGAACCCGAACCTCACGTTCATTGACATCAGTTCCGTTCTCTCGCAACAATCTGGTAAGTTTTTTACTTATTGTTAGGTATTTAACGAACTGTCAATTTCTACATAGATTTCCTTTTATTCATTTTCGTCTACTAGGTGCAGTCGTGCGGTGGCTCGCCTGTTATGTAAGGGTCCCGGGTTCGATTCCCGGACGGTTCAAGTTAGGAGGCGATATTTTCTAAATTGATTCGTGCATGGAAGGGATGGGGGATTATAGAGGGGCTATAGTCGTGCTTCTGGAGCGTTACGCCATTGGTCCTGGCTTACGTCGCAAGATGGGACGTCGTTCAACAAGAACTTACGCCAGGGAGACCTGTAATAGGCGGATTAAAAAACTATGACACAAGATTTTCTGTAAAAAAAAATCATACAAAAAAGTACTCTATTTCGAGATTTATAGAGTTCAGAAATTTTAATTGTAAAAACTTTTTACTAAGGCGTATATTCCTGGCCGGTGAAACTGCTAGAAAAAGTATTATATGTAATTTTTTTAAGTCTAAGCTGCATAGCCATCTTCTGAACAAGGTCGCATGTTAAATTAGCTATTTACTTTTATTATTGGATATTTACCTCCTTATTATGTTTGCATTTAAGTATTTATAAGTATGTATTGCTTTTGTTTGCTTCATGAATACTTCATTAAAATCAAATAAAAGTCTTGGCTTATGTCCATTAATTATATCTTTGCTATAAACAGTTCTTGCTCTTATGTATTTATTCTTGACTTTTCTTGTTACCTGCTATTTATTTATTTATTATATCTCTACTGTCCTACAGGGTTGCCTGGAAGAGATCGCTTACAGCGATAAGACCGCCCTTGCCCACATTAATATAATTGTATTTAGTTTTAGTCAAAGGATTATAATAATTTTAATGTGAGCAATAAAGTGTTATCTTATCTTATCAATCTTAATAGGGCTGTCAGGTATTTGCCACAATAGTGCATAGCATGTCTAAGATGAATCCAACATATTTAATACCTTATAATATATAAATAAATGTAGACAACATCACATACACTGTTTTCATCTCATAGTAAGTAGCCATCATAGGAATTGATTCATAAAGACACCAGAATTAATAAAGGTGCCGCTAACACCCAGACTCAAAATAATACAGACTTTTTACTGAATAATACAGATTTTGTTCTACATTGCCCTTTCTGGAAATCAAATGCGAGACCTCGGCTGACGAAATTGATTCGCGTTTATCAAGGTTTTCGAAGCGTATACCTTTAATTTCTATGATAGTGTTTGAATAAATTCAAGAAACCAGCGCTTAAGTAATTTAGTTAGTTAGTTTCGCGTGTGGAATCGCAGTAACATTTATTGGATCGGTAAAAAAGTTAACAAAGTCACTGATAATAAAACGCGCAGAACGTATTAACCTCTTCATAAGTCGCAAGTGTAAAGCGATCTTAAGCACGTACAGCGGCTCAAGAGTAGTTTAAGGCGCCTCACGTTACCAACTCCGTTTGTTTGGAACTCCTAAAGAATTTGTACTGAAAACTAGCACAAACTAGAATGTGAACAGGATACGACAAGATTATATTTCAGACTAGCGATCCGGCTTCGTATTGGTGAATTTATTTTATATTCTTCTTTTAACTATCGATCTTCTTCTTCTATCTTATCTTTATAAAAGAAGTCGTGTTAGTTACTTACGGCCGGTCCCAATAATATATCTATCTTCAGTTTTGGCATATCGGAGATAGAAAACATCTTCTGTCTCTGATTTTGCCGTCCAGAAAAACAAAGAGAGAAGTTGTTTTCTATCTCCGATATGCCAAAACTGAAAATAGATAGGTTATTAGGACCGGCCGTTAGAGTATAAATAACCTACATTAATACTCTAAGGTCTACATCACATACATATAACTCGGGAACGGCTGGACCGATTTTTATGATTTTGGTGTTATTGGATTTGTCTTCGTCAGAAATAGGATAATAATTATTATTAAAAATCAGTCTATAAACTTGAAAAATTTTGTCTCAGGCGAGAAAAAAAATTTTCAAAAAAAAAAATTTTTTTTCAAGTTTATATGCTGATATTATAAGTGCAATTAAGTTGCTAAATTTTAAAATAAAGTATTATTAAAAATGTTGGAAAGTTAACGTAAAATTTTTTTCCTAACCATTACGTTATTGGATAACCAATTTAAGAGGAAATACAACGGCCGTTTTTCCATACAAACGTAATCCTCTGTTTCCTCCCTGGATAATGCCAGTAGAGCAATAATTTTTATTAAAAAAATCTATGGCCACTATAAGCATGTTTCTATGTTTTTTGTTTTTTCATAAATTAATAAATAAAAAAGATATGAGCCCTCAAAAATCGAAAAAATTCGCCAGATTTTCCGCTGTGTTCAAACATCCAGAAAACAAATTAGGCTAAATTTTAGAAAAAAAGGAAAACATACGAACACGGCCAAAGCCTTTATTTAATTTTTAATGAAAAAAGTATTTAAATCGGTCTTGTTTTGGAAAAGTAATCGGGGGACTACGAAACGTTGATTTGGTGTGCTTTTAGTAGGTATTTTACAAATACCTATTTTTCAATTCTCTCGCCCGTAGACATTTAAGACGTCACAATCAAATGCTATATATCCTGAGGCGACACAAAGTTTGCTTGGCAGTTAGTAGTTCTAATTTAAAAATAATTTCAGGAAGACCAAGGTATATAATTATTTATTATGTATGTGTTAGTGTTTATAAAGGTAAAATAAGCTAAAATGTTCTAATATTTATTCTACTATTCGGGAAGGCAAATCCAACAGACCTAGAACATAAAACGTGAACCAGTCATTCATGACTTATGTAGTGTAATTGACACGGATTTTTTTATGTATAAATTATATCTTCTTCTAATAGTACCACCACAACTAGTTAAGGTTGGCATGACTCCGCGTATTTGTTTAGGTCTTTGGCGAGTTTTATAGATTTAAATTATTATTTTATGTAATAATAATTATGTTTAATCTCCAGCTAAAGATCAAAATGACAAGCAAAAGTTATACAGCAAAAAGTCCGCGCATACCATTCTAAGGTCTGGCCCTCAGTACGCCAGTGATGCCTTACACCATGCAGCCGTCAAGGCGCTGCTGCACGACCCTTCAGTTGCCTTCGACGCTGTCATCGTGCACTGGTTCTACAGTGGACTGTTGGCTCCGTAAGTATAAGCATAGGGTCACCACCACATACTTACAGAAAAAGTTTCCAAATTATCTCAATAGATGACGCTAGGTAGCCACTATATTATTATCACGTGGTCCTGGCACGTTAAATGAATAAACTCATATAGACTGGTTCCCAATTTGGCCCGCAATTGCACCGCAATTGTATATTTTGACACATTTAATCTGGTAGTAGTAGTGTCAAAATATACGATTGCGACGCCGTTGCCATTTTATTAAGCCATTTGTAAATTAGCAGAATTGGGGCCCTGGTCATGATGACAGATCCCAAAGTAAATTTGCTTGGAGCTACATTTATGTAGTTTTAATAAGTTGATAACCTTGTTTAAATTGCAAACCATGCAAATACACAGTAAACAAAAAAGTAATTAAAATTAAGTAGAAAGTCAAATTAGTTGTGACCTGAACTAACTTAAAGCAATTTTCTCAGCAACTTCGATTAATAAATTTCACGCAGCACCAATTTTCCGAGACGAGAAATCAATGTAAGTGGAAAGTGGGTTGTTAATATTATTGGAAGGCGATCCTTTGTTTGCGTTATATTTGTATTCAGGATAAGTCTTGCTCTGGGGCTTTTCAATTAGTCCAAGTTAAATCCCTTCCTACCTTAATGATTCATTTCGCTTTTGCAATATTAAGTATTTTCTACGAAACTGCGATAAACTTTGATAGGGCTGATGCCACCTGAAGTTGAAAGATTTTAGAAGTTAGAAGAGTTAGAGACCGAAGGGTAAAGAGTTAAAAGATTACTGTATAAGACCGCCATTTGCCGGTTAATAAATACTTGATTTATTGTTATTGTACAGTCTGTTGTGTTTTAGGTACGAGTTTCGTGTTGCAGAGTAAGGCATCTAAACTGCAAAAGTTAGCGAGGTTGAAGGATTTACAGATAATGTATTGCTGTTGCCGCTAAAACAACAAATATTTACAATAAGAATCAAATAAATGTTTCAAGTGGGGCTCCCATCCAACAAAAATGTTTTTTTGTCGTTTTTTGCACGTAATTTATAACGGCAATAGAAATATTCACAATATTTAGTTGTTCACTTTAAAGTCAAATAATTGTTTAAAGGGGGCTCCCATACATCAAACTGCAAAAAGTTTAAACTTTATTTAAGAATCTTATTTTCAGTCTTGCATCTTTGATCGAGTGTCCCCTTATCTGGTACCTGCACGGTGACATCTCCTGGCACAGCTTGAGGCTGGTGCACGAGGCAGCCAGCGCGGCCTACAGCGTCGACCTTCTCTCAGGTCATGTTCCCAGCCTACCGTTTACTGCCAGGGAGAGGGCCTACGGTCTAGGGTTGCAAGCTTATTACAATTTTTGGAATTAGTGAGTCTAGTTTGTAAATAATTCCGTTCGTCAGGTTTCTGTTGCAAGATAGAAGGGTTAAAAGCGTTTTTGACTAGTTCACTATCTAGAATTTGTGGTTAAAAGTATTTTTTGAAAATACTTATCCCTTTTTGTTTTATATTAAGATGAAAGAAGAAAAGAAAGAAAGATCTGTCTCATCTCGAAAGATCGTGTATATTTAGATAAAAAAATATCAAATATTTGTAGCTATTAACCTGTGAAAGGCGCTCTGTAAGTGTTTTTGATAGGGGCAAATCGATTGACAAATACATACAATATCATACGAGTACGGTTGTCTTATGAGAATAATATTATATATTTTTTTAAATTTTCAGCTATATCGAACATTATATCGAAATACCGGCATATGACGTCATTTATAGGACGCCGATGCAGCTGCGCAAGCGACTCTTACCGAACTACGAAGATGTAGTGTACAACGGATCCCTCTTGCTGGTCAATGCCTCTCCACCGCTGGGCCAGACACTGCCGTTGCCGCAAAACGCTAAGCTTATTGGAGGACATCACATATCTGAACCAATCAAGCCCTTGTCTAAGGTAAACAATTCAGTATGTCGTTACGTAATATGAATTCAACTTATTTCAGTTTGTGAAACTTATATACCCAAGAATTTTATTCACATGAACAAATAATTTCAATAAAATTCGGAATTCTAATATTTAAATACATATTCTTCTAGCAGTACACAAAACCTAACACTAAAAAAGGTTTTATGCTACTAAATTAATTGGGTTAAGTAAGTAAGTAACGGCCTATAATTATCCCACACTGCAGGGAAAAGGCGTCCATCATAGAATTCAAGTTACCACAGCAATGATGGGTACAGGCATAACCACCACGCTTGCCAATGCCGAGCAATGTTCGAAAATTCGAAACTTTTTGTTACCCGAGATCTTGGTCCGCTATTTCAACCACTAGACCAACGGGGCGTTATTAATTGGGTATTTAAAGGTAATGTTGTTTGACGACCATTTGGATCAGCGGTAGTAAACGCTGCTTCTGAGCCATGGGTCGCGGGTTCGATCCCCGCACAGTACAAATATTTGTGTGCATGGACATGTCTGTTTGTACTGGTCTGGGTGTTTTCTATATATTATAAGTATATATTTACAAAAAAAAAAAGTATATGAGTAAGTTTATCGGTTGTCTAGTACCCCATACGACAGGGTACTTAATAGTAGCTTAATTTGGGACTAGATGGCTCTGTGTGGCCCAGTGAGGCATGTCTTAAATATTTATTATTATTATTATTAATGTCTTCTCGTCACCATAATTCCGTATCAAAAAGCCACAAAAGTAAGTACTATTTTTTGATTAGACAATGAAGTATCTTTTTTGCAGAGTTTACAAGCATTCATGGATAACGCCAAGAACGGTGTAATTTTTATGAATCTAGGAACTTTACAAAGGAATCTTCCGAACCAGATGAAGAAGCAAATAATGGATACTCTGAGCCAGCTGGAACTACTAGTGCTGTGGCAGCTGGAAGACCCTGTGGACTATGTGCCAAAGAACATCCGGTTGCTGGACCGGGCGCCACAATTGAGCATATTGAGTAATTTGAGTACCTTTACCTTTTCCTAACTGTCTTAGACATCCAATGGTCAATAGCACTGATAAACAAAAAAGTTTGAATTTTTTATTTTAAAATCCTTTAATTTTGTCATACCTACTGGTTGTTTGTCACGTGGACTGTCAACATTTCACTGGTTATTGGTGGGGTTCACCGTTGGACGCTGGGTTCTAAGGTGACAGCCATGAAGATACTTTTTTTTTGTATATTTCTGCAATCATCCGTTAGCTGGCGATTTATTTTTGTATTAAAATGCATTAATTTAATATGTGTGTCCGTATACGTGTTAAAATGAGGATTCAAATAGCACATTTTCAGTGATATAAGAATATAAGCATATCTCTATGACCGTGACTCTACACGAACTCAAGGTCCAAAGGTAAATAAGAACCAAATGATGGTGGAAACCGGTAATCTTCAAAAAGTTGAGCCGTACTCCGAATTTATATCAAAACCGGTGTTCATGGCATAGGATAGACTTTGGGACAGTGGCCCAAGAAAGCGATGCATATTTTTTATTAAGACACTTATTCATATATTCTGATACAAGTAGTATCTTTTAATTAGCCGTAGATACCGTTGTCATTTGACTTCTGTAAATAAAAGAAGCTATATAAAACCTTTATTTGATATTTTAGCAACTTAATTGCACTTATAATATCAGTATATAAACTTGAAAAATTTTGTCTCAGGCGGGACTCGAATCCGCATCTCCTCGCATGCCCACCCGAGTCCCGCCTGAGACAAAATTTTTCAAGTTTATATACTGATATTATATAAAACCTATTAGCAATAAAATAATAAGTGATATTTCAAAGATGCTTCTCGCTAGATTTTTTTGTCATTCAAGCTAAAATAATCCTTATTGTCTGGTAAGGATTTATTCTTAAAGGTTTTCAATCATCATTACAGATCATTCCCAAACAATACTGTTCGTCACTGACGGAAGCCTCTCATCTTTGATGGAAGCTACTCATTGTGGAGTTCCCTTTGTGGCTGTTCCAAGTACAGGCGAGCAAGATGTGAATGTAGACCTTATGGTGAGCCGAGGCTTGGGACGAAAGGTCGACGTCACTAAGTACTTACCGTGGACCCTCGAGGGGGCGATAGGAGAGGTACTAAGAGATAAAAGGTTAGTTAAAATAAGATTACATTATCTTTATGCTTTTAACAACTACCCACCTGCAGATACGTCAGTTCTTCCATAATGATGGCGCTTGCAATAGTGCCGAAATACTTACTAAAACTCATAAAAACCTGGTAAATAAAAGTACTTACTAACTCCGAATTAATTTACTTTGGATTCGAAAGCTACCTCTACATAAGAACACTAGTAGTGCTATTGTAAATCTTGATAGAATTTCCAGATTTTAAACATTTTACATACTAGCTCCCGCGACCCGTCCGCGTCGGAATCGCTGTATCCATCTCCATAGACACGGCGGATTGTCTTTATAAAATAACGTCAATCCTTTACCTAGCCAACCACACGTATTGCAATGTCATTAATATACGTTACTTCTCTTCATACTATTTGTTATTTTGAATTCACTGCGCATTTTATTCCGTTAGTTACCGCTCCAGCATGCACCGCGCATCAGCAGTGTTCCAGCGCCGCATCCATCCAGCTAGTTCTGAATTCCTTCACTGGGTAGAGCTGGTCATCTTATCTGGAGGAGCAACCCATCTGCGCTCCCCTGCGGTGAAGATGTCCACCCTTGAACGATACCACGTGGACCTCTGGATACTGGCTGCGCTTTTCCTCTGGTTCTTGTCAAAAGTCTCGAAAGTAGTTCAGGTGCATCTGAAAGATTTGGAAAAGAAAAATGAATGATGTTAGCAAAATGATAAGAATACATTGATTTTATAATAAAACAAAAATATGTCTGAATGAAATGACTTTCTTTTAAAATATCGTTTAGTCAAATCTAACGTAATAAATTAATCTAATATAAAATCCAACGTTATAAACAAAGCTACAAGTGGGAATGTATACGTTGCGTATTTAAATATAAGAAAGCATGATTTTGTTTATTTATGTGACTTTAAACTGGTGTGTTGTAAATCAGAAAAAAAATTTTTTTTCTGATTACCTGTATACGGTTAGCCCTAGAATTAAAAACTAGTATTGGGCACCGGAACTGTGAACAAACTGCTGTTCAATACCTAAAGACATAACCCGTGACCTTTCCTAACCTTTAAAGCAGTTCCCCCGATTATTCCGATAGCGATTTCTTTCTCTTACTAGAAGATTTCATCTTGCTAGCGGCACTCAGAGAATCAGTATAAAGTCGAAGCTGACCTCAAATCGACAATCTTTAATCACGGAAGTGTCATTCGGGTGTCTCGGCTTCAGCGACGATCTAAATTGATATAGATCGCCGTCAATGGTCTGATCAACAGCCATGATACTAGCCATAAACTTGAACTTGCCCTCAATTAGAGCGAGGACGGCTCGGAATAGCTAACGAAGGAGGAAACGTGCAAGTAACGATTTTATCGTGATGATTAATTTATTTGATAGAAAGAGTTAACTGACAAGTACCTAAATACAGAGCTTGGGAAACGTCTGGCTTAGAACCTTTTCTTATGTGGTAGGTATATGTTGAATAAGTTAAACAATTCTTACTTACAACAATTTACTGGAAGTGTATAAACAAACATGAAGCGCCATGACGGTCACCGGTGATCTCCAAACAATAAAAAAATAATTGTGTCTAGTCCTTCGGTAGGTCAGGGCTTAGGTAAATTATAAATTCATTTGTTTTAGGAAAAAAATCCTTAAACATTAGTGCTAGTCAGTACTATTTTTCAAAATAGAAATGCAACGGTTTGTTTTAGAAGGGAAGAAAGAAAGCAGATGACGGAAGATTTGAAAAACGAAGTAAGTTATTTTTTATTGGGTTGCGTTTTTAGGTTTCATGTCATAAAACATTAATATACGAATTGAGTAGGCGTGTTTATTTCTGAAGTATATTCAAATTTTTATATTTAGGTACTGTTGAACTGTAGTACCTATGTGATATTTTATTGAGAAAATCGTTCAAGTTATACTTACACAACGCACAAAAATGTGTAATGATGTCGTTTTACTTCTGCCTTTATTAGTTTAGGTAGGCCTGGAACGAAGCCTTCGCAAACCAGACTCTGCGCCAATTAAGATGAGTAAATATGTGTTTATTAGCCTCATTAGGCGCTAAATTGGTTTGGAGTGTCTTAAAGCTTGAGATAGTTTGAGTCACAAGAAAGTATTATAGTTTGTGTGGAAGGTCAGGGATTGCTTAAGCGGTCGAGACAAAATTTGAGTTTGGAGATTGTTTGAAAATTACATAGGATAGTTTTTGTTCTTGAAATCATTTCACAAAGGGGTTAAAAGGTGCGAAAAAAGGGTATGGACAAGAGTTAAAGAGAATGATAGGTAAGTAGTGAGTGCACAATTTTTAAAAGATATCTAAATACAGCAATATAATTGGAATCGCGATCGATATAACAATAGATTCTTCCCACATAGACAAAGAATAATAATATAGGTTGGTGCCACCTTGAAACCTGGACACCTTTTCAACTAAATAGCCAATAAAATTCATCATCTCATTCATATAGACAAGTATTATATGTTCTAAGGTACCTACAAATAAAAATAAAAAATAATTATAGGCAATACACTATTACCTAAATACGAGCTATATAAAGCGCATACCTATATTCCTTTGTTTGAATTCATCCTATCTTAGGAATAAGGATAGGAGTTCGTTCACACGTCCAAACCCGTTTCAATCAGGCTCTATTACCAGCCCATATGGAACAATTGAACAGCCCCTAACTATTGTTACTTCAAACTGTGAGCTAATAATTCTCACTCAATTTACATTTACATTATGTTACATTTCAACCTTTATTAACGATCAGTAATATAAACGAATAATGTGATATTTCGTCTAAACATTGCACTATTTTGTCCATAACTTACAATTGTCTGGCTCATTGTAATGAGAATGAGGAAGCGGCCTTATTATAAAACACTCGTATCAGTTGCAATCAATGAGCAGACGCCTACTCTTGCTGATGATGTAAGAAGATGTAAGTACAGCCTGCACATCCCAGATAGCTCCCAGGGAGCTACACTCCCCAGTGTGACTGTACATCTCACATCATGAAGTTATAATATTAATTCGATACTATTAATTCTATTCTAATTCTATAGTGGCCAATGGCAATATCTTACGTATATTATATTGATGTGCAGGCCATTGTAACTAAAGTTAAACGTCAACCTATGAAGTAGTAAATATCTTTATCTAGAGACAATAAATTAGAAATTATAGTAAGCTTCGTACGCGAGTAATTTTGAATTTGAAGCTTTGGGGTGGTGGGATCTACCTCCTAGTGGTCCACCCTGGGCAACCGCATCTTTGGTTTTCTAACCAATGATGACGGCTAACAGATCCCTCTGCGGTGGTAGGCTTCGTAAGAGGCTGCCTAGATACTACCACCCTCCTGCCGAAGCTCAGCGCCAAACAGTTTCTCTGTGTTCCGCTGGTGTGTGGGAGAGCCAGTGCCACTTTATGGGTAAGCTCGTTCCATTTTAGGCTTCTTTTTAACCGTAGATCATGTAGTCGAAAGCAAGCCCATTGATTATATATGAAAAAAAGCTATCCCAATGTTATCGTAACTTTTTCCGGGATAAAAGTTACTTAGGTGCATCTCCATACTAATATGAAAATGATAGGAGATAGATTGGACTGTCCCTTCCTCCGGCACTGCTGCCATAAACATGTCCCAGCAGCTGTGGGGGTTAGAGATTACTAATTGAATATAATTTTGGTTTTATTTTTATTTTTATTATATTGTAATGGCATATTATCATTATTATCTATTGTAAATAATCATTTTCATTGTATGATTATAGATCTTATGTTATCTGAAATAAATTATTTTAAATTAAATTTGAATTTGAATATACATATCTTCGTGTCAAATTTCATTTCTGTAGTTTCGTTCAGCCGTTACCTATGTGCTTCTTTATACTAATAAATATACCTACATAATATCTCCGTGTAAAATTTAATTTACGTAGATCCGTTCAGTCGTTCTGGCCCTCGCATTAAAAATAACAAGTAACATGTAATTTCAAACAAAATTCTTCACGTTTCTGTGGTTACCGACAAGGTCCCGAAGCCGTATTTTTGTAATGTAGCATTATTTGCCCATCTCCGATATTTATTTCAATCATTCTGTTCATACATGACTCTAAGCACAGTTCCATCTTCCAAGTTAAATATATGAGTACAATTATTTGCGCCTATCCATGAACGCCATCTTCTTGTTGTACTCGTATAAAGAAAAAATAATAATTTAAAATTCATGAAATTACACAGTCAAACACGCACACATGCGTACACGCACACACACACACACACACACACACACACACACACAAACGCGCGCGCGCGCTCGCGCGCCACATATAACGGGTGTAAAAAAACCAAACGCAGATCCGAAAACAACGTACTGTCCCCATCACTAGGATCATTTTTTTCTTTCGAACCATACCTGTGAAAAAGCTGGTTCCGAAGATATTGAGGGTCAAAGTCACAATTTTGTTTTCCATTTTATTACAAAAACTGTTGCTTTTCTTCTTATAAACATAGTGTTTTTTTTATTTCGTCCATAATAAGGCTTTTTTAATTACAATACGCAATGTACGGCTCAGCGCGGACGAATTTTGAACTTAGCAGCCATCTCTAGCGCAGCGGGCCCACGCTCCGGCTGCTATACATTGCGCGCTATGAATTTATAATATTTTTTTGACTCCCAAAAATTAAAATCATTTCCCAGCTATAATATTTTGTAATATGACCAGGTTTGCTTTTCAGATTGCGTAGCTTCAGGGTCTGCGTTAAGTTTCTTTACACCCTGTATACAGGTGAAATTTTTTAAAGCCCTCGAATTGTGGAAGTCAGAAACAACGAAGGTACCACAAACACCCGGACCGAGAAAATCTAGAAAACATTTTTTTCTACATTGACTCGTCCGGGAATCAAACCTAGGAACTCGACACCTTGAAAACCTATTTGTTCGCATCTCCGCTACGGAGGTCGGGAAAGAATAGCACTCCCCCCTCTCTTCCTAGGTATCTAGAAAGGCGTCTAAAAGAGTTGGTACCGTCAGGAGAAGACAGCAGCTTCTTCTCCACATTTGCCAAACTGCGATCTCATTATAGAGAAGCCGGCTAGACATTTGTCATAGCTGGTAAGGGGTGGTGGGATCTACCTCCTAGTGGTTCACCCTGGGCAACGGCATCTTTGGTTTTGTAACCAATGATGACGGCTAACAGATCTCTCTGCGGTGGTAGGCTTCGTAAGAGGCTGCCTGGATGCTACCACCCTCCTGCCGGAGTCCAGCGCCAAACAGTGCCTCTGTGTTCCGTTTGTGTGTGGGAGAACCAGTACTTCTTTTTAAGCTCACTCCATCTTAGGCTTCTTCTCAAGAGCAAGCCCGTTATTTATAAAAAAAAATAGTTAACCAGTGACTATAAGTGCACGTTGTATATTTATGTGTTACTTTTTAATGCTTAGACTCAGACGTTAAGAGATTTCCAACGAGTCTTTCCGTGACCACCAAATTATAGGTAAATTCCATAAAATGTGTCTGATTTAGGAAAAATGTTTTAAATTTAACGCTTCTGCGGTCGCCAAAGTGGATCGATGTGGTTTTGCAGCTAATTTTAATTTGTTTTCGCACCAAAAACTCGTCGCGGTCAAGCGGCCGCCAGTGAAACCGAACTTCCTGCGCCTGCGCAGCAAAAGTAAGACCAGTAGCAAAAGTAAGAGTTGTTGCGTTAATACCTCGGTTTTGGTTGCTTGTTGTTTTGCTTGCAGCACATGAAAAGCAAACAGTTCACTTTAGGAAAATGATGATCGCTTATACTCTTAACACTCACGGGGTTTATTGCAACGAAGCTACGTTATTTACGTTATGTTACAGTTTTCCCGCGACCATGGTTCGTGCAACACAACAACACAACACAACACAACACACACAACACAACAAAAATCAACACAGCTTTCGATCACATTATTTTCCTTTGTTTAAAATTATAGGATACTAAAAAGGCATTTGAATAATATTTTTATTCGTCTCACATTAGTAGTATTGAAATACACCAGCAGTTTAATGGGGACAACCGTTTTTTTGTTCACCAGTAGGCGCCACTGTAGACTGAGGTCCGGAGGTATAGCTGTCAAAGGCGATTCGCGCCGAAACAAAGTGTTATATCTTGAATCTAATTAAGGTTATATTGTTTATAAATAATTATCTTGATATCAACAAACTAACTTCTGAAATAGTTGCTCTTGAGGCCGCCTATTTTTGCGCTTGTTCTTAATTCCGCTTTTTAAAGCGTTCACATTAATCGCCAAATAATCCATATTAGCGATATTTTACGAAGGAGATCACTTTCCAGCAGGTAAATTAAAGAAATTATAATATAAGCAACAAATTCCGCTAAAACCAGTACAAAGTGATTGATATTGGACCTCACGCGACACTAGCGCCTCTAGTGGCAAATTCACTAGCGATAGCCCCCATTGATTAACAGTTCCAATAGGTATATGAGTCATAGTTTGTTTGATAATATACCTAATATAATAATTCTTCAACCGCTAAGTTTGTCATATTGTAACCGCAATATGACCAACACGGTAAAATGAAAACAACTTACAATGTTCACCAACTTTAATAAGGCAAAGTTTTAAAAGCCTACGCGACGACGCGGACCGGTACAGTCTATCGTTTAAACATACTTACACTTTTCAACGTGCACAAGTACACATAATATTAAAAGATACTTAAAGTTTTTGCACCTGACTGTGTAGCTAGTTCACGAACACAACATTATGGCTTATAATAAACTAGCTGTTGCCCGCGACTTCGTCCGCGTCAATTTCTGTTTTTATGAACGCGATTATTTTTGCAACATTTTTCACTCATACTTCGCTGCTATTGGTCGCAGTGCAATTGTATATAGCCTAAAGCCTTCCTCGATAAACGGACTATCCAACGCAAAAATAATTATTCAAATCGAACCAGTACTGCCTGATTTTGGGGCGTTCAAACAAACAAACAAACTCTTCAGCTTTATAATATTAGTATAGATTAATAAAGATACTTTACCAGGACATTAAAACTAGTCTCACTTGGTGCTATACAAAAACAGTGCTTTTAGTGCTTAATAACGTAGTTTCGTTGCATTTAATCCCGTAAGTGTTAAGTGTATAAGTGTTAAAATGCAACAAGAAAGTTTAAAATCCTATATGATGATCGCTATTAAGAAAAGCTCGTGCATGAAACACAAACATTTGACCCTATAAGGAACCACCACCGATGTTTGTAGTTGTAGTTTTAGTGCTTAGGTATGCGCAGGTTACATGCCCCGACAGTATGAAGTCGTTAAAAAATATTATATGTTTATCAACAGTTTACTTTGTTTTATGTTTGAATTAAAATACACAAGTGAACGGGAACGTTGGAAGAGGAAGGCCTAGACGAACTTACCACGATCAAATCGGGGATGTTCTGAAGAAAGGTCAGGTCAAGAGTACTCTAAACCGACGAGCATGCATGAAAAGATTGATGAATGTGGAAGAAGCGAAAGATGTATGCCAGGATCGTAGTAAGTGGAAGGCCTTGGTCTCTGCCTACCCCGTTGGGAAGGAGGCGTGATAATATGTATGTATGTATGTACACAAGTGAGAAATAACCACAAAGGTAATGTGATGCCATCAAAGGTGTGACAAACAGACATTTTATTACGGCAAACAGTGTTATATCTGAGCTATGTCTGTATATTGATACCGTGCGAAAAAGCCGTCATTGAGTGCCCCCATTCGTCTCATTTATTGATCAGTGTTCATAATGATGAATGGGCGCCCTTGACTCGGGGAATGAACCTGCGGCTTCTGCTCACAATGGCAGGTTGAACGCAATTCGCACATTATAGTGGGTTAGCACTTCCAACTTTCATTTTTATGGTACTCGTCATTCGCTTTGTGCAATGGAAGGAATTTTATAGTGATCTACATTTCAGAGAAGGCAATTTTGTTGAAAAATAATTTATACTAGAATTATAAAAATCTATTATACTATTATTCAGACGACCATTTGGATCAGCGGTAGTAAACGCTGCTTCTGAGCCATGGGTCGCGGGTTCGATCCCCGCACAGTACAAATATTTGTGTGCATGAACATGTCTGTTTTTTAAGTGTTTTCTATATTTTATAAGTACATACAAATTTACAAAAAAAAAATGTGGACAACATAACATACATTGTTCTGATCCCAATTTGAATAACTATTTAAAGCATTCGTATTTTGGAAACCAGAAACAACGAAGGTACCACGAACAGCCAGACCCGAGAAAATGTAGGAAAACATATTTTTTCTACATTGACCCGTCCGGGAATCGAACCCGGGACCTCGGAGCAGGCGACACCTTGAAACCCGGTTGGTGTGTACGCCACTCCGCCACGGAGGTCGTCAAAACAAAAAAAAAGTATTAAGTAAGTTTATCGGTTGTCTAGTACCCCCATACGACAGGGTACTTAATAGTAGCTTAATTTGGGACTAGATAGCTCTGTGTGGCCCAGTGAGGCATGTCTTAAAATATTTATTTATTTATTTATATAAATGTACGCGCGTATGTATTTATATATTCGCACATAATTAAGTTTTGAACAAACGAAAATAGATACCAATTTCTTATAAAATTCAAATAATATTTTAAAACTGTAGAAATATATAAAACACACATCAGCTCGTAAAACAGGAGCGATTAGGATAACCTCAATTTTTATAGCGCTACTGCTGAACCACTTCCTTCTGGCGGTTGTAATGTTGACACAACAACATATCAAATAAAATATAAGTAAAAAGCAATTAATAAATACTGATATTTATACGGAAATTATCAAAATTATTTTAAAATTATTTTTTCTAGATATCGAAATACTGATACGCTGTACCAAGTACAACATACTTAGTTATTACAGCCACAGGGCTGGTGGGCTACGTTATTATTTTGCGCTAAATCTATACTAATATTATTAAGCTGACGAGTTTGTTTGTTTGTTTGTTTGAACGCGCTAATCTCAGGAAGTACTGGTCCGATTTGAAAAATTATTTTTGTGTTGGATAGTCCATTTATCGAGGAAGGCTTTAGGCTATATAACATTACGCTGCAACCAATAGGAGCGAAGCATCAGTGAAAAATGTTGCAAAAAAAAATTCGAATTCTTATCAACAGAAATTGACGCGGACGACGACGCGGGAAACAGCTAGTTTATTATAAATAAGCAAAGTTCAAGTTTAATGAATTATTCATACATGTGTCAATGTATTTTAAATAGCTGAGCTTACGCAATCCAAAAGACCGTTGTAAAAATTGGACAAGATACTTTTTGGTTAATTTTTTAACTGACAAGTATGGAGTACGTTCTTAAATTGAGGCATGTTATTTACGTGTTAAAAATCGAAAATTTCCTAACCAATGTTCCTAACATATTACTATGGATAACCGTTCTAATTGTTATAAGTTATTATCACTACCTCAAGGTAGATGAAAATTTACTTTGTCATCATCAAGTTGTTTTTAGTGAAATTGCCATCTGGCTATCTCACCAAGGAATCAGAGTCGTAAAAAAAAGGTTTAGAGTTTACAAAAGACGGACGAGGACAATGCAAAATGCAACAAGGCCCAGACATAGGTGTTATGAAATATCCTCAAGCTCATTGGCGTTGTCAATGATCTACCAATGTGACGGCCAACAAAAGATGTCTAAGGCAGATTATACAGTCAGGCTGATCGTGCGCTGATCGTGCGCTGATCATCGGCGCTGACCGTCGAAATGTATGAACTTGAGCGCCGACGACGGTCAGCGCTGACAGCGATTTCCATACATTTCGGCGCTCGGCGCTGATAGTCAGCGTACGATCAGCGTGACTCTAAAATCAGCCTAAGACGGCAACATCGGCATGGCTAACAAAAGAAGTAGACGAGGACGCAGCCGACAGCGCCAGACATAACAGCAGTAAAGTGCGATACACTACGCCGTTTGATGTGAACGATCAATTATGGTGACCACATTATCACCGAACAAGCAAACATTTGCAGAGTCGATGGTGATGTACTGTAAGCAAAGATTTCTTATCTTCTTTGAGTAGTTTATTAGGATTGTAAAAACTTTGACACTTTTCTCGGAAACTATAAACTGACCAAGGTTTATTGTCTTTGGTGTTTAGCTAACATACAGTCATTCAGTTCTTATGTTGACAAAATATTTTGAATAAGTGCAACCTAATCTGTTGCCGCTGTTTCCAGAATTGAATTCAGTTCTCGCCGCAATTTCTCCTTAGGATAGAGTTCACCAACAGACGGTTAAAATTAAAACAGCGTTTAAAATATTATTTGACATATTTTGTATAGGAATTGTGTCAAATTAATCGTCAATCTATGTTTACCGGCTGTTTAAATATTGATGAACTCGGGTCTAAATCTCTTCTACCGATTTAAAACGGGTGCCAAAAAGTAGTAATTTGAGTTTAGGAAAAAGAAAGAAGTCGGCTGGAGCCATATCTTGTGAATATGGTGGTTGCTCGATGGTATTTGTTGAGTGTTTGGTCAAAAATTCGTTCACAATGATGGCCTTGTGCAAACGCGAATTATCGTAGTGCAAAATCCAAGAAATTTCTATCCATAAATCTAGCCTTTTTTGTCGAATTGGCTCTCTTAAATGCCGCATAACGATTAAATAATATTCTTTATTTACTGTTTGTCCTTCCGGCAAGAATTCCGAGTACACAACACCGCGATAGTCAAAGAAAACAGTCAACATGACTTTGACTTTTGATCGAATTTGGCGTGATTTTTTCGGTTTCGGTTCAGTTGAAAGGCGCCACTCCGAAGCTGGTTGACTAGTTCATGAGTTTCATGAATGTTGGGTCGGAATTGACTCGTTCTAGCATAATGAATAAATGTTTATTTGGCACTTCGAAAAAAAGTTTACAGAAAAAAAAAATTAGGTACAATGAATGTGCCAAAAAGGCCCCCACTCAGCATTAGTCGCAACAGCCTAAGGCATACTGCGACGCTGATTTTCAGTGGGCTCAGCGACTCTCATGCGATTGAGTTTTTGGAGAAAATTCAGGTCTTTTTGGACTAGCCGTCAAAAACTCTTGGCAACATGCTTCATAACTTCAAAAATTTTAAAAATTACAATTTTTAAGCTTTCGGGAATTTTTTGAAATGTTCTAAGAAACTGTAAAAACACTTTTTTTTTAATTCACAATTCAAAATTAAGCTCTGACTAGCTTGAACGGAAACTATTGACTTTCGGTAAATTTTTCGGTAACTTTGGGTATCTAAGTAAGTTTAATTTATAAGGATCATACTGCAAAAAAAATCTGACATAACACCGAAAATTCTGAAAATTTAAGAAAAAAAATTATATCTCGAAAATTAAGCAAAATCGGGTAACATAATAATATATAGGGTATAATTGGATAGCCCTGGATGAAAGGAATCCAAAAAAAATTTTAGGCGTTACCGTTTGGACCACCCTGTATCCTATATTTCACCTCAATAACAACAAAGTCTGTTGTCATGAGTTGGGTTCAGCTGCACATTAGGTAAACATTAGGTAATTTTTATTCTTAATGTAGAATATATATATTTTTCCGTGTTTTTTAATGTTACATTTTTTTGTAATTTGTGACTGACGCAACTTGATTTTCTTCACTTTTCTCATAATCAGTTATGCCATGTGGACTCGTGTGTGTCTGAAATAAATGATTTGAATTTGTTAGAGATTTTTATACGTCCTCTAGAACATGAGAAAAGCACAACTGTGTGCATCACTAAACCAAACCTTTCAAAAACAGTCGAAACCGTCGTAACGTAAATAACACTGTGTCGACATGAATCAACCTGACTACGCTCTCATTAGCTCGTTTTGATGTTAATAATAGCGTAATGTGGTTTTACTAACATGTTTGATGGACATTTAACAATCGCCGCCGTCAGATAAAAGGTTACATGTTGATTAGTATCTGCAGGGGCCAAAAACATTTTTACTGGTGTATGTTTACCCTTGTGCAGCCATCAAAATAAGAGATATTAAAACAGTTTATTAAATATCCTGTATTCGGCTTTCGGCACTGTCTTGTGTCGGTTTGTAGTATTTGAATGAGATATTGAATAAAATCTCGAAATCGGATCAAAAGCAAAAGTAATCGCCCATTACTGTTATTGAATTAAGTATTCCAATGATCATCATCTTCATCTTCCTTCTATTTACAGTCCTGACTAATAAATAAAGTAAACATCTTTTATTTCAGACCAATTACGTCCACCTGTTAATTACAAATTACATAAGTATACTATGTTAGTTTTAGAAAACAATTTATAAATAGAATATAATTGATCAATATTACACTAAAATGTCGAATGGAATTGCGTTATTATCAGTCAAGTAGTAATTATGAAATTAAATTAAATTAAGATTATAATAAAAAATTGAGAACAATAAATTAAATTAAAATAATTTGATCATTACTCGAGCATGTTCGCGCACGCAGAGGTCGACAGTTTCCCGGCCATACTGCGCAAAAAAGCCGGCTCTCTTTTGCGTCGAGTACGTGACAGCCGCAACAATGTTCTGAAGGCCATCGCTGACAGTGGGGACTGTCCACTAGTCGAGCACCTATGCAGGCTTACTCGATCCCTTTTAGTTATTAAGTACTAACACTAGTGATTAAGTTTTAATGTTACTAACACATATGGATCTACGTTGTCCGATAAATAAATATTTTATTTTTATTTTATTACGAATTATGAATTTTGAAAATCATTCAACTTGCAGCAATAAGCTAATTTGTCACTATCATAACATCATTGATATCCTGACGATTTTTGAACGTGGTCACAGGCTGATCGAAAATATAAGTGACACAAATGTTTTTTTAAAGACACTTAAAAATATAAATACATACAATCTTTGTCCAGTAAATATAGCGACTTTACAAAAGCGGTACACGGAATAAACGATTTCCTGTGTTTGTAATTGATTCTCAAAACACTGGTACGCCACCGATGTGAACGAGTTTACGGGAAACCATCAACATTTAGTGTAGGGTTACGTTACAGGAACAAATAAGTATCAATGTCACAACATTGGCTTTATGAAGCTAACATACCTACAGACCACGCAATAAAAGAAAACAAATATTACGATCTCCTAAATGAATTAACGAAGAACGGTTATGTAGTTGGTCTATATGCTGTAGAAGTAGGAGCGAGAGGTATCTCTCTATAACCTGTTGAAAGACCTTGGCTTGGCCAAAACTGTAAGTTCTTTACTAGAGCGAGTGTCTGAAGCTGCATTAGCAGGTTGTTACAAGATTTGGCTGGGCAGGGAGAGAAACACGAGCAGTGAAGGTGAGTGTTGATGTACGTCGGAAAGGGGCCCCTTAAACCTACACCCGTGTCACAAGTCCCAGGAGCTTCTCGGAGTTTCTCTTTCTGTCACTTGGCTTTGATTCTCGGTCAGGTCAATTTAGGAAACGATGTATTCTAAATTAGTTTGGGTCTGGAAAGAATGGAAGGTAGTAGTCGTTGTTTGGAAGACACACAAAGCATTTGATCCCGGCTTAATGGAAGTCCTTACGAGTAACGTCAGGAAGCTGCAACAGGTGGCTTGGATAACTTTTACATCACACTATCCTCGGAGAACAGTCATACTATGAAAACTAGTGTATAGGTATAAAAATAGAGTTTTAAAGTAAAATAAAATATAATAGCAGCAAGTAAACTAGTAGGTAAATACTAAAATTAAATATCTTAAAAAATAGATGACAGCATGGGATGAGCTGGAATGTCCAGTTCGCCTGCCAAGCGTGACGATTGTGCCTCTTTGCTCTTTTTTGCGAAGATCTTAAACGCTAATAGAAACTATGCAGTTGGCGAAAAAAAGGTTCAAACTTTTTAAACGACTGATGAAAAATGCTATTATAATGATGGTGATATGTTAAATAATAAAATATAGATTTGTTAAAGGTTTTTTCGTTTTTCTTTGGATACTTTGTGGACGTTTCTTTCACCTTCTATAAGTATTTAATTAACAGCCAAAAACAAAATAATATAAATAAATAGGTAGTATAAATAAAATCAATCGAGTTAACAACATTCAAAGTTACTATTATATTAAAATAAAACGATGGAAACGTTATGTTACTGTCTAGATCAAAGTCAACATGTTCCAAAAGCTTAGCAAGCTTAAAGCGTATTTCATTTTTACCGTGAATTGGAGTATTTTGGCTGATATCGAAAATTTCAGATTACACATTCAATCTATTTGACATCGCAACTTTGTGAATACGAACATTCTGTATTGAATATGTTGCGTAATACCGATATTTCTCGGAATGTTATGGTAAAGATTTGTTATAAGAAGATACCTAGATCTAATAAGATTGTGTATGATTCCTCTGACGTCAGTGGCCTAATATACCGTCAGCGTTCCGGGAATCATTCTCATTTGATCACTTTGATTTAGCATTAACACCTATTTACGATAATCGAATAACATGATTTTGAACGCTCCAGAAATTATTTGCGAGAAGGCAATACGTATGTTTGCTGTATTTTTAGAATAGCTAATTTAGCTTTTGGGAACGCGACTTGAGAATCAAAAGCTCAAACTTTTATTTTCGTTTTTATTTATATACCAATTTTTATTACTTAGGAATGCTTTTTAAACAGCATTTAGGGCTACGCATAAAAATAAGTAAAAACAGAATTACGGAAGTTTTTTAATGTTTAAAGTAAAAGGAAGTGTGCTAATATAAGTATATAAATATGAAAAATTTTGTCTCAGGCGGGACTCGAACCCGCATCTCTTCCGGGCGCGAATGCTTTTTAAATACCGCACCCGGTATGTATTGTTATGCGTTCAGTATCGTATTTAGAGACCATTTATGTAGTAAAAAAATTAAATCAAGTGTTCACCCGAAAACATTTTTCGCAATATAGTTTTAAATTTTTACAGTTTTAGTATAGGCCTGTTTAGGTATAAAGGGAAAATCAAATAGTTATGATTAGTATCATTGTTCCGGCCACTTCCAACCTCTTTTCACCTTTTAAATTGACGCAACCATTTGAATAAGAAAGCACCGAACGCGCGCAATTCAAAATTCGAATCTGGTGCAAAACAAATGCCCCGCTATCACTGTCTGCTGTTCCCGTTGTGTTTTCATATCTTTAATAAATTTGAAACATATTGTATACTAAGTCCAGGAATATATAAGAGCTGCATTTCAAGATTAATCCGATAATCAAGAACCCATAGACCAATACTAAATAAAGGAATGGTGGCCACCCGTCGGAGTCGATTCAAAGATATCTAATAAGTACCTACATACGAGTATAATATTGATACCGTAGCCGCTGCAAGTAAGTGTTTTGTCTGACTTCTTATGCTAGCGAATGTTTGAATTGTGTTAGAGATAGGAAGTGGTATAATATACTTTCACCTTCCTTATATTTTTTCCCCTTTAATATTTCGTTCCTTTAACTATTACCTTTGTACACCTGCACCTTCGTACTGCTCAAAAAACTGCCTATGTCCTGTGGGTAATATTGCATTTGGCCCCCACAATCATATTGAATGAATGTGATGTGCATTGCGTAAAAAAGTGTTGCTAGGCGGCCGTATCAAACATTTTAGATTTTTGGCGGACATTTTCTAAGTGCTTTATCTTGACATTTTTGTACTGGGCTATACCAAAAGAAAAAATACATCATTAATTTTTAAAATTTGGAAGGTGGTTAAAATTTCACTCTGTATTATGCCGGTTATACTTAAAATCGACAATAACAAACAATGTTTTATTAGTTATTTAATAAAATATGCTATAATTTTATCCCTATATCCCAAACCCTATTTTGTGCTAATTGAAAACGCAGTGATCTCAAATGTAATTAAATAATATTGGCTCGATGCTCTAACTGAGGCGTGCAGTTTCCAATCCCATTTTAAAATCCCTTTATGCGCTATTCGTGAACAGGTTGGATTCCCCTTTTGGGTAGCGCGACGGACTCAACACCCTGAATTCATAGATGCTTTAAAGAAACAGCGTTCAAATAAACAAAACTTGTAGGTATTACCAACAAACTGATATAATACAGCAGATATCACGTCTATTATAAGAAACCGTTTGCAACCTTGTTGGAAATTCCAAATGTTAGTTTTTATATTCCTCCAATGTATAGGAATGTAGCGTAACAAAAATACACAGTCGCAACCGCAAAATGGAAGCACTGGCGTAAATATTTTCGTGCCGGTAAAATCTGTTAGATTTGAACACCAAGTTCATATTTAAATAAACTTGCTCACGAGTTGGTGTGAATGTTTGTTTTACTTCTCAGATAATGGCTAATTAGTGTAATTAAGGGTCTGCTAAATGGAATATTTATATGCTTACCTGTTCTTGAAATACCAAAGTAATTGAGATGCTACGTGCAGATTTAACGTGAGCTTTGGAATCTTTTTAATGGTTGTTAATTCTGGGGTGAGAGCTTATTTCATCCAGGCAAAAGGTCTAGGGTTCAAAAGCCAGTACAAGATTATAAGTAACGACCTGGCTGATGGTATGGGCTGATGGCTTGTAATAAACAGAACTTTCTATAACTTTGGCTTATCAAAAATCTATATGGAGCATTCGGAAGCCTCGTGCCTATATGGTGGTTTTTCTGCCAATGGTTTTGTATCTAGGTTTTAATTTAATATCTTGGATTTATTTTTAGAAAGATCTGAATCTCTTTGCACAGTATGGAATAAATATCCATGATATAACTTGACCCGATTGACCGCATACTTATTCAATATTAAACTTGTCCGTCTTGGTATACAATATTATTCATTGTGTAGGACGATCATATTAAAATCCAAGTTTGAGTTATCTTCCACAACTTACAGAAACAGTAAGCTAAGACATTTGGGGCCCATTAATCAAATATATTTCGGCCCGAAACCCTACATAAAGTTCTCTCAAATACAACAATGTTTTGGACACAACTTTAAGTAAAGTTCATAACAGTAGGAAAAAGCTTTGATATCTAAGTATGGCTCAGTAATTATTTAGAAGTATAAAAAGTTTTCGAACTATTGTTTTGAAGAATTTTCTCAAGACTTTTAAATTCACTTTACTTACCTGAGCTATCTGTAATACCAGGGTTGCTGCGAGGTCCACAAGATGGCGTTAGCATCACAAATCCAATGCAAACTTATTTGTTGAGTTTTTCTTTATTTTTACTAAGACAAGTGTCACTTTTCTTTCAGTTTTTATAACAAAGTCTAGGAAATCATTTTTGGTATTATGATGTTGTTGCAAGTTTTTAATTAAAAAATGTTTCGTGATAATTGAACAATAAGTTTATGTGTGATGTGAAGTGCATTTGACTGCTCGCTAAGGATTTAAGCTGGAAAATGACCCATCGTATCCTTGCAGGTTAGTTAAGCTTAATCACCTGTGACAACCTCCGTAACGGAGTGGGCGCGTGGCGTACGCACCTGTTTCCAAGGAGTCGCTTGCTCCGAAGTCCGAGGTCCTGTGTTGTCCTGAAAAAAAAAAAGGATTTTCCTATATTTTGTACTTATTGTGGTATGCACCACCTTTGTATTTGATTTACACAAAAAAGTGCAATAGATTTAATTTGGGATCAGACAATGATATTACTATAAAGAATGGAAATATCTTGGGATCAGACTAATGTTTGTGAAGTTGTCCACATTACTTTATTATCATTAATGTATTATAATTATTTAATCATCTTTAAATTACTGTTTTTTATGATCCCATCCTATGATTTGGTACTAGAGTTCGTTCAAGGTAGCTTAAAATAAATCTGTATTTTTTATGCATATCTAAATCAAGTATCGTTCTTTGTTTGTAGGTACAGTGCAGTTTAGAGTAAAGTAAGTAAAATACCTTTCTCATAGTTCAGTGTCGTCGTTTGATGGCAAAGTGGAATATATTTAATTTTGATTGATACCCAAGCCGAAGAGAATTACTAAGAAAGGTAAAACTTTACGTAATATGTGAACATTTGCGAAATTGAAAAAGTTTCGTAGACAAAGAGATACGTCGAATTTTATACTTGTACCTACTTAATGTATTAATACGTAATCCTGTGTATTTCATGTATAATTATCAGGATTTAACATCCTTGAAATTGAAAGTGTTTACTAGGGGAGATCAGAGACAATTGTAGCGTTTTACGGCCATTTTCAATAACCTATCTATCTTCAGTTTTGGCATATCGGAGATAGAAAACAACTTCTGTCTTTGTTTCTCTGGACGGCAAAAACAGAGATAGAAACTGTTTTCTATCTCCCATATGCCAAAACTGAAGATAGGTAGGTTATTGAAACCGGCCTTTAGAGTTTGTGAAATTCTGAACTGGACTAATTGGACCGAGTGAACTGAATTTTGTAAAATAGGCTAGATCTCGATATTCATAATATCACTGTCAAGCTTTTACAAGACAATGAATTGGAATGTTATTATTTTCAATTACCTACCTTTTAGCAAGCAATGTTTGGTCCGGAAATACCAATAGAATCACATCTTGTTGAGATTAATATACTGTTTATTTTAAAATTGTGCAAACTACCAAAATGTTTGCCAAATGTTTGTTTTTTCCACAACGTCCGCAAACGGTTCCGTTTGCTTTCGTATCAGAGTGGTTTTTGCACAAGATCATGCTTCCTTGGATATCGATCGTACGTGAAAGAATTTGAGAAACTCTCCCAAGTACTTTCATAGCTGGTTACTTTAGGATATCGTTGCGACGCATAGCGCGGTAAGTAGTTTTTGTGTTTTGTACTAATGTCTGATATTTTTAAAAAAAACCAATAGTATTTGCGATTACGAATATGTCTGCATCCGCTAGGTGTCTAGATTCTGTTTTGCAGTGTCACTGGAGTAGGGTTTTCGTTTGAGTTTTAAGTGGGTATGTAATATATAGTATAACAACATATCGTATAAAGATCACAATATATACAATCAATATTGTTTAATTGTTTATAACACTTTTTTAATATAATGATGGAAAGATATAATTTTAAATAAGATTTTTTAAAACGTATAAGTAACAATTGGGATAAAATCATTTAGTATAACAACCGTTTAATATAGGTAAATTCACTTTATATAATGCTAAAAATAAATAAACTTTTTTTAGTATAATAACATTTAGTATAATTTTCATTTACGATAGTATATAAAACAGGTAGTGATTACTTGATACAAAATCGTCAGAATGCAGAGTATGAAAAAAACAAATAGTCTTTAATAGTGCGAAATTCCATAAATACGCAGACAAGGAGGTATGTATGCACGTAAGCTGAAAAATATGCATGCATGCAGGGTAGCATGCATAGATGCAGGGTAACAAGCATACAATTATGTATGCAGGCAAGCAAGCATGCATGTAGGCAAGCAGAATGCTTGCAGGCAAGCAGAATGCTTGCAGGCAATCACATGCAAGCTGGCATGCATGCAGGCAAGCAAGCATGCATATAGGCGAGCAGGCAAGCATGCATGCATTTGTTTTTCTCTTCTCCGGCACTGCGGGAAGTGCAGTCCTGCCGCCCTTGCGTAACAAATCTCTGGCACCCACACTCGCTTCCGCAGCTTCGGCTTGCTACAATCATGCCTCCGGCTCCGGCTTTTAAATTGCACTCTAGTGTAGGGCAGACAAGTACCACGGCGGAAGGACCACGGCGAGTCGGGATTCAGCCAAATTCTTAATTTTACCAATGTATGTAAGTACGGTTATTTCTTTTAATCAATATTTAAAACGTTTTTATCTCAAATTATAGATATATACGAAATGATGCGTATAATTAACAAATTTATATCATGATAAAATTGTCAGAAGGAAAACGTCCAGTAGTACTTACGTAAAGCGTTTTATTCCTCGAATATCTTATTATACCTAGCTTACAGCATTAGTACTTTAGCAGAGATGTTGACGCCTCGACCGTGTAGCAAAAAGTGTCTGTCAGACTGGCGGACTCGACTTTTTACGTCACTCTAGTGATGTTACGCGTAGGTTTACAATCGATATTAAAAAAACTAATTTCCGAATTCATCATTGTTAACAGTCGGCCATCCTGGATAGATGTCTGTCCCAGACATCAACACTCTCTGCATTGGCACATAAATATACATTTATACTGACATTATCATTCTGCGTATGTAATTAATAGTAATAACCATCAGATACAGATATATTTAGACTGACAATATCATTATGCGCATGCTATGAAACATAAAATATTTTCAATTATTTTTACGTGATCTTAATTAAAATTTACAAAATTTTCTGCCCAATACAAAACTTAAAAGAGTACTTAATACATTTTGTATTTTAAGTTAATTACATTTCTATTTGACTACCTATTTGGAAAAACAAAATTAGACAATCTGTAAAAGAAATATTTTTAGATATACTCGTAACTAATCTGTCACTCGGCCATCCTACTAAAAGAATGGTCCCCATTCATAGACGTAAGGTGTTAGATAATTTAAAGGACATCAAATAGGTAACTTATCATTTTAAGGATTCATTGTCATAACTCAAAACCACTTTGGAAAACTATTTAATTACACTCACTATGTATTTCTTCTTCTATCACTCACAACACAACACTTGGGACGAACGCTGTCGTAGTTTCAAGGGTTTGGTTCTGCCAACCAAAGAGCAGCCGATCATGTTCGCACCTCTTACAGGACGGCGGACGGCCCATACCAAGAGCTGCGTTTGCCAGTCACCAGTCCGCATGCACTGCTTCGTTGCGTCGCCGATTTAGCGACCTTTGCGAGCAGTCTTCTCGAGATGAAATATGCCACGTGTCTGCACAAGGGCGACGATCTAAACCTAAAAATGAGGTGTTATCGTTTGCCCACACAAGGAGCTACGGCCTCAGTACACCCCAAACAATTACCGTGTGCCCACACAAGGAGCTATGGCCTTAGCGTCCCCGAGTTACTGCCGCTTGCCCGCACAAGGGGCTACGACCTGAACTCATAAATGAACGGTTACCGCTTGCCCACACAAGGAGCTACGGCCTCAAGAAGTCCGAACTATCACCGCTTGCCCACACAAGGAGCTACGGCCTCAAGAAGTCCGAACTATCACCGCTTGCCCACACAAGGAGCTATTGTCTCAATCTCAGCATAACTTGGGTCCGGCTAGATGACTCTGCACTGAATTGTTCCAACTACTTGTCACCGTCGCGTTGTGGTGTCGTTTCCAAAGCGCCAGCTGTTTAGCAGTCTTCATATCGCAGTTTATTATTGGATAGGATCGATTTAGGAAGATTAATCGCTTTTAACACTATTTATTAACAATCAGTACTAAAACCCAAAATACTTATTACATACGAGTATTACCAAAATAAGGTATATAAATAAAGTTTATGAAAACAATATGTTGGAGGATCTAGTCGATTTATTTACTAGTTTTAATAATAAACGTTATCACTCGCTATCACCATAATCACTTTCCGAATCTGTGCTTCCAAAACTCACCCAAGGTTTCAGTTTGTCAACTGAAAATACGTTACGATATTTTCTTTTTGAGTGACCTTCGACACTACTTATTTCATATCGGTCATGTCCTAGCACCGCGGTAATTCTATACGGACCACTAAAAGCTGGAACCAACTTATGGCTTTCCCCCGGAGTCTTAGTGTTCTTTTGGGCCATTACTAAATCACCTACTTTATAAGTTCGCGCTTTAGACCTTTTCTTATCGTAACGAGTTTTCATTCTATCCTGACTGTCCTGAATATTTGCGCAAACCGCTTCACGAATGTTATCTACTGCTCCTATCGGAGGATCCTCTTTAACTTCGTGTAAGTGAGCTTCTACCGAATTAACCGTAGGAGTCCCAAATATAATTTCTGATGGACATTTACCTGTGCCTTGATTAACAGTGTTATTAAGGCTCCACTGAACCTGTCCAAGCTTTACGTCCCAGTCCCGATCATCCTCATTATGACAAAGTGCAGTAAGTGATGCCAGTATTGAACGGTTATAGCGTTCGATCTGGCCGTTAGCTCGTGGGGTTGCCACTGCATTCAAAGTATGTTTTACTCCGATGGACTCTATATACTCCTTAAACTCATTGGATGTAAAACTCGTTCCACGGTCTGAGATAATTTGCATCGGAATCCCAAACAAAGCAAATACGTCCCTAAGAACTGATAAAGATGTTTTAGTTTTAGTGTTTTTCACGGCGCGCAGTATTATAAATTTAGTAAAACTATCTATTATGCCTAACACATACAAGTTACCTCGTTTACTTTTGATAAACGGGCCTAGGTGGTCAATATGAAGACATTGAAAGGGTAATTTAGGTTTAGGAATAGGATTCAACAGTCCTTGCTTCTTGCCTCCAGGTACCTTAGCATGAGCACAAGGTATACACGCGCGGACGTACTTTTTTGTGAACTGCGCTAGTCTAGGGAACCAGTAATCGCGCCTCACTTTTTCCAACGTCTTTTCATACGCAAAATGCCCTGCGTCATCGTGACATTGTTGCAAGATTTTCCACCTAGCATCTCTCGGGACTGCCCAACGCAACTCGTCTTTCACTTTTCTATAAATCTTCCCATCTTTTAGTTCGTAATTTTCACGGATATCTTTCGCTTCTGGGCTCTTTGTATCCAATACAGCTTTTACATGACATAATCTAGGATCACTCATCTGTACCGACTGTAACCAGTTTACTTCACCTATTTGCATAATCGAGTGCAATTGCGCATCCTGCTCAGGAATCGAGTTACGGCTAAGAGCGTCTGCATGTGCCATCTGTGAACCTGGTTTATATTCTACGGTGAAAGAAAACTCTTGAATAAGAAGCCACCAACGTGCTATTCTAGGTAAAAGGTCTCTCTTCGTTAAAGTAGTACGAAGTGCATTACAATCCGTCACGATTTTGAATTCTATACCGAGAAGATAAACCCTAAATCGATTCAGAGACGCAACGACGGCGAGAGTCTCCAACTCATACGAATGAAAATGTTGTTCCTCTGCCGTCGTCTGTCTGCTAAAGTATGCTACTGGCCGGAGAGACGAATCCCTATTTGGTCGTTGTAATAGTATACCTCCAAGTCCCGTGGAGCTAGCGTCAGTATGTAGTTCTGTATTAAACTCTGGGTTATAAATGGCTAAGACTGGGCGTGTCGTCAATATTTCCTTAAGCTTAGAAAATGCTTGGTCCTGTTCCTCACCCCATACCCATGGAGTGGTAGATTTTGTAAGGGTCGTTAACGGTCTTGCAATTGTTGCAAACCCCTGTACAAAACGCCGAAAGAAACTAGACAGTCCAATAAATTGCCTAACTTCATGGACGTTCTTTGGCGTTTTGAAGTTAGTAACAGCATTTGTCTTTTCTTGACCTGGTCTGACTCCTTTTGATGATATCTCAAACCCCAAATATTGTATTGTACTTTGAAAAAAGTTGCACTTTGCAAGATTTAAAGTTAAGTTGGCTTCTTTTAAAAGATCTAGTACGTTGCGTAACTTACACATTCCTTCAGATATTGTTTTTGAGGGTATTATGATATCGTCCATGTATGCAAGCACACCTGGGATACGACGCAACTTTAGTAATTTTAGAATGAGTCTTTGGAATACTGCAGGTGCATTTGTGAGTCCGAAAGGCATGCGGTTATATTCATAGTGGCCGTCTGGAGTCACAAACGCCGTAAGATGCTTCGATTCTTCTGCCATGGGCACCTGATGGTAGCCGGATGCGAGATCAAGCGTTGTAAAGAATACTTGTCCAGAAAGACCGTCAATCTGATCATCGATAAGAGGCATCGGAAATTTTTCTTTGACAGTCTTTCTGTTCAAAGCCCGATAATCCACACACAATCTCACATCCCCATTTTTCTTTGCTACCAAAATAATAGGGCTGGCGTACTCCGAGGTAGATTCCTGAATAATTCCGTTAGCCAACAAATTATTAATGATATTGTTTACCTTGCCTCGTTCGGTTAATGCCAGCCTATACGGTCGGTAAGTCACAGGTACCTGATCTTTCAACTCTATGCGCATTTCCGTACATTCCGTCTTACCAAGTTCATCTAAGCTAAATGCGAAACAACTACGATATTCATTAAGTAAGTCGCAAAGCTGGTCTTTTGCATCTTGTGTCAAGCTACTACCCACACTAATTTGCCCAGGATCGATGCTACTAGAGTTTTCAGTATTATTATTAATTGTAATTGAATTAATGACCATTGAATTACTTTTTTGCCGTTCAGAGACCGGCATTATATTTGATACTAAGAGGCCACGCGCTAATAAAACTCCTTTGCGTAACGTGAAAGGCTCCGAATTCAGAGATACGACTACTACAAACCCTTTGCCACTATTAATTGAGTAAAGCCCTGGCAATATCATATATTCTTTACCCTCACGCATACAAGGTTCAGTATCTATATACACTAATCCAGAAGTCTCATAGGACATCATCACTTCGATTGTAACTGCACCATGTATCTTAACATCACTCGCGTTTGTAATAGGGTGTTTATCATAGTTACTTCCTAAGTCCTTGTAAAATATTAATTTATCACTCGTTTTTAAAGCCCTCACTTGAGGGAGTTCCGTTAACGATTGCCCTACTAACACATCAGCTGGGAGAACCGAAGATTTTACCAAATATGCTTCAATATTCTCGTCCAAACCATCTAACGCAATCCTGATATTAACACGACCACTTGGAACGAGTACCCCACTGGCAAACCCCTTAAGCGTAGGCAAGTTTGACTTATCTATAGTTAACTTCAAATCTGATACAAAATCTTCCCGGAGCAGAGTGCATTGGCTTCCTAAGTCTACAAAACAAGTCATCGATTTTCCGTTCACTGTAATTGGTTTATAATATTTTTCACTACCTTTCTCCGTTGTGACAATATTGAGTACATTTTTACTATTAGGTGTTGCTGAAGCCTTTGCATTCGACTCCTTTGTAATTCTTGTATCAACTACATATGGCCTAGTGCAGTTTTTCTCATCGTGCCCAAATCGTCTGCATTTATTGCACTTAAGAACAACTTTAGGGCAACGAGTTACGATATGACCTACCTCACCACAATTATAACACGTAGTCTGACTTATTGTATTAAACTTTCTAAAAGACGGGTCATTGTTCCTCTTGCTATTTTGTTCAACATGTTGTTGATTTTGATTTAAGGATCGAGGGATATAGGTTCTACTTGTGATATTTCTAAAATATTGAAGTACCCCTTCAGGGTTCTGAATATTTGCACCTTGAACATTCATTCTTATATTCGTGTCGTAGATGCCTTGCGTAATGCAATCTACTGCCTTTTTACCATTAAACTCACACCTATTTATAAGCATTATCTTATCATAATAATATTCCTCTAAGGTTTCATTACGACGCGTTTTCCTAGCCAGCATTTCGGAAAGTAAATCAGCGTAATTTTGTTCGCACGGGAATGCAGTAATTAGCTTTTCACGCCACTCGGCCCACGTGTATTTAATGCTAGTAAGTCCGTCATACCAGCGCTTAGCTAAACCACGAAGTTTTGGTAAAGCATAAAATATTTTTTGACGTTCTGACCAGTTATACACATGCGCTGATTCATCTATCTTTGCTAACCACTCTTTCATAGTCTGTACTTTTCCTTGAGGGTCAAAATCAGGTATTACGTTCTGGGCTGCGTGCAGTCCCGTTCCTTGAACCGTAGCGCTACCTCGTTCTGTCAAAACCGTGACTAATTTTTCTAAAAGAGAAGCCTCATCCGATTTTTTGGTATCCAATTCATTTTTATCGTTAGCATGTACGTCAGGGTTTTTATCTTTTGAGTGAAGGTGTAGGGAGCTAGGGTTCTGCACCTCTCGACTATTGTGAGGTCCTAATTTAGAAGAATCAGATCTACTACATGGCGTCATTGTAATAGGTGACTTACGGTTGCGCGACTGACAACGTCTTTTATTTTCAGACTTGTTCGAACTTGAACTACGTCTTCGTAGCCTACTACTACGCATTCGGCGATCGATTGACCTAGAAGACCGATTGCAACTATCCCTGCGATAATGACGCGGCGTACGCGATCGATCGTTATAACTACTTCTTTTAGATAATGAATAAAATTTCCTCCGACCCGGTCGTGACTCACGCTCAGGTGTGGACAAAGTCCTAGTCGCAGGTAAATTTCTTATGGCTAATATAATAGAGCTTCGTGTACGTGAAGGTGTACGTGGAGGTGACCGCGACCTGGTTCTAAGATGTGACCGACTTCTTACTCTCTGACGACGAACAACAGACCGTCGTTGCGATTCTGGTGATAGCGGTGGTGGTTCTCGCGATGGAGTTCGAGTATTTCGTCTTTTTGTGGTAAGTACACGATAATTAGGACTATGAGGCCCCATTACTACCCAGTAAAAAGGAAAAGGATTAGTATAGGAATAAACTGTATGCTGTAACGTACAGAATATATTATAAATAATAGGTCTCAATTGTGTCAAAAGCAAAAGGTTAGGATTGTATGTGGATAGTTAATAAACTAACTGCACTTATTCGAAATGATCATATTTTCAGAAGTGAACAAGATACTTTCAATTATATGAAATATAAGGCGTCGATATTTTTTTTGTTTTTTTTAAAAAAAACACAACAATATTCTTAGAGCGGAACGTAAGCTAATATTTTCTTCAATGATTAAAATACTGTAAAGTAACAAATAAATTACAACTACCTTGAATTAAAAGTTAAATCGAACAACAAAGAAGATATGTATCGGAATACCCAACACTAGTATATTCATTAAATTATGAACAAAATTCACTATCGCAGAAAGATAAAACAGCTTATTGCCGTTTTCTTATACTAAGATTTAATTTTATAAAATTAATCACTATGAGTCTCATCCAGTTGTGGCCAAAACGTGGGTAGTTCGTAATTTTAACTACACTGTGTGGCAATAACAATGATTTCGCTTTTTATCAAGCTATTTATGAATGTTCGTTTAACACTTTATTTAGATTTTTTTAAAAGCGGTAGTCTTATTAAATCACAACAACAAAACACTGAAAGTAACACATATAAATATCATCGTATAATTGTAATTGTGCATTCACTTACCCGGACTGCTGACAATCTCGGCCTTAGCGCAGGCAAAGCGTTTGTCGCGGTACCTATACCACTTCTGACTGATAAAATCGTCAGAAGGAAAACGTCCAGTAGTACTTACGTAAAGCCTTTTATTCCTCGAATATCTTATTATACCTAGCTTACAGCATTAGTACTTTAGCAGAGATGTTGACGCCTCGACCGTGTAGCAAAAAGTGTCTGTCAGACTGGCGGACTCGACTTTTTACGTCACTCTAGTGATGTTACGCGTAGGTTTACAATCGATATTAAAAAAACTAATTTCCGAATTCATCATTGTTAACAATCAAATGAACGATACATAAAATGAGTTTTATTTCAAAATGTTTTATTTGTTACGAATGTTATACTAAATAGTATTAAATAAACTGTATGTTATGTAAAGTAATCGGTTATGTCAAACAAAATTATAACTATCATGTGTTTTTGTAACAAATGATTGTTATGTAAAGTGACCGTTATTAAAGTTTGATTATATCAAATTAATGATTGTATATCACATGAGACGCACCCGTTTTAAGTAAGCTATAGTTTTGAAAGAAATGAATCTTTCTTTGCATGTGACCTGTATCGCTGACTATCGGTGTCAAAATAAACTTAAAAATAAAAAAAATAAAAAGCAGTGCTGTTAAGTAATTTTTCAGCACATCTAAATGAATATTTCCTATTCAAAAGGTTTGGAGCGTTAATAGAAAGTCTTTATTAAAATAAGCCGCGAATGAAATGAGACGATTAACATCTAATTACTTAACACGTCACTTCAAAGCCTCCTGTAGACTCAAAGTAAGTCAAAATAATTATGTAGGTATTAGTCGTAGTCGCTCACTTACCTTATCTATATCTATACTAATACTAATAATATATAAAGCTGAAGAGTTTGTTTGTTTGTTTGTTTGTTTGAACGCGCTAATCTCATGAAGTACTGGTCCGATTGGAAAAATTCTTTTTGTGTTGGATAGTCCATTTATCAAGGAAGGATTTAGGCTATAGAACATCACGCTGCGACCAATAGGAGCGAAGCATGAGTGAAAAATGTTGCAAAAATAGTCACGATCATAATAACAGAAATTGATGCGAACGAAGTCGCGGGAAACAGCTAGTGTTTATAATATGTCGTTGGCTCAAAGGTGATTATTTATAAACACACGACTTACAAAAATATTCTCAAAATAATGGTATAGAAATTGACTTAGGCAAAAACAAGTGAGAGTTCTGTTTGAAAATTAACAACGTTTTGATGACTTTACTATTACTACGAGTAGGTACCACAATGTAGTTTTGTATCAAATGTGTGTCAAATAAAAAATGATTCTTTCTTTTCTTTCAAATTTAGAAATTCCTTTCTTCTTGTTCGATGACATATCTTACTATAATTAACAAAATATACTGAGTGTGTATCATCCAACTAATTGGCATGTTTGCAATAATTTCACCCGCCCTAATAACTGCGCGATCGATCTGAGCACATCACTTGCACTAATTAGTTTTGAGCGGCTCACACCGAACAGAACAGTCTCCTTTCGCAGTAGCACTCCAAGTGCAATGATACTTTTTCATTTATTTTTATACAGACAAAAATGGTGACGTAACTATAATAATAATATGATTTTCAGCATCGTCTTTTTCGACTTTCTTTAGCTAGCCGTTTCCTAACTGACCCGACTAGGAATAATTCAAGGGACCCGTTGTGTAGTAGGTGGACCACCGCACTACCAACCGTACCTATATTAAATAGTGTAAGTAGGTATATCTGAAAGGTTCTGTTAATCTAAAAGTATTAATTATTTAAACCGTTTTATTTGTGCTGTATGCAACTAATAAGCAAAAATTTCCGCGCTTATTGAGCGGAACGGCGACAACACCAAGTTACTCATTACACTCGTTAATTATAACTGCACTATCATACATATACTAACTTAATTATATCCTCGGTTCTTCGTCGTCGTTTGTTCAATATCAGTGGGATCAAAACTAAAATCCAAGGCTTAATGTCCCTTAACGAAGTAGGTCTGGAAGACTTAAAGTACAATTGACTGATGTTGAAACGGCAAGATTAGTATATTTTAGCTACTTTCATAGCATAATGTCATAATTCTGTTGTGGGGCTCAGCGGCAGATATTGAGTCAATTTTTATATTACAAAAGCACGTCTGCACGGGCTATTTACGGCCTCCGACCCCGTGACTCGCTGAAAATGCTCTTCAAAGAGATTAATATACTTACAGTATCTTCTCAATACATTCTCGAGAATATTGTTTACGTTCGTAAGAACATACATTTATTTCTTAAGAAAAGTAACGTACACAATGTCAATACCAGAAATAAAGATAAACTTGCCGTTCCAGGCTTCATTCAGACTGCGAAAAGTAGGAAAATCGTTTATGGGAAATTGTATTTGTATTTTCAACAAATTACCACAGGGTATTGATGAACTCCCTGTACATAGGTAAACTTAAATCGTATGTCAAAGTAATTTTAATTAAAAAGGGCTATTACACTGTTAATGATTATTTAAATGATAGAAATGTATGGCATTAAATTGTCCCAGCTCGTACTTGCTTAAACCTTTTGTCAAAAAAATGATTTAAAAAGAGGCTGACAATAGTGACCGAGTTTCTTGCGCTGCTTCTTCTCGGCACTAGCCCAGACTTGTCCCGAAGCAGTGGTAGGTTTAAATTGGGACGTGTAAAAGCGCCTCCTGGGGCGTATTTGCAGAAATAAAACTGATTTTAACTGATTTTTAACGGACTATAATCTCTTCCTAACCCGAGTCAGTTTGAAAAAGAGATCGGTCCTAAAATTCACCCGACCCGGAATCGAGCTCAAGGCTTCCGAACCACTACACCAGCCGGATCGTCAAATATAATTTATAGACAAAAACCTTTGCACCACCCCAGTTTGGGTGTCGTAAGAGCTTAGGCGACTAAAGGAGTATATATCAATGATATTATATTAAAACGAAGCATAGACCTTGCCATAGATAAGTATAAGTACTTCCGTCCGAGAGAACGTTTTTGTCTTAGAGTATGAAACTCTAAGGTTTTTGTCGCCTTTTTATTTATAATATATTACTTACACTAACTAATAATTATTTATGTACTTATTCAAATTCAATTCCCTATGTGTCTTTTTATTATATTTTTATCTCAAATATTTACTTTACTTTTTTTTTTACTTTTTACTGTTAAAACTAATGCTATGTTTATGTTATGGTTATTTTAATGTTCGTTTTTTTTATGTATACATTATTTTTTATTACTTTTGTATTTATTTCTATCACTTCTGTCCGTGTCTCAAGTGTCACTCATTTGGATCCCACCAGAATACCAGCGCTGCAGCGGCCCTCGGGTCGTTACAGTTCATGCTGAGGCTGGGACCTAATTGACCACTTTTCAATATTGTTCAGTCCTAATCTTGTGTCTTTGGTTCTCATGTTATGTTCTGTAATTTTTATGTTTTTTTTGTAACGTGCTTGTGGTCAATTAAATGTTTTTCTTTCTTCTTTCTTTCTTTCTTTCTTTCAAGCAGATATGTTATAAACGCGCGCGTTGTGAAGACTCAAATACGCCCTAATTAGACCGCTCTTTTATGGTCACGATAAAAGATAAGCGAAACAATAGAAGAGCCTTTACAACAACCACGTCGAGTGCAGTCACGAGCGGTAATCATTAAAAATTATAGCTATCTCTTTCATTTGCGTGCTATTTCGCATATTTTGTTTGCTTATCAGTGAAACTTGTCAATATGTGCAGTTTTGGATTGCTCGGAAAAGATTTAATACGCGAATTACTATTCTTTCCTCCTTCACTGGCCAGACTTTGATCGTCACCTCGCCACGCGTGGCAATTATTACTTAATCCTCCTTGTTGGTGTGGGTGTTCAGTAAGTAGTTTTAAGCTGTTAAAGCACATTATACAAATACAGAACCTCAGACATGAGCTCTTTGCTTAGTTTTGCATAGGGTAACCTTTATTGAAATAATATGTAACAGGACGATTCGCCCTTTCAAGCCTCGCACCGAATATTATGTTAGGCTGATGTAATCCGTTTTACTGACATCACAATAAAAATACGTACAGTTGGAATTCTCTGGAGAGACCCCAGTTTTGCCGAACTACTTAATACAAAAAAAAAACTCCTACATTACGGCCCTACTTTTACGCTAGCAGTGTAATCGTTTTTCCGCTAGTTCTAGCTAAAAAAAATTGACAACGATTTATTTCATTATTTTTGATGATAAAACCAATATCAGTTAGGTTTCTAATTTACTAGACAAGATAAAACGATAAAAACTTACACTAAATGTTACACAACACGAAACTTTGTTTCTTTTTCATATTAAACACCTATCCAAGTCATTTAAACCCGATAAAGATTCAATTGTGTAATAAAAAATACGAGTAATCATCACCGTCATCATTATATTGATGCTTGCATCCATTGCTGGACGTAAGCTCTCCAAAAGTAGGATTTTGCGATCGCAGCTCGAGTAGTGGTGAAAAGGCACTGTCTTTTTCTGGCTCGCCTCTTGTGGCATCTGTGGCTGGAGAGGGAGAGAACCTTTCGGTTCATAATGTCCAAATCCCAAAATGTCCATATCCCAGAATATCCATATCCCAGAATGTACATATCCCAGAATGTCCATATTCCAGAATGTCCATATCCCAAAATGACCATTTCCCAAAATGTCTAAATCCCAGAATGTCCATGTCCCAGTATGTCCATAATACATACCAGAGTGTCTATTTTACTTTATGCTAACAAATTTATATATGGTGAATCAATGATATTTAAAAAGTACTTTTTAATGATATTTAAAAAGTACTTTTTAAATATCATTGTGGTGAATTAAATAAACATTGACAGACGATATTCCAATTATATAACGGAACTACAGAACACTAATATAACTATGAAACAGTTTTTTTCGAAAACGATTTACTTGCATCTTTCTTTGTTTAAGTAGTTATTTAAATTTATTGAAAATCTGATCGCTGTTGGCGGAGGCCACAAAAACGTTTAGTTTGTTTACAAGTAGTACTCTTAACTATGATTTTTACAATATATCGTTAGGTTGGACAAGTACTCGTATCATGCGGGGGCCAAACGATATAGTGACTTATATACCCAAATGTAACCCTACTGTGTCCACATATAGTGCGCATAAAAGTCTACTACACTATTCTCTTGAAAGGGTAAACAATAATGTTTTTGCAGACGTGTCCCACGCCCACGCGTGCGTTGTTTCAATTATTGAGTCTTGCGTCTTTTCACCTACTTATCTTACTTATACTTATCTCCGATCAAACAATAACTTGACAATCATTATTATAAGCACTTATGGTCTAAAGCAGTGGTTCCCAATTATTTTCGCCACGGAACCCTTATTGATCGTACTTTTCAAGGCGGAACCCTATTTTAATAAGAAAAATACAATTTACCTTGAAAAGAAAGATCAAAAATTTTGTGTAAAATTTACTTTAATGTGAAGCGTGCTCGATCGAACTCCCGTGCGCCGTGTTTGTTATTTTTAGTAGTTTCAGTTCAGTACAGTTCTAGGAAGGTACTACCCGTTCGCTTCGAGATGGCCGTCGATGACCGTTACTAAATGACGTCACAGGCATATATAGCGGTACCGTTGGCAAAAAGATATAATCGTATTTTTATTGCAATACCTTTTGATCATTTCCATACATCTTGGTTCGGTTTGATGGAGATACAAAATAATATGTACCTGCGCCCTAGACGATATGTGAGTTATTAAAATAAATAAAATGGGGAAATTACAATAGATTATTTATTTATTCTTAATGCACAGTCAACCTTGAGGAGGTGCAGAGACCTGTGTATACTAATTAAATCGAAATCATTTGTGGTGTGAGGGGATTCCATAGTGGCGAAATGTTGCGATTGTTGCAAACGGTACTAACAGGGTCTGTCAGAAGGGTAGTAGCGGCCAACTCGAAACGAACGCGTAGTATTTCCAGAATGTCAATACTTAATTCAGAAAAATAGGACCTCAGGACTCAGGAGGTTAAAAGCATTACAAAGATTACGCGTTCCATCCGGACTGAACACGCAACCCAGTGATGCTTCTACGGACCCGCAGGGTTCCGCGGAACACCTTTTGGGAAAGGCTGGTCTCAAGAACAGCATTGAAATGTTTTTTTTTTTTCTATTTTGTCTGACAAACAAATCTGAGAAAGTGAGAACTTTGTCGTCCCACAACAGCTAGGCAAAGCTTTTCTACAGACAATCCAACGGCCTCTGACTATCACATATTACTCGCAATCCTTTGCTTTAATTATCTTCATCAGTCCAATACTGGACGCGCCTCTCCCTCAACATTTAACTATAATCGCCACTCTCGGCGGGCGGGTTGGCGATCGCCGTTTGGCCAATAGTGGATAAAAGACGCAGATGCCAATCTTCTTCTGGCAGTACTCCTTTCGTCGCCTCTTACCAACGACGCCCACACAAAGTGAAAAAGCCCTATTCTTTTAATCTATTAGCACTAAACGATCATTATTGCTAGACCCCCCAACCCCCAGGAGGCACTCGGGTGCCACGATAACAATTGATTTCAATTGTGTCTGGAATAACTCACGATCGAGGGATTAACCAAATCATCGCATCTCGTAAGATAATTTAATCTGATATTAATATAAAATTGAAAGAAACAAAAAATAAATAAAGTTTACTGAATTTCCTTCACTTATATATAGACCGCACTGTGCACTGGTATTCAATCGCAATTTATCATGCGAAGTTTTGTTTATTTTCAACTGAATTCAAATCTGAAAAAAATGGTATCAAAAAGTGTTTTTTCTTGAATTTAAGCAAGCTCCTGACCATGAACACTCTAAAGTGTTTGAAATGTCAGGGCAATGAAATCTATACTAATCTATATTAATATTATAAAGCTGAAGAGTTTGTTTGTTTGTTTGTTTGTTTGTTTGAACGCGCTAATCTCTGGAAGTACTGGTTCGAATTGAAAAATATTTTTTGTGTTAGATAGTCCATTTATCGGGGAAGGCTTTAGGCTATATAACATCACGCTGCGACCAATAGGAGCGAAGCATTAGTAAAAAATGTTGCAAAAATAATCGCGATCATAATAACAGAAATTGACGCGGACGGAGTCGCGGGGAACAGCTATTACAATATAAAATCCGATGGAACACGAATAAGTTAGATCACAGATAAGATAATCTGTTAGATCTCAACATATTTTCCATTTCGATATCGAAAAGTGTCATTTATGGTTAAGATTATAGTACCTGTTTTAATTTTCTTCTGTGTAACAAACGTCAAATAGTATCTAATCAGTATAATAATGTGTTTTCTATAATCTTTTGGAGACTTCGTAATGAATTTCGAATTATTATTTTAGCGTTACTCTACCTACCCTTACTTTGTATATTATAACAAGAGTTTGACGTAAAACTAATAAATACTTACGTATTGTTTAGCCATGCCAGTTCACAAAAAAAAAATCTGGCTGGGTACGAATTCCGACATTAACAAATATGAAAATCTAAACACGTCTCCATACAGCGTCACGGGTTGATGAATGAAGGAGGAATATCCGAAATAAAAGTTAATATAATAAATAAACGATTCAAAAATACATGATACAAGAATAGGTGATGTATGGCATCGGACTACTGGACCGCGGCCAGTGACGTCGGCGCAGCCATTACTCTTTTATGAAAACCGATACAAGCTGTTTGCGATTGAAACCGAACATTATGGCTGAAGAAAATCAAGCCATCGCTTAGGGTTGTTACCCTTGTCTTGTCAACGACAATATCGCAATTTTATTAATGTCTATAAAGAGGCCAAACAGCAAAACGGCAGAAACCTTCTCATTAACTTACTAGTAAGTGTAATGTATGTATTGATAAAAGTCCTTTTTTAATCAATAATACAGGATGAAATTTTAACCACCTTTCAAATTTTAATATATCAATCTACGAGACAAAAATAAAATGACGTATTTTTTCTTTTGGTATAGCCCAGAACAAAAATGTTAAGATAAAGCACTTAGAAAATGTCCGCCAAAAATCAAAAACTTTTGATACGGCCGTCTAGCAACACTTTTTTTACGCGTTGCGCATCTCATTCATTCATTGTGGTACTATTTATAAGCTTTTGCTTTTCCCTTTATACCTTAACAGGTCTAGGACCGTAAAAATTGAAAACTTTATCGCGAAAAATATTTTCGGGGGACAACTTGATTTACATTTTTTACTTCATAAATAGGCTCTAAATACGATACTGAACGCCTATAAAATTTTTGGAAAGTGGTTAAAATTTCACCCTGTATAATATAATTAAGGCTATTTTTCGTTTTCTAAAATATATTTGATAGGGGTCGGTGTAAATGTTGAATTTGTTAAAGTGGTTCGTGATTGCAAAAAGTTTAAGAAACCCTGGTATGAATATTTCTCTTGGATGTTGGAAGTACTAACCAATAAGATTGATGGAACTTGGCTTGCAGGGTAAAGCCTTGAATCAATTCGTCGACACACCAAATGTCTGTGTGGCTCAGTGGTTAGAGCAGTCGCACGGTAAGCAGAAGGTTGCCGGTTCGAGTCCCACCTCAGGCAGTCGACAAGAAAATGTATTCAAGTAATTTCATTTTCTTTGTCTTTTGCTTATCCAAGGATAGCAAGAGTCAAAGTTTTCCAAGCCGCCTGTTTCAGTCCTCTATTCTTCTTTTCTAACTTCTATTTTTCGCTATAACCCGAGTCAACAACATAATTTGCACTGAAATTAAAGATGTACTTTTACGGATTTAACTCGTGTTTATAGGATAAGGATGTTGTGTTGTATTTTGATCCACAGTCCAGCGAATACTTTGGGGCGTTTATAGTTACGGGTACCTAGACATAATCATGATACTCGTAATTGATTTATTGCTTCATTTGAGGTAAAATACATCTACCGCGTAAATTCAAGAGCGAAACGTGCCTTACGAAGCACGAGTACAACCCCCCACCCCTTTCAGACCCAAGATACTTTAGATTTTTTTATATTATTGACCTGGAAGCGAACCCGGGACGTTTGCATAGAAGGCAGACCATCTAACACTACAACAACTGGGTTGTCGAGCTGAAACTAATTCGGCAACTTTCAAACGACATCCTAAACCAGTTGCCCATGGCCACGACGCGCTCGCTGCGCACGCGCATCTGCTCCACAATACAATTAGACCATGCAGCGAATTAGGCACGTCAAGTAAGTAAATATTTTAGTCTTTCAAATTTTTATTCTCATAGCAAAATGAAAGATAAACAGTAGTCTTAGAAGATTGAGCCGCGATGGCAATCATACATATATTCTCATTGCGGCATCCATATTTCCATCCATATTTCATAAAGATGTGAAATAGCTCTATTGGTCTGTGAGAAATTAATACTTAGTTCTTTTAATAATAACAATAGCTATATCAATATGTCCAGGTTTTTTTTTATGTAAGCCAAATAAAATGGCATCACCCGTCTCTTTGTATGAGTGTCATAGAGGCGACTAAAAGAGTTCTGCCAAATGAACACAGGCAGTAGCGTCTTTTCTCCACTACTGTTGGCGAAGCGATTGCCGGCAAGCCTGCCACACGTGGCGATTATGGCAAAATAGCATCTTTTGGAGAGGCGTGTCCAGCATAGGACTATCATAGGCTGATGATGATGATGCAGACTAGGTTAGATGCTCAGTTTAGTGGCCAACCTAAGGCTGATATCTGATCTTAGTCTATGTCTCTACCTTTTGGCATAGAGTATCGATTCTGTTGTGGTTATTTGCCTTAGGTTAACGATTTAACTGCTCTTTTTTAAGCTCACAAGCAAAAAGCACAATCAATAAAGACTGTTTTATACATAGACAGCAATACGCTGTGCCAACTACGTTATCTAGACAGTCTTATCTGTTCAGATGGTTCACTTCCATCTAGTTTAGCTGTTAGAAACACCAAGTAGTTTGGCGATACATTTAACGACAAAGTTGAGAAAGTCGAGCCCTAGCTATAACTTCCATTTCCTACTTACAAACTTCCTTCACTCTGGGATGAAATACTTTCGGAACTATTAACCCAGCTATGATGTTACCTACATTTAGCCCGATAGATACCTACATGATGCAGTTATTTAGAACGAGTTAATCGGAATATGGGCCTAGATTGTTGGTTGTTTTTCTCACTACTAGCGGATCTTGAGCAGGTCGATCAAGGTTCCCGTTATATTAGCTCCCATGACAAGGTTCCCACGACATTACCATCATACTAAGAAACGGCACAAAAAACTCGACTGACATCCAGCCCGCCATTTTGAATGTAAACAACGATATAATTAAGTCAGCAAACACAAACAAAACGCGAAGTAATATCAATTTGTGTAACAGAATAAATTTTATTTGTTTGCATGGCGAGCGGTCTGAATGACAAAAATGGTACAAATTACCGGAAAGGTCGCTTTGAATATTAAAATAATAAGTGTAATATGTTATCCACTAGGAAATTGTATATAATTATGATTGGTTGTATTTTTATATTGTTACTAGCTAATGCCCGCGGCTTCGCACGCGTGGTTTTTGATCTGTTACAAAGTTTTCGTCACGACTCCTCCCCCTCTCCTCCACTCTTTTCCTCCACTTCCTTGGCTACGGTGCCGAGGGTGCCCATCTCGGGCGAGGTGGTGGTGGGCACTTAGTGGGAGCCGATACGTCGTTGCCGACTTACCGGGGCCCGTTGTTACAATAGTTGGATGAAAGGGGCCGATTTAAACTATTTAGGGATCCGGTGTTAATTCTCCTAGCGAACCGTGGTCCAAGCGAGCTCGCACCACATCTGTTTGCATTTACATGAAATCTGAAGTACAATTTCATTTAAAACTTTCAAAACTGTCAACGCTGTAGTACAACAAACCATTCAAAGCAGCTTGCAAGGCTTTTTTCGAATATGATCAACACTGGCGTAGAGCCCTGGAAGAAGTGGCCCTGTGTAAAAAGCCACATTCTTAATTTCCAACCAAGTAGGTTACCATTTTTCTCGATCCATAAGCGTTAAAAATGCGATTTTACTAAGACACTTTGCTTGCATACTACGTTTGGATAGAAGACCGGTGTAGTACCAGCATCGGTGTAGAACTCTGAAAAAGCCAGTCCTATGTCATTCTCCCTTCATGATCGATAAACGAAGTTTCAAGTACCTCAATATGATGTTAAACACAAATAATTAACCACAAAATTTTCAACCGTTTTTCACCCCCTCAAATATTTAATTATAACAAAATCCTTATAAACAACATAACAAAATTTATACCAAAAAGCTGACGTAGTTTCACAAAACTTTCATGTGGGATGTGGGTTCGAGGCATGAATGGTAGAGGATGATCAGTAGGATAAAAAGTGTTCAGAAACTTGACAGGATAGAGAACTGATTCGACTGTACTGACCACTGTGTCTATAAATTTTTATATTTCTTCAGCTTCAAATGATCTCAGCAAAACATCATTAATTACTGCTTCTTGGTCATTAGTGGGTGCTTGGTGGTAGCTATTCCTAAGTTAAACAACACGGAATTATGAAGTGAGGTGATTTTTTTTTCAACGTTTTAATTTCATGTTTTAAAAGTGTATTTTTTTAAATATGGAGGATATTAAATAAAAAGATTATTTGAATACGTTAGAAAGGCAGTTTCACTAAACAAACTTTGCCAGGCCCCCAAAAGCGGTGCGTCCTAGAAAAAATAAATCGTTACCAAATGGAAGTTTATCAAATTATCTTCTAAATGGAAGCTTGTCAAATGGTCTACCAGTCTATATTGATTTAATCCACCAGTCAGCTGCTTAGTGTTGTTGCAACACACCTGTTACCTTTTCCTGACTGAGATACGGGTCTATGCCCAGTTCAGGAATTATTTTTGTACTGCTTAATATAGGTGATAATGTCATAAGGTACAACAGTGTAATTCTATACACTTTTTTCGATTTCCCAACATTTGTCTCTACCGTATAAACAAAATTCGGCCTAGTGCAAGTCGGACTCGCGCACGAAGGGTTCCGTACCATTGACTACGAAAACAACAGTAGGTACCTACATTAATTTAGTTAATGTAGTGCCTACCTGTTACCATTTATTGATATCAAGCAAAAATAAGCAAAAAATTGATTTTTTTGTGTGGGAACCTCCGTTAAATAATAATTTAATTATTTATTATTAAAGTTAGAAATATTATAACTGAGTGTTTTGTGAATATTTAAAGTGCCTACCTGTTGCCATTATTAATATCGAATGAAAAAGGACAAAAAAATCGCGTTTCGATTTTTTTGTCCCTTGAATATTTGTTTTATTTTGTTTTTAGTATTTGTTGTTATTGCGGTAGCAAAAATACATAATTTGTGAAAGTTTCAACTGTCTAGCTATCGCGGCTCTTGAGATACAGCCTGGTGACAGGCAGACGGACAGACGGACAGACAGCGAAGTCGTAGTAATAGGGTTCCGTTTTTACCCTTTGGGTACGGAACCCTAAAAATGAAAGTTCTAAATAATACCATTTTTATGGTAAGTACCGATATTTATTTTCTGAATAATATGTAACCAATATACATATAGATAAGACATCCAATAGGAATTTTCAAGTTTTGTCTTTTCGTTACATAGCCTCCTTATTTCTTCGTCAATTTTGTCCTTCAGGGCATATGGAATACGTCGCGGCTAGATGAAAATTGGTGTCACATTTTCTTGAAGCACTAATTGAGCTTTGTAGTTTAATATTCAAACAAGAGTTCCGTCAAACACCATTGTTAAATCTTCTAGTAATCTGTCCGATTTTGAGTTGTTGATAATTTACTAACTGAATTTTATCCAACTCTTCAAATTCTAACTCACAAGGATCCCGTGGAGCACAAAAATATAATATAATACGTTTTCTGATGTAATTCTGGGCTCAAAGATGTATGATTGACGTGTATTTCCTTGTATCGATATCATCACATCTGTTCAGTTTTAAGTACGTATCCAACCGTTTAATGATGTTTTTGAATGTTTCGTCCTTGTCTAATGGTACTGAGTTCAATTTAGATGTCCTAAGATTTGTTTGTGACCGACCTTTGCTCCTCAGTACCCTCTGCATACATTGAATTGTTTCGTGCTATCGAATTCAAACTCTGCAGTTTTAGTTTAAGCTGTGTTGTTAAGGTTATTTTTTTCTTCAATCTCAGTTTCCAACTGTGGGTCATCAGTAATATTATTTGTAGTCGTATCTCTTCCAAATTATTCTTGGTAAATTTGTTCATTTGTCACTTCACCAGCTGATCACTCACTAATTTTAATTCATAATCAGAAATTTCTCGTAGGTTTTGTATCTGGCTGCCGAATTTTGTAATGCAGCCTTTAATTAAAGTTCTACACGTTTTAATTCAGTTAATTCATCCATTTCGGCGCCAATTATTAAATTCTAAAATAATACCATTCTGTTTGTAAGAAATTACCTATTTATTTTCTGATTGACACATTGAATGTCATAACAAACTAAGTAAAGTCAGAGAGTACAAATATGTAAAGAGTATGGATATGACGCGGAACCGAACCAACTTTGCCTACATTTTTTATCCCCTTAAAGATTAAATTTTCAAAAATCCTGAAAGACATCATTCTTAATTTCTAATCAGGTAGCTGGATACCAATTTTCATTGACTTAGCTTCAAAACTGAGGGAGTTTCATACAAACTTATGGGGCCCTTTTTACCCCCTTAGAGGCGGAATTTCAAAAATTCCTTTCTTAGTGCTCACCTACACTATAAAAGAAAGCACGGTGAAAATTTTCAGATTTTAAATCCCAGTAGTTTGGGCTGTGCGTTGATATGTCAGTCAGTCAGTCATTAAATCAGTTTTCATTTTTATATATTTAGATTATTTGTTTTATACTTACTTGTTAGCACCATGGACAAAGATGTTCTGTGATTAGCATATAATTTATTACTATTGCTTATATACAAAATTGCTATTTTTATAATTTTTGATCCTTCCGCCTAGACCTAGGGCACAGAACAGAAAACAGTAAGCCGTTTTTTTTATTAATCTTTTAAAAACTATTTTGGCTTTGACACTAGTAGCTACTTTTTGTCACGGAATTCTTAACTAGGCCAACAAAAGTATAAAAATTCATTGCCTACCTATCATTTTTAAAAAGACAACTTTCTCAAAATAGAAGAATAAACATAAGCAGGAATAAACATAAGCAGAAAATAAGCCTCCAGCGGATATCCGCGACCTTGTTCAGATCGTCGGTCCACCTGGTGGGGGGCTACCCACAGATCATCGTCCGGTGCGCGGTTGCCATTCCAGAAGCTTTCCGCCCCAACGGCCATCGGTTCTTAATTTTTACTATGTGTCCAGCCCACTGCCACTATTTCGTTCTTAAGCGTGCACGGAAAGGCATCAGTTCTTAGGAAATTAAAATGCTTACAAGTACTGAAAATAAATCGTAGAGTTAATGAATAAGCTCAGATTACTGTGGATTAAGCGCGCATTAGCGGCGCAATAATTAAAACCTACCATTAAGAAGGCACGCGCGGTGACGCGCGCATTTCCAGATTTGCCTTTGCATTATTCTGAATCAAGGAGATTGGCACGTGCTTTCATTCATTCTTGTAATAGGTTTTTCTATAATTGGTAAAGACAAAGAATATAAAGACAAATATTCTTTAGCAAAGACTACTAGGTAGGTAGTTGCAATTTTTTATAAACAGAACAACGGGTATTCTAATTAACTTTTTTTGTATATTATTAAGCATAGCTTTTTGTAGCTTTCACGATTTAACTAATGTTATTTCGCTTAATAATAGCTCAGCAGTAGCTGGTTCATTTTAAAGAAATCAAAAATATTTCTTTATGGGTCTTCAAAAATAACCACTTTCTAAGAAAAAACATCAGGCGGAAACATAAAACAATTCAACAATTTTTAATCGGTGTTATAGAGATATTTTATTTTCATTGTCATATGCTTTGGAGGCTTTCACATTTCTCACCCGGTGCAACAATGTATTAACATGGTTTTATCTAGTTTGACATTAGTCAAAGTCACCATAGAAAAAAAATACTAAACACGGAATTATTTATTGACCGGTGTATTCCATCCTGTACAGTTAACGTTGTGCCGCGTGTTTGTTTAAAATATCCCTCGTAAAAAATACTCCGATATCAGAGGGTTTACTCTGCAACACAATCTCCGTAAATTCGAGTCCATCTGTCTCTCTCACTCATACCAATGTCTTCGAGTATCTGAAAAAGACAGGTAGATTCATATATTCGAACTTCGAGTTGCGTAGTAGTGCTACACTTCTACAGGTCCAATCGCGTTGTTTGCTGCGCCCGTAACCTCGCCGCTGTTTGCGGAGACCTCATTGTTTGACGTGGGGTCATTCATTTGTTTTAGTCACTTAAAAACTGCAAACAGTAATCAACCTCTTACACACATACTTTGAACCTTATTCTTTTCATTTATACGGTCGAAAATGAGTAAAAAGTTGAAATGTGTTTAAGCTGAAAGTCGCAAAAAAAATATACTCTTTTAAATGCACCTACAAACATGTTTTGGTCATTAATTGTTTTGTAATAATGGAGTGTCGTAGCAAAAAGCATTATTGAAGGACACCTATTTTTCATAGCTAAAATGAAAAGTCACTTAAATGTTTTATTATGTGTTGTTTTTGCATGTTGTGTCAAATCATTCAATCATCTTAGAAATAAACTTTATATTCAGGTATAAACGAAATAACTACTTTTCGTTTACTGAAATATTCTGACTTGCCTTTTTCAGATCAAAATCCTCAAACGATATTGATAAGATTCCTCGTTCGTTACTGATTCTCATATTTAATATTTCGATACTGTTACTAACCATAAAGTCAACTTGATAGTTAAATGGTTAAATGACATGAACTAGGACCGAAGAATTTTCATTCGGACACATACCAATATCATTTCATTTCACAATAAATTGTCAAATTAGATAAAATTAATAGACTCAGGCGTTATAAAAAGGCGTTATATAAAATTATTAAGTTCTGTAAAAGGCCTGTTCGTCAGTTTTCACAGCTTACCAGACAGTCACAGGATTCCGCTCTCAGCGCTCGCACAGGTCGGTCGCTCGCTCCGCTGTCGATCCGTCTCGCTGTTCGCAGCATTTCTATCTTATTTCTTACTACGTGGTTTCGCCCGCGGCTCTCCAAAGGTTAACCTAACGGTGTCAACTGACCTTTGTTGAGTTAAACGCTTTTTTCAAAGCGGTTCTGTTCGATAGGGAGCGACAGACAGTGCCTTTTTCAAGGCGCTGAAATTTCCCTCCGCCGCCGGTATATCGGGCTGTAAGTCTAGGCCTCCTGGAAGGCACGTTTGAGAGGGTGAGGCGTTCCTCCTCGCCCTAGAGACACTAGAAACTGCAGTCCTTTCCCTGCCGGGCGTGACCCACCCTACCCATCCTTATATTCCATCCCTTAGGGAGCGTATCCCGGGCCATTTCGGTGGCTCGGTCCCTCCCGAAGGACTGCTAGGCGTAGGCCACTCACCCCGCAGCGACATCACATCGTCGTGGGACCACCCAGTGTTAGGGACCTCACATCCTTTTTAGGCACACCCGACTCAACCAACCTTCCTGTGGCAGGTTGGACCACACAGACACCCATCACTCACCGTCACCGAGTTTCTTGCCGATTCTTCTCGGTGAAGGCGCGTTCGTTAAGGTCCTCCCTCCACGATGGAGGTACTCTTTTTAGAGTACCTCCGATCGTTAGGAGGCGACGCGTTGAAAGGCTTTAATGCCTTTCGTCGCGCTCGCGAAGCCTCCGAAGACTCGCCCGCCTCCCCAGACCCAGAGCCCGTTCCCATGGAGGAAGAGGAAAGCCCTTCGGGCTCCTCCTCTCCTCCCACACCCGCCAGCTCCTCATCAGAGGATAGTAATGAGTCCCCCGTTAGTGACGGCTCCTCCTCTTCGGAGGAAACGTCTCAAACCGAGGAGTCAGATTCCGAAGGGTTTATTTATTTATTTTTATTTTTTATTTATTTTTTTATTAGATCACCAACAAGTTTACACTATAACAGCTTAAGTAACACTAAAATTAAGATCATATGCTAAATGTAAGCTTAATTATAGGTGACAACTGCATGCATAGAAGACAACAGCAATGTTAATTTAAAAAGAAACTAAATTATCATATATAATAGATGTCTACGCGCGACAGCGCCGACAGCTACGTCATAGCTACGTAATAGAATAAGTTTAATTTTGTATTTAAGATAGCTGTTAGTAGGTGCTTTAGCTAGAGATCTATAGTTTTAGTTATGTTGTAAAATCACCTCATACATCATACGATTTATTAAGCCAATCATAGCTCTCCCTTCACTTTACTTGTTAACCTTGAAGCCCAGAGGTGGGACTCTCAGTAATAATGTGTTTGTATCTTAATTTTATCATGCTAAGGTCTAAAATAGTGAAGTGTTAATTGCCTTCGTATAGTAGTTTAGAACGTAACTCTTGATATGCCACTTCACATTTGGTCGCTGTCGGCTTAGCACTGTCCCTTGTTAATTAATTATTATTTTAAACTTATTAAAAAGGAGCAATTATAGTTTTAAACAAGCTTTTATTTCTCCCTTTGTTCGAGTAGCGAACAAAATTGGCGACCGTGACAGGACAGTGCTTAGTTTTGAAGCGATTTTGGAGTTTTTACAGAGCCTAATATCTTCTATTGAGGACGGACAGAGGTCATCACCACGTCATCCGCCACATCGAGCATCACCGAGGGTCTAGGAGAGTATCCGGCCTTATCCTGTGCGTTGGGCGCTGACGTTTGCGTGTGCGTGCCCCGAGTTCTACGTGCTCAACGTGAAATTCTCCAGAAAAACCGTGAAGTCACCGTTTGGGAAGGCGAATCAAGGTCTCATCGACGCAGCGAGGGACTCCCAGGGCGCAGAACAACTGGACTGCGCTGCCACCTTCCCTGTCTGATTGTCAAGTGAGCCCGTTCCTTACTATCCTTCCAATAATTTCCCCCTTGATTTGTGTATACAGGGGCTAGCCTTCAAGGTACCGATTTAGTGCTAGGTATCGCCTTTAAAATTTACCTATTGCAATACCTATTTGTGCTTTCTACTTCTTGTGTAGCCTTTTACGCCTTCATGTGGCGCTTTCTTTGCACACAAGCCTAATTGAAGCACGCCTACGCATCATCGGCCTAATTTTATAATAATAATTTATTATCCTTTGAGATTTACAATAGGTATTTGTGCCTGTTAATTCTGGTGTAGCCTACTGCCGCATTCATAACCTAAGCTGAGTTGCGTATTTTTATTGGCTTACAATCCTATCGCATTGCCTATTGAATCTTCTAATCTCTTTGTTTTTAAGGATTAAATTGCTCTCAAGACTTACCTAGTTCATAAAGGCAATCCATTTGTTACCTTTCACCATCACTATATCACGAAATTCACTATATTGCCTATCTTAATCGCACTAAATCACCGCAAATATTTGCCATCCTTACGTGCTTTCTCATAACTGTTCTCATCAGGACTGGCCATAATTTACTACAAGGCGCATTCCAATACCTTTATTATTCAATAGGTACGCATCATCTTGCTTCGTTTATTGTTGCTTATCTTTGTGCCCCGTGCATTCCAGCTCATCAGCGCTGCATTTCTACCGCCACGCCCGCATTGCTGCCGGCCGGCTACATCGCTGCAGCGCTTACTGGTGGCGTGCACCTGATCTGCATTTCGCATCGGAACAAAACGAGGAGCGTATCGTATGCAATTTACCTAATTTTTGTGCTTAATTTCGTAGTTCTTTTGTAAAAAATGCCTGAAACTGATGTTTCAAAGTCTGAAATGAGTCTTAAAGATTTGTTAGCTAAACGTAGCTCAATCAAAGGGCGCGTAACGAGGTTTAAAAACTATTTAGATTCTGTGAGTAATTCTGATAGCCTTTCGTCGCTAGAATTACTTAAGCTTAAAAGTAAATTGTCTAAATTCAACGCATTATTTACAGAATTTGATTTAGTGCAGGAACAGATAGAAGTGATTAATGTTTCCACTCAGGACGTTGAATTAAGCACGAGAGACTCAATCGAGCAGGATTTTCATAATTATTTAGCTCAGGCGCAGCAAATTGTTAATGCGAGTAGTGATGATTTTAAGTCTACCTCGTCGCGACGGTCTAGCGTTCATTGCTCGAGTCATCATCATGATGATGATAACGAAATTCTAGGTTTCAAGTTGCCTGTCATTAAGATACCTACTTTCGATGGAACCTATTTCAAATGGCTGGAGTTTCGGGATATGTTTGTCTCACTCGTTCATGAACGTAAAATTCGGGAAGTTCATAAGTTCCACTATTTGAATTCTTATCTCGAAGGGGAGGCGGCGCGAGTAATTAGTAACTTAGAGGTGACCGATAAGAACTATGCAGAGGCGTGGAAGCTTTTATGCGATAGGTATAATAATAAACGCCAGCTGATTAATAATCACTTGAAATCTTTATTTAGTCTCGAGTCCGTGCGTGAAACAGAAAGGTCATTACGGTTTATTATTGATCACATCACAAAGAATTTACGCGCTCTTCACACTTTAGGTTTACCTACCGAAAAATGGGACGTGTTAATTATTTATATTGTTGCGCAAAAATTAGATTCAAGGACATGTTTTAAATGGGAGGAGCACCGGAATTCGTTGAATGAGATACCGGGTCTTGATGATTTCTTTAGCTTTTTGAGAAGTCGTGCTGATGTTTTAGAGACAGTTAATTGTAATTCACAGCCGGCTAAACAAGCTTTGTCGTCTGGCAGCACGGGTAGGCAGAAACCACAGACTAGGGCTATGCTAGGTACCTCTGCGTATAGCTCATCCCCACCTATGCAGTTGTCGTCGATGCAATCTTGCAATGTGTGCCAGGGTTCGCACCGTGTTTATGAGTGTCCTGTTTTTAAAGTCAAGTCCATTGATGACAGGATGTCTGCCGTCGAGGTATTAAAATTGTGTCACGTTTGTTTAAGGCCGGGTCACAAGTCACAGCGGTGCAAGCTGTCCGGTGGCTGTAAAACATGTAAGCAGCGCCACAATACGTTACTGCATGATCGTTTCTTTAAAACCAGCGGCCCTTCTGAGTCTCAACCTGTTGTCACTATGTGTGCGTTGTCGTCCTCCGAAGCGCTTCTTTGTACGGCTGAAGTGGATTTGATCAACCCTATTACTAATGTTGTGGTTACAGCGCGAGCGGTTTTGGACAGCGGGAGCCAGTCTTGTCTTATAACATCTCGCTTGAGAGATGCCTTGCAACTGACTTCTCAGATTTTGGATAGGGATTTAGTCGGTATAGCCGCCATTCGTGTTGCGAATAAAATTGAGCGATGCGCGGTACGCGTTCAGTCTAGGTGCAGCGCCTTTAGCGCTTTATTATCTTGTATTGTGTTGCCGATTATTTCTGATAAATTACCGACGCGCTCCTTTAGCAGGGACCATTTAAATTTAGCGGGAGTTCAGTTGGCCGATCCTCAATTTAACAAGGCGCTAGACGTCGATCTGCTTCTTGGCGCGGAATTATTTTGGAGTTTACTAGGATCGGAGCAGCGTTCATTAGGTGACAATTGTCTAGTTCTGCGCAGTTCTAAACTTGGTTGGCTTGTCACTACTCCAGTAGTCTCTGATAGTTCGAATAGTGAAGGTCTTCATTGTGGTCTGTTGCGAAACAACGATACGACTATTGCTGATCTAAACAATAATTTATCTAAATTTTGGGAGTTAGAGAAGGTTCCTCGTACCAAGTCAGTTTTAACCGAGGAAGAAGCGTTGTGCGAGCAGCATTTTCTTGCTAATACTTCTCGTGATACTGACGGTCGGTTTATTGTTAAGCTTCCACTCCGTGCTGAAAGAGATGTTTTGGGAAACTCGTTTCAACTAGCTAAGAAGCGGTTTTTTAATTTGGAGTCACGTTTCAGGAGACAGCCTTTGCTAAAGGAACTCTATTTTGATTTTATGCGTGAATACGCTGACTTAGGTCATTTGTCTGACTGGGGTGATGTACATCGGTCTTCTGGAGCAGAATTCTTTTTGCCTCATCATCCAGTTCTAAAAAATAACAGCGAATCTACCAAACTTCGAGTTGTTTTTGATGCTTCGGCTCGTACTACGTCTGGGCTTTCGATCAATGATATCCAGATGACCGGCCCTACTATTCAAGACTCTTTGTTTAATATTTTGGCTCGTTTTCGTTTGTATAAATATGTCATTTCCGGTGATATTGAAAAAATGTACCGGCAAATAAAGCTTCATCCTGACGATCGTAGTCTTCAGCTTGTTTTATGGCGCGATAGTGAGTCTCAGCCTTTGCGCACTTTGATGCTTAATACTGTAACGTATGGATTCTCAAGTGCTAGCTTTCTGAGTACTCGTTGTCTCTGGCAATTGGGTGAAGAGACTATTGATCCTCTCATAAAGGATATTATCCAAGAGGATTTTTATGTGGACGATCTTTTGACAGGGGCTCAATCAGCGAGCGAGTTGCGTTATATTCAGCAGTCCGTGGCTGAAGCTCTAGCTAAAGGGGGGTTTCATCTTAGAAAGTATCGGTCAAACTTGCCTTCGGTGCTTGAACATAGTTCCACGGAGTCGTCAAATGATCTGATGATCAGTAATGCAACAAGCACTCTAGGTATTGGTTGGATGCCTAAATTGGATGAGCTTCATTTTCCTATTGAGCCACCCTTGGTCGACATCGTCACTAAGAGATCGATTTTATCTTCTACCTTCAAGTAAAGGCAGGGGTTGTAAAATAACCAAGTGTTATTTGTGCATTTTTATTTGCCTGAATTATAAATGCATCCACTTGGAAGCTGTAAGTGAGCTTTCCAAGGATGCTTTCATGTTGTCGCTTAAACGTTTTATAGCCCGTAGGGGATTACCAAAAAAGATATTTTGCGACAACGGTACAAACTTCGTTGCCGCTGCACGCGAAATTAATGATTTTTTTAAGTCAAAGGACAACACAGATTTTATTTTGGACTTTGCAGCTCAGCAGAGCATCGAATTTAAATTCTCGCCTGCATACGCTCCTCATTTTGGAGGTTACTTTGAAGCTGGGGTACGATCGGCCAAACAGCATTTGCGTAGGGTAATGGGGGAAGCGCACTTAACCTTTGAAGAGCTGTGTTCGCTGTTTACACAAATTGAGGCTATCCTCAACAGCCGCCCTCTTTGTCCTCTCAGCCCTTCACCCACAGACCTACAACCTTTAACCCCGGGTCACTTTTTAATCGGCAGGCCCTTGACAGCGCTGCCAGCTCCTGCCCTGATGGAATGCAGCACCAACCGCCTCGACCGCTTCCACCGTTTGGAGCAGATGCGCCAGCATTTTTGGAGACGCTGGTCTAGCGAGTACGTTTCCGAACTGCAGCAGCGTACGAAATGGAAAACCCGATGCAAGGATTTGAAAATGAATGACCTCGTATTGCTAAAGGATGACGCCGCTCCGCCCCTCTGTTGGCGTCTTGGCCGGGTCACAGGGATTTTTCCTGGCTCCGACGCTGTGCCTCGCGTTGCTGACGTTACCACATCCCGTGGTGTTGTGCGCCGCGCTCTCAACCGACTCTGCCTCTTGCCAACCACGGACGAGGAAGAGTTGAAGGCTATGCCTTCAACGCCCCGGAGGATGTCTACGCGCGACAGCGCCGACAGCTACGTCATAGCTACGTAATAGAATAAGTTTAATTTTGTATTTAAGATAGCTGTTAGTAGGTGCTTTAGCTAGAGATCTATAGTTTTAGTTATGTTGTAAAATCACCTCATACATCATACGATTTATTAAGCCAATCATAGCTCTCCCTTCACTTTACTTGTTAACCTTGAAGCCCAGAGGTGGGACTCTCAGTAATAATGTGTTTGTATCTTAATTTTATCATGCTAAGGTCTAAAATAGTGAAGTGTTAATTGCCTTCGTATAGTAGTTTAGAACGTAACTCTTGATATGCCACTTCACATTTGGTCGCTGTCGGCTTAGCACTGTCCCTTGTTAATTAATTATTATTTTAAACTTATTAAAAAGGAGCAATTATAGTTTTAAACAAGCTTTTATTTCTCCCTTTGTTCGAGTAGCGAACAATATAAAAAAAAGAAAGAAACAGTTACAAAGTCCTAGCTTGATTAACCCTGTATGGGTTTCACAAGGCACGTGGACCTAAACTTATTTAATGTGGTACCGTAAATATCAACATCACAGTTAGTTAAATTGGAATTAGACAGCAAATTAAAACTCTTAAACATTCGATTCAGAGGGGAGTGTGACCCTAAATTTGATTTGGAGCTTTTGGTTACAAACAGATTGTATCGAGATATTCTTGGCAATTTAAGAGGAACGTTTATGTTTATCCTTGAAAGCAAATCGGGGCAATCCAGCGTACCATTTACGAGTTTATGAAGAAATGTATTGTCAAGTATGATTCGACGATCCCTAAGGGAATTAAGTTTGAAGTAACTTAGTCTATCCTCATAGTGGGGTAACTTTTTCGCCAGATTGAGGCTATAAGAGAGATGCCACAAAAATCTTTTTTGGACGCGCTCAAGTTTTTTAACATACACATCATAGTGTGGGTTCCACACCACGCTACAGTATTCTAAAGTACTTCGCACCAGTGCATTAAACAAGACTATTCTAGTTTGAGGCTTCCCGAATTCCTTAGAATTCCTCAGAACGAAACCGAGTGCCCTGTAAGCTTTATTTACTATGTTTTGGATGTGTATGTTAAAACGTAACCCGCTATCTATCGTCACCCCCAGATCACGGATACAGTCTAACTTGGTGATTTTATCGTTGCCTATGGTGTAGACTCTGGGAACGACAAATTTATTACGAGTAAACTGGACCACAAAGCATTTTTTTGCATTGAGAGACATACCGTTCCCATCACACCACTCAACCAAATTATCTATATCTTGTTGAAGAAGTGATACGTCATCAGGAGAATCTATTTGTCTAAGAAATTTTAAATCGTCGGCAAACAAATAGGCTTTAGAATGATTGAAACATGAACAAATGTCTTTACTCCAGTGACCCACGGAAAGCGAGCGCGTAAACCCGCGCGTTCTGAACCCCCGGTGAAAACCGCCAAAATCTCCCACGGGCCACCCAGACCGGCCAAGGCATCCGCCGCCAGCTCCGCCCCTGCCCCAGCCCCAACCTCGCAGTCTGCTTCACAGACAAAAAAGGCCCCCCTTCCCCCGCCCATCGTAGTCCAGGACAAGTCTGCCTGGACAAATATTTCGGCTGCTCTCAATGAGCGCCACATTGCGTTTTCACACGCAAAGTCGGCTTCCGACGGAATCCGCGTGCAAACGCCGGACATCGCCTCCTACAGGCAGCTCCAACATTACCTCAACGTAAGGAAGATCTACTTCCATACGTACACTCCCGTCGAGGAGAAGAAGCTCCGCGTGGTTGTACGCGAAATTCCGAAAGAAGTCGACACAGACTTCATCCTTACCGACCTTCAGTCGAAACAGCTTCCAGCTCTGGAAGTCCACCGCTTATTCAAAGCGCGTGGCAAAGCCCCTTACGATTTAGTACAAATCGTACTAGAAAATACCCCTGAAGGCAAAAAGATTTTTAATATAAAATCTATATGCCATATCTCCGGCCTCCGTATCGAGACCCCTCATGAAAAACTCACCCCTGGCCAGTGTCATCGCTGCCAGTTGTACGGGCACTCTGCCCGTAATTGTCACGCACGCCCGCGCTGCGTGAAATGCCTGGGCGACCACGGTACCGCCGATTGTCCTCGTTGTAAGGACACGGCGACTACCCCGCCCGCGTGTGTACTCTGCGGAGAGCAGGGACACACCGCGAATTATCGCGGTTGCCCCCGTGCTCCGCGAGTAAACTCACGGGTGCAGGCACCTAAGGCCGCGCACTTCCCAGCCCCTTCTTTTCGCCAGTTTCAGGCTCAACCCGCAGCCTTCCCAGAGTTGCGTCCTTACGGACACAACGCGTGGTCTCGACCACTATCCTGGGCAAGGAATGCCTACGCCCCTGTCCCGGCCTTAAGCCAAATTACAGCAGTCCCGACGGCCCCTAAGGCCCCGAATATGGCCCCTACGGCCCAATCTGTGGCCCCTAAGGCCCCCACTATGGCCCCTAAGGCCACCACTTATGCCCCTCAGGCACCGCCAGTAGTCCCAAAGGCCCCTCAGGCACTGCAGGCTACAAATGCCCCGGTCACCCTCTGTGACCCGCGATCAAATGCCCCTAAGGCTTCGCCAATTGTCCCGTACGAGCAGGATGCCATGCTCATATATAATCTCAGCCAAATCAACCCGGCTGAAATTAGATATGTAGCTGCCCAAATCCGTGCGTATCAAAAAGACCCATGCGCAATGCTTTGTCTTTTAGATAAGCACGCCGACACCATGAATAATACACCTTCTAGAACGAAACCCCGGTCCCTTACCATCGCATTTTTTAATGCCTTTGGTCTTCAAAAGCAAAAGGTAGAGATATCACTCTTCCTTATGAAGCACCAAGTCGACATCTTTTTGGTACAAGAAACCTTATTAAAACCCTCCATCCTCCCTCGTAGTGCTATGATTGCCAACTATAACGTAGTTCGCAACGATAGGCCCACTAGAGATGGCGGCACACTAATTTATTACAAACGCTCCTTGCATTGCGTTCCCCTCGATCCTCCCACGCTCACAAACGTTGAGGCCTCTGTCTGTCGGCTAGCCATGACCGGCCACCAACCAGTCATAATAGCTTCCATTTACCAACCTGGCGACAAGACTCCCTTAAGGAGCGACTATGAGGCTCTTTTTGCTATGGGACCCTCCGTCATTCTCGGCGGAGATTTCAATAGCAAAAATACTCAGTGGAACTGCTTAACAACCTCCAGCAATGGTAGAGAGTTAGCAGATCTCGCTGAAGACCTCAATTTTGACATCATCGCCCCCCTTTCTCCGACCCACTATCCATTTAACGTAAACCACAGACCCGATATCTTGGACATGGCGGTTCTAAAGAATGTAGGCCTGCGCCTTCGTTCAATAGAAGTCCACCATGACCTAAATTCTGACCATCGCCCAGTTGTCCTCCAATTAGGTCCCTCTGACCAACAGATATCTATGAAAACAATACTGGACTGGCACAGGCTCGAGAGCAATCTCGGACCTAGTCCCGATTCAGTATTGAAAACAATCCCAGACAAATTAGGATCGCCTAACGAGACTAACCAAGCGATCGATGCCCTCACTAGCCACATCACGACCGCTATTAGCGATTCGTCTAGGCAAGTTCCAGATATGCCTAGGCATAGATTGAACTTGCCGGATGACGTGAGAGTGCTGTTGAGGGCAAAGAGAGCTGCGACCAGAGCTTATGACTCCTATCCCACCGAGTATAACCGAACCCTTCTACGCACTTTACGGACATCTGTAAAGGAACGTATTAAGGCTCTTCGGGAAAGTCAGTGGGATAGCCTACTTGAAACGATCTCACCATCTCACCAAGCCTATTGGAAGTTGGCGAGATCCTTCAAGTCAGATATAGTCACATCTATGCCTCCTCTCTCTAGACCCGACAACTCCGTCGTATTCGACGACGAAGAGAAAGCCGAATGTCTGGCCGACAGCCTAGAGGCCCAGTGCTCTCCTAGCACGCTTCCTATAGACGCTGCCCACCTAAGTATGGTGGACAGCGAAGTCGAACGTCTCTCGGCCCTCCCTCCAACCTGCCCCCTTGCACCCACCACCGCCGATGAGGTGCAAACCATCATCAAAGGTTTCCGTCCAAACAAGGCTCCCGGTCCGGACCGGATCTCCAACAGAGTCTTACGAGTCCTCCCCGCCCAACTGATTTGCCTGTTGGTTGCTATCTTCAATAGTGCCATGGCAAACTGCATCTTTCCAACCGCGTGGAAAGAAGCAGACGTCATAGGTATCCCTAAGCCCGGCAAGGACCGCTCCAAGCCCGCCAACTACAGGCCCATCAGTCTCCTCAAGACTATGGGCAAATTATACGAGCGTGTTCTCGTCTCCCGCCTAAGAGATTACATTTTCTCGAACAATCTCTTAATCAACGAACAGTTTGGCTTCAGAGCCTCCCACTCTTGTGTCGAACAGGTGCACCGCCTAACGGAGCACATTCTCGACGGCCTCAACAGATCCAAACCGATGGTAACCGGTGCACTCTTCTTCGATGTAGCGAAAGCATTTGACAAAGTCTGGCACAACGGCTTGATCTACAAGCTGTACCAACTCAAAGTGCCCGACAGTCTCGTGCTCATCCTTCGAGACTTTCTGTCAAATCGTACCTTTCGCTACCGCGTAGAGGGGTCCTATTCATCTCCCCGCCCCATTAGGGCTGGAGTCCCTCAGGGCTCCGTGCTATCTCCTCTTCTCTTTTCAATTTTCATTAACGACATTCCCAGGTCACCGCAAGTAGAGCTAGCTCTATTTGCGGACGATACAGCCCTCTATCACTCTGGCTACCATGCCGGTTACATCATTAAGGCACTACAACGTGCAGCCCAATCCCTAGGTGACTGGTTTAGGATGTGGCGAATAGAGGTAAACCCCGAGAAAAGTGCAGCAGTGTACTTTACTCGGGGTTTCTTCGCTTCAAAACATCCTAAACGATGTCTCACACCTATCACCCTATACGATCGTCCGATCCCTTGGGAGAAGACAGTCAAATACCTAGGTGTCACCTTAGACCGTAGAATGAGCTTTTAACCTCACATAAAACGCGTCCGTCAGACTGCAGCCTTTTACTTTTCAAGGCTCTACTACTATATCGGCAGGAAGAGTAAAATGTCACTTAGAAATAAGTTGACAATTTACAAAGCCTGTATTCGACCCGTGATGACTTACGCTAGTCCAGTGTTCGCTCATGCCAGCCCCTCAGAACTAGAAAAACTCCAAATCCTCCAAAATAAATTCTTACGCTCTGCCTCGGACGCCCCGTGGTATGTGCGTAACGACAATTTGCATCGCGACCTTAACATTCCGTCGATTGCCAGCTTTATGAAAGAAGCGTCTCAACACTTCTTTGATATCCTCTTATAGTCAAAGCCGCCACCTACTCGTGCCAAAAAGATGTCGAAGCCCGTTTCCGCCGACCGAGGAACGTTCTCGAAGATCCCGACGACAAAATCACATCGTTCGTAAAACAATTCACCACTCACAACAGTACACACCCGACAAGCACTAGATCGAATCAGCGCACTCGCCGGCGAGTGCGAGGACCCTTGCATCATTTTGGCAGGTACAGACATGTGCCTGGCCGCTTCTCACCAGTCCGCCCTTCGGACGACGGCCCAAGCCGAGGTCCGAGCCTACAGAGGCGCCCTTGAGGCCTAGTCTGCCCCCCTCGATCGGGCCCACTAGAACGGGGCTCGCGTAGATCGGTCTGTATGCACAGACCAGTCTGTGTTGCAGCGCCGAGCTACGCGATGCAACCACTAGTCGGGTTGACCTCTTGGCCGGGTAGCTTCAGCACCCGACACGGTCCGATCGCGCCGCTAGTATGGGGCCCGTGTGCGGGCGAGCCCTAGGCTTCGCTACGCGAAGCCTAAGACTCGCCTCGCGCTCGAGGTACCCGCTAGCAGGCCGCTTTTGGGCTGAGTGCCTTCCGCACTCGCCTAAAACCCGCCCGGTGAAGCTGTAACGGCCTTCTGCCACAGCATAGGTCCTTTAAAAAAAAAAAAACAATTAAAGTTTTATCACCACTGCCAAAAAATACATCGAAAAAGAAGAACACTATACAAAAAGCTATTGAAATTACATCAAGCCCATATAAAAATCAACTAGAAGAGAAGATGAAGCAGAAGAAAGTTAAAGTAAAGAAAGGAAAGGTTTGTAAACCAAAGAAATACCAAACAGTAAAAAAAGAAAAGAAAACAGCTATATCCAAGGGCAAATGCAGAAGTTTTAAGAGAAAACGATCCTCTTCCATTACTAGTAGCGATGATTCAGATGAGACACTAGTTGTGGAATTAGATGACGATGACGACAGCGATGATGATCTCGAAAATATATGTGGAAAGTGTAATCGTTATTACTATGATAAAAAGGGTCCAAAAGTTGATTGGATTCAATGCATTCGCTGTCACCGGTGGCTACATGAGACGTGTACTTCGAATCCAGACATTTGCGATGATTGTTTCCAATAAGAACTATGCACAATCATTATATTACAAATAACATTGTTAACAAAACTTTTATATTTTCACGTTACTTTATTAATATAGTTTTAACTGTATTTTTTCTCATTATTATTATAGTTGTGTTGATTGATCTCAATATTATAGTACAATCTTCTCATTATTATTATAGTTGTGTTGATTGATCTCAATTTTATAGTGCAATCATGTTATTCTTATAAGAAAGCTTATAGATGTGTTGATAACATTGTTCCTTTATCACTTAAGAGGTATTCATAGTATTTCTTTGTTACCTAAGAGTTAAAAATAAAAAATTAGGTTAAACATTTTACTGTCTTTAATTCAGTGGTACGACTTAAACACCCATGGTACGATTTAAAAACTTGGTGGTACGATTAAAACGACTAGTCGGCCAAATCGTACCGATGTCAGTCCTTTATAATAAATCATTTTTAAGGATGTTAGAGTAAACATATGGAACTGATTTCTCGGGCTTAGCAAGGTAAAATATAAAACTTTATTTTGCATATCCATTAATTATTCTAAGTCTTGTCATAGTCGAAATATTTAAGTTAAAGTAAAAAGTGGTACGATATAACCGACTCTCCCCTATATAAGTAAGTTTATCGGTTGTCTGTACCCTGTCGTATGGGGTACTCCATACGACAGGGTACTTAATAGTAGCTTAATTTGGGACTAGATGGCTCTGTGTGGCCCAGTGTGGCATGTCTGAAATATTTATTTATTTATTATAAATTTGTTTAATAAGATTGCTTGAGTCATGTAAATTCAGATAACTTTGGATGTGCAGGTATAGGTATTGCAAATAGATCTAGTGTTCTTGTCTATTGTTAAAAGCACAAGCAGAGAACAATCGCACTTAGCATTGGTGCCATGCCAGCAGAATTCAACTGCAATACTGCTGCTTCTAGAAAGTACTCTAAAACCATGTAAACATGATTATAATACGACGAAAGGTGATACGACACTACAACAATTAATTGGACGTGAAATTGACAACAATAACCCAAATATTATCTAAACATTAATGTCATAATAAAAACATGGTTAATTAAACATGAGCGACAATACCATGATCTCGTCACAGTGCGAAACTTCGACTCTGATTGTAATATTATTATAACTGCTTTTATTATAACAGCTTGTCCAACACGCCACGCCTCGTTACCGCCTGTTGCATCCGCCGCGACCTAGTCTGCTCTCATATGGCAAATAAAACTAATGAGTTTACTGTCCGTCAGTCTTTCTGTACGGTCTTTGACTCGGGTTGCGTTAAAAAGCTTATTATGATATTAGGGGTGCTCTCTGGAAAACTGACATATTCTGATGCGTATGAGTTTAATGATATAAGTATTATTATTCAACAGATTGCACACCATTGGTAAGGAAGGATCTGGTTAAACAGAGGATTATTATAAAAAACAACAAAAATTCGGAACACAGAGCTAGATGTAACCCAAGTTTTTACAGTTTTAGCATAAGGTTTTCGGAAAGTACTTTTTTTTCAGTCAAGCATATCAGTGGGCCTTAGTTTGCGTCTATTAGAAGAAAGATTAGTTGTGCCTGCTAACAAGCATACTTATCTCATATTAATTAAATTAATTGGCAACACAACCAAGCGAGTTCACCGCCCAGCACTAGTGCAGCGTTTCCCGCGCAATTTCCCGCGCTGGCTCCGCTCCAGATGACCTGTCAAATCGCTGATTTACACGCGCCGCCGTTTGATGTCGCCACTGGCTTCCTACTGCCGCGTGCTGCCGGGCTCATAACTAGATTGACGATGAAATATGTGCCTGAACTCAATTGAAGAAGTCAAAATTTATCAACTGAACTGGTATATTCCGTAACTGACAGAAGACAATTGAGTAAAAAGGTTATTTTTTTCAGAAGCCTAAAACAGTCGTGTTATTGAGTTGAATGTTGAACAAACAGCTGAAATATTCAGTAGTTATAAAGCTATGGCATAAAGTACCGTAGCCCACGAGTGGGAAAAAAAATCCCATTAGTTCTGTCAACAAAACTAGTGGGAATAAAGGGACTTGAGCACCCAGGGGGTGCTTAAGTCGTGTGCTACCGCTTTCCAGACCCAATTTGATTGAGTGTTAATATTTTTCGGGTAGCGCATGAGTGTGATAAATGATAAATATAACGAGTCGATTGGCACTATAAATTGCCAATACTGATCTTTGTTTACTCGTACTGCACTCCAAATTCTGCAGCACTAGTAAGCAGTACCGCCATCCTTGATGGCCTATGATGACACTGCTGGGAACAAGCCTATTTTTGGCGCCGACGGAACACAATCCGTTAATGTAACCTAGCTCCATGCGCCATAATATCTGCCACAGATTCGCTAGTGAACGCAAATAAGCTGTCAATCAGCGCCATATAATTAACGTCTCATCAACATCACCTGCCTACAAGGGTCCACTGCTGAAAAGGGGTATATATCGGAATGCCGAATTTTCTGTACTCCTAATGGTCATTGGCATACAAACTATTGGCCTAAAATTTTTTCGCACTTTTTTACTTTTCCTAAACGTGTTTAGCATGCATGCAAGCAAGCAAGCATGCATGCAAGCAAGCAAGCAAACATGCATGCAAACAAGCAATCATGCATGCAAACAAGCAATCATGCATGCATCCAAACAATCAGACTTCCGTGACGGCTTCGGCCCTGCGGGGCTCCGGCGGTCCCACGCGTGCTAATCGTCGCAGATGGCTTACGCTCACCACCGCAGCTTCGGATTTCTGGCGCCAGCCTCAGCCGCGGCGCCTCGCTTACAGCCTCCTGCTCCTCAGCCCGCGGGCCGCCTCGCCCCTCCGCGCCTACGCGCTTTTGAATTACACTCTAGGGGTAGGGCAGACAAGACTGCTTGGGGTCGGTTTGTGAGCGATTCGTTTTTTTTAGCTTTATCGCTTTCAAAAAACATTGATCTTTCAATACTCAGCGTTATGCAAAAAAATTGATGCTAATAATTATTATTGCAATCGATATTATACATACTGAAACTAGGGATTTCAATTTTTAGACCAAACTATAATAGTGCGAAAACAACTGTTAGACTAGACAATAATTATACGTTATAAGTTTAGGCCAATACTGTTCGGCCAAATGAAATTAGGACTTTAAATTTTAGGCGAACCGAAGGGCACCCGCTGAAAAGATCTCTCTAATCGCCACACGTGGCGGGCGGATTTCGATCTTAGTTATGTTAAGGTAGATATAAGACGCTCCTACCCGTCTTATGGGTCATCTGGTAAAGGAGTGCTGCCAGAAGACGTGTGGTAGTGTCTTCTCATTACTGTTTTTGACCAAACCTCCTGCCAAGTGTGATGCTATCCAGCAAAACCCAGTTAAATGCAATGATTATGACTTGCAGAGTAAAATGTCAAATGCCTCCTTTTGAAAAGGCCTAGCTCTCCAAAATTTTGATATAATTGTTCGTCCATCAGGACTACACAGGCTGATGACGTGTGATAAGTAACAAACATCTTGTCACAAAAACATTTACATTTATTTTATACAGGTGACTTTTACATTAACGCCAAATTTTTTTGGAGGCGTTTTGTGTCGTATTTAGATCCCATTTACGAATTATTATTTTTTTATTAGTGGACAACATCACATACATTGATCTGATCCCAATTTGAATAACTATTTAAAGCATTCGTATTTTGGAAACCAGAAACAACGAAGGTACCTAAAAATGTAGGTCACGTTATCACCCGATAATATTTTTCGCAAAATAGTTTTAAATTGCGGTTCTTAGCCTGAGAAGGTATTGAGGGAAAATCAATAATATAGTATCGTAATGAATGCATGAAGTGCGCATCGCGTAAAATATAGTTTTGCGAGGAGACCGTATCAAAAATTTTTGATTTTTTGCTTTGTCTTGACATTTTTGTACTGGGCATTTTTGTACTCTTTGATTGTTGTATAAAATTTGTGATTAAAATTTATCATGTATACAGATGGCGCTTTGTCATGCACTAATAATTAAAGCACCATATGAACGTTTTTGCAAACCAAATGTTTATAAAACTCAATGTCATCGCAGACTCATTTGAGAGATGAGGCAACAGATCTCGCGCAGAATTTAACGATGCAGTGATTTATTGTAACATTACTCTGAAGCCACTTAATCTGAATATAACACCAAGCGTTCATTCATGAACGCTGTTTACATCTTTCCACACGAGACACGACGGAAAGATGTCATCTACATCTCATGATGATCAAGATGAGCAATAAAGTTTAATATTACTACAACAGAAATTCTTTAAATACCTACAATTCTCAGCGTTAACCCGTTTCATGCTTGGTTTTAGTTAAATTCGTTATTTATTTTATAACTTGACGACCATTTGGATCAGTGGTAGTAAACGCTGCTTCTGAACCATGGGTCGTGGATTCGATCCCCGCACAGTACAAATATTTGTGTGCATTAATATGTCTGTTTGTACTGGTCTGGGTGTTATCTATATATTATAATTATATATTTACAAAAAAATTATATAAGTAAGTTTATCGGTTGTCTAGTACTCCATACGACAGGGTACTTAATAGTAGCTTAATTTGGGACTAGATGGCTCTGAATTCAATCGATCCTTTTAAATTGTATAAAAGTAATCAAAAGTAAAAGAAACCTCATAAAATATCTCCTAAACTCTTGCGGCAATCTAACATCCGCCCATTATCCATGGATATTACTAGGAAACTATCAGAACTGAGAAGGTTTGCAAAATGTAGTGCTGTCGATGAACTCACAATATTTTATGTACTAGGAGTACGAAAATTCGTACTAGTTCCACAGAAAATTAAAAACCATTCAAATCAAAAGAATGTGAAATTATGGAACAAGAAATCAAGTAAGTAGGCAAGTAAGCATTTGCGACGTGCAACTTTGGAAGCCCAGTGTTGCTATTTTTTACTTGACGCAATGTTATGCATTATTCAAAGTAGGTGCCAACCTTAAAAGTTAAACTAAGTATATCCCGCGGGTGTTAGTCTATATTTTAGTTGGGAGTATGCGTATGCGAGTCGGGCTGCTAATCACTGCTTCTGTGTTTATGCTGTACATTAGTTCTAAGGAGCGTAGGCGCATTTTGAGAATGTTGAGTTTACATATTCTATGTGTTTTGTCCAAATAAAGTAGCGGGCATTTGTTAATCTATTAGATTTTGTGTACCGAACAAATTAACTCTGATGAATATGCACCCTTACCAAAAATACTCTCTATCTTCCTACAGTATGTTAAATGGTGAACTTGACCTTTGTGTCTAGAATATATTACAATTTTTAAATTTTAAAAAGTACTTCAGATAGGTAGGCCTTGAACCCACAACTTTCCGTTTACCCGGTGACCGCTCTTAGCATTGAGCTACTAATATGTTGTTCATGTCGACCCAACATACGAAAGAAATACTTATTTTAACTACCTTGTAAACCAATGTTTTCTATCATACCGTAACTAAGAACATCCAGGTAAATTAAATTATTATTAAATCAGTTATTTCAAGAATTTGGTAAAAATGTGATCATGGCGCTTGCAACAGTGTTCGGTTATAAAACATCATTGAAAAACAAGGTTTAATTCTAGAATGACTTCAACTGTTGATCCTAACGGCCGGTTCCAATAACCTATGTATCTCTTCAGTTTTGGCATATCGGAGATAGAAAACAACTTCTGTCTTTGTTTCTCTGGACGGCAAAAACAGAGATAGAAACTGTTTCCTATCTCCGATATGCCAAAACTGAAGATAGATAGGTTATTGGAACTGGCCGTTATGTCACGTTGTGATTTCTGAGCTGCGCACTAATCTCTAAATACTCACATTTAGTTAATACATTCATTGTTTCATTATTAAAACACATTTAATTTCACTTCAATAATAATCGAGTTTTGTTGTTTTGGTTATTGATCTGTCAATGACAAGGAGCTGTCAGATGCGCATGCGACTGTCCGTATGCTCTGAATGACTAAAATAACGTTACGTTCGTTTGTCTACGTTTAGCAAACGCACGGAACACTTACTCATTTCGCAAATGTCGTGAATGATTTATTTTAATAAATATAACAATATTTTGTTTTCTATATTTTTAAGATTGTGTGTTGACATTAATGACACTTATTTAATGAAACTTCACGCAGCTGAAGTAATTTTCATGAGCCTGGCAGAATGACGTTTTTGACCTTAGACAGATGTTTAAAAAAGTTAATAAAAATAGTAGTGTTGCAGGTTTACAAACATTGGGAATTTGGGTTTTGATTCAAATACAGTTCTTTCAATATCTTTTTTTTTTTTTATTAATTTACAATAACAAAAAAAGTATAGAACAAGTTGACGTTCAGCCAAAATGTGAAACAGTTTGTCGGCAGTTCAGTCTCAGTAGTTCAGTGTCAGTTTAGTAGCATCCTGGCTATCGATAACAAGTAAGTAACTTGTTATTAATTTTATCTAGATATATTGCGACAGTGACCTTATGAAACCGAACTGTATTGAAGTGTTTACCGCATCTCAACAGATATCTGTTGTGGTCGCAAAAGTTTTTCGTCTTCGTACCGTGTCGGCCATGATGTCGCGCGACGTCGAGCCAGTGCTGATTGTTGCCCTCCATAACTTTGCGGCAACACAACAACATCGTATTGAAACTGCCAAACAGACGCAACTGACGGTACGTAACCTTATCGAACTTTAAGAATAACTTAAAATATTCCAAGTAGTATAAACTCCTTGGGAAAGTTTTTGGATCACTTGGACGTTGTGATCATTTGTTTCCAATCAAATAGTGTTTACAAAAAGTTTACTAAATAAGGTTTATTGTAAAAAAGATTTGTGCCTATAGTAGCAGTGTAAAAGAAAATGTAGATTTTTAAATGATTTATATAAATGGTTGTTTGGAAGAAATAGAAGTCAGCGCGTATCGGAACGTACTCATTTAAAATTTGCCGCGCTCGCGCCATTATGACTGTCATTTTTTCCTCTATGGTTTTATTACACAAAACTGTTAAGCAGAATTCACGTATTTTTCCTTTATTTACTGCCTAAATTGTCTGAATTCCCCAACAATGGTCTATCGTAATTACGAGTTTGACTGTTATTTACATATTTGGAAACAATGTAGCATTATAATCATAGAGTGTGGAAATAGATATCATTATATTACCAACGAATCTATTTACCTAGGTTTTAACGGCTTCGTCCCAACTCTACCCGATCCCATCTCTACCCGATTTAAAATTACCTAACAAAAAATCCCAACTCTACCCGATATGATAAAAAGTACAGTCAAAATGAAAAACGTTTAAACAATATAATTTTTTTTTAATCATCAACATTTTTATCATCAATTAGAACAATCGACATTTAAAATGATATTATAATGAAAATAATATTTTTAATCAAAACACGTAACAACAACAACATCACAATCATAATAATATCATGATTAAAACATTTCTTCATACCTAAAGTTTTCGTAAATTTTTCGTTTTAACTGTACCCATACTTTTTTCTATTAGCAAAAGTGAAATCGGGTAGAGATGGGATTTTATGTTAGGTATTTTTAAATCGGGTAGAGTTGGGATCTTGTTACTTTGAAATCAAAGATATGTTTACGGGTTTAGAACGCGTTTATTTATTTTTCATTTAACAAGAAAACAGGACCTTGTTACTGTAAATACAATAAAATGTAACTGCTCCGAAAAAAATGATTAAAATCAAAAAATTTAATTATCATCATTAATAATTAAAAAAATCTGTACTTATACGAGTTTATTATTTTCTTGAACATACCTAACCTGTAAATAAATGATGACGATAGTGACATGTAAAATACTATGTAATACAGGTACTTTTTATAAACGGCGCATCAAAGGTGTCGGCAGGCAGTCACAGATGTAGTTACTACTTGTTTAAGTCGATCAAGGTGCAATAACAACACACTTATATGTACACAGCATCCACAAGCTCCTAATGAATATTAATGAGACTAATACCTACATATCGAGCGACTTTATTGGACATCTTATGTGATTACATTAGGTCTTATTGACTAGTTTGTCAACAGTTATGTTGATCTTGACATCATTGCTGTACCTATATTCGATAGTAAAGTATTTTATGATAGTATCTAATAGGTAGGTAATATATCTATCATTCATGCCCCTTAATGACTAACTAAAACCGTTTATGCTTTATTATGAAGTAGTTTGTAAATAAGAAAGCTTTATGTTTATGATCTCGCAAAGTTTAATTCCATACTTGGCATTACAATCTACAATCTACAACAATCTTAAGAGGAAACACTAAGGGCGAGAGAATTGAAAAATAGGTATTAGTAAAATCTATTGCTGTCGCGCAGTGCAACGCCTCCCCCGCAGAGCGTGATAGAGACAACTGCATCTTGGACCGAAAATACCTAATAAAACACACAAAATCAACGTTTCTTAGTCCCCCGATTCCTTTTCCAAAACTAGACCGATTTAAATACTTGTTTCATTAAAAATTAAAGAAATGCTTTGGCCGTGTTCGTATATTTTGGTTTTTTCCTAATGTTTGAACACAAAAACTGGCGAATTTTTTAGATTTTTAAGGGTTCATATCTCTTTTATTAATTTATCTATGAAAAAAAGGAAAACATAGAAACATGCCAATAGTGGCCATAGATTTTTGTAATAAAAATTATTGCTCTAGTGGCATTGTCCACGGAGGAAATAGAGGACTACGTTTGTATGGGAAAAACGGCCGTTGTGTTTCCTCTTAAGGTAACATAAGTATCTACTAACATTATAAACGTGAAAGTTTGTGAGAATGTTTTCTTGATGTTTGTAACCCTTGCACGCTAAAACGACTCAATGGATCTGAACAAAATATGGCACGGTGTTAGTTCATTGACTGGTATATCATATAGGCTACTTTTTGTACCGGAAAATGTACTGTTCTCGTGGGATTATTCTAATACAAAGTTTTAAATTCAATATTTAATGCTTTCGAAGTCGGAGCTTATTGGAGAACAGTTAGTAAATAAATATTATGGTGGTTCCAGAAATTTGCAATCACTTATGAATTCTATGTGGCGTGGAATAGCGGAAATCGATAGAGCATGCGAACCCGCGCGAGCAAATATTGGGCCACTCTCTTCTGCTTGGCACTCGTCTGCTTGGTGTGCTCTTGTGGTTCACATGTATTTGCTCTTACACCGTGTACATACGTGCCTACGTTCGGGATGTTCTAAATTATTACGGGATATTCACAATAAATATGTATGTTGTCTTCACATGCATAAAATAGCAACAACACAACTTACATGTACATAAACTTAAATTGTGTAGGTCACAGTAATTTTAATAAAAAAGGACTATTACACTATTAATAATTATTCGAATGATAGGAACATATGGCTTTAAACTGTTATAGCTCGCACTTGCTTAAAATTTGTAAACATTTATAAATAGAGGCTGACAATAGTGATCAAGTTTCTTGCGCTGCTTCATCTCAGCACTAACCCAGACATATCCCAAATCAGTGGTAGGTTTAAATATTGGAATGTGTGAAAGTACCTCCAGGGGCCTATCTGCAGAAATAAAACCGATAACCGAAAAACTATAACAAAATTAAAAATAAAACCCCAAACCTACGAATATTTGTTAAATCTCTAGAGAAATGCCTACACTCTAATAATGAATGTGTTTCAAAACAGAACTATGTCTTATTGAAAATGATAAAAAATATAGTAGTTAATTGGCATTTTCATTTAGTTAGGCTTGGTCTTAAATTGGTTAATAATGATTATTATAAAAAACAACATTTTAAAAATTACACTAAAATTTGTTTCGTAGTATTCGAACCCGCAACCTTCAAAGGGAAAGTGAATAGCGATAGCCTACTGTACGTGGGTGTGCCTAAAATGTACACTCGCCGCCCTCTACGAAATGTAATCTAAAGTTACCTTACATTAACTTTTCTGTGTACAAGCTTTCATTCCATGTGCCAACAAGGCCCCGGTTAATAATGCACGATCGAAATTACATTACTTTGGTTAGCTGAATCAAAAAGCTCGAGTTTAAGCTATCCCCGAGCAAACATGGCTGCCCAAGGATGGATTAATAACAAAACAGTTATCAAACTCCTAAGTACATACATTGCTTCATGCGATTTTTCTAAAGTGCTCTTTTTTTATCAGAATAAATATCTGGTTTGCTGGCAAAGGGATAATTTTGCTAATATAATAGACTTCGATCGTGTGGCAAGCGGTTATACCGCACTTCTTACATACCTATCACTCCGCTCGTTAGATAAAACTTTTACTCTCGCTAAATGTCATTTTTTAAACCAAATTAAGAAAATAATGATTTATATAGGTACACATTTTCACACCCGTTTTTGTTCAATCAGTTAAAAGCAACTAATTTCATGATTTCAACTGTTGCTACTGTTTTCAATATCTCAAACTCTATACCAAGTTATATAAATCGGTTAAGAAATTATTGGTTCCTTATAACATGCTTTTACCCGTTCTTGCACCCTTCTCAAAGTGAATAATTTCTAGGATTCAAAGCATTATATGTCATTTCAAGGAACCCAAACAATTTCTGTATCAAAACCTCGATTCATTCCAGACAAGGATAGAGAAATACGATAACAGAAGGAGGAAAAAATATTAAACTGCATTAAGCTCGTCTTACTTAAGTCTAGGTCAGATGATTTTTAATCAAGATCGGCAGGGATAACGCAGCCCTGACAGCTCGCGGGGAACTTGTTCGGCATCTCATCCAGCTACGAGTTAGTTCGCACATCGATCGCTCGCCGATACGAGTCTAACGGGACTTAATTAATAGGTCCGAGCACTTCCACAGTACCGCTATCAGAGGTCAGAATTAATAGTTGGAAATTGCAACTTATTACATTGACAGGTTATACAATGATTTATAGTTACTCGCAGAGACTTAAGACATGAGAATCTGCAAATAATCAGATCCTAGCTGTTCGGATTTGCCTTCATTTCGTAGCTCATATTGTTCGCCGTGACACCTTGAAGTTTTAGCAGTAAATCCGTAAAAGAGCTGAGCATATCTTAAATATATGAGCAGTATCCACGGTGATAGGAGAATAATGTCTACGAGCGCTTTTATTACTTGTCTAAGAATAGCGGAAAAGTCTCTTAAAAACGCATCTGGTGCCATCCTAGCCAGCTTTCAGCCAATCACAGTCACACATCAAAAATTATGACTTTGAATAAAAAGTATAAGCTAGAGGAAATCCTAAGTGCTTCTTGTCGATAATAGACCTCGAAAGTCAATAGAATTATAATTTAGTTATATAAATATGACGTAGAGCAACGCTTTACGCTAGTAAAGCGTAAAAAGTATGACTGCTAAGTCATCGTTAATTTCAGTAAGCTGAAACTCCGCATCAAATATAATTTCGTAATTGAATATCCTTACTATTAATATTGTAAACACGGAAGTTTGTATGTACTGACATCAGCACGTCAACCTGCCACAAAACGTCAAATTTTCTCAATTGAGATTGATCTCTCCTTGTTGGACTTAAAGTTGAAAATCAATTCAATGACCTTTAACTTTTTGGGTAGGTTGACCTGCCGTTGTTGTCTGTACCTAAAATGTTTGCTACCAGTACCTAACGTAACTAAGACTGTTCCAGGTGAGACTGTGTACAACGAAGGTCGTGAGTTTAAATCCCATCTGAAGTGATATATTTTTTTATTAAAATATCTTTATTAAAAAAAAAAAGGCTTACCTATATTATAATAAAAACTCTAACCAGGTCTTATTTAATCGCTACTACTAAGTTCCGATCAATCTTAGTCTTGACGTATCTGTGGTCTTGAACATAGGACAAAGTAACGAAATTTCAGTACAACGCTAATTATTAATTTTGTTGTAAGTCTATGGAATGTCACATGTGGAATCTCGTGAATGTGCCCTCAGACAATACTGCAGCAAAAAATGAACGGCCAGATTACGAATACATTAATATTGAAGAAAACTATTTGGATCGGTGGTAGTAAACGCTGCTGCTGAGTCATGGGCCGCGGGTTCGAACCCCGCACAGTACGAATATTTGTGTGCATGAACATGTACTGGTCTGGGTGTTTTTATGTATTATAAGTATATATATTTACAAAAAAATATAATTATTTAAGTAAGTTTATCGGTTGGGTAGTACCCCATACGACAAGCTTCTTAGTTATAGATTAGTTTGGGCCTAGATGACTCTTTACCGGCTAGTGTGGCATGTCTGAAAATATTTATTTATTTTATTTATTGAAAAAAGAATCCGAACGGCCATTGATTTCATGACAGAAGTTTCAGTTGCTGTATGGATCGTATTATGTTTACCTTCACCTACTCGTAAATATCAGGAGCCCTTATTCCGGATTAATTTATTACCTACTTACAGGCTTATCGTTAAGCTCGTACAGGAAATTGTTCATTTTAAATATTCAAACAAGATTATAGTTTATTCTTATGTCTAAATAAACGGCATGGGTAATCGCAAATGAAGCATGGTTTTGAAAATTCTATCTTATAATACTACTTTTTTTTACACTGGGTATAGTTCCTGCTTCCTTCTAATATTATGGATGTCTGTTGCTCTTCCATGCAAAAACGACTCAACGGATCTGAATGAAATTTGGCACGGATTGTGGTGCCTCCTTTCCCCCGTGGGAGGGTTGCCGGTTGAGCGATCGTTTCACTAGGAAACGACCGGTCATCTGTGTGCAAAAAATAAAAGTTTACTAGGTAGCCAGAACAACATATAGGCTAACTTTTATCCCGGAAAAAGGTATGGGATAATTTGAATACCTACATAGTTTAAAATTCAAAATTCATCAGCTAGTCTTCGACAAAACCGCTAGTCCAGCCAACAAATCTTAGTGCAGATGGTGTAGATGGTTATGCTGTCATTGCAATGCTATTACAGTGGACCCTGTCCCCTCAGCAGGGTCCACCGTAGTAGGCTCCATAACCACGGCAGCACAAATTGCTTCGGGATGTATATAGAGTGTAGACATATTTTTAAAGCTTGGGTCATATTATTCACGATTCAATTTCAGACGTAACATTTCTCACTTCTGCCGCAATTTTGGTTGGGATTTAGAAACTGTTTCAGTTTGTCTACTATGTAATATTTCCGTGTGTATTTGTATAGCCTTAGTTTCGTAATTGTTGACTGTCACGCACAGTTTGGTTGCTTTTGTCGGTGCTACACTCTAGGGCTCCATCGGAAGGCTAGCGTTGCCTCTGCCTGCCAGGACCCTGAGACTCGTGGGCTAGTCCTACTTATTTGTGTCTTTGTATAAATATATAAATAAATATAAATGTGGACAACATCATATACATTGTTCTGATCCCAATTTGAATAACTAATTAAAGCATTCGCATTTTGAAAACCAGAGAGAAAATGTAGAAAAACACTTTTTCTACACTAACCCGTCCGGGAATCGAACTCGGGACCTCGGAGCAGGTGACACCTTGAAAACCGGTGTGTACGCCACTCCGCCACGGAGGTCGCCACGGAGGTTGTATTACCGCCGGTCCCAATAATCTATCTATCTTTAGTTTTGGCATATCGGAGATAGAAAACATCTTCTGTCTCTGATTTTACCGTCCAGAGAAACAAAGACAGAAGTTGTTTTCTATCTCAGATATGCCAAAACTAAAGATAGATAGGTTATTAGGACCGGCCGTTACTGTTTACCTTTTACCTTGTTTTTTTGTTACCTCTTTTCAATGTACATACAACGGCAGGTCAACCTACGCAAAAAGTTAAAGGTCATTTATTGATTTTCAACTTTAAGTCCAACAAGTAGAGATCAATTACAATTGAGAAAATTTAACGTTTTGTGTAGGTTAACGTGCCAGCTATTGTCTGTACATCTTGTAATTGGCCTTGTCAAACTCTCTGGGTCTTGACAAATTCTTTCTTTCTTTCTTATTTGTTGCTCATTCGCACCTATGTCAACAAAGTTAAGAGCTTCAACGTGTAGACAAAGTGCTGTCTTCTACGAATAAACGAAGTTTTAGAAGGTTTCGTAATATTGTGGTAGTAGCGAGCTGTGTGATCTTGCTCGGCGTTCCCCGATGTGGCGTCAACCACACTGTGATTGGAGGTAATACTTGTGAGTGCCTGTTACATCGTTAATGGAGTGCGCCGCGACCTCCCGTCTCTGAGGACTTTGGGGAGCAAGAGGAAATTGTTCTTACTACCAACATTGTCACGCCCCGGTGAAATATAATACTTTATATTACAGCGTTTTACGTCGAAGGTATTTTATAAGAGACTGAACAATAAAAAATCTTTCTTTTATGTACTAATATTAATTTTAATACAAGTTTAACTCGTCCGATGCGCGGTCGCCATTTCGGAACCTGTTCCTCAGTCGCTAACTGCCATTTAAGATCCGCAATTCTTTAAGCGATGTAGGTTATCTTAGTTCTCCTACAGATTTTCCCGTTTCTGATTCTGTCACGCAGGGAAATACCAAGCAATTGATGTCCAAATAAGGTAACACTCTGAAGTGAAAAGAACTGCAAAAGTAACTAATCATTAATAACCACAAACAAGATTAATAATTGTCCATGGGAAATGTACTCCTGACAGGCCTCCATAAACACATTAATGAACTGACGCGCCACGCTCCTCTTATTTTGCGTCTGCGCCGAGTGATAAATCATTACTAATTAATTAATTTAAATTTCTTTCAAGTTGTATCCATTACATTCGACTGACGAAATCTGATGCATTGTTAAGTATACAGGATGTGAATACTTAAAATAAAACAAACCAAGTTGGAAGTACAATTCCTTAGAAATAAACTGCCTAAGGTATTAGTATTCGAACTCACAACCTTCTAAACACAAGGGTGCACAGTCACAGGTTTTTTTTCAGTTTTACAGTTTAGCTTTAAAAAAAAACAGTGCCCTGTTTTCTTAGAACATATAAAAAGAAAAGTTCACAGATTACGTAGGTACTTACCATAATGGTAATCCGTCTTTCCTTTCACCGTGATAACTTGATAAGCTCTGACTTTTCTATAAGCATTTCGCCCGCGGCTCTGCTCGTGTGAACTACACTTTATATCGCGCGTGCGGAAACTTACACCAACAGTGGGATATCAAATAGCCTATGTTAATTCTAATACCTCCAAGAATACGTGTACAAAGTTTCATGATGATCGGTGAAGTAGTTTTTGCGTGAAAGTGTAACAAACAAACTTAAGTATATAAACTTGAAAAAAATTTTTTTTTTGCTTAAATATCAAATAAAGTATATAAATAGCTGTTTCGTCTTAACTGACTGTCAAACATCTGCAAAGATGTTTCTTTCGGGTGTTAAGGGTGCAAACTCCTAACATTTGATGAAACAACGCTGGCTCACAGCGTAAGAATATGCTTGAAAAATTCGCGCCGTGTCGCAGTGTCTCGGTGGCCTAATGGTATGGCGCCCGCCCGGCATGCGAGGAGATGCGGGTTCGAGTCCCGCCTGAGACAAAAATTTTTCAAGTTTATATACTGATATTAATATTATAAGTGCAATTAAGTTGCTAAAATATCAAATAAAGTAAACAAACTTAAATTCACATTTATAATATTAATACGGTAGTCCCTGGGTGGACCGCCTGGTTAGAGTTTGTTTTGTGTTTGTTAACTGTAGTAGACATATTTTAAAGAACGAAATACGTTCTATATTGGCTTCAAATTTCAATTCGATGTAAGTACTCCGTAAACATGTCAAAATATACGAGATACTATGTATGAATTCACGACAACCTTCGTTAATTCACACAAACGAAACCGTATTTTCCGGTAATCTCAAAATTTACAATCACCTCGGGCGCTTATTTGGCCGATTTTCAGCCATTGGAGTCAAATTTACTTACTAAAAGTAATTTCGATTGTACTAATTGTTGTAAACATCATCATATAATTATGTGTAATGGACCGGCAACTACGCAGATGGAAGAATTCCAAAGATCGTTTATTGACTCCAAATGTTCCCGGTTACAGCGTTATAATGTAGCCACTAGCTATCCCCGGCGTTCGGGAATAGTGCAGAGTATTTGCATTTCCCAGAACCTATGGCGATGGGAAAATATAAGCGGGAATCGGTGCAAAACTACGAAGCTAGTGCAAGCAGTGTAACTGCTGTTATGCGTAAAGCTTTTTACAGAATCAAGCACCTAAAAAATTTAATAATTTTTAACATTTTTTATCAGTTTTTGTTGTTTAATGAAAATCTGATTAAATTTTTCTCATATTTTTTAAGCAAGCTCATTTTCTCGAAAAACTTTTTCTCGGATGAATTAAACGTTGCATATAATTATATAGGTTATAAAGTGTACCGAACGCCCCTATGTGTGACTCTATTGTGACGTCGGTACATATATGTTGCTGGATTGCGCTGGACTAGGGAGATGCCAGTAGGTAGATAATGAAAACGCGGATTTTCTTGCTAATAAGGCGATAGTAGCTTGATGGTGTAATCCCGCTCGCAGTTATGTGGAGTTTCGCTGCATTCTATTAGTGACTATATCTGCTTAGCGTCAAGTGCACGCGTCAGCAATATTTTGTGCGAGCGAAACTCCCTATCGTGCGAGCGAGATGGCAAATGAGACCCTCCTTACGCGGCAATACCGTAAGGAGAGCCTCTTATGTGTGTAAGGTGTGTAGTGTACCTATTCGCCTTTATTTATTTAGTAAAAACTTTACAACACGTAATAACAACATACGATAAACTTAAATAAGACACATAAACAAATAGGACACTTATACAATTTCTAACACTATCTTACACTAACTATACAATACAAAGGTAATTTACAAATTTTAAACACTTTTAAATCAAACTATAACACACAACATAATAATAAAGGAAATAGACTATACAAGTAAATAGGCCGTCTGTAACACTATTAACGCAAGTAAATAGGCCGTCCGTAACATTCTCCCGCCGTGCGTCGAGTGTGGGCTTGCTCAGTCCGACGCAACTTGAAGTTCACTGGGATGGACGGCTGTTACTGCTTCTTCTGCTGGCACGATGATCACCAGCTTCTTCGTTGGTCTTCGTAGGATGCCGTTCTTGGTCTGCACGTCTGCTGCTCGTACCACGCCGTCAGGACCCGGATAGGTAGCGCTCACTCGCCCCAGGGGCCACGTGTTTCGAGGCAAGGTGTTATCGGCGATGATCACGACGTCGCCTTGCTGCAGCGAGGGTCCTCTTCCGTGGGGCTCCCGCCGGTACTGGAGCTCAGGTAGGTATTTTCTGAGCCACCTGGCCCAGAATAAATCGGCCAGTCGGTGCGCCGTCCTCCAGGTGTGCTTCCCATGGAGGTCTTGAGGGTAAGATGGCCCGGTGGGTGGATCATATGCTGGCCCCAGCATGAGGAAGTGGTTCGGAGTCAGCGCTTCCGGTTCTTCAGGGTCGACGCTCACGTGGGTTAGGGGACGACTGTTCACGGTCATCTCTACTTCGGCGAGGACGGTGGCGAGGACTTCTGTTGACGTGGGCTTGTCCAGGACAGCAGTAAGGGCGGTCTTGACAGTTCGTACGAGCCGTTCCCAGGCACCTCCCATGAACGGGGCGCTCGGGGGAGTGAACCGCCAAGAGATTCTTCTTTTCGCCGCTTCTTCTTCGGTGGCGGCGTCGGCTGCTAGACGGATTTCTTTCTCCGCGCCATGAAGGTTCGTTCCGTTGTCGGACCAGATGGTGTGTGGGCATCCTCGACGGGCGATAAATCGCCGTAATGCCATGACAGCGGAATCAGTCGTGAGAGAGGCTGCTACTTCGAGGTGGACGGCTCTGGTTGTGAGGCACGTGAAGAGCGCTACGTAGGTCTTCTTGGTTGCTCTTCCTTGCGTCGTAAGCAGTGGGCCGAAGTAGTCCACCCCGGTGTGAGTGAATGGACGTTGATGATGAGCAAGCCGATCAAGTGGGAGGTCACCGGTTCGTGGTTCTGGTGGCGCTAATCGTCTTTTTCTGCACGGGACGCAGTTGTGGATCACCCCTCTGGCTGTGGTGCGTAGACCGATGATGTGGTATCTGGTGCGACATTGGTTGATAGTCGCCTCTACGCCCTGGTGATGCCCGGTCCGGTGGATGTGTGCGATGTATAGGCGCGCCACGTGGTGTTTCCCGTCAAGGATGGGTGGCCGCTTCGTTTCTTCGGGAACGTCTTTCACCTTTCCTATTCTTGTTCTCACGACGACTATACCGTTGATTATTTCTGATGATATTCTGTGTAGTTTACTGGTTCTTCGAACGCGACGATCTCGTGACAAGTCTTCTATTTCTTCGGCAAAGCTGTCGGCTTGACTCGCTTTGACTATCATTTTCTCGGCTTCGATGAGGAGCTCCGTCGGTATTCTTCTATATTTGTCTTCTTGTCTGACAATTTTCCTTTCACTTTCATTTTTCTTGACTCGTCGGTTGCTTCAGGTGGGGTCATCTTGTCGGTTCGCCTTCGTTCTGGCGTACGCTATCTTTGTGGCTCGCGTTCTGCAGACAGCCACGAATTGCAGTACCCTGGCGGTGGTCCTGATGAGCCTTTCCCACTTGGAGAACTGGAAAGGATCTGGGACAACTTCATATACTGACGGTTTCTTCTCTTGTATTTTCATAACTTTCTCTTTGCCGGTGACTTGTTGAGTTGTCGTCTTCTCTGTAGGCCAGGTCGACGGGTCTTGTAGTAGGAAGCTCGGGCCCTTGAACCAGCGGTGATGCTGGTTGAAGTCTTGAGGGACTCCGCGCGTCCCGTCGTCGGCAACGTTCAGCTTGGTAGGGACCCATCGCCATTCTTCTATTTTCGTATTTTCTTCTATTTCAGCTATGCGGTGTGCGACGAAAGGCTTGTATGACCGCGCGCCTGTTCTTAACCATGTCAAGACGGTTTTGCTGTCTGTCCAGAAGGTGCGCGCTGTTGGCTCCAGGTCATGCTCTTGCGTTACGCAGTCGGCCAATCGAGTGCCCATAAGGGCTGCTTGTAGTTCTAGGCGCGGGATCGATGTCGTCTTCAGTGGCGCAACCTTGGCTTTGGCTAGCGCTAAGGTTACGTGTGCCTGCCCGTGGTCGTCCTCCACGCGCCAGTATACTGCGGCTGCATATGCTGCTTCGCTGGCGTCGACGAAGATGTGGAGTTGCAGGTTGCGCCCGCTGCTATAGTTGTGATAGCATCGTGGTATTGCGATTTCCCGTAGAGCTTCAAGATGACGAGTCCATTTGGCCCACTGCTCGGCTAGGTCTTCGTGCAGGGGTTCGTCCCACTTTGTGCTTCTTCTCCATATTTCTTGCAGGATTTGTTTTGCGCCGATTGTCACTGGTGAGACTAGGCCCAATGGATCGAAGAGAGACATGACTATTTGCAGGGCTTGTCTTTTTGTCGGTCGTTGTTTTTGCAGCACATCTTCTGGCAGTCTTGACAGATCCAGGTTGTATCGCAGCGAGTCACCTGCTGTATCCCACACCATTCCGAGGACTTTTTCTGTTTTCGGGCCAATGCAGAGTTCTGTTGTCTCCGCTTCTTCTTCTAAAGCGTTAAGAACTTTTCCCGAGTTAGAAGTCCATTTTCGTAGTACGAAGTGCGCCTGTTCGTGTATGTCGCGCACCTGGCACGCTGTTCTGATGGCGGTGTCTTCATCTTCGAAGCTCTGGATGTAGTCATCCATGTAGTGGTTGCGTTGAATTGCTTTCACTGCCGCTGGGCACTTGTCTATAAATTCTTCTGCGTTCTTGTCTTTCACGTAGATCGCCGTCGCCGGAGATGACGTAGCGCCGAATATTAGTGACGTCATTCTGTATTCTTGCACTTCAGCTGTTACGTCGCTGTCGCGCCACAGGTAGCGTATCGCGTCACGGTCTTCCGGTGCTATCTTGACTTGAAGAAACATTTCAGCGATGTCGGCCCACACTGCGACTTTGTGCTGCCGCATTCGCATGAGCACGCCTGGCAGAGACTGAAGAAGGTCCGGGCCGGTGAGAAGAGCGTCATTGAGGGATACGCCTTTTGTTGTAGCTGCGGCGTCGTGCACCATGCGTACCTTGCCTGGCTTCATGGGGTTGAGCACAGGGAAGCAGGGCAGGTACCACGTCCGATCTGGCGTCGTCTCGGTGGGTGCAGGCTCGGCGTATCCTTTCTTGACTAAGTCCTTCATTTGTTCTAGCACCTTGACTTTGAGCTCCGGGTTCTTCTCTATTTTTCTCTCTGTGGCTTCTAATCTCTTCATTGCGTATTGTCTATTGTTCGGCAGCTTAATGTTGTCTTCCTTCCATAGTAGTCCCGTTTGAAAACGTCCATCTTCTAATCTCTTTGTCTTCTCTTTCAGGATCTTCAGAGCTTTTTCTTCAGGATCGTTTCGTGGTCGTTTAGGCGTTACGGCGAGCGATTCTAGTGAGAAGAAATTATTTAGTTGTTGATCGATGTGCCTACTTTCTTCTATATCTTGCACGAAGTTGACGCGATGTCCGAGGGTTCTTGTGCAGGTGCCGTGTAATACCCAGCCCAGTGGTGTCTTCGATGCGACTGGTTGGTGCCTGCTTCCTATTCTCTTGTCCTCGGCCATCAGTAGGTGCCAGTTGTCCTGGCCTATTAGTACTTGCGGTCGTGCTCCTTCGTAGCGTATGACATCTGGCAAGTCTTTAAGGTGGCTGCATCCCGCGAGATCTTCGGCGTGAATACTCTGCGGCGACAGTCGTAGGTTCTTCATAGTACGTGCTTCTATTCTGTGACGTGCGCCTGAGCCGCCGATGAGTACGGTGAGCCTTCGCGAAGTGGAGGTGTCCACCTTCGCTTCGCCGATGGCTTCTATCACTAATGGCTCCCGTTTTCCTCGCAGCCCGGCTTGATGCGCTAAGTCTTCATCTATGAGTGTCACTGTTGATCCGTCGTCGAGCAGCGCGAAGGTGTTTATTCTTCTTCGGGGGCCATGGATCTTGATCGGTACTATTTTCAGAAACGCCTGTTTTCCCTTGCCGGTCCATGTAGAGCTGACGACTTCGCTTTCTTTCTTGACCGCGGGCTTGTCATGATGCAGCATCGGATGGTGTTTGTATTGACACCCGTTCTTCTCGCACTGGTTGCTCCGGCAGTGATGAGTTTTGTTGCGAAATCGTAGACAGCGAAAGCAGAGTCGTTTTTCTTTTGCTATGTCCCATCTTGCTGGGGTGTCTGCTTTCTTAAAGTCGTTACACGAAGTCGCACTATGTCCTTCTCTGTCACACACCGGGCACCGCTGTGTGTCTTTCTCTTGCTGCCGGCTGGTTTCCACGGTGTAAGTCTTCTGTCCCTTCCTGTCGCTCTCTGGTTGCGCGTACGGACTGCATATTTCGGCTTCTTTATTCAGGAAACGCGCTATCTTCACTATTTCGGCGGCTTGATCGTTTTGCGTAGCGTTGTAGTCGTACCATCGATACTTCAATGTCGACGGTAATTTTTCGATGGTTGCCTTCGCTAGTTCGGGATTGCAGAGGTATTGTTGCTTGTTGATAGCTCTCAGGCCACGACGTTGTTGATTTTGCTGGCAAATATACACACGTCCCTAGGGGCGTCTGTCAGGCGTGGCAGGCTTCTTATCTTGTCGACCTCTGCAATGGCGATGGCGTCTGTACGCCCGAAGCGGCTTTCTAATATCTTCATGATGTCCCTTGGTTTCGATGCGTAGATAAGTAGGGATTCTACTGCTTCTCGTGTCTTGTTGCGTAGGCTCTTCCGCAGGCGGGCTAAGTTTTCGAGTTCGGTGAACCCGCCCTGCGATTCTTCATACGCGGCTTTGAAGGCTATCCACTCTTGATGGCACCCCGTGAAGACAGGTAGCTCGTGAAATATTCTTGAATGGCTGCTATGTCCCGTTCTGGCAGCTTGTGTTATGGCAGCGGCTAGTTCTGAAAGGTCTATCTTGTTGACCGCTGCCATCGCTATGTTCGACGTTTCTTCTCCCGCCGGTGCCGCTGCGGCTATTGTAGGTAGCGGTGCGTGCGGCGGCGGGCCTGGTTGATTGTAGGGTTCGCCGGCTATGGCCAGCGGTTGGACGCTACTGTTCAGCCAGGAGTCGACTCATTCTTTGACTTCTTTATCACCGATGACTGTATCGTGCTCGTTCTCGTCTTCGGAGTCCGACTCGGCTTCTATGGCTGCTATCTTCGCGGCGGCTAACTCGACTTTGAGGCGGAGTAATTCTTCTCGGGCTTTCACAAGTCGGGCGGCGCGTCGCGACGCCGATGTGGACGCTTTGGACACGGGCGGCCTAACGGGCCGGCTTGTGAACGTTTGAGCGATAACTGGAGGTGGTTCGATGTTGCCTTGCGGTGCCCGACCCTGGGTCGTCGTTGCAGGCGTAGGTTGGCCTCTTTGTGGTGATTCTATTCTTGCTGTGGACGCTGTGGCGTCGGAACTGAAGCCGATCCCTGTGACCGCAGACGATTGTTCGGTGTCAGACTGTCCCTCAGTCGACGTAGTCTGCGTACTGGGTGTGGCCGGTGCAGCCGTTCTCGATTTTCCCGACGTTGATCTTGTTACTGGCATTTTGACGAATATCTTCTATTTTCCATGATGGCCTGGCTTGGATAAGCCTGGCAATGTCCAACGATGAATCCGGCTCCGATGGACCAGACAATGTACCGAACGCCCCTATGTGTGACTCTATTGTGACGTCGGTACATATATGTTGCTGGATTGCGCTGGACTAGGGAGATGCCAGTAGGTAGATAATGAAAACGCGGATTTTCTTGCTAATAAGGCGATAGTAGCTTGATGGTGTATAGTGGACTGTATGTTGATTTCTTGAGGCTGCACCAGTTGTCTTCTTGTAGACTGTTCAGTCTGAATGTGTTCCGACGAATGTTTTTTTTTTTTTTTTTTTTTTTTTTTTTTTTTTTTTTTGAATGGACCTATGCTGTGGCCGTTACAGCTTCACCGGGCGGGTTTTAGGCGAGTGCGGAAGGCACTCAGCCCAAAAGCGGCCTGCTAGCGGGTACCTCGAGCGCGAGGCGAGTCCTAGGCTTCGCGTCCGGCCAAGAGGTCAACCCGACTAGTGGTTGCATCGCGTAGCTCGGCGCTGCAACACAGACTGGTCTGTGCATACAGACCGATCTACGCGAGCCCCGTTCTAGTGGGCCCGATCGAGGGGGGTAGACTAGGCCTCAAGGGCGCCTCTGTAGGCTCGGACCTCGGCTTGGGCCGTCGTCCGAAGGGCGGACTGGTGAGAAGCGGCCAGGTACATGTCTGTACCTGCCAAAATGATGCAAGGGTCCTCGCACTCGCCGGCGAGTGCGCTGATTCGATCTAGTGCTTGTCGGGTGTGTACTGTTGTGAGTGGTGAATTGTTTTACGAACGATGTGATTTTGTCGTCGGGATCTTTGAAAACGTTCCTCGGTCGGCGGAAACGGGCTTCGACATCTTTTTGGCACAAGTAGGTGGCGGCTTTGACTATAAGAGGATTCGTATGATTGACGGCTTTATCAAAGAAGTGTTGAGACGCTTCTTTCATAAAGCTGGCAATCGACGGAATGTTAAGGTCGCGATGCAAATTGTCGTTACGCACATACCACGGGGCGTCCGAGGCAGAGCGTAAGAATTTGTTTTGGAGGATTTGGAGTCTTTCTAGTTCTGAGGGGCTGGCATGAGCGAACACTGGACTAGCGTAAGTCATCACGGGTCGAATACAGGCTTTGTAAATTGTCAACTTATTTCTAAGTGACATTTTACTCTTCCTGCCGATATAGTAGTAGAGCCTTGAAAAGTAAAAGGCTGCAGTCTGACGGACGCGTTTGATGTGAGGTTTAAAGCTCATTCTACGGTCTAAGGTGACACCTAGGTATTTGACTGTCTTCTCCCAAGGGATCGGACGGTCGTATAGGGTGATTGGTGTGAGACATCGTTTAGGATGTTTTGAAGCGAAGAAACCTCGAGTAAAGTACACTGCTGCACTTTTCTCGGGGTTTACCTCTATTCGCCACATCCTAAACCAGTCACCTAGGGATTGGGCTGCACGTTGTAGTGCCTTAATGATGTAACCGGCATGGTAGCCAGAGTGATAGAGGGCTGTGTCGTCCGCAAATAGAGCTAGCTCTACTTGCGGCGACCTGGGAATGTCGTTAATGAAAATTGAAAAGAGAAGAGGAGATAGCACGGAGCCCTGAGGGACTCCAGCCCTGATGGGGCGGGGAGATGAATAGGACCCCTCTACGCGGTAGCGAAAGGTACGATTTGACAGAAAGTCTCGAAGGATGAGCACGAGACTGTCGGGCACTTTGAGTTGGTACAGCTTGTAGATCAAGCCGTTGTGCCAGACTTTGTCAAATGCTTTCGCTACATCGAAGAAGAGTGCTCCGGTTACCATCGGTTTGGATCTGTTGAGGCCGTCGAGAATGTGCTCCGTTAGGCGGTGCACCTGTTCGACACAAGAGTGGGAGGCTCTGAAGCCAAACTGTTCGTTGATTAAGAGATTGTTCGAGAAAATGTAATCTCTTAGGCGGGAGACGAGAACACGCTCGTATAATTTGCCCATAGTCTTGAGGAGACTGATGGGCCTGTAGTTGGCGGGCTTGGAGCGGTCCTTGCCGGGCTTAGGGATACCTATGACGTCTGCTTCTTTCCACGCGGTTGGAAAGATGCAGTTTGCCATGGCACTATTGAAGATAGCAACCAATAGGCAAATCAGTTGGGCGGGGAGGACTCGTAAGACTCTGTTGGAGATCCGGTCCGGACCGGGAGCCTTGTTTGGACGGAAACCTTTGATGATGGTTTGCACCTCATCGGCGGTGGTGGGTGCAAGGGGGCAGGTTGGAGGGAGGGCCGAGAGACGTTCAACTTCGCTGTCCACCATACTAAGGTGGGCAGCGTCTATAGGAAGCGTGCTAGGAGAGCACTGGGCCTCTAGGCTGTCGGCCAGACATTCGGCTTTCTCTTCGTCGTCGAATACGACGGAGTTGTCGGGTCTAGAGAGAGGAGGCATAGATGTGACTATATCTGACTTGAAGGATCTCGCCAACTTCCAATAGGCTTGGTGAGATGGTGAGATCGTTTCAAGTAGGCTATCCCACTGACTTTCCCGAAGAGCCTTAATACGTTCCTTTACAGATGTCCGTAAAGTGCGTAGAAGGGTTCGGTTATATTCGGTGGGATAGGAGTCATAAGCTCTGGTCGCAGCTCTCTTTGCCCTCAACAGCTCTCTCACGTCATCCGGCAAGTTCAATCTATGCCTAGGCATATCTGGAACTTGCCTAGACGAATCGCTAATAGCGGTCGTGATGTGGCTAGTGAGGGCATCGATCGCTTGGTTAGTCTCGTGAGGCGATCCTAACCTGTCTGGGATTGAGTTCAATACTGAATCGGGACTAGGTCCGAGATTGCTCTCGAGCCTGTGCCAGTCCAGTATTGTTTTCATGGATATCTGTTGGTCAGAGGGACCTAATTGGAGGACAACTGGGCGATGGTCAGAATCTAGGTCATGGTGGACTTCTATTGAACGAAGGCGCAGGCCTACATTCTTTAGAACCGCCATGTCCAAGATATCGGGTCTGTGGTTTACGTTAAAAGGGTAGTGGGTCGGAGAAAGGGGGGCGATGATGTCAAAATTGAGAACTTCAGCGAGATCTGCTAACTCTCTACCATTGCTGGAGGTTGTTAAACAGTTCCACTGAGTATTTTTGCTATTGAAATCTCCGCCGAGAATGACGGAGGGTCCCATAGCAAAAAGAGCCTCATAGTCGCTCCTTAAGGGAGTCTTGTCGCCAGGTTGATAAATGGAAGCTATTATGACTGGTTGATGGCCGGTCATGGCTAGCCGACAGACAGAAGCTTCAACGTTTGTGAGCGTGGGAGGGTCGAGGGGAACGCAATGCAAGGAGCGTTTGTAATAAATTAGAGTGCCGCCACCTCTGGTGGGCCTATCGTTGCGAACTACGTTATAGTTGGCAATCATAGCACTACGAGGGAGGATGGAGGGTTTTAATAAGGTTTCTTGTACCAAAAAGATGTCGACTTGGTGCTTCATGAGGAAGAGTGATATCTCTACCTTTTGTTTTTGAAGACCAAAGGCATTAAAAAATGCGATGGTAAGGGACCGGGGTTTCGTTCTAGAGGGTGTATTATTCATGGTGAGGAAATGTTTCTAACTTTTTGGAGGAGGTCGGCGTGCTTATCTAAAAGACAAAGCATTGCGCATGGGTCTTTTTGATGCGCACGGATTTGGGCTGCTACATATCTAATTTCAGCCGGGTTGATTTGGCTGAGATTATATATGAGCATGGCATCCTGCTCGTACGGGACAATTGGCGAAGCCTTAGGGGCATTTGATCGCGGGTCACGGAGGGTGACCGGGGCCTGCTGTGCCTGAGGGGCCTTAGGGACTACTGGTGGTGCCTGAGGGGCCTTAGGGACTACTGGTGGTGCCTGAGGGGCAGTAATGGTGGCCTTAGGGGCCACAATGGGGGCCTTAGGGGCCACAGTAGGGGCCATAGGGGCCATATTTGGGGCCTTAGGGGCCGTCGGGATTGCTGCAGTTTGGCTTAAGGCCGGGACCGGGGTGTAGGCATTCCTTGCCCAGGATAGTGGTCGAGACCACGCGTTGTGTCCGTAAGGACGCAACTCTGGGAAGGCTGCGGGTTGAGCCTGAAACTGGCGAAAAGAAGGGGCTGGGAAGTGCGCGGCCTTAGGTGCCTGCACCCGTGAGTTTACTCGCGGAGCACGGGGGCAACCGCGATAATTCGCGGTGTGTCCCTGCTCTCCGCAGAGTACACACGCGGGCGGGGTAGTCGCCGTGTCCTTACAACGAGGACAATCGGCGGTACCGTGGTCGCCCAGGCATTTCACGCAGCGCGGGCGTGCGTGACAATTACGGGCAGAGTGCCCGTACAACTGGCAGCGATGACACTGGCCAGGGGTGAGTTTTTTATGAGGGATCTCGATACGGAGGCCGGAGATATGGCATATAGATTTTATATTAAAAATCTTTTTGCCGTCAGGGGTATTTTCTAGTACGATTTGTACTAAATCGTAAGGGGCTTTGCCACGCGCTTTGAATAAGCGGTGGACTTCCAGAGCTGGAAGCTGTTTCGACTGAAGGTCGGTAAGTATGAAGTCTGTGTCGACTTCTTTCGGAATTCCGCGTACAACCACGCGGAGCTTCTTCTCCTCGACGGGAGTGTACGTATGGAAGTAGATCTTCCTTACGTTGAGGTACTGTTGGAGCTGCCTGTAGGAGGCGATGTCCGGTGTTTGCACGCGGATTCCGTCGGAAGCCGACTTTGCGTGTGAAAACGCAATGTGGCGCTTATTGAGAGCAGCCGAAATATTTGTCCAGGCAGACTTGTCCTGGACTACGATGGGCGGGGGAAGGGGGGCCTTTTTTGTCTGTGAAGCAGACTGCGAGGTTGGGGCTGGGGCAGGGGTGGAGCTGGCGGCGGATGCCTTGGCCGGTCTGGGTTGCCCGTGGGAGATTTTGGCGGTTTTCGCCGGGGGTTCGGAACGCGCGGGTTTACGCGCTCGCTTTCCGTGGGTCACTGGAGTGAACCCTTCGGAATCTGACTCCTCGGTTTGAGACGTCTCCTCCGAAGAGGAGGAGCCGTCACTAACGGGGGACTCATTACTATCCTCTGATGAGGAGCTGGAGGATGTGGGAGGAGAGGAGGATAGATAGATAGATAGATACACTTTATTGCACACCATAAAATTGAAAAATAACACATGAGTAAGATTTAGATTAGTACAATTTAGGCGGTCTTATCGCTTGCAGCGATCTCTACCAGACAACCTTCAGGTAGAGGAAAGATGAAACAGATTTGAAAGGGGAAGGCGGCGGAGAGTATTCAAAAGTACACGTAAAGAAAAGTAATAAAAGGGATGTAAAATTACAATCTGAAATATATCTAATATTACACGCATAGTAAACTACATAAATAACATTAAAATACAGTATTACATACATGCATAATAAACTACATAAACTATTCACTAAATATACATACATAACATATACACATACAACTACAAACCCAAATACATTAAACGAAAGAGGATCACGTGACCAAAAGTATCAATAATAGGAATTACATAAGTTAAAATTAGACAGGACAGAAATTAAAGTGAAAGAAGATAGGTTTTAAGTCTGTTTTTAAAAATAGGAAGTGATTCAGATTGCCGAATCAACAATGGAAGAGAGTTCCATAGACGTATGGATTTTACAGTGAATGACCGCGAGTAAGAATGGGAAGAATGAAGAGGAGTCACAAGACGGAGTTTATTGGAAGACCGCATATCGTGACCTAGAGCGGATCGCAAAAATTGAAAACGCTCCTTTAGATAAGATGGAGATTTTGGATTAAATAATATTGAGAACAAAAAGGAAAGAACGTGAAATTCACGCCTGCGACGTATAGATAACCACTTTAGCAGAGCTCGGTATTCTGAGATATGATCGTACTTTCGTAGACCATAGATAATACGAATGCAGAAATTCTGAAGGCGCTCGAGCTTGCTTAGAAGATTTTCATTGACATCTAAGTAGCAACAGTCTACATAATCAAGAATGGGAAACAGAAGGGCTTGAACCAGAGCAATTTTAGTGGGTATTGGTAAGAAATTCCGTAGTCTATTAATGGACGCAGCCGTTGCAAACACTTTCCTGCTAACCTCCGCGATCTGTGTTGCCCAGGTAAGAGTACTATCCATGTAAACACCCAGATTTTTAACAACAGGGCTATAAGGAACATGAACACCGTCAAATATGATGGGTGGTAAGGCACTCCAGTTAATTCGGGCATTTTGCCATGAGCTACCCATCACAATAACCTGCGTCTTAGAAGGGTTAACCTTAAGTCCGTATGACCTACTCCAGTTCAAAATAGTGTTTAAATCTGTGTTTAGGACATTTACCACACTAGAGAGGTTATCAAGGCTCCCTTGAGAGTCCGGAGGAGCCCGAAGGGCTTTCCTCTTCCTCCATGGGAACGGGCTCTGGGTCTGGGGAGGCGGGCGAGTCTTCGGAGGCTTCGCGAGCGCGACGAAAGGCATTAAAGCCTTTCAACGCGTCGCCTCCTAACGATCGGAGGTACTCTAAAAGGAGTACCTCCATCGTGGAGGGAGGTCCTTTACGGAGTAATTTTATTTACCACCGATTCGGAACTCGCCTTCACCGAGAAGAATCGGCAAGAAACTCGGTGACGGTGAGTAATGGGTGTCTGAATGGTCCAACCTGCCACAGGAAGGTTGGTTGAGTCGGGTGTGCCTAAAAAGGATGTGAGGTCCCTAACACTGGGTGGTCCCACGACGATGTGATGTCGCCGCGGGGTGAGTGGCCTACGCCTAGCAGTCCTTCGGGAGGGACCGAGCCACCGAAATGGCCCGGGATACGCTCCCTAAGGGATGGAATATAAGGATGGGTAGGGTGGGTCACGCCCGGCAGGGAAAGGACTGCAGTTTCTAGTGTCTCTAGGGCGAGGAGGAACGCCTCACCCTCTCAAACGTGCCTTCCAGGAGGCCTAGACTTACAGCCCGATATACCGGCGGCAGAGGGAAATTTCAGCGCCTTGAAAAAGGCACTGTCTGTCGCTCCCTATCGAACAGAACCGCTTTGAAAAAAGCGTTTAACTCAACAAAGGTCAGTTGACACCGTTAGGTTAACCTTTGGAGAGCCGCGGGCGAAACCACGTAGAAAGAAATAAGATAGGAATGCTGCGAACAGCGAGACGGATCGACAGCGGAGCGAGCGTCCGACCTGTGCGAGCGCTGAGAGCGGAATGACACACACCTGTTAATTTTTCTTTTTTTTTTTTTTTCTTTTTTTTTTCTTTTTTTTTTTTTTTTGAAAGGACCTATGCTGTGGCAGAAGGCCGTTACAGCTTCACCGGGCGGGTTTTAGGCGAGTGCGGAAGGCACTCAGCCCAAAAGCGGCCTGCCAGCGGGTACCTCGAGCGCGAGGCGAGTCCTAGTCTTCGCGTAGCGAAGCCTAGGGCTCGCCCGCGCAAGGGCCCCGTACTAGCGGCGCGATCGGACCGTGCCGGGTGCTGAAGGCACCCGGCCAAGAGGTCAACCCGACTAGTGGTTGCATCGCGTAGCTCGGCGCTGCAACACAGACTGGTCTGTGCATACAGACCGATCTACGCGAGCCCCGTTCTAGTGGGCCCGATCGAGGGGGGTAGACTAGGCCTCAAGGGCGCCTCTGTAGGCTCGGACCTCGGCTTGGGCCGTCGTCCGAAGGGCGGACTGGTGAGAAGCGGCCAGGTACATGTCTGTACCTGCCAAAATGATGCAAGGGTCCTCGCACTCGCCGGCGAGTGCGCTGATTCGATCTAGTGCTTGTCGGGTGTGTACTGTTGTGAGTGGTGAATTGTTTTACGAACGATGTGATTTTGTCGTCGGGATCTTTGAAAACGTTCCTCGGTCGGCGGAAACGGGCTTCGACATCTTTTTGGCACAAGTAGGTGGCGGCTTTGACTATAAGAGGATTCGTATGATTGACGGCTTTATCAAAGAAGTGTTGAGACGCTTCTTTCATAAAGCTGGCAATCGACGGAATGTTAAGGTCGCGATGCAAATTGTCGTTACGCACATACCACGGGGCGTCCGAGGCAGAGCGTAAGAATTTGTTTTGGAGGATTTGGAGTCTTTCTAGTTCTGAGGGGCTGGCATGAGCGAACACTGGACTAGCGTAAGTCATCACGGGTCGAATACAGGCTTTGTAAATTGTCAACTTATTTCTAAGTGACATTTTACTCTTCCTGCCGATATAGTAGTAGAGCCTTGAAAAGTAAAAGGCTGCAGTCTGACGGACGCGTTTGATGTGAGGTTTAAAGCTCATTCTACGGTCTAAGGTGACACCTAGGTATTTGACTGTCTTCTCCCAAGGGATCGGACGGTCGTATAGGGTGATTGGTGTGAGACATCGTTTAGGATGTTTTGAAGCGAAGAAACCTCGAGTAAAGTACACTGCTGCACTTTTCTCGGGGTTTACCTCTATTCGCCACATCCTAAACCAGTCACCTAGGGATTGGGCTGCACGTTGTAGTGCCTTAATGATGTAACCGGCATGGTAGCCAGAGTGATAGAGGGCTGTGTCGTCCGCAAATAGAGCTAGCTCTACTTGCGGCGACCTGGGAATGTCGTTAATGAAAATTGAAAAGAGAAGAGGAGATAGCACGGAGCCCTGAGGGACTCCAGCCCTGATGGGGCGGGGAGATGAATAGGACCCCTCTACGCGGTAGCGAAAGGTACGATTTGACAGAAAGTCTCGAAGGATGAGCACGAGACTGTCGGGCACTTTGAGTTGGTACAGCTTGTAGATCAAGCCGTTGTGCCAGACTTTGTCAAATGCTTTCGCTACATCGAAGAAGAGTGCACCGGTTACCATCGGTTTGGATCTGTTGAGGCCGTCGAGAATGTGCTCCGTTAGGCGGTGCACCTGTTCGACACAAGAGTGGAAGGCTCTGAAGCCAAACTGTTCGTTGATTAAGAGATTGTTCGAGAAAATGTAATCTCTTAGGCGGGAGACGAGAACACGCTCGTATAATTTGCCCATAGTCTTGAGGAGACTGATGGGCCTGTAGTTGGCGGGCTTGGAGCGGTCCTTGCCGGGCTTAGGGATACCTATGACGTCTGCTTCTTTCCACGCGGTTGGAAAGATGCAGTTTGCCATGGCACTATTGAAGATAGCAACCAATAGGCAAATCAGTTGGGCGGGGAGGACTCGTAAGACTCTGTTGGAGATCCGGTCCGGACCGGGAGCCTTGTTTGGACGGAAACCTTTGATGATGGTTTGCACCTCATCGGCGGTGGTGGGTGCAAGGGGGCAGGTTGGAGGGAGGGCCGAGAGACGTTCGACTTCGCTGTCCACCATACTAAGGTGGGCAGCGTCTATAGGAAGCGTGCTAGGAGAGCACTGGGCCTCTAGGCTGTCGGCCAGACATTCGGCTTTCTCTTCGTCGTCGAATACGACGGAGTTGTCGGGTCTAGAGAGAGGAGGCATAGATGTGACTATATCTGACTTGAAGGATCTCGCCAACTTCCAATAGGCTTGGTGAGATGGTGAGATCGTTTCAAGTAGGCTATCCCACTGACTTTCCCGAAGAGCCTTAATACGTTCCTTTACAGATGTCCGTAAAGTGCGTAGAAGGGTTCGGTTATATTCGGTGGGATAGGAGTCATAAGCTCTGGTCGCAGCTCTCTTTGCCCTCAACAGCTCTCTCACGTCATCCGGCAAGTTCAATCTATGCCTAGGCATATCTGGAACTTGCCTAGACGAATCGCTAATAGCGGTCGTGATGTGGCTAGTGAGGGCATCGATCGCTTGGTTAGTCTCGTGAGGCGATCCTAACCTGTCTGGGATTGAGTTCAATACTGAATCGGGACTAGGTCCGAGATTGCTCTCGAGCCTGTGCCAGTCCAGTATTGTTTTCATGGATATCTGTTGGTCAGAGGGACCTAATTGGAGGACAACTGGGCGATGGTCAGAATCTAGGTCATGGTGGACTTCTATTGAACGAAGGCGCAGGCCTACATTCTTTAGAACCGCCATGTCCAAGATATCGGGTCTGTGGTTTACGTTAAAAGGATAGTGGGTCGGAGAAAGGGGGGCGATGATGTCAAAATTGAGGACTTCAGCGAGATCTGCTAACTCTCTACCATTGCTGGAGGTTGTTAAACAGTTCCACTGAGTATTTTTGCTATTGAAATCTCCGCCGAGAATGACGGAGGGTCCCATAGCAAAAAGAGCCTCATAGTCGCTCCTTAAGGGAGTCTTGTCGCCAGGTTGATAAGTGGAAGCTATTATGACTGGTTGATGGCCGGTCATGGCTAGCCGACAGACAGAAGCTTCAACGTTTGTGAGCGTGGGAGGGTCGAGGGGAACGCAATGCAAGGAGCGTTTGTAATAAATTAGAGTGCCGCCACCTCTAGTGGGCCTATCGTTGCGAACTACGTTATAGTTGGCAATCATAGCACTACGAGGGAGGATGGAGGGTTTTAATAAGGTTTCTTGTACCAAAAAGATGTCGACTTGGTGCTTCATAAGGAAGAGTGATATCTCTACCTTTTGTTTTTGAAGACCAAAGGCATTAAAAAATGCGATGGTAAGGGACCGGGGTTTCGTTCTAGAGGGTGTATTATTCATGGTGAGGAAATGTTTCTAACTTTTTGGAGGAGGTCGGCGTGCTTATCTAAAAGACAAAGCATTGCGCATGGGTCTTTTTGATGCGCACGGATTTGGGCTGCTAAATATCTAATTTCAGCCGGGTTGATTTGGCTGAGATTATATATGAGCATGGCATCCTGCTCGTACGGGACAATTGGCGAAGCCTTAGGGGCATTTGATCGCGGGTCACGGAGGGTGACCGGGGCCTGCTGTGCCTGAGGGGCCTTAGGGACTACTGGTGGTGCCTGAGGGGCAGTAATGGTGGCCTTAGGGGCCACAATGGGGGCCTTAGGGGCCACAGTAGGGGCCATAGGGGCCATATTTGGGGCCTTAAGGGCCGTCGGGATTGCTGCAGTTTGGCTTAAGGCCGGGACCGGGGTGTAGGCATTCCTTGCCCAGGATAGTGGTCTAGACCACGCGTTGTGTCCGTAAGGACGCAACTCTGGGAAGGCTGCGGGTTGAGCCTGAAACTGGCGAAAAGAAGGGGCTGGGCAGTGCGCGGCCTTAGGTGCCTGCACCCGTGAGTTTACTCGCGGAGCACGGGGGCAACCGCGATAATTCGCGGTGTGTCCCTGCTCTCCGCAGAGTACACACGCGGGCGGGGTAGTCGCCGTGTCCTTACAACGAGGACAATCGGCGGTACCGTGGTCGCCCAGGCATTTCACGCAGCGCGGGCGTGCGTGACAATTACGGGCAGAGTGCCCATACAACTGGCAGCGATGACACTGGCCAGGGGTGAGTTTTTTATGAGGGGTCTCTATGCGTAGGCCGGAGTTATGGCATATAGATTTTATATTAAAAATCTTTTTGCCTTCAGGGGTATTTTCTAGTACGATTTGTACTAAATCGTAAGGGGCTTTGCCACGCGCTTTGAATAAGCGGTGGACTTCCAGAGCTGGAAGCTGTTTCGACTGAAGGTCGGTAAGTATGAAGTCTGTGTCGACTTCTTTCGGAATTCCGCGTACAACCACGCGGAGCTTCTTCTCCTCGACGGGAGTGTACGTATGGAAGTAGATCTTTCTTACGTTGAGGTAATGTTGGAGCTGCCTGTAGGAGGCAATGTCCGGCGTTTGCACGCGGATTCCGTCGGAAGCCGACTTTGCGTGTGAAAACGCAATGTGGCGCTCATTGAGAGCAGCCGAAATATTTGTCCAGGCCGACTTGTCCTGGACTACGATGGGCGGGGGAAGGGGGGTCTTTTTTGTCTGTGAAGCAGACTGCGAGGTTGGGGCTGGGGCAGGGGCGGAGCTGGCGGCGGATGCCTTGGCCGGTCTGGGTTGCCCGTGGGAGATTTTGGCGGTTTTCGCCGGGGGTTCGGAACGCGCGGGCTTACGCGCCCGCTTTCCGTGGGTCACTGGAGTGAACCCTTCGGAATCGGACTCCTCGGTTTGAGACGTTTCCTCCGAAGAGGAGGAGCCGTCACTAACGGGGGACTCGTGACTATCCTCTGATGAGGAGCTGGAGGGTGTGGGAGGAGAGGAGGAGCCCGAAGGGCTTTCCTCTTCCTCCATGGGAACGGGCTCTGGGTCTGGGGAGGCGGGCGAGTCTTCGGAGGCTTCACGAGCGCGACGAAAGTCATTAAAGCCTTTCAACGCGTCGCCTCCTAACGATCGGAGGTACTCTAAAAAGAGTACCTCCATCGTGGAGGGAGGACCTTAGGTAGTAATTTTTATTTACCACCGATTCGGAACGCGCCTTCACCGAGAAGAATCGGCAAGAAACTCGGTGACGGTGAGTGATGGGTGTCTGTGTGGTCCAACCTGCCACAGGAAGGTTGGTTGAGTCGGGTGTGCCTAAAAAGGATGTGAGGTCCCTAACACTGGGTGGTCCCACGACGATGTGATGTCGCCGCGGGGTGAGTGGCCTACGCCTAGCAGTCCTTCGGGAGGGACCGAGCCACCGAAATGGCCCGGGATACGCTCCCTAAGGGATGGAATATAAGGATGGGTAGGGTGGGTCACGCCCGGCAGGGAAAGGACTGCAGTTTCTAGTGTCTCTAGGGCGAGGAGGAACGCCTCACCCTCTCAAACGTGCCTTCCAGGAGGCCTAGACTTACAGCCCGATATACCGGCGGCGGAGGGAAATTTCAGCGCCTTGAAAAAGGCACTGTCTGTCGCTCCCTATCGAACAGAACCGCTTTGAAAAAGCGTTTAACTCAACAAAGGTCAGTTGACACCGTTAGGTTAACCTTTGGAGAGCCGCGGGCGAAACCACGTAGAAAGAAATAAGATAGGAATGCTGCGAACAGCGAGACGGATCGACAGCGGAGCGAGCGTCCGACCTGTGCGAGCGCTGAGAGCGGAATGTTATTTTTTGTTTTTTTTTTTTTTTTTTTTTCTTTTTTTTTTTTTTTTTGAAAGGACCTATGCTGTGGCAGAAGGCCGTTACAGCTTCACCGGGCGGGTTTTAGGCGAGTGCGGAAGGCACTCAGCCCAAAAGCGGCCTGCCAGCGGGTACCTCGAGCGCGAGGCGAGTCCTAGGGCTCGCCCGCGCAGGGGCCCCGTACTAGCGGCGCGATCGGACCGTGCCGGGTGCTGAAGGCACCCCGGCCAAGAGGTCAACCCGACTAGTGGTTGCATCGCGTAGCTCGGCGCTGCAACACAGACTGGTCTGTGCATACAGACCGATCTACGCGAGCCCCGTTCTAGTGGGCCCGATCGAGGGGGGCAGACTAGGCCTCAAGGGCGCCTCTGTAGGCTCGGACCTCGGCTTGGGCCGTCGTCCGAAGGGCGGACTGGTGAGAAGCGGCCAGGTACATGTCTGTACCTGCCAAAATGATGCAAGGGTCCTCGCACTCGCCGGCGAGTGCGCTGATTCGATCTAGTGCTTGTCGGGTGTGTACTGTTGTGAGTGGTGAATTGTTTTACGAACGATGTGATTTTGTCGTCGGGATCTTCGAGAACGTTCCTCGGTCGGCGGAAACGGGCTTCGACATCTTTTTGGCACGAGTAGGTGGCGGCTTTGACTATAAGAGGATTCGTATGATTGACGGCTTTATCAAAGAAGTGTTGAGACGCTTCTTTCATAAAGCTGGCAATCGACGGAATGTTAAGGTCGCGATGCAAATTGTCGTTATGCACATACCACGGGGCGTCCGAGGCAGAGCGTAAGAATTTGTTTTGGAGGATTTGGAGTCTTTCTAGTTCTGAGGGGCTGGCATGAGCGAACACTGGACTAGCGTAAGTCATCACGGGTCGAATACAGGCTTTGTAAATTGTCAACTTATTTCTAAGTGACATTTTACTCTTCCTGCCGATATAGTAGTAGAGCCTTGAAAAGTAAAAGGCTGCAGTCTGACGGACGCGTTTGATGTGAGGTTTAAAGCTCATTCTACGGTCTAAGGTGACACCTAGGTATTTGACTGTCTTCTCCCAAGGGATCGGACGGTCGTATAGGGTGATTGGTGTGAGACATCGTTTAGGATGTTTTGAAGCGAAGAAACCTCGAGTAAAGTACACTGCTGCACTTTTCTCGGGGTTTACCTCTATTCGCCACATCCTAAACCAGTCACCTAGGGATTGGGCTGCACGTTGTAGTGCCTTAATGATGTAACCGGCATGGTAGCCAGAGTGATAGAGGGCTGTGTCGTCCGCAAATAGAGCTAGCTCTACTTGCGGCGACCTGGGAATGTCGTTAATGAAAATTGAAAAGAGAAGAGGAGATAGCACGGAGCCCTGAGGGACTCCAGCCCTGATGGGGGGGGAGATGAATAGGACCCCTCTACGCGGTAGCGAAAGGTACGATTTGACAGAAAGTCTCGAAGGATGAGAACGAGACTGTCGGGCACTTTGAGTTGGTACAGCTTGTAGATCAAGCCGTTGTGCCAGACTTTGTCAAATGCTTTCGCTACATCGAAGAAGAGTGCACCGGTTACCATCGGTTTGGATCTGTTGAGGCCGTCGAGAATGTGCTCCGTTAGGCGGTGCACCTGTTCGACACAAGAGTGGGAGGCTCTGAAGCCAAACTGTTCGTTGATTAAGAGATTGTTCGAGAAAATGTAATCTCTTAGGCGGGAGACGAGAACACGCTCGTATAATTTGCCCATAGTCTTGAGGAGACTGATGGGCCTGTAGTTGGCGGGCTTGGAGCGGTCCTTGCCGGGCTTAGGGATACCTATGACGTCTGCTTCTTTCCACGCGGTTGGAAAGATGCAGTTTGCCATGGCACTATTGAAGATAGCAACCAATAGGCAAATCAGTTGGGCGGGGAGGACTCGTAAGACTCTGTTGGAGATCCGGTCCGGACCGGGAGCCTTGTTTGGACGGAAACCTTTGATGATGGTTTGCACCTCATCGGCGGTGGTGGGTGCAAGGGGGCAGGTTGGAGGGAGGGCCGAGAGACGTTCGACTTCGCTGTCCACCATACTAAGGTGGGCAGCGTCTATAGGAAGCGTGCTAGGAGAGCACTGGGCCTCTAGGCTGTCGGCCAGACATTCGGCTTTCTCTTCGTCGTCGAATACGACGGAGTTGTCGGGTCTAGAGAGAGGAGGCATAGATGTGACTATATCTGACTTGAAGGATCTCGCCAACTTCCAATAGGCTTGGTGAGATGGTGAGATCGTTTCAAGTAGGCTATCCCACTGACTTTCCCGAAGAGCCTTAATACGTTCCTTTACAGATGTCCGTAAAGTGCGTAGAAGGGTTCGGTTATATTCGGTGGGATAGGAGTCATAAGCTCTGGTCGCAGCTCTCTTTGCCCTCAACAGCTCTCTCACGTCATCCGGCAAGTTCAATCTATGCCTAGGCATATCTGGAACTTGCCTAGACGAATCGCTAATAGCGGTCGTGATGTGGCTAGTGAGGGCATCGATCGCTTGGTTAGTCTCGTGAGGCGATCCTAACCTGTCTGGGATTGAGTTCAATACTGAATCGGGACTAGGTCCGAGATTGCTCTCGAGCCTGTGCCAGTCCAGTATTGTTTTCATGGATATCTGTTGGTCAGAGGGACCTAATTGGAGGACAACTGGGCGATGGTCAGAATCTAGGTCATGGTGGACTTCTATTGAACGAAGGCGCAGGCCTACATTCTTTAGAACCGCCATGTCCAAGATATCGGGTCTGTGGTTTACGTTAAAAGGATAGTGGGTCGGAGAAAGGGGGGCGATGATGTCAAAATTGAGGACTTCAGCGAGATCTGCTAACTCTCTACCATTGCTGGAGGTTGTTAAACAGTTCCACTGAGTATTTTTGCTATTGAAATCTCCGCCGAGAATGACGGAGGGTCCCATAGCAAAAAGAGCCTCATAGTCGCTCCTTAAGGGAGTCTTGTCGCCAGGTTGATAAATGGAAGCTATTATGACTGGTTGATGGCCGGTCATGGCTAGCCGACAGACAGAAGCTTCAACGTTTGTGAGCGTGGGAGGGTCGAGGGGAACGCAATGCAAGGAGCGTTTGTAATAAATTAGAGTGCCGCCACCTCTAGTGGGCCTATCGTTGCGAACTACGTTATAGTTGGCAATCATAGCACTACGAGGGAGGATGGAGGGTTTTAATAAGGTTTCTTGTACCAAAAAGATGTCGACTTGGTGCTTCATAAGGAAGAGTGATATCTCTACCTTTTTTTTTTGAAGACCAAAGGCATTAAAAAATGCGATGGTAAGGGACCGGGGTTTCGTTCTAGAGGGTGTATTATTCATGGTGAGGAAATGTTTCTAACTTTTTGGAGGAGGTCGGCGTGCTTATCTAAAAGACAAAGCATTGCGCATGGGTCTTTTTGATGCGCACGGATTTGGGCTGCTACATATCTAATTTCAGCCGGGTTGATTTGGCTGAGATTATATATGAGCATGGCATCCTGCTCGTACGGGACAATTGGCGAAGCCTTAGGGGCATTTGATCGCGGGTCACGGAGGGTGACCGGGGCCTGCTGTGCCTGAGGGGCCTTAGGGACTACTGGTGGTGCCTGAGGGGCAGTAATGGTGGCCTTAGGGGCCACAATGGGGGCCTTAGGGGCCACAATAGGGGCCATATTTGGGGCCTTAGGGGCCGTCGGGATTGCTGCAGTTTGGCTTAAGGCCGGGACCGGGGTGTAGGCATTCCTTGCCCAGGATAGTGGTCTAGACCACGCGTTGTGTCCGTAAGGACGCAACTCTGGGAAGGCTGCGGGTTGAGCCTGAAACTGGCGAAAAGAAGGGGCTGGGAAGTGCGCGGCCTTAGGTGCCTGCACCCGTGAGTTTACTCGCGGAGCACGGGGGCAACCGCGATAATTCGCGGTGTGTCCCTGCTCTCCGCAGAGTACACATGCGGGCGGGGTAGTCGCCGTGTCCTTACAACGAGGACAATCGGCGGTACCGTGGTCGCCCAGGCATTTCACGCAGCGCGGGCGTGCGTGACAATTACGGGCAGAGTGCCCATACAACTGGCAGCGATGACACTGGCCAGGGGTGAGTTTTTTATGAGGGGTCTCTATGCGTAGGCCGGAGATATGGCATATAGATTTTATATTAAAAATCTTTTTGCCTTCAGGGGTATTTTCTAGTACGATTTGTACTAAATCGTAAGGGGCTTTGCCACGCGCTTTGAATAAGCGGTGGACTTCCAGAGCTGGAAGCTGTTTCGACTGAAGGTCGGTAAGTATGAAGTCTGTGTCGACTTCTTTCGGAATTCCGCGTACAACCACGCGGAGCTTCTTCTCCTCGACGGGAGTGTACGTATGGAAGTAGATCTTCCTTACGTTGAGGTAATGTTGGAGCTGCCTGTAGGAGGCAATGTCCGGCGTTTGCACGCGGATTCCGTCGGAAGCCGACTTTGCGTGTGAAAACGCAATGTGGCGCTCATTGAGAGCAGCCGAAATATTTGTCCAGGCAGACTTGTCCTGGACTACGATGGGCGGGGGAAGGGGGGCCTTTTTTGTCTGTGAAGCAGACTGCGAGGTTGGGGCTGGGGCAGGGGCGGAGCTGGCGGCGGATGCCTTGGCCGGTCTGGGTTGCCCGTGGGAGATTTTGGCGGTTTTCGCCGGGGGTTCGGAATGCGCGGGCTTACGCGCCCGCTTTCCGTGGGTCACTGGAGTGAACCCTTCGGAATCGGACTCCTCGGTTTGAGACGTTTCCTCCGAAGAGGAGGAGCCGTCACTAACAGGGGACTCGTGACTATCCTCTGATGAGGAGCTGGAGGGTGTGGGAGGAGAGGAGGAGCCCGAAGGGCTTTCCTCTTCCTCCATGGGAACGGGCTCTGGGTCTGGGGAGGCGGGCGAGTCTTCGGAGGCTTCACGAGCGCGACGAAAGTCATTAAAGCCTTTCAACGCGTCGCCTCCTAACGATCGGAGGTACTCTAAAAAGAGTACCTCCATCGTGGAGGGAGGACCTTAGGTAGTAATTTTTATTTACCACCGATTCGGAACGCGCCTTCACCGAGAAGAATCGGCAAGAAACTCGGTGACGGTGAGTGATGGGTGTCTGTGTGGTCCAACCTGCCACAGGAAGGTTGGTTGAATCGGGTGTGCCTAAAAAGGATGTGAGGTCCCTAACACTAGGTGGTCCCACGACGATTTGATGTCGCCGCGGGGTGAGTGGCCTACGCCTAGCAGTCCTTCGGGAGGGACCGAGCCACCGAAATGGCCCGGGATACGCTCCCTAAGGGATGGAATATAAGGATGGGTAGGGTGGGTCACGCCCGGCAGGGAAAGGACTGCAGTTTCTAGTGTCTCTAGGGCGAGGAGGAACGCCTCACCCTCTCAAACGTGCCTTCCAGGAGGCCTAGACTTACAGCCCGATATACCGGCGGCGGAGGGAAATTTCAGCGCCTTGAAAAAGGCACTGTCTGTCGCTCCCTATCGAACAGAACCGCTTTGAAAAAAGCGTTTAACTCAACAAAGGTCAGTTGACACCGTTAGGTTAACCTTTGGAGAGCCGCGGGCGAAACCACGTAGAAAGAAATAAGATAGAAATGCTGCGAACAGCGAGACGGATCGACAGCGGAGCGAGCGTCCGACCTGTGCGAGCGCTGAGAGCGGAATGTGGTGACTCGTTATTTTTTGCAAATCCCGCTCGCAGTTATGTGGAGTTTCGCTGCATTCTATTAGTGACTATATCTGCTTAGCGTCAAGTGCACGCGTCAGCAATATTTTGTGCGAGCGAAACTCCCTATCGTGCGAGCGAGATGGCAAATGAGACCCTCCTTACGCGGCAATACCGTAAGGAGAGCCTCTTATGTGTGTAAGGTGTGTAGTGTACCTATTCGCCTTTATTTATTTAGTAAAAACTTTACAACACGTAATAACAACATACGATAAACTTAAATAAGACACATAAACAAATAGGACACTTATACAATTTCTAACACTATCTTACACTAACTATACAATACAAAGGTAATTTACAAATTTTAAACACTTTTAAATCAAACTATAACACACAACATAATAATAAAGTAAATAGACTATACAAGTAAATAGGCCGTCTGTAACACTATTAACGCAAGTAAATAGGCCGTCCGTAACATAAAGTAGCTATTAAACACCTCTGTATGCCTACCTATTAGACTGCTGTTACTTTATGTTGTGAATAAATGAATATGAATATGAATAATTTATTCTGAACTTTGTTTTGCTCTTTTATTTTAGACAGAAAGTTTACACAGTCAAAATGCATATCATTACGAAATGATGGATATTCTGTTTTACAGACACTGACACACACAATATCAATTAATATCTAATATATTATGAAATGGGAGATCCCACCCCCCGAATACTGCCATTTTTGCTCAACCTAACCTTATAACATCATTTAAAATTTTCTCAAAAACTATTTGAGTCGGCACGGGTACCCTGTGAAGGGTTTTTACAGATTCTACTATTTTGGAAGAAACATTTTATGAAAGTAATAGATCATTCGGATTACAAATCCATATAAAATTCTAGTGTCACAGTGTCTGACACGGCTCGACCGACATTTCTGAATTTTATGGTGTGTTATGTTTATTATATGTAGGTATAATCGATAGGAAGAAAGACCGTAAACATTTCTTTTAAACTTTGATTTATAAGCGTGGCCCACCCTGAGAGATAGTTTCAAATTCAACATTTCACGCGTACGAAGTTACAACATAAACTTCAGTTCCGAACAACGGTCTCACGAACATTACCAGCGTCGCGTCGTGCCGACCGACACAATGCGAATATCATCGGCGACAATGCGCTCGCACTTCGCATCCCAGACGCCGGCCGTCAGCGAGCATTGCAACGTCAGCATTGTCCGGTCCGCAATGTACCGGACGAGACGCGACGATGCGAAGCGGCGCGACGCGAATACTTTATCTGATCATGACCAGACGTAGTTTGGAGAGCACTTAAAGCGGAGTCAAACAGGAAATCTGCTGTGATAATAGTTTGGTGTACAGACCTAGATATTGACTTCATTTTATCTATTTATGTACTTAATTTATAGGTTAGAGACCAATGAAAGCTGTAAGTATACTAAAATTTTGGTATTATAAAAGACGATATTTGTACCATATTGAATTAATTATTTTGACTGCCTATGCTGAGAATAGTATTGGGGTCTTATTCAGCTATTTCAATCGCAGTTGGATCGTGATGGAATTGGACATTTAACCCATACTAGAACTGTCAAAAACCTACTATTAAATTACGATTGTGATACGATTTGGTTACGCGAATTAGGGGACAGACCTGTGACTGCATTATTTTTATTTATGATTGTATTCGCAATATAATAAACTTAGAAAAAGTTATAGGTAACATAAGAAGTATAAATGAATAGGTAAAAACACGTGGACAACATCCCATACATTGTTCTATAAACTCTGTGTAATGCAATTATTAAGCACTTTCAAATTAATAACAACGAAGGTGCCACAAACCGCCCCGGAATGGCACCCGGGACTTCGGAGCTAATAACACCTTAAAAATTGGTGTATGTACGCCACTCTTCTACTGAGGCTGTCAAGTATGATTTTTAATAAATATTACCTAAAAGATGTTATGTTGTAGCAGCGTTATTTTATTGATATTTAACTACATTGTTATGCCAAAAAGTTCAAATTTAATTTGACAAGTTATTGCAGACTTGCAAACTTCTAAATACCTTTGCTCTGTCCTATTTTTATTTAGAAATATTTTACTAATATTATAAATGATTTATATAATATTATAAATGAGTTTATATATATAGACGTTTGTTACTCAACCACGCATAAAGAGCTCAACAGATCTGAATGAAAGTTGGCAAAGAGATAGTATTTGGTCAGGATGAGCATATAGGTTAGGTACTTAAGACGCTGACTGCAGCCGATGACCTTGAGCAATAAACACGCCGCAAATTTATTCGTCTTTGAATTTCTTTGGAACGCGCCGCAGCTATCACTGTCGATTCTCGTAGGAGTGACAGAGAAAAAGCACATGGAATAGAAGGGCCTAAGTGCCAAACAACAAAATTCGTTGTGCAATTTAAAATTGCCATTTTATAAAAAATCTAAATCAGCCATTTGCTTAAGCAACATGTAATATACTCGTACAATATAGCAAAATTTTATTATCATTGTTATACGGACTGCTGAGAAAAATGGTAATTTATGTATTTTCAGAGGCTAATTAGAGATTATTTTCTATCGAGAAAAGTTTTTAGAATCGTGTTTTGGAAACAACCACCTGGTCAAAAATATGATCAACTACAACTACATAGAATTTGGCAACAATACGGGCCATAGGCTTAAAGCAAAACAATCTTCATTGAGCTGAATTTGGCTCATGTCAGCGTCTTAAGATCTCGGAAAGATGTACAGTTCCCGTGGGATCATAATTATCGTATCGAGTAGGATTCGTTTGTTTTTTTCGTATTGACAGGGGTCGTCATGTTTTCATGCATAGCTTAAATTTTATCCGCAAACGAAGGCGCTGGCAATAAAATATTATATAGAGAGATCTACATTTTCCTTTCAAAGATAACCTTATTAATATTAATCTTCTCTTAAATATAAAATAAATTCGTGTTAGTAACACCACTTATAAGTTGAGAACGGCTGGAACGATTTTGGTGATTTTGGTGTTTTTGAAATTGTCTTCGACAGGAGGATAATAAATATTAAAAACGTTAGAAAGTTTACGTTAAATATTTTATTCCAACCACGCCGTATTTGATGACAATGACATTTGGATCAGCGGTAGTTGACGCTGCTTCTGAGCCTCGATCCCCGAACAGTACAAATATTTGTGTGCATGAACATGTCTGTTTGTACTGGTCTGAGTGTTTTCTATGTATTATAAGTATGTATTTACAAAAAATAATGTATATAAGTAAGTTTATCGGTTGTCTAGTACCCCATACGACAGGGTACTTAATAGTAGCTTAATTTGGGACTAGATGGCTCTGTGTGGCCCAGTGAGGCATGTCTTGAAATATTTATTTATTTATTTATTTAAGTAAGTCATAATCAGATACTACTTATTCTAAAAAGCGATACTAAGTTTGCGGGGTCCACTAGTTATTAATAAATTGTAGCAAAATAAGTAAAATCAGTTTTATTTCAGCAAATAGGCCCCAGGAGGCAAACTTAAACGTATCAGCCCGTTTAGCGAATAGCTAAATAAATATAAAATAGAGACATTTCATAACCATGATTTATGTAAGTCTTCATCTCGTTGCAACTTGTTTTTTTATCTATAGTTTTAATGAATTCCAACTGCGAGAGTTTGAAATCACACTGAGAGATGTTTTAAACATTTGCTTCGACCATTGCCGCGCAAGTTGGCTTCGGCAAAGCAAAGCCTAATTTATGTCATATTTTGCCTAAAATAACATCCAGGAAATAACTTTGAGGAAATAGACGAAGTTAATTTTTAAACTTTGACGATTCGAACCCACAGTTGCTTACGTTTCATTTGCAAATTAGAATTTTCATAAGTTTATAGATTAATTTAAGAGGAAACACTACGGGCGAGAGAATTGAAAAATAGGTATTTGTAAAATCTATTGCTGTCGCGCAGTGCCAAACACCTTTACCGCAGAGTGTGATAGAGACAACTGATTCTTGTACCGAAAATACCTACTAAAAGCACACCAAATCAACGTTTCGTAGTCCCCCGATTACTTTTCCAAAACTAGACCGATTTAAATACTTTTTTCATTAAAAATTAAAGAAAGGCTTTGGCCGTGTTCGCATGTTTTCCTTTTTTTTCTAAAATTTAGCCAAATTTGTTTTCTGGATGTTTGAACACAGCGGAAAATCGGGAGATTTTTTTCGATTTTTGAGGGCTCATATCTTTTTTATTAATTAATTTATGAAAAAACAGAAAACAAAAACATGCTAATAGTGGCCATAGATTTCTGTAATAAAAATTATTGCTCTACTGGCTTTATCCAGGGAGGAAACAGCGGACTACGTTTGTATGGAAAAACGGCCCTTGGCAATTCAGCAGCTGTAACGTCCCGTTGGTCTAGTGGTTTAAATACCGGGGCAAGAACTCGGGGTCCCAGGTTCGATCCCCGGGTTGGGCAACAAAAAGTTTGGAATTTTCGAACATTGCTCGGGTTTGTTATTACCAACCCGCATTTGGCAAGCGTGGTGATTATGTCAGTAGGTACCCATCATTGCTATGGTAACTTGAATTCAATGATGGAGGCCTTTGCCTTGCAGAAGGTAGATTATTATAGGCCGTTACAGTAGCTCTATGGTAGTTATCTATTTTCTTATATACTTGAAAACATTTTATCTATTACCCGTTTACGTGTTTTTATTATTTTTTTTGCAAAATTAGACATTAACTATGATGGTTTTTAAATGAATAGATACGGTAAAAATTTATCTTAAACCTATACTTTGGAGTCGTCGAAAAATAATTATTTAGTCGTACCTGCGTACCTGTACTCTGACGACCAGTTTGTTTCAGTGGTATTAAACACTACTACTGATCTGATCCAGTCGCGGGTTCGATCCTCGCACAGTACAAAATTCTTTATCCTAACGGGGCTACGGATTCTAGAACAGCTATAGACGGAAGCGGTAAGAATTTCAAACAGACCAGCAGCCTTTGATTACTCCTTCTTTCAATTAGTGAAACGAGAGTTAAATCTGTGAATAAATTTTAATGTTTAAATCAATTTACAAATACAGTTATTGTTATAGTTTGATTGTTTTGACAGTGATATATCTGTAAATCTTAGCTGCAAACTTAAGGATTCTAAGAGACAGAAAGCTTAAATTATTGGCTCATCAATCAGCATCAAGGCTCGAGACATTGCCGCACCACTGAGCCGTGAAAGTAACAACATTAATCGCCTTAAAAGTTACTAATAGCTTAGTGTTTGCGTTTCCCTTGGGAAAGAAAGGTAAAGCATTTCTAGCACTCGCTCTTAAGTCTATGCAGGTAGAGTTGGAAGTAATGTGATTGATAATACTGGTTGGTCAGAGTGTTTAGGAGCTAAGACGGCCATTCACATGTCACGTGTTTGCGAGTTATGTCGGAAATACTCGTGCGACTTGTCTCAGTTATGAACCGATTAGGTCAAGAGCTAGATACTAATTCTAACATGGTGTTCAAAACAAGTCTATAACCTGAAGTTATTAGACAAATTAAAAACACATATATCTCTTGATTTGTTTCATATCTAATTCATATTAGTCGAATGAAACGCTAGAAAGTAGATGTTAAAAAAGTTTTTAGCGTGATTTCTAATTAAATGCACTTGTGCAATTGTGGTGTGTGACGACACCCATCACTCATACGTCAACTGACCTTTAATAAACAATATTGTTTTATTATCTTGTAAAATATTCCTAGACAAGTTAAAGGTCATAGGTTAAGGAAATGTCATGTGACGTATACTTAAGTAGGAAAAGCATGTATATAAACCTCTGGAAAATGTACAATAAAGACAGTTCAGTTATAATCACCGAACAACTACCTTGTCTTACTTCAACGCCACCGCCCGCGCCCCGCATTTTTCCATACAATATTTAAAGGAAAAATGCTGCTGACCATCGCTAGTACATCGTTAATTGTAAAAGTTAATTCGTACTTTTGTAGCTCTTTATTTTGTAGTTCGTATTAAGGGTTCTTATTTGCGGTTTGTCCGACATCTTGTCATAAGTATAAAAAATAATTACTCTAACAAAAGTATTTGGGCCGAATGAGTTAGATGCAATCCTTAAGAACTAATACGTTTTATTCATTATTATATACTCTTATAAATACACATATCACATTTTAAAGACATATCACATTTAAGTGTTCTTATAAAAATGTATAAGGCAACTATTTTCATGACAATATGTTTTTATTTACTATAGCGCTAGCCCCTGGACTACAAACTAGAGCAGTCCGATACGCTATTTATCAGTTCAAAAATATCAAGCTCGCAATAACTAGCTCTGGGCCTAGGGGCGGGTGCACACTGACAGTTTGTGTCGGCTTCGCTGTGGGCTCAGTTGGCTTAGTTGCAGATAAAAATAAATGCACTCTAATGATATTGTGGCTTAGAAACGAGTTTGTAGTATTCTCGCTCCGTTTAGCTTTCAGCAAGATATAGCGGAGGAAGCCCTACGCGTCGTTATAGACCCTCAAATTGTACCCTCCTGCTGCAGCGTTTTCATCGAAGCCACGACGCGTACTGTTAAAGAACAAAATCTCTATAAACGACCTCTGGCCCCTCCACGCCTGCTAGCAATGGGCCCGACGCGAACGACCTAAGGCCTCGGTTTTGAAGTCAGCGGGCGAGGGGAGCGGCGCGTTTAATTAATAGATTTAAATGGTACCGGTCCCTAAGGCAGCGGCGGGGGGGCGGAGCGGGGGCACAACGTAGACCTCGACGGCAGGGCGGCTCTAGGTAGAGCGACTAGGGTCGTTAATGCCAGCCTTATAGTAACTAGTAAGTGGCTTTAAGTATAGAAAGGCTACCTAATAGATCCGTCAAAAAAAAATACATCTTTGTTTCAAGCCTACATAATTTGATTGATGACTTGATTTGTTGACTTGATTTGATGAAAATATTTTTTTAATAGTGACTATGATTTTTTTTAATCAATTTTTCAAGATTGACCAGGAAAAGTAAGTGATGTGCTCGATCTTTTTTAGTATCTGGTCTGGTCTCCAATCGCCGTCGTAGTCTATTATTGTTTAGTCTATTAACAAGAAAGTTAACTAATTTATATCACGTCTATCTTTAAAGTTGAATCAAAACGTGTAGGTTATAACTCGTCTCACGTTTCTCGGTAGCGCCGTCTATAATCAACCCGTCGGCTCCGATTAAGATTGGCAGATACATCGCCGATAATTGGCAGCGCCAGACCTCCACTTCTGAACCCAGTTCGAGCTATATTCGACTATCTTCATGATCCACATCTAATAGCTATCACTAATTTGCTATGGAATCAACATGCGTAGGTTTATTGGAAATAGAACATCAAAATGTACACTCTTATTTTCAATACGTGGGTTGGACGTAGGATCATAAATGTTTTAATCTAACTGGGATTTTAATTTGATGGCGCTTAGTATATGTATGAACTCAAGATAAACTATAAATTATGTTATAAGGTTTTGATGAATCAGCGTCTGCAAAATAATGCCTTCTACAGTATAGAAGAGTACATGAACTGTTCATTTTCTAATATGCTCACATGATTTGACTCCTGTATTGTTTGTTTGTTTGTCCTGTATTAGTCAATTAAATTATGTATAAGATAAATTAATTGTAAATTTTGACGTACCAATGTTATGAAATGTAACGAAAAGGTGAATAAATAAATTGAATTGAATTGAATTGCGTCAAGTATAATCAGCAACCAAAAGAGCCAACGAATGTGTACGGTTTCTTCCAAATTGTTGCTTATCGAAAGCGTCAGATGTTGAATAAATCGAAAAAGAAACGATACTTTTCGATAATTACTTACATGGGTAGCATATCAAACAGATCCATTTCATTTTTATTGAAATACATCACACAGGTTGTGTGATGTATTGATTTAAATGATTCAGATATTACAATAATTTTGTACTCGGGATTACCTGCTCTCACAGGCCGAGGTCGAGGCCGGGGACGAAGGACGAGGCCGACGTTCCTTTGCACACAAATCAGCCTTTTTCTCTTCTATTGAGATTTTCCGATTGAAATTGTTGTATTCTTTAATTTATAGCCTGAGATCCTTTTTTAGATACTTACCCTCAAAATGATGTTCTGATTTGAAATTGTTTATGAGAGTATTGTAAGAGTTGAAGCTCTAAATGTTATAATAACAATACAAAACGCTAGGCAGAATCATCTGCATTCTCTGGATAATATTTCGCCATAGTTCCGTGGGATATTTTGTAATACACGTGGACAATAGTTGCATTTATATATTACAAATTGTATGCTAAATATAAAGTCGAACGAACTTTATTTAAAAACAACTACGCAAAACCAACTGTGGCAATCCACTTCTAATAATAATAGCTACATCACGTATTTCTGCGTTTTGTATGTTTCCACAGGTTCTCATAATGTTATTGCTATTTTTAATTGTTCCGTTCTATGGAACTTTTTGAAACAGTTGTTTTAGTCAACTGAACTTTCAAAATTTGCTAAAGTACTAATATACTAACTCGGCTGTCTAGATATTTACCCTTCAAAAGTAGGGGTTTCAGGACCAAGCTGGGGCACTTCTCGACAGTTAGCAGGATACAGTCGCAATTTAGTAAATTTTTGCGCTCGTCTCAGATTGACATTGACATGTCTTATTCGCAACGCAGATTTAAATCTTCACTGTGTGAACATATGTCCTCGTTAATTTAGGAAAAGAGAATCTATTAAATTTTGATTAAGGTAAAATAGGATTCATGTCGGTTTCCACGTTTTTATATAAGTTGTGCATGTCGTGGTAGCCTTTAATTAAGGCAACACTACAAAATGTCAATTAAGAAAGATATTTATATTGTCATAGTGTATGCTTTGTTGGCTGTCCTTAAATAAATAAATAAAATAAAATAAATAAATATACAATACACTAATTTCATTAATAGTCCTCAACGGAGGCTTCGCTAACTGAATACTTTTTAAAGAATACAACAATTTCCTAATTGTTTTTCTTAATTTTAGGAGTTCAAAGTTGTTTGATTATTAAAACTGATTCATGATCAGTAGAATATGAAATAGACTAGCTAGGTATCTCCTACAAACTATAAACTATCGAGATCATTTTCTTAAGCCAGCTTTTTACGATCGAATCATGTAATCTTGTTTTGACTGATATAGCGACTTAGAGAAATGACCGCTCATACATCCCACCTCGGTTCAATTCGCTTTTTATTTTAAACTCAGATATTTACGGCGCCGCAATAAATCTGTCCGTCGAAATGATTGGGTTTTTGCGTTACTGGAGCCCTTGGTATATTTCGGCTTTATATTCTGCGGAAAACCCCAGAAAACACTTGTTGCGCAGTTATGTGCTCCGGTTAGACTAACACAATATTTACGTGACTTGAAAGTGTAGTTACCTACTTAAACATTATTTATATCGTTAGGATTGCTGCAAATCTAAAACAGATTTCCATCTAAACTGTGCCTTGGAATTGATTAATGTTAACTAGCTCATTCCTCGTGTATTTATTTTGATTATTTGTGTTAATTCTTTTATATTTCTTTTTTTTTTAAAAAGCTGTTAAAATGTTACCTGGTTTAAGAGATGCCAAGAAATAATAGATAATTATCGTCCTTACCATCATCGTCAAAACATAGTAGTCTGCTGAATATAAAAGGATTTTTTTATTTTATTTTATTTTATTAGGACAACCAACAAGGACATACACTAGAACATGTTTATAACTTAGGAATAAATAAGATTACTTACGCTGAGTGTTGCCTTAATTAAAGGTTGCCACGGAAAGCATTAAGTAAACGATTAGACTTCAAAACACATCAGGAGCCAAATCTACTTACAATTATTTTACAAGAATATTTAGTGTGTTAAACCTTGTACAACAGAACAAATAGGTGAATCATTTAACAGAAAATGAGAACATTTAATGATAATGTTAAGTGAGCTGCTTGTTGTGAACCGTTAAATTAACTAAAGTGAGCGAGTGAAAAGATGAACAGAAAAATGGACGTATGATTGAATGAACAGTCACTCAGACTGTCAGAACTAAGTGATTTAGTTAAAAATATTATTATACGTTATTTAAGAACTTTGTAAATCACTAGGTTTTCCTATATCGCGGTGAATTCAGTACAATATAATACCCAAACAAACATGTTTTAATTGAATATATACTAAGACAAAAGAGTAAACTAGTAAAGTATTTTTTATATTTTTACCATGATCGCTTAATAACTGCTTGGCAGGTGGTTGGACGTAGGGGAAAGCCTAGGATGGTGGCGTTACTTGAAAGAGTTAAGAGGAAACACAAAGGCCGTTTTGCCATACAAACGTAGTCCCCTGTTTCCTCCCTGGATAATGCCAGTAGAGCAATAATTTTTATTACAAAAATCTATGGCCACTATTAGCATGTTCCTATTTTTTTTATAAATTAAATAATAAAAGAGATATTATGAGCCTCCAAAAATCTAAAAAATTGGCCAGATTTTCCGCTGTGCTCAAACAACCAGAAAACAAATTTGGCAAAATTTTAGGAAAAAAGCAAAGAATACGAACACGGCCAAAGCCTTTCTTTAATTTTTAATGAAAAAATTATTTAAATCGGTCTAGTTTTGGAAAAGGAATCGGGGGACCACGAAACGTTGATTTTCTGTGCTTTTAGTAGGTATTTTCGGTCCAAAATGCAGTTGTCTCTATCGCGCTCTTTTCAATTCTCTCGACCGTCGGTTACGATTTTACGGTGACTAAGTAATAATTTAACCAAGCAATCGTGTTTTACGCTTTTAGTCAGACAGTTAACTTTTAAACCACTGTTTTGGTAGTATGTTCCTAACCTCCACAATAAATGCCTTACAACAGTACGTCTGAATTCAAACTTCTTGTGTTTTTGCGTATGGAGATTGGCTTAATAACAACATGATTTGTCATTGCTTGTCATTCATGGTAAGTAATACCACAGATAAGATAATATGGTAATACTACCTAACTTTCCATCCGCATCGCTCCCTCTTGTTTACAATTTAAGGGACCGCCAAAACATCGCTCAGTAAATCAGCCTTCTGGTCCAGGGTATCAGTGTAAATGCCTGTTTTGCATATTTTGTGGTACCACCCGAAATGTGAAACACTTTGTTTGTTCAGAATAATTACACGTGGTATTATATTTTGTCAACAAACATCACGGCACGTATCGGAAATGGCCAGCGAGGGCTAAGCATTTTAATTGACACGGTCAATCTGTTTCTGAGAAAAATATGTTTTGCTGACATCATTATAAAGTCGTTTCATTCAGATTTATTCTCAACTTATCCACAAATTGTATTCTATTACAGTTTACATACGAAGGAAATGTTATAAGGAGTATGTTGCGAGGAGATGCGGGTTCGAGTCCCGCCTGAGACAAAATTTTTCAAGTTTATCTACTGATATTATAAGTGCAATTAAGTTGATAAAATATCAAATAAAGTTATAAGGAGTAGCCGCCTAGGTGTAGGGTCTTATTTTAGGAATTGTGTTTATTTTAATTAATAAATAAAAGAGAGTAGACTTGTAGTCTACGCAAACGAAGTAGGCACAGCTAGCTATAACTAAATTAATTTTTATCAGTTTTAATATTGTTGACTTTAATTAAATCGTCCAACCGAGCTGGTACACGATGGTCGATTGCTTTTACATAGCTTTTTGTCCAAAGTGTTTTACACTTGAATTTTCTTTAAGGGCAAATTTAGTTGTTCGTAGCAGGACAAAATTTTTAATATTAGGGGTTAAAGTATGAAATTACCGTTTTGTATGGACGAAATCGAGAAAAGTCAATTTTCCATACTAACAATTTTTTATTTTTTTTAAAAACGCCTGAACCGTTTTCGAAGCAATTAAAGGTGAAAGTTAGATGGTTATAAAGCTACGCATTATAGTATTTAAATTTCTGAAAATCAAAGTATATAATACAAATATACTTAATTAAAGGAAGAAGGTCAGCTGACACATTGTAAGGGGTCTTTTCAACGACTTCCTTTGAAGTAATGGCACTAGTATTGCATTTTTTTTTTAGTCAAAAATTACTTTATTTAGTTTTTGATACAATACAAAAACTTAAGAGACTATACTTAAGAGCTATAAACAAAATAAAAAGTGGGAAAATAATCGGCAATTTCATACTTTAACCCCTATTAATAATGTAACTAATATTATAAAGAAGAAAGGTTTACCATATACTAAGCACAAAAATCGTTTTAAAAAAAATCTTGTTTGGCAAGCGTGGTGACCATGCTTGTACCTTGCTGCGATAACTTGAAATGATGAAGGCATTTGCCTTGCAGTGGGATGATTACCTATAGGCTGTTTCTTTCGGCAGTTGCTTTACATTTTTACCCGACTTTGGCAATGTATGTGGGAATATATGTGGGTTTCCTTTGCGGCTGAACTACTGAGTCGATTTTTGTGAATCAGATATCTATTGATCCCAAATTAAAGTACGGGTAACTAGGGATGCAAAGTTTTTATAAATATCGATATATCGATATTGATATATATCGAATAAAGGCTGTCTAGTAAGCCGATATATCGATATTTCTTCGATATTTCTACTTTATAAAGGCTTATTAAATTTAATGTAGTTTCATAGCATCTCTACACAATGGGCTCTGATGGTGACCATTCGCTGTACGTTACTGTGGTTTACTATAGTTTTAGAAAGTAATTCGGCCTTAGTAAAGTTAACTGTTCACTCGACAGTGTACAGCGAATGGTCATCATCAGCATGGCCATGATGATGGCCCATTCGTGTAGAGGACAGGAATACTTCAAGTACCTTCCAGACAATTCAAGTACTGATTTACCTATTACTACTTGTCTGAAATTTTGATATTTCTTTACGATATATATATTTTTGTCGATATTGATATATCGATATCGGCGTATCGTCGATATCGATAAATATCGATATATTTATGAGTCGATATATCGATATTTATCGGTTTTCCGATATATCGTTGCATCCCTACGGGTAACATAGGCTACCGTTTGTTATCACAATAGCTACATGACGAATACAACAACAACAATACATTGGGTACATGGAAAAATAAGAGTTTGCAATCATAACGAGTAGGGTACCTATCAAATAAAGACAGACAAAATTCCGAATGCAAAAATGTTTAATCAATACAGCAAATATACAGGGTGGCTTAGGAATCATTGCATTTGCGTAGTCTGGTAATCTGGTTACAGTGTTTTAAACTATAACGGGTGCAAAAAAAACAAAAGCAGATCCGAAAACCACGTATTGTCGCCATCACTAGGAACATTTTTTTCTTTCGGACCATATCTGGGAAACAGCTGGTTCCAAAAATATTGAGGGTCAAAGTCACAATTTTGTTTTCTATTTTATAACAAAAACTGTTGCCAAAGGTTATTCCAAAACTTTTCTTCTTACAAACATAGTGTTTTATTTTATTATTTCGTTCATAATAAGGCTTTTTTAATTACTTTACGCAATGGACAGCTCAGCGCGGACGAATTTTGAACATAGCAGCTATCTTCAGCGCAGCTGCCCACGCTCCGGCTGCTATACATTGCGCGTGTTAGAATTATAAATTGTTATGATTAAGTAAAAAGATGTTAATATACAACTTAAGTTTGTGTTGTTAGAATTATAAATTGTTATGATTAAGTAAAAAGATGTTAATATACAACTTAAGTTTGTGTCAACGAAATTATGAAATGTTAAAATTAAAAACCCACGTGACTTCCGACTGCCGGACGGTGTCATTAAATACGAAATTATAAAATAAACCCCACGTGACTTCCGTTTGCCAGACGGAAGCACAAAATACGAAATTATAAATTAAACCCCACGTGACTTCCGTTTGCCAGACGGAAGCACAATATGACGTTTAAGAAATACAATGAAAAATATAAAATTAAAATCTAAGTCACTTCCGTCTGCCAGATGGCACCAAACGCTTTTTTTAATACTACAAATTGTAAAATTGAATCCCACGTGCTTTCCGTCTGTCAAGCGGCACCACGTTCGGTTTGCCGGATGAAAGTGGGGTGGGTAAGGCTTGATAAGGTGCCCGCCCGGTGAGGGCAGACACTTTTCGATCGAGACGTGAACGGTGACGGGTTGTTCTTCATAAAGATAAGTAATTATCGTTGTTATATTTTTAATAATGTTATAAATTAGGTAACTATGTGTTTCAAAGTGTTTCAAGTGGTATTGTTATTTAGCTTAACTGTGTCTTTATGTAAATTCTGTTGCGATTATAAAAACTACATTATATATTTACAGTAAAATAATATTCTATTTATTAAATTAGGTAACTATGTGATCGAAAGTGTTTTAAGTGGTATTGTTATTTAGCTTAACTGTGTCTTTATGTAAATTCCCTTGCAATTATAAAAGTTCATTATATACTTACAGTAAAATAATATTCTATTTGTAGTAGCTTCAGTTGCCAATTAAATACCATATATCCAAATTAAATTGATATTGCAACTAGTGTATTATAAAATAACAAGAGAACAAGATAATTTTATTTATTTATACTTTTATACTTTTTCTGAAATATAATGACATACTTAAGATTTGGTGCTATAAATCCAATCCCAATCAATATGGCCCAATAGTGTTTTATTAGTATTTGCTTATTATTATTAACTGGCTTAACAGTTAATAACATAAGATTTGCTTATTATAGTTAGTGAGTTTAGCATATGTACTTTATCCTAAATTGTTGTAGCTAAAGCTATTTATAAAACTACCTTACCAGGTTTTTGATTTCTTTTAGCATTGATTTATTCCATTACTTACTTACCTTTCCTATAAGTCTGCTTTTGCTTTGAACATACATATCATAAATAAATTTGATATCAGAAGTGGGATAGTTCTAGTTCACAATTATTGATATTATCATGTTTTCAGGATGGATGCAGAAATGGTCACAAGTCTTCTCGCCGCAATTCGAGATGCCGTCTCCAAGCCGTACTCAAACGACGACGACATCGCTCTTCCTACGTTCGACCCTGATAAGAATGATTGCGGAGCAGCAAGCTGGTGCGACAGCATTGAAGTTCTCGCCGAGGATCTCAAGTGGAGCAGCATCAGGACTGCAGCAAAAGCAGGTAAAGCCCTGAAGGGTTCTGCTTTATCTTGGTTCGAGTCCTGGGAACCGTTTGAGGGTAGATCATGGGAAAATTTCCGTGCAGACATAATTGATGCTTATCCAGAAAAGAGAAATCTTACTGAAAAACTTACCAAAGCTGTTTTATACACATCTGATTCATCCGAATCATACAGTGAGTACATCAGGGAAAAATTAAGGTTATTACGCAACACTAAGATCTCTTTCTCGGAGTCTCAATTCATAGAGTTAATTTGTGGAGGTATTACCGATACTGGTGTGAGAATGGCATCCCTTAATAGTGGCGTTAAAACCACGTCTGCTTTGAATACATTGCTGTCTACTTATTCAAAGCCCAAAAGGCGTCCCTTAGACAATGTTGATAAAGATAAGAATAGTGCTTCAGGATTCGGCGGAGTAAAACGAACTAGATTTAATACTGAAAAGAAATGTTATCTTTGCCAACAATTTGGGCATGTACAATCACAATGTTTTAAAAATAAACCATCTCAATCTCAGCAATCTCAGGTGGTTAATAAGACTTCTTTGAATCCTAATTTAAACAAGCAACAAGTAAAAATATGTACTTACTGTAAAAAAATCGGCCATACAGAATCCATCTGCTACCATAAGCAGCGGAACGAATCTTCTTCATTAGTTACAGTCCCTACTAAAGAAGTTAATTTTTTAGAAAGACCGAATTAAGTCTCACCCCAGTTCGTATCAATGGGATGACTATAAATTCGTTAATAGATACGGGGGAGAATTGTAATTTGATCAAAGAATCGATTGCTAAAAAGTTAGGATGTCACCTTTCACCAGTGTCCATGTATGTAAGTGGCTTAGGACAAAATAAAATACATGTATTTGCTACAATTACTGTGGTAGCTAGGTTTGAAGAAATATGTTTAGAGCTTGATATTAACGTAGTCAGGGACAATTCCTTCCGTTATGATCTTCTCATAGGCAGAAACGCTGTTAGTTACCCAGGCGTACAAATCATTACTGATTCATCAGGCTGTCGGTTAGTTAGAAAACCATGTGATCCAGCAACAGAAGTGAATATGATTTCATCCTCACCTGAATTGTGTGAATTAACTTCCAAAACCGAACACTTACCATTAGATCTACAAGAGAGAATAAAAAATATTTTCAAAACCTATCCATCGGTTCTTAGTGAAGTAGGCACCGTGCGAACTGGTGAATTAATTTTGCGTTTAAAACAAAATAAGGTCGTTACTTATCGACCCTATCGGCTGGCTCCGATCGAGAAGGAAAAGGTAGATACAATAATAAACGAACTGTTAGACAAAAGAATTATTCGAGAAAGTGACTCACCTTTTGCAAGTCCTGTTATACTAGTAAAGAAAAAAGACGGAAGTGACAGAATGTGTGTAGATTTTAGATCGTTAAACAAAATTTTAGACAAAGACCGATATCCACTCCCTCTCATCGAAGATCAGATCGATAGGCTAGGTAAAGCAAAATTCTTTATATCCTTAGATATGAAAAATGGATTTTATCAAATCCCGGTTTCACCTGATTCAATAAAATATACTGCCTTTGTAACACCAACTGGACATTACGAGTTTTTGAAAATGCCTTTCGGTATTTGTAATGGCCCGGCAGTTTTTCAAAGAGCCATTGCAAAAGCGGTGCAACATTTGAAATTTGTTTTAGTATATATCTACGACATACTGATACCATTCTCAACAATAGAAGAGGGGCTAGATTATTTAGAAAAAACAGTTCAAGCATTATGTTCTGCCGGTTTTGCTATTAACCTAAAGAAAAGCAAATTTTTTGTAACCAGCATTGAATACTTGGGTAGACACATTTCACCAGAAGGTGTGAGGCCGAGCGAATCCAAGATCGCTGCATTAGTAAATTCTCCTTCCCCAACTAATGTCAAGCAAGTCCGACAATTCATGGGTCTTGCCAGTTATTTTCGAAAATTCATTCCAGATTTTTCCTCCAAAACAGCATGTATTAGTAAATTAACGAAAAACGGTCAAAAATGGGAATGGGGTTTTGAGCAAAACGAGGCAAGAAATTATGTTATAAGTCATTTGTCGAGCAAACCATTGTTGACTGTTTTTGATCATCAGCTGCCTACAGAACTATATACAGATGCCAGTTCTTTGGGCTATGGCGCTATGCTAATACAGATAGCCGATGGTAATAAAAGGGTCGTTGCATACTACAGCAAAAGGACTACTCCTGTAGAATCTAAATACTGTTCCTATGACTTAGAGACATTGGCAATCTATAACGCTCTAAAACATTTTAGAGTATATCTTTTAGGCATCCCATTTAAAATTTTTACTGACTGCAATTCCATCAAGTCGACCATGAATAAGAAAGATCTGTCCCCACGTGTTGCTCGTTGGTGGGCATTTATGCAGGACTTCAACTTTGAAATTGTATATAAGAAAGGGAAATACATCGGACATGTTGACTTTCTAAGTCGAAATCCTGTCGAGTCATCAGCTTCTGACGATATTTCAAGCTTTCCCAACTTCCCGTCCGTCTCAGATTCGATAAAAGTACATTCTTCATATAAGAATCCTACTAATGTAGTTGCTTTGATTGATGATCCTCAATCCTGGTTGGAAATAGCTCAACAAAATGACACCGAAACCCTAAATTTGATGAGTCAGGTTGTAGCTGGACACTTGGATGAAAATCGGTATACTATACAAAACAACTTATTGTTTTACAAAATTCAACCGGATGAGCCTAAGCTTTACATACCTAAGAGATGTAGATTTAGTTTGTTGCAGCTCTTTCATGACGAAAATTGTCACACTGGATTTGATAAAACATTGTCAAAACTTCGAGAACACTTTTGGTTCCCGCACATGGCTGCTTACGTTAGGAAATATCTAAAACACTGTTTAATCTGTATCGAAAGAAAGGGCCATTCCGGTCCGAAACAAGGTTTTCTTCACCCTATTGAAAAGACTCCAATTCCATTTCATACAATTCATTTAGATTGCACCGGTCCCTTTTCTCAAACGTCTGAAGGATATAAATATATATTACTTCTAGTAGACGGTTTTACTAAATTTACCTTGCTTAAACCCCTAAAAAGTCTGACAGCTCAAGAGTTGGTACCTCTGATACGAGACACAATCACCTTATTTGGTACTCCTAGAAAAATTATCACTGATCGGGGTACTAACTTTAGTTCACACCATATTGTATCTCTATTTAGGAATTTGCAAATTGAGCATCACATGATCGCCACTGGTACACCAAGGGGAAACGGCCAGGTGGAACGTTATGTATCTACAGTTATTAATATGTTGAACACCACTTGTAATGGTTCGTCAGATTGGCCAAGCGGTTTGTGGAGGGTACAGCAATCAATTAATACCACCATCCAAAAATCAACAGGTTTCTCTCCGATTCATTTACTCATAGGTTGCAACGCAAACATACCAAGCATCCAGGCGCGTTTAGATGAGATACATGTCTCACAACCAAATATTGATTTAAGAGCCGACCGCGAACTAGCCTTTCAAAAGTTGATAAACGAGTCCAGTAAGTTTAAAGATAGATTTGATATCGTAAGGCGAGACAATAAATATTTTGCTGTAGGCAATGTAGTTTACGTAAATCAAGATCATAGGCGTCACGATAAGCTAAGTCCTCGTTACAAAGGACCGTACGAAATAACTGATATACTTCCGAACGATAGGTACGCTCTCAGAGGAGGAGGAAATCTTAGGAATATAATAGCTTCAAAAGATAAATTAAGATTATGGCCAGGTCAATGGACAGATGAAGATTCGGTTCTTGATAATTAGTTTTTATAGTGTATAGTTATTTTCTTTTATTTCTATCAGATGGATGGATAATTGTTTTATTGTATTATTATAGTTTTTTTTGTACCTCCATTTAGAAATAAAATCTTGATTCACTGTAAAAAAAAAAAGAAATCGTAGCATAGATAAAATTTACTTAATGTAAGGAGTGGTACGTGACACGATTTGATTTAATATTTTTATTTTGTATTCTATTGGATTAAGTCCACCAAATGTATACAGTGAGACATTATGTTATTTATGTTATTACATGTCTGCTTAATGTGAAAAGTGAGATATTATGACTATAATGTTATTAAATGTCTACTTAATGTGAGAAGTGAGACATTATGATTAAGTAAATGTTATTAAATGTCTACTTAATGTGAAAAGTGAGACATTATGATTAAGCAAATGTCTACTTAATGTGAGAAGTGAGACATTATGATTAAGTAAATGTTATTAAATGTCTACTTAATGTGAAAAGTGAGACATTATGATTAAGTTAATGTTTTTATATGTCTACTTAATGTGAGAAGTGAGACATTGTATAAAGGCGAATATTATTACTTAAATATTTTAGTAAAAAATAAAGCATTATTCTTATAAACGGCCCAGTCTGCCTAGCGTTAAAAGTAACACTATGATCCTAAATGTGATTTTTCTGACTAGACCTAAAAATAGATTTAGTTTTATACATAAGTAACATTTATGTAACAAACACAGCGAGGCACTAAGAGTTTTGTTTGGACGTTTTGTAATAGCATAATTTCGACTTATGTAGTTACCTAGTACCTATAGTTATAAGTACTTCAGGGAACGAAGTACATATCAGAATGGCCGTGTTAGAATTATAAATTGTTATGATTAAGTAAAAAGATGTTAATATACAACTTAAGTTTGTGTTGTTAGAATTATAAATTGTTATGATTAAGTAAAAAGATGTTAATATACAACTTAAGTTTGTGTCAACGAAATTATGAAATGTTAAAATTAAAAACCCACGTGACTTCCGACTGCCGGACGGTGTCATTAAATACGAAATTATAAAATAAACCCCACGTGACTTCCGTTTGCCAGACGGAAGCACAAAATACGAAATTATAAATTAAACCCCACGTGACTTCCGTTTGCCAGACGGAAGCACAATATGACGTTTAAGAAATACAATGAAAAATATAAAATTAAAATCTAAGTCACTTCCGTCTGCCAGATGGCACCAAACGCTTTTTTTAATACTACAAATTGTAAAATTGAATCCCACGTGCTTTCCGTCTGTCAAGCGGCACCACGTTCGGTTTGCCGGATGAAAGTGGGGTGGGTAAGGCTTGATAAGGTGCCCGCCCGGTGAGGGCAGACACTTTTCGATCGAGACGTGAACGGTGACGGGTTGTTCTTCATAAAGATAAGTAATTATCGTTGTTATATTTTTAATAATGTTATAAATTAGGTAACTATGTGTTTCAAAGTGTTTCAAGTGGTATTGTTATTTAGCTTAACTGTGTCTTTATGTAAATTCTGTTGCGATTATAAAAACTACATTATATATTTACAGTAAAATAATATTCTATTTATTAAATTAGGTAACTATGTGATCGAAAGTGTTTTAAGTGGTATTGTTATTTAGCTTAACTGTGTCTTTATGTAAATTCCCTTGCAATTATAAAAGTTCATTATATACTTACAGTAAAATAATATTCTATTTGTAGTAGCTTCAGTTGCCAATTAAATACCATATATCCAAATTAAATTGATATTGCAACTAGTGTATTATAAAATAACAAGAGAACAAGATAATTTTATTTATTTATACTTTTATACTTTTTCTGAAATATAATGACATACTTAAGATTTGGTGCTATAAATCCAATCCCAATCAATATGGCCCAATAGTGTTTTATTAGTATTTGCTTATTATTATTAACTGGCTTAACAGTTAATAACATAAGATTTGCTTATTATAGTTAGTGAGTTTAGCATATGTACTTTATCCTAAATTGTTGTAGCTAAAGCTATTTATAAAACTACCTTACCAGGTTTTTGATTTCTTTTAGCATTGATTTATTCCATTACTTACTTACCTTTCCTATAAGTCTGCTTTTGCTTTGAACATACATATCATAAATAAATTTGATACGCGCTATATTTTTTTGAGTCCCAAAAATAAAAATAATTTCCCAGCTATAATATTTTGTAATATGACTTAGTTTGCTTTTCAAATTGAGTTGCTTTAGGGTCTGCGTTTAGTTTTTTTACACCCTGTATATACTTGTTCTTTTCTTTATCACGCACGTGAGAAGCTAGGACGGATTGGTAGCCGCAACAGAGGCCTAACTCTGCAACACATTGTCGGTATATTCGAATCCATCCGTCCCTATCACTCATACCGATGTTTCAAAGTATCTGAAAGAGCCACATATATCCGTAAATATGAGTTTCGTGTTGCAGAGTAAGGCGTCAGATACGCGACTAGAGAGCTTTAATTTTCTTTGTAGCTTCAAAATATCTCCACACATTGCTCGTGTAGGGAACAGATCAACAGACGAACTCTGGCGTAACGTCCCAAGTGTCGATAAACTAATTCCGTATCGCGGCGCCTATCAATGCGTCAGCGCGTATCGAAATACACGCGACGGCCACTCGAGTACTCGGGCTCCAGCGCTTTGTGGCGGGCTAAGGCGGGGGCTATACTAGGCCGAACTGATTATAAAGAGTTAGTTATTTCGAGATTTCTACCATGTACCTTGTTTTTCATGAGTTTCCGATATTTCGGCACTATTGCAAGCGCCATGATCGCGGAAGAACTGATGTCACTGCGGGTGGGTGGTTGTTACGAGGGGATATATCGATCTACCCTCCGTCGTAGTCTTTTATTGCACTCGACACCGGTACTATTGTTTGCAAACTCACTATTCACTCGAACCTGTTCTCGACACACAACACACACATTATCCGATCGCGAAACTTTAGTTTTTGGATTTTTCTGGTTTTTACAAATTTTAGCCACTGGATTCCAGACACACGACAATTTAAAGCCATCTTCACGATTAAAGTAGTGGCCATGAAAGTTTAAAACAGTATAATATGATTATAAAGAAGAAAGATTTGATTGCTTGTTTGTGTTGAATAAGCTCCGAAACGATTTGACAGATTTTTAATGATATACCACATTCAAGCAAGTATGGGAAGAGTGTACTCTGCATGTGTGTACGCATTTACAATAAAATACCAGAGAATATGAAGGTGCTCCCTATTAATTTATTTAAAAACAGACTATTTAGATGGTTAAGTGAGCAAAACTTTTATGATATAAAAGATTTTCTATGTGGCAAATGACTTATAATTAATTGGCCATGGTTGATTTTGTGACTTTATTAAATTTGCATGCAATTTTATATAGCAAAACATGTGATTCTCAAAAATTGTTTATACCATGTTTTAAGCAAATAAACAATTTCTATTCTATTCTATTCTAACGAATGGACCGATTTGAAAAATTATTTTACCACAGCTGTTCCCCGCGACTTCGTACGCGTCAATTTCTGTTTTTATGATCGCGATTATTTTTGCATCATTTTTCACTGATGCTTCGCTCCTATTGGTCGCAGCGTAATGTAATAATTATTAGCTTAAAGCCTTCCTCGATACATGGACTATCCAACACAAAAATATTTTTTCAATTCGAACCAGTACTTCCAGAGATTAGCGCGTTCAAACAAACAAACAAACAAACTCTTCAGCTTTATAATATTAGTATACGAGTAGATTAGAAGGTGCTAGGAAACCAGTCCAGTCAACCAGTCAGTCAAGCCGTTTAGTAATTGACATACCGACGGTAGCGACACCTCCCGGGTCCCGCGGTAAAATGTTGCCTATGTTAATCAGAGATAATGTCGGCTTCTGTGGTAAAAGAATTTTCCAAAACGGTTCAGTAGTTTTGGAGCCTATTCAATACAAACAAACAATAAAATCCTCTTTATAATATCAGAGTACTCGTAGATCTATTGAAATTTTATAACGGTTTAAACAATTTTAATTATACCGGCATTTCAAAAGCTTTGTAGGTCACGGTTAGACGAAGGCCTTATTTGTTTTACAGAAGGCTAGAATAATGTTCTAAAAACATTTATAACTCTCTCTCTTTCTCTTTTAATTATAACGCGTGTAAACCTTTTGTTTTAACGTATTTAATATGTGTTCACGTGAATTCAGGAAAAAAAGAATAAGAGTTAACAACTTATTTCATTTTTATGTGAGCAGCGCGGCGGTGGCGGCGGCGCAAAAGCGACGTGTGTAATTCGTTCTAATAGAAGAATATTATTTTTCAGCTTCTCTCCTTGTACTTATGAGTTATTGATAAGATTGCTAATATAATAGAAGACAACATTCGTAGTTTTAGTATTACATTACAATATCGAGAGCTTTCACCGATCACCTACCGCGGATGCACTCTGTCTAGTAGAGTAGATCCCTCGGCACTGCCACTATAAATCAAACCCTAAAAACAGTGAAAACGATATATAATTCATTTGAGAGTTAATCTTCAAAACACACGCCTCGAGTTTAACTTGGGGGTAGGTTATAAAATTAGCATAAAACTAATATAATTTATCATATTGTGTCAACAAGTATGGAACTGTGTTTTTTGAATCCCAGTTAGCTTCGTATTTTTAAAGTTAGTAAGTATCTACATATTTTCACCATTTCCCTTGGAATCTGAATAGCTAAAAAGAATATACTTAAAGACAAAAATCACTTTTTAGTCGATTCGTATCTCATAAGATAAACCTAATGCTCTGAATTTGGCATTTAAAGTAGGTATTTTTCCTCTTCTTTTAAATGTGGATTTTATTCTAGTTATTTAGTAAGAATTGGGCTAGCGATCATACCGTTAATGGTTCTTCAACATCATCATCATCATCATCAGCCTATCGCAGTGGACTGCTGGACATAGGCCTCTCCAATTGCACGCCACTTAGGTCGATCCTCGGCTGCCCGCATCCAGCTCCTGCCAGCCACCTTGCGCAAATCATCACCCCACCTGGCCTGAGGGCTTCTTGTTTGGTTATTGAGGGCTAATGGTTCTTAATCCAACAATATAATAAGTAATAATCATCTTAATGTTTTCCTTGGTTTACAGTTTGTGATGGTGGATTCTACGGCCCCATTAGCTGGTCTTCAACTCTGAGACTTCTCCTCCATCTTCTTATAAAAAAGTTGATAGTAAAAACATTATTTGTCTCCTCACAAACACTTATAAAACGTAATTAGGTATTATATAGTAAACAGGGTCGATATATTCGTCGTTTGAAAAGAATATAAAAGTCATCAAAATTAAATGTAGAATATTTTTACCGTGATTCAAGTAGCTATTAAATTTATCGACCTCCGTGGCGGAGTGGCGTACTCACCCGTTTTCAGGGTGTCGCCTGCTCCGAGGTCCCGGGTTCGATTCCCGGTCGAGTCAATGTAGAAAAAAGTGTTTTTCTAAATTTTCTCGGTTCGGTTGTTTGTGGTAGTTGCTTTAAATAGTCAATAATTTTGGGATCAGAACAATGTATGTGATGTTATTCACATATTATTTATTTAAGTAGCTGTATGTAGATGACCCTTTATCTATGGCACGTCTAGATTTATGCGTCTGCGTCCCAGAGAGCAGAAATGAAGTGCGTTATCTATCAATGACGAGACGTCCCGCCCGTGACGTCATCGCTTCATACCAGGCGGATAATTACCGTCATTCCTCAAAAACGTAAGTTAAGGAATGCGTTATCGGAACTAAAAAACATCGTTATCATTATTTGTTAATGTTTCTCTTTAGTCTCTAATGAATAGGCAGTTAGTTATGCAGTTATTTGTAACGACGAAGTATCTTTCTAACAAAGAGAAGTCGCTACAAGTTCTACAGGGTGTCAGGTAAATGGTATAGTAAGCCATAACTAGGTTAACTTAACATACAAAATATGCTAGAAACGTTTTCACTAATCGCTCTTGTAGCGATTACAATGATATGTATTGACATCGATATATTTAACATTCCCCTCCTTAGCTATAAGAAGTACATTCAGAGGTGCTGAAAAAAAACACTGTTGTTTGTGTTATTGTGTAACTTTAAGACATAATATTGCTTTTTAGTTGTAATTCTGGTGTTGCTGAATAATTTTTGCTTTGCTTGTATCGTTTTTCATTCTGTTTACTTCCTTATAGTGATTAATTAGCTTTTTTTTTTGGGTTTTGGTTTGTACTTTTCCAACTGCTTAGTTTTTATGTCATTACTATAAGTGGAGACTTCATTGGTTTTTGTACTACATTTGTGTTATATTTATTTGTAATTTTTAACTGTTTGTTTCCCTACAATAAATAAAATAAATAAAATAAATACATTTATGTGCATCATTTTTTTGTTGTTTCATGCAATCAAAATTTTTTGATTTCGATTTGTATGTTTTTTTTTATAAATGACTTAACAATAGTATTTAACACCCTGTATAACGTAGGCATGCACTAAATATAGTAAAATTCTCCACTCTATTCGTCTAGACAGTAGTGAACTGATAACATTTAAAATAACTATGTCAGGCAACACCTTTTTATTTAACCAAATTTAACTCATAGTTTGGATTTAGGTCAACTTCTGCCGATTTGGGTCCAGAGGCCTTACTCTGCAACACAAAGCTCGTATTTACGGATATATCTGTCTCTTTCAGATACTTTAAGACATCGGTATGAGTGATAGAGACAGATGGATTCGAATATATGGACATTGTGTTGCGGAGTAAGGCCTTTGAGCCTACTAGTAGTGGCTGGTTGAGCATCTCGTGCGAGCCGACTATTCGAAGCAATAGATCGACCTATATTCTTGAATTTACCTTTGTGACAAAAACTGTCAACATTACTATGGTATGGTTATTTTAGTAGTAATAACATTTTGTAACTTTTTTTTTAAATATTGCTGCATTTAAATATCAGTGGGTCTAGCACGAAAAACTATCGAATTCGAATCGTTTGCGTGTTCGTATCGCCATCGAAATATTTAGTATGAAAACTTCAACAGCGCTCGCGCGGTCAAAACGAGAACTACAAAACATAGCACAAACTTTGTGTCGTTTGCTTTCGATACGCAAACGATTCGAAGTCGATATTTCTTTGTGCTAGACCCACTGTACAAAATTTAGAGACGGGTCGACTAGTCAACGACTAGTCGGGAAAGCCGACTATTCGGCATCGTTTGTAGTCGGTTACTAGTCGGCGACTATTCGGCAAAATATGCCGATTATAATCGACGCACAGTACTTATAGTTTAAACTTTTGTGTATACTATGAATTCCGAGGACGTCTCCCTGATAACGCAGATTCATGTCAGTTTTAGAAATTATCGTCTTCTAACTGCTCTCGACTATAGTAAAAGTAATAAGAAATAACAGTAACAATTGTTTTCTTTTCCAGATAGGTATTTAACACTAGATGTTGGCCGCGAATTCGTCCGCGTCAATTTCTGTTACTATCACGACTATTTTTGCAATATTTTTCACTCATGCTTCGCTCCTATTTAGTCGCAGCGTGATCTTATATAGCCTGAAGCCTTTTTCGATAAATGGACTATCCAACACAAAAAGAATTTTTAGATTCGAACCAGTAGTTCCTGAGATAAGCGCGTTCAAACAAACAAACAAACTCTTCAGCTTTATAATATTAGTGTAGATTAAGTAGTACAACGTTATGTTTCTATTTGAAGAGATATTTTGAAATAAGTTTATCTGTCTTGCTAATATTATAAATGAGAAAGCCTGTGTTTGTATCTCAATCACGCCTGTCTTACCGAACAAATCCGAATCAATTCAATTCAATTCAATTTATTTATTCACCTTTTCGTTACATTTCATAACATTGGTACGTCAAAATTAACAATTAATTTATCTTATACATAATTTAATTGACTAATACAGGACAAACAAACAAACAATACAGGAGTCAAATCATGTGAGCATATTAGAAAATCTAATACCAAAAGGCACGGGAATAGTTATTAGGCTAGAATTTCACATAGTTACTACTAATTTTTATTCCTAGATAAAAGTACGAATTCCAACGTACGAAGCTTAATTTAAAGAGCCATTCGTGGTATTCATCAATCTGCCAATGCCCTGTGCAATCCAGAAGCGTGAACACAACCATAAACCAGCGACTTTATTCCATCTGCGTTCAAGTATTAAGTGTTTACAGCGCAGATAATGGTGGAGGAATAAAACGCGGCATCGCATGCGCAGGCGCCGGCGCCGCCGCGTTGACGCATGCTTGCTTGTTTATAAATATCATATTACACTTGCTAATGCCACAATAATGTGTCTTTGTCTGTCTACAACATTATTGTAATGTTTAGTAATCATTTTGAATGAAATAATAATCAGATCAAAAGAATACCAAAAAAGTAGGCGAGTACTCGAATCAGAAATATAATAATAGGTGAATAACACTCTGAAATTTAAAAAATACCGACATACGTTCAAAGATTAACATCGTAGACAAACACACAAACTTGATCAAAATAAATGTTGTGGTGTTTTTGATTCACTGTACAACGCCAAAACAATAAATTTCGAAATGTAGCTTACTGCTAACACCAAAAGTTTTCCTATACAGCCTATAGCAACAACGTGCTACGAAGCTACGAAACAGTTAAACGAAATTCAGTGCACATTCGTAAAGCGGAAGCGTTGTGATTGGCTCACAATGGGCGGGCGCAGTGCGGCAGACGCTGCGACACGCGCCGCGGACGCGCGATAGCGGTGAGACCGACGCGGAAGTCGCTACAGGAGGCCTACCGCTACATCGATAGATAGTTCCTACTGGAATATTATTTATTATTCTTTACAAGATTCTGCCTTCACGTAGACACATTTTATTTTTCCAACCATTTATCGACCTCCGTGGCGGAGCGGCGTACACACCGGTTGTCAAAGTGTCGCCTGCTCAGAGGTCCCGGGATCGATTCCCGGACGGATCAATGTAGAAAAAGTGTTTTCCACATTTTCTCAGGTCTGGGTGTTTGCGGTACCTTCGTTGTTTCGAATTTCCAAAATACGAGTGCTTTAAATAGTTATTTAAATTAGGATCAGAGCAATGTATGTGATGTAGTCCACATTTACCTATTTATTATTTTGGTGTTGACTAGTATTTATTTCAAATAGATTTTTATCTATTATTAAGAAAGACATAAGAAGATTTAAAGCGTTGCAAATATCTTTATCAATACATGGCTGTAAAAATTTTCTATCATTTACCCAACTCCATCAAAGCCCTCCAAGGTAATAAATTAGAAAAAATCCTAAAACGTTCAATAAATGAATATTTTAACGACAAAGAAAATATTCCCATTGACATTCTGTAATTTATAATTTTATTTTTGAAATGTTATTGTAGTTGCTGACGATCTATTTATAATTTCTATTTTAATTTAAGTTTTCTTCGCTAATGCATAATTATTTGACATTATTGTAATTTAGTATTAATTTATTTTAGTTATTATTAATCCTATTATATTATGTTATCCTTTTAATCAAAACCTGTATCGTGAATGAAATGACGTTATTCATACATTTGAGACATTGTAATTACGGATAATTTTATGAACTGTTAAATGTTATTGGAACATACTACTAAAAGTCACAAACACCTCTGTATGCCTACTTATTAGACTGCTGTTACTTGATCTTGTGATTAGATGAATGTGAATATAAATATGAATATTTCAAACGCACCGATTTTAACTTTTTTTTTAACAGAACCTAGGACCAACTGCTGGACGTGCCTACCTAACACGACTTTAAGCCCTCAACCCCTTCCAGGCACAAACTAATTTTCCAAAATTAATCCAACGAGGAATCGACCCCGAGAATATTTCGTTGTGGGTGGCTCACCGTACCACTACACCAATCGGGTTGTCAATTGAAAAGAGCTCAGCCCCAACAGAAAAAGCCGGTAAGTCAGTAAAACCTTATATTTCTTAACCCTATTAAGCTCAATTCATAACTGCGTATAAAGCACTTGTTTAGCTTTATATTTAAAAAGCCCAAGTTGAAACTTAGCTGACGTGAAACCTATTTAAAAGAGGCAGACTGTACCTACTAAGTGCCTCCATAAATAATGCTAATCCTCTTGATTTATAATTCAGATGCGGCACGAGAGCTAGTTTAAACCTGTTGCTGAAGTCTACATAAGATATAAGCCCTCTTAATAGTTGGATAAGTTAAATTTAAAATGCGTGTCATTAGAAACTAATGGTAAGTTAGATCGCCGATAGATCATAAACTGATGGACTATTGATTAGTAATTATTAATAATCATACGAATAGATATCAATATTATTATACTTGTTATTCTAGTTTAATTGTACCACTTATTTCATTCGCATAGATGACATTTTCTGTCCAAGATACAAAAGTAACTGATTAATTGAACACTGCAACGAGATCTCAATAAAAATTTACGTTGTGATAAGAAGTAAGAAATTTAAAATTATATTGCGAAAATATTCGAAAAGTATGTCCGCCAATCAAATATCCGCTACAATTAGCAACTGTCCCTTTGTTGAGAGGTTACGTAAAACGAGATTGATAAAAAATAACATTGCTACTTAAACAAATAGCACTTTGTACATCAATCTTTAAAGCAATAAGCAAAATATATTTTATATTAATTATGTAAATAGTTATTATTTACCTTCGCGAAGCTGTAAAAACAAAATATAGTACTTTGCTTGATTGTAAACGCACAAGAAAGTTGATAACGGAAAAGTCATGTTAAATCCTACGTTCTTTTGAATTCGGATGGGGTATCTATCGAGCGGTTTCGTGATTCCACCTTTCAGTCTCACGTGGCTCAGCCCGCACAGATGCAGCGGCTAGATGCTGTGAGCGGTGTTGCCCGCGGTCGCCGACCCCGCCGTGTATCGACGCCCTTAAGCGCTTCCGTCCGGCTTCGACACTGGCCCTTTGTCCTGCGATTAATTCAGAATGCTCACTAAAGTACAGCTTATTAAGACTATTATGAACGGCCGCCTTTGAGCCACAGTCTCGATGCTAATGACGGGAAGTTTCTTTGTTAGTATTGTGAGCTCAGACTCTTTGAGTATGAAGTTTGGGAGTACTTTTAATAATCGAATAGTCTTTTGCTTTAGTTCACTACGTACGATTTTAAGTACTTGTTTTTTTATTTTTCACAAATCACCGCTATTGTTCTGCAGCAGACCGTAAACACATGTATAGTGATTCAGGAATCGGTAGAAAAATGCCAATGTTACCAGTAAAATAGGTTTTATTTCAGTAAGTACGCCCTTGGAGGTGCTTTTACACGTCCCAATATTTTAAACTAGCCCTGCTTTGGGCAAGAATGGGCTAGTGCCAAAAAAAAGCAGCGCAATAAACCATTGCGAGCTAGGACAATTAAATACCAGAAATTTCTATCATTTAAATAATCATTGATATTATAGGAGCCCACTTTTCCATCAGAATGACTTTAACATATAATTTAAGTTTATATAATATGTATACATCCTGTTCAGCAAGACACTGGTAATTTGTAATAATGTGAATGCAATTTTTGACCAAACCTAAATATTTAATCACTATACAGATTCACTCTTCTTTTTAGTAGGGTCATTATAATTTGGTAAAAACTCTTCTAGTAACAGGAAAAATCGCTTTAACAGGCAGTCGTAAAGGCAAACGACTATACAATCCCACTGCAGCGCTGTCGAGGCGCATTCCAGGCGAAAAGTCATCTCGTTAGACGACATTGTTTTAACTTCGAGGCGAGCCTAAAATAACCCTTTGTCGTTTTTGTGTCACCACAGTGAAGTCAGAAACTATTAGATAAAGCTTCAGTTGAAAATTTTGTTTGTAAATCTGTCCGCTTAACTTATTTTTACGACGTAACTTTCTTCTTTTCTAGGTATGAGCAACCATTATTTAGGTGAAACAGACGATCAAGCTCTTATCTAAGGTAGTAGTAACAGCCTATAATCATTCCACTGCAGGGAAAAGGCCTCCATCATTGAATTCAAGTTACCTCAGCAATGATAGGTACTGGCTTAATCACCACGCTTGCCAAATGCGGTTTGGTGATCACAAACCTGAGCAACGTTCGAAAATTCGAAACTATCGTTGCCCGACCCGGGGATCGAACCTGGGACCCCGAGATCTTGGAACGTAGGACACACGAAATATGATAAGCAAAAAAGTAATTGTAATTGTAATATTTTTTTGCTATTACCTTGTTTGCAATGTAATTTATTTTTCTCTGGGTCTCGTCAAATAAATTAATCTTTATCTTAACTTTATCTTTAATCCTTTTTAATTAAATAAATAATAATAAATAAATGTGGACAACATCACAAATATTGTTCTGGTTCCAAAGTGAGTGACTATTTATAGTACTCGTAATGTGGAAGTCAGAAACAACGAAGGTACCACGAACACCCAGACACGAGAAAATGTAGAGAAACACTCTTGTACTACATTGACCCATCCGAGAATCGAACCCGCGACCTCCGAGCGGCGAATTCTTGAAAACCGGTGTGTACTCCACTCCGCCACTTCAATTGGTAATAAGTACTTTACCTAATTATTTGCCAATTGCCAATGAAAGCTTTTGGTGGTATAAGTAAAAAATACAATTATTTGTACGAATATTACATTACTCAATAAAGCTTAGCGGGCTAACTGCTTCAATGAGCAATTATTTACAGTCGAAATGTAAAATGAACGGTGGTACTTTTAAAAGAATGTTTCGCAAAAAGCTTTGGTTCATGACAGAGTCGCAAAGTTTGGCCGCAGCTATGAATAACGAAACAAAAGTCGCTCGTACTAAAGCTCGTGACAACGAACTTTTCACAGTCCGCTACTGATTACAATGATTTACAACGAAAACTCTGAGCTTTGACACAACAGACTGACCACACTGTTTTCTATTTATGAGGAATAAAAAGACTTAGTGCTGGTATTGTTACAGAGCTTATAGTAAGTTTAGTGTAGTTTGTGATCAACAGTTGCAACTTGCTTAAGTAAGATCCGATGGTGTGTGTGTGTGTGTGTGTGTGTGTGTGTGTGTGTGTGTGTGTGCGTGTGTGTGTGTTCATTTTGTGCGTTAATGAGAGTCAGTGAACGAGTGAGGGAGTGAGTGACTGTGTGAGTAAGCGATTTACTGAGTGTGAGTGTTGTGTGAGAAGAACAGCATGCACAGACCATGCATTCAATCTATACTTCTATACTAATATATAAAGCTGAAGAGTTTGTTTGTTTGTTTGTTTGAACGCGCTAATCTCAGGAAGTACTGGTCCGAATTGAAAAATTGTTTTTGTGTTGAATATTCCATTTATCGAGGAAGGCTTTAGGCTATAGAACATCACGCTGCGACCAATAGGAGCGAAGCATGAGTGAAAAATTGTGTTGCAAAAATAGTCACGATCATAATAACAGTAATTGACGCGAACGAAGTCGCGGGCAACAGCTAGTATTCGTATAAAGCAATATAATACTAAAGGCCAGGCCCCCAATTCTGCTAATTTACAAATGGCTCAATAGCATCGCAACTGTATATTTTGACACATTTAATATGGAAGTAATGTCAAAATATACGATTGCGATGCTATTGAGCCATTTATAAATTAGCAGAATTGGGGCCCAGGTAATGTTCTCTATCGATCACGTGTTGTAGATACTCACGTAAATAACACTCACAAAGAAATTAATTGATTGCCATTATACAAAAAATAAGTAAAAAACCGGCCAACTGCGAGTCGGACTCGCGCACTGAGCCAACTTTAACTAAAATACCACAATATTTTGTTGACTGCAAAAATAACTTTGTTTTTCATAGTGTTTGTATAAAAGACAAAGTTATATTTGCGGTTGTTGAAAATTTGCTATCTTTCAAAAATTACCGGTTTGATCTCGTTCAAACCAATTTTGTTTTAGTTCCATATATGGGGATCCCCCCTTCAATATTTTTTTATTTTATTTTTTGTGTGAGAATCGTAAAGCGGTCGACAGGATACACCTACTTACCAAGTCTCAACTGTGTAATGCTAATACTTTCAGAATAAAGTGGCTGTGACATACAGACAGGCAGACAGACTTGACGAAACTTTTAAGGTTCCGTTTTTTGCCATTCGTTATTTTGTCGACTTTATTCTCGTAAACACATCACGCGGAGCGCGCTCTAACTTATACGTTCATCATTTCTTATTATTTATATCCTCATTATCATATTTGAACACTCGATAGAGCTCTGCTGTAATTTTTTACAATTAGTGGAATTATTCAACGCCGCTATTACCATACATTACGTTGCGATGGTGATGCTTATATTATTCATACGAGCACGATTTGTTTGTCTGTGCGTGCGCTATTATTGGAGTAGACTTTTAAATACATACTCATTGTTTTATATTATTTTGTGTTGGATGATTCTCATCGAATCCTTAGTTAAAATGCAGGGTGACTAGGATTAAAAGCACAATTTTGAAAGCGGTTAAATTAGGTAGGTACAGATGCAATATTTCTGTTGATGACTACTAATTTTTATTTTATTTATTTCCTTACACTATTTTTTGAGTTCCTTATGTTTATTTGTTCCTTATGTTCATACATACATTCATAGATACATCTAGGATTTGCCAAATGACTTAAACAAAAATATTTTAGTAATGGTTCATTTTGACATATTTAATTAATAAGTGTTCGCACACAATAATGTTGTAAAATCAGTTAAAATCAGTTTTATTTCTGCAAATAGGCCCCAGGAGGCGCTTTTACACGTCCCAATATTTAAACCTACCACTGCTTCGGGACAAGTCTGGGCTAGTGCCGAGAAGAAGCAGCGCAAGAAACTCGGTCACTATTGTCAGCCTCTTTTTAAATAAATTTTTACAAGTTTTAAGCAAGTACGAGCTGGGACAACTTAATGCCATACATTTCTATCATTTAAATAATCATTAACAGTGTAATAGCCCTTTTTCATTAAAATAACTTTGACATACGATTTAAGTTTATGTACAGGGAGTTCAGCAATATCCTTTGGTAATTTGTTGAAAATACGAATACAATTTCCCATAAACGATTTTCCTACTTTTCGCAGTCTGAAACCTGGAACTTGTGTACGTTACTTTTCTTAAGAAATAAATGTATGTTCTTACGAACGTAAATAATATTCTCGAGAATGTATTGAGAAGACACTATAAGTATATTATTCTCTTTGAAGAGATCTTTCAGCGAGTCACGGGGTCGAAGGCCGTAAATAGCCCGTACAGCACGTTTTTGAAATATAAAAATTGACTCAATATCTGCCGCTGAGCTCCACAACAGAATTCCGTATGACATTTTGCTATGAAAGTAGCTAAAATATACTAATCTTGCCGTTCCAACATCAGTCAATTGCCTTATCTTTCTCACAGCATAAGCAGCAGAACTAAGTCTTCCAGACAGCCCCCTAATATGAGCACCCCATAGCAAATGAGAGTCTACAGTTATACCCAAAAAGGTAGTAAAATCTTCAGAGTTTAGTGGTTCATCTTTAACAATTATATGAGGGGCAGCTAACCTTACGTTTGGCATCGTAAATTTAACACATTTTGTTTTATTTGCATTTAGTAAAAGATTATTTGTTGTAAATAACTGTTGTTGTTGTTGTACTGTAACCCTAGAGGAATCTGCTCGTTAAGTGGTTGGTCCCTTCTTTTGTCGCAAGATGAAAAACTTAGAACAGTTAAAAAGCCTATTCCCATAAGACAATGGAAAACAATCCCGTGTTACACAGAACGACAAAACCATTTCGAGTTTGAGATACTAGCTTATACAGTCGTAATATGTGAATTGATCTCGTCTTTTCTTTGCATTGATATTTTCTGAACTAAATTCATTTATCATGACGACTCGTCAAGTTTCGTGGAACCATACTTAATCGAACCAAACTTTGACTTTAAAGTACTGTTTTATTATTCATTGGCACACAAATTAATAATGCGATTATATAATATTACAATTCAAATAGAAAAAAAATTACACAAAAACAAGCACAAACACAACACACTACATTTTTACTACGAAAGCAAACTATGCCCATAAAATAGAACGTTGGGCGCCAGTGTCGCGGTGGGGAGGTGAAATGACCAACACCAAGCGTACACGTTAAATAGTAAGGTATTTATTTAATAATTTAAATAATCACAAGGTCGTGGGTGAAGGCCCGACTGACAGATTGCTTTTCGTTCCGAACTTCCCTGACGGAGCGGCCGAAGATGGAGAACGCAGCTAGCAGCAGTAGATGTGCGATGACACGGCGGTCCAGGGGGAGCCCGTAACTGGACTCGCCGATATTAGTAGACCGAAGTACGTTGAGTTTGAAGTACGTTCAATCCCAATGTAGGTTCACTGTGGATCAAAGCACAAGCTTAAGCCACATTTGTAACCGCGTCTCCTCAGATCAGTTAAAATCAGATCGCAATCAGAACGGAGCACAAGCACAGTAAAAGTAAAACAATAAAGTAAGGAAATAACTAAGAAATACGCCAAATGCAGCTAAATAACAAAAGAACAATATAATGATTATTTTTTAATATATTGAGGGTCTGTTTCACAATCATTAAGTAAAGGCTTAAGTAGTTACTCAACGAGTTATTTACATAGAGGTTAAATCCTTTCGTTAACTTTCTTTGCATTTCACAATCATCCAATCAGTAAATTAAAGTGAAGATTATATAATTAATACTTACTTACAAGTTACGTTTCGTTTCAACGTAAAAATAATTTATGTGTTTCTATAAAGTATAGTAATCACAGAATAATTATCATAAAAAATATTTTTTGTTATGATTATAAGTAATAAAAACAATAAATTCGTACAAAAAAAGTTTACACTGTAATGTAAATGAGTCATTTCGCCTTTTCTAAAATCAATATTTCTGTAAGAATGGAACGCAACGAGGTTTCAACAAAAACTCTATGTCGAGTCAACGTCAGTTAGTCAGTAAATGACAAATGTCAAATTTGCCGACGTTTGGTACTTTTTGTGTGGTGATTTTGTTTTGCATTGAATTTACCATTACGAACAGTGTGTTATTTTATAATGACTGCAAAACTGTCAATTTAAATAATAAAATAACTTGTTGTTGATGAAAATTTGGAAATGACGTATTTGAGGTTATCTTTTTAAATTTACTTGTCAAGTAGAAGACTACTTGGCATTGCATCCGGTGATTAACTTAACGAGCAGATAAAGTGGTGATTAACCCTACTCAGGGATTGTGAAACGTGAAAAATAGTTTACTGAGCAGATAGGGTCGAAGTAGCTTACCCAGAACTTTACTCAGCGATTGTGAAACAGGCCCTGAATCCTGCACTGCTACATACCTTTATCACAAGAAAACAATAAATATCCAACGTTTTTGATGATTAACTAATGTCAATAACAAAGTTATGCGTGGTCATAAATTTGAATAATATCCTTTTATCATCGTCCTTAAGCCCTGTCCGGTGGCAGATTCCCCGTCATATTAGCCATGGCATATGCGCCGGCGAGCGAGGCTTTGTCTGCTCCCCCTCGCTTCGCCCTTCAAGTGGGTTTATCATTACGTCATATTAATAATGCAAATGTGGATAATGCTGTTATGTGCTGTGACGTGTGGGCAGGGCTACAAGTAAGAAGATCCACCGAATTATTTATCGTTACTAATATTTCGCTCGGATATGCGAAATAAAAGCATGAGCACCTATGTCTTGAATGACTTGTTTTACGATTTCGTAGTCAATATAAGTAGTCTTTAGTTTTGCCATGTTTATATCTCTATCTGTCTGTCCGCAGTTTTTTTTTTAAATAATTAATGGGCTTGCTCTTGACTACATACTTAACTATACGGTTAAGAAGAAGCCTAAGATGGAGTGAGCTTACCCAGAGGTAGGTACTGGTTCTCCCACACACCAGCGGAACACAGAAAAACTGTTTGGCGCTGGACTCCGGCAGGAGGGTGGTAGCATACAGGCGGCATCTTCCGAAGCCTACCACCGCAGAGGGATCTGTTAGCCGTCATCGTTGGTTAGAAACCAAAGATGCCGTTTCCCAGGGTGGACCACTATGAGGTAGATCCCACCACCCCAAATTAGTCCAAGTTAATCCTAAACACTCTTAAGCACTAGAAACCTGTAATATCACAATGAAAATTGTATCCCATAGGGAACTGTGGTCTCTCAAAAATTTTGTGGGTCTGTAAACACCATTTTTTTATTAATGTTTTGAAGTCCTGATTATTGCGAGAGTGAAGTCAAACAAATAGCTATACACTCAGTGATTTATGCATATGTAGGTATACATTTTAACGACCTCTGTGATGGAGTAGTGTACACTCCGATTTTAAAGGTGTCGTCTGCTCCGAGATCCAGGGTTTGATTCCCAGACGGGTCAAGAAAAAAAACCTTTTTCTACATTTTCTTGGCTTTGAGCGTTTGTGGTGCCTTCATTGGTTCTGATTTACACAAAATAAGTGCTTGACGCCCCGTTGGTCTAGTGGTTTAAATACCGGGCCAAGATCTCGGGGTCCCAGGCTCGAATCCCGGGTCGGGCAACAAAAAGTTTCGAATTTTCGAACGTTGCTCGGGTTTGTGATCACCAACCCGCATTTGGCAAGCGTGGTGATAATGCCAGTACACCCATCATTGCTGTGGTAACTTGAATTCAATGATGGAGGCCTTTTCCTTGCAGTGGGATGATTATAGGCTGTTACTTTTAAGTGCTTGATATAGTTACTTAATTTGGGATTAGAACAATGTAAGTGATGTTGTTCACCTTTGGATATTGTTTTTTTTTTTAGGTATATAGAAATAATGACAATCAGTAGGTAAGCCCTACATATTTCTAGAGGACTCATAAATCTACGAACAATCTTCTGAACTGAAAATGTTACTAAAAACGTTAGAGTAGTGAACTGATCTGTGATTCTGTGATGCAAATAAACACAAAATACAACAGACTGCAAAAAGTCAATAACTTTAATAAATTAACTAGGTCATTTATTTCATAAGGCAATCTAATATAGCAAAATAGAACCTTAAAAGTAATTGGTGAAATAATTGCTCAACAAACATACAATCAAATTAGGATTAATTTGTAAATGATTGCCTAACAAGCATACAATCGAATTAAAAAGCTCCTTATAATTTTAAATTCCATTAAATATAAAAGTACGTGAAGGCAGCCCTGACATACTATTACGTACAGTTGGGTTCTGTATTGTGTTATAATCAGCGATCAACGCGTCTCGGCTGCAACCCTCGTGGGGCTCGAGCGACGCGACGGCTTGCATTATGTTTCCTGCGGATTATTTCGTTTTCAACATTCTCTTAAAATACATTCATATTCATTTTAAACTAGCTGTCTGCTCTGGCTTTACATGGGTTTACCAATGAAAATATATCAAGTTTAACTATTGTACACACACACTTTTCACACAATTTTCAAACATTTTCTTCCATACTGACCATTACAAACGTAATAAAAAAAGAATTAGTTATTTGGTGCAGTCGATCAGAAGTTATGAGCGTACATACATTTCGATGACTAATTTTAATTTTAAATACTATATTTTTCAAACATAGAAGAAACTATTGGTATCCTTAATCATATTAGATATTTAGGCAAGTAGAACAGATGGACAGAAAGACTTCGGTCGCGGGAATCTTTTTTAAATTTTGTAACTATCTTTGAAAAATAGATAAAACAAAACTTCCATCATCACAACTTGATCAATAATTAATCATCGCATAGAGGACAAACATTTCAACATTCATATTTATGTGTTTATATTGAATACATAACACCTCCGTTTTCCCATATTATCTTGCTGTATTTTCATTATAAATCATGTGGCGTCGATCGACGAGTTCCTAGGAGCAATCTCTGTCAACGGGTATCGAATTACTTGTGATTTAATATTGCTGTACTGTGTGTTTTTATTGGCAAGAAATGGCATTGTGTATTTTAAATATTAATTCTATTTTTGTTTGAAATAGTACAATAGGTGCACACTACTCGTATCATCATCAGCCAATTTCAGGCAACTGCTGTACTGAAATTGGAAATAGGCCTCTCGCCAATGGCAATTAGGATTTTGCCATTCTGCCAGTACTCCTTTAGTCGCCCCTTGCAACGCCCATAGGCAGAGAAATGACAACGTGCCAGCACCAGACGGCAGCTGCGAACTAATATCATAATAAAGAAAATGCGAATGATTGATTGTTGAATATATTTGATAATATCAGTTTAAGCTTGACACAGCAAATCAATATGAGAACAAACACACTATTAATATCTGTAAAACCATATTCAAAACAACCCAAGCAGTAATCAAGTGTTTTCAACAGCAATTAATCAGCTCATTTAGAACTTAAAGTTCATTTAAAGACGTACGAGGGTGTCAAACAATGCTTTTATCTTTATATGAGTGATTTTTAAGTTATTATAAAGCTTTTTTTAAAGATTCAATAAAAGCTTAGGGTGTTAAATCAGAATATGAAAACTCTACTATAGAACTTTAAGTATTTTGTGATACTTTATTGCCAGATAACAGCCCTTTTTGTAGCCTCAAATACAGCTTTTAGTATAATAATGAACTGAAAAACAGCTTTTATACAGCTTTTCATGCTGCTTGGGATTGTTAAAAGCGAACAGTCTAAGATAATATGTGTGTCCTACTTGAAATAATGTAGCGCCTCAGGTGGAAATTGAATCTTGGAAGTAAATGAAGTATGAAGTAAAAACAAAAGTGGCAAACAAAATTTAATATTAATACGTTTTACTTTTCTTATTTGGTGCTTATAAACTAAGGCATTTAATTAAATTACTAAAATTAGTAAGAAAGCCTAATCTAATATAATTACCGTATTAACCTAAATATTAAGTATACGGCAAAAATTGAGCAATCACTTGTCACATAATCACATAACAGCACAACAAACGATTCTCATTTTCTTAATGCTTCAGTAACCGAATCTCCGAATCTTCTTATTTTGTATATAACAGAGAGATATAAGGACACAATAAATTGAATCTGATTACATTACAATATCGCTTATGCAATTTGCTGTCTCTCCATTTTATCCTCTCGTCCCGTTGCGTTACGGTGTACGGCGTGACATTGAGGAAAATAACAGGAAACTAGGTGAGCGTGGGTTTTCAGTAATTTGATCTATAAATTCCCGCGCTGAATCAATGGAATTATGAAAATATTAGGCGGGATACTGCAGCGGGATTATAAATTTGTTTTAAATTTCAAGTGGATTTGTTAATGTCGAGTTTTGTATTCAATTTCGAAGCGTATATTAGATACGATTTTTATTTATTTTGAAGTAAACATTCAACTGCTTCCCTATGCTGTTGGTCTAGTGGTTCAGATACCGGACTAAGAACTCGGGGTCCTGGGTTCGATTCCCGGGTCGAGCAACATGAGTTTCGAATTTTTTAATATTGCTCGGGTTTATGATCATCAATTACATAAGCGTGGTGATTATGCCTGTACCCATAATTGTTGTGGTGACTTGAATTCAATGATGGAGGCCTTTGCCCTGCAGTGGGATTTCTATAGCCGTTACTTGACTTGACTACTAGAGTCGACTGCTGTTCGGTTTACAATCGATATGAACCAAATCATTACAGCCAAAAGACTCTGCACAACTATTTGACGATTGACGATGACTATTATTGACGACCTCCGTGGCGGAGTGGCGTACACACCGGTTTTCAAGGTGTCGCTTGCTCCGAGGTCCCGGGTTCGATTCCCGGACGGGTTAATGTAGAAAAAAATATTATTAAGTATTAAGAAATGTTCATTTATTAAGTTCACAAGAAAGATTAATATCCTTCCTACCAACTACTCAATAAACGGGATCAAACTTAAGGAGGTTCAGGTGATCCGGGATTTGGGAGTCCAAATAGACAGTAAGCTGACTTATATTCCTCACATTGATCACATCATAAAAAAGGCATCTAGAGCAATGGGTTTTTTAATGCGGAACGCTAGGGAGTTTAAACAGATTTCAACGAAATATCTTCTTTACAATGCCCTTGTCCGATCCACCTTGGAGTACGCTAGTGTAGTCTGGAGACCACACTATACCAACCATTCACTACGGATAGAAAGGGTTCAAAGAAAATTTACCAGATATCTTGCGTACTCCATCGGTGGAGCCAAGAGATCGCTCGCATATAAAGAGAGATTGGCTCATTTCAATAAAGTCAAACTTGATAAGCGAAGAGACCTTTTAGACTTAATGTTCTTATACAAAATTATTAATAATCATCTTTGCTGTCCAAACCTATTGGAAAAATTTTCGTTTCGCGTTCCATTTTGCTTGCCCCGTCATCCCATAGAAACATTCAGAGCTCCATTCCGAAGAACTGTACTAGGTGCTAACTCACCTGTCCCTAGAATCATCAAGCTCTACAACGCTTATAGCCGCTCCACAAACATTGATGTCTGCTCCATGTCATTGCATAAATTTAGAAGTTCTATAATGGATAAATAATAACTTTTAGTATGTATAATGTAAACTGTTGTTTCTTGTCCCTTAGGTAACTTACTGTGTGTTGTGTGTTATCTTATGTGTAATGATTTCGATCAATTTTTGTACGCAAGCTGTGTTCGCCTATAAGAGGCTTTACATTTAGCTTATCATCTAGACTTAAGTTTGTTATAATTATTTCTGAGGTAAAAGTTGTTGGTGAACCTTTAATAAAATAAAAAAAAAATAAAAAAAGTGTTTTCCTACATTTTCTCGGGTGTGGGTGTTTGTGGTACCTTCGTTGTTTCTGGTTTCCAAAATACGAATGCTTTAAATAGTTATTCAAAATGGGATCAGAACAATGTATGTGATGTTGTCCACATTTATTTATTTTATTTATTTAGTAAAAGTTTTCATACTAAGTCTTCAAACCTTAAACCTTTTTACTATTCAAACGTCTCCGCAGTCACGTAGGCAAGTCTGTCCACAAACAAACGGCTACAATGCATAATGCAACTGCAGTCAGAGCGCGCGGGAGGTACAGCGCCTCCCTAGCACTCTCAGGCCCGCTCGATACAAGTACCTATTTGCGAACTACGAATCAGGAAATTAAAGACAGGTAGAGCCTGGGAAAACATAATATTTCAGGTTGAGTTTATTGCTTCTGTGATAATAGCGTGCAGTGATGCCGAAATATCGGAGATTTCAGTTTAAATCGTAAATTATTATTACACTAGCTTATATTGCCTGTGGCTCTGCCGAAGTGAACTACGCGTTGTATTGCCCGGCCAGACTGTGCCTAACTGTGTCAAAGTCAAAGTCACATTATTTATTAGCGGAGAATAGATACATAAGATGTCAGATACAATATTTAGAAATCAATTCATGCAAAATTAAAATAAAAAATTAAGTAATACAATTAAAGAATTCAGATAAATTATAATAACCCATAACGCCAATGGCTAGTAAATAATTACTAGCCATTGGCGTAGTTTTTTGTCATCACATACACAGGTCGACACTTAAATTGATTTGGAATATGGTTTTATACTTTTACACACATACAATAACAGTTTTTCCGGAATAAAGAGGTTCTTGGTTACTGTTTCTAGTATTTCGAGAATATATTTCGCTGGCCTTATTAGGGTTTCGTACCCACAGGGTAAAAACGGGACCCTATTGCTAAGACTTCGCTGTCTGTCCGTCTGTCCGTCTGTCCGTCTGCTTGTCACCAGGCTGTATCTCAAGAGCCGCGATAGCTAGACAGTTGAAATTTTCACAAATTATGTATTTCTGTTGCCGCAATAACAACAAATACTAAAAAAAAAATATAATAAATTTTTAAGGGCCCTTCCAACAAACCCGTTTTTTTGGCCTTTTTGCTACGGAACCCTTCGTTCGCGAGCTCGACTCGCACTTGACCGGTTTTATTAGTTAATTCTGGATGACGCCTGACAAACTTTTATACTTTTAGAATATACATACAAGGAACGGTAAGTATTCCTAATTTTGTAAAAAGTGGTTTGCAAGAGTCAAAGGGACCTTTATCACATATAGCACGTATACATTTTTTTTGGGCAATAAGTACCTTGTTTGCGTCTGTGCTGTTTTCCTATAACAGAAGCTTGTATGCTATATTTGACGCAACGTGTAGCCGTAGTAAGCGGACGGAGTAACATGAAGAGACGTTTTACGTCTCAAACGTCGCAGTACGTAAACAAATCTATTGACCTTATAGACGTGAGTTTTAAAATTTAAGTTTTCATTTAATGCTTATTCCAGTAATGTTACATCGTCAGCCTTTAGAACGGCTATTTCATTATATCTTAAATTGACATTATAATCTGTTGGTCCATTTATATTAAAATTTACATAATGAGTCTTACTTAGATTAACAGTAAGGTTATTTGCAATTAGGTATTGAATTATATTTTAAATTGTGTCATTAATGTCATTTTCATATTTCTGGTATATTAATATCAATCACAGGCGTCAGTCTCACACAAACTACGTGTGATGTTTAATACTGCTTGTCTATTTAGTTATCATAAAATTGTATACTTACATGTGTTTGTGATGAGAAAATAAAGTTTATTTTATTATTATTATTATATTTAATTAAGTCATCATGGTATTTAGATTGAATGATAGCAGAAATGTCGTTGGCAAACATTATACATTTATTTTTTGTCACTTTAGTCAGGTCATTAATATATAGCAAGAATAGTATCGGGCCAAATATACTTCCTTGGGGGACCCCGAATTTCTTAATTTTAAGATAAGATAAGATAAGATAAGATAAGACAAGATAATTTTATTTACGAAAACGTGTGAGATATACATTGCATGGGCAGAGATATACTGGTATTAGTGTCGTTAGTATCAACATGCCTTACCGATATTCTGTGTGTAAAATGTATAGTGTTAAATTTGTTAGATTTCATTTAACATTAGCCTATCTATATTACAAAGTCAGTTAAATTATTACATTACATCAAAGCATTACATACACAGCCAAAATTTGAAATAGAATATTTAGAAAAAAATATTACTCATTATTACATTATTTATTATTGCATGTTAAATTTTATTAATTTGAATATAATATTATAGAAATTAACATTGATTATTACATTATTATTATTGTATGTCAAAATTTATCGTTAAAGAAGTCAGTTATAGTATAGTAGCATTTTTCAATTAAAAGATTTTTAAATTTATTTTTAAACTGATTGTCGTTAATTATATTATATGTCTGAGGAATTTTATTATAAATTTTAGGAGCCATGCATACTACACTCTTTTTAAGCAGAGCCGTTTTTGCTCGTTGCGAGCACAGATTGCTTTGATCTCGACGGTTGCGTGTAACTATGTCAGATAAAATATGGCATGCAGCTATCGGTGGTCTGAAGACCAAACATAGCGCGGATACATCGTTTCTGACTTTTAAACGCTACCTCTCTGTCAGTTGAGTTACCCCAAAGATAATTCCGTATCTAAGAACAGATTCCACCAGTCCATAATAAGCTGTTAGAAGTGCGTCAATATTGACTGTAGCAGCAAAGTCTATACAAAGCATAAGCCGAGCTACTTGTTTTTTTAGTTAGTGCTTGTATATGGGCTTTCCAATTTAATTTTTGGTCAATTTGTAAGCCGAGAAATCGTTTATATTGAGATTGGTGTGAAACTATCGTATTGCTCTTGTTTAAACTTCTGATTTCTACACATTGGTTTCTATTTCTAAGGTATGTTTCTAGCCATGAAAGGCAACGTCCTCGAAAACCGTATTTTTCTAATTTGTCTAACATAATATCATGCGCTACAAAATCAAACGCCTTTGACATGTCAAAAAACAGTACAGTGGTTCGCTGCAACTAACATGGATGTCACCTATTACTAAAGCTTCGCATTAGTCAAAGTATGCGGGCGTTATTTCTGATTTCAAAACTTATTAAATTTCCGAAATTTAAGCAAACAACACATGTATAACACTGTAAAATTAACACATAAAATCCATTACCTTACGATAGAAAATATTTGGCAGTATGACTCGCCGTCCGCACGCTAGAGCTAGGTTGATACGCATTATCTTATTAAACGGTTTCCATACTACCATACAACCTTTTTGCTCTTAACACTTTTACACTATACGGGGTTTACTGCAACCGAATGAATTATTTAACTGTAAAATATAATAATTTACCTTCCACCTTTTTGGTAATGAAATCAAACGGATATTTGCCCACACCACCAGCCTAATTAATATTGTGTTTTAAAAAGTGGGGCATCTATCCTGGACATACTCTACATCGAAAAATCTTGACAAATAAAAAGTTTCTTGTCAAACCAGCATATCGTCAAAACTATTGACCTTATAGACGTGAGTTTTAAAATTTAAGTTTTCATTTAATGCTTATTCCAGTAATGTTACATCGTCAGCCTTTAGAACGGCTATTTCATTATATCTTAAATTGACATTATAATCTGTTGGTCCATTTATATTAAAATTTACATAATGAGTCTTACTTAGATTAACAGTAAGGTTATTTGCAATTAGGTATTGAATTATATTTTAAATTGTGTCATTAATGTCATTTTCATATTTCTGGTATATTAATATCAATCACAGGCGTCAGTCTCACACAAACTACGTGTGATGTTTAATACTGCTTGTCTATTTAGTTATCATCACCAGCCTAATTAATATTGTGTTTTAAAAAGTGGGGCATCTATCCTGGACATACTCTACATCGAAAAATCTTGACAAATAAAAAGTTTCTTGTCAAACCAGCATATCGTCAAAACTACGTCCATTCCGTAAGAAGACATTACCTAAACTTATTCCATGACCTTGTTTACGTCGCACTTAACTGGGAGACACATAAACTTGCCAAACTCACAAGATGGATGGCCGCAAACATTACACTTGACAAATTATCGCGCTCATCATCGTATCGCGTGTCTATCTCAATTACCGCACCCCGCCTCTTCCCGGGGATGGAGTAGGAAATATATTTTATCTCGCGACGCAGGCGTGTAACAGGTGTCCTTGTTGTAATACAACTAGGTAAAGTAAAGAGATTTGGGCAAGGATGTTATAAGCTGTGTGATACAAGGCCACGTCTTTGATCAGATTTTAGTTTGATTGTATATTCTTGTACTGACATTATTTTTATTTTATAATTCAATTTAATCTTTTAAGTATTTTAGATTCATGTTCTGTTAACTTTTGGAAGGTTTTTATAATAATAAATTAATAAAATCAGCGCTGTAACGATTGTCCAATTACGAGAAAGAAATATTTATTTGAAACACCAACAAAAGACAGATATTAGACACAGACGATCAGAATAAATTCTATATTTAGCTTGGATGATATTTAGTTGTGTCGGCGTCATCTAAATTGTTGGTTAATATTTTACTGCATATTATATGTATTCATCGTCATCATCATCATCATCATCAGCCTATCACAGTCCAATGCTGGACATAGGCCTATCCAATTGCACGCCACTTAGGTCGATCCTCGGCTTCTCGCATCCAGCTCCTGCCAGCCACCTTGCGCAAATATCACTCCACCTGGCCTGAGGTATTATAACAAAGAAAATGTAAGACAATGCCGTCTCTTACTGTGAAGTATGTAAATATGGTCCGAGAGCAGCCACCTGGACAGCGAAGAGACGAGTTTAATTTCAAATTAGGCGTAAGATTTTTTCTTTAATAAAAATTGTATTAAAACTAGTCTCAATATAAATTACATGTGGAGCAGGTAGAACTGTGCAAGGTTAGTCACCATCGTGTCGCTTTGAAGTAGAGAGGTATTATTTATTGGTCTAAAACAAATAGGTACATACGAGCACTCTTTGATACGAACGATATCAAACATCTACTGTAAAAAAGCGTTTGAATTCTGTTTTACTGTTGCAATTGAGATTTGAATTATTTTTAAATCCATCTCGCTTGTGCTAAATAATTGGGAATCCTCTTCATCATTAACATTTTCCAGAAATTCCGGCCTTTGATGTATTTATTTGAAAGTGTGTTAAAATAAAGTAGTTATTTTTGTTTGTAATCTTAGTACTATTTAGACATGAGATAAGTTTGTTAAAAACGCTTCGAAAGGAGCTAAATTATTGACCAGGGCCCCAATTTCGATAATTTTCAAATGGCTCAATAGAATCGCAATGGCATCTCAATTGTATATTTTGACTCATTTATTATGGTAGTAATGTCAAAATATACGATTGAGATGCAATTGCGATTCTATTGAGCCATTTGTAAATTAGCGGAATTGGGGCCCTGTAATTCAACCAGCAAAATAATAAGTTGAATACAATTTTAGAATGTATGTATACTTATTATTTGTTAGAGTTAATTGATACGGGGTTTATACCATGTATGAGTTCTCCCGTGATGATTGCAACAGTGCCGAAATATCGGGAACTCATAAAAACTAAGGGACATGGTATAAACCCCGTATCAATTAACTCTAGTGATAGTGACCATGAAAGTTTAAATCAGGTTTGTTGTTTGTACTAAAATATTATGTTATTAAGGCGTCATCCTCTCTGTCTACTACTAATTGTATTGTTGTTCCCGAACAGTGTCTATAATGAACTGCGTAAAATATACTTTATAACATCCTTGTAAAATTATAGAACGCAATAAAAGTAAAAAATATACATCTTTTTTTTTTTTTTTTTTTGGGGTGGGTGCGATTTGAAAACACGTATATTTTTGCTTCCGAGATAATTTAATAATTATAATATTATTAATTAATCTTTACACAATTTAATGGAATAATATTAATTAGAATACCTGCCAGCATATCCTCAGTAATTAGTTCACTATAGTTCACTATCAATCTAATATTATATTGAATCTACAATCTACACACACCTACACCAATGGAGTCTTCATTGCATTCGGCTATGATTGAGATGCAGGCATCATTCGCATCACAAATGGCAGAATTCCAGAGGAGTTTGGAGCAAGCTACACCATCTAACACAGTGGCTACCTTGGCAGCGGACTTTGCAAGTTTCAAGAAGTTTATACTGGGTTCGCTGTCAAACTTGCGCCGGCAAGCTGACCTCCTTCATCAGCAGTGCGATCGTTTAGAGATGCGAGGTAGGCGAAAAATGTTACTGGTGCATGGTGTCCCCGAGGCACAAGGTGAGGACACTTCAAATGTAATGTTGAAACTTTCGTCGGAGCAGCTGCAGGTCCCACTTTCCATAGATGGTATCAAAAGAAGCCATCGTATGGGTCGGCTTTCAGCAAGCAAAGCAAGACCTATACTAGTGAAGTTCAGCTGTGTGTCGGATAGAGACCAGTTCTGGTTTGCCAAGACTGCACTAAAGGGAACAGGCATCACACTGTCAGAGTTTCTAACGAAGCCCCGTCATAATACGTTCCTGGAGGCCCGTAAGCGTGTTGGAATCACAAAGTGTTGGACTCGTAATGGAATCATTGTTGTTGCAACGGCTGATGGTTCACAGCATCGGGTCACAACTTTGGAGGAGTTGAATGGGATTATTCCTGCTGCAACAGCGCCAGAAGAACTTCAAATCCCGACTGCAGGGGTGTCGGGCGTAGGTCGCGTAGGCACTACCAGCACCAAGTCCAGGCGTAAAAAGTGAGCGTAATGTTGTCCTAGTTTTGTTTCTATAGTATTAAGTTTGGACACATATTTTCGTTTTGCAGTGTATATTTATCACCATTGCTTATTGTTTCTTAATAATAATTTAGATTGTAGTTGTAGATTAATTTTAGTCCAGTACTTTTTGAAAAAATATGTAATTACCCGGTTTGTTGTAACATTGCTAAAACTACCTATCGGTTTTGATTTTGATTGACGTTTGCTGAACTGTCAGATTGGTAGGTGATAGACGTTCGGAAACGTTGACCAATTTGTTATATTTTTTTTTAATGTTATAATAACGTTATACTGTTATTTTCTATTTTGGTGGCATCTCTTACAAACTGCTGGCGGGTAGCGTATGAATGGATAGGTACACTTCTTGAGTGCCTATCTTGGAATATTTATTTTCTTATAGTTATATATCTTAGTTGTTGCTATCTGTTTATTTATTTTATTTTATTTGTATATGAATATTAACACGTCCACCAACGACAGTGATTTATCTGATAATTTTCTTTCATTTTCTTCTTTTTCCAGTGATGACAGTTTTCACTCCACATTACCCTCCCTCTCCGATGAGCTTGATACCATCTTCTCTGATGTTCCGAAAAACTTTAATGTTATTCACATTAACGCTCAAAGCGTCCCGGCACATTATCCGGATATGTTGACAGCCTTTGACAACAAAAATATTCATGCAATCATGGTATCTGAGACATGGCTGAAAGCCTGTCTCCCGTCGACATCTTACTCCCTACCTGGCTTTCAGTTAGTCCGGAATGACCGCATTGTTAGATCTGGTGGTGGCATAGCAATATATATTCGTTCATATATTCCTTTCAAGATAGTTGACTTATCTCCTCCGTCAGCATCTTCTGATAGCGCTCAACATCTGTTCATTGAAATTAGTCTTTCCCACACAAAGCTCCTTCTCGGTGTCTTCTATAGTCCGTCTCTGAGAGTGGATTACTTTTCTGCTTTTGAGAGGATTTTAGAGAACCTGACTCCCTTGTACAGTCATACAATACTGATGGGAGACTTCAATACATGTTTGCTTAAAAACGACACTCGCTCAACTCGTCTTAAATCTATCATCTCCTCTTGTAATTTAATTACTTTGTCTCATAAGCCTACCCACTATTTTCCAAATTGCGCACCTTCTCTTCTTGACCTTATGATTGTCACTTCTATTGACCACGTCGCTAAGCATGGCCAATGTCATGCTGATGCATTTTCTTATCACGACCTTATTTATCTGTCGTATAAGATCCGTCCTCCCAAGTCTAAGGCGAAATTTCTTTTGCAACGCAATTTTAGTGGTATGAACTTAGATGCTCTCAAACGTGATGCTGTTGATACAGACTGGTCTGCAATAAAGAATGCTGTTAGTGTAGATGACAAGGTCACCCTTTTTAATTCGCTTCTCCTAAAACTATACGACAAGCACGCTCCAGTTCGTCCAGTTAAAATTAAACACGTTCCAGCGCCCTGGCTTTCTGCTGAGCTTAAATCTTTAAGAGACAGGAAGCACTCTGCTAAGACGAAGCTTAAATTGAACCCGTCCGAAAAAAACCGCGAAAAATATAAAATTCTTCGAAATCGCTGCAATACATTGTGTAGAGACGCTCAAAGACGCCATATCCATAGTTCAGTAGAAAATGGTGATCCAGCTAAGGTCTGGAGATTCCTCAAGTCAATTGGTGTAGGAAAAACTCATAATGACTCCATTCCAAACAATATTAATACGGATCTTTTAAACAAGCATTTCTCTACTTCGGTTGCTGTTGATAGCATAACAAAAATCAAAACTCTGGCTCACCTTTCGACACTTCCAACACCTGACTACCCTAGTTTCACTTTTGATCAAGTATCCGAATGTGATGTTAAGAGAATTATTGTATCCATAACCTCTAATGCGGTCGGAAGCGATTGTGTTAGCCGCAATATGATCCTACCCCTCCTTGATATCCTAACTCCTATAATCTGCCACATTCTCAACCATTCCCTCTCCTCAAGTGTCTTTCCCTCTCTATGGAAAGATGCCCAAATAATTCCCCTCCCGAAAAAATCAAACCCCTCCTCATACTCAGATTATCGGCCCATCTCAATACTTCCCTTTCTTTCTAAAGTAATGGAGCGGGTGGTCCATCACCAACTCAACCACTTCCTGACCGCAAGCAAACTTCTAAATCAATTTCAATCGGGTTTTCGCCCCGGCCATAGTACTTCTACTGCCTTAATTAAAATAACTGATGATATCCGTTTTGGAATGGATCGCCAGGAACTTACTGTACTTACGTTACTAGATTTTAGTAATGCTTTTAATACGGTTGATTTTAATATTTAAATTGGTTTGCTACGTTCTCTTAATATATCTCCATCGGTGCTTGACTGGTTTCACAGTTACTTGCACGGGCGCCGGCAGCGCATTCGTTCAGAGGAGTCTTTCTCTGCATGGTGTGACATTAATGCCGGTGTCCCCCAAGGTGGCGTGCTGTCTCCACTCCTGTTTGCAATTTTTATCAATTCGATTACTTATAATCTCAAATGTTCTTTCCACTTGTATGCAGACGATCTTCAGATATATTCGCAAGGAAGCCGCGAAGACCTTTCCAGTGTTGTAGAAATGGTTAACAGTGACCTCCGTTATATTCTTGATTGGAGTAAATCCTTTGGTCTGAAGGTTAACCCCTCTAAATCACAGGTGATGGTTGTGGGAGGTGCGAGGCAAATTGATAGGATTGACTGGCTGGCCTTGCAACCCATCATATTTGATGGTATACAAATTCCTTTTGGAAGAACAGTTAAGGATCTTGGCGTCCATATAGACAGTACATTTACCTGGATCAAACAAACTACGGAAGTAAGCAGAAGGCTTTTCGCAGCGGCAGCGTCACTTAGTAGACTACGCAATTTTCTACCTATACCTACTAAAATTGCTCTTGTTCAAGCTTTGTTGTTTCCTATCCTCGATTATGCAGACTGCTGCTACTTAGACCTAAATGAAAATCTCCTCGACAAGCTTGAACGGTTACAAAACTTTTGCATTAGAATAGTCTTTGGCTTGCGGAAATACGATCATGTTACCAAATACCGGATCCAGCTCAAATGGCTCCCTATCCGACTCAGGCGTGACTCACATATACTTGCCCTATTATTTAACATATTATTTAGTCCAAAATCACCCCCGTATCTAAAAGAGCGCTTTCAATTCCTGCAGCCATCACAGGATTGTGACATGCGGTCATCCAAAAAACTGATTCTTACATTTCCCCCACACTCCACTAGCTATTGTACCCAGTCGTTTACAGTTCAGTCCATTCGCTTATGGAACTCTCTACCTTTGGCTATCAGACAATCAGAGTCGATAGCAATTTTTAAAAAGCGTTTAAAAATGCACTATCTGGCACTTTGATAAAGCTACATTAATTTGGTAAACTATTAAACATTGTTACAAGTTGGTCATGACGTCGTTTCTTGCGTATTTTTAATTTTATTACTTATGTAGGTATATGTATTTTTATTGTATTTATATATAGGTATAATAGATATTTATGTAGGTATATTTTTATTTAGGTTTATGTAATAAATAATAGGTGAATATATATATAGTATAATTATTCTCTTACTGTATCATCGTATATACCTTCCCCTTTCTATAAAAATAATTTCACCCAAAGGTTGTCTGGAAGAGATCGCTCATAAGCGATAAGACCGCCTATATTGTACATATTTCTGTGTAAAATCATCTGTTAATAACTGTTCTTTTTATTTGTGTACAATAAAGAGTATTCATTCATTCATTCATTCATCATTTTTGTTTTGAAATAGCTAAGTACTTATTAGATGACACATGACTAGTTTTTTTTTTATATTTATAGGTCAACTAGCTTTTCTTCCGTGGCTATGACCGCGTGACCTATAAATAGATATTTATTTATTTATTTAAGGACAGCTTACAAGTCATACACAGGCAATAGCATAAAAACATTCGCAACTCTACAAATTTACAGTATTGACTTAATTAGAAGCTACATCATGATTATTTATTTGCGTGGAAGCGATATATTACCTAATTTAATGCCAAACTCAAGCCAGCCGTCCAACATCCAATATCACGATCCCACCTCACTGAAAATTATCTCAATTATGGATTTAATGATTAGATGTTGGATAAGTGACTGGAATTGCAGATCAAATATATAAAAAAGAAAAAGCATAATAGCTCACTGTGGATATTCACATCTGTCATCAATTTAGCCACCCGCCCCGACCGCGACAAATATATTTTTATATTGTGCGGGCGGAAACCTGTGCCCAGCAGAAAAAAATATAGCCTATGCCCTTTCTCAAGGGCCAATCTTATTTTGTGTATAGTTTCATGCCAATCCGGTTCAGGCGTAAAAGACAGACAGATTGACAGAGCTACTTTCGCATTTATAGGTTGGTATAATTATTGGTACGGTTGGTCTCACAGTAAAAGTTTCTTCCATTCTTTAATGGTACAGGAATATTTCAAAAGTACAAAATATGCTTTTTCTTATGTCAGCTCGTATAGCATAGCTAGACTGTATTTTGTCGAGATTTATGTAATTTATCTGAGACTGTATTCCCACAAAAACTATCATCAAAACCCAGCGAGCGGAATCCAATGTAATAAATCCCGGGAGGGAAGAATAGATTCTATTATAATCTTAAAATAGGTTTATCTGCTTCTTACACGATAGAAGGTTTTTCAATATCACTGAAATCATAAGGTGTTTATTTCTAAGCGATTATGCTACCAATATTTTCCGCTATGCAATATCAGAAAGAATTTTCCTTATTGAGGATAAATAAAAATAGTAACAGCGAGTTTAATATCGGTTAGCGTCACTAGACGTAATTTATTTATCGATCGCAGGGTCAAATGGTAATAATAAATAAATGTGGACAACATCACATACATTGTTCTAATCCCAAATCGAGTAACTATTTAATGCACTCGAACTTGGGAAATCAGAAACAACGAAGGTGCCACACACATACACCCAGACCCGAGAAAACGTCGAAAAACACTTTTTTTATACATTGACCCGATTCGAACCCGGTACCTCGGAGTAGGCGACACCTTGAAAACCTGTGTGTCCGCCGCTCCACCACGGAGGTCGTCAAAATCGTATTCCTTTGGCAGTATTCCTTTAGTCACCTCTTACGCACCTATAGGGAGAGAAGAGGTGGTGCTAATGCTTTTAATGTGCCGGCACCACACGACCACATATGAGTCAGTAATAGCTTGTTTTTCAAAAATGGAAAATATACAACCAAACAGTAGAATGGTCACGACTATACAAAAACAATATGTAGGTTATTATCACTTACTAGCTGTTGCCCGCGACTTCGATCGCGTCAATTTCTGTTATTATGATCGCGACGATTTTTGCCACATTTTTCATTCATGCTTCGCTCCTATTGGTCGCAGCGTGATGTTCTATAGCTTAAAGCCTTCCTCAATAAATGGACTATCCAACACAAAAAAAAACAATTCGGACCAGTACCTTCTGAGATTAGCGCGTTCAAACAAACAAACTCTTCAGCTTTATATATTAGTATAGATGGACTCGGACGAGGATCTACTCCTAGCTATCTTACTCAAAGACGATTAAATTGAAGAAAAAAGAATTGTCCTAAAATTTGGGAGGATCTTACGTGGAGTAACCGCTAAGCTGAAAGTGACTGTTATCTAAATATTAGGACAATAATTCTTTTTTCTTCTATTCAATCGTCTTTGAGTAAGATAGCTAGGAGTAGCTCTTCGTCCGAGTCCATAAGTGATAATAATTAATATACAACAGACAGGTATTATTTCAAAAAAATTGACTGCCGTATAAAAGAATATGCTTGAAAAATTGCGGCCTGTGACGTAGTGTCTCGGTCGCTAAATGGTAAAGCGCCGCGCCCGGTATGCGAGGAGAGGCGGGTTCAAGTCCCGCCTGAGACATAATTATACAAATTTTGTACTGATGCCGTATAAAGCATGTCAACAACGAAGACTTTTTAATTAATGGTGTCTTACTAGGACTAACTGTTAATTAAGATTAATTGAAAATATTGTATGTAATCAAATTGCTAGTGAAAATTAAGACACTTAAGAAAATAAAATGATTCCTGGAATAATCAAATAGGACTCGAACCTACAATCTTTCGATTGCAGGGTGATTGCTCTGACTATTGAGCTTTCAGGGCTTAAAGAGTTTCAACAAATCTTATATCTATACTAATATTATAAAGCTGAAGAGTTTGTTTGTTTGTTTGTTTGTTTGTTTGTTTGTTTGAACACGCTAATCTCAGGAAGTACTGGTTTGATATGAAAATTTCTTTTTGTTTTGGATAGTCCATTTATCGAGGAAGGCTTTAGGCTATATAAGATCACGCTGCGACCAATAGGAGCGAAGCATCAGTAAAAAATGTTGCAAAAATAATCTCGATCATAATAATAGAAATTGACGCGTACAAAGTCGCGGGCAACAGCTAGTGTATATATAAAAATGAATCCCTATTTCCCTTGGTCATCGCATCACGCGTGAATGGCTGGACCGATTTCGCTAATTCTTTTTTGTTTTGTTTGTTATTGTCAGGAGAATGCTCTTATGAAAGAAAAAATTAAGAAAATTGCGAGGAAAATTTGAATATTTAAGAAAACTTAATAACCATACTAAACTATTATTGTAATGTTAACTTATCTCTTTTTGACAAACTAAACTTTTTAATGTATGGCGTTTGACATAACAATGACAGAATGCGTGCCGCTGTGAATATCGTCAAATAGGGGGTAAAAAAACTGAATTTTGCACATGGCCAGTAATATGTCGCCTGTTATCGTGTCGAAATATCAACAAAACTATTTACCTATATAAACACCCCAGAAAAAAAACAATTGGCAACTTTTTTTTATTAAACCATTTCGTAATCAATATTCATAGTTAAGACAGGACAACGTCTGTCGGGTCCGCTGGTTTATTATAAGTTTTTCACGCTATAAGATCTACAAACAATCGGTTTAGATAAACCATCTTTTCAATACTTCCCAAATTGTTTTAATCAGTAGCTGTTTCTGATCAGTAGCTAGTTCTAGCAATTTGCTTGTTCAATAAACCGCTAAGATGCTATTACTTATCAAAGGCAATAATATTTTAAGACATAAATAAATATTTAAGACATGCCCCACTGGGCCACACAGAGCCATCTAGTCCCAAATTAAGCTACTATTAAGTACCCTGTCGTATGGGGTACTAGACAACCGATAATCTTACTTATAAACTTTTTTTTTGTAAATACATACTTATAATACATAGAAAACACCCAGACCAGTACAAACAGACATGTTCATGCACACAAATATGTGTACTGTGCGGGGATCGAACCCGCGACCCATGGCTCAGAAGCAGCGTTTACTACCGCTAATCCAAACGGTCGTCAATATCAACTAATAAATCCCACTTGAGACATATGATGTCGACAAAAGGAGTAATGTAAGTTTACTGGTCTTTGATATTAACTAGAAACTGCACACTAAAGTGCGGCAAACTAAATCATACAACTGTTATAATAACTCCCCGAGATAAGACTTCATTTGGCTGAGATTCAGTAATCCCGACAGTCACGCGGCATTACCCTGACCGCGGCGCGGCGCACCTGGCAGCCGACACACGGCAGGGAGATTCAGAAGAACCACTATGCCATGCATTATCTATGACTAGGTTTCAGAAGCTCGCAGAACATTACTCTTTTAAAAAAAAGGAGGTCCTTAATAAAGGGCTTTATATTCTTCTTTTCTTTCATGATTACCCATGCAACATCTTGTAACAAAATGGTGCAATAAAGAACTTTGACTGCATTTAACTGTGTTGATCTTAGGATAGGTATATCCTAGTAGGTTTTAGATTAGAAAAATAAAGACCAACAGGCTACAAAAATAGAAACTTGGTATCAATAAACTTTTTTCACGAATCAGATGAAACAATATACTGCCTTTAACTTTCAGGGTTACCATCGCAGAGTTAATTGATTCGGGGTTTATGGTGGCACATGGTATTAATTAATTCACTCTAAAGATGAAATAAGACAACACATGTTCTAATTTCATGTCCTTGATTCAGCAATCACAGACAATAACCTCTAATTTATAAATCTGATAATGTCATTTCCTTGACAGTATATTGCTATTTAAAAACTCTTAATTGGTACAAGTAGAAAGGATTTCAAAAACAGACTTTATTGGGTCAAAGATTGGGAGATTGATCAAATTGTGCGACTAAAAGGCACCAGTTTTTCGTATCTACTAGAAGCCTGAATATTTTATTACATTACAACAAACTCACACTCAGACTAAATTCGAAAATTAAAACGTAATAGTCCTTTTGCCTGTTTCTATGCTATGCCATTAGCCAGTTTGCTCTTTGTCTCATTACTGGCCGATAGCGCCGCGTCTCCGCCTCGCAAACTGACTGTGACGCGTACTGCGCCCGCGCATCGAACCCGCTACGTGTAACGGGAGTGATCCTAAGCACTGTCATTATGTATTGCCAGTCGTGACGTGGTTACAACTGGAAGCAACGTTGCGTCTCGACATTTAATAGCCCTTTCCATGATAACTAACGAGTCTCGGATCGTAGTACCCGTGAATTACAAGTACAGTATCTCGGACTTGAAAAGCCGGCCGGTTGCCTCTGCTAGTGTTAATCAAAAGCAGATTCAGGGGTTTATGAAACAGTTCACAGTCTTAATAGTTACCCACCGTTCATCGCAGCAATTCTCGTCAATTGTGTCAAACCCAAAAAATAGCTTTAAATACTGTTGTCTTGAATTTTCGCGAACACTTTACATTGAAACAAAAGATAAAAATATTAGGTTTACGGATTTGGTCTTGCTTATATTTAAGCACTAAAGAGTTCGTGGTCATGGGTCTACCCGTATTTCATATTTTTGAGAATTAAAGATGAGAGATAAATAACTTGACGCGCTTATTCTAGTGTATGTTTGGTACGATACTTTCAAATTTTATTGCCACCCTGATTAGGTAGGTCTAGCTTAACACTTCACAAAGAGGCGATAATGATAACCCTAAGTGCCCTAACAGGCCCAAAATCTCAAAAGCAACATAGGTATTTTCATCAAATTTTTTTACTACTGTTGAAAGTAGGCATTCATTTCCGCTTCCGCAAATATCATGATTAAGTTCTTTGAACTCCTTTAATGCAGGGTATACTAACATAGCTAGAACGCTGTAAACCATATGGACAAGATCATTGACCCGTTCGAAAAAACTACTTGATTAGATTCTAACATCGATTATGTATGCTACATATCGATACTAAAGGCAGCTTGCGTCTTATTACGAGTAGCGGGACTACGCCTACCTCCCTACTATGATTACAAGCGACACTTTGCTTCATTATAAAGACGATAGCTTGTTCCACCCTTCACCAAGAGATTTATCCTCGGGCAATCGATGCAATGGGTGCTATACTATTTGTAACATTGTAACGTGGCTGTAGAAGTCGATACCATTAAAGGCAAACATGATGCATAGTCATCTAGTAATAGGAACTATTAGGGTCCGAGTCGAGCGATACGGTATCGGTAACGGTCGCCTAATGAACAAGAAGATGGCACGCACGGCTAGTTCACTTTAATGACTTCTTAGAATACTTTTTCACCTTGTAAACCTTATATTAAACTGTAGGTGATCGATCTTCATTGGGGGAGGCTGAGATAATAAATTCGGGTCGAAACGAGATGTAGCCTCGGAGGACACTTAACTTGTCAACTGTTAAGAACTTAAGATACATCAAGGTTTGTAAATGCAAATCGATGGAGATCAACACGAATGACTTGCGCATTAATCGGACGGTGAAAAAGGAACAAATTACCGTTATGAACTAAGGATATTTATCAAACAGAATGTTGGGCTTTGCAAAGAGGCACTTCCGACAATAGGTAAATTAAAAAAGTATAGTTAACAACCTATATTATTATTGGGATGACTGCAAGGCAAAAGCCTTCATCATTGAATACAAGTTACCACAAAAATGACGGATATAAACATAATCACCACGATTGCTAAATGCGAGTTGGTGATCACAAACGGAAACGCTACAGTATCCATGTTTATTTGTCATAAAGACATCAAGGCCGACATAAAATTAATAATCCTACTAATACAACAGCTGCAAAAGGAAAGAAAGAAAAATAAAATGGATATTTGTTGTAAACTGTTGTTCTCAAAAGACATCAAAAGTAAATACTCTCATTTCCGTTGGAAATTGGAAATATTCAATGCTCAATATCTGAAATGATTTAACAAGCTGACTTTGAAAATATAACAAAATCGAGTATTAACTTTCGAGCCGTGTGATGTCAATTTCCTTATTAAGTAATTAGCTACAAAAATATAATTCGATCGCTTTAATTGCTACCTTGACATTTGACCTTGAACATCGAATAGTATCTAATCAATGTTATTCAACGTTAAGCTCTATAAAAGGAATATAAACTAGATTGAAGTTAAATTGCTTCATGGTCAACGTCAGTGATGATGTCAGTTCTGTTCGAAATTTTAACAGTTTTTATATGTCCAACTTTAAGACCGTTTGACTAATAAAGAGAACAACAATCCTTTCAGCTTAAAAAACTTAAAAAGTAATCCCATTTGATATCAAAATGACTGTCTACATTTTTTAATTATTGTACAGACGACTATTACGAGTTTTGTAACAAAAATATAAGACCTGACGTGCACGTTGCACTGGTACATCTTGGATTAAATGAGTTTACAGTTAAGATTTAGAACCAGATATTATGTGAACGTAATTTAGCCCAACTGCAGCTGTGCGATGTTGAACATTGGCTTAATACGCAGCAGTCGTAGATTAAATGCTACGTTGCTGTTATGTATACTTTTCCGCTTTACTTTTAGATTTATGGTTAATAAACGCCAGCTCTCATACCCAGTACAGATATTGCTCGTACATTTCGTTGTGTCTCGTTTAATATAAGTAGTTAACGTCGCAGATATCGATATATGAGTGCGCGCGCGCAATCTGCAGTCGGCGGCCGTCCGTCGTGTGAATTACGGACGTGCAGTCACGCGGGTGGGTACTATGTAGATTGTAGCTATTCCTAATGCTGAGGGTACATCTGCATTTAATGTTTTAAAATAGCCTATATTATATGAGTTACTGATTTGTTTTAGAACTCTATATTTACCTAGAAATATCAAATCGAAAAGAATCGGGCGTTTCCTGGATTCAACGGGCCAAAGTAGTGAGATTTAAGCTAATAGGGCTAGTACAATAGATCAAGCACTATAACAAAATACAAAATACAATACTAATATAGGTAGAAGCCTACTCGACGAGATCATCGTCACCATCATCATCAGCCTATCGTAGTCCACTGCTGGATATAGGCCTTCCCAGTTACACGCCACTTAGGTCGATGCTGCTGTTGTAAAATGCAGCAAACATGATAGAGCGATGAAATACGCAAACTGTTGGAATCAGATGCCACCGAGCAGGATAATTTTTTTAATCTGCTCGGTGGCCTGATTAGATGATCTTTAGGCAATAGTGTCAAGAAGCTCAACTAGAAATCATTTAATAAACAATTGCGCGACAACAGACACATAACATAATGGTCAAACAGCGAACCAAACCGGACCAAGATGAGCAGCATCATACATACCATTCAAGTTAATAAAACGCCTATAGCCTCAGGCGTTCGAAAACATTAGCACCATTGATGTTACGCCTTGTATGACTTGTAAATACAGGATGAAATTTTAAGCACATTCCAAAATTTTTATAGCCGTTTAGTATCGTACTTAGAGCCCATTTATGAAGCATAAAATGTAAATCAAGCTTTCACCCGAAAATATTTTTCACAATATAGTTTTCAATTTTTACGGTCCTAGGCCTGATAAGGTATAAAGGGAAAATCAAAAACTTATGAACAGTATCGTAATGAATGAATAAGATGCGAATAGCGTAAAAAAAGTGTTGCTAGGCAGCCGTATCAACAATTTTAGATATTTTGCGGACATTTTCTAAGTGCTTTATCCTGACATTTTTGTACTGGGCTATACCAAAAGAAAAAAATACGTCATTTGTTTTTTGTCTCGTAGATTGATATATTAAAATTTGGGAGGTGGTTAAAATTTCACCCTGTACATTAGATCCTAATGCGCTAACATGTTTTTAATGTATCCTCGGCCCTACGCGACGCATTATTGCGTAATTGCATAACATACACACCTATTGCATCGGCATAAAGTCCATTTATAGACTCGTGTTTGCGGTCAACATAATTGTATACACGGCGCCCAGCCGCCAGCACTAGGAATGTTGATTAGATCCGACCATTGGCAAAATGCAATTCAATTTATATTAAAATTCATAAGACAATGGAAACTATTATAATGATCACCGTTTGTATATAATCAACCGTATTAATAACTAGTTCGTGAATTGATTTATCATAAGTGCTTTATTAACTGACTTTATCGTCTCTAATTAGAGTTTATAAACTAAGTCACTTCCTTATTTTTTAATCATCAGCACCATCATCATCATGTCTCAGCCAAGCGACGACCACTGCTGGACATTAGGGTCAACTAAAGAATAAGATCCTTGCCACCAACATCCAGTGGCTTAGCGGCTCAGTATTATTTTAATAATAATAATAAATAATAAATATTTAAGACATGCCTCACTGGGCCACACAGAGCAATCTAGTCCCATATTAAGCTACTATTAAGTACCCTGTCGTATGGGGTACTAGACAACCGATAAACTTACTTATATACTTTTTTTTTTGTAAATATTTACTTATAAAACATAGAAAACACCCAGACCAGTACAAACAGACATTTTCATGCACACAAATATTTGTACTGTGCGGAGATCGAACCCGCGACCCATGGCTCAGAAGCAGCGTTTACTACCGCTGATCCAAATGGTGGTATTTTAGAATAGAATAGAATTTATCATTTATTTGCAAGAATACATTTGAGATTGATGGTGTTGGGTGTATTTAACTAGACATCGTATTCAGTCTGTGATTAACAGACTTGCAAATCACCTTAAAAGCTTAGCTACTTATATGTATACTAAACACTATGCTAAAGTTAATAGTTAACAGAGGCCATGAAGGTACTCATTAACACTGTTAAAAAAACATTTTGAAACATAGCAAAATAGGTAAATTTATAATGAAAATTAACAAAGTACCTGACACCTTTAAGTACACGCTTAAAATGGACGAGGAAGTTGGTGCTTCTCTTTGCTGTTGCCCAGGGTGGACCACTAGGAGGTAGATCCCACCACCCCAAAAGGGCTAAGGCTATTAATTAATGTATAGCTATAAACTGTCTTTTATAAAGTACCTGACACCTTTAAGTACACGCTTAAAATGGACGAGGAAGTTTTCTTTCCCTATGGTGCTTCTCTTTAAAAAACATTCACCACTAAGTTTAAAGGTTTACTTCAAAAACTTACTCTACAATAGAGTCCTAGTAACTTACAAATTAAATGATACAGCTCAAACACAGAAAGCTTATCCTAAGGTGTACTAGTGTAGTAAATAATTGTTATCGCATTAAACTGTCGACGACTGACTGACGACCTCCGTGGCGGAGTGGCGTACACACCGGTTTTCAAGGTGTCGCCTGCTCCGAGGTCCCGGGTACGATTCCCGGACGGGGGGTCGATGTAGAAAAACATGTGTGTTTCTACATTTTCTCGGGTCTGGGTGTTTGTGGTACCTTCGTTGTTTCTGGTTTTCAAAATACGAATGCTTTAAAATAGTTATTCAAATTGGGATCAGAACAATGTATGTGATGTTGTCCACATTTATTTATTTATTTATTTATTTACTGTATTACTGTAACACAAACAGCCTTAAGTTTTGTCTGTCCGTTCCTCAAACTAAAGTTAAGTTTGTTAAACTCACTCGCACGGAAAGTTGTATTCGCGTGCGTGGTGTTGAAGTTTGAGATGTGTGGAGTTATTTAGTGTTTAAGGTTTAGTTGACAACACATTTGCATTGGACTAACTTGGAAAGTTTATACAAGATAGAAGTCTTACAGAAGTAAACGGTTGCTGGGCTTAGATAGCTATTTTAATAATTAAAGTTCAATTAATTATGACTATGTAACCACGAGGAATAAATATTATCATTAGTGTTTGGGCGACCTAACTTCGTCTGCTTTTAAGTTTCAAATGTAAACCATATTTACTAATGATAATAATACCTATGTAGTTTTGAAACATATAAAAAAAAGTAAAGTAACAGCCTATAATCATCCCACTGCAGGGAAAAGGCCTCCATCATTGAATTCAAGTTACCACTGCAATGATGGGAATAAATAGTTTCGAATTTTCGAATGTTGCTCGGGTTTGTGATCACCAACCCGCATTTGGCAAGCGTGGTGATTATGCCAGTTCCCATCATTGCAGTGGAAACATATACATAACAATATTTTCAATATGTATGTCTAGATTTTCCTAGAAAACAAAATTATTTTTTTGTTTGCCATATGGTGTAAAAAACATATATTATCCTTTTATAGCAAACATAATAATAATATTTACTATGACCGATCCAGTCAAATTTTCTCAACCAGCCCCGCTATACCTAACCCTACTATATTCATACATTGACTTCAAAACACAAAGTTCTCCACGCTTTTCCCTCAAGACTGAAGTAAAAAACAATAAAAATAACCCTGTCTCGATAGAATGTCCTACCAAGTGTTACGTGTGTACGTGACGAATGTAGCACGACGGGACAAATATAGAGTGATTGAGGAAATTGTATTAAAGAACAGCTCCTCTTGTGTGTAGGTTCTTGTGTGCAATGGAGCCGTGAAGTGTTACGTTATAATCTTTATCCACCGAGATATTTCTGATGTGCGAAAAAGTAAAGAAACAATTTATAATCATCCCACTGCTAGGCAAAGGCCTCGATCATTGAATTCAAGTTACCATAGCAATGATGGGAATACGCATAATCACCACGCTTGCCAAATACGGGTTAGCGATCATAAATCCGAGCTATGTTTGAAAATTCGAAAATTTTTGTTGGCCGACCCGGGGTTTGAATCCGGGACCCCGAGATCTTGGCCCGGTATTTAAACCACTAGACCAACGGGGCGTTTGGATGTGCACAACATATTACTTTCAACTCAGCGAGATGATTTTAATTTAATCTTGACGCCGAGCTTTTTCCGTCGTGCGGTGTTATATAAAGTTCATAGGGATAGCCTGAAATGTTATTAAGTAAATATCAGCCGGGCGCTTGACGAAATTACCAGCTAATTGAATTCTAAGACCCTTTAAGAGGAAACACTACGGGCAAGAGAATTGAAAAATAGGTATTTGTATATCTATTGTCGCGCCATGGCGCTATGGCACTGACACTGTTCCTTACATTTTATATCGATTGGACCGCTCGTTTTAAAGTGACTAAGTTATTATTTAACCCTAGACTTAACGCAGTAAAGCATAGTAACAGCCTCTAATTATCCCACTGCAGAGCTACGGCCTCCATCCTTGAATTTAAGATAGATAGATAGACTTTATTGCACACCATAAAATTGAAAAATAACACATGAATAAGATTTAGATTAGTACAATTTAGGCGGTCTTATCGCTTGCAGCGATCTCTACCAGACATTTAAGTTACCATAGCAATGATAAATTAACAGGCATAATCATCATGGTGACAAATACGAGTTGACGATCACAAACCCGAGCGATGGTCGAAAATATCAATCTCTTATAGCCCGTCCCGAGAATCGATCTTAAAACCCACAAATCTTAGCCTGGTACTTCATAGACCAACTAGCTTTTGTCCGCGACTTCGTCCGCGTGAAGTAGTTTTTTTTTTAAATAGAGTAACATCATCCCCCTTTCTAAAAGTCGGTTAAGAATCCTAGCTAGCCTATATCCTTCCCTTAAGGTCTAATCGACATTGATTAGTACTCGGTTTATAGATCACAAAAAATTAATTAACGTTTCCATTTGGTCACTTACTTATCTTTTCCTCTTAGCTGCTGACCCTAACAACCATATAACCAAAATCCGTGTTAACCCAATCTTGCAGCAATTATCGCTCACGCTAATTATGTTTCGGGTTAAGTTAGTGTAATTGCTAAGCGATAGTTTGAGCAGAGTATTAAATAAAGCCTAAGCCGTGTTGAACCGGGTCTGGTGCCTTACTCTGCAACACAGTTCTCGTACGAGTATTTACGGATATATCTGTCTCTTTCTGATACTTTAAGACATCGATATGAGTGGTAAGGACACATGGATTCGAATATACGGACATTGTGTAGCGGAGTAAAGCCTCTGCGCTTAACACAATTATATCTGCCTTCCAATCATCCTCACGCCGGGATAAGGGCTCAGAGCCGGCTAACTTAGAAGACTGGGTATTTAACTTAATTATCTATTATTGTAACTTCCGTCACCCACTTGTTGGTAAAGCTAAGCAAATTATGACTACCATTTTTAGGCCATCTTTTTGAGTTATTTGTTTCTTATTACATGCGAGTACTAGACAAGACATAGTATTCATACTAATATTATAAATGCAAAACCGTCGAACCGATTTAAATTGAATTTAGTGTAGAAATAGTTTGAGTTCCAGGAAGGGACAAACGATAGTGTAATCTCGGTAATCATAATTAAAGGTACAAGTTTTGTACTTAGAATAATCTCTTTTAAGGGTTGAAAGAGGGACGGTGTGTATATAGCGAATCAATATAGGTAATCTTAATACCTGTGATATCTCTTAAGTGTCGGAGAGGTGAACTCAGCACTATTCGTGAAAGTTAAATGCCCATCATGACGCTGATTTTTAGCGGAGACCTCACTAATAGGATCTTGGAGATAACCTCTAATCGTGGTGCCGTTAGAAAATGTTGAAACATTTTATAATATAAAACATTTACTAACAATTGTTACATTTTGTTAGGAACTATTAGATTTTACACGTTACACTGATGGAAAATGCTTACTTATATTTTTTAACATTTTAAGGACATTGACTCGAAGTTTGGGTTTGCGTTCTGAGTGTGTTACTGCGGACGGAGTACGCTATACCTGCTCCCCGGTCTGATCCGTACGGACGGACGGTTCAATGTAGAAAAAAAGTCTTTTTCTATATTGTCTCGGGCCTGGGTATTAGTGGTACCCGTTGTTTCGTTATTCTACAAATGAAGTTCTTTATAGTTACTTATTTTGGCGTCATAACAATGTATGTTATGCTGTCAACTATATTGTATTGTTGTATCTTATTTGTTTAAAATAACTGTTATATTGCAAATATGTTGGCTCACTCATTATGCAGGCAGCTATTTCCTTTTTGTTTAACTTGCTGCCACCATAAATTCCAGACACTTGCAGACTCCGCGGTCTAACCGGTGGGTCGTGTTCATTATGCTGATAAAGAAACGGTGCACTTAATCCCGTCTTCTCGTAATAAAGCGATAAACTTGAGCTCCTAGTAATCTCTGCCAAGGGACCACACCTGAAGCTTGTTGTGTGTGGCGCTGTGGCACCTAACCCTACTTGTAAATGTATTTAAAAGTAGGGTTAGGTGTTACTTTCTGGATAATTGTTTTTATAGTGTAGAAGATTATATTAATACTGTCTAATGTTTTTTGTAGAAATTAATTTATTTTATGACATTAATTATTGTTGTTATTTTTTTTTAATATTTTAATCTCAATTTAATTAATTCTGTCTTATTGTTATTTTTTTATTGTGTAATTTGTAATTAATTTTTTATTTCCAACACAATGTATTATTGTTTTTATTGGAATAAATGACTAATAATGACTAATGACTGAGCACTGTTTGACAATGCACTTGCGATCATATTTGGAGTCATTGGAGCAATGGTGCTTGTGACAGTGCTAGTACATCGGAGGTACAATAAAAGCAATGTGATACCTTCTTAAGGGGACTAAATAGAGCTATGTGCTGCTCCCAATCGATTAAATTATATTACTTCTAAACAAAATCAATTCTCAAAAAAACTAGAACTGTCACTGTTAACTGCTTTTCATTCAGGCTATTAAAAACTACGGGGAATAGGGATAAAACAGAACAGCGCTCAAAGTAAAGTAATAAGTAATATAATATAGGGAAAACTAAGAACTTACAAAAGCACACAGATGAAGAACAGCAGAACCGAAGAACAGATAAAGACTACAATAATCATGACATAACAAAAACATGCAATATAAAAAAAAGAAAACTAGAAATAGACAATATAACTAAAAAAGTATTTACATAAAATCCGGTTAGACGACCGATTTGTAACACAGGCATTCTTTCGTATTGTACATTATTGCTAAAAGCGGCCGCTTTTGGCGTTAGCGACAATTTAATAAATACTAGAGGTAATTTGCTAAAATGATACTGTTCTAGTTTTTTGACAATTAATTTTGTTTAGAAGTAATAAAATTAAATCAATTGGACGCAGCACATAGCTACATTAGTCTCTTAATTAATTGAATAAATTTTTGGGTTTTCTTAAGAGTTAAAATGAAATATTACATTGAGGAACTAGCTTCTCGCTCGCGGCTCTACACGTGTGAACAGTTAATCAGTTTTAATTCTGCAAAACTTTCAAATCTATCTTTGTGTCAAATTACATCAAAATCAGTTAGTTTAGAAGTGAAAATTTTGCAGACAGAGTGGCTTTCGCATTTCTATTATTAGTAAAGATAATAAGGATGGATAGTAAGGATTATTTCAGTCAAGCTTTTCATTAATACACCTATAAAAATACATTGCATCTACATACAAAAAAATAATTATGTTAAAAACGATTAAGTCCTTATAATTTTTTCTCGCTTTTCTCGTGTCTTTTCTAAGCTTCTAACACATTTGAAAAGCCTTGGAAATGACACGTCAAGTGTCGTACACGAACAAAGCTCTGGGCGGAAAGCGAATTACAGACCGGAAGTGTTCTGCAGCCCCTTCAGACCTCAGCCATGTTGAAAAATCAGCTATAGGTATTTTAACGCTAATTGTTGTTTAGAAATATATAACTCCTTCGTTTGTCTGTCGTTTTGATTTGATGCATAGATAGTGGATACATACTTATTAGATTCATACTATTTAACATATTCGGATAACATGCAAAAGTTAATCCTTTAACTTCGTACTTGCTTAAACCTTGTAAAAATCACCTTACCTTGTAAAAAATTATTTAAAAAGAGGCTGACAATAGTGACCGAGTTTCTTGCGCTGCTACTTCTCGGCACTAGCCCAGACTTGTCCCGAAGCAGTGGTAGGTTTAAATTGGGACGTGTAAAAGCGCCTTCTGGGGCCTTTTTATAGAAATAAAACTGATTTTAACTGATTTTTACTTGATTTGGTGTTTGAACTAAAAGCAGTGTTAGGGTAATCTTGAACTACATCGAGTTTCAAGTGTAAACAATATCTTTTAGGTATTTCTTAACTTTTACGTTTACTCCCCAGGCTAACAGGCAACATTTAAGAAATACACTTCATACTTGTTATACCTGATATCAATAAAATGTCATATGTCACAATTACCGTAATGCTAATTAAACCTTACTTACGCCAAGGAAAGAACATCCATGTTTTTAAGTGGGTGCTCATTTCGTTAGGACAGTTTTCAGTCACTGAATGTGTAACTAGTTTGTTTTTATTTAACGTAGATCTTACTATGTATTAATTTTTGTGTTTCTGTTTTGTTGTTTTATGTTTAACGTACATGGATAAGCCAGAGTTTACAAAATGTTAAGCCCCCAGTGCGAGTATCTGACTGATCACATAATCTCGTCTACATTCATTCATAATTCATTTAAACAATTAAATAGCGTACCGCATAAAAAATATTTTTCCTAAACTAAAAGTATAAAAGCTCAAAGCTGCGGAAATGACGTGTCGCCTGACATCACAATGAAAGCTCCGAGTGAAACAACAGATTAAAGATGAAGAAGAAAAAGTAATGGGGTGGCTGCCCTTTGCCCTCACACCTACGCTCGTTTAAGTACGTTGTTTAAAGTCAGTAAAATATCTACTTACGGCTGGTCCCAACAATCTATCTATCGCCAGTTTTGGCATATCGGAGATAGAAAACAACTTCTGTCTTTTTTCTCTGCACGGCCAAAATCAGAGATAGAAACTGTTTCCTATCTCCGAAATGTCAAAACTGGCGATAGATAGATTATTGGGACCGGCCGTTAGTGTGTACTTTATGTGTCATCAGGCCCATTGCTCACATCAGTTCATTGCTGGGCATAGAACTCTCCAAAAGGAGGTTTTGCCATAATCGCCAAGTGGAGAAACTTCGTCTGGCGGTTCTCCTTGATTTGTCTCTCCTGAGACCCATAGGTCGAGAAGAGGTGGCACTTTTCTTTAAATGATGACGAGTTATTGAAAGAATAAAGAAACAGACAAATGGAGAGGTCTGTGCGAGTGATGGTGGCAATCACAGAATAATCTTTTTTTTCCGTGTTCTGTGGTGGCAATGAAATAAGACATCATTTGAGTAACCAAAGAAGAGTTATGCAATTATTGGAAGTAGAGAAAACTTACCACAACGAATTATAACGAAACGAGCTTTATTATATTTATTTATCTTAATTTAATTTATGGTTTATTTTTAATTTTTCGTTCTTACGTATATTTCATGATTTTGAATGTTGTCATTTAACTTCTTAATTGTCCACGTTAGATGAACATTGAGAAAGCTACCTGATTCCTAGCTACAAAATACGCCAATTACTTGTCAAACATTTCCATTGTTTCGCTGAAACAGCCAGAGTAGTCTAAAAAATGTTGCGGTTATGTCTACATTACCTTAGTGGGAAAGATTCAGTTATCATGGCGCTAGAAACTGTATGCATACACATTCATGAATACTGTAACAGCCTACTCTAACAATAGTGTCTACAGAAGTTAAAATTATTTTTATAACAACAAACCAAAGTTATTATTTATTCTTGGTATAAACATAATTTTTCAGCTTCAACCTTTATTAAATCTGTTCAACCCAATGCTGTGTAAATAAACATTAAGCGAGATTAACTAACGCATAAACCGAATCAAGTATTCATGGCGGCATTAAAATGTTGTTTACCCCTGAAGCGGGTGTCAGGGGCGCGGAGTCGTGAGCGTGGCAGTCAATGATTTACTTTATTATGGGCCCTTAACTTGTTTGTATCAGCGGGCACAGATCTCTATTGTTTACATCAGATAAGTAGAATACTGATAAGCAAGCATCAGATGATCTGAACACAACTTTATTAATGACTAGCTGTTCCCCGCGACTTCGTACGCGTCAATTTCTGTTTTTATATTTGCAACATTTTTCACTGATGCTTCGCTCCTATTGGTCGCAGCGTGATGTTATAAAACCTAAAGCCTTCCTCGATACTTGGACTATCCAACACAAAAAGAATTTTTCAATTCGAACCAGTACTTCCAGAGATTAGCGCGTTCAAACAAACAAACAAACAAACTCTTCAGCTTTATAAATTAGTATAGATACATCGGATTCTCGAACTGATCGTAGCTACAGTCGTGGCTCATAGTTTGTTTTGCGACAAGATTGATTAAGTTTGATAGTAAAAGATCTTGGTCATGTTGCTTAAAAACTGGTGGAATACTAAACAAAATAACAATATCTAAGCAAGTAATCTCTTTCAGACTTGTATCTAACTAAGGGGGTATTAATTTCGGCTGTTAATTTGTGAGTCTAATTTTTCTGGTATATATTTTAGATTGGATACATAGATATTAAATACAAACAAAGGTCTCTTTCTTTCCAAATTTTGATGGCATCGGTAACTTAACTGTTATTAACTCACTACCAAATTATTTACGTCATCACATTTGTCATTGTGTTTGCTGGACATACAAGTTCCATTCATTCCATTCATCCATTTTAATAATCTTCTGTAACAGAACAGAAGTTCTGTTATTTCTTGTTACTTCTTTGTAGTACCTTATTATTCATGTAATACATTTAAAAAAGAATAGGAAAATCATAATGTATGCAAATATGTCGGAGCGTAAATTTTATGCATGCTGACTAGAGAAAAAGTTCAAGTTCCAAGAGACCTGTACTTACCCAGCGCCCTGAGGCATAACCATGGACGCTAACAACAAGAAGCATGGTCGTTTAACGCAAAACTGACTACAGTAAAAACACCACAAAGATCAAGTAATGCAAGTAATAATGGTCAGTCCTTTGGGCCCCCTAACCATCAAGTAGCCAAGTTTCTTCTGAGCTTGCTCGTTCGTGTGCGGAACATTAAAATCTTGGTTATGATTTTTACCGACGAACTTTCTGATATTCATGCCTATATTTTATATGTAAAACGCAATCCTATTAGGTACGCAGAGTAATTACAATGTTTTTTTTTGTTGTAGCGAGTATAAAACAAAGTTGGTAAGACAAAAATTTTAATTCTGAATCTGTAGAAAAATATTATATGGATTTTTAAATTTTAACCGATCGATACTATACAGAATGACTTTTTTATCACCTTCCAAATTGTTTATGGGCGTTAGGTATGTTATTTAACCCACATTTTAAAGGTAAAAAATGTTGGTCAAATTTTCACCTGAAAATATTTTTCGCAACATAGTTTTTAATTTTAAAGGCCCTAAGCCTGTGAAGGTATAAAGGGCAAACCAACAACTTATGAATAGTATCCTAATGAATTAATGAGATGGGAATCGCGTAAAAAAGCGCGTCTAGTATATTGTTGTATTAAAATTTGGAAGGTGGTTAAAATTTTATCCTGTATTATCACACAATGTTGAGTAAATATTATTATGACAACCTCCGTGTAATAGTGGCGTACGCACCGGTCTTCAAGGTGTCGCTTGCTCCGAGGTCCCGGGTTCGATTCCCGGACGGGTCAATGTAGAAAAAAGTTTTCTACTATATTTTCTCGGGTCTGGGTGTTGATGACACCACCGTTGTTTTTTATTTCCAAAAAACAAGTGCTTTAAATAGTTACTTTTTATTATTATTTATTTATTATCCGAATTTAAGAATCAGTCAACGACTATTGCAATGCCGCTTTAAAACTCGTGACTCATTTCATGAGTTTCGTTCGTAAATTCGTAAGTATGTTAAAATTATTCATCTAAATATTATGTTGACAATTTTTACATTACATATGGGAAGCAAAGAGCCCTTTTTACACCTCACGGAGCATCAGCTCCCTCACCACGTGATCAAAGTTCACGAAACGGGGAGCACTCACATGGCGAAGCAGTGAGAAGACATAAATACACGTGAGAATCGTTGCTTGTACAATAACTTGTAATGATATATACGATTATAGATCAACAAAATATGTGAACCCGTCTTTGGTGTTGAGATGAGCACATATACGAGTAAGTAATACAAAATTTAAAGGTCCTACTCCATCCCAAGTTTAATGGTGTTAAAGCGACATTTGCAGAGTGAACGAAGGATTCTTGTAACAACATGAAAATACGAAAGCTAAGGCAGCATGTCCTTTATTCCTTTGCCATGCCTATTTCGTTCACGATTTCTTGATTACCTTAAAAATCTAAGAACAAAAGGTTTTTATAAAATTTAGTCAGGATATGCTTTGCTTAGTACCTACAAAAGGGTCCCGAGTTTGATTCTCGGTTTTCGATAAAATTGCACACATCGTTTATTGAAATATGTCGTTAGTACTTTAAAAACAAAGAAACATTATTATAAAATATTGTTCCCCGTCTTAAATGACATTATCGTCAAAAATATTTTTGGGAAAAAATAATACCATAAATTTTTAAATAAAAACGTCAATAAAAAATTCAACGTTTTTAACACTTACTATCGTGTAGAAAACACAAAAAACCATTAAAATCGGTCCAGCCGTTCTCGAGTTTATAAGTTGAGTACTTATCTAACACGACTTTCTTTTTTATATACAGAAGATCTTTTGTGTCTAAATTGAATAATCAATAAAGTTTTATATTGAAACAGATGTCAAAAATTTTCTTTTTTGGCTCGGCGACTAGTAAAGATATCATAAATTAAATTCGAATCAAATTTTATGGAACCATGCAGAACTTTAGTGCCATTGTACATTTTTGAGCAAACATATTCGGTGACTATGAGACGACCGGTGAAGCGCGCCCCGGCTCTTCTCACGCTATTGTCCGACGGAAAATCATGTTAGCACCGAAGTAGGTCAAGAGCCCTGTTCCATGTCAGGTGACTTTATATCGGTGAGCTTTCTCTTTTATGTACCGCCGAAAAAAAGAGCAGGGACTCCATTCAGAGGAATATTCAAACAGTTTTATTTAACTGGCTCTGTTTGGGTCAAATTTACCAGTTGAAATGTTATCCCTCCTATTGTCAGGTCTGTTATTTGGTACATATTTTTAGTTCTGATAAAAATACATTAATAAAAGTATTTAGTGCCATTGCACATTGAATGTCCAGTACAAAATCGAGGATAACATAGTTTTTTAAAACTCCCTTATTGTATGTTGATACTTACATGAATGATACTAGTAAAATCGAGTATCTACACAATGATAAAGGCCTTTAAAAAAAGTGTATATTCGATCGTCAAAATGAAGACGTTGTCCTGAGAAATAACAAAAATGGCTAGGTCTTAGCTGCCACATCATAGAACATTTGTCCAGACAAAAATTATACAAAAAAATTTTATATTCTGGGAGTAAAAGATTTCCTTATTTTTTTCTCAATATACCTAATCCAATTGTTGATCTCTTATAAATTTGAATAGAAAATTCTACTCCTTAGCAAAAAAAAACAGTGTTATAGATATAAATGACCACATTTCAGGAAAAAAAAAATTAAGTAACTACCAATTTTGAGTCGGCTGAAATAATAAAGAACACCCACGGTCGTTAAGTTATAATACGATGTCACACTCATATACTGACGAGCCTACAACTTTGATCTTTTGCGAGCCCCTGACCTTTTCTTATTATATAGAAGTTATTTATATTAACTGCCAACAAACTCCCTGTTTTGTGTCTGAAGTAGGTACTTACTCCGCTGGAACACCTTAATAGTTTGAGTGAATTCACAAAGTGAAATGTTTTAGCCGCTAAAAATACCTAACTCAATTATAAACTTCTATTGTCAAAGTTAGAAAGAAAGAAATGTTATCAGATCAATCAATAACGAACACAACATTTGAAATACCAAAAGTGTCTATCTTTAATAAAAAAGACGTGTGGCACTCAGAGACTGCCGCGGTAAAGCTATTGCATAGCATTTTTTATCAACTTATGCAATTATAAAACTAAAAAGTATCACCGCTGTGCCGGTCGGAGTGGGGGAGGTGTTAGGTTATTTTCGTTACGGAATTTCTGGATTCGGTCTCCACGCTCAAGGCCCGCGGTTGAAGCTATGCAATAGCTTAAAAATGTAGGCAACTTCAAACAGTTCTTTTATCCGAATTAAGTAAATTTAAACCACTTTGTTTTTCGTGGTCATACATACAAAATATAATAAAATGTACCTACTAGGTAAGTTATGAATTTCCTCATTTCTGTGGAAATTGTGGGGTTACACGCCAGAGTTGATAAGTGACAGCTGTCTTTGTTCCCTTAGTGATAACGCAAGGTGGTGGGATCTACCTCCTAGTGGTCCACCCTGGGGAACGGCATCTTTGGTTTTCTAACCAATGATGACGGCTAACAGATCCCTCTGCGGTGGTAGGCTTAGTAAGAGGCGCCTGGATGCTACCACCCTCCTGCCGGAGTGCCTTTGGGTAAGCTCGCTCCATCTTCTTAACCGTATAGTTAAGTATGTAGTTAAGAGCAAGCCCATTAAATATTTTAAAAAAATATTCAACAGTGTAATAACAACAGCGTGCTGAGATGAAAAATGATAATTTGTCGCTAATTAATAGAGATTCCACACGATCATACTCGTTCATTAGCGTTTGTTTCAGTTGTGTCTTTCGGTTTTATTGTGGCCACAAACATGTCAGTTCATTTATGCCGCAAAGGGGGTCTTACACGACGCGACCAGGCGTGCAACTTGCCGCCATGAATTATGGATTTATTAAGATAATTACACAGGCTTTATAACGCTTCAGGGAACAACATGTTTTGTTATTCCTGATATACTACATGTTGTTAACCTGACCACCATATTGTACAAGATAAGCTTGTGAATTTACTCTCACATGAGATAGTTTCGTAAGTTAGAGATATAAATTTCTTAATAGATATTACTTACTTTTTTAATAGATGATGTAAGTATTTAGAAACCAAAGCTAAGTTAGGTAATACTCAAACACTTGATACAGAAATAATAAAACCAAGGCTAAGACTACATACATTTCGATCATGATATGATGAATAGATGATTTGTTACCATTTTATGATCGGTGAAAATAACATAATACCCTTGTTTAACTTTTAATATTTAAAATACCTGTACTTTGTAGACCGTGTATATATTTAGTTAACTGTATTACTTATATTAAGAACAATAAATTTGGAAAAACAAGTAAAAACCTACATACAATTATATCCGTGTAACTCCCCCATCGCTCGTCCTTGCAGAAGTTGCAGACCGCGGCGAGGCGTGCCGGGCTGCATTCCCGCCATTATTTATAGCTCCTTCAATATCTAGAATTCTCGAGACGTTATTTCAGATCTAGGAAATGATAGCGCTCTTTTATAAAGAATGCGGTCGAGGCAGTTCCCTATATTTAGTCTATTATCAATACTTACTTTTGTATTTGTAATCCGATCATGATTGACCCGGTCGGGTACTCCAAAAGATGACACAAAAGGGGAATCTTAAAAAATGTTTGTGAAGTAACAGAAATAAAAATAGAAATAGATACCTATAACTAAATAACTTTATTTGCATACAACAACACAAAAAAAACAATTTTTATAATTCAATTTCAAACTCAAATCATTTATTTCAGACACATGAGTCCATGTTGCAAAACTATGTAACTATTTACGTGAAATAATGTTGGATTACCTACATCTTTCCGAAGTTTTTTCTATTTATCTATCTATGGTGTGTACGAGTTTATAAATGATTTTTTTTTATCTGTGTAAGCGTAAAAAGATAAAGAGATAAAGAGATAAAGTAACTTCAGCATTTGGAAATTATATAATCTGAAAGTAAATCTTTCTATACAAATAAAAATCAAATACCAAAATTTAATGTATGCGCATAATTTCAGAATGGCTGTAAGGATTTGTAATGTTTTTAGTAGTTAGAAAGTTTGTATAAAAGAAAATGTTTGACAATTATAAAAAAAAACAGTTTCAGAAATATCCACATGAAAAGTGCGTAAAGGGTAAACATGATCATAAACACACCATTTGCTTGTATTATCTTCATTGGTAAGCCCGAACCAATTCGGAATGGACATCTAGTACTTAAAAAAGATATGACATAATTATTTGTACATATTCTTGTAAGAATGTAAAGCAGTAACTTAAACCGTGTAAGCGTAGTGCGAAGTTCCGCGAAGGCTTCGTATCGGTTCACACTCGGCCGCGTCTCGCTGCGGGCTATTTTAAAACTTTACATCCCTTCCCAAGAACATAGTCGTACTGGATACTTAGATAAAAGCTATACGTATGCAGTTTTGGACTTGGATTCTAAAATTTTCCATATGTTTCGTCATATTATACTCAACGCCTTGTGGGCTAGTGCAAACGCCCCGTTGGTCTGTAGCTGGTTAAATACAGGGTCAAGATCTCGAGCTTTGGTTTTGACCACTGACTTGGCAGCAAAAGTTTTGTATTTTCGAACATTGGTTTTGTGAACCAACCCGCATTCGACAAGAGTGGTGATTATGCCTATACCTATCGTTATAATGGTATCTTGCCTTTGCCCTGCAGCTATTAGTTGCAATGATTCGCTTCAATGCATTGCTCTGATATAATTAATGATTAAACGAACTTACCTGTACGTGAAGTTCTAACATAATTATATGATAGTTTTCGTCCGAAGAGATTGGCATAAGACTATGTAGTACCGCGCAGGATTCGCCACTTGTGCACTATAATTGAGAGGGTAACCGTAGTTTTTTTTTTTTTGAGTGTAATCACTGAATTTACTTCGTTCGACAACTAACAGCCGCAATCATTCCGTTCAGAGCTTGAGTATCATGGTGTACGTATATTCATAAATTTGCGGGAGGATGGGGGGGATGCCAATCTCTTCGGACGAAAACTATCATATAATTATGATAGAACTTCACGTACAGGTAAGTTCGTTTAATCATTAATTATATTTAAGTTTTCGTCCTCGAGATTGGCATAAGACTATGTAGATATTGAGAGTTATAAGAAAGGTAAGAAAGGCAAATTTATGAATGCAATTAAGTTGTATTCAAATAAAGTTAAATACTTATACAGTATTTAAAATCAGCATATTTTTTAATTATAAGTAAATCCGTTGACAAAATATACCCACATTTTGTGCTTTAATTCATTTAACAACATAATGTCTTTTTGAAACATCTTTAAATAATAACTAATCTGTAGATAAGTAGATTTTCATTACATTTTCATTAATTACCGTAAAATGTAACCTGTATTCAGCGATCGATATTATTATTAATTGAATTTGACATCATGTTAGCAAAAACATTGTCATTAACATAAGGGTTGTTATCCACAATAACCCTATTATAAAATCTCCCAAAGACCTGCGAACTGCCGAACCACCCAGTAGTTCCTTTAATCAAATCCAACTTGACTCCCAGACTACTAGCTTCAGACGTGGCAGCATGCCTCGTGCTATGCGCCGTGAATGTTGAGACGTCTGAGAGCCGACTACATTGTGTGATTTTCTAAAACTTATAAAAAGACTATTCTGCTTACTACGCAAATCTTTAAATTGTGTAACGTTTTGTAAGGACATATCGATGGATTTTGGTTAAAAAATGGTAGCGTAAGAGTTGGTTGTAATGATCTGTTTCGAGAGGTTTTGATAAGATCTGGAATTTTAATCACAATATTGTCAGGACTATGTTCAATGTTTACAATACTAACTTTAGAAAGGGTTTGCATCCTATGCGCTGTAACTAATACCAATAATGTAATCAGTTTTTTAGTCAGATTATCAAAGCTTATTTCGGAATTTAGATACAAATTACTGCATGAGAAAATTTAAAAGAATAGAGGTATCCCATGAGATTACTTTATTTAGGTAATGTTGCACGTAATCTAAAAACACATCCAAAAAGCGTTTAACGCGATCATCATCACCAATCTGCTTTCCTGATACTTACCGCGCAGACCTGCAACTGTTAAAAGTTCCGAATTGGGCATCATTCTTAAACAAGTCCATTAAAAACAAAATTAAATTTGGAACAGATGTTGATACATAATATATCTAATTATTGTTCTTACAATACATAGTGAAATCATTTTTTAAACAAGAATCATATTAACGTATGGTATTTTCAGACAGCGAGGCCATCATAATGACTAGAGAAGAAGGTGGAATACTCCTTTTTAGCAGTGCCGTGTGGATAATAATGCGGCAACCAGGGTAGACTGTTGATAAATCTTTCGATTGAACAGAAATTATATTCTCGCTATGTGAAAATACTACGAGTATCTTTTTTCCGACAATTAATCCCTCAACCCCTAGGTGGCGCTCGGGTGCCACGATAACAATTGATTTCAATTGTGTCTGGAATAACTCACGATCGAGGGATTAAACTGTTAAATAGGGGGTACCACGGTTGTGTGGGCCCTAACGGAACAACGAGTATACCTGACGGCCTATCCGATATAATTTTGCGTATGATAGAAAAAGTTGGTAATAATAAGACCAGGATATCGTAAATGCATTAATTGCATAAGCGTCCGGATCTTTGTGCACGACACATACAAATAGATCTATTTCACGGTACTCAAACTTCGTGACTATATCCTGAAATGCAAAGTCTGCAGGCTCCCAGTCGATGTCTGGTTGTACGCGGCGCGACTCCGCGTCCGCTACGCAAGCAGTTGTCCGCCGAGCGGATTATGGGTTGATGATCCGGGTTAGGTGGGGTAATTGCACACCACCCATTCTATTTATGTATGATATGGCAGTGGTATTATCAATTCGTACAAGGATATTACAATCATACAATGTTTTTGCAAATGTTTTTAGGCCTAAAAATGCTGCTAAAATCTCCAAATAATTAATGTGGTTTTTCTGTTCCGTTGTACTCCACAAACCGCTGGCTTTGTCATCCCCAGACGCAGACCCCTAACCAGTCGTTGAGGAATCCGAAAAAATCTCTAAACGATAAAAAATACTTTTATCTTGTTGCCCACATTGAGAACAATGGCATTATACCACCATTTTTAGTAATTGGTTAAGGAATCAGGTAAAATCTGTCGGATTTATCGTCAGGTAATAAATTTAAATATTTTACTCGTTCAAGGTCTTATATGTATAATCGCCCATATTCTACAGCGTTACAAGTATAGTTTAATAATCCAACAAAAATAAGCAAAATCTCTTATTTCACATGTGTTAAGTTTTTGAAGTTTTAGTAATTCGTTTTTAGTTTTTAAAACTTTATCTGCGGGCAATATGATTTGTAATTTGTTTGAATCAATTAAAAATAAAAAAACAAGAAATTTGCATATTTTTTTAGGCACGAAATTACTCTTTTCCGTGTTAATTAAAATCGTAAGGCCCTTAGCAGACGACTAGTGTCGTACATATTAGCCATACATTTATCATAGTCCAGTCCGTATAAAAATTTGTCATCAAGATCATCAATTATAAGGCTTAATTCTCTTATAACTGGTTTCATAATTTTCGTGAAAATAAATGGCGCTATACACAAACCAAAAGGTAAAACATAAAATTTATAAATCTTTTAGACTCAGGATGCATTTTTACTAAAATATAGGCATCTTTAAGGTCAAGCGTGCTCATATTATTATAACAGTTTTTTGAAACAATTTTTAAGGCAGTCGTAAAATCTTCAATATTAAAATGAGCTGTATTTATATTATATTTATTTAGCTTTTTTACGATTCAGTATTAAACGTGATTTTCCATTAGGTTTAGGCACTAAAAAATAGCTTGATATGAATCGACCTTCGAAAGCAAAACATTTTGAAACAGCACCAATAGAAATAAGCTTATAAATTGCTTTCTGCATTTGTATATTCTCATTCTTTGAAAAAAAAACACATTATTAGGCACAGAGGACTAAACCACTGGCTCAGAAGAAAGAAACTATTTCATATGCTTGAATCCATGACAACTTGAGTGTCATCTGTTATATTTTGCCACTGTGCATAAAATGATAAAAGACTACCAGCATATTTTACCTCCTCTAACGCCAACTCCAAGCTTGGCCCTGCTGTGATGACTTCCGCGATGGTTTGTTGGGCTGACTCCTCTGAGCAGCAAGCTCCCTCGTCCTCCGGGTCCCCACTGGCCTGCGACCCGGGGGAGGAGTCTTCCAGATTAAATGCTGATGCTGCGACCTCGATGGAAAGGTATTTTTAGGTTGGCCCGATAAGCCAGGCTTTTTAAGTGGCACTGCTTTTGGCGCACTGGGCTTAAGTTCAGCACCCGTCTTTGAAATAGCTTTTGCTGTTTCTAAATTATCCGCACAATAATTGTGTCCAAACAGGTAGATAATTGTCAAATTTTGTGCATAAAATTTGATCTTTTAGATCTATTTTAAGATTATTTAAAAGGAGACCTCTTCTTATAGATGTATGTTTATGTTCGATGTAACTAGCAGATGCACAGCATCCATCAATAAATGGAGTTGACCTGGATCGTTTTAGTCGTTTGACATTAAGGGTGTTTGTTATAGCTTCAGTTACACATGAGATAGCTACAGCTAATTGTTTCTGCTAACCTTCAATACTCTGATCTCTTTTTAAAACTGAATCTGTAATAGCAGCAGTCGCATCAGGATTCAGAGACGGCGCCCCAATAAGGGGACAGCTGGACGGCACAACATATTTATTTTGAATGTCTTTACGTAACTCATTAGCCAACCCAGAGGTTTCTATATGTTCTAGTCTAACAGACAAGGCAGGTAATATCTCCTTACTCATGACTTTAGGTGCAGTCGGATCTTCTTCAAGAATATCCAGAACATCACTATCAAGCTGTACCGCTGGAGCGTCAGCATGTGATGGGTCCGGCAGTGGCTCAGGCGCAGGCCCGGGCTCGGGCGCGAGAGCAGACACCGACGTGGGCACGGGAGCGAGACCGGGCGCGGCCGTGCTGGCTGCAGTCTTAGGCCCCGACGCTGTTTCAATTATATTGAGCACCCACTCAGGTGTCACAATAACAGATCTTATTGATTGATGCGACTGTATCTCATCACTAATTAGGGAATTTCGAAAGTAATTAAATTGCCAATATGAAGGTATTGTTGGTTTGTAGTTATAAATTTTGTATGAGAAACTATTTAGACAATGAAATAGTTTAACTTGGCACATTTTGTTAAGACTGCCTACTCTAAATAGAGAAACAGACTGTGTATGATTGTTACATACATGTGCATAATAAATCCATTACGTAAGTAATCCATTACGACAATAATGCAAATTCACAGTTTCATAAAAACCAGTGAAGCTATAAAAAGGTGAAAGAATTAATTCGCATCCAACAGTTAGGGTAATTCTATGTAATGTGACCTTGTAAGTACCTTTAACCTCTAGTTATAATCGTCAACAGCCCTTACGTCTGTTGAATAAACGCTACTTCGTTAAAAAGTAGGTGAACATGAAAATCGACAGAGTGACAGTCCTTCCACAACTGCCCGCATCTTCGAAGTCATGATTAAGAGGTGGGGTAAAAAACAAGTATATTAGTATACCACATACCTGTGTTATTCAGAATCTCAGGCACAGAATCGTCATTAGAAGTTCTCGGCGAGCTAGAATATTGTCGTTATTTGCGCCGAGCTTTTTTCAATTTTCGTATAATGTTACGCAGTTTTCTGGCAAAATAGTTGTATTCATTCGGATCACTATTTTTCCGTTCCGGCATAAAACACTATACACTGCACAAATCACAAGAAAACTAACAAACTTTTTGTATATATTGCGAACGGAGCACCTTAGTGGCGAAGCACTGGAACACGAATGATTGCGGCTGTTAGTTGTCGAACGAAGTAAATTCAGTGATTACACTCAAAAAAAAAAAAACTACGGTTACCCTCTCAATTATAGTGCACAAGTGGCGAATCCTGCGCGGTACTACATAGTCTTATGCCAATCTCGAGGACGAAAACTTAAATATAATTTGCGTTTAGTAAATGTAAGCCTATGCTGGGCAGCCCATATAAAATAATGATAAATGACGTAACTTGCTACCTGAACTTTGAAGAGAAAGTGATTCATTGCATTAATACTGCATCAAAGAGCTTTCGTATCGGCGCATAACGAACTCACAGCGCTTTTATCAGCTGCGCACGCGCGTTTAGATAACTACCCTCCTTCTGCTTTATTGGTCATTGCTATTATTATTTATATTCATACATAAAGTTTCGTCCATAACTTGAGTAGTAATGTGACATTGCAATCTATTAAAATACACAATACCTTGGCTAATTCCTTCTCCAAACTAAAATTAGGCATAGGTACAGTTTATTACAAAACTAGCGCTCCCCATTTAAAGAGAGAACAACAAATAGCAATTGCAAAGATTTTTAGTGATTTTCAAGGAGAGCGATATAATCGACAACTTGATATAACTGAAAGGCGATCGCGATATAATTATATCCGATGCTTACCCATGCGGACAGACCCGCGGGCGGAGCGTTAGTGTTATCGACACATAATGTCTATATGTAAGTCTGTAGGTCGAATTCCTCTCGACCCGCAGGACTGACAGATGACTGCGGAGACAAGCGGACAAATTAATAACGCAAACCCGACGACACCTGTCAAATTATAACGCTCAGACGCGTCCGGGATATTAGGCAAGTCTCGTGGCGTTAATAGATAGCTGCTTGAAGAGAACTCTGGGTTAAAATAATACGAATATTATTAATACAACCAATAGGCAGGCCTACAGCTGAAATTATGCGGCGATGGTAATTATTATTGTTTTAAAAGAGAACTACGTAAACTTTATATTTACGCGCGACTCCGTACGCGTAGGTAGGTATGTTATATGTTTTTATCGTACTAGTACCGTACTTTTTCCAGGATAAAAATTGTTAACGACCTATTCTCAGACCTACCGAATATACTTGTACACGAAATATTTAGTAAAAAGCTGTCCAGCCATTTCAGATGAGTTCGGTAACAAACACTGTGACACGAGATTTGTATAAAATATGTAAATTAGAGTATTGAATAAAGCGGCGCCTCAATAACTAATAATTGTAATCTTAAAATAAAAAATATTATAATGATTTAATGAAATCTTATTCAATAAATTACATCTTTAAAATAACGTTCCGATAAGTGTGTACAAAATTAAATACATGTATACACAGGAAACTTAAAATAATTACAACGGAAAACAAAACACATTCGCGAGTAAATATGGACGCAATCAGTGTGTTTACCATTCTAGATTCCTGCTTAAACAAAATAATTTGTTATTCTGAATGTAACAACTATTTGCTATTGCGTCTGCGCCGCCGCGCATGCGCGTCTACTATAGCACGTTTTGGCCTAACAGGGCTAGAGACAGTAAGCGCAGAAACTAAATGCAATAGACACACAGATTTTTTAAATAGAGTCGTCAAAGAACAGACCAGGGTCCTTATTCAGCTATTTCAATCGCAGTTCGATCGTGATTGCATTGGACGATTTTGACATTTAGCCCATACTAGTACTGTCAAAAACCTGCAATTCAATTACGATTGTGATACGATTTGGTTACGCGAATTAGGGGACAGGATATGTGAGTTTGGTAGGTCTGCTTTTAAAATCAATAAAATATCAGTTTGCCATTGAACACCCTTCCTTTAATATCTTTGGAATCAGTCTGTGCAAATTTAGAAGAGACTTTTTTAAAATTATTTTGGCCTGATAAATACTTCAATTTAAATTCTTTTTTCCTTAGTCATTCTAAATGTAATGTTATGTCTTACTAGCTTCTATGCCCAAAGCGCGATATAAATCTGTACTGATAAAATGTGTGCCCAGCAGTGAGATCCACAATAGCTTGTGTCCTTTTTCAAATTCTAGTCTCTATTTGTGCCAAATTTTATCAAAATTGGTTCTAATATATAGACTTGAAAAAGTAACAGACAGACCAACAGACAATATTACTTGAGCATTTATAATATTGGTAAGGATAAGGATAAAGTATATTACTAACGCGCTGTTACTTATACTTTAGTTTAAGCACGCCCTGCCAATTTTAATATTTCTAGAATTTATAAATATTTTATCTACTATCTAACATCTAGAACATTCTGTGCCCGTGTTAAGAATTATGGTATTACTAGATCCTTAAATTGTTTAAATATTATATTCGTCCATAGTAGGACTCTTATCTGTTTTCGTGAGCCTTTGTCGACGACCATTTGGATCAGCGGTAGCAAACGCTGCTTCTGAGCCGTGGGTCGCGGGTTCGATCCCCGCACAGTACAAATATTTGTGTGCATGAACATGTCTGTTTGTACTGGTCTGGGTGTTTTCTATGTATTATAAGTATGCATTTACAAAAAAAAAAAAGTATATAAGTAAGTTTATCGGTTGTCTAGTACCCCATACGACAGGGTACTTAATAGTACCTTAATTTGGGACTAGATGGCTCTGTGTGGCCCAGTGAGGCATGTCTTAAATATTTATTTATTTATTTATTTATTTATAATAAATAAAGTTGTAATTCTGCCAATAGGGCCCAAAACGTCCTAATATTATTTCTAGTGCTTCGTGACAATATTGGGCTAGTTCCTAGATGTAACAGCACAAGAAACTCGGCCCCTACTTGAGCCCACCGAGTGCTATGTGCGCTGTGCGCAGGCGCAGCAGAATAATTATTGTAGGAGTACTGGCTAATAGTGCATAATCAGCGCAGTGTGCAGCACACTCCACGCTAGAGGTAATGACACACTGATACTGATGCATACTCGTATCATTTTCAATCTTCGTGTGTTTTTCGACCATACTTCGACGTAATTATAAAAAATTGTAGTATTAGGTGATCTTGCAAATATTGTATGTTCTCTCATAACTCATAACACTCACTTTAAAAAAACACACACACGCACGCACACACACACACACACTCACACACACACACACACACGCGCACACACACGCACACACACGCACACACGCGCACACATTTTGTAGCTTGTAATTTTTTTAAATGTAACAGCTTCGTTTAGCCTAAATAAAATATTCATCGGTTCGGATGTGAAGAGACTGGCGATCTGTCATACAGGGCCTCCTAGTACGGCTGCCAGTCTCTTGCATAGAATAATTTATAATACAATTTTAGGTTAAGTCATTCTATGTAACTAATAGTTCTATGTAAGAGAAGAAAAATAAAGTTATATTATTATGTAAGTACCTAACTTCAGCTGTTTTAGTAACTATTTTACGTCTCGATGGTATTTGATTTGGTTATTTAGGTAATACTTTGCCCAAACATCGAACACATTATTCTAATCCCAAAGTTAATAAATCTTTAAGCATTCGTATTATGGGTATCAAAAAGAACGCAGGTACCACAAACACGAAGACCTGAGAAAATGTAGAAAAATATTTTATTATTACATTAACCCGTCCGGGAATCGAACTCGGGGCCTCGGAGCAGGCGACCTTAAAAACCGGTACGTACCTATGCCACTCCGTTACGGAAAAATTATACAATAATTATCTTGTATTAGAAATATATTTTATTAAAAGATATTCTACTCTGTCTACATGTTTCTTACTTTTGGGCTTAAAATTCATAGATTTGAATGCGCAACTGTCGATGGCAAGGCTCCTTTCAAGTGGTAATTATACCAAATGTATTTGAGTTTGAATTATTTCAAACGAAACATTAAAAGAGTGTAACTTTGATCTCTTGACATTCTTTTAGCTAAGTACCAAAAAAGAAAAATAAAATACTTTACTTAAAATTGTTTCATTATCCTGTATGTTATTGAACTTTAAGTAACGTAGGTATAAGCACAGATAATATAATACTAGGTATAAATAACTAACCTTGGAATCTTTAGTTTACAAAAATAAATCTAGAAATATAAATTATTATTCATTTGCATCATAAAATATTCTGCAGCTAAACATCTCCAACTTTGATCTAAGACTGTAATCTAATCTAGTTTTAATGACTAAGCGGTGCAAAGACGCCTTTATACGGCAACCAGTTCATCTTTAAGCCGCTATCAAACTAACATAACATAAACACTTAACACTTACAGGGTTTAATGCAACGAACCGTTATTTAAAGGTAAATAGTAATTTACCTTCCCGACGTTTCGATCCTGCCCGCGACCATGATTCGTGCAACCGGATCGAAACGTCGGGAAGGTAAATTACTATTTACCTTTAAATAACGGTTCGTTGCATTAAACCCTGTAAGTGTTAAGTGTTTAGTGTAAAAATGCAACAAGAAAGTTTAAAATCCTATATAACATAACATATCTCCGTTGTTAGAACAAAGCGGTAGTCACACGTTTTCTTTCACCCAGTGGCCCAGTGCCGCGGTCGCGAGGTGACTGACTCGCCCGACTCGCCGCAAGGTGCCTGAGGCCCTACTACGCAAAGCTATACCCGTAAATTATGTCTCTGTCACATGGTATACGGTAAGCGGTTCCGGTCCCTGCTGGCTGCTACCAGAAAATGAATCGTCTAGACGTGGATATTGTCTTACGGCCGGTCCCATTAATCTATCTATCTTCAGTTTTGGCATATCAGAGATAGAAAACATCTTCTGTCTCTGTTTTTGCCGTCCAGAGAAACAAAGACAGAAGTTGTTTTCTATCTCCGATATGCCAAAACTGAAGATAGATAGATTATTGGGACCGGCTGTTAGGGTGCTTACAAAGATACAGGTTTCCGGTACTGACAAATCTGTGCTGGTCGGTACCGATCAGTGCAGGCTTAACTTGCCTTGGGTTGCAAACCGAAGTCATGTTGTTGAGAAACACGGCTACGGTAAGTAGGTCACCGGAGGCCGCCAACGTGAACACTCGTCGTGGGTTTTATAAAGGTGGAAAGGAAGAAGAAGCCCGCCCGCTGAAACCTTTGTGGCACCGCCCCGACTGGACAGAACCACCTGCTGCGTCCGGCTATCCCGACAACGCAGTTGTACGTGTCCCGCCTGCATTACTCCACGAAATCAGAAGATATTGTGGAGTACATCAGACTGAAAGCCAAATTTACTCTGAGGGTCGAGCGGCTGGTTTCCCGCCATAATGTGAATTTTAATTCATTTGTGGTGAGAGTACCAAACCAACCGAACATCTGTCGACCTTCGTGAAAGAAGATTTTTGGCCTAGAGGTATTTTGTTTCGACGATTCCGCGGTCGTATACCTGATACTGCATTGCGCAACACGTCGCCGCCTTCTCTACGTGTATTAGACAGTAAATAGTTTTTTTTTTTTTGTTGTGTATATTATGTATGTTAGACTTTAAGGTATATATTGTATGGGCCTTTTGTTGCCTGATTTAAATAAATAAATTAAAAAAAAAAATTAAAAAAAATTTACTTGCATAAAGAAACAGGTAGGTAGGTAACAAATCTGTCTTTATTGACAATAATGGACCATAATGGACCCTACACCGGCTAACGCTTGAAACCATATGGCTCGGTCCAGGAAGTCGGCACCGAAAAGTTTAAACCTGTTTCTTTATAAGTGAGCGCATAAGATAACATAGAAATATTATACCTGCACCGATCAGTACAAACCCGCACAGATTTGTCTGTACCGGAAACCTGTTTCTATATGTAAGCACCCTTAAGCATAGTGGCTGTACCCGCGTCTGACGCAGCAACGAAGTATGGACATTACTGTTTGTCCCCAGGCTACACACATATTGTAAATATTTGTTTCTTTGGTTAGCTGTAAGTTAATAGAAGTTAATTTATCTAGAAGTACGATGGAGTTGACAAGCATGTGAGGCAGACGTTCCGAATAAATAAAGAGAAATAAAAACTGCGACTACTAGTGTTGCCGAACTATCGATTGTAAAACTATCGATAGTTTTAATCGAAAATCATGTACCCTATCGATAGGCCTATCGATAGTATCGACACAATCGATAGTATTCGATACTATCGATAGCACAGGACAAGGCAATACTATCGAATGAGTTCAATACTATCGACACTATCGATAATATTGTATTTCGTTATTAACAAACTATCGATAATATCGATAGTATCGAAACTATCGGTTTATTTGCAACGATACTATATCGATACTATCGATTGTTTTGGACTATCGATATTTGCAATAGTATTAAGTTTATGTATGTTTCAACAGTAATGGTAGTGGTGGACCATTTAAGCCGATAATATAAAGGCAATGTCAAATAATATTACCGCAAGGAAACTATCTGTTTGATATTATTTATTCCTATATCATTGTATCGTATATCGATAGGCTACCGATACTATTGATATGGCGTCAACTATCGATAGACTATCGATTGACTATCAATAGTCGACTATCGATCGGCAATACTAGCGACTACAAACGTTAGGTACACAATGCATTTTGTAGCGCCATTTTTAATTCTAACATGTAATTTCATCAAACTCTTGTGTCACGCCTCTCTACAATTCCAAGTTATTCTGAACCATCTCAAGAAGCCACGCAGGCTTATCTCGTATTAATGAATTTAAGTATCAATGACTTTCAACTTCACAGCGCTACCCTCTTCAAATATTATCTTTTTAATTTAGAAGGATTGAACATATTTTGAAGATTTTTAATCATTGTTTGTATAGTAATGACAATCTCAAAATCGTTAAGTGTTTAGGTGAATGGAGTACTGAAGTTGTGTGCGCAAGCGCATTCAACGAATGTAGTGAGCCGTACGTGGCGGAGAGAATAACTTTCTCCGCATTCCGCCGCCCGCGCCGCTGCGCCCGCGCCGCTCAATACGTCTAGTAGGTATAACTATTACGGCCGCTATTATTGTTTATTAGCCTTTCTAAAGTGCATGTTGTAATCGTAATTGTAAAACGATTAATTTCTTAAATAATAAATGTAAATACGTAAGCAGAAACTGTTTTCACCTATTTCATTAGATCAACTAACGAGACAAACTAAATCTCAAGCAAAGTAATACCTAACTAAATAGAAACACATTATTTATTCGACTTACTACTTTATCCAGTAAACCAATTTTATCATTATCACCAGCTCATTTCAGTTCACTGTTGGACAGAGGCGTCTCCATAAGGAAGATTTTGCCATAATCGCCAAGCCTGGCGCGGGTTGGCGATCGTAGTTTTGCCAATGGTAGAGGGGAGACGCTGCCGAACGTCTTCTTCTGGCAGTACCTCTAGAGTCGCCTCCTTCTATACCGACAGAAAGGGAAGGGAAAGAAGAAAGAAAATACATTTATAAAAATTTGGACATCACACACAAGTAGTAGCAAACATAGTTAACAGTAGTAAACAATAGCATAATAGAACACATAATAATTATGACATAGAACCTCCTCCTTTTGTTGAAGTCAGTTAAAAAAACTAACACAATAAAAATTAGGAATTAAACAACAATATTACCTACATAAGAACATAATAAATAGATACTCAAACATCGAGCAGGACCTCACTCAGATATGCCTTGGCCCGAGTAGGCCATGGCTCTGGTTTTCACATCACAATTTTTTTTTATATTAATATGAGCACCATACAAAACACGCGTTTCATTTGACATAATGTGAAAAAAATGCAAGTGTTGTCAAAAACTATACAACAAATGTATGAATAGAGACATTATGATTTTCAATAATATGGATAGAAAAACTTATGATTAAGAAATTTATAAAAACAAATATTAGAATAAAACACATTTATGAATACAAAAGTTATTCACTGGAATGATTATGAGTTTCGAACATTAGTATAAACAAATATATGAAAACAAATATTAGTAAAATCGAAGTGTATAACCTCTCAGTTCATAATAAGTGATATTATGAATTTTAATGAATATGGGTTTGAATATTTAGGTATTGAATTTTTCATGAAGAATGATTTTAAATTGTATGAGAAATATTTTCGGACTTCCGATGTTATGAGTTGAAAAGTTATGTAAGACAATGTGCACCCCTTTAAAAGTGCTTGCGCTACACGACAAATTTTATTTTTAGTTAAGAATTAAATAATATGGTTAACGATCTTAGAGGTAAAAGTGAGTAGAAAACTTATAGAATTATTTGAACAAAGAATAACAGAATTCCTATCATGTAATCATTCAGCAAATGTGTCGAATTGTATTAAGGAATTGTCGAGTCTAGAGAACTCCCTTTACAGTTTAGTTAGTCATAATGGCGCGGTGGAAAGTCTGTTTTTAGAAATAAGGCCGTGTACGCAACGACGCAGAAGGAACAACACAGCTACATGTCAGGGCATAGATATTTCTAAACCAATTTATTAAGAATCTTAAACATTATAATATCAGTATATAAACTTGAAAAATTATTATGTCACAGGCGGGACTCGAACCCGCATCTCCTCGCAGTTCGAGTCCCGCCTAAGACATAATAATTTTTCAAGTTTATATACTGATATTATAATTGCAATTTAATTGCTGAAAATATCAAATAAAGAATCTTAAACATTATCAAAATGTGATTTAGCGCTAATTTGCGTGTCAAATTAGATTACATTGATACAAATATTTTAAAATATAGCTAAGTTTTCTTTGCCAAGCTCAATAAAATCCCAATTGAACTAAAAATGTTTTTGGATTCACTTAAACGAATATTCTAAATTAATCATTCAAGAGAATATGCGGAGCTGCGAGCAGCGTCTACGGTTTATTCCTTGAGGCTATTTACTCGAAACGAATGAAGCTTAAACTTACGCCTCAGCGAGCACATCAGCTGTTTAAATTTTAGTTAATGTAGCTACATAGTGTTTAACTGAATATTATCGCTTCTATTTAAAATAAAAAGACGATACTTTTTATTTTAAATAGAACTAGACCATCAAATTTCCACTATCAAGGTTATGTTTGTAAAATTACTTGTTTGCCCTTGCAATCAGCCTGCCAAAATCCTGAAATTTGGCGTTCGCGTTCGTGATCCATTGATATGTGGAAACCCCTACACATGTCTGTAAATGGAACACCATAGTTTCAACATAATTCGTGAGGTTTTTGACTTTCCTAACCTCACCCGATCTGGCTCAGACACAAATTGGTGTCTTCAACAAATTGGCAGGTTCAACGGAACCGAAGCAATGAATGCCCTCCACGGAGACGATGTTGATCTAATGATAGTCATTACGAAATAATGAAATCAGGACGTACTCTATTAAGAGAGAGGAACGAACGGGGGATTTATTAGTGCTCGAGACTTTAATCATTTACGAGAAGACAGTGGATGTATGAGTAGTAGGCTCAATAACTCAGCGGAATAAGTTTAACAATACGCACAAAGATATTTCGTACAGACGACATCAAGGTTCGGACGCGATAACGGTTATGTTTTGCATACACTAGTCATTAGGCAAACACTGATCAATTACCAGTGGCTGTTTGCTTCAGAATTTAATACATTGCCTCAGCATAATTATGCATAGTTCACTGAGTGCCTACTTGAAAGGTTAAGTTTCAGTTTACTTGATTGTTGTACTTGAAGTCTCTATTACGAAGTGGGACTTTATTGAGTCTCGCAACTCCACCTAACTTTTATCGCCTCTTTTTGAATGTGATTCGTCTATAATATGATTACTAGTAGCTTCTCTTGGCGTCTTCTGGCTAAAGATTGACAATTCATTAGTCGAACTAACTATTCGAAAAGTGAGCTCAAGTGAATAACTCACACTAAACGTACCGCGTGTATATGCATTGTGACATGGATCTTTTGCAAATGATTCTTGAAAGTTGTAATTTTAAGTTGTCATTTAATAACTTTAAAAAATACTTTCCTAGAGCTACTTAAAAACATGTTAAGGACTTCGTTATTATTTAATTAGCCACTCGTCATTCCGCAACTTTCGTTTGCGACGTGAAGAATGTAAACTAGTTTGGAGATCAGCGTTCGTGTCATTTACGAGTCTGACGCCCTACTACGGAACTTTCTGTCCGTATATGCGGGACTATCTGTCTTTGTCACATACTTGGCATTGATATGAGTAAGAGAGGCAGGTAGAGTTTAATATAACCTTGGTGTTGCAGAGTAAGGCCTCCAGTATTTGATATAGCATAATGTGTGCGAGTGAAAAAATGGTATGAAGATAATTAATATATAGGTATAGAAAGATTTATTTATTGCACACCAAACAAATTAATAGTAACACACGAGAAAGATTTAGAATTACACTATTTAGTCGGTCTTTTCGCTTGGAGCAATCTTTGCCAGAAGGTGTGTTTTACTATTGTACAGATTTTTAATATACAGTTAATTATTATCATTTTTTTAGTTGCCTTCATGTAATTTTCATGTTCCTGGTGTTCTCAGATGCTGAAAACTGTCTAATTTAGACTCAAGTATCATACCAACATTTTAACAGTTTTTTTTCTTATTATAGTATTGTATCAATTACTGAAAGGAGTCTGCAAACTAGTATTATTACCAGTGTAAGACCGTCAAAATTCTTTGAAATTCACAATCAATGTAATTTATTGTTATATTGAGTATTAGCTCAACCACAGGGGTGCCTTAAAATTGGGGTCAATATACGCTGCGCTGGCGCAGAGTTCAAACTCAAGATTGCAATGCAAATACTGCATAATTAATGATATTGATTTCCCGACCCGAAAGGTTAAGTGATTAATGGAGTCCCGCGGAACCGACGCGAGCGAGAGTAAGACGGTCGGTATTCCATGCTGCGGTCTGTAAAATTATTGTTTACTGTTGTATCCTTAATTTATACTAATACTAATAAATAATATTATAAAGCTGAAGAGTTTGTTTGTTTGTTTGTTTGTTTGTTTGAACGCGCTAATCTCAGGAAGTACTGGTTCGATTTGAAAAATTATTTTTGTGTTGGATAGTCCATTTATCGAAGAAGGCTTTAGGCTAAGGCATTATAACATCACGCTGCGACCAATAAAAGCGAAGCAGCAGTGAAAAATGTTGCGAAAACGGGGAAAATTATTCAGCTAGTTAAAACAGCTAGTTAAATAATATACTCAGGCGTTACTTTTTGGAAATCCATAAGCAAATATTAGTTAAAGTAATTTTACCAATATAATTACTAATTAAGGTTGGTATAGACGTAATATTTGTTAAGAACAACAAAACTCAAATAAAACCAAAAATTGTTAGGACTGTTAAAAATCTTAAAATAAATCTTGATGATCGTCGTAAATGGTTTGTTGTATACCTGTTAACTACATTTTTAGGTAAATTGCCAATTTTTTTGAAGGCGTCTATGGGACTCACTTTGAAAAACTGGATAAGTAGGTAATCAAAATGCAGCAAGCATATTTTTTTTTAAATAAGTTAATACACAAATATAAATAAACTAGCTGATGCCCGCGGCTTCGCACGCGTGGTTTTTGATCTGTTACAAAGTTTTCGTCACGACTCACCCCCCTCTCCTCCACTCTTTTCCTCCACTTCCTTTGCCTACGGTGCCGAGGGTGCCCATCTCGGGCGAGGTGGTGGTGGGCACTTAGTGGGAGCCGATACGTCGTTGCCGACTTACCGGGGCCCGTTGTTACAATAGTTGGATGAAAGGGGCCGATTTAAACTATTTAGGGATCCGGTGTTAATTCTCCTAGCGAACCGTGGTCCAAGCGAGCTCGCACCACATCTGTTTGCATTTACATGAAATCTGAAGTACAATATCATTTAAAACTTTCAAAACTGTCAACGCTGTAGTACAACAAACCATTCAAAGCAGCTTGCAAGGCTTTTTTCGAATATGATCAACACTGGCGTAGAGCCCTGGAAGAAGTGGCCCTGTGTAAAAAACCACATTCTTAATTTCCAACCAAGTAGGTTACCATTTTTCTCGATCCATAAGCGTTAAAAATGCGATTTTACTAAGACAATTTGCTTGCATACTACGTTTGGATAGAAGACCGGTGTAGTACCAGCATCGGTGTAGAACTCTGAAAAAGCCAGTCCTATGTCATTCTCCCTTCATGATCGATAAACGAAGTTTCAAGTACCTCAATATGATGTTAAACACAAATAATTAACCACAAAATTTTCAACCGTTTTTCACCCCCTCAAATATTTAATTATAACAAAATCCTTATAAACAACATAACAAAATTTATACCAAAAAGCTGACGTAGTTTCACAAAACTTTCATGTGGGATGTGGGTTCGAGGCATGAATGGTAGAGGATGATCAGTAGGATAAAAAGTGTTCAGAAACTTGACAGGATAGAGAACTGATTCGACTGTACCGACCACTGTGTCTATAAATTTTTATATTTCTTCAGCTTCAAATGATCTCAGCAAAACATCATTAATTACTGCTTCTTGGTCATTAGTGGGTGCGTGGTGGTAGCTATTCCTAAGTTAAACAACACGGAATTATGAAGTGAGGTGATTTTTTTTTCAACGTTTTAATTTCATGTTTTAAAAGTGTATTTTTTTAAATATGGAGGATATTAAATAAAAAGATTATTTGAATACGTTAGAAAGGCAGTTTCACTAAACAAACTTTGCCAGGCCCCCAAAAGCGGTGCGTCCTAGAAAAAATAAATCGTTACCAAATGGAAGTTTATCAAATTATCTTCTAAATGGAAGCTTGTCAAATGGTCTACCAGTCTATATTGATTTAATCCACCAGTCAGCTGCTTAGTGTTGTTGCAACACACCTGTTACCTTTTCCTGGTTCAGGAATTATTTTTGTACTGCTTAATGTAGGTGATAATGTCATAAGGTACAACAGTGTAATTCTATACACTTTTTTCGATTTCCCAACATTTGTCTCTACCGTATAAACAAAATTCGGCCTAGTGCAAGTCGGACTCGCGCACGAAGGGTTCCGTACCATTGACTACGAAAACAACAGTAGGTACCTACATTAATTTAGTTAATGTAGTGCCTACCTGTTACCATTTATTGATATCAAGCAAAAATAAGCAAAAAAATGATTTTTTTGTGTGGGAACCTCCGTTAAATATTAATTTAATTATTTATTATTAAAGTTAGAAATATTATAACTGAGTGTTTTGTGAATATTTAAAGTGCCTACCTGTTGCCATTATTAATATCGAATGAAAAAGGACAAAAAAATCGCGTTTCGATTTTTTTGTCCCTTGAATATTTGTTTTATTTTGTTTTTAGTATTTGTTGTTATTGCGGTAGCAAAAATACATAATTTGTGAAAGTTTCAACTGTCTAGCTATCGCGGCTCTTGAGATACAGCCTGGTGACAGGCAGACGGACAGACGGACAGACAGCGAAGTCGTAGTAATAGGGTTCCGTTTTTACCCTTTGGGTACGGAACCCTAAAAATGAAAGTTCTAAATAATACCATTTTTATGGTAAGTACCGATATTTATTTTCTGAATAATATGTAACCAATATACATATAGATAAGACATCCAATAGGAATTTTCAAGTTTTGTCTTTTCGTTACATAGCCTCCTTATTTCTTCGTCAATTTTGTCCTTCAGGGCATATGGAATACGTCGCGGCTAGATGAAAATTGGTGTCACATTTTCTTGAAGCACTAATTGAGCTTTGTAGTTTAATATTCAAACAAGAGTTCCGTCAAACACCATTGTTAAATCTTCTAGTAATCTGTCCGATTTTGAGTTGTTGATAATTTACTAACTGAATTTTATCCAACTCTTCAAATTCTAACTCACAAGGATCCCGTGGAGCACAAAAATATAATATAATACGTTTTCTGATGTAATTCTGGGCTCAAAGATGTATGATTGACGTGTATTTCCTTGTATCGATATAATCACATCTGTTCAGTTTTAAGTACGTATCCAACCGTTTAATGATGTTTTTGAATGTTTCGTCCTTGTCTAATGGTACTGAGTTCAATTTAGATGTCCTAAGATTTGTTTGTGACCGACCTTTGCTCCTCAGTACCCTCTGCATACATTGAATTGTTTCGTGCTATCGAATTCAAACTCTGCAGTTTTAGTTTAAGCTGTGTTGTTAAGGTTATTTTTTTCTTCAATTCAGTTTCCAACTGTGGGTCATCAGTAATATTATTTGTAGTCGTATCTCTTCCAAATTATTCTTGGTAAATTTGTTCATTTGTCACTTCACCAGCTGATCACTCACTAATTTTAATTCATAATCAGAAATTTCTCGTAGGTTTTGTATCTGGCTGCCGAATTTTGTAATGCAGCCTTTAATTAAAGTTCTACACGTTTTAATTCAGTTAATTCATCCATTTCGGCGCCAATTATTAAATTCTAAAATAATACCATTCTGTTTGTAAGAAATTACCTATTTATTTTCTGATTGACACATTGAATGTCATAACAAACTAAGTAAAGTCAGAGAGTACAAATATGTAAAGAGTATGGATATGACGCGGAACCGAACCAACTTTGCCCACATTTTTTATCCCCTTAAAGATTAAATTTTCAAAAATCCTGAAAGACGTCATTCTTAATTTCTAATCAGGTAGCTGGATACCAATTTTCATTGACTTAGCTTCAAAACTGAGGGAGTTTCATACAAACTTATGGGGCCCTTTTTACCCCCTTAGAGGCGGAATTTCAAAAATTCCTTTCTTAGTGCTCACCTACACTATAAAAGGAAGCACGGTGAAAATTTTCAGATTTTAAATCCCAGTAGTTTGGGCTGTGCGTTGATATGTCAGTCAGTCAGTCATTAAATCAGTTTTCATTTTTATATATTTAGATATGGATGAAATCACATTGTTTTGATCTCAAAGTAACTCAATCAATCAATCAACAGCTATTGTCCGTCCACTGCTGCACGTAGGCCTCTTTCAAGTCACGCCACAACTGTCTATCCTGGGCTTTCCCCATCCAGCCGCATTAAAGCATTTGTTTTATGTAAATTATAAATCAGAAGCATCGAAAATAACACAAACATCAACTAATCAAACTCGGGTCCTCGGAGATGGCGACACCTAGAAAACCGCTGTTTTCACCACTCAAACACAAAGGTGTAATCTTTCTTTTTTTTTTTTATTTATTGTAAGGAAACATACAGTTAATAAATGTAACATATACAAATCATATAAAAAGTACATAAACCAGTTAAGTCTCCACTGATAACTATACATAAATATCGAACGAGCAGCTAAATGATCCTACCAATGAATACAATTAAAAATGCAGTGGCTAAAATATAAATAAAAAAAAACAACAAGTAAGAAAATAAAACACTACACTAAGTCATATATCAGTACCTCTAATGTGCCTTTTGTAATTCTCGAGAGTCATATTAAAGAAATCCAGATTAAGATTTATTTTATTGTAAACTCTACAAGCGCGGCTGGTAAGACATTACCTGCATATTTTGTAGATGATAGAGGCACATCAAATAACGGACGGCTACGAGAGCTCAAACGGGGGCATCTGAGCGAGATATTACTTATAAGATATGGGGAATCAACATTATTATTCAAAATATTAAATAAAAATAACTGGTCTCTTTCTGTACGGCGCAAGGATAATGATGTTATTTTAACTGACACAGGGGGATTCTTATTACGCAACTTGTAATTTAAATGTCTTAGAAATTTGTTTTGAATTCTTTCGATAGCATCAATATACTTTTTATACATAGGATTCCAGACAGTAGATCCATACTCCAATATAGAGCGAAAAAATGAGTTGTACAGCAGGAGTACAGTGAATGCATTATTGAAATCTTTAGACGTTCTAAGAATGAAACCCAGCATTTTAAAGGCTTTGGCAGTTATGATGTTAATATGAGAACTAAATGTTAATTTGCTGTTAAGGTGTATACCGAGATCTCTTATCTGCGAAACTCGCTCCAAATGAATACCATTCAAGGAATAATCGTAGAAAACAAGTTTAGACTTCCTCGAAAAAGTAATGATACTGCACTTTTTTACATTAAGGTCCAAAAAATTGACTGAGCAATACGAACAGAGCCTATTGAGATCCTGTTACAAAAGGATGCAATCAGAAGGTGATTTAATTATTCTAAAAATTTTCATGTCATCGGCATACAAAAGTATTTCAGAGTTTACAAACAACGTGGAAATATCATTAATAAACAGATTGAACAATAAGGGCCCCAAATGCGAGCCCTGGGGCACCCCGGATGTAACTGGAATAAATGACGAGCAAAAGCCTTTAATAGTTACAGCTTGACTCCGTTCTCGAAGATATGATGTAAGCCAGCGCAACAAGTCACCGTGGATTCCCACTGTATAAAACTTGCGCAGTAACAACGGATGCAGGATCTTATCAAAGGCTTTGGAGTAATCGGTATAGATGACGTCAATCTGAGAACCTCTTCCCATAGCAGTAGCTACCCGGGGCACAAATTCATTAAGATTAGTCTTTCGTCGGAAAAAAGTATATTGTTATACTCGTATGTAGGTGGTTTCCCGCGCTGTGAATAGACGCAATTAGCGTCGCAAGCGCAGCTGCGCAGGCGCGCGAGTAAACCAACCCGCGGCATTGAGGGCGCGCGCCGCTATTCGGTTACATGCACAGAACAGAGACACAAGGGCCGTTATTCCATACAAACGTAGTCCCTTGTTTCCTCCCTGGATAAAGCCAGTAGAGCAATAATTTTTATTACATAAATCTATGGTCACTATAAGCATGTTTCTATGTTTTCTGTTTTTTTCATAAATTAATTAATAAAAAAGATATGAGCCCTCAAAAATCTAAAAAAATCGCTAGATTTTCCGCTGTGTTCAAACAACCAGAAAACAAATTTGGCTAAATTTTAGAAAAAAAAGGAAAACATACGAAAACGGCCAAAGCCTTTCTTTAATTTTTAATGAAAAAAGTATTTAAATCGGTCTAGTTTTGGTAAGTAATTGGGGGACTACGAAACGTTGATTTGGTGTGCTTTTAGTAGGTATTTTCGGTCCAAGAAGCAGTTGTCTTTATCACACTCTGCGGTGAAGGCGTTTAGCACTGCGCGACAGCAATAGATTTTACAAATACCTATTTTGCAATTCTCTCACCTGTAGTGTTTTCTCTTAATAATATTAAGTATAAAAAACTCGTTGCATAGGGTTTTTTATGATGTCCTTCGAAGTGGTTTGACTAATTTCATGTTTTTTTAGTACCTAGTTAGATTTGAGAATAGGTCAAAATTTTTTAGAAATGTGTGGTGCTCGTAGGATATATTTTAGATTAAAAATTTCACTTGTATGAATTTGCGGGCAACAGCCAGTAAAATCATATAAAAATCTCGCTGTCGATTTAAGGATTTTTGTATAGGTCTGAACTCTGAGTGTAAGTCGTTTCATAGGCTATTTTTTATCTTGATAAAATATAGGTACAGTTCCCGTTGTATAGTCTTACGATATCTCGGGCAACAGCTTTTTTAATAGAAACTAAACAAATTATTATAATTTTAACGAAATTATTACGCAAGCAAATTCACGTGCTAATAAGTTGAAAAGGAATCTTATTCGTAACAAAGAGATGCATGCTCTGTGTGTCTCTTTCATCAATCACAAACACTAACTTAAAAAGATACTTAATATTTAACTTATGGTATAGCCATAAAAAGAAATCCCGCCACACTTTCACAAGACTTATTTTTATTGGGCATGATAAGAGTCGGTAGACCATCAATCATTAGCTTTTTCTGTTTTATTTTTGTTTCAAGTCTCCCATTTTTTACAATGTCTCATCAATCATGTATACCAGCACTTTACAACCAATTAAAAGCGATAATTTCGTGTGATCCCAGCATCGGGCGACTCTCGAACAGTTTCGGTATCAGATGTCAGCCACTAATTTACAAAATTGCGCTATTACATCACCAATTCCGCACACGCTCGCTAATCCACACATTTACACAATTCGATACGTTCGTTAACAGCAATAGTGAAATTAATTCATCCTCGCCATAGTTTCGATAAAATGATTCACCGCGGCCCGCTCGTAAAGCGATGCCATAAAAGCAAACTGCCTATTGTTTCTCTTATCTCAAAATTACCTATTATCCAGCTATTATTCACTTAAAATACTCTAAACTGCTTCTTCCTGGACATTCGTTTTGCCCTTGCTTTTTCGATTGTTTTTTATCAAGCCGCACTTTGATTCCCATGATGATGTCTTTTTTTATTTTGGCATCATAGTAATTACAGAAATAAAGACTTACATCTTACAGTTTTCTTTGTTGTTAACTTTACAAGCTTATGTTAAGCTCAAATAATTTAGTGATTTAAACAGTCTAACAATGAATAACAAAATCAAATACTTACATAACAAGCAAGGCTGACAAACTAAATACAGTTTTTCCCTTTAACTTTGCTATTAATAACGATTGTTCGAATTGCAATTTTAATTAAAGTTAAAAAAATGGTACGCGTTTGTTTGTATTAATTAGCGAGGTCGGTCGGCTTAAGCGACCTTGCCCGCCGGCTCCGGGCCTTGCGTGACGCCGCCGTGACGCCGTGAACCCCTCACGCCCGTGACGCAAATGACGCAACATTCTTGCCTGGACAAGGACGAGACAAGCTTAAAGCGACAGGGTTGGCTTCTTAAAAATGGACTGCCAATTCTCTCACTTCTATTGTAGGTTTTCAATTCAGGTTACAAGTTTTATAATCTTATTAATCAAGCTTTAGAAAACATCGCAACTAGTTATTTTATTCAGTATGAATTTACTTTACGAAATTGGATACACAAATAATTTTCTATTTGGATTTACAAGAATAATCTCTACATTTTCTTCTCTCGTATCATTTATCACGTTAGTTGTGTTTTATTTTTTATACTTATTAGGCTTTCTCATGATTACATTTTTTACCCAAGAGCGTGGATGTGATTTATTATAGAACGAGTTACCTGAAAATATTCACAAGTGAATTCCTTTACAAGAATTCAGGCAGTGAGAAAACGGATTAGTAGCTATAAATAAAGAAAAAAGCATTCTCTGCGAACAACCATTCTTAGTTTCAAATGTTGAATAGTCACGATGAGCCCTTAATCCGAATGTTTGCTTAAAATTTTATGATCCGTTCAAAACGCAAGTTGAGTTTAGGCTCTGCCCTAACTAAGGCCGTCATCTGTATGCGCGGCGCGTCCGGGGGCCCACCGTCACGCGCCCGCGTCGACAACAACCAGAAAACAATCCAATATACTTGCACAAATGTGCTCCGAAACCCTTTCAGATTCGATTACGAGGTTGAATCCCTCACGTTATCTACTAAGGTCAGATGGATTAAAGTAGACATGTGAACACTGCATTTGACAGTTGCGAAGTAAAAAGAGCTATCTGAAAATTTGTTTCTTTACATGCGAGCTGATATAACTGTAAAAATGGGTTTTCATAATTTGATAACATCCAATTTCTTTACTGATCTGATAAATTCTTTGCAGTTGCACTAATTATTATCTTATTGTAGGTATAGCTAATTAGATGTTAATTTATGAGATTATGTGGTTGCATTTACATCGTCACAGAAACAATAATGGACTTAAAGTACGACTATTACTCATATTTTATTTCAAAGCACCAAGCCGGCTACCTAGAACCAAAATTCTACCATTGGTTCCACCCTTACGTACAACAGTGTTGGGCTCAAGTTCGTTTGTTCCCAGAACAAGCAGACTTCTTAATCAATATGGAAGATCCATTGACATACATGCTTCAAGTCTCAATACATTTCGCAGGCACCTTTATGAAACCATAGTCGATTTATAGTGATGTACATAACCACTTCCTTTATTGTTTGTTATTTGATTCTAATTTATTAACCTTAGTGATACTGTACAGTACATGTGGTATTTACCTTTAAGAAATTGTACATTTAGCTATAGAAGAAAATTGAAATTATTGTGAATTGTATGATTGTAACAATTGTTGGTAGATCAATTAAATAAAATAAAATAAAATATTTTATGTATACCGCCCCTTCAAGTTCTACCTGTACCATTTGCTTTAAAATATTGTTTCAAATTTAAATGAAACGATTAATTTAGGATTAATTTAGTTTATTTGTGGTTTTATGTATGCTCGGAGAAGGCACTGTGCCACTGTCCCTCGGCGCGGCGTTTACGCGTTTAATGTTACCTGGTCGCTTTTACTTCGGACTAATGAAAAAATTATGCGCTGCTGGGTCCTGAATAAAGAAAATATTTTAAATAAAAATATAATGTATGTAAATATAGTATGTTCTATAAATAAAACCACATTGCAACAACAAATATGAATAGGCAGCTAAGGCCGACGGCTGTTGTGCTTTGTTCAGTAAATTAAATCTTAAGAGTGTTCAGCAAATTGCATGTAATGAGCTGCTTACATTACAAGTTCCTTAAGCAGCTTATTCTAAGCAATCCATTTTATGTTAACTCAAACAACCGGCGCCGGCGCAGTAAGCTTATTAATTATATTCAATTCAAAACACTTACAACAGATGCTACTGATTTGTAGACTTGATAGACTAAGAACCCAATTTGTGGAAAAAAAATTGACCACTTTTTTTCCATAGCTAAATTAATAACTTACAGAGTTTCTTTTCTTTTCTTTTTATTAAAATAAACCAAATTTTGAATTTGAGTAACAATACTGTAGAAAACTGACTTATGTATTGAATCATTAGTCAATATTAGTTTAATTCCGATCAAGTTATTTATATTCAAATGTCGGGTATTTTAATAACCTTGACCAGGCCAGCAATAAAAATTATATTACAATGCTTGTCAACACGTTACAATGTACAGTGGCACAAGAATGTTATGAACAACTGTTTAGAATAAGTTTAATTCCTTGTATCTATCAAATTCAAATTCAAATGTTTATTTCAGTAACTTAGCCTAATACAGAAGAATCAGAAATCTTTCTTTATTTCTTTCTTTCTTATGACTTTCGTTCAAGTATAGCCTGGTGTCAGAGTCTTCCAGGCCTCTGACGTGACTAATTCTTCATCATCAGCATTATCATCATCAGTCTATCGCAGTCCACGGATGGACATAGGCCTCTCCAGTTGCACGCCACTTAGGTCTATCTTAGGCTTCTCGCATCCAGCTCCTGTCAGCCATATTACTCAACCAGAGGATAGTAAACTAATTTTTAAGCTGACTGTACTTCCTTATACCTGTTAAATTACTTGTATTTAAAATATATAAAAAAAATGTTATAATTTTTACTTTAAATCGATTTTAAATTAGGTACTTACTGAACAATCTGTGTTGAAAAACATTAATAAGCCAATTTATATGCATGGCATATTATTCGGAAGTGGTTGTATGGCTCTATAAAGTTAATTGGCTGCTGCAATTAACCGTGATGATGAACGGCGCCAATCAGAGTCCACCAGTCACCGCTGGCGCCGCGAGTAACTAGTCCGGCCGAAAGTTAACATAACCTAAAAAATAATTTATAGCAAAATTATCACACTACTACTCAATGTAATACTTCTGTGTGTAGATGATCAAATCTTGCAAGCTGGCAATGGTTTTACTGAACATTGACGGATATAATATCTTTGAAACAAATAATGTTTATATTCTTTGACATTTCTCTTTGAAAAATATCGGTTTTTTTGCGACCAGCTTCGAAAATAGTAAATATTTTTTGGAAAAATCAACTGTAATTGTTTTTGTATCACAGTAAACAGAGTCTTTAGATCCCTAGATAACAAAAATTAATACAGATATAAATAACTTATAACAACGTACAAACCTAACGCTTTATTTTACGCCTTGTCCCACGAACAAAACACTATTCATTCAATTCCCATCGCTACAAGTCAGCCATAAAGTTTACAGAATAAGCTATAAATAAAACACTCGAACTACTCCAGTTAAGTCAAGGCGCTGAAATAAAATGACTGGAAAGCCACATTAGGCGCTCCGTGACCTTGAGTGTGCGAGTGGGCCACAGACGGGCCCGAGCACACGACTCCGGGCGTGACGTCAGTGGACGCATTGATTCCCCGTGTGACGACCGCGTCCGGACTAAAATAGCTTAAGCGTATTAGCCCAGCGACAAAAGGGTTAACTTAGGTGATAACACACAGCGCAGGGAAAGGAGACAGCTCATTTGTTAATTCAGATCTTAGAATTAGTATTGCAAATAGAATAAATTTATTAAACACTCGTCTTTTGTATATTTTGCTTATTTTATGCATGCGACTTTTTTGTTTTATTTTGCTTATATTTTGCATGCGACTCTTCAAAAGATTGCCGCAAAATACCGTGCCGTCATTTCCCACGTTTGGTCTCGGTTAGAAATGCATCTGTATGCAAATTGTTTATTTAAAAAAAGCACAGCTACGAACTACGTGCGCCTATTGAAAATTATATTTGTTGTCGATCTAAACGATTTTTTTTTTATGTTAACAAGAAATATAAAATTCTTGTAATTTGATTTTAAAAAATTGTGCCCCAGCGTTCAATTAGTTTTTAGCAACTCAATCTGCTGTCTAAAAAATCATTTTGAATCTAAGCATGTTTCAAAGCTGCGCAAATATTTTATGCACCACAAATCAAATATAGTAGCTGACTGTTTTGCTTGCTCTATTCACTCTAGAGCCGGAAGAATGTAAAATGGCTATTAAGTTTGCAGCCATCAACTTTCGCGGTGAAATCAAAACCGCAACAGTTAATTGTAAAAGCTTGCTTCATTTCATGGGTTGTGTGAGGAAAGTGGTGGCGGTTGGTAGTGGTTCGGGTCTTATTTAGTGTTTTTATTAGGAGGGTAAAACTGTGTAGTTTACCGGATTTTAAAATCTTGAAGTTCATTCTTTTGATTCCTTGCTTGTAACTTGAAATTGTTGAAGGACTTGAAAGTTAGTTCAGTCTTATCGGAATTTCGCTCCATTACTGCACACCGAGGTTCGACTTATGTGGCGTGCAGAGGCCTATGTCCAGCAGTGGGCTGCGATAGGTTGATGATGATGATGACTGCACACCTTAACAAAGTAAATGTCTCACAGGAATACATGTAGAGTACCTATTGTAGAGCCACACGGTTAGGGCCGTCTTATCACGATATAATATCTGTGATTTTTGTGATCCAGAAAAACTTGTATGTTAAATAAAATTTAAATTAAAACTTTTTGCAAAAAAGTCGTACAATAGTACAACAACGTTGGAGGATAGTATATTGTGAGAAAACCTGCAAATTATTCAAAGTGAATAGTATAGTGTTACTAAACAACTCTTTAAAATATACTTTGCAGTGCAATATACTGTCATATACTTTTGAACTAACGTTATATCTAAAAACAAGAATCCTTGAAACGAAGTAAAGATGTAAGATGATAGATGTTTTGAAACAAAAAATAAAAAAGTCTCTAAAACAAGGCACCGATGTAAAGTAATTATATATCTTTGATTATAAATTTTCGATGGATCCAATAATGTTCTGTTTTGAAGATACTTTAAAAATTACAATCAATAATTCTTTTACTTTTAGAACTTTTATGAAATCCGAAAATCTATAAAATCAAGCGTCAAAAATCGAGTGACGACCAAAACTTTCCAACGTGAGAACATAGCACAGCACTTTTTGTAATTTATATGTAGCGGTACTTCAATACTGCCTCCTCTCCAAAAAGAGGATTCTACTATAAAAGGCACGCTTGGCAGGCGGGCTGGCCTTCACAGGTTGGCCTATCTATCTTCAGTTTTGGCATATCGGAGGTAGAAAACAACTTCTGTCTTTGTTTCTCTGGACGGCATAATCAGAGATAGATACTGTTTCCTATCTCCGATATGCCAAAACTGAAGATAGATAGGTTATTGGAACCGGCCGTTAGGAAGAGATGTTTCAAAGATAAGATGAAGACAAGACTGCCCGCTATTTTTAACGTACTGTCGTCATTTCATTTGCAGACAGGCATTCATGGTGTGATTCTAGACAATCACAATACGCGAAATGTAACAAGAAACAGTTACACCTTACTAGCGACTTTCAGCTGCGTGTCACGAAGCAATACTCGGAAATGGTAATAACAAGCGACTATGAATGTTTACCACGTGACCTTCACCAGGTGTTATTAACTTTTCATGACACAGACTATTAGAAACGCTCGAGTATTTAAACGCATTGAATTTTACAGAAATTGTCACCATGACCTTTCGACGTTACTATTTTTAACTTTAAAATTCCTATCATTAATACCTATAAACTGTTATTCTTTAAATGGTTTTAACAATTCTAATTCTTTCGAGTGGTTCACGGAGTTTTTTTTTTTCATTTAGTCTAATGCGTGTGTTGGCGTCGCATAAAAAACACCGATTTCCTTCTTTTGGGAGTAGTTATGTTACGATTATGGAAAAAATCTTTGTTTCGGAGAGCCCTGTGCTCGGTAGTGGTCTGATGACGATAATAAATAGATATATTATGTATATGGCAAACAAACTAATTGACTTATCTATAGTTAGTATACTGATAAAATTGAATAACTTACGCAGTTGCCACATGCAGATGACAATGAGTGTTTATGTCTAGGTCGAAGGAACAAAGGTCATCTCTTGCGCGCGACAACATCGATGGTCAGACTCATTTGACTTGCAAAGATATAGGACAATAGAATAAGGAATATAAATACCATCCGATCGAAAGATATAAAAGGTTCAGAGATAGCGAGCAGCTGAATCTGGATGTACATGTTGAATTTAAAGAATTGCTATGCATTTTAACAGGCACATCAGAATCATCTGCAGATAAAAGTGAAAACTCCTTCTTTTCCATATTCTCCTTCATATCATGTCAACTGGCACTTCGGTATTATTATTGTGTTGGAATCACCCTAGTGCGTACGAAGTCTTTTCGATTGCAGCAACACAGACTATCACCACTACCAAATTAAATAAGATGACCCTTAGTTTTATGTATGGGAACTTAGCGATGGGTCGTTATCGGTTTTTGAGATAACGTAACGTAACCGTGATGTGATTTCCAATAACTGGTTTCATAACTAGTGATTTTGGAACTAGTTATTTTTACAACGCTCTGAAGTAAACGTGATTATTATATGGTTAAAACGTTTGGTTAGACGCACACGTAGAGTGGATGAGAGCTGCTGACCGAAAGCCGAACATATACCTGTTTCATTCACACTTACGCTCGCGTCCTATAGTTGTTTCATTCATTCACGCAACAAAGCTATCACTCTTTTGTTGCGATTCTTTTTTTGGACTCTTTATACATTACTCGTTTTACTCCTACATGTAATCAAAACGATGTGTGGGATGTGCAATGTAAAACGTCGTTTTCAACTTGTCGTAACGAGTAACGTAAAACCAGTGATTCTGCGTGAGGAGTGAAGCCAACCAAATATCTACGCTAGACCTTTCACATAAGAGGGAATTCAATTTAAGTTCAGAGCGTTGTGATAAAAAGCAGTTATTGAAGACCGATGCTTATTTCGATCGTTTGAATGGCGTTATGAATCTAACTAGTTATTGTTGTTGCGGATAACGAGTGATCACTGTTCGGGCTTGTAACTGCTTAAATAACCAGTTACGGTTAATAACGCCCATCGCTAAACCATGTCACAAATATCATGTGTGTATTATTCTGTGACGTGTAGCTCCCAAAATCTTTAATTATCCGTACGAAAGCTGACCTGAGTTCTGAGTCTGTTCAACGCTTTCCAGGTAGAAATCAACAGACCTCTACTTTGAAATGGTAACCCTGGTTTGTAGAGATCGTCCCTGTTACTACAGGTCTAAGACATGTATGTCCGTTTGGTTTTACTGTTACAGATGTTTGAGATTTTTCAAATTGTGATAGATGCGTGCCAAATGTTTGGATAATTAGTTTAAAACTTCCGCGATTTACGAATAGTACGTATTCCAAAAACTTTATCAAACGGAAGGTAAAATAGGGTACAATCATCCCGGTTATCCCGTTTAGAACTTCAGCTTGATTTCGAGAGGGAGAACCAGCGATGCAAATGCAATTCCTGCACCCCCTTAAGGATAAAGTTAAGAATTTGCAGCATCTTGTAAATAAAGGTGGTTGCAGGCTCCTGAATCACTTAGACAGGGGTGCTAAGAGTTTTACAGGTAACTCTGCACATAATGAGATGTCTGAAGTACAGTGTGCTCCTATTTCGAAATAACGCACCTAGCACAGACAGTACATTGCAAATTCGCTTTCATTTTGTGAAAGTAAATCAGTGCTTTGAAAGAGAACCTGTGTTTTACCGGATCACTGACATTCAAGTATTTAAAGGCAGATTACCAAACTGCACCAAAAATACTGATCTTAAATAGATACACACTCGTGACGTAAATATAATACCTACGTTTAATGAAATCGATGAGCGACCCAGACATAATGATTTTTGATGTATTGATCGATCAAAAGCAAATGAAAATGACTGTTAGTTTTCTAATACGAACGAGCTAATCGAATATCGAAAACGCCAAGGTGTACTTACGGCTCTAAACCCGGTAAGTTGAGTCATGTATGAGCAAGCCGTCATCGGCTAAAATAGTTCGAACCTATTACGGGAACACATCATTCATCATAATACAGTTTACGGGAAACGCAACGCAATGCTTTGATTAATTTGCTGACATGTGCGGAATGTAGGTGAATAGAAGAAGTGGGTAGCTCAAGTAATTTTTAAAAATATTATTACATCGAAAGTAACCGGTCTTTGTGTCTTTCCGATCTAAACTGACAATAAAGTACTCAATATTTTTCTCAGTTCTTTACTGATTAAAATAATTGTTGTTAATTTATCGTTTAACTTCTCTTATATTTTTTGGTAGATATTTATAATCTGTTACTTTCATATGAATTTGGAAATGCAATTCTACCCTTGTAAATAAAAAACTAATCATCAGAATTTTGAGGCAGTGTCAAACAAGCAATCAACGACGATGATCGTACGCCAGTTTGCCTGAAAGTTACTTCAGTCCTACTCATCAGACTCTAAAATTTTATCGGAAATAGAAATTTTATGTCATCGAAATGAATTAATAAGTACCTACAGAAAATCGTCTGCTGTTAACTATAATTTCAATGTCACTTGACGAATTATAACATATTTATTAGTAGTTTAAAGTTTATTTATAGTTTATTTTTCCACATAAACAGCACGGTACTTCGAAGCTAGTTTCGGGGGATCCCCGACGAAACCACGGGCGTCCATGATCCACCCGCGACAGCAAGCACTTATCAAATCTTGGTAACGTGATGCTTGAACAACAGCTGCCATCCGCCACCGCAGCAAGGTCCACCGCAGCAAGGTCCACCGCAGCAGGGTCCGCAACCTCCGCACCACATTTTGGTTTTGGGGATAAAGTTGTACTTGACAAACCTAAAATACCAGGTCTATTAAGGCAGGAAAGTTAGAATGTGGAAATATTAGGGGTTAAAGTATGAAATTGCCGTTTTGTATGGACGAAATGGAGAAAAGTCATTTTTCCATACTTACAATTTTTTAGTTTTTTTAAAAACGCCTCAACCGTTTTCGATGCAATTAAAGGTGAAAGTTAGATGGTTATAAAGCTACGCATTATAGTATTTAAATTTCTGAAAATCAATATATAATACAAATATACTTAATTGAAGCAAGAAGGTTAGCTGACACATTGTAAGGGGTCTTTTCAACGACTTCCTTTGAAGTAATAGGCACTAGTATTGCATTTTTTTTTTAGTTAAAAGTTACTTTATTTAGTTTTTGATACAATACAAAAAGAATTCGCAATAATACGACTAAACTTAAGAGCTATAAACAAAATAAAAAGTGGGAAAATAATCGGCAATTTCATACTTTAACCCCTATTAATAGGTTAAAATACTTGAAAGTTTTGTAGTTATGTGTATAACGCAAAAGATTTGATTGTTTTATTTAATAGATACTTAAATAAAATCTACAACAAGCGTTGTTTATTTCTAAACAAATTGTCAATTCATGCTTGATCAATTACGAGTTGTTGACTGAGAATCCATGGAAAAGTTGTATGTAGCTCAAATCAGCATACAAACAGTCGTCTAGTAAAAGGACAAGCAACTCCTTAACTTAAATACACGCCCTGAAGTCAATTAAATTGTTTAATTGTATTGTATTTTGTCTCCAAGGACGCGGGCGCAATCCACGAGCCAATTTCCATGCAAAGCGAGAGAGGCACGAACGGCGAGCATTCGGCTTTATTGCGTCGACTCAGCTTAGATCTCCCACGCACTGGCTACTACTTGGCTGCGGCACCCAGGCTGTGGCAGCCGACCCGATGTCTGATGACTGTCAGAACTATATTATATAAATTAACATTCATATAAATCGGAATTGATATTTATGTTATTAATTATGTAAATTAATTTGCATGATATTTTAACTGTCTATAATAATAACAGTATATAAACTTGAAAAATTTTGTCCCGCCTGAGACAAAAAAATTTTTTTCAAGTTTATATACTGATATTATAAGTGCAATTAAGTTGCTAAAATATCAAATAAAGTATAAAAAAAATATGTCTATAATAAAATAAATTAATAAAAAAATATTTTTCAGACAGAGCCATCTAGTCCCAAACCAAGCAACTACTACGAAGCTTGTCGTATTGGCTACTAACTAGACAACCGATAAACATACTTATATTTTTTTTTGTTACTTTTGGTCTGGGTGTTTTTCTATGTATTATAAATATATACTTATAATACATAGAAAAACACCCAGACCAGTACAAACAGACATATTCATGCACACAAATATTTGTACTGTGCGGGATCGAACCCGAGACCCATGGCTCAGAAGCAGCATTTGCTACCACTGATCCAAATGGTCGTCAATAATAATATTCACTCACCAACTATGTCAAGATACACTGGGACGAATCCTAGATAACCATAAGATCCAATATGTACGTGATTTTCAGTAAATAAATGAATTTGAATTGAGTTAAAGAAATATATTATGGCATTATACCTCCTGCGCACTTAACTTTTTCATGTTACGTAGAAGAGTTTCCTAAGCCGCCTATTAGACAACTTTGATGTGACTGGATTTTACGGCATTTTTCTTGCAACAGAAGTTTCTCCTGACGCAACACGCCTTCTAAACTAAAAGACAAAACATGACTAAACTCTCCCAACCTTCCAGGTCTAAGCCAAAAAGGATGGTTTTGTAATTCACCCTTGACCCTTAGTGGGCGGTCTACACCGCCGCGCGGAAACCAAACTGATGTGCGATGACTGTCAGAAATTCTCGGCCGCCTAGTGCGAGGATTGAATGGAGTCTTGATACATCGTAGAATCAGAAATATTTATTTGCTTTTAACATGGTTTGTCCACATGTTAACAATAGAAATGTCCACACGTTTGACTAAATTATTCATGCAAATATATTAAAGTTGATTGACTACCACTGGTTGCCCGGTGTGTGGGAAGCCTAACCTTTCGGGCTCGATACGAAATAGAATAGCGTTTATCCGAACAGGCATTACTGTGACTGTACAAGCACTTTTATCATAAAATATGTATTACGTCTGTATACTAGCTACCTGTAATTTTGTGTTGTACGATATTTGTATTATATCTTTTACATACTATAAATATTATCATTATCTTCTTATCGCATACATTTACACAAACGTAAAGTTTGATTATGATTATGTAGTGTGCGCGTCACCTACATATATTAACACGCACACTCACTATCTCCTATAGTATATAAGTGCAAACATCTTCAATAAACGAGCTCTTAGATCGCAGTCAGTGTCTCATTAAAACCTCTCCCAACGCCCATCACTGCATGGCGACCCTGCCAGTGCTGCCTATTGGCAGTGCTGAGCAGATGGTCTGGTAAAAAGTGTGAAAATGAAAAGTGAAATTTGGACAAAGTAAAATTTAAATACAGTGCAAAAATGGACTAAAATTTTACGAACTATACTATTTTCTTTAATAAAAATACCGAATATTTAATAAATAAATAAAAAGTGTTACATCAAGATATGTACAAAGAATACTGAAGACAAGCTGAAGCAGAATAAATTGTGAGGATAAAGAACTGAATGAGCTGGGCGCCGGGAGATGATGGGGTCCGATGTGGTAACAACAGTGTGCTGGGCGCCGGGAGATGTTGGAGTCCGATGAGGGTTGACATCAGTATGCAGGGTGCCGGGAGTAGTTCGAGTCGGAAGAGGTCGCAGCCGGGAGAACCTAAAACATGCCAAGTCCCCGTGCGGAAGTTTTTCTCAGTCCCCTTGAACAGTACCCCACGAAGAAAAGTCCTCTTGTACTCTAAAAATTTAACTTCATTCGAAGAAGAACACATGATATCATTCTAGGGTATACAGTTTGAATCTCTATGTTTTGCTATGTGGTACGTAAAATTAATTTTATATTGTCAGTGATATTTTATTTACAGCCTCATTTGTAATTATAATTTACTAGGAAAAGTTTATATTAGTACATTAACTACTTCATTCAATTTGCATTTTAAAAGTTGGATACCTATGCCTGTTCTAAAATTAGATCAATGTTCATTTACACATTACATTTTATGCGTCTTGGGTAATAGTATTTGCAGATCAGCAGAACGTGAGTTACAAGCTCCTCGTGATTTAATTACTCACCTTACATTGATTAGGAATGTTTTGAATCTTTCTTTAGCATCATATTGAAACATTCAGTTAAAATATTATTCCGTTTTCCAGTGATTATTAATGTCAATATATTTTTTAATTAACTAACTTGATTAGTGACAAGTTTCTTATACATAACTATTTACTTAGATTGTTTTGCACACAGCTGCGTTCACTTTTATGAATATTATCAAAATGTTTTGGTACATAAGAAATTATTGTAATAACCACGTAAATATTTCGCTATAATCAGTGTCTAAGAATTGCGGGTTCGATTCCTGCATCATAAGGTTACGTAATATGGTATTGTATTTTTTTTTAATTATTATTAGGTTTTCTTTTTTTATAAGAGTAACATATTAACTGAATTGGATTTTGGTACATAATTTACCGAACATTATTTTTAAAACTAAAAACTGATAAATCAATATTTACTTCATAATCTAATATCTAACCTTTAATTTCGTTTATCAGATTTTGATACTCGAAGCATTTTTTTCTTTCCGTATTACTAAACAGTTATTACTAAAATTCAGGTTTTTATTGTGTACCATAATTTTACAGCTTTGCGAAAGTAACAGTAACAAACAGGTAAAGTTCATTTAAAGTATTTCAGTAATTTTTCTTACAATTCGTTACATTGTTTTTTCCGTAACGTTCAGTATTTAGTCATCTTTTCTAGTAAATAGTATAAAATAGTTGCGCAATTAATTATAGTTTGACTTTGCGAATATAACAGGTAATATCTAAGTTTTCGTTACTTGAAATTTACTAAATTTATCAGAATTGATACCCTTTATTTTTGAAGTCGGCTAATACTCGTAAGTTCACTTCTAAAATATGGATTACTACACATTATCATAATTTAGGACAGAACGTGAAACATAACTATCACACGTGTTGAAGCGTCATCAGTTCCTCACTGCATAGCAATATCACTCTACATTTTCGAGCTAACTGACGCAATACTTTGCCGCGGTAGGTGAGGATCTTATTACATTTCGATCAAACAATCATAGGATTTCATATGCAATCAGATTCAACATCATATTAGGATCTGTTAGGACCACCTAGATCGCATCGCTATGTCGCATCAAATAGTCTCATATGTAACGACCAACACATGAATTTGGGTTAATAATTGGTTATTTAACTTAAGTAAACTATACACACGTAACAATATTTGAGCATTTTTTTTACATTCGGTAATTAATAATGGTATTCGCATTGTGACGATGTAATAAGGTTACTGCATAATGTTTTAATTATTTAAAATATAAACTTGCAAATTTATGATTGATTTTATGATAAGAAATATTGAGCAAAGGTGTTAACATATCACTTAGCTTGGTAAATAATCGAGTAGAATTGAGTAGATAAATGATTACCTACTAGTATTTTTGGGTACACTGTACAAGATTGGATAAATAGTTTATTATTGAAACTTTAATTGAATGACATAATTTCGTAACGTTAACGTAAAATCTATTTGATTTGTTTTATTATGCTATGAATATCTCACAGTATAGTTAGCAAAGTAAGTAGGTACATAACGGTTTACTAAGGTTGAAAGATAGTCAGAATTTATACAGGATTTTTTCGTTATATAAAAATATTACACGGAGTTGTTTTTGTATTGATTGATAGTAAATATAGGTACATGGATAAGACAAGAAAAAGGAATAAAACTTATTAAGTAATAGCTACGAGCTAGGTAGTAAGAAATGAAGAGGATAATAATTTTGAGATAAAAGAAATGAATTTATTTGTGAGTTTGAATAATGAAGGTTTAGAAATGTAATGTTAATAATATTTAAATTATGAAGGCTATGTAAAAGGTTTGTTGTTTTAAGATAGGTTTTGTTTTGAAATGGATAAATAAAGTTGAAAATAGGTTGGTATTGTTATGTTCATGTTAGTTAAACTTAGGCATGCATTCTTGCATAGGATCATTTTTACGATTTGGACTGATCACCCAATAGTTGTAATGTATTCTGATGTATTGATTGCATAGACTTGATAAGTTGTAAAGTATTTTGTTGGAAACAGAACGAATAATGAGACATATGAAATAATGAATATTGTATTGTAAACATGGTACTAAAAATTAGGGGAATCATCCTTCATTCGATCATGGTGCATACGAGTTATCTCTGTGAGAATAGTTGGAGACATTAGTTAAAGTCTTAAAATTGTCCCTTAAATTAAATGTTAAATAAATAAAATATTATTATAAAGTGCGCGCACATGTTATTATAGTACCATGATAAAATTTAATAAATTAAGTCGACTAAAATAAAATAAAAATAATAATAATGTGTACACATAAAAATAATAAATTGTTAATGATTGTCATGCGCATTAATCTGTGTGTATATCTACGACTTACTATATAACAAAACAAACTGTGGATGGCCACCACATAAGATAATGTTATATTTAGGTTATATGAACTTACTATAACACAAAACGGATATGACATGTAAGTACAAGATGTACGTTATTCCCGGAAGTGACTTTTTTTTTAAAATACGAGTAGATACTATTGATGTTATATTATTAATTTTAATGAAGTTGATTTAGTTTTTTAGTGTTTTTTTTGAAGCAATTAATAAATGTAACTATTCAAGTCGTCGTCAAAAACACGTTTAGTATATAAGAAAGTTTTTGTATTTTTTCAAAATAACATTAAGTATTTTATAATATTCTTATTTTGGTCTGGCTACTCGACTCCATTTATGACAATTTCAAAAACTTTGATTAATTTTCAGCATCATTTTTTTAAATCTCTTAAATAAACTTTGAATTTATCTAAAACATTTACATTATTTTGATTTGATTAGTTTCTTCTTAGTTTGTTCAGTTTTCTTAGTTTAACAACTTTTTTTATGTAAAAAAAAGTATTAAAAAAAACGGGGGAGGTGTAGTGTGCGCGTCACCTACATATATTAACACGCACACTCACTATCTCCTATAGTATATAAGTGCAAACATCTTCAATAAACGAGCTCTTAGATCGCAGTCAGTGTCTCATTAAAACCTCTCCCAACGCCCATCACTGCAATTATCAGAAATATTAGCTCCGATTATAACACGGTAATTACACCGGAAGTGCTTCCGTTAAGTTCGCTCCGTGGTTGCGCCGGCGCAGTGCAGCGTGTGGAACGCGGCCGCTGCGCCGATTATTTCCGCCTGCGCGGGAGTTGTTCTCTGTGGTTGAACTTGTCTGGTTTCTTTCTTAACGGGACTTACAATAAACACTTAAAATATACTTGAAACAGACCAAAACATTCTAGTAATATTTGTATTGTGTGCCAGGAATCAATGACAATGTAGGAGTTGCAAGAGTGACTTACATCAATTTATTCATTTGATTGACTCGGGTTTTCTCCCACTGTATTTTTTGTCTAATTGATAAATTTTCAATAGCGACTATTCAGCGTATTTTCAATAGCAATAAACCTTTGAGTGCCGCTCCCGTCTGGCTCTGGGAAGCCATAGTCAAAATTAAATTGATTAATCTCCGTTTTCAAATAATTAAGTTCGCCTATTAAGTTTTTGTTGACAGACTGGCAGCTATCGCCTCGCGCACGCATCTATTTTACAAGTTTTGGGACGCTAAGCAGACGCCACTAACGCCTCGCTACCAGAGTGTTTCTCTTACCACTAGACAAGACTAAATAAACAACCTGTTCAAACTAAAAGGCTACCACATTTACAACAGTGTAATCACCGCGAATAAAACTTCGAAGGCGAGTACTCTTACGAGTTTACCTTAAAATCTAACCGCGTTCTTTTATTTTAAGAGTTCACGTCATCTCTTTATTGAAGAATTCGGCGAACGCTTAAAAATAGGAAATATAAAACAGTTGTGAAAATAAAAAGTGAATCTAAACCCATTACAGCTTTACAGAATCCACGTTCGATTTAGAAATATATGCGAGTCGTGTTTTGAAACAGTATTTATAAGACACGTGTACACTCACTTGCTGAAATAAAAATGAATGTTTATTCTTATGTAAACCTTGGTATCGTAATGCAACCACGTGTTTTGTAGTAGCCATAATCTGTGTACATTCGTCTTTAGCGTTTCGTGCGCTCAAAGGAATATGTCATGCGCTTGACTGTCGTTTGGGATTAAATTTCGTCGGGACTCGGGTGCGGCATCATACCTGTTTGACGACGAAAACATTTAGATGACAAGATTAAAACCTCTAAAATATTGTTCTTGTATAAAAAGTTTCATTGAACAGCAGCGGGATCGATTGACCTGTGCCAATTAAGTTTTTGGACAAATGGTGTGCTTCGAGCTATTTTATTAAATTAAATTAAAAACAAAAAGGCAATAAGAACATAGTGGAGTGATGTGGTATAATAGAATAACACCATACATTCTCGTTCTATGGGTCTCGTAAGAGGCGACTTAGGAGTACCTGTCAAAAGACGACGGACAGTAGCGTCTTATCTGTACCATAGTTAACCCTTAACCCGCCTGTCAATCGTTACTCTTAGGCCACCTGTCAAATCGTTTCTATTATGGCAAAATCCTTCTTTGAGAGAGGATTATATCCTGCTGTGGACTGCGATTTACGCTAATAATGTTGTTCGTGAAGACTTGAAGGTAGTACTTTTTCGTTTTGACTTTGAGAATATTTTAAAAAGGGTGATTTCTAAGTTCTAGTCTGATATGCCTAAGTGCCAGCTGTGACACCTTCCATAATACGAGTACTCCTCCAGTTTGTTTGCTATTGCAATAATTTGAATGCATACGCCGGAGCACCACATCGACACTGTAACTCATCCGCCGCACATTACCGTAATTGTTGCTCGTAAATCATGAAAATAAATCATTGTTATACCTTAATCCAAATACCGGAGGAGGTGTAGCGAGGTTTGTTGCGAGCAGACGTTCTGAACTAAACCTTATGTTGCCTCGGGTAAGGACGAGGATTTTTTAGGATTGCTGGTGTGTGATGTGCCCGCGGATCGATGTGCAGCTGCTGGGTGAAAGAAGGTTTGATGAATTGATGCGAGCGGCCGGCGCGCGGCTGAGTGCGGGGAACACTCACTCATTCACAAATAGACGCAGATGTCTATTGTCTACTTAATCATGTAACACTTGATCATGCAAATCACTTTGTGTATCTGATTCATGTTATCATAATCGCCTTTCGAGATAGAGAATACTTAATCTCAAGGAAAATTGAGAAACATACAGTTAACATTCTTGGCGATAATTTTATTTGTAAAGACTAGCGCATGGCATAGGTCATGCTTATTATGGTCTCTACATCTCTGAACTGTTAGTTCTGTTACCATTACTTATTTTTTTCAATTCAAATGGATTTATCAGCCGTCTGAATCTATTAGACTAGCTCCAAATGGATCAAAAATCTCGTTTAAATGTTACCATACGCTTCTGCCGCGGATCACACCGAGGGTGACACAGGCATCGAAATGGTTTAATTAAATCCCATCCCCCACACGCTGGGTGCATACTAGCGCCGCTCCCGGGTTTGGGCGCGTGTCATCGGCAGATTAAACTAATCTGAAAGCGCGAATCACGCGGCGTGCGGCGCGCGGTGCACAGCGGTCGGTGCCACTACCCACTTATGATTTGCGCTACTTTACAAATTTGTAATATTCTAACCAAAGACTAGCATGTTAAGATTAAAAATGGTAATCTTTATTATTAAATAACTTTAAGCCAAAAATATCCGACCCTTTTGATAATAATTCTTTAAAAAGTGTACTTCTGCAAAATACGAGTAAGTTAATATAGTTATCTGTGTGCATTAGTAATTAATTATTCATTATCTACTTGACGGATCTTGTTTTAAGTCTGTAGTTGAACACTTAAGAGTCCCTACTGTTTCTTTTAATAAATAAATAATCGTTTATTCAAGTATCTAACTTGCACATAAAAGAAATTTCTTTTTGTTGACAATCAAATGCTGGTAATCTGAACATGAAAGTCTGCTTTCATTCGGATTTTATTTTATTTTTATTCGGTTAATGTTTATTTTAAAAGTCAGATTTATAAGTGTCGATTAGATATTTGGAAGAATTCGACGCGGTTTTAGACAATTAACGGTATCGATTTTATTGTACCTACACATGTGAATAGTGATTGCAGGTAACGGCTCTTAACTATTGATTGTACGAGTGCAGTAGTATACTTGCTCTAATATCTTACTTACTTCTTACTTATTTTCTGAAACTCTGACTTTCTAGTCATACTGTTAGAAACAGGCGGCTAAGTCTTAATTAATAAATATTTAATATTTCAATAGATTTCCGTTCCAAAATTTAAAAAAGGTGTAAGGATATTTAAATACATACTGTATTAGACCCTGATAGGCACCGCGATAATTAGAATAGGAATTTTATAAAAATGGAAGTAATCAATTGTCCGTAGTGGCAAGAAACAACATAAGGTCGATGCGCTCCACAGTAACAATGCAATATCTGCATATAAAGTGGAGAGGCATGATTTAAGATTTAGGACCCTCGACTCCGTGTTAGAGGGGTTGTTGATTAGATGCCCCGCAGTTGGCTCGTCAATTATTAATTGTTTCACATCGCGGGCATCGTCGCGAGGGTGAGCGGGCTGGGTTAGCGACCAATTTCAATATTGCTGATCTGATTCATGATTACTCGACGTCATTAGCTCCAGGAGACATCATTCGCAGTTTAGTAAAATAATAAAAATTCATTTAAAAGACAACATCTCTGAGGATCATGAAGTGGCGGAACGCATCGAGGTTTTTACTAATATCAGTATTGGGCTGGTACTAATAATTGCATCATCTGTACTGCATGCATATTTGTGGGAGAGCTGATCAGCTGAGACGGCTAGTAGTGCTTGATCACTCTGTATTGGTGCAGGTAATAAGGTGTTTTTGTAATTCATATTTACATTAAAATAAATTAAAACATTTTTAAAAGATTAAAAAAACAATTATGTACTTTAAACTTGTCTTATTTTCTTACCCTCCGAGGGTCCTGAAGACCCAGACTATTGGTTCAAACAACACTAATTCAATACGAATAATGCCAGTGCTCCTTATTGAGACCGTTATATCGTGGACAAATAAGTGTCTTCATTACTCCTGGATGGCTGCTCGGACGGCTCCCTGCACATAAGCCTTGTCGAATAACCTCCAAGGAAAGGCTTTTGAAGAATCAAGTGAAAAGCCAGAACAACTCGAACAACTTGCGTACTCAATATGTAATAATTTACATCATAAATTTTCAGACCAAAACAGTCTCCAATCTCAAAGCCAAATTAATCATAAAGTCCCTAATTTGTTTGACGTAACGAGATTCGATTTGATATGAATAAGGTATGGAAGCCTTCCAATGATACACCTACACAAAATATGTGATCTTAAATCATTTCATATGTAATGTAAAGTTTCCTGCATAAACAATATTAATTTCATTTGATAACGATATTACATCAAAGAGTTTTATTACGATAACTGTACGACGTATTAAACCAATTTACTAAATATACTGATTTAAACCTCCATAACACTGTCACAAGAGTTATTTATTTATTTATGGACAGCTTACACATCCGATTGAATTAAAATATTCGTAATTGTACTTACAAGTTTATAGTGTTAATAATCTTATCTAGGTTTTTATGAGTTCATTCCGCGATAGTTAAGTAGATAACATTGCCAAAATATCAAAGGTTACCTACCTTAAATACGATAAAAATCTCAAAACAAATCGTTTTTTCAAGAAGTGTAAATAATTTTCAGAGTATCGAAAATTGTTCTAGCAATTTTATAATGTACTAGCATTATGACCGCGGCTCTGCCCGCGTGAACTAGACTTTATTTCGCGCGTGCGGAAACTTGAGCCCAACAGTGGGATACCAAACAGCCTATGTTACTTTTAATACCTCCAATATAGGTGTACAAAGTTTCATGGTGATCGGTGAAGTAATTTCGCGTGAAAGCTTAGCGTACAAACAAACATACATTCACATTTGTAATTAGTAAGAGTACGTATAATATCTGTCTCCCGTTGGCTGTGTAAAGCTTTGTGATAATTTACTAGGAAATGTTGCAGCCGCGCGTCGGACAGAGTTAGCGAAGTTGCCCGCGCCAGTAACCGAACTGGTGAAAGGGGCGACCCTTAATAGCGAGCGCCAGAACCGGACTATAATAGCGCCAGGGGTACAGCAAAATGTTTGAATATGTTCATTCTGCATGTTTCTGTGTGTGGAAACCGTTCCATGTAAAACATAATATACCTATGATATTTTGAGTACCTATACCTAAACCTAAGTTAATTTATGAAAATAAATTCTAATAAGTTTTTAAACTTTAGTCTCAGGCGGAAATCGAACCCACATCCTCATGCGTAACGGGCATCATTTATAAGCTACCGAGACATTACGTCACAGCTATAATTTGTATTGCCTTTTGTCGCTAATATTTAAATTCAATACATGTTTAGGTACTTGTAGGTAAGATACTAATAAGGACTATTCATTCATACGAGTAGTAAATATCCTTTAAGATAAAGACGCAATTTTCAAAACGTTTCTTTGGCACGAAAAATATATAATAAATTACCAAATCAAGTGACGACCTCCGTGGCGGAGTGGCGTACACACCGGTTTTCAAGGTGTCGCCTCCTCCAAGGTTCTGGGTTCGATTCCCGGATCGGTCAATGTTGAAAAAAAGGGTTTTTCTACATTTTCTCGGGTCTGGGTGTTTGTGGTACCTTCGTGGTTTCTAGTTTCCAAAATACGAATGCTTTAAATAGTTATTCAAATTGGGATCAGAACAATGTGTGTGATGTTGTCCACAATTATTATTTATTTATTATTTAAGTGATGTTATCTGCAAAAAACAATTAAATTCGACTAAACTGAAAAGGTTTAAAGATTAATAGCATGTATTATTTAGCTGGTCAATTAGAGCGGGTAAACCACTAGGATAGTTAGACTACCTTCAGGTAAACGACCGTCAAATTAAAATTGCAAAGGCGGCGGAAAAAGAATAGATTTGTGGGGACACTTATGGTGTCGGCTTTCGTAATGTAAACAAGGAGATGTAAAACTGTAGTTGTAGCGGCAGTCGACCCGGCACCGACAATAACCTTAATAGTGTGTAAGGTCCTCCCGTATACAATTATTATAACATTTACAGATTCAAAAGCAGAATAATGCATTGACTTGCTTGCACAATAGACATCCTTAGTACTCGCCTAGCTCTACCCGCTTTCACCGCGATAAACTGCCCGATAGTGTCTAGGGCCGTTAGTCCGTTACCCGCCATTACGCGAGAAATCGACGCGCTTTCTCCACTCCCGAACCCACGGAGGAATTCCAATAGCTGTCCTTGGCAGACAAATTACGTGAACGTACGTCTATCTGGGACCCACCACTTAGATATTATCGAACTTTCTCCGGTATTTCAATTTTATGTTGCAGATAATACCTACTCGTAATAATAAAAGTCAAATGATTCGACTATGTTACTAGGTAGATGACTTTGAGATAACCCCTTTCATATTACAAAACTTGAACCACTGAAGAAGTAGGAGCTTATAAGTAAGTAATAAGGCGACGCATAATAAATATAATTGTTTGTTTGGCACCGACTCACAACCACATGTCATTTTTCCATCAACAGGAGTGGAGTTTCCGTATGGAAGTAAGCCTATCCTATAGCCTGAACAAAAAGGAGCCGTAATAAAAGCCGTGTTAGAAATCAGTCGTATAAGTTATTCAGTAAAAAAAGATACAAGTAGAAACTATAAACATTTAACGTCTGTAAAATAATCTGCTGTTGTATAAGAGTAACAAAGAGAAGGCTCTTCCAAATATAATTCGATAACCCTCTGTGTCAAATTATCGTACCTATAATTTGGCTTTTAGACACGATGAAATACTGGATCCTAAACAACATCCACATACACAATTATTATATATATAAATATTAGCCTATTTTAGTGCTGTGTAGGTTAAATTTAAATGATTCACTGTAGGTGTATATTTATTGTACAAAAATTTTCATATGTATGTAAGTACATACCTACAGCCAAACAGCGAATACAATGACTAGATATGAATCAATGTATGTGTACGTTGACCTTATCTTTTTATATTCTTTATGTAACGTGGGCCGCAACGACCCTCAATACCAGTGCCTCAGGCAGGAGTGTTCAAGGCACATAGTCAATCGATCTCCTCACGAACAAAGCTCGATCAAAGCGCTGAGCTGTAAGGCTTTGACGCGCAGAGAGGTGCGAGCGTGGGCGGCGCCCGCGCAACGTGATCTTTTTAAGCGATCTAAGAAATAGGGTTGCTAAAATTTATATCTGTTACCTCGTGTGACATTGCTGAGATTGCTGAGCTAGGTTGAAGTGAACCATTGTTTTATTTTTATTAATTTAATATATTTATTCTATAGGTGTATTGTCACTTGACTCCTCTTAAGCAGCTCTAACGACCTGGATAAAGTTTTGTGTGTATATTTTAAAGCTCCTGGATGGTTTGAAAATACATTTGGATTTCAGTAGGTGGCGCTGCTTTTAGGGCGGGCAGGATAATGCCTGCTGGGTTTTCTATTCCTGATATATAATCGTTATAGTTAATTGTATCGGATTTTTAGGTTCCGTAATTCGGTTACTGTTTTTTAAGCATACCTAATAAGTAGTTGCAAAAGAATTTAAGCCCAAACAAACAAAGTAACTTGTATTATTTGAAAATGTATTCTTGGATGGAAAAGAAATCAAAAGATCTTAAAATCTATTCCACTGCACTTATAGGTGGAGCAAATATGGAAAATCAGTAAAATCTGTTTTATTTCTGCAAATAGGCCCCTGGAGGCGCTTTTACACGTTCCCAATATTTAACCTACAACTGCTTCGGGACAAACGTGGGCTAGTGCCGAGAAGAAGCAGCGCAGGAAAATCTATATTGTCATGCCATCGTTAGTAACAACTTGTTGTTGTAATTTACGATGTACCGTTACGTATAGTTACAGTGCATGCGTGTTTCAATAACAGTAAGAATAGCAGGTGAAATAAAAACTACATTGCGTTTTAAAGACTCAAAAAATTTGAAGACCCTAACAGTCAAAACTGCAATGCGGTGTCATTAAAGAAATAATCAACGGATTATGCGTTGATAATTGTTCGTTAACACAGCATCCCACCGCGCGTCTACAGAGACTCGATGACTCACGACCCACCGACCATGTGGGCGCTTTCTCGTCATGGACACTTTTATAGAGTGTAAAACGAAACGTTGTAACTTGTACCATGGAGCGTTTAGTTGATAGAGTCGTGTAGTTTATAATAACTTAATGTACAATGTTACATTATTCTCCGAGGCGGAGATAAAAGCAATAGAGTCGTAATATTATACGACCTCAGATCATATAAAGAAATAGATATGAAATGGGGGCGTGGCGCGTGCGAATCCAATATGGGCAAACAGAACTATTGCATTCCGCGGCGTAATATTTAATGAAAACATTCATGTAACGATAATTGTATCGGCACAATATAAATTGAAGGCTTGATACTAACTAGCTGTGTTGTGAGTACTATGCGACTGCGCAATGTATCGAGGTTTAATCGAAGCGTTCACTGCCCGACCTGTGCGTCGCGACCACACTTTGTAGCGACACACTAATTTGCACACACCAAATGACGCATTGTGTAAGCGAGTAAGTGGTAGCCGCTGTGATTGGGTCCATGTTTGTGTGCGCACCAATGACCGTTTTCAATTGATATAGTGTGGTCCTTATGCTTACAACAGTGTTATTGTAGTTGCGTTGCACACATAAATAATTCGGAGACACGGGTTCGCTAAGGATTTACGAGTAATTTCATATCTCTTTCTTTATATGATCTGAGTATACGACCTAGTCGTGTCAGTAGTGGCGCTGTATGAGAGGACACACTGTCTCATGGGGAATGTTGTAACATTTATTGTGAGATATCTAATTCGTTTGTTAGGTAAGTATTACGTAAGTTAAAATATATTTAGTAGTTTAAATAAGTAAAAAGTAAAGTAACAGCCGTAAGCATCCTACTGTTGTGCAAAGGTCTCTATCATTCAATTCTACATATGGTTAACACAGTAATGATGGGTACAGGCATGATCTCTTGTTGACCAGGGGATCGAAACCTCGACCTCGAGATATTGGACCGGTACCCTCACGGCCAAAGGGGCATCTATTAAATATTCCTTTACCAATAATATTAAATTAAAAATCTTTATGTTTCCTTTTACAATCTAGAATAACAATATTGGTATAAAACATGTTTAAATGCGTAGAGATTCACAATATGACTGTGGTGAGAGGACTGGAGTCTGAACTAGACAAAGGCCTGGCATACAGAACTCCAGTACTAGCTATATGCTATAACAATATAATTTCACTTCTACAGCGTCCTAGTGTCTTCGAACTATTGCTCGTAACAAACCCATCCCAGACGCTAATGCCACACACCCCACAAGCTTTTAAACAGTTTGCAATATAATAACAATGATTTGAAACGACATACAATCACCGTGATAAGACACAATGAGTACACATTTAAACGATCCAAAAATCCCATCTGAAACAGATTTGCAGATAAAACCTTTACATTCTGCCCGCAACACAAGGTGTTCTCATCCGGACGAAATCCGAGCGGGCTCAATCACAACAGAGCGCGGCCCATTATGCAGCACAATAGCAGGCCGGGCGTACCCGGCGGAGCCGGAGGCTTTACTCCGCAACGCATTGTCTGTACATTCTAATCCATCTGTCTCTATCACTCATACCGATGTCTTAGGCTGCTCACCCACGTCCAATAATCGGTGACCGATTTTTTGTAGGAGAAAAATATAACGTATTGATACGAGTAGCAATGGAGCAACGCACACGTTCTACAAAAAATCGGTCATGATTTGTGTATGCTGCTGCCTACTATAGAAAAATCGGCTCGATTATCGGTCCTACAAAAAGTTGACGTAGGTACCTTAAAGTATCTGAAAGAGACAAATATATCCTTAAATACGAGCTTCGTGTTGCAGAGTAAGGCGCCAGGCACGGTGAGTATCAGCGCCCCCATCAGACGCCGTGATTATTGAATGTTACCGAACCAGTGCGATAAGGTTTTACCTGCATGCAGAAATTACAAAAACCAGCATCAATTTCGCTCAAACCGTTCTGAAGAAAAGTTGTAAATTTTTCACTGATGCTTCGCTCCTATTGGTCGCAGCGTGATGTTACATAGCCAAAAGCCTTTCTCGATAAATAGACTATCCAACACAAAAAGATTTTTTCAATTCGAACCAGTATTTGTTGAGTTTATGCAGTGGTAGGTTAAATATTGGGACATGTAAAAGCGCCTCTAAGGGCCTATTTGCAGAAATAAAACTGGTTTTAGCGCGTTCAAACAAACAAACAAACTCTTCAGCTTTATAATATTAGGATAGATAGGTAAGTTTAGTTAGTTCCGGCTTAGCCTCTTTTTTGGGCCATTGTGTAAAGTATAGTAACGGCCTATAGTAATCATCCCACTGCAGGGAAAAGGCATCTACCACAGCAATAATGGGTCCAAGCATAATCCACCACTCTTAGCAAATGCGTTTTGGTAATAAATGCAATATTAATTAATTCCAAAAAATCTATGTATTAATTAAAAAATATCTATGAACACTACACTAACTATACTTACACAGTGCATATCATTTGCTTACACGAAAATTTATCGCCACATTCTTGTTTCATTATTATCTAAACTTAACACCGAGTGAATAAAATGTAACTAAGTACTTGCTTGCAACCATGATGCGTTCAGCCGGATCAAAATGTCGGGAAGGTGAATACTATTTCCTTAAATAAATAAGAGATGATTGGGATTTAAGTATCGTAGCCCATTGAAAATTGTATTAACTGATTTAACAGGCATTTAGTAGGATATTACATTAGAGGATATTACAGTAAGAACTCGTAGATCTACCCATGTCCCGTGACTGCGAATAATGTCAAATTAAAGTAAAATCATTTTAATCGCAAGTTACTTATAACCGTAAATCAATTTTTCATTTCAATGTATAGTGTTCGTTTAAATTTAAGAGACCCATTCTAAGATCATTATCGTCGATTATTTAGAAGAGAATTGTTCATCCGAAGGTTGTCAAAATTTATCATGATTTCTTTTAATTCAATATTACCAATATAACAATACACTACAAGCCAGCCCACGTACAACAATGTGGGCTTGCTTGTCGTTCATAAACGATAAATTACAAACAATCATCCTACTTAAATCAAACACGGATCCTTTAATGTTAATATGCATATAAATTGTACCAAAGAAGTCGACTAATTTGCCTCACGATAATCTGCAGTCATCGGTAATGTCCATTTATGTCGTTCCTTAAAGTGCCTCAGTTGTAATCTCAGTCCATTTCAATACTCATCCGCTCATCCTGCTCCTTAAAAAAAAAAGTAAAGTAACAGCCTACAATCATCCCACTGCAGTGAAAAGGCCTCCATCATTGAATTCAAGTTACCACTGCAATGATGGGTACTGGCTTAATCACCACGCTTGCCAAATGCGGGTTGGTGATCACAAACCCAAGCAATGTCTGGAAATACGAAACTTTTTTTTTGTTGCCATACCCGGGAATCGAACCTGGGACCCTGAGATCATGGCCCGGTATTTAAACCACTAGACCAACGGGACGTCCTGCTCCTTGATCTACTGTAATAAAGAGGCAAACTTTACTTGCAAGCAATATAAAATAAATGGGATCTGACTTAAGTATTGGTTAGAACGGCTCAGAGCTTTCCATCACGACGCTTCGTAATAACGGGCCGGGCGGAGGGATATATACTTCTTGACTGTTACTGACCAGACGTCTCGAGGGCCGATCAATGAGTTGTCTCAAAATTGCTACAGCTCTACTTACGAACTACAACACAACCTAAATACACCTGTAGGGTTATGAAGTTAGATAAAAGTATGTTCAAATCTCGCCTCCTGATATTTAGCGCTGCTTATTGCAAACCCAGAGGTCGTTTCGATCATGCAAATAGATTTAAAACTAAGGTACCGTTAGTCTTGACATGAAGAAGTCTGATATCTGACTATCATGCTATTGAAATAATAATATCTACTTTATTTGATATTTTAGCAACTTAATTGCACTTATAATATCAGTATATAAACTTGAAAAATTTTGTCTCAGGCGGGACTCGAACCCGCAAATTTTTCAAGTTTATATACTGATAATAATATCTATTAGTATTTGTGTCTGTCACCTTGTAACAACTTTGTTTTAAATTGGCGCGGCGTTTTGAACTTAAATAAAAAAAAGAATATACTTCTTCTTCTAATAAAATGTATTTCTTGTTACAAATTTATCCTGTATGGTGTGCAATAAAGAGTATTTATCTTATCTTATCTTATCTTATCTATACATTATATCAGAACTGAGTAAAGTTGAGCTAAATGTACTAAAACGAAGAAAATCAAATGTCGAAACCTTTACATAGGTACATTATTTTGATCTCAAAATCAGTAAAGCAGCTAAAAAATTTACCCGTCCGGGAATCGAACCCGGGACCTCGATATCGATATCGACTACAGAGATAATCGATGATAGTCATCATCACAAGTCTAGTGCTGGACGCAGCCCTCGCCAAAAGAAGAATTTTGCCATAATCGCCACGATTGGTAGATGGGTCGACGATATTGCACTTTGGCTGTTGGTAAAAAGAAAACACTGCTACCCGTTCCCCTGGCAGTACCTACCTTTAGTAGCCTTTTCACGACGATTACGACACGCAAACGAAGAAAACGGTATGCCATTATTTTTATTAGCCAGCACTACACGTCACTATGATAAAAAAAAGGATTTGAAAACAGAAACGTAATTTTCACGAACACATTAGAATTTAAGACATTCTAAGAATTATATCAACTAGTAACACCTACCTACTGATACAAAACTAATACATCCGTTTGTATCCACAATCTTTTATTTATTACAGGCCGTTCTTATCCCTATACAACAGACTTAATTTCGTTATTATGATACTATATAGCGATAGTTACAAAGTTGATTCAATATTGCTGACAAGTCTGTCTCAACTCAAAACACAAGAAGCCTTTGTCTCGATGGCTGGTACACAACAAACGCTTCGGTTATATAAATGCTCTCACAGATTACCTAACAGATCTTGCCTAGTTCAGTGTCAGGGCTTCAGCTTTAAGGTTCATTTTAATTAGACCGCGGCCCATTCGATCCCAGATTGAAACGTGGTACTTAAGCTTCAATCAACCGACCCAAGATAAGGAATGAAAATCATGCAACATTTCTAATCATTCATCGACAATATTTAATAGCTAGGTAAGATAAGAAACAAAGGAAAGCCTAGATTTTTTTGTATCTGTCAATGATATTTTAATATTATTGGTTTCAGTTCAGTAGACATATTATTTGTGTTTCGGTGGCCAACACATCCTCGGCAGTATTATATGCAATTATTTAGTAACAGGCCCTATTATGAGTTAGGTACATAAGTAGCTACATATATAGTTTGTATAATTATCATCGTCACCAATTAGTACACTGGAAGACACAGGCCTCACCAAAAAGTGGATTTGGTCATAATCGCCAAACATGGCAGTCGGGTTAGCATTCGCCCCGTGCCCGTAGTGGGTAAGAGCCACTCTATCGTAAAAAACCAAAACACTATACTTTCAAAATGGCCGTTTTGAGATAATGGCACTAAAAGTTTTATTAGGTATTTTCTAATTTTTGGCTTTCCTAATGTCTTTTATTTATTAATAGCTATCTTAAACATTAGTTAATATCAACACCTATCTAGCTAAATAAGTTTTAGTACAATTATTAAGGTAGTTATTTAATAATACAATCAAACTTGTTTTACTGTGTTAACACTTATTTAATTTAGGTTCTAGTGTAAAACCAAGACACTGTAGTGCGGGAAACATTGTAATGGCTTTACAAGACTATATGTGTTCACAAATTTAATGTAACTATATCATTGGATTCATTATTCATCTTTACATTATTTATAAGGGTTATGATAAAAATAAAAGTGACATTGTTATAAAATAATAACTTTATTAATTTTTTTATTATTTTGTATTGTCATTTTGTCATTTTTCCATCAACAGGAGTGGAGTTTCCGTATGGAAGTAAGCCTATCCTATAGCCTGAACAAAAAGGAGCCGTAATAAAAGCCGTGTTAGAAATCAGTCGTATAAGTTATTCAGTAAAAAAAGATACAAGTAGAAACTATAAACATTTAACGTCTGTAAAATAATCTGCTGTTGTATAAGAGTAACAAAGAGAAGGCTCTTCCAAATATAATTCGATAACCCTCTGTGTCAAATTATCGTACCTATAATTTGGCTTTTAGACACGATGAAATACTGGATCCTAAACAACATCCACATACACAATTATTATATATATAAATATTAGCCTATTTTAGTGCTGTGTAGGTTAAATTTAAATGATTCACTGTAGGTGTATATTTATTGTACAAAAATTTTCATATGTATGTAAGTACATACCTACAGCCAAACAGCGAATACAATGACTAGATATGAATCAATGTATGTGTACGTTGACCTTATCTTTTTATATTCTTTATGTAACGTGGGCCGCAACGACCCTCAATACCAGTGCCTCAGGCAGGAGTGTTCAAGGCACATAGTCAATCGATCTCCTCACGAACAAAGCTCGATCAAAGCGCTGAGCTGTAAGGCTTTGACGCGCAGAGAGGTGCGAGCGTGGGCGGCGCCCGCGCAACGTGATCTTTTTAAGCGATCTAAGAAATAGGGTTGCTAAAATTTATATCTGTTACCTCGTGTGACATTGCTGAGATTGCTGAGCTAGGTTGAAGTGAACCATTGTTTTATTTTTATTAATTTAATATATTTATTCTATAGGTGTATTGTCACTTGACTCCTCTTAAGCAGCTCTAACGACCTGGATAAAGTTTTGTGTGTATATTTTAAAGCTCCTGGATGGTTTGAAAATACATTTGGATTTCAGTAGGTGGCGCTGCTTTTAGGGCGGGCAGGATAATGCCTGCTGGGTTTTCTATTCCTGATATATAATCGTCATAGTTAATTGTATCGGATTTTTAGGTTCCGTAATTCGGTTACTGTTTTTTAAGCATACCTAATAAGTAGTTGCAAAAGAATTTAAGCCCAAACAAACAAAGTAACTTGTATTATTTGAAAATGTATTCTTGGATGGAAAAGAAATCAAAAGATCTTAAAATCTATTCCACTGCACTTATAGGTGGAGCAAATATGGAAAATCAGTAAAATCAGTTTTATTTCTGCAAATAGGCCCCTGGAGGCGCTTTTACACGTTCCCAATATTTAACCTACAACTGCTTCGGGACAAACGTGGGCTAGTGCCGAGAAGAAGCAGCGCAGGAAAATCTATATTGTCATGCCATCGTTAGTAACAACTTGTTGTTGTAATTTACGATGTACCGTTACGTATAGTTACAGTGCATGCGTGTTTCAATAACAGTAAGAATAGCAGGTGAAATAAAAACTACATTGCGTTTTAAAGACTCAAAAAATTTGAAGACCCTAACAGTCAAAACTGCAATGCGGTGTCATTAAAGAAATAATCAACGGATTATGCGTTGATAATTGTTCGTTAACACAGCATCCCACCGCGCGTCTACAGAGACTCGATGACTCACGACCCACCGACCATGTGGGCGCTTTCTCGTCATGGACACTTTTATAGAGTGTAAAACGAAACGTTGTAACTTGTACCATGGAGCGTTTAGTTGATAGAGTCGTGTAGTTTATAATAACTTAATGTACAATGTTACATTATTCTCCGAGGCGGAGATAAAAGCAATAGAGTCGTAATATTATACGACCTCAGATCATATAAAGAAATAGATATGAAATGGGGGCGTGGCGCGTGCGAATCCAATATGGGCAAACAGAACTATTGCATTCCGCGGCGTAATATTTAATGAAAACATTCATGTAACGATAATTGTATCGGCACAATATAAATTGAAGGCTTGATACTAACTAGCTGTGTTGTGAGTACTATGCGACTGCGCAATGTATCGAGGTTTAATCGAAGCGTTCACTGCCCGACCTGTGCGTCGCGACCACACTTTGTAGCGACACACTAATTTGCACACACCAAATGACGCATTGTGTAAGCGAGTAAGTGGTAGCCGCTGTGATTGGGTCCATGTTTGTGTGCGCACCAATGACCGTTTTCAATTGATATAGTGTGGTCCTTATGCTTACAACAGTGTTATTGTAGTTGCGTTGCACACATAAATAATTCGGAGACACGGGTTCGCTAAGGATTTACGAGTAATTTCATATCTCTTTCTTTATATGATCTGAGTATACGACCTAGTCGTGTCAGTAGTGGCGCTGTATGAGAGGACACACTGTCTCATGGGGAATGTTGTAACATTTATTGTGAGATATCTAATTCGTTTGTTAGGTAAGTATTACGTAAGTTAAAATATATTTAGTAGTTTAAATAAGTAAAAAGTAAAGTAACAGCCGTAAGCATCCTACTGTTGTGCAAAGGTCTCTATCATTCAATTCTACATATGGTTAACACAGTAATGATGGGTACAGGCATGATCTCTTGTTGACCAGGGGATCGAAACCTCGACCTCGAGATATTGGACCGGTACCCTCACGGCCAAAGGGGCATCTATTAAATATTCCTTTACCAATAATATTAAATTAAAAATCTTTATGTTTCCTTTTACAATCTAGAATAACAATATTGGTATAAAACATGTTTAAATGCGTAGAGATTCACAATATGACTGTGGTGAGAGGACTGGAGTCTGAACTAGACAAAGGCCTGGCATACAGAACTCCAGTACTAGCTATATGCTATAACAATATAATTTCACTTCTACAGCGTCCTAGTGTCTTCGAACTATTGCTCGTAACAAACCCATCCCAGACGCTAATGCCACACACCCCACAAGCTTTTAAACAGTTTGCAATATAATAACAATGATTTGAAACGACATACAATCACCGTGATAAGACACAATGAGTACACATTTAAACGATCCAAAAATCCCATCTGAAACAGATTTGCAGATAAAACCTTTACATTCTGCCCGCAACACAAGGTGTTCTCATCCGGACGAAATCCGAGCGGGCTCAATCACAACAGAGCGCGGCCCATTATGCAGCACAATAGCAGGCCGGGCGTACCCGGCGGAGCCGGAGGCTTTACTCCGCAACGCATTGTCTGTACATTCTAATCCATCTGTCTCTATCACTCATACCGATGTCTTAGGCTGCTCACCCACGTCCAATAATCGGTGACCGATTTTTTGTAGGAGAAAAATATAACGTATTGATACGAGTAGCAATGGAGCAACGCACACGTTCTACAAAAAATCGGTCATGATTTGTGTATGCTGCTGCCTACTATAGAAAAATCGGCTCGATTATCGGTCCTACAAAAAGTTGACGTAGGTACCTTAAAGTATCTGAAAGAGACAAATATATCCTTAAATACGAGCTTCGTGTTGCAGAGTAAGGCGCCAGGCACGGTGAGTATCAGCGCCCCCATCAGACGCCGTGATTATTGAATGTTACCGAACCAGTGCGATAAGGTTTTACCTGCATGCAGAAATTACAAAAACCAGCATCAATTTCGCTCAAACCGTTCTGAAGAAAAGTTGTAAATTTTTCACTGATGCTTCGCTCCTATTGGTCGCAGCGTGATGTTACATAGCCAAAAGCCTTTCTCGATAAATAGACTATCCAACACAAAAAGATTTTTTCAATTCGAACCAGTATTTGTTGAGTTTATGCAGTGGTAGGTTAAATATTGGGACATGTAAAAGCGCCTCTAAGGGCCTATTTGCAGAAATAAAACTGGTTTTAGCGCGTTCAAACAAACAAACAAACTCTTCAGCTTTATAATATTAGGATAGATAGGTAAGTTTAGTTAGTTCCGGCTTAGCCTCTTTTTTGGGCCATTGTGTAAAGTATAGTAACGGCCTATAGTAATCATCCCACTGCAGGGAAAAGGCATCTACCACAGCAATAATGGGTCCAAGCATAATCCACCACTCTTAGCAAATGCGTTTTGGTAATAAATGCAATATTAATTAATTCCAAAAAATCTATGTATTCATTAAAAAATATCTATGAACACTACACTAACTATACTTACACAGTGCATATCATTTGCTTACACGAAAATTTATCGCCACATTCTTGTTTCATTATTATCTAAACTTAACACCGAGTGAATAAAATGTAACTAAGTACTTGCTTGCAACCATGATGCGTTCAGCCGGATCAAAATGTCGGGAAGGTGAATACTATTTCCTTAAATAAATAAGAGATGATTGGGATTTAAGTATCGTAGCCCATTGAAAATTGTATTAACTGATTTAACAGGCATTTAGTAGGATATTACATTAGAGGATATTACAGTAAGAACTCGTAGATCTACCCATGTCCCGTGACTGCGAATAATGTCAAATTAAAGTAAAATCATTTTAATCGCAAGTTACTTATAACCGTAAATCAATTTTTCATTTCAATGTATAGTGTTCGTTTAAATTTAAGAGACCCATTCTAAGATCATTATCGTCGATTATTTAGAAGAGAATTGTTCATCCGAAGGTTGTCAAAATTTATCATGATTTCTTTTAATTCAATATTACCAATATAACAATACACTACAAGCCAGCCCACGTACAACAATGTGGGCTTGCTTGTCGTTCATAAACGATAAATTACAAACAATCATCCTACTTAAATCAAACACGGATCCTTTAATGTTAATATGCATATAAATTGTACCAAAGAAGTCGACTAATTTGCCTCACGATAATCTGCAGTCATCGGTAATGTCCATTTATGTCGTTCCTTAAAGTGCCTCAGTTGTAATCTCAGTCCATTTCAATACTCATCCGCTCATCCTGCTCCTTAAAAAAAAAAGTAAAGTAACAGCCTACAATCATCCCACTGCAGTGAAAAGGCCTCCATCATTGAATTCAAGTTACCACTGCAATGATGGGTACTGGCTTAATCACCACGCTTGCCAAATGCGGGTTGGTGATCACAAACCCAAGCAATGTCTGGAAATACGAAACTTTTTTTTTGTTGCCATACCCGGGAATCGAACCTGGGACCCTGAGATCATGGCCCGGTATTTAAACCACTAGACCAACGGGACGTCCTGCTCCTTGATCTACTGTAATAAAGAGGCAAACTTTACTTGCAAGCAATATAAAATAAATGGGATCTGACTTAAGTATTGGTTAGAACGGCTCAGAGCTTTCCATCACGACGCTTCGTAATAACGGGCCGGGCGGAGGGATATATACTTCTTGACTGTTACTGACCAGACGTCTCGAGGGCCGATCAATGAGTTGTCTCAAAATTGCTACAGCTCTACTTACGAACTACAACACAACCTAAATACACCTGTAGGGTTATGAAGTTAGATAAAAGTATGTTCAAATCTCGCCTCCTGATATTTAGCGCTGCTTATTGCAAACCCAGAGGTCGTTTCGATCATGCAAATAGATTTAAAACTAAGGTACCGTTAGTCTTGACATGAAGAAGTCTGATATCTGACTATCATGCTATTGAAATAATAATATCTACTTTATTTGATATTTTAGCAACTTAATTGCACTTATAATATCAGTATATAAACTTGAAAAATTTTGTCTCAGGCGGGACTCGAACCCGCAAATTTTTCAAGTTTATATACTGATAATAATATCTATTAGTATTTGTGTCTGTCACCTTGTAACAACTTTGTTTTAAATTGGCGCGGCGTTTTGAACTTAAATAAAAAAAAGAATATACTTCTTCTTCTAATAAAATGTATTTCTTGTTACAAATTTATCCTGTATGGTGTGCAATAAAGAGTATTTATCTTATCTTATCTTATCTTATCTATACATTATATCAGAACTGAGTAAAGTTGAGCTAAATGTACTAAAACGAAGAAAATCAAATGTCGAAACCTTTACATAGGTACATTATTTTGATCTCAAAATCAGTAAAGCAGCTAAAAAATTTACCCGTCCGGGAATCGAACCCGGGACCTCGATATCGATATCGACTACAGAGATAATCGATGATAGTCATCATCACAAGTCTAGTGCTGGACGCAGCCCTCGCCAAAAGAAGAATTTTGCCATAATCGCCACGATTGGTAGATGGGTCGACGATATTGCACTTTGGCTGTTGGTAAAAAGAAAACACTGCTACCCGTTCCCCTGGCAGTACCTACCTTTAGTAGCCTTTTCACGACGATTACGACACGCAAACGAAGAAAACGGTATGCCATTATTTTTATTAGCCAGCACTACACGTCACTATGATAAAAAAAAGGATTTGAAAACAGAAACGTAATTTTCACGAACACATTAGAATTTAAGACATTCTAAGAATTATATCAACTAGTAACACCTACCTACTGATACAAAACTAATACATCCGTTTGTATCCACAATCTTTTATTTATTACAGGCCGTTCTTATCCCTATACAACAGACTTAATTTCGTTATTATGATACTATATAGCGATAGTTACAAAGTTGATTCAATATTGCTGACAAGTCTGTCTCAACTCAAAACACAAGAAGCCTTTGTCTCGATGGCTGGTACACAACAAACGCTTCGGTTATATAAATGCTCTCACAGATTACCTAACAGATCTTGCCTAGTTCAGTGTCAGGGCTTCAGCTTTAAGGTTCATTTTAATTAGACCGCGGCCCATTCGATCCCAGATTGAAACGTGGTACTTAAGCTTCAATCAACCGACCCAAGATAAGGAATGAAAATCATGCAACATTTCTAATCATTCATCGACAATATTTAATAGCTAGGTAAGATAAGAAACAAAGGAAAGCCTAGATTTTTTTGTATCTGTCAATGATATTTTAATATTATTGGTTTCAGTTCAGTAGACATATTATTTGTGTTTCGGTGGCCAACACATCCTCGGCAGTATTATATGCAATTATTTAGTAACAGGCCCTATTATGAGTTAGGTACATAAGTAGCTACATATATAGTTTGTATAATTATCATCGTCACCAATTAGTACACTGGAAGACACAGGCCTCACCAAAAAGTGGATTTGGTCATAATCGCCAAACATGGCAGTCGGGTTAGCATTCGCCCCGTGCCCGTAGTGGGTAAGAGCCACTCTATCGTAAAAAACCAAAACACTATACTTTCAAAATGGCCGTTTTGAGATAATGGCACTAAAAGTTTTATTAGGTATTTTCTAATTTTTGGCTTTCCTAATGTCTTTTATTTATTAATAGCTATCTTAAACATTAGTTAATATCAACACCTATCTAGCTAAATAAGTTTTAGTACAATTATTAAGGTAGTTATTTAATAATACAATCAAACTTGTTTTACTGTGTTAACACTTATTTAATTTAGGTTCTAGTGTAAAACCAAGACACTGTAGTGCGGGAAACATTGTAATGGCTTTACAAGACTATATGTGTTCACAAATTTAATGTAACTATATCATTGGATTCATTATTCATCTTTACATTATTTATAAGGGTTATGATAAAAATAAAAGTGACATTGTTATAAAATAATAACTTTATTAATTTTTTTATTATTTTGTATTGTCATTTTGTCATTTTTCCATCAACAGGAGTGGAGTTTCCGTATGGAAGTAAGCCTATCCTATAGCCTGAACAAAAAGGAGCCGTAATAAAAGCCGTGTTAGAAATCAGTCGTATAAGTTATTCAGTAAAAAAAGATACAAGTAGAAACTATAAACATTTAACGTCTGTAAAATAATCTGCTGTTGTATAAGAGTAACAAAGAGAAGGCTCTTCCAAATATAATTCGATAACCCTCTGTGTCAAATTATCGTACCTATAATTTGGCTTTTAGACACGATGAAATACTGGATCCTAAACAACATCCACATACACAATTATTATATATATAAATATTAGCCTATTTTAGTGCTGTGTAGGTTAAATTTAAATGATTCACTGTAGGTGTATATTTATTGTACAAAAATTTTCATATGTATGTAAGTACATACCTACAGCCAAACAGCGAATACAATGACTAGATATGAATCAATGTATGTGTACGTTGACCTTATCTTTTTATATTCTTTATGTAACGTGGGCCGCAACGACCCTCAATACCAGTGCCTCAGGCAGGAGTGTTCAAGGCACATAGTCAATCGATCTCCTCACGAACAAAGCTCGATCAAAGCGCTGAGCTGTAAGGCTTTGACGCGCAGAGAGGTGCGAGCGTGGGCGGCGCCCGCGCAACGTGATCTTTTTAAGCGATCTAAGAAATAGGGTTGCTAAAATTTATATCTGTTACCTCGTGTGACATTGCTGAGATTGCTGAGCTAGGTTGAAGTGAACCATTGTTTTATTTTTATTAATTTAATATATTTATTCTATAGGTGTATTGTCACTTGACTCCTCTTAAGCAGCTCTAACGACCTGGATAAAGTTTTGTGTGTATATTTTAAAGCTCCTGGATGGTTTGAAAATACATTTGGATTTCAGTAGGTGGCGCTGCTTTTAGGGCGGGCAGGATAATGCCTGCTGGGTTTTCTATTCCTGATATATAATCGTCATAGTTAATTGTATCGGATTTTTAGGTTCCGTAATTCGGTTACTGTTTTTTAAGCATACCTAATAAGTAGTTGCAAAAGAATTTAAGCCCAAACAAACAAAGTAACTTGTATTATTTGAAAATGTATTCTTGGATGGAAAAGAAATCAAAAGATCTTAAAATCTATTCCACTGCACTTATAGGTGGAGCAAATATGGAAAATCAGTAAAATCAGTTTTATTTCTGCAAATAGGCCCCTGGAGGCGCTTTTACACGTTCCCAATATTTAACCTACAACTGCTTCGGGACAAACGTGGGCTAGTGCCGAGAAGAAGCAGCGCAGGAAAATCTATATTGTCATGCCATCGTTAGTAACAACTTGTTGTTGTAATTTACGATGTACCGTTACGTATAGTTACAGTGCATGCGTGTTTCAATAACAGTAAGAATAGCAGGTGAAATAAAAACTACATTGCGTTTTAAAGACTCAAAAAATTTGAAGACCCTAACAGTCAAAACTGCAATGCGGTGTCATTAAAGAAATAATCAACGGATTATGCGTTGATAATTGTTCGTTAACACAGCATCCCACCGCGCGTCTACAGAGACTCGATGACTCACGACCCACCGACCATGTGGGCGCTTTCTCGTCATGGACACTTTTATAGAGTGTAAAACGAAACGTTGTAACTTGTACCATGGAGCGTTTAGTTGATAGAGTCGTGTAGTTTATAATAACTTAATGTACAATGTTACATTATTCTCCGAGGCGGAGATAAAAGCAATAGAGTCGTAATATTATACGACCTCAGATCATATAAAGAAATAGATATGAAATGGGGGCGTGGCGCGTGCGAATCCAATATGGGCAAACAGAACTATTGCATTCCGCGGCGTAATATTTAATGAAAACATTCATGTAACGATAATTGTATCGGCACAATATAAATTGAAGGCTTGATACTAACTAGCTGTGTTGTGAGTACTATGCGACTGCGCAATGTATCGAGGTTTAATCGAAGCGTTCACTGCCCGACCTGTGCGTCGCGACCACACTTTGTAGCGACACACTAATTTGCACACACCAAATGACGCATTGTGTAAGCGAGTAAGTGGTAGCCGCTGTGATTGGGTCCATGTTTGTGTGCGCACCAATGACCGTTTTCAATTGATATAGTGTGGTCCTTATGCTTACAACAGTGTTATTGTAGTTGCGTTGCACACATAAATAATTCGGAGACACGGGTTCGCTAAGGATTTACGAGTAATTTCATATCTCTTTCTTTATATGATCTGAGTATACGACCTAGTCGTGTCAGTAGTGGCGCTGTATGAGAGGACACACTGTCTCATGGGGAATGTTGTAACATTTATTGTGAGATATCTAATTCGTTTGTTAGGTAAGTATTACGTAAGTTAAAATATATTTAGTAGTTTAAATAAGTAAAAAGTAAAGTAACAGCCGTAAGCATCCTACTGTTGTGCAAAGGTCTCTATCATTCAATTCTACATATGGTTAACACAGTAATGATGGGTACAGGCATGATCTCTTGTTGACCAGGGGATCGAAACCTCGACCTCGAGATATTGGACCGGTACCCTCACGGCCAAAGGGGCATCTATTAAATATTCCTTTACCAATAATATTAAATTAAAAATCTTTATGTTTCCTTTTACAATCTAGAATAACAATATTGGTATAAAACATGTTTAAATGCGTAGAGATTCACAATATGACTGTGGTGAGAGGACTGGAGTCTGAACTAGACAAAGGCCTGGCATACAGAACTCCAGTACTAGCTATATGCTATAACAATATAATTTCACTTCTACAGCGTCCTAGTGTCTTCGAACTATTGCTCGTAACAAACCCATCCCAGACGCTAATGCCACACACCCCACAAGCTTTTAAACAGTTTGCAATATAATAACAATGATTTGAAACGACATACAATCACCGTGATAAGACACAATGAGTACACATTTAAACGATCCAAAAATCCCATCTGAAACAGATTTGCAGATAAAACCTTTACATTCTGCCCGCAACACAAGGTGTTCTCATCCGGACGAAATCCGAGCGGGCTCAATCACAACAGAGCGCGGCCCATTATGCAGCACAATAGCAGGCCGGGCGTACCCGGCGGAGCCGGAGGCTTTACTCCGCAACGCATTGTCTGTACATTCTAATCCATCTGTCTCTATCACTCATACCGATGTCTTAGGCTGCTCACCCACGTCCAATAATCGGTGACCGATTTTTTGTAGGAGAAAAATATAACGTATTGATACGAGTAGCAATGGAGCAACGCACACGTTCTACAAAAAATCGGTCATGATTTGTGTATGCTGCTGCCTACTATAGAAAAATCGGCTCGATTATCGGTCCTACAAAAAGTTGACGTAGGTACCTTAAAGTATCTGAAAGAGACAAATATATCCTTAAATACGAGCTTCGTGTTGCAGAGTAAGGCGCCAGGCACGGTGAGTATCAGCGCCCCCATCAGACGCCGTGATTATTGAATGTTACCGAACCAGTGCGATAAGGTTTTACCTGCATGCAGAAATTACAAAAACCAGCATCAATTTCGCTCAAACCGTTCTGAAGAAAAGTTGTAAATTTTTCACTGATGCTTCGCTCCTATTGGTCGCAGCGTGATGTTACATAGCCAAAAGCCTTTCTCGATAAATAGACTATCCAACACAAAAAGATTTTTTCAATTCGAACCAGTATTTGTTGAGTTTATGCAGTGGTAGGTTAAATATTGGGACATGTAAAAGCGCCTCTAAGGGCCTATTTGCAGAAATAAAACTGGTTTTAGCGCGTTCAAACAAACAAACAAACTCTTCAGCTTTATAATATTAGGATAGATAGGTAAGTTTAGTTAGTTCCGGCTTAGCCTCTTTTTTGGGCCATTGTGTAAAGTATAGTAACGGCCTATAGTAATCATCCCACTGCAGGGAAAAGGCATCTACCACAGCAATAATGGGTCCAAGCATAATCCACCACTCTTAGCAAATGCGTTTTGGTAATAAATGCAATATTAATTAATTCCAAAAAATCTATGTATTAATTAAAAAATATCTATGAACACTACACTAACTATACTTACACAGTGCATATCATTTGCTTACACGAAAATTTATCGCCACATTCTTGTTTCATTATTATCTAAACTTAACACCGAGTGAATAAAATGTAACTAAGTACTTGCTTGCAACCATGATGCGTTCAGCCGGATCAAAATGTCGGGAAGGTGAATACTATTTCCTTAAATAAATAAGAGATGATTGGGATTTAAGTATCGTAGCCCATTGAAAATTGTATTAACTGATTTAACAGGCATTTAGTAGGATATTACATTAGAGGATATTACAGTAAGAACTCGTAGATCTACCCATGTCCCGTGACTGCGAATAATGTCAAATTAAAGTAAAATCATTTTAATCGCAAGTTACTTATAACCGTAAATCAATTTTTCATTTCAATGTATAGTGTTCGTTTAAATTTAAGAGACCCATTCTAAGATCATTATCGTCGATTATTTAGAAGAGAATTGTTCATCCGAAGGTTGTCAAAATTTATCATGATTTCTTTTAATTCAATATTACCAATATAACAATACACTACAAGCCAGCCCACGTACAACAATGTGGGCTTGCTTGTCGTTCATAAACGATAAATTACAAACAATCATCCTACTTAAATCAAACACGGATCCTTTAATGTTAATATGCATATAAATTGTACCAAAGAAGTCGACTAATTTGCCTCACGATAATCTGCAGTCATCGGTAATGTCCATTTATGTCGTTCCTTAAAGTGCCTCAGTTGTAATCTCAGTCCATTTCAATACTCATCCGCTCATCCTGCTCCTTAAAAAAAAAAGTAAAGTAACAGCCTACAATCATCCCACTGCAGTGAAAAGGCCTCCATCATTGAATTCAAGTTACCACTGCAATGATGGGTACTGGCTTAATCACCACGCTTGCCAAATGCGGGTTGGTGATCACAAACCCAAGCAATGTCTGGAAATACGAAACTTTTTTTTTGTTGCCATACCCGGGAATCGAACCTGGGACCCTGAGATCATGGCCCGGTATTTAAACCACTAGACCAACGGGACGTCCTGCTCCTTGATCTACTGTAATAAAGAGGCAAACTTTACTTGCAAGCAATATAAAATAAATGGGATCTGACTTAAGTATTGGTTAGAACGGCTCAGAGCTTTCCATCACGACGCTTCGTAATAACGGGCCGGGCGGAGGGATATATACTTCTTGACTGTTACTGACCAGACGTCTCGAGGGCCGATCAATGAGTTGTCTCAAAATTGCTACAGCTCTACTTACGAACTACAACACAACCTAAATACACCTGTAGGGTTATGAAGTTAGATAAAAGTATGTTCAAATCTCGCCTCCTGATATTTAGCGCTGCTTATTGCAAACCCAGAGGTCGTTTCGATCATGCAAATAGATTTAAAACTAAGGTACCGTTAGTCTTGACATGAAGAAGTCTGATATCTGACTATCATGCTATTGAAATAATAATATCTACTTTATTTGATATTTTAGCAACTTAATTGCACTTATAATATCAGTATATAAACTTGAAAAATTTTGTCTCAGGCGGGACTCGAACCCGCAAATTTTTCAAGTTTATATACTGATAATAATATCTATTAGTATTTGTGTCTGTCACCTTGTAACAACTTTGTTTTAAATTGGCGCGGCGTTTTGAACTTAAATAAAAAAAAGAATATACTTCTTCTTCTAATAAAATGTATTTCTTGTTACAAATTTATCCTGTATGGTGTGCAATAAAGAGTATTTATCTTATCTTATCTTATCTTATCTATACATTATATCAGAACTGAGTAAAGTTGAGCTAAATGTACTAAAACGAAGAAAATCAAATGTCGAAACCTTTACATAGGTACATTATTTTGATCTCAAAATCAGTAAAGCAGCTAAAAAATTTACCCGTCCGGGAATCGAACCCGGGACCTCGATATCGATATCGACTACAGAGATAATCGATGATAGTCATCATCACAAGTCTAGTGCTGGACGCAGCCCTCGCCAAAAGAAGAATTTTGCCATAATCGCCACGATTGGTAGATGGGTCGACGATATTGCACTTTGGCTGTTGGTAAAAAGAAAACACTGCTACCCGTTCCCCTGGCAGTACCTACCTTTAGTAGCCTTTTCACGACGATTACGACACGCAAACGAAGAAAACGGTATGCCATTATTTTTATTAGCCAGCACTACACGTCACTATGATAAAAAAAAGGATTTGAAAACAGAAACGTAATTTTCACGAACACATTAGAATTTAAGACATTCTAAGAATTATATCAACTAGTAACACCTACCTACTGATACAAAACTAATACATCCGTTTGTATCCACAATCTTTTATTTATTACAGGCCGTTCTTATCCCTATACAACAGACTTAATTTCGTTATTATGATACTATATAGCGATAGTTACAAAGTTGATTCAATATTGCTGACAAGTCTGTCTCAACTCAAAACACAAGAAGCCTTTGTCTCGATGGCTGGTACACAACAAACGCTTCGGTTATATAAATGCTCTCACAGATTACCTAACAGATCTTGCCTAGTTCAGTGTCAGGGCTTCAGCTTTAAGGTTCATTTTAATTAGACCGCGGCCCATTCGATCCCAGATTGAAACGTGGTACTTAAGCTTCAATCAACCGACCCAAGATAAGGAATGAAAATCATGCAACATTTCTAATCATTCATCGACAATATTTAATAGCTAGGTAAGATAAGAAACAAAGGAAAGCCTAGATTTTTTTGTATCTGTCAATGATATTTTAATATTATTGGTTTCAGTTCAGTAGACATATTATTTGTGTTTCGGTGGCCAACACATCCTCGGCAGTATTATATGCAATTATTTAGTAACAGGCCCTATTATGAGTTAGGTACATAAGTAGCTACATATATAGTTTGTATAATTATCATCGTCACCAATTAGTACACTGGAAGACACAGGCCTCACCAAAAAGTGGATTTGGTCATAATCGCCAAACATGGCAGTCGGGTTAGCATTCGCCCCGTGCCCGTAGTGGGTAAGAGCCACTGTGACCTCCGTGGCGGAGTGGCGAACACACCGGTTTTCAAAGTGTCGGCTGCTCCGAAGGTCAATGTAGTAAAAGAGTACATTTTCTCGGGTCTGGGTGTTCGTGGTACGTTCGTTGTTTCTTATTTCCTTAATACGAGTGCTTTAACCAGTTACTTACTTTGGAATCAGAAAAACGTATGTGATGTTCTACATGTTTATTTATTAGGGGTTAAAGTATGAAATTGCCCTTTTGTATGGACGAAATCGAGAAAAGTCATTTTTCCATACTAACAATTTTTTAGTTTTTTTAAAAACGCCTGAACCGTTTTCGATGCAATTAAAGGTGAAAGTTAGATGGTTATACAGCTACGCATTATAGTATTTAAATTTCTGAAAATCAAAGTACCTATATAATACAAATATACTTAATTGAAGCAAGAAGGTCAGCTGACACATTGTAAGGGGTCTTTTCAACGACTTCCTTTGAAGTAATATAGGCACTAGTATTGCATTTTTTTTCTTTAGTCAAAAGTTACTTTATTTAGTTTTTGATACAATACAAAAAGAATTACGCAATAATACGACTTTACTTAAGAGCTATAAACAAAATAAAAAGTGGGAAAATAATCGGCAATTTCATACTTTAACCCCTATTATTTTGTTTTAAACACTACTGCCCGTCCGCTTCTGGCAATTATCTTGAAGTCGTCTTTGACGACACACGAGAAGATTAGGGTAGGTACTAATCAACTTTTGTGTGCTAGCACCACCGAAGTGAAACGAAGAAGTGTTTACTCACTTTTGCAGCTGACTGTACAGTTGGCTTGAATATCGGGCTAGGCATTTTAGTTGTAAAATCACGCTTAAGTTCTCTAGATAAGATGCCCCGTTGCTTAGTCTGATTTTGTTAGGTATATAGATATGTATGAATACCTATATCCAATTATCCCGGGATGTTTAAGTAAATAATTACGCTGTGAATTAATTGTTTTAATTAAAACGGTATTAAAATCAGACGGACTAAATAAAGTTGATACTGTCGAACTTATTTGTATTAAAGGTTCTGTTATTTAGTGAACTTAACATTCAACATGACCCGGCAAAGCGATTGTGCTTTGTGTTTTCGGACGGACCTATCACTGAACCTTAATTTTATTACATTAAAACCATATCAATTTTTAAAAAACTAGAACAGTATCATTTTAGAAAATTACCTCTAGTATTTATTGAATCACTGTTGACTGCTTTTCATTCTGGCATTCTTTCGTATTGAACATTATTTCTAAAAGCGTCCGCTTTTGGCGTTACCGACAAATTCGACTTTATGAACAACTGAATGAAAAGTTTACTGTGATTTAATAAATACTAGAGGTAATTTGCTAAAATGATACTGTTCTAGTTTTTTAAGAATTGATTTTGTTTAGAAGTAATAAAACCACCGCACATACGCACATAATAGCGCATAAATATAAACCGACGTTTATTTCAGTCTTGTAAAACGAATGTGATGCTCAATCTCGTTACTCGTTTGCGAGTGCTCCACATCCGTCTGCAATCACTGAAGGCACTTTCAGGACGAATATAGCCTTCTCGGGCAACGATCGAACTTTATTGAGTACCTATTGGAGATAAATATTAGTAACTGCTTGATAAAACGTAATATTGTCTAGTAGGCACGGCACTCACGGTTAAGAAGGCCTAATAGCTTTAAATTAACACCATTTTGTAGTAACCATTTTTACAAAAATGGATTAGACTGTTTTTGATACTTTTGAAATGTACGAGTAATAAATTTCATTATTACCCGCGCCCGGCATGCGAGGCGATGCGGGTTCGAGTCCCGCCTGATACATATTTTTCAAGTTTAAATACTGATAATATAATTGCTTTAGCATCATATAAAGAATGTTATAAATATATATTACACAGGTTGATTAAAATAAGGTTTCACTGATGTCATAAAACGTAAATCTTCACAATTTCCAGCGGATTCACACTGTGTCGGTATATCGACTTGCCATAGCTATAGTCATTACTACTAGCAAAGATTGCTACAAGGAAATTAGACGCTTTGTTGACCTTTATTTGTATATAAATTTATGGTTCTCTGTAATGATAAATTATGCCAGTCTAGCATGATCGTGCCGCAACTAGAATACGAAGCATTCTAAGAAAATCTTAATAGAAATATAATTTTGCCGGCACAGCCGCTCTTAAACTCTTACTTTACGATCACACTTAACCGAAGCTCATCGCTCTCGCGGCCAGCGCCCGCTACGGACACTCGAGCTTAAAGCTTTACGATTACGACACGCGAGAGCAACGGAATAAACCGCCGAGCTTTATTGGGTTCGATCAAATCGTTTCCCTATCGACCGGCGTAAAGTCAAAGACGATTGGTATGATGAATCGCTCGATAATTTATCTTTCAGTTCAAGAAGATAGATAGGTTCATTCTTAGAACAATGCAGAGTTAAATCTAGTAGAAAGTGCTTGTACCACTAGCGAGTAAATTTATATTATTCATGCTTGTATAAATCTGTCTGGGGTGTTACTATTATATACCTTTTGATTCGTATCATGTAAGCAATGTTAAAAATGTTTAACAAAAATGAACATTTGTTAAGAGCGTTTTACTTTAAACTCGATTCTAAAGGTACTTTTAATTGGAGCAATCTGAAAAATAACCGCGCGTGAATTAAAAATTGATTTCACAACAAAAGCCAAACTAAATTGAAAAACTAACTATTAAAAACTTGTCATTAGTAGTGAGTAGCGACAGCCACAGACATATTTTTACCGCCACTGATTTTCAACTGATATAGAAGTAAAAATTAAGTACCTATATTTTTCGTAATCAAAACGCTATCGCTTCCAAAGATGTTGTTTTAAAACAAAACACCGACGCGGGCACTTAAAAGTAGTTTATATGTATAATTTACTAGTCAATCATGTATCATAGTTGGACGGGAGCTGGACACAATAATGTTATGGCGAGCGTTTCCCGCATCAGCCGTTGTGGTCGAGAGCAGCGCTACATCGCGCTATTAAAGTTTACGAGCGGCCGAGAGAGTGCCTCGGTCCACGCCAGGAGATGCAGCGGCTACCCGTTCTTGGACATCGCATTTCATAACTGCTTTTAAGTATGCTAAATACGTTAGATAAAAATAATGAACTCTGTTTCCAACATTTTTAAAGCTTGAATGAATAGGCACCTTCTTATAAGTTTGCGCCATCGTAGGCTTCTTTCAATTCTAGGGTTCAATTTGAAGCCAAGAGCAACCCATCAACAATAAAAAAAGACGTGTGGCACTCGGAGACTGCCGCGGTAAAGCTATTGCATAGCATTTTTTATCAACTGATGCAATTATAAAACTAAAAAGTATCACCGCTGTGCCGGTCGGAGTGGGGGGTGTTAGGTTATTTTCGTTACGGAATTTCTGGATTCGGTCTCCACGCTCAAGGCCCGTGATAGAAGCTATGCAATAGCTTAATTTTATAATTTTATGTATTTTCTAATTTTGACTTTTGTAATTAAATTTTTCTGTTATTTTGGCAGATATGGTTACCATAGGCAACCATACGGTCAATATCCTTATTTTCTTCTAAATTCTTTTAAATTTCGGAAATTCAAAATTGTTCGATCGTGCCTCGCCCCGAGTGTTAGGTTAGGTTATTTTCGTTACGGAATTTCTGGATTCGGCCTCCACGCTCAAGGCCCGCGATAGAAGCTATGCAATAGCTTAAAAATACATAATTTAAGATTTTTAATAATTGTAGTCTTAATCAAAAAATTATTGAGTAATTTATAAGCTGTCACATCTGCTACGCTTCGCGCTATTATTGTCAAAGCATAGTATAATATTCATGACAATTAAAAAGGGTCAAGTTTCAAACACACTGACTCGCTCGTCGCTCCTCAATTGGGCGGGGGGTGCAGCTATCTAAGCAGATTGCGCACACTGGAAGCTGCAGTCTGGATTTGATGACAGCTCGCGTTACAAACGATACCAGATCAGTCCAAAACCTTGTTGTTGAAGTTTGCGTCATGGCTAAAATGTTAAACATTTTATTGTAAAGAACACTAGTACAAGCAATACAATAGATATTTACAAAACCTAAAGCCAGATCTTTTTGCAAGGAAAAAAATCTTACGGAAAAAAATCTTACGAAATGGTTGGATTAAAGAACAATTTAAAATCGATGAATGAATTTTTGATCCGTACCGTTTTTTGCACAATAACATATTTTACAATTTATGTTCTTTTTAGGATTTCGTAATCAAGGCAAGGACTGGTCCGTCATGCACTTATCTGTTTTTTTTAAGTTTGTCTACCTTATTTTCTTTTAAAAATTCAATGTAAGTATAGCATAAAAGTAGGTTCAACATACTCACTGAACCTTTTATTTTTAAATGTATTTGTAACATTGGAGGGAATGCCATCGAAAGAGTACGACACTAGTTGCATACACATCGACGAATATTCTACTTTTAAAAATATACGCCATACACTTGTGTAACTAGAGCACGTATTTTTAAAACTAAATCTCTATGCGTTGCGAAAATATAACATCTGTTATGATGTGTGTTGTCCAAGTAGTTAGTGTTCCCTTCGACAGCGCCTGCGCAGGCGCAGACGATAGCGCTGATCGGCGCCTGATTTACGACCCGCCTGCAATCGCAGCATTACCAATAAAGATGGGACACCCACTGATCCCGGGTCACGGGATTGCCACGCTGCCTATCATAAAATTTTAGAAAGTCAAACTATATTTTGAGTTTTTTTTTAATCAACAAATTCCTTTTCTCGAACCATCACGCCTTATGTGATTAAGATTTCTATCAGAAATCTGCAACGCATTTTTAGGCAATGCGCAAAAACTATACCTAGTAAATTTACCGAAAGCATTAAACAAGCACCGAGTAAATTTGCTTTTAAGAAACGTGTTAGGTCTTACTTCTTAGGTAAAATGCAGTAGTCGTCATTTACTTTGCTTCCACAACAGTAGTCGTCATCTTATTCTTATTTATTTACATAATTTTCTATTTATTTAGTAATTGTATGTAGTTTATATACATATATATTGTATTGTATATGTAGTATATTTTGAGTATATTATTATTTATTTTTTATTTTTTTAATTTTTTTGTCTTTTAATTTGCTTTTTTATGTCGCACCGCCCACAAAATTATTTCTGCTTGGTCCGATGGTCGACTGGGAGAGAATGCCTTAAGGCATTAAGTCCACCTGTTGTTCTTCATTTTAGTGTTTGTGCAATAAAGTTTAAATAAATAAATAAAAATAAATTTCCTAAGAACAGAAATATCACTACAAATTTATTACATAGGTATCTGCTTAATCCTATCAACATGGCAAAACATTGAATAATTGTGTAGGTCATACGATCCTGGGATCTATTACCCAACCCTACGATCGACACTTCAAAATTTTATCGTTGCGATAGTGCAGTCCTCCGGCAACGTGGCGACGTCCGCGGGCCGACGACGTCGATGGCCGCTTGCATCCCGCAAAACAATCAGCCCAAGAAAGCGGGCCATCTATTTACAACTTACTCTACATGCGTTACGTCACTCTCGTCAAAACTTTCGATTTCATTGCGAAACGAATTCTATGTAGTAATATTGACGCATGAGCCTCGCAGACGTGATTCGACTAGATTTTGTATCTCCGTAAGTCGAAGCAGACATCGCCCACCGACGTGAGAATGCCGGCTAATTTGTCGCATTCCAACGCACCGACAAACATCTTAGCAGCCGCCCACGACATAATTGTTACTTCAAATTGAATGAGAGCGCCATTCACCGGCCCGTACGTTTCACTACTCCAAGTAATATCTTTGTTGTACACCTCGTAACGTGTGTGATTTATAGTGTGACTTAATACTTTATTACGACGCGAGGACATGCGTTATAACCGGATACAAGTTCGTGACGATTTATTTTCAATCTCTGCGTGTTTATTTTCGTAACTATTAATATGGCGGAACAATGTCAGCGCGCGTTATTTGCGGCGCTCGTGACACGCGACGGCTCGCGACGTCGCGCTGACGCGCGCGCGTCCGAACTGATTAACTCGCTTGTTTTACATTTTATTATAATTTACAGATAAACAACATCTTTTTGACAGCTTGACAGTTACTGACTCTATTGACTGCCTTGATTTAACGCTGTTAACATCTCTGGGTATCGAGCTAGTTACCGACCAGACTAGTATATCAACTGTTCGCAGCTGCATTACCGAGAGGCAATCATTATATGCACGCACACTATTCTCTATTTAAACGAAATAATAACTAACTCCATGAATAGTCTATCGAGTAGCGAGATCATAATTTGGGATGGTTTTGAACAAAACATTTTTGAATTTCACCATTCTCTCGCCGAAACTGTAATTAATCTGTACTTAGCAAGTAATTGCTGATGTCATAGATGCACTGACTCTGATCTGTGAAATAGATTTTATGATTTAATTACATTTCACTTTCGTCATACTAATAGACGTTTGGAAACATGACAGTCAATGATTATGGTGTAATCATTCAATTTTTAATTTATTATCCTACTACTACAATGAACTCATGCTTACTATCGGCCAATCAATCTTAATGTATCATTAACATAGATCCTAGGTGTAGGTATGTTTACAGTCAATTTTGTTATAAGTGCCATGGCTATTTCCTAGCCCATGAAAGTATTATATTTATGTAATATAAAAGAGAACAACTTAGCAGCAAGATAATAAATCTCATAGATTCCAATTTCGCACGACCTTTCAAAGATGCATCTTCTGGCAATAGTTTTATTATTTCCTTCCTCGCCTTTCCTTTGCACGTTCCAGATAAAGTGGCTTTTATCGTTTCCTCGACAAAGCGATATCGTCACAGTTCTCAGAGTAACATTTGAACACGTTTCATAACAAATCTATGGTTATTATTATATCCCAACGAGGTAAAAGTGGTCATACAAGAACTATTAAGGACACGACTGCGGATCTTAGTACAACAATGATTCATACTCTATGGAATTAAGAATAGTGTCCAGTGAAATACGATGCGAATGTCGGAAGCTGCCGTTAGCGCACAAATTATTGAGGTGGTAGCGTCCAGTCGTAAAATGTCACGGGCGGGTTGCGGGCGGCGGCGCGCGACCGAAGCGTCTCGCGGCTGCGCGTGCGCATTGCGGGCCCAGGCCTTGCAGGTGCCGCGATCCAGTAGAACGTACCGACCTTCTGCAATCACTTATCTGCTTGAAATAGTAATGTATTGATAAATTAAAACACATATTGTCAAATTTGTCATGGCTTTGAGAGTCATGCTTATGGCTTTAAAAGGGATGCCAACATCGGAATGATCGAGGTAATCACAATAGCAGAAGCGATCAGTCATCACTTATGTCAGAAACATAACCTTTTAGGTCTTCAAACACCAGAATCAGATCTAACTAAACACATTCTACTGTTTTAACAATTCAATTTCCTAATTCTTAGTGTAAATAGAAAATAAAATTCCTGGATACAAATTTCGACTAGATTAACTGATAACCTTCAATTTTTCAGGCGACTGCTCTAACCATTGAGCTTCTAAGACATTTATTGTCTCGACGAAGTTAACCTAGTGATGGGGACAATACGTTGTTTTTGGATCCGTTTTAGGTTTTTTTACACCCGTTATACCTTCATTAAGTCGTCCGTAAAGCGGAATGTTGTGGTTGCAAAATGCCACCTAAGTAAGTGTTACACAATAACATCAGAAAACTGACTGTGTCGTCTGTTGTCTTGTGTTGCCTTCTGATAATCGTGCCAGAAATATTACAGCACTCTCATGCACTTTAATGATTTGGTTGTTTTGCTGCCATTTTCGTTTTAAAGCGCAGAAGCACTACTACGCAACACGAAGTCCGAGTATACGGAATCTATGTGTCTCTTTCAGATACTCGAAGTCATTGGTGTGAGAGAAACCAATGGGCACGAATTTTCGGACATCGCGATACTTGGTAGGGCCTCAGACGTGAGGTGGCAGCCGGCCGTGGCACGAAATAGCGCGCATTCCGCCGCGAGAGCCGACCAATGTCGCGCTTCGGAAATATTCTAATAAACTCTCGACTATAACCAGCGACAGTGAACTAAAGAGCTTCCGAATCTTACTGAAAGTCTCGGCTCGATCGAGTTGTGTTCTGTCTTCCGCTTACTGTCAACTGTCCTTATCAACTATCTCATAATCTAAACCAAAGTTTTTGGATTATATTCAATTTCCAATAGCAACTTAAGATTTTGTAACTTTCTTGTTACAATGTTTACACAAAATTAACACTACATTTACCTTCCGACGTTTCGACTCGATTGCACGAATCATGGCCGCGGGCAGACGCTACGTTGTAGTGTTATGTTTGATAACAATTTCAGTTCTTATAACAGCTTCGAAAAGCTGTACAATACTCACCACGAGAAATAACAATCAGCATTGAGACTTGAAAAGTTATTGCTCAGGCGGGACTCGAACCCGCATCTCCATGCATACCGAGCAAGGCGCTTTACCAATTAAGCCACCAACTACGGCATAGCGCGAATTTTCCACGCAAATTCTTATCGCTGTAAGCCAGCGTAGTTTCATCAAATGTTAGGAGTGCAAACCTCTTAACACCCGACAGAAACAAAAATCTTTACAGATGTTTAACAGTCAGTTAAGAGTAAACAGCTATTTAAATACTTTATATGATATTTTAACAATTTAATATCAATTATAACATCAGTATTTATTCATGAAAAATTATGTCTTAGGCGGGACGTGGGCGTGGTACGCATGGAGCAAAAAAATCAACAACATAGAATAACAATAATAATAAATTAAATCCATGCTTTACTCAGTTTCATAAGTAGTGATTGTTCTGGTTGTATATGTGCAACTATATTTAATTACCTACGTCGCTTTGCCCGTCAAGTGTCCTCGTGTACAAAACGCTTTCTTGAAGCTCGTCTCCAATGGCCGCTTCCCCTTTGTCTTTCAACGATAAATTGTTCATTTCTCTTCAACGTCACGAACATTCCTTTCTTGGATTAAGTAAATGTTAATAGGTTACATAAATATATTAAAAACGAGTCTATCCGCATTCCTACGTTACCTTATATTGAATCCAGGTTACCAAAGCAATGTCGGGCACGGGCATAACCACCACGCTTGTTAAATGCTTGGTGATCACAAACTTGAGCAATCTTCAAAAACTCTTGTTGCCCGACCGGGGGTTCAAACCCATGACTCCGAGACTTGGTCCTGTACTAAACCACTAGACCTAACGGAGTCATGGTAACATCGTGTAATAGCACTAAGACCTGACGCTGATTTTATTACCAGCACTTTTATGTTTTCCCTTTTAAGTGATGGTTACCATGGAAACACCATTGTGATGTCGAGTCTTAAGGTGATTGGACTTTTAAAAGGAGATATTGAGTTTTCGGTGATCAAAAATAATACCTATGTAAACTTAAAACGAACACAGAAGCCATGCAATCGATTTACTACGTCGCATTTCCGAAACAACGGCAATAATTGAACAAACATTAAGTAGGCTCGCTTTGTTAGGTACGAGCCTAAGCTGGTAGTCACAGAACTAAGTATTTCTGAGGAATCTCGATTAAATATATTTCTTCTAGTCTTATGCTGGTCTCTTAAGTTTTTTCTCCTCAATTTTATACTCATACAATATTGCGCTAATGATGACACAAAAAATTTAAGATATCACAATTTCTTAAGTTTAATGCCATATTTGGTAAAAAAAAAACACAAAGGGTAAGCACCTATTACAAAGCGAACTTTAAGCGTTATTTAAAAAATACGTCTCAATACATACGAGTAATTCTATGTTAACACAAACACTCCAAGTAGGTTCTATCTCTTTCGGGATTTTTGTGAAATTTCGCCGTTTTCAGTAAATTAAAAAAGAAAACAACCTAAAGCCATCGCAATACAATCTAAACTGTATGTCAACTGTTGTTACCTAGCGGCTACCTTTCTGTGACCTAGAGGTATATTTGAAGATCTCGTCTCGGTTTGGACATTATACAGTATCGGTTTTACAAAAAAAAATTCCTCTTAAATCTTGTCAGTCACAACGTAAAAAACTTCGTTAACACTAGACTGACACTTGGACTTAGAACCTGGAAAGCGCTTTTAAGCTAGATGTTTTAGTTTATGCTCCAAGTAAGTAGTGCACAGAGGCTATGTGGCGCGGATCACTTTACAATTTATAATTTAAATGTTTTTACATATTTTTTTTATCAAACATTACAAATTATTTTATATTATTTACGTAATCTCTACGGTTTTAAAACAATCTAGTGGATATCCATAATTGGCCATAGAATTAGCGTAGCTAAAATTAGTAAATGTAATACTTTAAAGTTATTTAAGGTAATTGTTATCCTAAATATAATTTAGAAAAATACAATCTGTAGAGACAGAGTGAGCCCACTACACCATGCCGTCGTGTGCCGCGGCAATACTGAGTGAGGCGCGTTCGGTTGCACACTTGCACAGCGGCTTCGAGGAAAGCGCAACCCGACGCTCCTTCCGAGAAAAAGAATCAAACTCCTTTCTTCATTATGTTGGTTGTACATTTAGTAGAACCGAAACATTGAGGACGCTGCCTATGACAGCGAAATACTTCAAAGAATTCAGAGCATTCGCTTGGTAATCATATAGCAGTAACCATATCAAAATTATAAGGTTGTAAGTATCAGTAGGAGGATTTCACAGTAAATGCTATGCTTGCAAGGTGAAATGGCAATCGTGATTGAGATTTGACCAATGTTGGATGGAAGGCCGCTGCTTACTGGCCGTCTTCTTTTAGCAGTAATCCTTAAATCACTTCTTACGACACCCATAACACGAGAAGAGATAGATAGGAAGGTGAATAGTAAACTTTTTTTACCTACATTAAAATAGGTATAGTCTATTGACGAAAGCCTAAAAAGTAGTAATGGTGGCCTTATCGCTATAAAAGATGGCACTAATTTATTTTAAGCCGACTCTACATTGTAGCTCTTTTATATTAAAAAAAATATATTCGATCTATATTATTAAAGCACAAAGAAACACGAGTAGATCAGTTCAATTTAGGGCATTTCACAAACGAGTGTTCTAAATAGGAACAAAAAATTGATAATTTCGGAATAGCTATTAAGGACACAGACATAACTCGACAAAATAGGTACAAATTACTCATTTTATTTTGTATCTGGCATGCATCGTATTCTTTTTCTCAGAAACACACTGACTGATGATCACCAAATTCCAAACTACTTCTAAAAGCTAAAATACGCAAACCTTCAATTGTTTTGATTTTGCTAGATAAAAGATATTCGTCCACCACCACTAATTGCAGTATCTATCTGCATTAGGTCGTTTTTTATTGTCCAAGATTTAGTTGACAGGTAAAAATAAATGTTTATAAGACATTCGTCGTACTACGAGAACTGAGAAGGACGCCAAACGCTCACGCGAGCGATTTCGTTCTTAAAATATTAACATATTCTACAACTTCCGACCTTGACGTGCCGAATATATCTAACGATGTCGTGCAAATGATATTCAAATGACTAAAAGTAAAGAAATTACTGACGGAATGTATAAACATACTGTTTTCTTGAGTTTACGCGAACACTATACATTGAAATGAAAGATAGTTTACGGATTTAGAACGCGTTTATTTTTGATTTAACCCGACGTTTCGAACCCTTTACAGCGTTCATGGTCACGGGTAGACTAAGGTGTTATTCGTCTTTAAAGTTTCTGCATTTTTAGAACATCTCAACTCTGTTCATCCTAAGATTCAATTCACAATGGAGTTGGAGGCCAATAATAGGTTAGCTTTTTTGGATGTGTTGATTATCAGGAATCCGGATCATAGTTTGAGCACCACAGTGTATCGGAAAGCAACTCATACTGATAGGTACCTAAACGGTGACTCTCACCATCCCCCTTCACAGTTAGCTACTGTTGGAAAAACTTTGTTTCAGAGAGCCCAGCGGATCTGTGATGACCACCACCGGCATGCTGAACTCCAGCATGTCAAGCGAGCACTTAAATTCAATAAACTCCAAGTACCGCGTCTCCGCTTCACGGACCGTCAAAAACCATCCACAGTTGAGCGTCTACCAGCGGTACTCCCATACATGAAGGGTGTCACAGACAAAATTGGGAACATCTTGAAGCGCGCTTCTATCAAGACCTACTTCAAGCCGCCGAAGAAGATCAACCAATTCTTACGACCAGTCAAGTGTAACATTCCCCTTCAAGTACCAGGCGTATACAAACTCGACTGTGAATGTGGGCTCTCTTACATAGGTCAAACTAAACGCAGTATAGGTACTCGGGTAAAAGAACACATAGCCGATATGAAAAACATGCGTATAACGAAATCTGCAGTCTGTAGTCATGCGTTTGATAAGCCCAACCATTTCATTAGATTTGATAAACCTAAAGTTCTTGCTAAGGAAAACCGATATGTACCTAGAATGATACGCGAAGCAATAGAAATTAAAAAACATCCTAATTTCAATAGAGAAGATGGTTGGAATTTACCAGCTGCTTGGGACCCTGTCTTATCATCATTGAAGTCCACAAACCATGGCAACACTGCGAAGACTCCGGACACAGTTAGCTCATTTTGTGTGAAAAGGAACATAACTGACGATAAAAATTAGAGGCGGTAGTTAAACATTTTTTCAAATTACCATCTTAAAGACGAATAACACCTTAGTCTACCCGTGACCATGAACGCTGTAAAGGGTTCGAAACGTCGGGTTAAATCAAAATAAACGCGTTCTAAATCCGTAAACTATCTTTCATTTCAAGGAATGTATAAACTTTGTTTGATATTTTAGCAATTAAATTGCAATTTTAATATCAGTATATATGCGGGTTCGAACCCGCATCTCCTCTCCCTGCGAGGAGATGCGGCGCGAGTCCCGCCTGAGACATAATTTTTCAAGTTTATATACTGATATTGGAATGTATAAACCTCGAAAAGATAGAATACGGACTTTATAAAAAGGTAGGCGGAGGGATTTTTTACCTCGTGTGACAGATCAAAAATATGAACTGTGTCTTGAGTCTAGTCGGTGTCCGACGGGGAATTCTAATTATGCACAAAGAGAGAGCCGAGACGAGAAGACAGCTGGCTTGCAATAAACTTGATACATCTCGCACGTGATGAAATCGCCAGACAATTTCATTCATGAACTTCGTATCTATTACACATGTATCTATTAGATATGTTAATGAGATTATTTTAGTATCACCCGAATTGAAATTGAACGCACAAACACTGTTGTTGTGGGGCGACCAGAAAGAAATGCTTATTGTTTGTTCCAAGAAATTGGTAATGTTACACCATTGACTGATCGGGTCTCTTTGGATTTACAAAGAAATATTGTTTTAATTTACTATCGTTTTTACTAACTCAAACGTGGCTAAACGATTTCATTCCTAGTATTATAAATACTCAAACGTTTCAAATTTATTTTAGAAGAGTGCACTACTCATCTAACTAAATGTAATACCTACCTACTAGTCATAATAAAAATCAGCTTCTCTCTAAGTGAATAGTCTCTAAGCTAAGGGTCCCAATATTTGCGTTTGCGATTTGTTTTTGCAGCAGAGGGCTGCTGATTTTACATGAGATATACGAGTAAGTTGCGGTAATTACCCTGACCACAGCCCGCAACATGTGCATTAGTTCCCTCAACTGAGCCCGCCCGCCGCGCCGCGGCGCGCGCGTGCCTGCGTGTGCGCAGCGGTATCGCGTGACGGATCGCATTCCGTCTAATATTAAACCTAGCTTAGTAATAATTTGCGGCTAATGTTGTCGCAGAGACTAAATGACGCCGTCTATCTGTGCACGGGTATTCATAAAAACACAGTGTTTATCAACATGATTGAGTTTGATCTGTCTAAATAAAACCATTATCATCTAACTAAAGGAAGCTAACAAACAGTACCTACTTCAAAACAAATTGAAACTGATGCAACTAAATTTATTTATAGAAGCTAAACAAAGATTGTAGAAATAAACACGGTGCGAGAGCCTATTTAAAATCTGAATCGTCACTCAAACCACCCTTTGTATCAAAAGCTAAGTATTAACTGTGTGCAAAATGTGCGCGTCTGTTTGTCAACAAATAAGTGTCGGTGGGCCAATGACCTTAGCATAAAGCACCGCCTCGATCGCAGTTGTTTTGACAATTTTATTTCAAACATCGCGCGAGTGCTAATGTGGCGCTAATATATGATGTGTTTTGATTAACACATACTAGAGGAAACGTTTCAGGTTTTTGCTTGCTTCGCAGTAGTTCTAGAAAAAATGTATATAAAATTTAAAAGACAAAGATTTGTCATGTCATGTAAAAAATTGCCTGAAATCCGAAATTAGTAACAGTTTCGAAGGAAATAACTCAAATTACACATAGACTAACGCCATGTGTGTATTTTTGAATATGTACTTAACCCAATGTGCAACGCATATAGAAAGTTTTGTAGAAGTCAAAAAACCACTAAATTAAGTTTGTTTCGAATAGTTCCGTCTTGCAAAAGCGTAGGTTATTTTGTTCGATTGCACGCTATCTCACAAAGAATGGCACTGAAAGACTTGTCGATTTCGTAACAACCTAGGTCAAGCATTTGGGGAAATTCCAAAAGAGATTGCTGATTCACAAACATATAAGTATGTTCACGTAACATTTGTAGCGACGCTGTTGTTGCTCCCGATAATGTCCGTGACAGTAAAATTTACTGTCCCTTAACCAGGTTCTTATATCTCGCTTTATAATAAGAATTGATAATAATGGACATAATTGAAACCAAACTGATAAGGCGAATAAATAACGTTGTCTTCTCGTAAATAACGAGACGATGGCGAGTGTCGCTGTTATCTTATAGTCACAACAACATGCCGCTTCATGTTCAACATGTTCGAGTTCATTCACTAAGAACATGAAAAATTACAGTAAATCATTGTTGCGAATGTACACGGATGAAACTTTGGTGACTTAAAAACGCACGACTAAATAGTCAACCAAGCTATAAATTTCAAATTAATCATCTTACAAAACGGTAGGGAATGTACTGTGAGCTTTCGACTGTTCATACATCCCTGGAGACGACAGCAGAAAGCATAGGCAGTGTTAGACTTATCAAGTTTCGGTGCGTAAAATATAATTTTATAGTTTTTCATTATTGTATCTTGTATAACTTTTTTATTCCCTCAATGTTGCTGGGAAATATAACTCCTTTATTCATTATCATTGAATACAAAACTAATTAACAACATAACATTAAAACAAAAATAATCACAACATTGAGTCCATTGGGCAAAGAGGCGCTAGCGGTGGTGACATTCCTTGCTAAATGGCTATATTAAGCCTTCCGACAAGGAACAACCCCTTTTTTTCAAAAATACGAATCACCTATATTAATAAAATACGAATAAGCTCAATGTATACATATTATGAGTAAATTATTATTTAATGGAGTCTGCAATACTTTAAATTTTAAACGCATAAATCGGACCACCGTCGCGTCGTTTGAGTCACTTGCGATATACTCGTATGTGCGCAATTGTCCCGGATCGCCATTTGCGGCGATGCCCATATCAGCGCAATAACTGCCAATCGCACCGCCCACGCTGTCGATCCCACGGAAAAGGTAATAACCAAATTAAGTCGCGGCTGCTTTATTGACTATAAATATGCCGGTAATTGTGAAAAACCTCAATTTACTTTGCATTTTCACCGTAATTAAGATCTCTGGAGGTAGATTGCGGACGAGGTCAGTAGAAAAGTGATAAACTATCCGGTTTTTAAACAGGTTTGCGGGCCACTTGAATTCAGCTACATGATAAAACGACACGAGGACATTAAATGCAAAAATGTCGACATGCGACATATAGCTTCAGCGGGGAGATTGTCTTCAGTGGCAGTTTAATGTATTTTAACGATAATGTACCTCTTGGTTTGACGCCAGACGGGACAAGAGCGCGCACAGACGGCGGAGCAACAGAGCGTGGCTTTATTGCAGCGACCTGTGTAGATGATTTCTCAGGAATACCTCATATATAAAGTTCATTCATAAAGTTCAAAAAACATATTAAAGAATTATTAAAAGAATATTTACTTCGTGAACATAGTTGTTGATAAGAGCTAGTTTTTTCAAGATTTCTACCAAGCTAGTTTTTCGACACTGTTGCAAGCGCCATGACTATGTAAGAAAACACTCGCTTCTTCCATGATCAATATGATCATGGCGTTTGCTTGCTTCAGACCATGAAAGTTTAAAAAAAGCTAATTATAATTTACGTTTACGTTATTTCCTGTAACATAAATATTGCAACAAAATCAGTTCATCGACCCCCCACAAATCCTATGCATTAGAGCGCAGGCGGCGAATTCCGCAGACGCGACAGGCGCGCGCGCAGACCACAACTATGTGCGGCGCGCTGCGCGAACACTTAGTGCAACTACTCCAACGTGGTTTTATAGTAAAACTGCTAAAAATAGAGATATGACTATTAAATAAATAAATAATCATCTGAAGCCTCTTGAAGTCTGCTGATTAAATTTAGACTTCACCTATTTCTTCATCTCAACTGGGTTCCCTGGAGAACCTATTTTCTGTTAATTGAGAACCTTTTCCTTAACTATATGTTTTGATAATAAAGATCTGGGTAGTAACAATGAGAATAGCACCATCTCTCGTCCTAAGGATGTCGTAAGAGATGACTAAAATCATATTTCCAAAAGAAGACGAGCAGGCCTATATCTAGGAAAGTAGTGATGATAATGACTACGACAAAACTTAAATTGATACAATTTAAGTCAAGTGTAGTCTTTCCACCAGTTCATTGAAAAACATTTGTGTTGCGGATTTCCCCAATTTATGCTGAATAATTTAGGTATAGCTTCACCATATTACCAGTTAGGTTTCACAAATTATGTGTAGTGTCAAGTATCAAACTCGACACATTTAAAAGTGCGCTCAGTGGCAACTTTGCCATTGCCCTCATTCTGCACAACTGGTCCCCGAAGAGGCAAACAACCTAAACAGCTGTAGTTAATATTATAACTCTGTTATGGGCAGTTCAGGCAGAGGCAGCGGCGCGGTGTGCATTTTTGCAAAAAGTTAGATTGCAGCGGTCCCTGGGGCCGCGCTCCGCCGGGCGGTCACTCCGTGCCTAAGTGCCTATCGCAACAAACACAGCCATAGCTGCAGCAATCTAACAATTGAACAGTTAATTGCTATTACCTTCATTTGCAACTCGAAAAATAACCACATATAAATTCAGCGTCTATGTATCATAAGCCACACAGACAGGAACTTTGTATTATCCAGCGCCTACTTAGTTGATTCGAGGCTTATATCATGTTGCCTATTTTTAGGTCTTCTGTGATCGATCATGGCGCTTGCAACAGTGACGAAATATCGGAAACTCATCAAAACAAGATACATGGTATACTTAAACCCCGAATCAAGTAAATCTTGTGATACTGACCAATTTTAAACCAGTATAGTTAGCAACAACCACATAAGTTTGTGACCGTTAATTTGAAAACAGCTTTAATTTGAGGACTAACTCTTGAATTAAATTCTTGAGTCAGATGGGCTTTTGGGAGGCACAGTGCAATTATTTGTTAATTGTCCTCTCTCTAGTATCGTTAGGTCGCGTTATTTCGCACGCAACTTCGAGCAACGCGGCCTTCCGTCCCGTAACGGAAGGCCGCGTTGCTCGAAGGCACGCAATGACTGTCTTTCTATACAATAAACAATACTTATTTGCACTGTCTGTAACATTTCTGGTTGGCGTTTATAAAAAAGGGCCTAGCAGAAATATTACAAATACCTACCGTCCGGGGTCCGCTAGTGAGTGAATAAATAATTGTAGTCAAAACCATGGAGTATAAAGAATGGTTAATAACTAATTAGCCGACAATCCTTACGTTACCGACTTGAATCAGTTATTTCATTCCTTTAAAAAGTTATATCTATAAATTAGATACCTACATACACGCAGAATCGTAAACCTTTTGGTTTTTCGTCAGTTTTAAATACATACATTATACATGTATAAATTAAGTACTGAATTCTATCTTTGAGACTTATAATAACGTAAAAATCCCACTCTTAAATTGCAGGGATACGAGCCATGTTGTGTTACTTAATACTAGCGACTTAGCGTCGCAATCAGCTTATTAGCTTCCTTAGTGACAGTGTTTACAATTTGTTTGTCCGTTGCATCTCCGTCTGTCTGGAGACCTGCAGGCACTAAGCATTTAAGCGGATATTGCACTTCCACTGTACGCCATGCTGAAATCGAAAAATGAAATAGGGTAAAAGCAAACTGTGTTTTACGGTTAAAATCAAGCCATTGTGAACATTGTGTTTTACTAACAATACAATTGTTTGATGATTTGTATTGTGCCTTAATAAATGGCGAGACTGGCAGATTGGCGTACACACCGGTTTTCAAGGAGTGTCTGTCTACATTTTCTCGTGTGTTGGTGTATGTGGCACCTTCGTTGTTTCTATGCTGCACAAAACGAGTGTGCCTTGGGATCAGAGCAATATGTGTGATGTTGTCAACATTAATTTGAAAAAAAAAATCGTCGATTCGACTTTTATAAAATAGCAAATTACATAATATACCAGCCCTTGTTAATCCAAAAATAAAGATGTGATACCCTATGCAATTGCAATCACATATGGTGAAGAGAGACTCCCCAACGAGGGTTTCGTAAAAAATGTAGGTTTTTTTAACAATCATAACTTAGAAGTTATACTTTACCACAGATTTAAAGAGACGGTAAATCTGAGTATTTTAATTTTAACTCAACTTTGCTACGCTTCTTCGTAATCAATACAAAAGCCAAATATACGATTAGTTGGGCTTAATAATTCGGTTTTGATTGTATTTTTCTCACGGTCCGTACTAGATTAAAACTAAAATTGTAAACTAAAACTTAAATTGTACCATGTTTCCTGCAAATTAATATATTATCAATTATCAATTACTTATGGATGGGGGGGAAAGCGGGCTGGTGGTCTCTAGGCGCGGAATGCTTGAGGCATCAAGTGTTCCAAATCCACCGCTGATTATAACCCCATGCATAAAATTATAAAGCTTTATTGAAACAATTTACGCAATACGTCAAAAGCTAGCGGCGTCCGTCCCCCGGAAGCTTCAGCAATGCGGGATAAATTAATCACTTTTTCCATTTATTATGCAAATCATGTCATTAAGTTTTGTCCAGAGTATTAAGTATTTGTTGCAGCTAATTAGAGTTTTATCCGACAGCAACATGAGGAGTATGTTAACCCTTTGTGGGTTGGTATTATTGATAAAACAAAAAGTCGTCGTCGTTTTATTAGGATTTTGTCAAAGACGTGATAATTTGATTTAACGGAATTATAATTACGCTGATTATTGTCAATGACGTCTGGTTCGTATAATTACGGGCTCATTTCAGTGATATTTAAATTTCACTGGGCCGCCATAGTTATATTATAATAAATAAATAAATAAATAAAATAAATAAATAAATGCCTTACAATTTCACTGTATCGGTCTTGTGAAATTTTAATGGCACTGAAACTAGTCCGTTAAATTGTAAATTATGCAAACGATTGACAATAATTAGTGTAATTATTGTATATTTAACGATAACAATAATTGACGACCTCGTGGCGTAGTGGCGTACACACCGGTTTTCAAGGTGTCGCCTGCTCCGAGGTCCCGGGTTCGATTCCCGGGCGGGTCAATGTAGAAAAAATGCGTTTTTCTACATTTTCTCGGGTCTGGGTGTTTGTGGTACCTTCGTTGTTTATGGTTTCCAAAATACGAATGCTTTAAATAGTTATTCAAATTGGGATCAGAACAATGTATGTGATGTTGTCCACATTCATTACATTCATTCATTCATTAATTATAGTGTCATTAGTGAAATCATAATATCACGGCTTTAATAATGTCCCTGCAACATACATATACTACGAGTAGGTACTTTTGTAGCTGATTGTACGTAGTGATTTCTTAGAAGCGACGGGAAGCCGATATTAAAACCGATCAAGCATTCTAATAACATATAACGACATCATAAATTGGTGTCATAAATTGGTTCTAGCAATGAAATAGGATATCGTTTTTAAGAATCAATCGCTTCCAATATCAAGCTTATGTTAACTTTGTTACGGTTTTAATTTGACCAGTTTAAAATATCGCGCTGCTTAAAGATCACACAAAAACCAAAAAGAGAAAACTTTTGTGTTTTTTGCTAGGGGTGATTTCAATAACAGCTGTTCTATGTTCTTATTAGGGCCTCAATTCCTCAAACGATCTCTGTACTAAATATCATGTAAATCGGTGGATTGAAATTAAAGACATATAAACGGATTTAATGGATAAAACTTAGTACCGTGTACCCCCCGTTGGTCTAGTGGTTGAAATACCGGGCCATGATCTCGGGTTCCCAGGTTCGATTCCCGGGTCGGGCAATAAAAAAAGTTTCGAATTTTCGAACGTTGCTCGGGTTTGTGATCACCAATCCGCATTTGGCAAGCGTGGTGATTAAGCCAGTACCCATCATTGCTGAGGTAACTTGAATTCAATGATGGAGGCCTTTTCCCTGCAGTGGGATGATTATAGGCTGTTACTTTTTTTTTTTTTTTTTAGTCCTGAGTAGACATGACTCTAACGCTGTAAAGTGTTCGAAACATCAAGATAAACAAATTACAAGTAATGTTAACGATACGCGAGTATATAAAATCGGTAAATTTAGAGATCTTTCATCTTATTGTATAGTGTTAGCGTAAACTCAATACTCAATTATTTATTTGCAACCATAATGTAAGTACAGAGGATGTTAATTTAATTTCAATATACAACTCAAGAAAATAATTAGTTTCAGCATGAAAGGTAAGAGACCGACAAAGTTACAACTACTTTTGCACGGATTACAAAACGTCATCTTTTCTCATCGAACTTTGAACGACATATACTTTCCTCATTCGACTTTGATTATTGGATGTTAGTGTTAAAGAAAATAAAAGTGATGCCATTTTATCTGAGGTAACCGCAAGCAAGAATTACAAAGCGTTTTCTACACTCATAAAACGGGCGTGCTCGAAGTCGGAGCGATCGCAAACTCGACTCACGCGCAGGGTTGACGTCGCGCAATTCCGAGCTCGTCGATCGCGAGAAAGTCGATATTTTGACGTAACTACATTCACCATCGTGCATCGTAACTACATCAAAATCGCACAGCACACAAACACACACATTCTTCACACGCTTTGTGAATGCTATGCATCCATAATCCTTGTGAAGGTAATAATGCAATTTTTTTTTGTTTATTTTTAAGCAACTGAACTGCCAGTGAAAACTGAAAATACAATTCTTCGAAAAAAACTTTCGACCACGTGAGGTAGGACTTGAAAACACAACCTTCCCAAAAATTCTATTTTTGTTATTATTATACTGTCTAAATGACTCAATCAATGGTTATAAATCTTAGCACAAATCAATGCAACAAGAAAATTTAAAATCCTATATAGAAAATCTAAGATTGTAACTACCCATACGACAGGGTACTTAATAGTACCTTAATTTGGGACTAGATGGCTCTGTGTGGCCCATTGAGGCATTTGTCTTAAATATTTATTTATTTATTTTATTTATTTTATAACTACTAGTACCCTATCACTTGGTCCGAAACGAATTTTTAGTGATATCAGCTTTGCTGTACATGAAACTAAATTAAATTCTGTTGAGGCTTCAAGACAAAGTTTGGTTTGTCCAACGCACAGTAGCCGCCACCGCGGACGAGTAAGTAGGAGTAAGAACTACGCAGGCCCGGTATGATGATGGCCGGTCACAGAACATAAAAATGTTCTGTGTGGCCGGTATTGCCGTGATCACCCGATCTGCCAAACGGCGGGTTAAAAGCACACTCTGTTCACAACTTACTAATTACAGGCTGTCCTGGAACAATCAAGCGGCCGCTCAGCTGATTACTTCCCAGAATTTTGTTACTACCCATGGCAACTATGTTCGTTGTTAAGGGTTGTTGTCTGTAGATTACAGCCAGTAAATACTTCTACAAACAGTTTGTAGTTAATCCGTTGCCTCGAATCGATGAATATTCATCTGTTCCAATGATTTGTTTAGCACACGTTCAGTAGTTCAGCTCTCTAAGGACTTTTCATGTAGGTATAATTTGCAAACGTTAGATGTTACATGCCCACGACACCCATTCACTAAGACCCAAGTTCACCAACATTTAAACAGCCGGTAAACAAAGAGTGACGATTAATTTGACACAATTCCCATACAAAATATGTCAAATAATATTTTAAACGCTGTTTAAACTTAAACGTCTGTTGGTGAACACGGGCCTAAGTAATTGTACCGGTCACAAACTGTGATGGGTCTTGTTACTGGCAGTATTTTTATTGTCTTTAAAAGTAACATACCATAGAAAAGCGTTATATTTGCAATTCAAATTCCATCGAGAGGAAAAATACAGATTTGTATAAAAAATCTACTTGGGGGATTCCTTATTGCTCGCAGACCATTTTAAGGATTTACAGTAATCATTTCCGTTAAGTCATTTAACTGAATGACGGTTACATAAATTTATCGCAGAGCACATTGGGTACGAGTGTGCGACCGTTTTTATGCAGGATTTAGACAGAATTGTTTATTGTGAACCATACAAGGTAGGATTGTTACGTACTGTACCTACAACTAATTGAATGCGTGACCGTAGGGTTGATTCTAATCTAAGGTCAATCCCTAAGGACTATCAACTTCAGTTGTAAGTTAATCAGAGATATTACAATTAATATAATATACTCCTCATACGTACATAAGGGGTGAAATTTTAACCACTTTCCAAATTTTAATATATCAATCTACGAGACAAAAAACAAATGACGTATTTTTTGATAATAGATACATTTTGAATTTGAATTTGAAATAGACACTCCCAGTTCTGTCCGTGTAGTAACTTAATCGCTATCGTGTTGCAAACCGCAGGCGCTGGCGGTCACGGCGCGCGGCGCGGGCGCATCACCTGCGCGCTGCACCGGCCGCTAATTATAGCGACACACTATAAGATCGCCACGTTTTAGTTTATTTCTATAAACACTCAGTTCTTTTGTTTCGGAAAAATAAGTACACTACTTACACTTTTTCGTACTATTATTTGTTGGAATAGGATTCGCGTGTAGCATAGATTAAACTACTCTACCATAAAAGTAACAACCAATTACTTATGTAATAAAACAAAAATATATAGTCCACCATTTATTTTGAGAACAACCAATATTCCAAAAGCTTTATTTATTTGATCGAAACTAAAGTCTGTTTATTAATAAGTTCATATTAACTTGTGGAGTACCGGCACTGCGGCAAAAATATGTATTTTAATACATCCAGCCAAGCTATAACTTCATAATAAACAACACAGGAGTCAAATTATGTGAGCACATCTGAAAATGAACAGTTCAGTATGTGCATTTTCATAGGTAACTCACTCTTTAGCTAAATCAACCTATCATTAATTCATACTACTACTCCCACGTGAACTTACCAACATTTTCAAGTACTGGTATACACATCAGGTCAACTCTGTCAAATGGGCGGATGCAATGTCTGATCCGTATCGGCTTCATTGCGGCGTGAGGCAGGGTGGTTTGACCTCGCCAACGCTGTTCAACTTGTACATGGACGCGCTGATCGCCGAGCTCAGCAGTCGCCGTGTCGGCTGCCATGTTGATGATATTTGTGTCAATAATCTCAGCTATGCTGACGATATGGTTCTGTTGAGTGCGTCGATCTGTGGTCTTAGACAACTGATACGGGTTTGTGAGAGATACGCTGCGGAACACGGCCTGATTTACAATGGCATCAAAAGTCAATACATGGTCTTTGAGACCGGCGGTGCTAGGTGCCCTCAGAAAATACCACCGGTATGTCTGAATGGTATCCCATTAGGCAGGGCAGATCATTTCAAATACTTAGGACACATAGTCTCCGCCGATCTCAGAGACCATGCTGATATTGAACGCGAACGGAGAGCGTTATCAAAAAGGGCGAACATATTGGCCCGCAGGTTTGCACGATGCTCGGATGGAGTGAAAACAACACTATTCCGGGCGTACTGCACATCGCTGTACACGTGTAGCCTGTGGATAAATTACTCCCAGAAAGCCTAAAACTCCCTCCGCGTCCAATTTAATAACGCGTTTAGGGCGGTGTTGGGGCTGCCCCGCTTCTGTAGCGCCTCGGGCATGTTCGCGGCGGCCCGCGTCGATTGTTTTCACGCGAGTGTGCGCAAGCGATGCGCGTCGCTGGTGCGCAGGGTGCGGGCCAGCTCCAACTTCGTTCTGGCAATGATTGCCGGTCGCTTTGACTGCCCCTATATGCGGCACTGTAGCGGGAGGCACGTCACTCCAGTGCGGGCCTGACTAAAGCAACTATTTTCATTAATTATATTTCAATTTGTAATTTTAATAATTTAATTTTAATTTTAATTTTAATTTTAATTATATATATATATATATACATGATTTTTATTAATTTAATTTAATTTTACTTTGTCATTTTATTTATTTCATTCTTATCTGAAATTGTATGAAATATGGGACTAAGTCCAGAAATAAATGTTTTTTTTTTTTTTTTTTTATTTATAAGTATATTTCAGTCTTAAACAGTTTTCGTAACAACTTATTTCGTTCAGAACTCTGGCGTACTTTTTACAAAACAATTAAAATCAGGCCATAAAATAAATACTAAACTCGGATATGTATAGAATCTGTGGCATAGATTAATCTAGTAGTGATCTTGCGCGTTTATTTCGGCGCGGGCGCAGGTCGACGGCCGGCGGCGCGGCGCGTTGTTGTTATTTGCAATTCGCGGACAGTACCGCAGAGAGCTCCGCGTACCTTTGCGAACGACAACACAATAGGAATCCAGGTAGACATTGAATGTATTGTAAAGCCATCATGCTGATCATCAATTCACTCGTGAATGTAAAATATCCCCAATTACCCGGTGTAGAGGACGGATGACCGCATGCATCACTGCAGCAACCTTTCAGTACAATAATGCTTTTAAGATGCTAATTTGTGGGCATTTTTTTACAGGTTTATGTGTTTGATGGTCTCTGCTTGAACCGTATGGCCTAATGGAACTTTTTTTTTATTTGTTTAATTGCAAACTTTACAGCTTCTATTATTTTATATAAAATACTAAAAATAAAATTCTTAATTAGCCAATTAAAAAGTTTGTCACATTAAAATTTATATAAAGGACTGTTCATTATAGGGGTATATACCTATACTTATGTTAGTTTATTGTATTTTTCTCTTCGTTATTATTGACTTGGGCTTATTGACATAGCCTTAAACATAAATTAGTCTGAGTTATGTGCTACACACACATGATTGGCAAGTTAAACTGACAGTGGGCTGGCCATGTCTGCCGAAGAACCAATGGCCGACGACTAACGACAAAGAACGTTTTTCATTACATTAGTCCACCATTTGCTAAGATTAGAACAACATTCGCAGGTCAAATCTATGTTGTATAAAATTCACGTATTATAGGGTTTTTTACTTACCAAACTCCTCCGAAACACGTGAAGCTGTTGGTCCTGGTTTCCGCAGCAATATGGAAGTCGTAAGAACAAGCTAAGTCAGAGGTCAGTTATCTAATGATAATAAGTAATATTGTTTGTCCTCTCCCGTGGTACTCTTTGATTGTTCACCAATGTTATTATTATTAAGCTTAATTTTTCATATCAATTACTCAAACTGACATGCGATAAGTATTTGGAAACCTTACACAAGTCACTGACCTGTAAAGATTTACTAATCACGAAGTGATTTAAATTTAAAAGCAAAATAATCTTGTGGTACCTATAAGATGTAAATCGTTAGCACAATTTCAGACTAGCTAATAATTTTAAAAGCGAAAGGTTTTTTTATTTTTTTTTATTTATGTGGACAACATCACATACATTGTTCTGATCCCAATTTGAATAACTATTCAAAGCATTCGTATTTTGGAAACCAGAAAAAACGAAGGTACCACAAACACCCAGACCCGAGAAAATGTAGAAAAACACTTTTTTTCTACATTGACCCGTCCGGGAATCGAACCCGGGACCTCGGAGCAGGCGACACCTTGAAAACCGGTGTGTACGCCACTCCGCCACGGAGGTCGTCAGTTGAAATAGTTATAGTGAGTAAGGGCTGCGAGTGTGCCCTGGCGCGACGGCACCGCCCGCGCCATGTGCGCGATAAGCGCCTGCGCTGCGCGACGCGACGTGTGAACCACTCCGGCTCAAGTGCCTTCTAATCCGCATTCAAACTAGACACATTTTACCCATACTGTGACATATGTTTGCAATATTAAAAACCATTCAATTTTTATTCATATTCAAACTTTTTATTTTATTGCATTACCTAATATTTCTCATTTTAAGTACTTCATTCACTTCTTCACTCTATACTAAAACTTTTTTCCTGCTATTTTTAAACTTTGGTGTTATTTTTCCTGTTATGTCTTTAATAAATACTCCTTCCAAAGTCTTTACTCAACTAAAGACCAGGTATCAATGTTAATAACGTACCTCGAGATTACAATTTGTATAGTATAATATTGTACTACTAAGTCAAGCCCTTCATTTTACTATCTTGGCTTTACAATGATACCGTATACATATTATGCTGTCATCAATTGCCACAGATGTGTACCAAATACCAAATCACTCTGTCAACAGGAAAGGTATAAAATTTCAACCACTAAATTTTACCCAAACAAACCATTATAATCAGAGCGAGCAAAATGAAATCGTTGGAAAATGTTTTTATCAATAAAGCATATGAAATCAATTAGACATCATTAAAACCTCCAAGAGTTTGAGGAATCTGGTACTGAAATACAACAACCATTTCTGAAGGACGAAATGTTAAAAAATTACGTTCTGTTTTGTATTGTCATACATGAACTTCATGTAGAGTTCACGAGGAGTAACGGTCAAGACAATTAGAGGTGCTAATAAGTGAATCTCCTTTGTTAACGTTATAGGAAAAGCTATATTAGGGGTTAAAGGACGAAATCGAGAAAAGTCATTTTTCCATACAAACATTTTTTTATTTTTTTTATAAACGCCTGAACTGTTATCGATGCAATTAAAGATGAAAGTTAGATGGTTATAAAGCTAAGCATTATAGTATTTAAGTTTCTGAAAATCAAAGTATATAATACAAATATACTTAATTGAAGCAAGAAGGTCAGCTGACACATTGTACGGAGTCTTTTCAACGACTTCCTTTGAAGTAATAGGCACTAGTATTGCATTTTTTTTTTAGTCAAAAGTTACTTTATGTAGTTTTGATACAATACAAAAAGAATTACGCAATAATATGACTATACATAAGAGCTATAAACAAAATAAAAAGTGGGAAAATAATCGGCAATTTCATACTTTAACCCCTATTATTTTAAGTAGCTGAACTCAACTTAACTCTCTGAACCTCGTTGCGTTGAATCAATTGCCCTGACAGAGCACGAGTTTGAAGAAATGTTAGTTTTTGGTATAAAGTAGAAGGGTTGCTAAAAATTGTATCAAATAAACTCGTGACTTTATAAAGCACACAAAATGAGAGACATAGTTCTGTCATATTTAAACTTGTTTGTGAGATGATTAACGGTATGTTCGTCTCTATAAGTTGGAGGAATACAAACAATACGTAGCAGGAAACGTATCGCAAAGCTCCTTACAGACACTATCAGTCAGACTTGACCCGAACACCGCCTCAGTTTGACTCTCGCTTTAGTGAGTACCTCCTACTAAGCCTCCGTTGATTTTCAGACACAAACAACAGTGTTTGGTCGCTGAATTCGTTTGCAACTTGATGTCACTCAAACTTGAGTGGCTACGAAAATCGTAGCTGTCGTAGAACGAAGGTCGTAAAGTCATTGTACTCTCCCGGCCTTGTTGTGCAGCTTAAAGTAGGAAAATACCTCATCTAGTCCTATTATGGTTGTCTCAAGAGGCGATTAAAGAAGTAAGTAGCGTCTTCTCTCCGCCATTGGCTAAACTGCGATCGCCAACGCTCCTGCCAAGCGCGATTATTACGGGCAAAATACTCTAAATGATGCTATCAATTTAATAATAATTAACATTAAAATTCAGCACAGTAAATGCTAAGATAGATTAATTTCACCTTGCTCAAAACTGAGCGAAATGGGTTGGTACTATACTTTTTACTTTTTTTCTTCACATTTACTAGTACATTTTCTCCCGTGCCGAGCCGCTGATTATTCCCTCAGCTCCAGTCTCCAATGCATAATGTTGGTCAAGTGTGAAGCGCGCCGACCTCAGCAAATTCCACTCGCCGCACGCTATTTCGTATTTCAGTATCGGGATACCAAACCGAAAGTATGATTTGAAGTCGGGATTCGGTTTCATTGTAGATTTTTAGGCTGATTGTATTTTTTTAACAGAAGCTCTTCTGCAGCAAATAAAAGAGGCTTAAAATAAAAGCGTCCAAATGATCCTGGATTAAATTGTGGATGTATTTCGGTCTCGGCGATTTAACGACGAAACCTTTTAGCGCGACACATCGCCTGAATAGTTAACGAGGCTCCGCCGCAGATCCGCCGAATGTCTCCATGATTATTTATGGCTTGAAGGATCTGTTGAAATAACTTGATCATGTTTTATTTATCAAGTCTTAATGGCAAAGTCCGGAGCCACGAGTTGTACTATTTTAGAAAACACCCAAATTTTGATACAAAACGAACATAAAATACTCCGTGATCTCAGTGCTATTCCTCACACCAATTTTTGTTTTTTCTAAGTTATGTTACACTTATAAAGTCGCTGCTTATGAACTGTTTTGTTTTATCATCATTGATGGCTCGACAATCCTCGAGGCCTTGGAGCTCGAGATTTGGCGATCAGGAAGAGTAGCTATGTTTATTCTGGCTAGTGTTAAGAATATTTATCGGCAATAGTCATTGTATCAGATGCTTAGTTCAATTCTGTATATCTTTAAATAGGAGCACTTTACTTTCAAAATCCCTACGCGTACCCTACAAAAGAACTTAGCAATTAGAGATGTTCAAAGGAGGTGAATGCGCGGGCGAGCGGCGCCATTGTGCGTGCAACTGCAGAATGCAATTACCGCAGACTATTGGAGCAGCTGCTATATGTTGGCGAGGAATCTAGCGCCAATTTATCTAGACTTCATAATAATCTGCAACGTATATTCAGTCAGTAGAAATGATAGTCAAAATGGGCGCGCAAACGAATTTGCAAAGTTTGGGAATCTAATGTGGATTTAAAATCAAAATTTTAAATTGATACGAAAACGCACATTAATAAGGAAATCGTGGTTGTAAAGATATGTGTTTAAAATATCCTTGCACCGAAGTAGAAGCACTTACACTAGAATTGATCTTGCTGCATCTATCCAAGGTTGGAGGTTCTATCTTGGCGGATGTTTCAAAGCCCGAAATGTTTAAATATAGCATAACTTGTTCTATATTTTAATCATGTCGGGCCATTGTAAAAATATGCTAACTAGCTTGAAATGTACTAGTAAACAGTTAATACTGTAATGTCAAATCATTTATAATTTGTTTTCTAGTTGCCGATGCGATGTGTGTAATAGCAACACCAGAGATATCAGGTCTCTTTATTTCTATTAGCTGAACAAAAGCAAAGCATGAAATTGAAAAGAACATTTTTTCCACTCCTAATAACAAACCCTAACAAATAAGTTCACGCAGTAGGTAAAGCCAAGGAATTCCACGTGCGTATTTATTTAACGTGAGCCTAAGAGCCGCCATTACGGCTATTGCTGGGCTGATCCAGCACCGTTGCCCAGCTCTAGGAGAACAAACAGAACATTAACTTTCCGACCTCAAGGTCAATGAAGATATTGAGAAGGAGAGGGAATGGAGAGCTTTGAATGTTGTATGTTGTATGCAAGATAGAGATTGTATACTTTAGAACTTTGTGTATATCTACTTTATTTGATATTTTAGCAACTTAATTGCACTTATAATATCAGTATATGAACTTGAAAAATTTTGTCTCAGGCGGGACTCGAACCCGCATCTCCTCGCATGTCGGGCGAGCGCCATACCATTAGGCCACCGAGACACTGCGACACGGCGCAAATTTTTCAAACATATTCGTACGCTGTGAGCCAGCGTTGCTTCATCAAATGTTAGGAGTTTGCACCCTTAACACCCGAAAGAAACATCTTTGCAGTTGTTTGACAGTCAGTTAAGATGAAACAGCTATTTATATTCTTTATTTGATATTTTAGCAACTTAATTGCACTTATAATATCAGCATATAAACTTCCATCATCCCTCCCTCGGGCATCCCTCGGGCTTCCCTCCATCGGGCTCCCGCCCGGCATGCGAGGAGATGCGGGTTCGAGTCCCGCCTGAGACAAAATTTTTCAAGTTTATATACTGATATTATCTGTGTATATCTTTTAAGCCTGTGAGCGAAGTATACTGAGAAGGAAGTATTCTACTATAATGCTCGTGTGTCCAGTATGACAAAGTTTTCTGCTGCTGCGGCTGCATCGCGTCTGTAGCGCATCGGGAATGTTCGCCAACACAGGCGTAGAGTGCTTCTATGCAAGTGCAACAATGCGTAAGTGGTGCGCGTTCCTGGTGTGTATATGATCGCTGGTAGATTGGACTGACGTAAGTTAGCCATTCTTGTACCATTTCGTGGGGATTGGTGCAAGAAATATGTATAAAGAGGCTACACTTTTTTTTTTTTTATTGCAGATTTTCTTGAATTTCATTATTATCTTTACTAACATATTATTTTATAAGCACCACTAAGAAAATTTGTCCTTGTAAGTAGTTGATTCAATAGATTTAATAAATTGAAGCATTCATGCATTTATTAAATGAACCTTTACTCCGAGCTTTATCAATTATATCTCGTTTTAAATTCGCTTTGTGCCCTTGTTGAGCTATGACTAGTTTATGGCTCACTGAAAGGCGAACACTGGCACATATCCTCTGGTTGAGAGGCATTTGGATCAGGTGGAGCGTTATGGGGCACTCAACACATTAGCCTATTCGAATGACTTACTAAAAGTAAAACACTTGTACGAAGTGACAGATCCTTTGTATGTATAAAAATAAGTAAACGTCGATAAAACAAACGAAAGTAGAAAAACAACCTGGTATATCGAGCAACAGTTGCTCCACGTGGTCACAACTGCGGTAATATTATGCTTAATTTTAAAATCTAAGATATCAATCGTTTTATCATCACAATTACTTTAATATTCGTAAGTTATTATTTTAAATTTCATTCGCTACTTCAATCAATGATCCCAACACTATCGATTGTCTATAATCGCCCAGAGGCCATTATTGTTTACTAACGGGACTACCGTTTCTTTGCTCACCAGTTGGCGTCACTGTAGACAGGTCCGGAGGTATAGCTGTTAAAGGCGATTGGCGCCAAAACAAAGTGTTATATCTTGAATCTAATTAAGGTTTATTATTTATAAATAACTATCTTGATATCAACAAACTAACTTCTGAAATAGTTGCTCTTGAGGCCGCCTATTTTTGCGCTTTTTCTTAATTCCTCTTTTAAAGCGTTCACATTAATCGCCAAATAATCCGTATTTGCGATATTTTAAGAAGGAGATCACTTTCCAGCAGGTAAATTAAAGAATTTATAATTTATGCAACAAATTCCGTAAAAAGTGAATGATATTGAACCTCACGCGACACAAGCGCCTCTAGTGGCAAATTCACTAGCGATAGCCACCATTAAGCCGAGTTAGTTTGAATACAGTATAAAGTGGACAATAATCATCGGAAAAACTTCCCAACGACATGAATACTTTCGACTAGAATTTAGTTAACTCTACATGTTATAGGCAAATCCTACTTACAAGTCAAAGGGAATTGTTCAGTACAATTCGTTAAATTTGATGGCGAAAAAGGACGTGATGTTTGGATGTTGGACACTGTCAACAAAAGGATAGGTACAATTTCCCAAACTATTACTGACTTTTGAACTTTTTAAATGAAGCGTTTAAGTTTCTATTAATAACATTTAATAATATTATAAAAGTGAATGTAAGTTTGTTTGTTACACTGAAATCTACTAAACCGATCATCACTAAACTTTGTACACATGTTCTTGGAGGTATTATAAGTAACATTTAGGCTATTTGGTGTCCCACTGTTGGGAAAAAGTTTCCGCACGCGCAATATAAAGTGTTGTTCACGCGGGCAAAGCCGCGGGCGAAAAGCTAGTATGTACAAATGTATCAGATTAAAAACTTTAAGGATTGCAATAACAAAGTAGGGATATTTTAGGATGACATTGTTGTTGTGTGGTGACGGCACTTTGAAAGTATAGCGCCACCTATTCTGTTCTTATTGGTGTCGTAAGAGTTGACTAAGGAGTAATACCAGAAGATGGCCACAGCGTCTTTTCTATACCATACTGGCCAAAATACGATCGCCAATCTACCTACCAAGCATGGCAATTATGCAGTGGGTACTTAGTGTTGGACTTCTAAATTGTTGATACTCGTATCTACCGCAACGGTTTTACTAGCCTTTTATGGAATTTGTGGTTTTGAATAGGTGCTTTTGTCTAAAAGGATATTGTGAAGTACAGTTTCAGATAGTAACGCGTTCTTGAACCATTCACATTGCTTACAATTCACAATTATAATCAATGACTAATAGTTCTGGAATACAGCTCCCGCATTGATTCTGTGTAATCTAATTCTATTCTGTTTACGAATCTTATAAGACCACATTCCAACTGTGTGCGTGTGTGTGTGTAGGTTTAAACTTGTTACTCGAAGTTTCGCCGAACCGATAACAATTAGACAAGGTTCATAAGGCGGCTCTCTTTGGCAACGACAATTAGCGAGAAGGCAGGACCGGTCGCGGGCTCTCTAAGCTTACCGGTCCTCACAATCCGACTGCTACCTAAATGCATTGAAGAGCGTGAAGAAGCAATTTAATGATTGGCTTACTATTGAAGAGTATTTATATCGAAATTGTTAAAAATGTATTGCGAGATCTCTAAGGTTTTAAGCTGCATGAATAGGATGTGACGAAATAGTTTCTCTATGTTAACGTTGAGTTTGGTATGCAAGTAACGAATAAGCAGTTTCGGTCTCTATTCTGAAACTGTTAGAGTTCAATTATGATTCTCAGTCAGCAATATATTTGTATTGCTGATATTTTGCTGGTATTTGTCATGCGGTGCCGGAATAGCACCCCCTTCTATTTCTGTGGGTGTCGTAAAAGGCGGCTAAAGGTGTACCTACCGCTAGAAGTAGACAGCGTCTTCTCTACACCATTGGCCAAACTGCGATCGCCAACCCGCTTGCCAAGCGTGGCTATTCTGACAAAATTATCCTTTTGGATAGGTCCATGTCCAGCTGTTATAGGCCACTTGTACAAAAATGTGTTATTCGTCTATAAAACATGTATCTACGACTTTACCGCCAGCATCTAACAGAGCTGCCCAGCGCTCGCCCACGGGTTGTCGTCAGTAGCTCCTACCTCCTGATGCGCGCCAGAACAGCGCATTAGAATATATCTGCGAGAGATTGTGCAGACGAACATAGCAATATTAGTGATAAACAGCATTGTAGATTCCTGAGTTATGCGCGAAATATTTATTTCTACGTCTATATTTTTCCAATGCCCCGTTGAGCTCTGGTCTCAATACCGGGCCAAGATCTCGGGGCCCTGGTTTCGATGCCCAGTCAACCAGAGTTTCTAATTTTCGTGCGTTACTCGAGTTTGTGATGAGCAATCCGCATTTGGCAAACGTGGTGATTATCCTTCAATTTAATGATGATTATAAACCGTTACTCTACTGCCATTTTAAACAAATCGAACTTGCAAAGTAAACGGGGAATTAATCCGAGTAAAAAGTAGGGAGCAACAAGTCAAACAGCATATTTTTTGTCCGATCGAACAAAAAAAGGAAGACCGCGTCCGTCGAAGGACGGGGAACAATCCCAAGTATTTAATCCTTCGAGGGATAGTTGCGCCACTTAATGATCTCCAGGATACAGGTAGGGCCTGCTACGCGTGCCACGACAACTCTGACACTACACGTTTTATTTATAAACTTATCTGTTAACTGCGGTTAAGAGTAGCAATAGTTATCGTACTTGAGTGAATATCTGCCTGATTGATTGATGGCGTAGCTTGACTAGTAACTGTAGTAGACTGGAATGCTACAGTTTGTTACAATTTATGTATTTTATGCACTTATACTCTTTGCATTTTTAACCACCTGTCAAACGAAGCCCACGTTATGTAACCATTATGTATAACATCTTGGCAGTGTTATTTTAATTTTTTTTACCAACTTTATTTTTTTTCAACATTAAATATTGCTTTAACTATTTATTTTGAATCACGCTGTTAAGCGCACAGATGTAGCTGTGTAAGGTCCATTCAACAGATACCCATTATTTTAGAATAGGTACACATAAGTGAATTCTATTACTCTTAACCTTTATCAATGTCCTCATCGCATCGCATTTATAATATTAAGTAGTAAGGATATTAAGGATATGCATCTTTACAGCAGACTATTACATATTTATAACTATGTACGAATTCTCAAAACGCATATATATACTTGAATAGTTACACATTCAGTCCACTCATAATTAATATAGATCAACTTTTAAGTAGGTACCCATAATTCGTATTCATCGCTTCCTCAAACAAATGAATGTCGTGATTAGCAGTCTTGCAACTCGGCGATCGGCCCGTCCACAGCCGAACGAACGGTCGGTAATCGCTGTTAATCGCTCCCACACTCTTCCCCCCCCCCTCCTTCCCCCCTCCCCCCTCACCCACGCAACGCATAGAATAGTTCAAGATCCCGGATTCAAAACCAAACTGCATCGCTATTACAGTTACGAAGTGATATTTGATTATTTGAAAGCTAGAACTTGCGATAGGACCGAAGAACTTACGACACACATGGAACGAGAATGAGGTGCTATTATACTTAAGGGTGGCACAACATGAGATGCTGCCTAGCAAAATGTTATTTGGATAGGGAGTACAATGTCAGGATCCTGATAGTAACAACAGTACTCGTATTAGATTAGAAGTAATAGGAAATCGTATTTATTTTGTTTTTAGGGTTCCGTACCCAAAGGGTAAAAAACCGGCCAAGTGCGAGTCGGACTCGCGCACCGAGGGTTCCGTACAAACCTGCAAGGTTTACAAAGTTCGTTCATAAATTTAAGGTTTTCGGAATTTTTCCTTTATGTGTGCTATAAAACGTTGCTTCATGCCAAATTTCAAGATTCTAGGTCGACTGGAAGTACCCTTTAGGTTTTGATTCCCTTGCGAGTACTTGCGAGTTTCAAAATATGCAGCTTAAATTGCTGTTTCTTTTGATTGCGTTGACATAGAAGTTTGATTTTGTTACAGCTTAAAGGTATTATAGACCTGAGTATTTGGTATGAATTTCAATTTAATACCTCTACGCGTTTATGAGGAAATGGGTAGTAAGTTTAAAATTATTAAAAAAATATATATTATGTGATGTAACTAAAAATTTATGGTTTTCGTAATTTTTCCTTTATCTATGCTATAAGACGTTGCTTCGTACCAAATTTCAAGATTCTGAGTTCACGGGAAGCACCCTGTAGGTTTTGATTCCCTTGCAAGTGTCGAAAATTTGCGGCATAAACGGCTGTATCTTTTGATTGCGTTGGCTTAGAAGTTTGATTTTTTCACAGCTTCAAGGGACAGTAGACCTGAGTAATTGATATAAATTTCAGCTTCATACCTCCACGCGTTCCTGAGAAAAAGGGTTTGACAGACGGACGGACGGACGGACAGACGGACAACAAAGTGATCCTATAAGGGTTCCGTTTTTTCCTTTTGAGGTACGGAACCCTAAAAACGGGACCCTATTACTAAGACTTCGCTGTCTGTCCATCTGTCCGTCTGTCCGTCGCTCTGTCACCAGGCTGTATCTCAAGAGCCGCGATAGCTAGACAGTTGAAATTTTACAAATTATGTATTTCTGTTGCCGCAATAACAACAAATACTAAAATCAATATAAAAAGGAGGCTCCCATTAAACAAACCCGTTTTTTTGGCCTTTTTGGTACGGAACCCTTCGCGCGCGAGTCCGACTCGCACTTGGCCGGTTATTATTAATTACTAGCGGAACCCGCGAACTTCGTATCGCTTCAGAATAGTGTTTGATTTTGACGTCTTAAATGTCATTGTCAGCAAATATGCGTGGATGAAATTATTTTGAAGAAATATTTATATTTTAACGTTTTCAACTGATTTTAACTGATTTTAACTATGTATATGTAGTATAAATGTAAAAGTAACTCCGTATGTCTGACTATTACGCTTTTACTTTCATTTGGTACAAAGACAGTTTTTTGAGAGAGGTGATTGACGCAGGCTGATCGGCGAGCGAATAGCTCGTTATATGATAAGAGCTGCAATTTCAGTGGGCTGATCACATTGGCCCTGGTATGGTAAGGCAGTGTTTGATGTCCAACCTGGTTTATCCATTGGAGCCCGGTGAAAAGGCCTTTGTGTTTAACAGTTACTAAAGTGAGCTAATTTTGATAATGATAATTATGCAACATAGTAGGTAAATAACAAAAAAACAAACAGTAACGAAATTGTCATCATAAACATTATTCCATCAGTATGATTATTTTATTTTATTTTATTTTATTTTATTTTCGTTTGGGATAACAAACAATTGCGCAATAAAACATAATACAACAACATTCATAGAAAGACGACTTAAATAATTACGCAACCAACACCGTTATCCTCATAGTAATACAGACAATAAATAATAATTTGGTACAAGCAAACCTTAGCGAACAAACATTGCTAATATTTAATTAAAGTAATGAGAAATGCATTAATACAAAATAAAAAAAACAGTTAAGTAATATTTTTTAGAATTTCAAGGATACACTTTTTAAATTGTATGGGTGACAAATCAAATAAATCAACACTAGTGAAGTGTTCATTGTATGTGTTCATTAACCGCCGTAATGGAGCCCTTTTACCAGCGTTGGTTCGACATTGTTTAGGAGCAAATAGACTACGAGTGTAAGCATCACGAATACGCTGGGAGCGACTAGGTATGCGCAGGTAAACTTGGTTTATAAGGTTATTGCAATCAAATCTGTTACGACAAATCTTAAAGAGAATCGATTGGTCCAGGTAAAGTCTGCGTTGTTTGAGAGTTAACATTGAGTATTTATCTAAGAGGCACTGATATGATGACCGAACCTTTACAGATCTGTAATTTAGATTAAGTAGATATTTTCGTTGTAAGGATTCAATTTGGTCACAGTATTTATTGTAGAATGGGTTCCAAACACATGTGGCATATTCGACCTGAGATCTTATGAGTGACTTGTATAACAACAAGTGAGTAGAGGGTTTCTTAAATGAACTACAGGCACGTCTTAGGAATCCAAACATTTGAAAACCTTTTGCAGTGATGTGATCAATATGAGCGGAAAAGTGTAGTTTTGAATCGAAGAGTATACCTAAATCCTTGATCAACGATACTCTTTCTAAAGGTGTGTTGCAAAGCGAGTAGTTATTTTGAATGGAGTAAATATTTTTGGTAAAGGAAATAGCTTTACATTTTGATATGTTCAGGTGTAGTTTATTAGCTAAGCAGTAAGCAGTTAATCATAATAATAATAATAATAATAATAATCATTTATTTGCCAGAATATGGATATAAAAAGTTCGTAGTAGTTATAGGTTTTCCAGCATATTCTATCGCAATGCGACGTGCAAATATTAAGTCAATCTATTATCACACATACAATCAAATTAAAAATCGATCCAGGTCCTCCTGTAACTTCACACAATCATCAATAAAACTTATTTTACGAAACACCTTAAGATCGTCTGCATATAACAAAAAGTTGCAGTGCCTAAAACATTTGTTTATATCATTTATGAATAGTACAAACAGTAAAGGACCTAAGATCGACCCCTACGCTACCCCAGAGGTTACGCTAATCACATCCGAGCCAAACCCTTGGACTACAACCTTCTGAGTTCTATTTTGAACATAGGACGTGATCCAACGAAGTAAATTTCCTCGAATACCGTTATACGCAATTTTTTGTAAAAGTAATGTGTGGTCCACCTTGTCAAAAGCCTTACAAAAATCCATATTTTCAAACAAAAAATTAGAATATAAAATTAGGTTACTTACTGTGGAACGATTTCTAACAAATCCATGTTGTTCGGGGATTATGATATTATGTAAGATAGGATAAATTGTCTTATGGACTAATTTCTCCAAGACTTTTGACAAGGTAGACAACTGGGATATTGGCCGATAGTTGGTAACGTCTTGCTTGACACCACCCTTATATACCGGAATAACATTAGCAGTCTTCCATGCTTGAGGCACAATGCCTTCTTTAAGACTACGGTTATATAAATAGAATAATGGCGTACTCATCGACTCAGCGGTATATTTTAGAAAGAGAGCAGGTAAGCCATCCGGCCCAGGATCTTTAGCAACATCCAAGCATTTGAGAGAAGTAGCTATGCTTTCCTTAGAAAGAAACAAATCGGAAATTATTGTTTGATTGCTGGATGGAGGCTCAAAGTTAACTGAAGCACAAGCATCTATAGGTTCGTAAACGGAGCTAAAGAATTTCGAAAACAATTTACATATGTTCACAGGTCCGTTCCCGACCTCACTACAGAATGACATTGTGTTAGGGACGCCAAAATTCTTCTTATTGCTCTTTATAAATGACCAAAATTTTTTTATGACTTTTTGCATGGAATTTTCGATGTAATTAAGATAGCTATTGTAACATTGGGCTGAAAGTAACTTAAATCTTTTGCGGTATAAAGAAAATTGTTCATAATCTACTATGTTTCTGTATTTTTTGTATTTTATCCAGGCTTTTTCCTTGCTTTTATAAACATGGATCAAGGGGCGAGAGAACCATACCGGATATTCATTAGATCTAACTGGTCGTTTAGGAACATGAGTCTTAATTATTTTATAAATAGTTTCATAGAAGGTTCCGACAGCAGAATCCAATGAGACATTGGTCAAAAGATAGACCCAGTCAACTGAATCGATTTCACTATTGATGGCGGGGAAATCAGCTTCTATGAAATGATATCTCGATTCAGAACTTCGAGGCATAGGCTTGAGAGTTAATTTAAACGGAATCATGGTAAAAAAGGGAGGATGAATGATATCAATAGGTACCAAGGGGGTGGGCACACATTCACATGTGCACACTTCGCTAGATATAAATAAGTCCAAGGTACGATTTTGATGATTTTTAATACTATTATACTGCTTACAATTTATAGTGGATAAAAAATTAAGAACTAGAATATCGAGTGAGCTATTGTTACTGTGTATATGAGGCATTAGAGCAAGTTTAACCGAATCGACCCACTCGATATGTGGTAAGTTAAAGTCACCAATAATGTATAAGTTATTTAATGGAAGAGACAGAATTTCATATTCAAGCAAATTAAACATAGACTGATAAATGTCCAATGTCTGGTTAGGCGGAACGTACACGTATTAATAAAGTAAATATTTTATTTCGTTAAGTTTAATTACAAAATACAATATACAATATAGCTACGCACTAACTTAGGTATATTTAGCAATATAGGTAATAATTGGTAAACCTGTTTGAATCATTTATTAATATACTGTCGGTACAACTAGTTTGTCAAGTTAATTCGATTAACAATATAAACAACAGCATTATTAGTTATGCAAACAATAGTTCATTAAAAGTACTTACTTTATAAATTGTCTAAATAATTAGGTATTTTCTTTGGCACTTTGTTTAACGGCAGGTACGCCTATTGTCCTGTTTTTGCCGATTTGTCGATCTTCACAAATGCCTAATGTCGTTATTTTAAAAGTTTATTCGGCTATGTAGCCGGTTCACTACAACTAACATTCCCCTAGGATCTCCCTACAGACTTATGACAACACCTAACCTTCGCTATTTAGAATAACACAAAGAGAACTAAATATAAATTTATAGTTTCGATATTTAGTCACCAAAGTACCACACGTCTAAATAGTTTGGGCTGTATTTATGTAACTAGAACTCGTCTTGTAACTTTGAGCTCGTGGAATTCAGCTAGACATAGCACAAAACCTACTTTTTGAGTAAATATCCAGATAATTATTAATAAGCTTTTTCTAAGCACGCCCACACAAAATTGAACACAATTCATTTTAAAGCATGTAAATTGTAACATGTACAATGTAAATTGAAATGAATGCTGCTCGGTACACAAAAGTACAGTGTAATGTCTACCTGATAATTCCACATTGTTATTGATAATACATATAATAACAAAGAACGTCCGAGTATCAAACCACTTCATCCCTAAGGGTTACTTCCTGATTCCCTTACTGACACGTGGTTTACTTTAGAAGGTTATCGGCTTCGGAGAAGCTGACAAGACAAAGAGGCTTTGAATACAGCTCGGTATCAACGTCCGTGCATACATTTACCTTTTCGGGTTAAGGATTACGAGAGATAAAGGAAAACAAAAACTTTATTTAACTAAATGTTATCTAGTACAGTCGTTTGTCCTGTCTGAGTCTGACTACAAACGCATAGCCAAATACTCTAATGCAGGATTAAAGTTTTTATGTAAGCATCTACTAAGAAAGGATTTTAAAACCAAACGTTTGTTTACAAGTTAAACTTAAACGTTTTGGAAACCGAAACATTAACTGAGAGGCGAGAGCTCATCAACACTTTAAATAATACTTACAGAAGTAGAGAAGCAAATAGCCTGTGAGCGTCAAACCGCGGATGCGTGGCAGCCTTCCGCGCCCGATCTATATTGCATGGGATGAATAATCCAGTCGGTCGAGTCGCTCGGTTTAATTGCTCATTCGTGGATTGCGACTTGCGGCTGGTGCATCCGCTAAAACCGATCTGTCATACCGCCCGCGGCCTTCGTGTCCGCACTGACCACAAACTAGTGCGGTGCGAATGAGATATTTGCACTCGTAAGTTGTAAGTTTGGACTAGCTCCGTAGCGGAGTTGCGTACACACCAGTTTTAAAGGTGTAGCCTGCTCCGAGTTCCCTGGTTATTATACACAAAAAAAAGATAGATAGATAGAATATTCTTTATTGCACACCAAACAAGATAAATTAAAAACAATGTTTACATAAAGATGTACAATTTAGACGGCCTTATCGCTATGAGCGATTTCTTGAATTGTGTTTAATTTGAGGTTTGCCTTCTAGCAAGAGCAAGTGATGTTTTACTTGATGTTGAGAATGATATCTTACGATAATCAAACAATTTTTTATATTTTTATTAATTTTGGTTCAATGCTTAGTAAAAGTTGTTGTAGTTGAGCAGATAAATCAACCCTCAAATCTTAATATCAATCAATTTCTAAGAAGGTTAACAAATAAAATAGGGCCTCGAATTTTGTTGCTTAGCAAATGTATTAGCCGCATCTATTACCGAGCACTTTTTATGTGATCCTAGTTCTAAATGTAAGGAACAGGACTTCTCTCATTATAGTTGTAAGCATTCGAAAGGTCAGCTACGTTTACTCTGTATTATCACGTCTCGAGTGTCACGTGGTGTGTAGAGCCACAGAGCTGTGGGCGACCGACGTGGTGCTCAAATTGCCTCACATAATCTACAAAGAAATACTTCAGACGTTATTTGATATTTTTCTGTAATCCGATACGACTCGCTTCGACCTCCGCAGAGTTATGAGTGTAATAAAACGATTTGTATTTCTAAAGACGACGGAGAAGGAAGCTGTTACATTATTCCACGCGGCTGACGTTTGTCCTTTATAGGTATGTAGGGCAGGAAATGTACGTGCATGGACCTGATGAACCAATAAAAGTCAAGTCACATGCCAGATTTTTTTTCCTGTAGATAGAAGGAATAATAAATTATAGGTTTAATTTATGCTACTAAACTCTTGATACATTTAGGAAGGAAGAAATGGCCGCTGGGACGGAATGGTTCTGTAATGGCGACCGCGTACCGAACGACGATGTGCGGTTGTCCTCACCAAGGAAACCGATGGTCTGGTCAAGGTCACGGAAAACAGCATGATGCGCGGGAAGATCCGTGGTAGGCGTCGTTTGGCTTAGATAATGATGATGACTGAACTCTTTTTATAGACGGTCAAAGGTACGATATACCTACACAGTTAATATATCAAGACATGCCACACTGGGCCACACAGAGCCATCTAGTCCCAAATTAAGCTACTATTAAGTACCCTGTCGTATGGGGTACTCCATACTACACAACCGATAAACTTACTTATATACTTTTTTTTTGTAAATACATACTTATAATACATAGAAAACACCCAGACCAGTACAAACAGACATGTTCATGCACACAAATATTTGTTCTGTGCGGGGATCGAACCCGCGACCCATGGCTCAGAAGCAGCGTTTACTACCGGTGATTCAAATGGTCGTCAGACAAGACAAGTAAGATCATCACATTGTAGATACTTCCAGAAAATATCATAAAAAAATTGATGTCTCAGGCGCAGCTTGAACCCGCATCTCCCTGCATACCAGCTGTAAGCCAGCGTAGTTTTATCAAATGTTAGGAGTTTTGCACTATTGCACTCTTAACGCCCGAAAAAAACATCTTTACAGATGTTTGACAGTCAGTTAAATTGTAACAGCTATTTAATATATATCATAGATAGTATATCTATGATATTTTAGCAACTTAATTGCAATTATAATAACAGTATTATTACGCACTAACAAGCGCCAATTTTTCAAGCATATTCTTATCGGTGTAAGCCAGCGTCGTCGATAAGAAATGTCGTGTCCCGGTGGCTTAATTGGTAAAGCGCCGCGCCCGGTATGCATGGAGATGCTGGTTAGAGTCCCGCCTGAGAAATATTTTTTATCAGTATTAAAACTTGAAAAACTTGCAAGAAAGTGGCTAAAAGGTCATCTAAAGCAAATATCATAGAGTTATATCCTGCGACGAAAACAAGGGAAGTGAAGGCAGGCGGGCCGCCCCGCAGCACTAGGTGAAGGTCCCGACTCCCGCCCAAGTTCAAGGATGCGCCGGCACTGTTCAATACTTACCTGGGTACTTCCAGGGTTATCAGCAGGCTTACTCTTGACGAGTTCGAGTTACGATCAACATCGAATCGACGTCGAGAATCAGTGATTTGGTACTCTGGAAAGTGAACCTGAACCTTTTAGTCGATGGTGATTACGTCATCAACCGGAAATGTTTAACGGATCGCCATTTTAGATCGATCTCGACTCGATTTTAATTTCGATCAGTTTTTATTATGTAGTTCAGATTTTGACGAATCGAGATCGAACTTCGAGTTTAAATCAAATTCAAGAGCAAGGGCCCTGGCCGCGGCGATTTTTTTTTTAAAACATAGACAAGTAAATAGTACAGTAGTAAAATAGGTACATACATTTGGTCTAAAAATCCCCCCGTTAGTAGGTTACTTACCGTCTTTTACGCACTAAAGAATAATACCTACTTGGTTTTAACCTTCTTTTAACCGGCATGTGCGTTTTTTTAGCCTTTTGAAAGCTGCACAGTTAGTAATTCCTTTACTTTAATTTATGAATACTAGCGAAATTATATAGTATTATGCCATATATTAACCTTTCTTGTTATTTTAAATGATGTTCGCTTACGCCTCGGCGATTGTTTATAGTTTTAGGTAGCTCAATAGATCAAGTCTTGCGCAATAGTTATACAGCACGTTATTGTTTACACAGATGAATCACTGCCGCGCTGCGCCTGCGCCGGACAGACAATGCTGCGCGTGCGGCGCATGCGTAATCTATGCGAGCCTCTCCACGCAACACTATATCAAAGGTTACACAGAATCGTTATGGAAACACCGTCCGATCCCTTGGGAGAAGACAGTCAAATACCTAGGTGTCACCTTAGACCGTAGAATGAGCTTTAAACCTCACATCAAACGTGTTCGTCAGACTGCAGCCTTTTACTTTTCAAGGCTCTTCTACTATATCGGCAGGAAGAGTAAAATGTCACTTAGAAATAAGTTGACAATTTACAAAGCCTGTATTCGACCCGTGATGACTTACGCTAGTCCAGTATTCGCTCATGCCAGCCCCTCAGAACTAGAAAGACTCCAAATCCTCCAAAACAAATTCTTACGCTCTGCCTCGGACGCCCCGTGGTATGTGCGTAACGACAATTTGCATCGCGACCTTAACATTCCGTCGATTGCCAGCTTTATGAAAGAAGCGTCTCAACACTTCTTTGATAAAGCCGTCAATCATACGAATCCTCTTATAGTCAAAGCCGCCACCTACTCGTGCCAAAAAGATGTCGAAGCCCGTTTCCGCCGACCGAGGAACGTTCTCGAAGATCCCGACGACAAAATCACATCGTTCGTAAAACAATTCACCACTCACAACAGTACACACCCGACAAGCACTAGATCGAATCAGCGCACTCGCCGGCGAGTGCGAGGACCCTTGCATCATTTTGGCAGGTACAGACATATACCTGGCCGCTTCTCACCAGTCCGCCCTTCGGACGACGGCCCAAGCCGAGGTCCGAGCCTACAGAGGCGTCCTTGAGGCCTAGTCTGCCCCCCTCGATCGGGCCCACTAGAACGGGGCTCGCGTAGATCGGTCTGTATGCACAGACCAGTCTGTGTTGCAGCGCCGAGCTACGCGATGCAACCACTAGTCGGGTTGACCTCTTGGCCGGGTGCCCTCAGCACCCTGCACGATCCGATCGCGCCGCTAGTACGGGGCCCTTGCCTAGGACTCGCATCGCGCTCGAGGTACCCGCTAGCAGGCCGCTTTTGGGCTGAGTGCCTTCCGCACTCGCCTAAAACTCGCCCGGTGAAGCTGTAACGGCCTTCTGCCACAGCATAGGTCCACATGGAAAAAAAAAGTTATAGAAACTATTTTATTTAATGCTAATTATAAATTCTGTCAAAAACAACTGCCTTAGGTAAAAATATTAATCTCGGGTGTTGGAGGTAGATAACCAAAAACATTGATGAAACACAGCTGTGGCTCACGTCATGCTCCTCAGCAACCCCTATGACTGTTATAACATTAATATACGGTTTAAACTTCCATGGTTACTATCACTACAATTAATTGATACGGGATTTATACCATGTACCTTAGTTTTTATGAGTTTCCGATATTTCGGCACTGTTGCAAGCTGTTGCATCACATAACGCAGTTTAAATAAAAATATAATATAGGTTGTCTGGTAGAGATCGCTGCAAGCGATAAGACCGCCTAAATTGTACTAATCTAAATCTTACTCATGTGCTATTTTTTAATTTTATGGTGTGCAATAAAGTGTATCTATAATGTTCCAGCATTTTTTTATACTCAAACTATTTCATTCCACAGATGAGAATAAGTCTTAGGTCAAAAGCTTTCCACAACTCCCTGCGATGAGGCCTGCCAATTCCCTGCAAAACCGGTCAAATCGTGATGCCATCTATTTCGGGTCTGCGTAAACATGGAGAGACAATTCTTGCCCACCTATCCGGATGCATCCTGCACACGTGCGCTGCCCACACTTTAATTTCGCTGTTTTCGTCCACGTCTGATTGCTTGTTTTAGAGCAGATGGTACTCGTAGTATTTTTTGATCTAGTCGATTTTTTTTATGCGTACAACGCTTCGCTCTATTGCCCTTTGGCAGTTCTTTCGGTGATGGTACAGGACTGTGATCCGTAGATTAGAATGGGATACAAGGCAATGAGTTTCCGTTTCAGAGTAAGCGAAAAGTTTCCTTTCGTGTATGCCTTCATGAACTAGTAATTCTTCCAGGCGTTGTCGATGCGGCACTCGGCATTTTCCTGCCAGTTTTTGAAGAACACTGTCTTGCTCAAGTATAATACACACAGCAGCGTATTGCAGTACCGGCCCATCCACCACCATGCTAGCTATAAAATAAAATTATGCAAATAACAAAATAGAAAAGTTACAATCTAGCTGGTTTAATAGACGAAAAATGTATTTAAAAACTAATATTTATTATTTTAAAGTTCCTAACACATGCTTTATTGATCGATTGCTCAAACAGTGCCGTTACGTGCGGCGCGAAGCCTACCACAAAAGGTCCTCACTCACTTAGGTCGAGGCCAACTACGTACGTAGCGTAGGACATGACGCTGGTGTTCAGTGGGCCTAACGTGGAAAGGAATCTAAATATTTTTACTTTACATTACATTTATAGTGTTTTTCTATCGTAGAACAGCCTATACATATACATAAACATACCACAAAACCATTTGTCTAGACGGCTGAAATTTGCAATTCAGTTTTTTATATGACCCAAGTCCCAAGCACAAGAAAGCAATTTTGGAAGTATCAACTACAAGCAAGTAAAATTGATAATTTAACTTCGTATAAAAAATGTTACATTGAATCGTGTTTAAATATATGACGACCAGGGTCAAACTTTTGAAGAATTTACTGTTGATGGGAGGCATATAGGACATGTGCCAAAGGTGCACGAAACCAATCGGCAACCGTTAGCAACCTTACTTAAAATATTATTTACTTGCCTACAGCTCATTTGTCGTCGTCCGGTCGGAAGGCTCTACATGCCCACAATATTGATGCACATCCATTTAGAAACGTGGAATTCCCAGTTGATTTGAGCAAACATATTCTCTAATCAATATGCGGAAGGATAACGTAGGTACACCCGATGTGGCCGCTAAGTTCCCTTCCAGGGGCGCTGCACGAAGATTACAATTTACATCGAACCCATAAGTAAAATGACAAACTTAGCAAATACGGAACGAATAGGCTATTTGACAATGCGAAAAATAAAGTGCGAATTACTATCACGATTATATATGAGTTTATAAATGGTTATTTAGTAACGGGAGTTGAAAATAATAAACGATTTATTTATAAATCCAGAAATAAAAATGCATTTATTTAAACTTTTGTCACGTGACATGAAACGCTCCTGATTGGTCGGGTTTATGATGACGTCACCTGCTTAATAACTTCGTTTGCCTACTTGTGTTTTAGTAGCTTTTCAAAATGTTTTGATAATATTTTCCTATAATAAATAGTATCCATTGTTTATGTGTGATTTATTTCCAATATTTTACAAATTCTGTCAATTACTTTTACCATGGACAACGATTTTGTGAAGCATAAAGCAGTAACCTGCCCATACATTTAAAATCTGTAACAAACAAACTAGTCAGTCGTGATCTTTGAGTGTAATGTTTATTGAAATCATAAAACTGTAGCTACAATTTTTAGCTAATATTATGAAAACATTGGAAATATTCTAAGTGAGCAAGAGGCATTCTGATAAAAACATTAGAGGTTTTATAACCTCAAACCAATAACAAAATATTTACATTCCTAATGCAATTAATTATTAAAATTATAAATATTATGTTTACTTACATCGAAATGGTCCTCACAGAGGAAAATATTTGTACTATTTGCTATGTTATTACTTATTATGATCCCTCCGAAATAGTTGAAACCAGTTTCGGCGCACTTAGACTTTCTTTTGAACACTTAAAAATAGTTTTTCGAAGTTTTTAATGAAGTATTTATACATTTTGGAACTGCCAAAACTTATTTTATTACTGTTAAAATATAGATTCAATCGCACTTTCGTTATTTGTTTGCAACAAATGTATGTAGATGAATGAGCTACAGGTCACAAGACAGGCAGGTGATGTCACCGACCCCATTGCAGCGCCATATTGACAAAATAGCGTTTTGGCGCGCTATTTCTTTTCGCTTTTAATTTTGATATTTTTCAGCAAATACCAGAATTTAAAAAAACTACTTTTACTGGGTTCTTCAACCTCTACTTAATAATATAAAATGGATTTCAAGAACCAGTCAAATAGCCTATTATCTGTTTAATTTAGATGACTTTTGGTAAATGTTTTCGTTAAGAAACGAGAAATTGTGTGGCAGACTCGCGCACGTAATTTAATTTAATTATTAGTTTTTGAAGTAATTACCTTAATTTAATTTAATTATTCAAGACGAAAGTCTTCAATCAGTGCGTCCTACCCGTCATGACATACGGAGCCGAAACGTGGACACTGACGGTACGGCTAGTCCACAAGTTCAAAGTCGCTCAGCGGGCTATGGAAAGAGCTATGCTCGGAGTTTCTCTTAGGGATAAAATCAGAAATGAGGTGATCCGGCAGAGAACTAAAGTTACCGACATAGCCCACCGGATTAGCAAGCTGAAGTGGCAGTGGGCTGGCCATATTAGCCGCAGAACCGACAACCGCTGGGGTAAACGAGTTCTTGAGTGGAGACCGCGTCTCGGCAAACGTAGTGTAGGACGCCCTCAGGCTAGGTGGAGTGATGATTTGCGCAAGGTGGCTGGCAGGAGCTGGATGCGAGAAGCCGAGGATCGACCTAAGTAACGTGCAATTGGAGAGGCCTATGTCCAGCAGTGGACTGTGATAGGCTGATGATGATGATGATGATGATGAATTTAATTATTAGTTTTTGAAGTGAATATACCACTAAATATTCTGACAATATTTCAAGTTTCTTTAATATTGAACAAAAAACGGCAAAAAAGAGGTTTTGTTGTTTGGGAGCCTCACTTCAATATTTATTTTATTCTGTTTTTATTGTAGCGTTAAAATTCATGTGTCTAGCTATCACAGTTCATGAGATACAGCCTGGTAACAGACAGACTGACGGACGAACGGACAGTGAAGTATTAGTTAGTGTAGTCTCGTTTATACCCAAAAAGAACCGTCACCTACATTACTTTACATAAACATCATTCAACTATACCAGCAGTTTTCATCATTCATTCAATGCACCCAGCGATTGCCGTAGATCCCGGATCATACAATGCTTAATACCTACTAATTATTGATAGTATGCTTAAATTACTTTAAATACCTGGTTTGTACGCATTTGTATCATCTTAACTTGTTCTTGAGTGTGTTGGTGTTAGTATTGGTCTTCTCAAATGTTTTCTATTACTGTAGTTATACCTATGACAAAATGTACACTAGGTCATAAGTATTTAATGTTTAATATAAATAAAGAACTTTTCAAATCAATCAATCAAATTATTCAATGCACCAAACATTTAATTAGCTTATACATAAGTGTATTTAAATGTCGGGGTGTCGAGGATACCTACAGAGGTCGCCGATAGTGATTTAATAAGGATACAGCATCCAAACTTGTTTTATATTAAAAAAACAATTAACTATGCAAGCAGTGGATAGCTCGTAGCCCTGACTGGTCGTCCGGCGGGCGCTCGCCGCCTCCGGAGACCATTATATGGAAATCATGTTGCGCACCGGAATCCCATGGCGTTTGTACAGCGAACCAGCCAAACTGCAGACCGCGGTGCTATGTCGGAAGAATGGCGTGTTATGGAAATTGGGCCCTCTACAAAACGCATATTTGCAGAATTTACTGAATAGATAATTCTGCTTTGTATATAAAAGCTATGTTATTAGAATAGTTTCTTTCAGTCTGATTTGAATGTTCATAAACTAAGCCTTTTATAACTCCACATCTAGCCGTTATACAGGGTGTTAAATAAATTTTATCGCATGTAAGACGCATTCACGTAGAAAGCTGTCTCTATACTTCTGGTTCGGCTCAAAATATAGAGACTGCCTGCGCTGGCAGATCGGCGCCGCGGTAGGCAACTTTTCTACGTGAATGCGCCCTAAACATTAAGGTGATGCCAAAAATGTAATAAAAAATTTTTTTTTTTTTTTTACTTTGACATAGTATTTATATGCATATATTTACATAGCAATATCAATTACCTTACAGCCTGTATATGCCTTCCCCATAAACGACACAACGAGCGCTTCTCAGCCGTTCCCGTCCCAGTAAATCCTTACGGCTAATGTAAAATGTATTTTCAAGATTTCCGTGCAATCTGACCTAGATAGATCGTAAATTAGCGAGAAAAGAAATCTACCTCGAGAAAGATTGAGTGCAGCGGGAACTAATTGAGGCGCCGACAGCAAATGCGACGTGCGAGCCTCGCGCCGCGGCTCCCAACCTTTTAAGGTTTTGACCTCATCGACCAGCTCTTTGACCCACTTATCAAGGTTCCTTTTTGATTGCAACAATATCATGATCTTATGGAAAATTTTGCACAATTGCACAATAATAATATTTAAGACATGCCTCACTGGGCCACACAGAGCCATCTAGTCCCAAATCAAGCTACTATTAAGTACCCTGTCGTATGGGGTACTAGACAACCGATAAACTTACTTAATATACTTTTTTTTGTAAATATACACTTATAATATAAAGAGAACACCCAGACCAGTACAAACAGACATGTTCATGCACACAAATATTTGTACTGTGCGGGGATCGAACCCGCGACCCATGGCTCAGAAGCAGCGTTTACTACCGCTGATCCAAATGGTCGTCAACAATGAATGTTAGATACTTTTTTAGTAGTAACATCTGTCATTAATTTTTTTTGCTCTTGACTACATACTTAACTCTACGGTTAAGAAGAAGCCTAAGATGGAGCGAGCTTACCCAGAAAGTGGCACCGGTTCTCCCACACACCAGAACACAGAAAAACTGTTTGGCGCTGTACTCAGGCAGGAGGGTGTGGTAGCATCCAGGCAGCCTCTTACGAAGCCTACCACCGCAAAGGGATCTATTAGCCGTCATCATTGGTTAGACAACCAAAGATGCCGTTGCAAAGGGTGGACCACTAGGAGGTAGATCCCACCACCCTAATGATATCAGCCAGATGTAACTATGCCTCAACTTTGTGTGAGTATTCAAAATTTAGCGGGACCCTTGCTGGAGGCACTAGCGACTCATTAACTTAGGTGTAGGGAGCGAGCGAGCAATAAAACCAAACAGAAGTAATGCCTCGTTAAGTATCGCTTTCTTGGGAACGCTTTAAGTCTTTGCATATACCAGTTTCCAGAACGATCTACCTTTACGTAGACAAGACCAGTTCATTCAAACGTCCAATAAATATATTTCGATTGATGACGACGCTTGTCTTATATTATAAATCTAAAGGCTGCTATTGCTAAATATTATTATTTCTAAGAAACGTGGTAAAACTGAATTTCACGCGAACAAAGCAGGAAGGCGCACTAGTTATCTGCATAACAAATCAAGTATAGAGCTTATAGGTACTGTGGCGTTCAGATAACGGTTAAACATAAACTTTCCCAAATAAAAATTCTGAAGCATGTCCTCAAACATTTGACCATTGCAGAATTCGAAATGAAAGCAGGTACCTAAAAAACACGTAATACATACTCGGGGAGGTGTAACCGTAATTCAAATAAATATCTAACCATGTTAACTCATTTTCCGAAATTCCAAGTGCGACAAAGTTCAAAATCTAAATTAAACTGAATTTCCCGCAGGTTATTACAAAATTCAATTATATTCCCGGGCTGGACTTCGAATTAAAGTCAACGGCATAAAAATATGGACTTGGCTTTTCCTCGGTCATGTTTGTTGTGATTATGAATAGTATTCCCTGTAGCGGAACAAGTAATTGTCGACGCGAGGTTAACAGAGTAACACTAGCACAATATGAGGCTGCGGGCGTATTAGCGCGAAGTGGAGCGCGTCTCTAGCGGGTCTGAGGCCTTACTCTGCAACACAATCCGTATATTCGAATCCATCTGTCCCTATCACTCATACTGGTGGCTTAAAGTATCTGAAAGAAACAGATATATCCGTAAATACGAGCCACATGAGTAAACGAGCTTCGTGTTGCAGAGTAAGGCATCTGACACGCCGCCGCCACGCCACGTCGCCTCGCATCCCCAGGGATAAAGCGACAAAGGCACTGTCAGCCCCGCTGGCCTCTGAAGTATTACACTGTGAATTTCAGGGCCACCAGCAATGTAACTGAATGTTTTCGATGTGTACTCTTCAACCTTGACCAAACGTTCGTTGTTAAGTCATCCTGCAATGTCACGGGTGCTTGTCATTTTAGGCAATGTATTCATTTTTTAAATCAATATACACACTTAAAGGGTTGCCAGGTCGCCAAACCTAATAGCCGGACAGACCAGCCGTTTGGCCTGACATTTGGGCAAAAAGGCCGGATACCCTACATTATTGTGGATTTTGTGTCTCAGTATTAATAGGTACGAAAAAATTGTATGTAAAATCAAGCTTTTTTGATTATTATCATATCTCTTTGTAAATTCTTTATAAATGCTAGAGCGACCGACACAGTCGGCTCGGCGCTCGCTCGTCTGCGAAATGTAAAACGCCTAACAAAATCCGGACAAGCCGGACACCGTTTATTTTGGCCGGACACGATATCAAAAAGCCTACCTATGTCCAACTTTATCCGGATGCCTGGCAAAGCTACACTCATAACTAGTTAGCGTTTATTATTAAAACATTATTTTTTTTTGTAGATTCGTAGTGTTTTGTTTAAATTGTTTACCTATAATTGCGTTACATTCCGCCATAAGGCCGTATGTTAATGGGAAATAAGTATTCAACGGACACTTTCGTTGTTGCGAAGCGAAACGCCGAATATGGCGCGGGGCTAGGGCTGGCGGTCGCTGCCTGCGTTGTCAGATAATGACAAAATATTTATTCACACCACACCTACAAGTAACCGCAAATTGTTATATTAATTTAATCTAATATATTTTATGTGAGTACGTAAACCAAAAACGAGATGATTATATCGCCAGTGGAAATTGTTGAGCAAGCAGTAAGTGGATAACTGAGCACGTACAAAAAATACTAAGATAATCTTGTACAATTCAGTAAACATTTCACTGATACAATCTTTAAATGTAAATGTATCTTCTTTATATGATATTTAGGAAATTTAATTGAAATTATAATAACAGTATTTAAACTTGAAACATTATGTCTCAGGCGGGAATCAAACCTTGCACCTGCTCGCATGCCGGGCGCGGCGCTTTACCATGACAACAAGATATCTTCATATCATATGATCATCCATCGAGAATGATATGGTCTCAGAGTGTTCCGTAGGGACTATAATAGGACTATGGCGTAACTAGTTTTTACGACTTCCATCTTGCCGGGACTCAAACCGGGACCAACATCTCAACATACCCATGGTCTCTAACCCCTTCCAGATCCAAGCCAATTGATAAAAGATCGTTTCCTAAACTGGCCCGACCGGGAATCGAACCCGGGACCTTTGTATTATAGATGGAAACACCGACCCACTACGCCAAACGAGTCGTCACGCTGTCTCGACCGGGACTCCAACCCTTGAGCAGTAGGCGGAACACTGAAACCACTGTCTTAACGCTCAAACACATAATAGGTACTGTCATCGGCAACCCTACCACACCTACCAGCGGCACTCAGCCAGCAGTCATCCGTCACATCGCAGTTCGCACGTCACCGCGGCCGCAGTCCGCGTGCAAGCAAACGTTCCGCTGCTTCTCCCAAAGAAACAAAAAGGAAAAACTCTTTTGTGTGTGCTTTGAGTTTTTTTATAAGTGTTTTTGACACTATTAGGTTAAAAAAAAACCTTTAACTAGAATCAATTGATACGGGATTTATACCATAGGTACATGGTTTTATGAGTTTCCGATATTTCGGCTGTTGCAAGCGCCATGCTCACGGAAAAACTCAAAAAAACTAAGGGACATGGTATAAACCCCGTATCAATTAACTCTAGTGATAGTTACCATGGAAGTTTATATCAGTATAAAATTCCTTAAAATTGTTTATGGTAGAAAATAAGGGATTAAACCGGTGTACAGCAGATAACTCGTTTATTACTTGTGGGATTTGTCCTAACTGATTTCGGTGACGACGGGCGACCGTTTCTCTAATTGAGCTTTCGAGACAATATTTCTGTTACCAAATTAATCTAAGTGGTTTTTACTGTAGCCAGCAAAGTTAGATCAATACTGAAAAGATGTTAAAAATAGAACTAGAGAAATAAGTTTATCAATTTATGGAAATAAGAATTAATCGCCAAATTGTGTGTCACGCCTAAGTGCAAAACTTGAGAACACCTCGGCAAAGACAAACTTTTTTTATGTCATATTTTTTTTAAGTTAAGACGCAAGAAAAGAAACATAATAAAACTTAACACCAAAACGACAAACGACAGCCTAATACGATAAACGGCAACCAATAACTTTTCATAAAACGATGTCTGACTGTCTGACATCTTTAATTCCAGTGTAAATAGCGTTAAGAAAAATGTATCCATTCAGGGACTGGTTTGATGATCACTCAAACTCAAATTAATATTTTCTTATAATAATCTAGTTTGCAAAACAAGCATGTAGAAATCTATATGCGAAAACATGTAAATGGTAGATAGTTTTTAATGTGTTATTTTGCTAAGTAAGTCAAACTGTATACTTTCCATAGAAAATAAAATAAAACAAGTCTACGTATATTTGGAATTTTTGTGTTACAATCGACTTTTCATTTTTAAATTTACCCTTAAAACCCTTGAAATTGCAGTAAGTAATTGATTGTGAGATATTCTTTAATACGAGTAAATTATAACAACAATGATAGATAACACTCAGTATTTCCAGCAACATACTGCGGAGCCTGCAAGAGACTTGAAGTAAACAAGTGCCCTCTCAAGTGAGCACTCCTCAAAGGAGTCCTATTACCCTCTGGGCCGCTGTCCGGAGCGCGCATCGCGCATCACTAGAGCTCCACAAACGGTTCCCTTTGCTAAGATGCCCCTTTACTACACTTCATGATACACGAGTGCCGTTACACACTGTTGAATATTCTGAAGGTTACGTCGGAATGTAACTTTGTGATCGGAGTATCTCGGAGTCTCGCCACTGGTCATCCGAGGGTCGTGAATTCTAGTAAAAAACGTCGTTTAAATCCTCATACCACTTATCGCATAAAATATTAGCCCTGTAAATGAACTTAGCCTCAGCTTTCTCTCAAAACCATATACTCCACCCTGTCTTATTCTTATTTACGTTAAAGTTAATGTAAACTTTTGTACTGAAATGATTACTTTGTGGCTCTGGCACATAGATTAAAACAACAAATCAACTTCAAGTGCAGGGGGCGACGGGATTCAATGAAGCATCCTCGCTCGCTACTTGCTCGCTACGTACTAATTTGATGAGTTGTAGTAGTAAAAGTATAGACTTTAAACCTTACTTTATATGATATTTAAGCAATTTAATTTCAGTTATAATATCAGCATTTAAACTTGGGGTTCGACTCCCGCCGAAGGCAAAATTTTTCAAGTTTAAGACTATAACTTGCGATGTGACTGTTAACTTGAACTACGCACCGACACGGACCGCTGCACGCTGGCCCTATCCAACTTCGGTCCGGTGTCCTTCACGTCGCGGAGACTGTCCAATCCACTACAATATGTCCAATCCAAAAAAATATATAGCTTTAGGATATGCTTTTAGCGCCTGTTGTGCACATAAAAATGCCACGGGCGATTCTGTAGCAAATCAGAGTATGAAACTGTTAATCTGCATAATTCATTCCTGAAAGGGTTTTAAATGAATGAAATGCTACTGTTATATATGCAAGTAAAATCTCAGCTCAGTAATTCAAGTGGAATACTGTTGTCACTCGTCAGTATAGCGAAAGGTCACGAGTTCATTAAACCTGATGCACTCGTTTTAACTTACCACCACCTGCACCTCACGGCACAAATCTTTTGAAATATTTCAAAATTTTAAAACACGAATCTAAGCTAAACGGTAATGTTTCGTCTTCCTTTAGTTGATAATCCATTTCTTCCCATCGCCTCGTTTAATTTTAATGGATCTAATGGCGCTATAGCGTGACATAACCACATCTCTTTGGAGAGACCGCCGTCTACAAGTCGGCACGCACGCGCACGAGCAAACGGGCTCGTCCCGCGTTTGAATATTTACAGATTTATCAACGTTCCGGTAAAACATCTCAGCAGATGGCTCGTACGATAAATAAGGCGAAAACTGTAAATATTAGACACATGCTTGTAACTTGAGCCGCGGCCGCAGCCGAGCGCACGTGCGCCGGCGCACATGTGTCTGCGCCGAACCTAACCTTCCTCCGAGAGATCTTTGTTTATACACAGTTTTTTGAAAAACTTTTAATGTATAACAATAGTACTAAATATTTATTCATTGGTAATTTTTTTTTTATATTTTATAATATCGCCCGATCGGTCTAGTCGTTTAGGTACCAGGTCAAGATCTCGGGGTCCTGGGTTCGATTCCCAGGTCTGACAACAAGATTTTCGAATTTCCGAACATTGCTTGGGTTTGTGATCACCAACCCTCATTTGGCCCGCGTGGTACATTATGGAGGCATTTGCCTGCAATGGGATGATTAGAGGCCGTTACTCTCTCTCTCTCTACTCTCATTATTTCTATTAATGAAATTTAATATTTCTATAAACTCCGTCTCGTAATCCCCATCATTAATCTGACTTACCTACCTACACGTACTTCTTCCTGTACAATCGAACGCTATCGGAACTTTTTTTTCTGCATTCGTCTGTAACACTTTCATCTCTCTCCCTTAAACCACCTAGTTAAGAATATGATCAATTACAACTACATAGAATTTGGCAACAATACGAGCCATAGGCTTAAAGCAAAACAATCTTCATTGAGCTGAATTTGGCTCATGTCAGCGTCTTAATTCAAAAGCTCTCTCTCTCCCTTATAAAAAACTTTTTCATTTTGATTTCGTATTTCTGTCTTCCAAAGTTCATATTTATTATTCCATCACATTATTCTATGCGGTAGGCAATAAAGAGTATATTATCTGAAACCTTTCTAATACGAACTCTATGCAACTCTACCCAATCTAAATAGTGTTCGGGTAACAAATAATGGGATATTATGTATGATGTACCAATCAGAGAGTTCTGTGACCGAAACAATCGCACTTTCACCTATACCGCTTTCGATCCTAGACAACAGAATTGCACTTAATAATCTAATTATCTACGTCTATCATTCGTTTGCATCGCACAGTCAGTAGAAGCTAGAGAGCTATTTAGTCAAGGTATATGATCCATAAACGCGTTTTATTATATTGTCGAGCTCGCGTGATGTCAATATTCAAGGATACGCGCACAATTAATGGCGACTGCGGCGCACCTTCAATTACAGTCAATCAAAACGTAATAGTAATGCACCACAACACGCACGCCGCCGCCCCGCCTCGCCTGCGCGCGCGCCTCTGCGCTGCCATGCGATGCCTAGCGCCTGCACTAGTGCAAACTGGTGTAGATCTGCGGCCGGAATAATTAGTAATTACATGACTCTGTCAGCGTGAACATATCTTTTACACATGCTAAAAATAAATACATTTGAACCACTTCACATATATTGTTCTGATCCGAAATATAGTTACTATATGTATATTTAAAGCACTCGTATTGATGTAATCATAAACAACTAAGGTACCACAAACCTAGATCCGTAAAAATGTATAAAAACAATTTTTGTCTACATTGACCCGTCCGTGAATCAAACCTGGGACCACGGAGCGGGCGACACCTTGAAAACCGGTGTGTACGCTGCTCCACCACGGAGGCCATCAAATGCTATGAGAATACAATTCCTTAAGTGGGGCTTGAACCCACAACCTTCCGCGTACCTTGCAGCTTAAAAGGACACAAGCATAACAAGATCAGATCTTTTTCACAAAAAAGTTAACCGCCGAAAAGCGTGAACTAAGTCACGGATTTTGAGTAGGTGCCGAACTAAATCTTGGAAATTGAAAATACAATACCTTAAATAAAAGTTCCGCCTACCTTAGGCGATAAATTCGTCCACACAATCATTGTTTTATTAGTAGTTTTACCATACAAATAATATTTCAACAGTCGCCCGGTAAGCGGAATATTGTAGGTTCGAGTCCAACCAAACATTCTTATTCAACAAATTGTATTTAAAATATTATCATTTTCAAAATATAATACAATGAATAATGTATTATAGATGGTATCCACCATTCTAAAAAATAATCAGTAAAAGAGATTTCAAAGTTATCACAGTTAATTAAATTTGCAAATAGATAAATAAGACTCTGATTCATTTAAAATTAGATTAAATCCATGTAAATATTATGTGAAATCATGAAGGATTTGCTGAAAAAAGTCCAAAGTAAAATAAGCGACTTAAAAAGTAAAACAACCCTAATTAACTCCCGTAGTGCTCCGTTTTACTATGGGCAGTAAAGTTGTTGTGCCTCGCCGCCGACCGCGCCTACTGGCTCTGCCTGCCGTGCGCACCGTGCGCGCGCGTCATGCGCCTACTAGCCGTGCTCTGCGAACTATCGGGGATATTCTTGCTCGGCACTATGACATGTAGTTTGGGGAATAAAATTCAAATGTATTGACAATTTGCTACAGTTCATATTATTTTTTGTTTGTTTTGTTTGATTAATTATTATGAAATTTATGACATTCTCCATGATTAATTTGTAATTCTGCATTATTTTGGTTGCATTTCTGCATAATTTGCATATTTCATTTTATTATTGGATTTTGACATTATTTAATTTTTATGTACTAATAAATTTGGCATTGCTTTCTTCATATAGACAATGTAATTAGTCTTTTAAGCGCTTTGGAACTTGCATTCTGTTAGCTTTTAAGATAATTGTAAAAACAAATAAACAAATAAACAAAGGTAATCCTTTCGTACCTGTAAAACTGTAGTTCGCTAATTGTGCAGTGGTCGCAGTGAAGTGAAAAGTGCAAGTGGTCGCGGTTCGGGGGTCGTTGGCTCGCGGCTGCGCGCGCGCACACCGGACCGTTACCTTCTCACGCGCGCGCTGTTTACAAACGCTGTCATAACAGTTTTGCTCGCCCGGAGTCCGGAGGAAATTAATATAATCACGCAGCACTGCCATTCACGGACGAGATCTCGGTTATACAAATTATAGGAGGCATTTCTTTGCCTTTTAATTTTAACAGTTATGTTCAAGCTCGGATAACTATAATTTTGCATTCGAGGTATAACCAGTACTGGTGCAACGGGGCTACATAAACAGTAAGGGTCACTTTGACACTGTGAGAGGACACTTCAATCAACAGCGTGTGTTGAATATAAATCTCGAGATGAATGAAGTCCCTTTTTTTTGTAAACTAACCGAAGTGGTAGTAAAAAAAGAAACTGATTGATATCTGCTCATTCTTTTAATTGTCATACCTGTAATTAATTTATAAGATTTATCAAAACGATGTCAAAATAAGACCTATACTTGAGATACTGTTGTCTTGAGTTTACGCGAACACTATACATTGAAAAGAAATGAAAGATAGTTTACGGATTTAGAACGCTTTTATTTTTGACGCGTTTTTGAAACGTCGGGTTAAATCAAAAATAAACGCGTTCTAAATCCGTAAACTATTTTTCATTTTAATACATACTTGAGATATTTGTCAATAATTGCTCCTAGGAACAAGTAGTAAGCAACTCCTAGTAACCTCACATTCAGGTAACTTGAACAACAATAAAAAATATTATCTAATTTTATGGGGGCCTGTAGGATATTCGTGTGATAGCTAAAGAACGTATAGTTCTCTTGGAGCATAGACATAAGATATCTTAAGTGTTAAAAAAGTTTACACAAAAATCTGCTGAAAAAAGGCCAAATGAAACAAGCTGCGGCTTAAAAGGAAAAAAACCATTAACCTCCGTAGTGCCGCGTTTTACTATTCTCACTATTTTTGTACTGTACTAGTGTAGTGTAACCAGTCATTTCCTTATTCAAAATGTTTTTCTTTTGCTGCAAATTATAAACTTTACGCATTGCTTTCTATTTTAAATACCATGACGGTTCGTGGGGGTTATAAGATCTTGAGGAACGTGACCACTACGCTGTAACCCGACGTGTCGATGTCGCTACGCGTCGTAGCAGAAGCAAAGTTTGTGTCCTATTGACCACAAGTTGGTAATTTTCTCTACCCACAGATATTGTTACTATAAAATAATATTAAATTATGTAACAGGTTAAAGCCACTAATACGATAACAAAGTTTGTACATTAACACAATATGACTAGACTATAATAACCTATAATAGGGTACATCATACATGTTACAAGTTGCTCTTCAAGTTGGTCGTCAATACATATTAGTTGTAGAAATAAAACTAAAAACAGGTAAATTTTATACGTTCAAGATTTTCAAAATAGATCACTTAATACACCACCGTAAAATGGCGACAACTCCTGTTTTACAATATAATGAAGATCAGCAATATTTAGATGAAGGTTCAAATAATTTTATTTCTGCACAATTAGTAGCCGGCCAGAAAAAGCAACTCTATGATTATATTGATTGAGCATCATCATTTCAAAATGGCTGTCGTAGATACGACTGACATTTTCGACCTACTTAGGTCACTATAATAGGCTACGAAAAAGATGAAACACTTGAACCTACTTAAACTTAAGTTACTTTTAAACAGGTATTTCCTACTTTCTTTAACCATTTAGTAACTGTTTCAAAAAAATAATTGGGGGTTTTTCGACGCTATTTACAATACGGCTTAAGTTTTTAAGCCTACAGTTGACATCATTAGGATTTCCATTAAATCCAATAACGAAATAATGGAAAAGTGCGATGGATAAAATGAGACAATATACATGTAGGTATTACGTGAATCGGATTAGCTGATTGATTTTAATGCGAAATTATTCGGGTCGATACACTCTCGAGAATGACACAGCTATATTAGGTAAAGCTTTTATTATAAATTCAGACAACGATTTCGAAGATAAAATAATATTTTTAAGTTTTTCCAAATACACATTCACATCATGAGTTCCAGTTCAAGAGGTAATTAATGTTTATATAAAAAGGTTTATTCTTCTCTCTAGCTGCTACCTTCGAAGCCATCGATAAGTAACATCATATTCACACTCTAAGACGAGAGAACCAGACATGTTTTAGATTTAGATGGATAAAAACCTGACTACTTAAATGTAGCCCCATGGCTATAGCATGGAGTTTTCTCACTGTGTTTTCCACACTGCCGGGCAAGTATTGGTGTACCTAAATCCTTACGTTTATTCCAAAAATATAGAGTTATGCGCTGTGATTCAAATTCACGACACTAGGGCCCCAATTCTGCTCTGCATACAAATGGCTCAATAGAATCGCAATGGCATCGCAGTCGTATATTTTGACATTACTACCATATTAAATGTGTCAAAATATACAAATGCGATGCAATTGCGATTCTATTGAGCCATTTGTAAATTAGCGGAATTGGGGGCCTGAATGATAAGAGACTACACAAGTACAAGATTATTCTACATTGGTTGCAAGTGCAGGAATACGGTCCCTGCAGTATCTTGTTAGAGTTTCTAAACTTGTCGTCAAATTAAGGTACCTACAAGCGAACGATTTCAGGGTGAAATGTAGTTTATTTATAATTTTGTAAGTAAGTCAGATTGCCGGTCGGCTATTAGTCAATTGAATTGTCATGCAATCGCGTAGTCAGCGCTGTGGTTTAGAAAGTATGTTCACACGAGCTCAGTAATAGTCGGCAGGAAGAAAGCTCTGGCTGCACGGGTCTGACGAGTGAGCCACTCGTATAGCTGCGATGCATTTTACTTGAACATAACGCTGATCATTGCCAAAACCTTTGTGATGATGACAAGCGAAGATGGTTTGTGGAGCCAAAAATGCCATAACAGTAGCGGTGATAGCAGATGAGATTGTCGTAGAGACGCAAGCTTTAGTGTTGCCATTGGCAAATCGTTTTTTTTAGCGTCTCGTCGTCGTGGTCGTTTTCTTGAGCTCTTTTCCGTTTTATATTGCACTAATTTATGATAACTAGACTTTTTTTAAATTATTAATTGAACATTATTTATTTTTACATCTATACATAGTTTAAAACTCTGTTTGAAAATTAATAAGTACACATAAAAGATACGCTTGAAGATCTTTTGAACTAGGCAAGGGATTTAAATGCAGTTTTCAGAAATAGATTGATTGCTTCAAAAGGTAGGATTTTATTGCATACAAGCTGTTGCCCTCGACTTCGTCCGCGTCAATTCCTGTTATTACTTGGGTACCTATTAATTTTTTGGGTAACTTGAACCGTCTACGCAGCGCACGCAACGGAAGCCTTCAAATATGAATAATTTTCCCCGTTTTTACAACATTTTTCACTGATGCTTCGCTCCAATTGGTGGCAGCGTGATGATACAGTACTTCCTGAGATTAGCGCGTTCAAACAAACAAACAAACAAACTCTTCAGTTTTATAATATTAGTATTATAGATGATAGTAGAAAACAGCCGATAAATTCAAATTTTTGTAATGTGATGTCGTAAAAATCATTTTTTGTGCGCTTAAGTTGCAATCTTTCTGACGATTAAATCAAGTTGTGGAACTGTATTTTTTTTAAACATCGCTATGTAAGTCCCCGATAGATAATCACTCTACATTACCCCACATTACTGTCTACATTGCACTTTGAACCCCTGCGAAGCCGGTGTGGGTATGTATCTACCTATTTTAAGTAGGGAACTACGAGTAGATTACAATAAGATTATTGTTAAAAAAAACTCTTATGTTGAAATGCCTATGTTCAGGTGTGAGCATCATTTGGTTGAGATGATGGAAATGCTGGTTCTTCTGTTGCCGAAAGGTGTTACATGGTTACACACCATTCAGCAAGGTCTGTGTTGCCATTTTTTAGCTGTTTTCGTCAATTGACTGTACGTACCTACTTTAATGGGTCAGCCTTGCCTTCTTATATCAATAATCACCTTCTTGATCAATCTTAATAATAATCGCCTAGTTATATCTTATGTCGTGATGTTAGGTACTATATGTATTTAACGGTAAAGTTCGGGTTTACGTAATCGGTAGTCTACGTAGTCGTAGATTACGTAGTCGGGCAGACAGCAGCTCCGAATTGTCATATATTATCTACTGTATTGATTGGTAGCGGGTAGACAGAGGACTGAGTGACAGCCTCGTGCATGGTGGGTATGTAGGTATGCGCTGTCTATACAGAGGCAATGTGGTCGCCGCCGCGCCGCTGCGACCACGCGGGCCGGTCAACGCTGACCGAACGAGGTTTGAATTATGTATCGCTTCAAGGCGAGATAGCTCCGTCGCCTTAGTTTGTTAATTAACTGTTATTATCACGCATACAGATGGATGTTAGATGGATCTCTGTAGTGAACAGAATATCGGAGATGTTGTGTTGTAAGAACACGGATACTTATATAAAGTTATTCTGGTAATATTATTATAAGAGTTATTTCGGGTTAAGATCACGAACGTTGGAAATTGTACGAAACGTTGGGATAAAACTAAATAAAAAGTATAATCTTAAAAAAAAATATCTCATTCATTCACTTCAGGCCACTGGAGGACACAGGCTCTAAAAGAGGAGGACTTCGTTATAAATGCCACGCTTGGCAAACGGTATGGCGGTTGAAGTTTGGCCAATAGTAAAGATAATACTTTGGTGGCCATCTTTTTCGGGTAGTACTCATTCAGTCGCCTCTTAAGACATCCACAGGACGAGAACGGAATTCCTCATTCGGTCACACTTTCCGTAATATCAAGGTAAAGTTATTTGAAGGCAACAAACATACTGATGGAACTAAGCTGGCTTATAGTCCAAACCATTTGAAACTTTTGCCGGCAGTGTGCCGCCTCCGTAATTCATTAGAAATAAATTATGTAACAGCCTATAATCATCCCACTGCAGGGCAAAGGCCTCCATTATTGAAATCAAGTTACCACTGCAATGATGGGTAGCATAATCACCACGCTTGCTAAATGCGGGTTGGTGATCACAAACCCGAGCAATGTTCGAAACTTTTGTTATAGACCGGGGATAGAACCTGAGACTCCGAGATTTTAGCCCGGTATTCAAACCGCTAGACCAACGGGGCATTATTATATTAACTCATTAGGAACAATAACTAAAATTATAGGAATACCGAAAGGTCCTTTGTTGGGCTATCCCACAGCTATCGGGGTATTTCTATTGGTTGGTACTGGTAAATGGCTCCCTTTTCCGCATTTAGGCTACACTTGGCCCATTGCAAATAAAACAAAATGTGTAAAATTGTTAAAGATGAACCACTAGACTCTCATTTGCAATGGGGTGCTCATATTAGGGGGCTGTCCGGAAGACTTAGTTCTGCTGCTTATGCTGTGGGAAAGATAAGGCAATTGACTGATGTTGAAACGGCAAGATTAGTATATTTTAGCTACTTTCATAGCATAATGTTATACGGGATTCTGTTGTGGGGCTCAGCGGCAGATATTGAGTAAATTTTTATATTACAAAAACGTGCTGTACGGGCTATTTACGGCCTTCGACCCCGTGACTCGCTGGAAGAGCTCTTCAAAGAGATTAATATACTTACAGTATCTTCTCAATACATTCTCGAGAATATTATTGACGTTCGCATGAACATACATTTATTTCTTAAGAAAAGTAACGTACACAATTTTAATACCAGAAATAAAGATAAACTTGCCGTTCCAGGCTTCAGACTGCGAAAAGTAGGAAAATCGTTTATGGGACATTGTATTCGTATTTTCAACAAATTACCACAGGGTATTGCTGAACTCCCTGTACATAAACTTAAATCGTATGTCAAAGTAATTTTAATGAAAAAGGGCTATTACACTGTCAATGTTATTTAAATGATAGAAATGTATGGCATTAAATTGTCCCAGCTCGTACTTGCTTAAACCTTGTAAAAATCACCTTATCTTGTAAAAATTTATTTAAAAAGAGGCTGACAATAGTGACCGAGTTTCTTGCGCTGCTTCTTCTCGGCACTAGCCCAGACTTGTCCCGAAGCAGTGGTAGGTTTAAATTAGAACGTGTAAAAGCGCCTCCTGGGGCCTATTTGCAGAAATAAAACTGATTTTGATTTTGATTATGCGTAGAGGTGATTGGGGTGGTTGGTCCAACCATCCCAACTTCTTCCAGAAGCACAGAAGTCTTTTAGGACGTTCGCAGGCTTCTGAAAGGGAATTCGGTGTGCCGAGGATAGATGCCCGGCGTTGGGTGGCTACCCCTGTGCATTCACAAATCACATGGGCAGCCGATTCTGCACAGATATCGGGGATTTTTGTCTACTTTACTATTGACTTTAATATAAAAAGAAATAAACAAGTCCTTTGATTCTGCTTACATCTATGACTTAACACAATATTTTTGGCATATTTCGAGATAACACTCGTTTTGTGCCCTAAGAGAGCGTATCTCACCCGGCTTCCAATCAGCCGAGCAACACAGCAAATGATGTAGAATTGTAGATTGCAAAGTGCATATCTACTCGTATTTACTATCCCAGAGGCCGTCTCCCGCGCAGCGACCAACGTCGGAAATAAAACCAGTTTTTGCTCGCTCTCATTGCGGAGCGAATAATGTGAGTAAAAACTTGAACAGAAGGACACAAGTGTAATTACCAGATGCTATACTTAATGTTAAATCTGAATTGTCGCAAAAACTGGCTCCACTCGAGCGTTGTCTGAATGTCACGATGTCTACAACACTTAGAGCACAGTCTACATGCAGCTATGTTGTCATAAGGGTATTTAAAAGTTTGTGTTCTTCTTTAAAGCCAAACACCGGTTTTCAAACTTACCATCTACGAGACAATCGTAGGTTAGTGATCAAAAACTAAGCAGATTGGAAGAATTCGCAAGTAAATTAAAATATTGGTAAAATACACTACAAAATGGCAACTTTTTCAGGATAACAGTGTTACCGTAACACAGTTATAGTAATGTAATTTTGTGAAAACGCGATCATAACCCGAAGACGGCCGCGTCGGCGCTGGAGCGGGAAATTGCCACAAACTCTGTTACGATACCATTAAACCGATCCACCTGACCGTTCTGTTCAAATCCGCCGGAGATAGGCTCCGTTACCACGCAATAGTAATCAAATTCCTAAACAGCTCTCACATTTGACCGGAACAGGTGATTATGAACACTAGCTAATTATGATAGCTTCAAACTCCCCTTATGTTAGTGCAACTAATATCTCTATTGAAGTAAGTATGTCTGTTGACACAGTGAGTCAGAGCCGGCAGCGGGGCTCGACCCGCAACAAACCGGCTGCAGCTACCCTCGGTAACGCGACACCGCGACACTGGGTACCCCCCCCCCCTCCCTCCCTCGCCCAGCTCGACGTCGGCACAAGCATCAACTCAGGCTTGGCCACCACTGTATTTACAAAAGGATATAATAGAGTTATTTCTAATTGTTTCTGAACAAGGGAACAGGAATCCCTTGTTTTCATTCCCTTACTTTGGCTCTACGTCGATTCTCGTATTAGGATATTTAATGTTGTCTCTATCTTTTTAATCTGATAGGGCCGGACTATCCAATAAGTGCCAGTTACGTCTTCCTCTCAGTATTCCCGGCCTTTATATTCAGTTTAACATTAATTCGAATCAATTTATTTCAGCGTGTTGTGGAATTTTTATACTAATTACTATGTCAGTAACGGTTTGTAACATTGGTTACATTAATGTTAACTTGAGTGTCGGGCTAATTTCTCAAAATGCGCGTAATCATTATAGTGCGATAAACCGAAGTCTGCGGCCAACATTGATGGTAACTGGTTTCACAATGTTTTTAGTCGTCTTACCGGTGTCGTGTCGTGCAACGCTGTTATGACTTAGTATTGTATCACCGCAGCTCCGTCACGTCGCTATCAATAGCCGATTAATTGAGTAACTTACAGTTTCAGATACTGTAGTCCACTGTGTTCACGCGCACTGCGTCACGTGAACAGAATAACACCATTCTTCCTATGGGTTTCGTAAGAGGCGTAGAAGAGGAAGGAGACGGGTAGCAGCGTCGTTCACGTTCCTAAACCATGTGCCATTACTTATTCTGTGCAAACTGCGATAGCTATCCCGCCCGCCAGGCGTGGCGATCATGCGACCTCGAAGAAAGCCCTGCGTCCAGCAGTGGACTGGTATAGACTGGTGATGGTCATAACGATGATGTGTACAGGCGCAACTTTTTTAACTACCCATATCTGTCTCACTTTCGGTCAAAGGGCTCCCCAAAACTTTTCTACTTATTCTGTCTTATCTGAGGTTAGAAATGTTCAAAAAATTTTACTTTCTATCTCTACATATTAATATAACAAAGTCCTCCGCCGCATCTGTCAGTCTGTCTGTTCACGATAAACTAAAAAAGTAATTCGCAGATTTTCATGTGGTTTTTATCAAAAGATAAGAGTAAATGTGACTGCATACATTTTAGAAATTTCTCCTTTTAAAGATCTCCAAAAAATCAAAGATTGCATATATCCATCTTTTAAGACTTACTATTAATACCTATAATCTTATATATAAAATTCTCGTGTCACAATGTTAGTTACCTTACTCCTCCGAAACGGCTTTACTGATTTTTATCAGATTTAATATGCATATTCAGTAGGTCTGAGAATCGGCTACTACCTATTTTTCATACCCCTAAGTGATAAGGGTTGTTCACCCTTAACACTTTTATTTTTATTTTTGGACATAATGGTTGGTTTTTATTTCTCTATAATGTGGCATTAAAAAATACATACGACCCTAAATTTTTACCCTTTCATCACCAACCCCTATTTTTAATAGCCATTTTAGTAATTTAATCATTTTTATGGAATGCCAAGTCAATCTATTTATTTAAAACGTAAGATTTTTTTAGATTTTACATTATATAGATTACATTACATTATTTACATTACATTACATAGATTTTTTACATAGATCGCACAACTTTTTAGGGTAGAAAATCTTAGTTGCTCGACTTGGGTTTTTTACAAGTTAAGTTTTTGATTGCATTAGATATATACAGTACATACTTATTAATTCGTATAATTTTAAATACGTCAGAGGCCTTAAGTATTTCAGGCACATTAATGTACTTACTCTTTAAAGCCTTTAATTTTAATTAAATCTGTTTGTCTGTTACCCTTTCACGCCTAAACCACTAAACCGATTTTGATCAAAATTTACCTATTCTAATACACCTTGGGAAAAGACATAGCCTGTAAGTATTCCACACAGGCCAAGCCACGGGCAAAAAGTATGTTTTATAAATAAATAACATTCCCAGAAACAAATCTAAATGAAACATCAGCTTAACACGTCGCCTGCGCCTGCGCCGCGACCTCGTCAGTCGTCACTTACTCATCACGTTATTATTACTTGAATCCATTCAATTTCGATAATTACTCATCTTTATTCTATTTCACTTGTTTTATAAATAGTTAGCAGTAATAGGTAGGTAGCTTCATATTCTTTAATGCGTCACTTATTGTTCTTCCTTGAATTTTCAAGACAAATAGTTTAATTATACAAAGGAAATAGTTACTTCATACTCCTTATTGTTTCTTGACATGATACATGATAAGACTACGTACTTACAGGTTTCACAATAAATGAAAACGTATAATTCAAGTTATTTAGAAAACTACACGTTTACCTTAGGCACTACACTTAGTACATTATCGTAATATATTAGTGTGGTCTTAGCATAATAATATGTATTGAATATTCTAGACACGGTCCTGTATATAAAGTCACGTGACTAGGAGCCCGATCGCCGCCGACATGCGCATGCGCATGCGAGCGCGAGTGAGTGCCGCGCGCAGCTCCGAAGTAGAGTCATCCATCAGTCCTCACAGAAAGTTCTTTTAGAGTTCAGTTATTCCGGGACTATTGAACAAAATTAACCAAATCGCTCTTCATTACACAGATCCTTAAAAAACAAATAAATACGACGCATTTAAAACAAATACAGTTACTTTAAAGTCAAGTAATCACTAATCTTCTTCATTTTTGCCAGGCTCATTCCTGCCAATATTGAGTAAGTACCCAGGCGATCAAATATGTACACTGATGTATCTAATATGGATTTAAAAGCAGGTACTCCTTCCATAGAAGCAGGTTCTAACAAGCCAAAGAGTTTGAAGCAAATAGCCCACGTGATAAATAATTTGACATTCGATGCACGTTGATCGAGCACGATAATATTTTAATGATACTCGTATCTTTCTCTATCTAAGTTACAATAAACATAAACACTTACGCTCTATGAATGATAAATGAAAACCATTAATATATCAATCGTAGGGGAGGCTGGATGCAGAAATGACAGACGACAGGGCTTTAAAGCTCACTGAGACGAGCGATTGTATTTTATTAGTAGAAATAACGCCAATGCAGCAATAGTACAATTATACTATCTTGTGTAACTTCCGCTTCCGGTCTACTTTGCATGAAAATTTTTATTAGAAAGTACAGTTTCGAATGGAAAATTCAACGAACGCATGCTGACAAGAATGTTGCACAAAGTTTCGCAAGATTGTAGCAATAAAAATGTATCGTTACAACTCAAGACTACCCTGAATGAGGACTAAAGTTTGACTAGTGACCGACAACCGTGGTATGTTAATTTCCTTAATGGTGCTATGACGTTGAAAATTTAAATTCAAACACGTTAATAATACTACCAATAGATGAACACTCGCAGATGAGATGGATCAATGACTCTAACGGGTCGAAGATCTGCGCACACGCAAGCGCGCGCACCACGTGCTGGCAGATCCTATCATTATACGTGCCGGAAGTGATGCTCCGAGTGGTAACGACTGTGATTATGTTATCAACATTCCAATTTTTTTTCCAAAAATTTGGAGTTAGCTATGCACTTAGGTACTTGTGAATATTTGAAATTTTTATCACCTGTGTTTCTGTTTCTAAGATAAAGACTGGCAAAGCGATTTCCATGCCATTGCTCATGCGACTGTATCCTACATTCGCTGTCGTTACAATAACAGTATTAACATTACGAAATGAACTAAAAAAAACAAACCGAATTGCAAATAAGTACGGCATGTCAAACAACGTAGGCAATTTGTTAAACCACCAGTGCGGTTGCGTAAGTTTCCACTCGTGAGCTCCAAAACAAAATTAAATGACGACACGCGAATGCAAGCGGTTTCTATATGCCGTCTCAAACTCGGCAAAAACAATCCACAGCCAGAATTACATAGCAAGCTAAAATTTGACATAAGTATAGGTTTATTTGGAAAATTTCACTTTTGCGGCAATGAAAGGAAAAGTTAGTGAATGTCGTGTGGTGCTGGCACATTAAAGAGTGCCGTGAGAGGTGATAAAAGAGGACGCTGCCAGAAGAAGAGGAAGTGCAGGGTTTCTCTTCACCGTTGGCGAAACTGTTGTCGGCCATCCGTGTGTCGAGGGGCGATTATGGTCCGTCCATTTATAAGCCCATGTTCAGCTGTGGATATACGAGTAGTATGGTAATGATACTGCTTAATGAGAAAAGGATTATTTTTTTGTTATAATAGCTTATTAAAAAGGAAAAGGTTTATCTAAAAAGCTTCAAAGCTAAAATAGATAAGCCTTTGTTCCTAGAACTTAAATCGTATAAGACACAAAGAGACATGAATCTATACTAATATTATAAAGCTGAAGAGTTTGTTTGTTAAACATGTTTGAACGCGCTAATCTCAGGAAGCACTGTTCGAATTGAAAAAATATTTTTGTGTGGGATAGTCCATTTATTGAGGAAGGCTTTAAGCTATATAACATCACGCTGCGACCAATAGTGCGAAGCATCAGTGAAAAATGTTGCAAAAACGGGAAAATTATTCATATTAATCGGGATCATAATAATAGAAACTGACGCGGACGAAGTCGCGGGCAACAGCTAGTATTAACTAAGTTTATAATAAAATCTCTGGATTCCGAATATCTAGCTGGCTTACTATTGGGACTTTTTGATTTGACATTTGAATGAGGAGTAGTTAACTGAGCGCTCCTGCTGAGTGTTCTTTTGGACTTTTTCGCCTTGCGGCACGAGTGCAGCCGCGGCTGGGCGTATTTATTAAAGTCAATAAGGAAGCGCTACTACAAACATCTCCTTGTTATACTTTATTTGATATTTTAGCAACTTAATTGCACTTATAATATCAGTATATAAACTTGAAAAATTTTTTCTCAGGCGGGACTCGAACCCGCATCTCCTCGCACGCCGGCAAAAAAAAAAAAAAAAAAAATTTTTCAAGTTTATATACTGATATCTCCTTGTTAATTAGGTTATAAATTAACGTTTATCTTGGCCGGTGATTGCGCTGGTCTTGAATTAAAAACATAACTCTCGTTCCTCAATCCTTTACCTCACCTCACAAATATGACGGTAGTAAAAGTTTTTAATTAATTTCTTACTATCAGATTTATTTTATATTATTAGATTCAGATAATACAAAAAAATTATATGATTATGAATGATATTTCTAAAAGAGTTTTTTTTTAATTTTCATTCAATTTGCAAACATTTTCTTCTACGAGTATACAAACCTTCTAAAACAAGATTGAAGTTATGCACGTACTACATACCTACCTACATTTCGGTGATTCATTTTTATTTATGTTTTAGGTAGATAGATTTCAAAATAAATATGATGAATTGCTGACTTAAGAACACAATGTACCTACTTAACCTCTTAGTTTATGTTTAAATAAGGACACGAAAATAAAGTTATTCGCAGTAAACGCTATACAAAATATATGAATTACATATAATTATGTTAGCATTAATTTAAGTATCATACAATTGAAAGAGATGTTAGTTTGATGGATTGGATAACCTTCTTGTCAAATTAACTGTCACGTCAAACCTAGTTCAGTGCGTTCCTTCCTGTACTATTTGCATTATTTAAGATTTTCTTAAATCAGTGCTCCTGCGCAGTTACCAATCACTTTTATGGCAGGGGTCTGGGCGTCGTCCTTTGTTAATCAATTCGTTGCGTCACCAGCTGAGCAGACGCGAACAAAGAGACCACGGCCCTCGGCGAGGCGAGAACGCGCGTCCTATCTGCTAGGATGTACTCATACTCGCAACAATGTTCTGAAGGCCATCGCTGACAGTGGGGACTGTCCACTAGTCGAGCACCTATGTAGGCTTACGCGATCCCTTTTAGTTATTAAGTACTAACACTAGTGATTAAGTTTTAAGGTTACTAACACATATGGATCTACGTTGTCCGATAAATAAATATTTTTATTTTTATTTATTTTATATAGGGGTCCATAACTATGCGTTTTTATCTGTGATGTCTACAAAAAAACATTTCTAAAACATCTTTAACGCGGCAGTTTTTGTGTTAGCAAAGATTCAAATCTCTGTAACTTAGTGTATTTTGATAAACTTATGTTTCCAGTTTAAAATAGACAAGTGTTTATGATAAATGGATCCTTTGGCATTCTGGAACGCTCCGAAGATAGTGCAAAGAGACAAGCGTGACATTATCAGCAGGAAGGCTCATTAGCGCCGCCGCGCCGCGCCGCACTATCGGCGTGACGTCACGCGCCACCCGCTCCTGCGCACCGGATAACACCACACATTCATTCTGAACTTCTTAGATTAGTATTATTATAACAAATGCAATTATTCATAAAAGATGTGAATAATAATTATGTAAGTAAAGCGGATATAACGCGTCGTTGGTCTATCTATAACTAGCTGTTGCCCGCGACTTTGTTCGCGCCAATTTCTGTTAATATGAATAATTTTCCCCGTTTTTGCAACATGTTTCAATGATACTTCGCTCCTTTTGGTCGCAGCGTGATGTTATTTAACCTAAAGCCTTCCTCGATAAATTGACAATCCAATACAAAAATATTTTTTCAATTCGAACCAGTACTTCCTGAGATTAGCGCGTTCAAACAAACAAACAAACAACTTTTCAGCTTTATAATATTAGTATAGATAGTGGTTTGAGTACCGGGACAAGTCTCGGGGACTGGTCTGGGTTCGATACCTGGCTCTGGCAACAAAAGTTACAAATTTCCCGAACATTGCTCAGGTTTTTGATTACCAACACGCGTTTGGCAAGCGTGGTGATTATTCTTGTACCCATCGTTGCTGTGGTAATTTGATTGAATTCAATGATGGAGGCCTTTGCCCTGTTGTAGGATAATTATAGACTCAGTATATAAACTTGAAAATTTTTATTTTATTTTTTTTGCGAGGAGATGCGGGTTCGAGTCCCGCCTGAGACAAAAAAATTTTTCAAGTTTATATACTGATATTATGAGTGCAATTAAGTTGCTTAAATATCAAATAAAGTATAATTATAGACTATTACTTTACTTTAGTATAAAGCTGATTCCGTACTTGCGCGATAATAATTTTTGTGTGTTAACTTTCACAATGATGGTGTATTTCCCCACATCATCACATACGAGTGCGCAAGACGGATGCGTAAGCGGATCGGCGCGGGCGCAGGTTACGTGGCACCCTTACCTAATTGGGAAACATGGCGAAATTGTAAGTCACGTCGATTTGCAAAACCTTGCACCTCCCGGCGAATTATTCATGAAAGTGTCCTTATAGGTTATATGCACCATAACGAAAGCGATTGTCAGAATGGACAGGAAGCAAAATACTTTCTCCGACTACTCTTTGTGTAGATTAGGTAATCAGGCAGCTACCGGTCGCTCCTGACTCAGTGTCAGTGCTAATGGCGACTCTATTATCACGACGACTCCACCGCGATATGGACGCATTACCCTACTTAGGTATTTCTTTATCTTTCATTGTTCACTCGGTGGCAAGTAAGTAACGCTCGACGACCAAATAATAGCATAGGTACCCAACATAACTACTTACGGAAATGCCTAGTAAATATTATTTTATCTTGCTGATAACTTCGGGACAACGAATATTTGAATATAAGTATTTGAATAGCATAATTTTCTTTTGTGTTGATAAAAGTAAAGTAAAAGTAACAGCCTATCATTTATCAGTAGAGTAGTTATGTAAATTCGAAATTCTGTTTACTAGTTTCCTTTTTTTTTAGGGTTCCGTACCCAAAGGGTAAAAACGGGACCCTATTACTAAGACTTCGCTGTCTGTCCGTCTGTCCGTCTGTCCGTCTGTCCGTCGCTCTGTCACCAGGCTGTATCTCAAGAACCGCTACAGCTGGACAGTTGAAATTTTCACAAATTATGTAGTTCTGTTACCGCTATAACAACAAATACTAAAATCAAAATAAAATAAATATTTGAGGGGGGCTCCCATACAACAAACGCGATTTTTTGCCCTTTTTTGCTCGAAATTTGTGTGCCTATTGTTTTTTACCTAGTCAATGGTACGGAACCCTTCGTTTGCGAGTCCGACTTGCACTTGGCCGGTTTTTTTAACATTATTTTATGAATTTCATAACCCGATTATAGGCAAACTTTGGCATTTTAAAAAAAAATTTAGAAGTATCAATACGAGACCTTCACTCAGGTGTTTGTGATGATAACGTTAATTAGATTTTTGGAAAAAAGTGACGAGACACAAAATCAGGGTTTCTAACACATAGTGCACTGCAGGGAAAAGGTCTTCATCATTGAATTCAAGTTACCACAGCAATGCTGGGTGTACTGGAATAATCAGCACGCTTGCCAAATGCGGGTTTGTGATCACAAACCCGAGCAACGTTCGAAAATTCGAAACCTTTTGTTGCCCGACCCTAGATTTGAACCGGGGACCCCGTGATCTTGGCCCGGTATTTAAACCACTAGACCAAAGGGGCGTTTTTACGTGAAAAAGTATTTACGTAAGTCTATCTGTAACTAACTATCTTCATAAAAAATAGGTAAAAAAACTTTTTAAGTTAAACGGTTTTATGTTAAACATACATTGCAATGTTTAAGATAAATGTACTAAAAACCAAAAAATAATAAAATAGATACAGTCGTGGGAATTATAAACATATGCATAGACTAGACTAAAATAAAACCGTGGGGCACGTCAATTGTCTACAAATTATCGACTTTTTATTTTAGACCCCAACGGTTTTATTTTAGTCTAGTCTATGCATATGTTTATAATTCCCACGACTGTATCTATTTTATTATTTTTTGGTTTTTAGTACATTTATCTTAAACATTGCAATGTATGTTTAACATAAAACCGTTTAACTTGAAAAGTTTTTTTACCTATTTTTATTTTCTAGTTTTTAGTTTTTATTTCGCATTCTGTTTAATTCATTTAGTGCTTCATTATTGCAAGGTTTCTTGCCCGTTAGTTTGTTGAGCACTTTCATTTGATACCCATATTGATGGGATCGATAAAACCTACGTTATCCGCCATTTTGTAGCGGCCGCCATCTTGTATTTCAATTTTTTATAGTATCTTGTATTCTGCTTGTTGAGCCCTTTCATTTGATACCCATATTGATGGGATTGATAAAACCTACGTTATCCGCCATTTTGTAGCGGCGGCCATCTTGAATTTATAATGATAATGAATAAACATAATTGTATTGTCACCAAAATCCAAAGTGTATACAAAATTTCAGATTAATCGGTTGACAGGAAGAGGGTGAAATTTGAATTACTAAATTTGACCCAAGAATAATAAATAAAACAAACGGGGTGAGCTAAATAAAACCGTTTAAAAACAATCTCACTTTTGCGCACAACATCGAAACACACCTACTACGAGTCAACGGTCATGTCGATCGAAGCTTAGAGTGTATCAAATAAATCTTATTTCTCAAATCTCATTTACTTTTTCGATTATACTTGTCACATAAGCTGTTTTTTAAAATACAGGTAAGGGTTTTTTATTTCTACTGCTAGCATCTTAGCCAAATACCATATACAACCGTGTGCAGGCCCAGGTGATTCGGTGGAGGTGTCATAAACTAGGACAGTAAGGTTTATTATACTTACCTGATAGGAGGATATACTGATTTAAACTTTCATGGTCACTATCACTAGAGTTTTTTAATTCGGGGTTTATATCATGTACCTTATTTATTATGAGTTTCCGATATTTCGGCACTGTTGCAAGCGCCATGATCACGGGAGTCTCCCGGTAAGACTCATCAGGAAACATCGTAAATGATCTCCCGGTGTCTCAACAGTGCCGAAATATCGGAAACTCATAATAAATAAGGTACATGGTATAAACCCCGAATTAAATAACTCTAGTGATAGGAGGATACCGGAACTAACCAATACGAGGCAATGCATCTTAAAAACAGGTAGGTAGGTTAGGATATCCTACTGTAGAGGCAGGAGGTAGGTTTTTTTTTTTACATTAAACTGATCTTTTAGTAGACCGCTCAAAACTCCAAAGTAAACACGATATCCATCGCAGTAGCTCGAAGCCACATGCTTAACGAACTATGCACTTAGACGATATACCTACTGTATCCACGTTAATTGAGTTTATCATTACCACAACAACATGTTTGTGCAACATTCCACGCCTCTGCCTAATTCCCCCGATGGCAAGTGAACACACCGACAATTTAATAATATCAATACTTAATTTATTTTTACGATGTTTCCTGATGAGTCTGCTCGCAAACTCGCAAGCCCAATGCTGACGTCGCGCCATTGTGTCACACTTATGTGTGCAAATGGCAGGTCAACGCTCAATTCAGTAGTTCTGATGTTGAATCATTCGGCCGCAATTGAGGTGTAGTAGGTATAAGCTATTTAAGAATACTACATAAATATTTTACGTGGACCTGTCGCGATTCTTAAAGGTAAAGGTGGAGCTGGTCTGTTGACGAGTGAAGGGCAAGAGGCGCTGGAATTCCGGGCTTAGCGGTGTGGGCACTCGCCGCACATACCTGCGCGCACGCACACCACCGCGAGAGGTCTCGCCCGTTCGACGGGGATCCTCGATCGGTAACAAATGGCGACATTATTTTCAATAAAATAGAGGATTTGTATACCGATCGCAATATTATAAAAGCGAGTTACTACAAATGGACCTATTTGCAAGGTACAGGTACAGGGTAGCTGGAACGAGATTTTGAGGAGGAACGCAGTATAAAAGCTAGCTACCAAAGTAAGCAAGCGAGCATAATCTGGGGACGGAGGACGTCCAGGTAGATAGATGATTTGGCAAACTGGGTTTTTACTGTTTTACTCTGCACGGTGCACAGTTGCACACCCGTCATCATGGGCGCGGGCGCTGCACCCGTAGATATACATAGAGATAGCATAATACTTTGTGTACTTAATGTGTGTGTTAATGCCAATACCCCACATATATCTACCTAGTAAACTTTTCGACTATTCGATGCAAATGTTGACGGCATCAGCATTGTAACGTCACCTACTTAATGCAAACTAAACGAAATAAATCAGACAGAACTCAGTACCTACCAAAGATAAAACTCAATAATAAAAATCTTAAAACATCATTGTTGTAGATTAAACTCTTTACTGCCATTACCTTCGTTTATATTATCACTAGCTGTTGCCCGCGACTTCGTCCGCGTCAATTTTTGTTATTATGATCGTGATTATTTATGCAAAATTTTTCACTGATGCTTCGCTCCTATTTGTCGTGTGATGTTATATAGCCTAAAGCCTCCCTCGATAAATGGAATATCTAACACAAAAATATTTTTTTTAAATTGAACCAGTACTTCCTGAGATTAGCGCGTTCAAACCAACAAACTCTTCAGCTTTATAATATTAGTATAGATTAGATTCCCTTCTGCGTATCAATATGTTTATGCCTACTTGCTACTCAAAACTCTATTTGTACAGTATGTAGGTAACTACCTATTGTGTTTGTCTGCAATAATCTGCATTTCGTTGGGACGCGAATTATTTTATACATCATAGAAAATAAATGTTACACTGGCAATACATTAAGTGTAGTCTTAGGCGCTCTTTTAGCGGCTAGAAGCGATTGCCTCCAGACAACATTTGGATATAAAACGTTGAATTGAGAGGAAGGCGACGGGCGGCGCCGCGTAATACAAAATTCACTAAAATTATTGCCAACAATGTTGATACGATAATACGAAGTCTATTAATTGACGCTGCCGCGGTCCCAATCATAATCCTGCAGATCTCCGCGATATGTAAGGTCCATGTGATTTATTGGTCGTCAAGTCGATAAGTAGGTACTAAATAAATGTATCATTCCAAGTTTTTACAACCTATGCTGATGATATATTTTTTAATATAATATACATACGCATACATAGTACATTTACGATAGAAGGTGCAGTTTTGCTTGTTGATCTGCTTTGTCGTCCTTCTACAACAGTTTCGAATGTTTCAGTTAAGACATGAAAATGTGTAGTGTATGAGAAAAACAGGTACCTCCAAAGAATAATTAATATAATGAGGTAACAATTTTTATTATCATAACAAAAAACTAATTAAGCACTCGGCCGATCAGCCGAGTTGCAAGATGACATAACATCGCACCACTAAGATCGATTCTGCGAACCTTTCTCAAAACAATAGATAGCAGAATGCAGCGACTATTGGACGCTAGGCGCGTTAAGCCGCGTACGCACGTACGAACACGAATATAGCGAACACAAACATCAGACATGAACATTTGGTTTGTACGTATGGACGGCATATTCGAACACGAACGCGAACTTACTTCGAATCGAGTTCGCGTACAACAGTCGTGTACTCTATCTCAGTAGCCATGGCGGATGGCGGCGAATGCGGCGATTCTATACATATAGCTATTCGAACATCGTCCTTATAGAAGATGCAAATAGGATCACTGCAAACATGTTTGCTGAAGAGAGTGTTCGATGTTCGTTAGTGGTACACAAGTATCACGCAACAAATTTATTCGTACGTGCGTACCCGGCTTTAGCGTATGAGCGCACACGACGCTGCATAGTGCGGCGAATTCCCCGGCGGCGGATGTGCGCCGGCGCAACCGGGTCGCGGTGAAAGCGACTTCTCTCGCCTTGAACTCCGTACACACATACCTACCTACATACACTTTGCTAGTCCGCGCCGTACGTCATAATGACCATCAGTGTGAGCCGTAGTCGCAACAGTGTTTTTCGGGTTTAAATTTTAATGGTCATGTAAGAAATGATCCGTGATCATGGCTCTTGTAACAGTGCCAAAATATCAGAAACTCATAAAAAAATTATAGGTGCCTAACTCTTGTGATTTTCTAGTTGTTTTTTTAGTTTGAAAATCTCAAATAAAGCTCTCCATCGAAAACCATTTCAAATCCCATTTAGTAATCTCTCTATGATCAAACTTGTTTGTGACGATTCGCAACGCTAATATCACAGCCGGCCGAACACTTGAATTTTGGTCAAATAAGTAAATCTGGCCATGAAATATCTTTTAATCGAGTGTCACATCGGATTACACGATTAACCGCGAATACCTCAGAAGTTGATGCGAAGATCGTCTGTGACCGTGGTCTTAATGGTTATTGGTTGAGTTGTGTCACAAGATTGTTTAATTTTACACCAACTGTCGATGGAACTGATACAAAGCTAAAACAGGATGCATCGAAACGTGATGTACCTACTCGACGAACGAACCTCGATATTTCTTGGGATTATGAAGTCATTGCAGTGGAAAAATATAATTAATAATAATAATTGTAATGTATAATTATACAGGGTGAAATTTTAACCACTTTCCAAATTTTAATATAGCAATCTACGACGCAAAAAACAAATGCCGTGTTTTTTCTTTTCGTATAGCCCAGTACAAAAATGTGAAGATAAAGCACTTTGAAAATGTCCGCCAAAAATAAAAAATAAATGATAATGCATCCTAGTAGCACTTTTTTTACGCGATGTGCATCTCATTTATTCATTACAATACTATTCATAAATTTTTGTGTTTCCCTTTACACCATAACAGGTCTGGGACCGTAAGGTGTACGTGTGTGTAAGAATTTAAAACTATATCGTGAAAAATATTTTCGGGTGACAACTTAAATTACATTTTTTACTACATAAATAAGCTCTAAATACGATACCGAACGCATATAAAAATTTTGGAAAGTGGTTAAATTTTCATCCTGTATATATAATTAATAATAAGTTATACCGTTATTTTTACCCATTATCATCATCATCAGCCTATCGCAGTCCACTGCTGGACATAGGCCTCTCCCAATGCACGCCACTTAGGTCGATGCTCGGCTTCTCGCATCCAGCTCTTGCCAGTCACTTTGCGCAAATCATCACTCCACCTAGCCTGAGGGCGTCCTACATTACGTTTGCCGAGACGCGGTCTCCACTCAAGAACTCGTTTACCCCAGCGGTTGTCGGTTCTGCGGCTAATATGGCCAGCCCACTGCCACTTCAGCTTGCTAATCCGGTGGGCTATGTCGGTAACTTTAGTTCTCTGCCGGATCACCTTATCTTTACCCGACTACGGCAAAGCCTACAGGAAGGGTAATAATTTTAGCAGTCTATGTATGTGGGTATTTACTTAATATGTGGGTTCCACCTTTGCGGCTAAACTACTGAGCCGATTTTGATGAATGAGGCATCAATCGATTCCTTATTATAGTTCGGGTAACATAGGCTACCTTTTGTTGAAAAAAGCTTCATGGCGAATGCTACAACAGTAAATTGGGGTACATAGAAAAAACATGTTTGCTGTCATAACAAATTGTGAGTGGGGTATCAAATAAAGAAGCCAAAATTCCTAATACAATTATGTTTAAACACCAAATGTACAGGAGGAGTTTGAAATCATTGCATTTTCGTAACTGTATCACCTGTATAAAGGACAACGAAGTATAGCCAAGGTTGGCTTACAAACATGATATTTGTGATATTATTAAAATATGGAAATTATGCATGTATGTGTGGGTGACCTGTTATAGCTATACATGTGGTCGTTATCCACCTGCACGACGCTCCACCTGGCCGGCCGTGTGCGCCTGCGCCGCCGCGGGGGCCGGGGGTGGTCCAAGTTTGCCTGCCGACGATATCCAGACAAAAGGCTGCACAGCACTTTCTCGCGCGCAACCATGCGTCACGTAATTTTGACCTTATTAATTCTAAGCTAAGACTGATTTCTGAAGCTGACTTAAAAGAACAGTCTTATCGGCAGGCTGCTTACCCTCGGATCTGAGCCGTTTGACAATTGATTTATATTGTGTCTGGAATTACCTACATACGAAGGGCTAATGTCGGAATTATATGAAGTAACGGCCTATGTAATCATCCCTCTGCAGGGCAGAGTCCTGTATCATTGAATTTAAGTTACCACTACAATGAGGGGTACAGTAAAGGCATATGCCAAACGCGTTTGTTGCCCGACCCGGGGTTCGAAACCAGGACCCTGAGATCTTAGCCCGGAAAATAAATCACTAGACCAACGTGACCATATTATGAACATGTTTTTTAAGTTTGCACTTTGGCATACAAATCTTACACAATCTTGTACAAAGGCATTGATAACGATTACTTCATCGTCAACAAGCTATGCCTTTGTACAAAGGCATTACATACATTTGGAATGTAAAGATTTATTTTAGTTGAAATCGGTTAGTGTATGAAAACAGCTAATATTAGCGTCGTCGTAACTGGGCTACGCAAACGAACATAATGCAGCGAGTGTGCCGACTGCCGCGCGTGCGCAGCGTCGCGTCTGGGCGCGTACAATTATTGCCAATTGACCGCTATTTTTGCGAGCGACTTTTTTTCTTAAACCGAGCGTCTTCGATCCTTTGTTTTTAGTCCTGGACACTGCGATCTACAAAACTGAGTGACTTGTAGCCACTTTCTAAGAAGAACTTTTAAAGGGAAACTAAACAGAATTAATTATTAACGACGTAGGATGGCCAACTTTGTTTTTCCTTGAGAAAGCAGAAATGTAATAGTCATTTTCAAACATTAAATCCACGGTAGGTATTTTGCGTTGTAGATCGCTGTTTATTTAGATAGACTTTATTTTTAAATCCAAAAAGTATATTTACCTAAAGACTGCTCTATCTCTCTATTTATAATAAGATACAAGTTTTATCTCTATTACTTCAATACAAAACGTCAAATGAATGGATTATCTAACACCATTAAAGCCTAAAAAAAGAAAACGAATAAGTTTCGCCTAACTTTTCGTTCGCCCAGAAGTTGCTATTCAGGCTCGTTAAACAATTATTGTGGCCACTGGCAGCTGCGTCTGCGCTGAACCCCTTATACGTAGGTAGAGTACTTATACTTTCTAAACTCATTGTATTGATTGTACGCTGCACTCCGGCCATGGAGCCATAAGCTAAACCGGTTCGATCCTGCCTGAATACAATTTACCTACCTACCTATCTAATTATCTTGCAGGACGAGCGACGCGCGCCGCTGTCTGTTTCTTACACATAATCCCAAACAAAAAGGGCAAGAAAGAGATAATTATGTTTGTTATAAAATGGTTTACTTTTTACGCAGCAGCAGTAATTTATTGTTTGTTCCTAATGAAACAAGGGAAATCAGTCGATGCGATAGTCAGGGGCGCTTATAGTCACGTAAGGTACGCTCGCAAAGTACCTAGTAACTATTTAGTGTAACAGTTGGTTAATACCAAAATAAAACCGGCCAAGTGCGAGTCGGACTCGCGCACCGAGGGTTCCGTACAAACCTGCAAGGTTTACAAAGTTCGTTCATAAATTTAAGGTTTTCGGAATTTTTCCTTTATGTGTGCTATAAAACGTTGCTTCATGCCAAATTTCAAGATTCTAGGTCGACTGGAAGTACCCTTTAGGTTTTGATTCCCTTGCGAGTACTTGCGAGTTTCAAAATATGCAGCTTAAATTGCTGTTTCTTTTGATTGCGTTGACATAGAAGTTTGATTTTGTTACAGCTTAAAGGTATTATAGACCTGAGTATTTGGTATGAATTTCAATTTAATACCTCTACGCGTTTATGAGGAAATGGGTAGTAAGTTTAAAATTATTAAAAAAATATATATTATGTGATGTAACTAAAAATTTATGGTTTTCGTAATTTTTCCTTTATCTATGCTATAAGACGTTGCTTCGTACCAAATTTCAAGATTCTGAGTTCACGGGAAGCACCCTGTAGGTTTTGATTCCCTTGCAAGTGTCGAAAATTTGCGGCATAAACGGCTGTATCTTTTGATTGCGTTGGCTTAGAAGTTTGATTTTTTCACAGCTTCAAGGGACAGTAGACCTGAGTAATTGATATAAATTTCAGCTTCATACCTCCACGCGTTCCTGAGAAAAAGGGTCTTGACAGACGGACGGACGGACGGACAGACGGACAACAAAGTGATCCTATAAGGGTTCCGTTTTTTCCTTTTGAGGTACGGAACCCTAAAAAAGATCAAGAAGATAAGATACTTCTTATCCGTAGTGATATATTATGACGTACGTGTGATCTTATCTAAATTTGCTTCAAGGGTCTCTAGAAGGGGTGGGTCGTGTGTCGCCCATACGAGCTTTATGATTCAATAGTTAGTCAAGTTAGGAAGTCAAAAGCTTCTGATTGGCTTACTAGGAAGCTAAATATCGAAATGTCAACACATTTTTCTGAACTTTTCGCTTGCCAAGATCGTGTTTCGCGAGAGGTGCGCACTCCGAGTTCACCTCGCGAGCGCGGGCGAGGTTGACGCACTCCCGCGCCGCGGCCGACAAGGCCGGTCGGTGCCGACGCTCCGACTACGACCACTGCATCACTTTACGCACTTAGACATTGTTTTTTTAATCCTGTAAGTTGCGTTTCGCCAGTACAGTAGAACATAATTATCTTGCAATGTTTTTTTAAAATATTAATACTGTTGGGCGTGGTCGTTCAAAATAAGATAGACCCCAATAATACGAGTAATAATAAATATTCAAACACATTATAATAATGGGAGCTTCACATTCAAACGCCAAATATCGTAATCGTGCAGCCAAGACTGCTCATTTCAGTCTCACCGTTCGTTGACTGCGACAAAAGGCCTTCGTTATTTTTACCCCGATACGTAACTGACAAAGTTATCAGCGAGAATACTATTTAAACGCCCCGTTGGTCTAGTGGTTTGCATGCCCGGCCAAGATCCCGGGTTCAATCCCCAGGTCGGGCAACAAATTTCGAACTTTCAAACATTGCTCGGGATTGTGATCACCAACCCGCATTTGGCAAGCGTGGATATTATGCCTGTACCCATTATTGCTGTGGTAACTTGGATTCAAAGATGTAGGCCTTTTCCCTGCAGTGGGATGATTATAGGCCATTACTTTACTTTATTTATACTATAAAAAGATCCCATTGTAGAAAACACCTGCTGGAGTGATACTGGCAAAAGTAGAACGACTTCACTTCCCATGCACGCATCGTCAGAGGCAACAAAAGGATTACCGCCAGCAGCAAGAGGACGGGGGGCATCTATTCTTCACTGTACCATTGGCTAAACCTGGGGCCTTATTCAACTATTTCAATCGCAGTTCGATCGTGATTGAATTGGGCGATTTTGACATTTAGCCCATACTAGAACTGTCAAAAACCTGCTATTCAATTACGATTGTGATAAGATTTGGTTAGCTGAATTAGGGGTCTTGACCGCCAAACCCACCTACCAAGTGTAGCAATTGTGAAATCATTTTTGGTGGGACCTATGTTAGCAGTGGCCATTTCGGGTATAATAAAATGTTTGATAGCAATTCCATGAATAGGCACACACTCGTAAGTTCCTGTGGCTCGGGCTCACGGCACCGCTCGCCGCGGCTCTTGTGTATTGTATTGTGCACGAACGAATTGTTAATAAACGCTTCTTGTGCCTGTTATCAGACCTCGCTGTTGACTATTGTGGGCGCGGGCGATAACCCCCGCCCCTCGGGCCTCGGCGCACGCGCAGCCGCAGCCCGACGCATCATGTGCGGCGAAGTGCGAATGACTTAGATGTGCCGAAATGTTTACGCGGATGTCAGATATACAAACAAGCATTTGTTCAAATTGTTTCATGGTTGAAGAATGAGGTAGAGTGAGATTACTATTTATTCAAGATTCTAGACATTGGAATAAAAGCAACTTTTATTCAAGATTCTATACATTGGAATTAAAGTAACTACTTATTGTTTGTTGTGATAGAGTAACATGTAAGATTGCCTAAATGTATGTAACTTGTCCATTCCCCAGATAATGAATGGACTAATTTAACATACTACATATCTACATACTTTTACCGCACAGCGATTAGGATATTATCTGTTAGACTATACAATGTTAACATTACACATTTAGTTTACCAGACATCGATATTTTTGAGAAGAGTTTAAAGCGAACGGACAAGATTTTGTAGGTACGAAGCCTTAACCCATCTTACAGAGGAGATACGGGTTCAAGTCCCGCCTGAGACAAAATTTTTCAAGTTTATATACCATCTTACAACTTAATGATTATGTTTATCATTCCATTTTTAAGTAAGCAGTCATCATGTTGTGCGTCAACAATCTTGCGGTTCCATTTTCCTTGACATACCTACATTTACACTACGACAGGCCGTTGAAACCGAGCTAATAAAGTCGAGATTTTGGATTAGAATTTACTTTATTTACTGAAACACCATTATATATTATAGCCACCAAGGTAATTGTACCTACGTTTTTAGTTAATGCTTGTTCCATATTCCATAAGCATAAAAATACTTTCATGTTGCAACATTTCCTCAAGTTTAATCAAATACGGTACATTTTACTTGTAATAATTTTTACATTACAAGTGCAGGGAATGTTAAGTATTACGAGGATAAGTCATTATTATGTGTATGGAAAATTGATTTGCAGAAGGCGTCCGCGCGCGCGAACAAAAGATATAAACGCGTCGCGCGCCGCTGGACGAGCGCCTCTGCTCTGCCCCAGCATCATACAGCCGGCTTCCATTGCATATTTTAGAAATTCGTGGGTAGATCAATGAAAGTAATGATAACACAGGTAGATTTCACAATATATTTCTGTTTAACAGCCAATCAACGGGGCAAGAGCGACCCTGACGTCTCGTCGGGTTTACAAATTTAGATACGTACAATATCTACAATCAATAACATACATATACAGACGCGTACGCGACACTCGTACAAAGGTACATCGTGACTGACGACTACTCCGGAGCCTCCGGTCGGCTTTGAACGTTCACAGTACACCGTGTCATACGAAACCACACTCGTCACCGTCAAGAATACAAAAATAAAAATAATACTGAACAATAAATACGTCAGAGCGTCTTTCTCGAGTCTATGCGCTCAACACACTGTTTCCATGGGGATCTTGGGCGGCGGCGGCGGCGGCGAGGCTGCGGCGGCGGCGGGGGCGGGCGCGGCCGTGGTGTGCGTGAGCGACTCGCCGCAGGAGGGCAGGTGCGTGGAGGAGTGCGTGGCGCGCTGCGCGGGCGCGGGCGGCGCGCGGCCCCAGCGCCGGCAGCACGCGGCGCCCGCGCAGCGCCGCAGCGCCGCCAGCGCGTGCGGCTGGCAGCCCACCACCAGGAAGATGAACACGCCCTGCAGCGCGTTCAGCAGGTCCGTCGCGTACCACACGTAGTCGGGCCCGCCGCACGCCCACGACAGCACGTCCGCGCCCCACGTCACGCCCATCACCACCACCAGCTTGGCGCACACGCGACCCAGCGCCGCCCTGTAACCGACACACTACTGTTGCAAACGGAACGAGCCGAACGCATTGTCCAAAACTCAAGGTCATATCGTCATTTGAATTCTATCACCACGTAACAAATTTTTTGACGGTTTTCTCATTTTGATGCCATTCGATAGATAATTGAAAGACGCGTCGTTTCGTCCAATCAGAATCCAGGTACGACCAACACACAACAACAGTTCGGAGGCCACCAATCAGACCTCTTTATGCTCCTGTTCTATGGAAACTTTAAGTGTGAGTCAGTTTAGCTCCAAACGTTGAGCGGTCCAGCCAGCTGCAGTTGGGTTACAAAAAAGGTTTCAAGTCTCTCCTGAAAAAATCCTAATAATTACTTACGTGGTGATAGAACTTAAACGACGATACGCGAAAGGGAACACACGATCGTTACAATCTCTGAAAAGTGATCTCACCTCTCCGACGTGGACTTGACTTCGTCGCGGCGCCAGAGGCCGCAGGTGAGCTGGCGCGTTGTGGACACGAAGAGGGCGAGATTGACGAGCAGCAGCACGCCGACGGGCCCGAAGAAGTAGACGAAGATCTCCATGTCGCCGTAGAACCAGCAGCGCTGCACGGCGAAGCGCGGGCGCAGGTAGGGCGCGGCGGCGGCGGCCGGCAGCTGGTCCAGCAGCGCCGCCGCGCCCGCCAGCAGCAGCGGCCCGCCCCACGCGTACAGCATGTACACGCGCAGCCGCCACGCCTCCTGCCCGCGCTCCAGGCTCGTCGGCCGGAAGTCGCTGCGCACAATACCCACCGTCAATCGATTCCGTGCATGCCAATAAGCACTGCATACCCTGCCTACAATGTCTGAGTAAATAAAAAAGCGACCCCTGCGTTACTCCTATAGTTAAGTTTTTTTAAACTTAGGTACTGCATACCCTACCAGGAATTGCAGAGCACACTCCTCTCCTGTCGTCAATACCCTCTGACCCTGACTGACTCCCGTCCCGACGCCTGACGTCTGCCAGATGCGATCCCAAATCGATGCGACAATTACGATAAAACTTAACTGTTTAATAGATAAAGCACTTACGGGATTTGATTCAAAATAATGGTTAAATACATACTATAGAGATGCGCTGAAGACTAGCAGATTAGTCCTTTAGGCTCGCTCAGCCGATCACGGTTTTAGTACATTCGATCGATTCGTCAGTAAGAACACAGCAATTTCAGTTAGAATTTGCATAATGTACAAAAATGTTTTATTATAGTTGACAAAGTCATGTAGAAACACTTACAAGCTAAGAATTTTTTTAGTAAATTCATGATTGTTGAACATAGGAAGTGTACATACAACCTTATACTGAATAGGCACAACTATTAAACTCAATTTCTGTCAGTTTTTTAAATTGTAAACGTAAGGTAGAATTGGTATTACTCGTACTTGGTGGGACAGTTATTAAACATAAACAATAGTCACTTAAATTCAATACTGGAAGTGCCAGTTTTGTAAGGTTATTTTGTGACTTGTTCTAATTTTTAATGTGTGAACTCCTTTTATTTTGCTCGTACATGCAGCCGGATTATCAGCTTTTTGCCGACTTTTCACCGACTGCATAAATGGCCGGATAGTCCTTTGCCGACTAGATAGTTGGAACATCTCTTGTATGTATGAATCAAACAGTTAGATATTTATCACTCACTAGCTGTTGCCCGCGACTTCGTCCGCGTCTATTTCTGTTATTATGAACGCGATTATTTTTGCAACATTTTTCACTGATGCTTCGCTCCTATTGTCCTATGGTCGCAGCGTGATGTTATATAGCAAAGCCTTCCTTAATAAATGGACTATCCAATACAAAAAAAATTTTCAAATCGAACAAGTACTTCCGGAGATTAGCGCGTTCAAACAAACAAACTCTTCAGCTTTACAATTTATATTATCTGTGACAATATTAAGTATAGATGAAACCGAAATTGAATAAGTATTTACGATATAGGTACCTTTCTTACAATTTAAAATTTTATGTATTAATCTCTCAACCCCCAGGCGGCACTCGCCTGCCGCGATAACAATTGATTTCAATTGTGTCTGGAATAACTCACGATCGAGGGATTAAACATTTGATAATATTTTTATTATAAATGTGTGAGAGCTAATTAAAGAGAATCTATTAACAGTAGATGTTATCTATTGGTTTTAATTATCATTTTATAACACACAATAATCAAACAACTCAGTTTCTGCTTACAAGTATTATTAATTATTTATTATATTATGTAGTTTCTTGTAGCATCATAAACAAAACATCCTTTACATAAAGTTATTCAGTTTGCTGATGCATATTATGTTTTGGGTGTATTTATGAAACTTTTTGGGCCTATGACCACCTTTTATGAAGGCTTTGATCAGTTAAACCGGGCAGATATCACGCCACGCTAGCGGTCTCCCGGCACGGTCGAGGTTGACTCAAGCAAACTCGCTCGTACGTACCGGGCCCCATACTAGCGGTATTAAGGTCGCGAGATCGGGTTAGTGTAGGGTGCAAACGGCACCCTACCAAATGCCGAACCCACCAGTGGTGGCGCCGCTAGAACCGGAGTTCGCAAGGCAGTCAGGATCGCGGTCGGGCTACATTCTGACAGGCCCGTTCTGAGAGTATCGTTTTAGGATCGTTATTGGAACCTCTCTCGCTCTTCTACCTTTCCAATAATGCCTCACAGGAAATCTACGTTTGCAAATCATATTCGATAACTTTCTATTCAACGGGAACTAAACGCGAACAAATTCATTTACAAACACTTACAAAGTTATAATGCAACTTACAAAAAAATATTTTAATTTCATTTATTTTTTAGATTGTCTCTGTATGTTTGTGAAATACAACGTGTTCCTATTGATATTCCATAACTCTAGCTAGGGTGTTAAACAGACCATGGTAAAGAATCAAATTCATATGAATTATTTTCAATATATTTTTTTGTTTAATTTTTTCATACAAAATAATTCTAAAAAGTCACGACCGTTTATGTAAAACACGCTTACCTTGTTATGAATGAACTTTTAAATGAAAACGATTTACTCGTACCTACTTATCAATGAAACAGCCACACACGTCAATGTTTTTTAGGGTTCCGTACCCAAAGGTTAAAAACGGGACCCTATTACTAGACTTCGCTGTCTGTCCGTCGCTCTGTCACCAGGCTGTATCTCAAGAGCCAAGAACCTTAGAGTTATGGGAAATCAAAAGGAACACGTTGTATATTCAACCCACAACGATCGTCTGGCAGAAAAGAAAACATGGCAAAATACATTTCTCTTAAAAAGCTCTAAAACAACACATTGCAATTTTAGTTAAATGTTAAATTGTCACAGTCGCTTTTAGGTACCTATTGTATGTGTAATTATTATTTTTGGTTTTTATTATTATTACTAACTATTCTTTTGGACGTGACAACAGAATACTTCGTAAGCATATAGGTAGGTATTTAAGATAGAACCCTTACAAAGAAGTTTTTTTTAACATAGATATTTTTTTAACGTTTTTTTTTTGTATAATTCTGTCCATTAGAGAATTTGTGGCTTTGGGCAAAGGGTAACGTGCTTTTCACGTTGTCGGTAATTAGGGAATTACAAAGGTAATTAAACCTACGAAATACAAAAAAAAACATTATAAAATAAGTTCTGAGTACATATTATGTTTTTTACTTACTACATTGTTTAACATTCAACCTTTTTCGCTAACCCGTCTACCTAGAGCGTGACGATTATAGTTATATGTATATAACTACTTTTGGATTGAAGGCCAGTGTCCGGCCAGTCCAACTGTGGACTGCTTTGGACACAGAAGTTTTATTAACCTAAGCCATTTTTGATTTCTGCACCGAACACAAAATAGAATGTGACTTAGTCTATTCACTTTACTCACCGGAAAGTCCACCAGATATTGAAGCACATCGTGTTGAGCCAGAAGAACGCCGAGAGGAACAAGAAGTGCATACAGACGGCTGCGGCGGCACATGTAACAAACATCACGGTCAGCACAAGGTCACTCGCGAGTCGCGACGCACCCAGCACCACCAGCCCGAGGCTCACCTAGCGCGCGGCACAGCGTCGGCGGCACGCTGTCCGAGGCCAGCTGCGTGGTCGCCAGCAGCACGTCACCCAGCATCAGCGCCGCCACGTAGTGCGTCTGGCAGCGCCAGTGCAGCGCGTGGTGCGCCGCCGGCAGCGCGAAGCCGGCCGCCAGCGTCGCCGCCAGGAAGGCCGCGCCCACCGCCAGCCCCGCGCCGTACAGCACGTGCCGCGCCGGGCGCACCCCGCCGGCCGCGCGCGCCGCCGCCTCGCACGCCAGCACGCGCGCGCCCTCCTCGCCCGCCACCGCCTCCGCGCACCACGCGCCCGCCGCCAGCCGCGCGCCGCCCGCCAGCGTCAGCGCGCCGCCCGACGCCAGCTGCGAGCCCGTCAGCGCGCCCGCCACCGCGAAGCGCGCGCCCGCCGCGCACGCCGGCCAGCCGACGCCCACCGAGCTACCGTTGGCCAGCGCGCGCAGCTCCGCCAGCGCTGCCGCCGCGCGCGCCTCGTCCTCCACGCAGCGCGCGCCGTCGAACGTGCGGCTCTCGGCGCAGCACTTGCTGGGCGGCCGCGGCGCGTCGGCGCTGCACACGAGCACGGCGTGTGCGTCGGCGCAGTAGCGGTGCAGCGGCAGCGCGGCCGCCGCCGAGCGCAGCAGCAGCGAGCCGTTGTTCGCGAGCAGCGCGTACGGCGCCGAGTGCTCGGGGATGGCGCGCAGCTCGTCGCAAGCGGGCACCGCCGCCTCGGCCAGCTTCCAGTGCGGCGGCAGCTGGCCGCGGGGCAGGAAGGTGCCGCGGGCCGGCGCGTACACGAGCGGCTCCCAGGTGCCGTTGGCGGCGGGCCGGCAGGCGGCGGCGACGTTTGAGCGGTCCATCGTCTCCGCGAGCAGCGCGTCCTGGGCGAGCTCCAGGCCGGCGGGGCAGCAGCGCGGCACGACCGGCGCCGCCGGGCGGACGCCGCCGGCCGCCGCGCCCCAGAGGCTCAACACGACGAGACACGTCGCTATCATCTCGTCGTGCTTCCGGCGTTCACCGGTCTCCGAGTGATGTCGATAAGCTCATTTCTCCTCGCCGAGGATGGCGATAGTCGAATAGGGTTTGGTCAGTTAACCGCTTGCGATCATACGAAATCCAAAATTATTATTCACAACTACACGAGCACTGGTACAAAACATGTTCACTAAACGCGAGCGAAAACAAACACGTGCGTAGAAGTCCAGCGTACATGTGGCGCGACCTCCCGCTCCGAGAGTAGGCACGACACTGACTGCGCGCCGGCCGCCGCTCCTCGGCGCTCTCGCTCGCTCGCAGACGGACAGACAGCTGACTGACTGCCGGCGGCCGCGGCAGAGGGAAGCGTCCCGCCGCGGTTGACTCCGCATTCATAACAACAAACGCCTTCGCCGCGAACGAAACCAGTAATTAAAAGTAAAAAAAAACTTTCTTTAAATGCATAAAATAGAAAAGAAAAAACTTTTATTTTAAAACTTTTACTATCAACTTAACACGTCACAATTAATTTATCTTACTAATTTATTATTCTAAGTAAGTAATATTAAAAATGCGAATTGCGAATCTTTTGGTGGATGTTTGTTACTCAACCACGCACGCCAGATATTTGACATCAATTCCTACATCATCATCTCACAAATGACATTCATGCGTACCTAGGTTTTCCTGAAAAATATCTTATTACAATATCCTACATAATTAATTACTTAATTGTTACATTAATAACTTTGTTACATTTGAAAAGAAAATGCGAAAAACCAAGAAATAAGCTACTATTGTCGGAAACTTCTTGTTTGGCAGTTTTTAGCAGGCTGCCAACCCATATTTACGTTTACGGGCGTAATTTCCTTTTAAAATTAAAATTTCATAAAAAAATAAATAATAACTTCCAAATCCGTCAACGTCAACCCTGTGAGATATGCGATTCATTAGGAAATGTAGTACTTACACGTCAAACAAAGAATGTGAAGTGAACCTATCCGGGAAGGTTGTGGTGGCTTCCAGTCCCAACGAGAAATACTTTAAAACTTCAGGCAGTGGACATTTTTATTCAAGTAGGTAATTGTATTTGTGATGAACCTAGTCTTTAAAATAAAAAAACTTTAATAACATATTTGGAAATCGGTCCTCCTATTAATGACAACAAAATTGTATCGTACACCACCCCTTCTCTTCTCACGGGTGTAGTAAGCGCCGTCTAAAAGAGTAGGTACCTACTGCCCATAGAGTAACTTATTACTGCCGTAAGAACACTGGTAGCAGTGTCTTTTCTCTAGCATTGGCCAAACTGCGATCGCCATCCCGCGTACCATGCGTGGCGATTATGGCCAAATCCGCCGAGTGGAGAGGCCCTTTTCGGACGGACCTATCACTGAAACCTTGTATGGAAAGCTTTATTCAGTTTAACCGGGCAGATATCGGCGAGCGCTGTCCTGAGGGCGCTCAGCCTAGGTACGCCGCGCTAGCGGTCTCCCGGTACGGCCGAGGGGCCTCAGGCTCACTCGTGCCGAGGGCCCATACTAGCGGGCGAATTCAGGCCAGTGGTGGACTCATATAGGCTGGCTGGTTACGATGATGATGATGACGTTAAATGACGGAAATCGTAGGAAATAGATATTTCAGATTAATATTGCGCAGTTTTAACTTAATAAGAATTATCTGCCTTGAAACTAAAAAGAATCTGATTTCAACAATCGTTAAACGCAGTGCCTTAAGAGGACTACGGGCGAGAGAATTGAAAAATAGGGATCGAAAATCTATTGCTGTCGCGCAGTGCCAAACGCCTTCACCTCAGAGTGTGATAGAGACAACTGCATCTTGGACCGAAAATACCTTCTAAAAGCACACCAAATCAACGTTTCGTAGTCCCCCGATTACTTTTCCAAAACTAGGCCGTTTGAAATACTTTTTTCATTAAAAATTAAAGAAAGGCTTTGGCTGTGTTCGTATGTTTGCCTCTTTTTCTAAAATTTAGCCAAATTTGTTTTCTGGATGTTTGAACACAGCGGAAAATCTGGCGATTATTTTCGATTTTTGATCTTCGATCGCTCATATCTTTTTTATTAATTAATTTTTGAAAAATCAGAAAACATAGAAATATGCTAATAGTGGCCATAGATTTTTGTAATAAAAATTATTGCTCTACTGGCTTTATCCAGGGAGGAAACAGGGGACTACGTTTGTATGGAAAAACGGCCATTGTGTTTCCTCTTAATGGGGTATTGCGTATGCTTACCATGTGGTTGACCGATGACCGGGACCACAGATAATATTTAGCCTGAAGTAAGTAAGGTGGGGTGCCTACCTATTTCGAATGTTAGAACTGGAGCCATTGAACGCAAACCGCCTGGGTACCTAACTCGAGTTCTAGAAAAACATCGCACTTCTCTCAAACAAGCAATTTCCAAAACTTAAGACACGAAAAGTTTGAAATAAGCTCTAAGCTACCAATTTTGATGTGGTTTCAGCAAGTATTATCTTATCTGTGGTTTCAGAATGCATCAACTATCCATGTTTTAACGAGTCAGTTTTCAGTTCTTTCGCAGATTTTAAAATGGGTAGCGCCATCTAGACTTTTTTAGCTAAAACATTTGTAACGCCGACCATGGTTCACCCACGCTGTAGGTGCTAAATTAGCATGGAGTCTTTCAAAATTGGCAGCAATATAATACTACCTTTTTATGCTAGATGGCGCTGTTCGCTTATCTTAGATACAAATGGAAACTAGTTCATAGTATTTACTACTTGTACTTTAAATTCAGTACTTACTTTCTATTTATATTTTGATTCTCTGATACGCGCGGATTGACTCAATTAACAAAAATGTTAAAACCCTTTTTTTTCATCTTTATGTAACACTTACATAAATTACAAATACAAAAGTTTACGAGTCTGTACGGATGGATGTATAGATGTTTAGTAACTCTCTTATACACCAACTACTTAATGAGTTTTGATGAAACTTTCCAGTGATGTAGCTTAGATATTAGAATAACATTACAGGCTATAATTTATTAGGAAATTATGTGTGATTTTGGCGGAAATACGGTTCAAGTTGTATTTTTTATGAAGTCAGATGACACTTACGACAGATGGCGCTGTGAGTTGGATAACAATTCTGCTTTCATTAAAAATACTATTACAAAATGAAATAAAAAATCCAAATGTGAATGTTTCGATGTTTGTTACTCAATTACGATACATACAACGCATGAACGGACCTTAATGAATTTTGACACGAAGATGAGATAATAGCACTTAAGCTACTTTAACCTGGAAATAAAAAATGGTTATCATCGCGTCGTCCCGACTCGTTCGAATGTAAGGTTTGACAATATGAAAAAAAATACAGCTACTTTACGATGTCTCCAGCAGGACACCCCTTTTTTAGACACTGTCATCAGCATTCTTGTTGGGTTCCTTGACAGGTAGGTTGATTGACCGACACCCTGAACTTACAGCGACTTATACGAATCCCAGACAATAGCCAAGATTGTTTAAGATTAGGCAAGAGGTTTGGAATCTTCTCTCAAAACTTTGGATGACGTCATCCAACTATTCTTCAGTTCCTACAGTACTTCACAAGCATTTTATGAGATCATCTTATGTTCGTATTGCTTCGATATATGAGTATGGGCATACAGACAACTGTTGAATAAATACATATATTAATGTTGGCAGATATACCTACCTCTACACCTAAACAAATAAAATTACAAATTTAATAGTCAAATATTTAAAATTTTATTTACACTTTATATTGGTACATTGCACAATCAATAATAAATTATGACTATATAAATGTAGGCATGTTATGTACATTTGGCTATCTACAATATAATTTTTTTAAATAACAAATTTTCCTCAAACAGCCAAAACTTCAATTATGATAACAAGTCGTAATTATTTCTAGTAAGTACCTATTTGATTTATAATCATCATTCATTTACGTATGTACCAAAAGAAATATGTGTGACTAATGTCAGCACAAAACGTAGTAGACAGAATCTAATCAAGTCCGTGTCATGTGTAACAAATGCAGCTGGTGAACATGGCGGCCTCGGCGCAGCTCGACGGGAATCACTTATTCTTCGGTTCGCACACATTTAGCCGGACTGTAATCATACTCATCACGGAATGACCAAGGGAATGATTTATTATTAACTCAGTCCGCGTCTATAAACGTCTCCATACCAATAATTCATCTTTCATTAATATATTCAAGTTCAAATACTTTTGAAGTTTACAACAAAACTGTACATATTCGTGCGACCGTTACGAGATTCTGGTAAGCATCGACCGTTTATAATATCGCACAACGCACCCGCTGCGTCGTACCCTCCACCTGAAAACCTTCGGACGCAGTCTTTCAGAACGGACGGCAGAGAGTCTCGAGGTGAAATGAAAGGCGGGCGGCGGGTGGAGGCGTGTATTAGCGGGACTAGGGCGGCTCGGTGGCGGCGGCGGGGGCGGCGGGGGCGTCGGCGGGCGCGCCGGCGGCGTCGTGCAGGTGGGCGGGCAGCGCGTCGTAGCGCGGCGGGTTGGCCCACGGGTCGTAGCCCAGCACCGACAGCATGGGCGCCAGGTCGGCCATGTCGGCGCGCACGTCGGCCGGCAGCTGCCCCACCCACTTGTCGAGCGCGTCGCGGTTCACCGGACGCACCACCTGGTCCGACGACCGCTCCACGCTGGAAGAATCAGCCGCTCATTACTTGTTACGCTCCGACCGAATTAAAGCAGGAAATTATTTCATGGGAAATTGTATTCGTATCTTAAAAAAATTACCACAGGGTATTGCTGAACCCTCTGTACTCAATTACAGTTAACAATAACGATCTAACCCAACCAACGCATATAGCGGCAGCTTTTAACAATCATTTTACATCAATAGAAACCTGCTCAACAACTAGTCACTATGCATTAGGACCCATAAATACACAGAGACATAGCATATTTTTAATACCGACAAACGAAAAGGAATTATAAAAATTATAAAATCATTAAACAATACAAGAACAGTTGGATATGACGAGCTTCCCACTTTTTTGTTAAAGCGATTTGACTATTTATTTGCCCCAGTCTTAAGCTACATTATTAATCTGACTTTTTTACACGGTAATTTTCCAGATGCTCTTAAGATTTCTATAGTTAAGCCACTCTTTAAGAAAAGCGATAAGAAAAACATGACAAATTACCGACCTATAACCAAGGTACTGATCTAACCAAGGTAATATCTAAGATTTTTGAAAAGACAATGGCAACTCGGCTACAGAGTTTTCTGGATAAACATAAGATCATTGCCAAAGAGCAAAATGGCTTCCAAAAATCAAAGTCCACTTCATTGGCGGCATACTTGTTAATGAAAACAGTAACGGAACACATTGATAAAAAGATGACTACAATAACAATATTTTTCGACATGACCAAAGCCTTTGATCTTGTTAAGCACAAGATACTAATCGGCAAATGCGAAAAATATGGTTTTAAGGGACAAGCTTTAGGTTGGATATCTAGCTATTTATCAAACCGCACACAATGTCTAGAAATAAGCAAAGCTAATGAATACATAGAGCTTTTGTCATATAAGTACTCATTTTTGGAAACTCAGTGTGGAGTGCCTCAAGGAAGTGTACTGGGTCCTTTATTGTTCCTCCTTTATATCAACGACCTACCGAGCATCATAAAATACCAAACTGTATTATTTGCAGATGACCTTTCTGTAGTAATACCTCAACATATTACACATAGTCTTGCAGATGAATTAAACTTTACTGTAAATAAAATAAATGAATGGCTTACGGCAAATGGACTTCTTACCAACGTATCTAAAACTAATTTTATTCTATTTCGAAACTATCAATCAAACTCCGTTAATCCAAATATATTTTGTCAGGGTGAGTTGATTCAAGAAGTCCACGAAACAAAATTTCTAGGCATCATGGTTGATGAGAATTGCAACTGGAAATCTCACGTCCAGTATATTTGCTCAAAATTAAGCAGATTTGTATTTGCATTAAGACGACTGAGATCTATATCAGGAGAAAAAATTGCATTACAAGCATATCATGGCTATGTATCGTCGGTATTGCGTTATGGGATAATCCTGTGGGGGAACTCGACAAACATAGAAAAGGCAATAATTGTGCAAAAGAAATGCGTAAGGGCGCTTTATGGAATAGGCCCATTTGAAACATGTAGACCAGTATTCAAAAAAATAAAAATTCTAACACTGACTAGCCTCTACATTCTAGAAATATGTGTATTTGTTCGTAATCATCCTCATTTCTTTACAAAACCTATAGTACCTAAATAGCTAATAGTAAACTGCGGCCGAGAGATACTGAAAAACTAGTAATGCCATTACATAAAAGTAATTTATTTAGTAAAAATTGTTATATAATGTCGATTAAAATTTACAACCATGTACCACGAGAAATGAGAGCTTTGCCAACTAAAATACTGATATCAAAACTGCGTAAATGGCTAATTGAAAAGTGTTTTTATAATTTATCCGAATTTTTTGACTGCGCGCAATAATGTTTGAAGAATTAATTAAATTTTATAACTGACCACTATTATTAATTTATTGACAAATATGTTTGTAATCTGTTTACGTGCCGATCTAATTTGATTGAAATTGTAACTGACATTTAGCAAATTTATTGAATAATTGTTTAAGATGAGAATGTTTGGGTCTGACAATTAGACAAATATTATAAAAATTTTGCATGCCAAGATTTGGTAAAATATGTTGATCAAATTGTTCTTAACACCTGTCTGTACCATATTTTATGCAAACAAAGGCCACGGGCGAAAATGGGCCTGAACTTTACCGCCCGTTACACTGTTGAAATATGATGCAATATTTATTTAATGCTTTTTAATTTCTATTGACTTAAAATCACGATATTTTACAATGGGGTATTAAAGTATCATTTAAATAAAAACACAATTGACCCTCAATCGCTAAGTGTATTGCCAGGCATAATATGCGTTGATACACCACTTTTATATTTTTTCCTACAAAAAGGTATATTGCGATAATGCAAGTAGGTAAGTACACACTACTGTTTATTAGTTCAATATACAATACAATAGAATTATGGCGTATTTTTAAAATGTCTTTAAAGCATATGTGAAATCGATATAAAGTTAATATTACATAGATGGCATTAGGATTTGTAAAAAAAGAAAAACAAATGTCAAGATTGTCAACTGTCACAGTCATTGGTTGGCTTCGTTTTGTTTTGAGCTTGTTAATGCGGTTATAAATAATACATAGTGGCCGAGTATTATTTATTATTCGAATCGATTGTCTTTTACGACTTGGCTAAGTTGTGGGATTCTGATGGTGATGCTAGAGCATACGATACACACATACTAGTACTATCATGAGAATGCATCAAATAAAAGATGAAGGTTTTTCTATTATTAAACAACAGTAGATCGCACCTCAAGTATTAGTAAGTAGTTAAAAAGAAAGCAAGGGTCTTACGAAAATCTTATACTACCTGCACAATTCTTGTATAATATTCATATACCTACAATCATTTTATTATGATGATGAATAAATGTAATAAATGTAAAAAATAGTTTTTAAATGATTTTTTATTTAAATCCCTTTATTTATATTGCCATAAAGCATGTCGATCACAGACCTTTTCATAGTACTATGAATAGAACAGTTATTGGAATAACCACAATAACTTCTTCACATTTGAGGTTATTTATTGTTGATCAATATCATGCTATAACTTTTTTCTCCCATGGCAGATTTTTTTAAATCATTGCGTATTTGATATAAGACCATAGTTTCTATAAAATAACACCCCATTTGTGGATGTAACGTTTTCAGGCCCAGCTTTGTATGGAAGTTCGCCCGACGCCTTTCATTTCATTTCATTTCAATAACATTTCAAAGTAGTTTTAATGAAAACTGGCTATTACACTATTATTCAACGTATGGTATTAAATTGTCCTAGCTCGTACTTGATTAAACCTTATGTAAACAATAATTTATTTAAAAAGAGGCTGACAATAGTGATTGAGTTTCTTGCGCTGTTTCTTCTCGGCACTAGCCCAGACTTGTCCCGAAGCAGTGGTAGGTTTAAATATTGGGACGTGTAAAAGCGCCTCCTGGGGCCTATTTGCAGAAATTAAACTTATTTTACAGACACCCACGGTGGGCGTTCAACTCGGCAGTCGTCTCCGTTAAAACTACTAGTCCATAACAACTATTTATCTTAGCCGCGCCACACCGCTGGCCGTGGTAAACTCTGCATAGGCACCTATTGTGATTTAAAACACAGCTAATTTTAGAAAAGAAAAACGTATTGCTAAATTACTCCTATATGAACCTGTTTCCTCAAGGTCGGTTGTCATTTAATACAATTAATTATTAAAATTTACTATTTACTGGCTCTATAATTGATAACATAACCATATTATTATTATAAGAACTGTCTGTTCCCTTTTGACGCCTGAATTGTACCTAAAGTCTAAACCGACAAAGATGAAATTTGGTAAACAGATAATTTAAATACAAGGAAGGAAATAGGATTATTTTAGCTCATTTAGGAATCATATAATTTTAGTAAAAGCGTGAGTTCTAAATGCTAAGTCCATGATAAGAGCTAGTAAGTGAAATAATAACCGTTAGATAACATTTAAGTATCGCCACTAACGGTAGAGCTCTTCACACGTCGTTGTGACAAACGCATTCGACGAGTAAAGTGAACAAGCAAATTCAATGTTCAAATAAATCGCTAGCATCGGCTTCAGCGCGGCACGCGGCTCCAGCTCGTTCACTCACCCGTGTGTTTTGAAATAAACGCGATAACGTGAGCGTAAATTTTAATCATGCTACATACCTACATAGTACCAAAATACTCTGTATGCGATATTGACCATTTCGGTTAAGAAACAATGACTCGCCTACGCGACGCGACGAATTGTGTGCCTACACGATCGCTTCATGGTCACGATTTAAAAACCAATTATGTGAGAGATGACTCGAACTCAGAGGGTTCCGTACTGGAAGAACGAAGAGAGCTGATATAATTAAAATGACAGTCTCCTTTATAACACTTTTCTAACTCTTTCTGTAGTATACAGAATATCAGTTCTTAAAATAAGAAAATAGTAAATAAATTTAATGTAAAAAATCTGCAGTTCTTATTTTGTTAAAATCAAATCTCTTTGGTAGGAAGATGGTTAACGACAATGTATGCTAAGAACACTTTCGAGCCTCGTAGTCCCACGAGTACGGATCTCCAAACACTACGTATTTTAAATACCGGGAGACTCTATTTACATACTAACTTAACTTTTTACCCACAAAAATATAGTTATAATTTTAGTAAGAATATCACTACGTTTTCCATTCCTACTCTGCATAACTTCATGGACATTGTCAGTTAATTATGTTAGTTCAGCTGTCGTCGGTTAATCGGTAAGCTACTCAACAGATAGGTAGGTATATTTGGTTGTCAAGGGGCGGGTAATGAGTATGAGGGGAGTGGGTAACAACTCACTTGGAGAGCGCGACGCCGCCGGGCTGGTTGATGTACCGCTCGTGGTGCAGCACGGCGTCGTCCCAGCGCAGGCGCAGGAAGCGCAGCACCGCGCGCAGCGTCGCCGCCGGCCGCAGCACCAGCGCCTGCGCACCGCACCGCACCTTACACTACCACTCGACTACACTTCATTAGCTATCGTGCACATGCATGCACACAGGCGGAGCCCTGAAGCGACACTAATCGACACGTTACCTCGTAGCGAACCAGCAGACACTTGTCCGGGCCCAGGGCCTTGCACTGCTGATACATCAGCTCCACGGCGTGGTTCCACTTTGTCAGGCACTGCCGGTACGACGATAGGTCGAACCCGGTTATCGTCACCTGAAATCGACAACCTCTCCTTAGTGACAGCCGCGATCGTCGGGAGGACGGAGGAGGGCGAGGGGCGGGGGGCGGGTGGCTCACCTTGCGCGTGATGATCGAGTGCACGGTGGCGCGGCCGTCGCGCACCATGAACAGGAACTTGGCGTTCGGGAACAGCTCGAGCACGTAGGTGCCCATCTTGAGCACGAGCGGGTCCTTGTTGCAGAGGCGCGGCGCCGGGTCGCCGTGGCGCACGATCACCTCGAGGCAGAAGGCGGCGATGGCGTTGTCGAGCACGGCCTTGGACACGCCGGCCTGCTCCAGGCGCACGCTCTCCTTCTGCGAGCGCGTCCAGTGCTGACGCATCTGCAGGATGCGCGGCACCACGCGTGTCTCCTGCCCGCAGCGCACGTCGGGGTGCGCGTCCAGCATGGCGCGCATCAGCGTCGTGCCCGAGCGCGGCACGCCGCCGATGAAGATTAGCGGCAGCTCGCGCCCCTCCACGGGCCGCATGCCGCGATCGCCGCCGCCGCCGCCGCCGCCCCAGCCCCCACCCCCGCCGCCGCTCCACGCCCACAGCACCAGCGCGCCCAGCGCCAGCGCCGCGCCCGCCCGCCAGCGCGCGCCGCGCCCCATGCCGCCGCCGACGCAGTCAGCCCGCCCGATACCCTGCGACACCACCGAATCTCTCACCTTAGGACTTCGTTTAGACTAAACTAATACATAATCATAAGCGCAAAGTAACTTTATCTATCTTTTCCCTTTTCACTTTTAAATCTCTGAACCTATTCACATGAAATATAGTGAGTGATACCACCAATCATACAGGGGCAAGGTCGCGAGTGAAGCTCTAGTTTCAATAATTATCTCTTTACTATTTCATTATCTTAAATTATTAGATACAGAGAGAAAATATTCTTCTGGGAAATTAAATATCTCCTCAGTTAATTCCTTCATTATTATGTCTTTACTTTATCGATTGTCCCTATCAATTGAGCAATTGCTGAGAAGAACAAATTGTTATTTATATATTATTACACTATTGACTTACAATAATTTTAGTTGTTCCTGTTATGATTTAAAAGTGACCCTGCAACAATTTATTAAAATTGAATTTATGTACATGTGGATATTAACATGTACCCACAACAATAACAGCTCTAATCCTGTGCATAAAAAATTTGCCAGTAATTTAAAGATATTAATTAGTAGTTATAAGTAAAAGAATGTCAATAACATTTTCACATTTAAAATAGATCACTTCACTTGAAATTAAAAACTAAATGAGACTGTTTTAACAGTGTGGTCCAATATGTATCATGTAATATTATAACAGGTGTATTCTGTGATAAATGACCGAGGCTTCAAGTGTACAATAGAAAGACGGCAATTGCCAATTATACAATTATCGCTTAAATTGCATATTAACTGAAGGCAGTTTTGTTTTGAGTGTATGAGTGAGGCAAGTAATATTATATTATGAGCTAATTTTCTGCTGTCTGTAACACAGTGGCTGGCAGCACTGCAAGCGATACCATCCAGACTTTGCAGTGAAGTCCAGGCAATATTATAACCAAACATGTTTGGGATTGCCGATGCTTTTGTGATATGTCTCCAGATGATCTCCCACTGACCGATATACTTACTACAGTATTGACAAGTTAAAGTTTTTGAACCTGTTTTTAAAATACAATTTGAATAGAAATTTTAACTGCCTTAGGTGGTAGACTTGACCCCACAATCTTCTGGACTGGATAGGACGACTGCTCTAACCAGTTGAGCTAGCACGTCATTGTTAAGGTCTCAATTTAATCATAGCTTTGCCCGGTGAGCCAACATAGTTTAATTAATCTTTTAGGTATATGGGTTAAGCTATTTAAGTATTGTTGTTTCAGCTGCTCTCTATTATTAGGTCATAGAGTTCACTTTTCTATGCTACATGAATTATGGAAAGAGTTCATAAAATAATAATAGTAACTTAGCATTAACCTCATTTCCTAGATCAAATGCTACTGTACGAAGGGAGCTTTTTAGTGTTTGTTTTATTTTAAGTACTTTTACACAACACATGCATTGCTAAACAAGTAGTCTAAAAGCATTTTATCACTATCTCTTATTTTGGTCAGAGGGTATCCTTAGTTTGGCAGTATGGATGAAAGTTTTGACTCATATTTGTATAAACAAACTTTTGTTTGAATTTTGGCTTACATACTCTACTATATGTTATAATACCGGTACAAAGGCAGCTAGAGAACTTAGTAACAAGAAACATTGAACAATCACTCTAAACTGAGTCCAAGTGTAGTAGAAAACAAAACTATGATAGCATAAGTCATAAATAACTTATGAGTGTGCAAAAGAGAAAAATAAACTCACATTTAATGCCTGGTGAATATTAGACAAGTAATTCCATCAATAATTATGTTTTAAGATAACATTTCGCTACTTCTTTTAAATGGATTTGTATTGATTGTTTACTAAATTGGGTACCTGTGTGAAGGCTACTTTAGGAACTATTTTAAAATGTTTACTTACCTACATGAAAGTAACCTTAATAATGGCTAGAAAATCTTGCCAACACATCTCTTTGAGACTTTATTTTGCTTTTGATACAGAGTTCTTCCAAACAAGTTTCTTCAAATTCGTAGATAAATGAACATCAATTAAAATGTGCTATGAGTGTTGGATTTAATTATTGATGATTACCAATAATTTAAACGTTACAAGCAAGTTAATACTGATGTTATTTATAATTTTATAAATTTGACACTGCAATATATTGAAATAAATTCGTAATTTCGTACTCGGTGGCCGCTGCTGATGACTGAACCATTACAATGTACTCTGTGACCAATATTATGTATTAATTATCTATGGACTGAACCATGACTGACCATGACCACAGACTACTAAGAGGTGACTGAAGTACTGAACGAACGAAAATTCAACAAAATCAACACTTGCAGAGAGAAGAAGACACTTTATGGCTGATGACATTTGTAGAACGATAGAAGCGCCATCTATTAATTTCGCCCCATACTAAAGTTTCGATCAATGATAAGAATTTCAATGTTAAAAAGTACGAATGTATGTTGCTGTGCTTCATCAAGGTCCAAATTATAAATATTCACAAGTTTAAATGTAATACTTACTACTTACGAAAAGCAATAAAAAAATATATATTTGAATTATATTTTTCTAACTTACTCTTAGAACTTTACTTAAAATTCCACCCTTTCTTATAGTAGGTACCTTAAATTATCTGTTTTCAACAAACACTTTTCGATACACACAAACAGTTCTTCTTTTCGCTACCGCTCGCTACGCTCATATTCTCGACGTTAATTTCAAAAAGTAAGAGATAGTTAGTTTTCGAGTTTATATTTACCAAATTATTTTAGACTACACAAATAGTTGAGGTTTTGTATTGCGCTGCGTTTTTGAATAATTTAGTCTCAAAAATTATCCCCTAAATTAATTTTAAAACGTTATTCTAGGAAAATTTTGAAACTAATGCTCCATAGTAAAGAGTGAATTGTTGTGCCTGTGGATTTTAATAACTCTAGTGGTATTCGTTTTCGAATGACGACCTCCGTGGCGGAGTAGCGTACACACCGGTCTACAAGGTGTCAAAAACCAGCTATTTATAAAATATCACATAAAGTAAAGTTTAAATATATGTTACATCTTATGACTGTCAAACATCTGTAAAAATGTTTTTTTCTGGTGTTAAATTTGTCCTGAATGTTTACACATAACTTATTTTACGTTGAGCGTATCATAGCAATGTAAACATAATAATTTAAGAAAAAGCAACCGTAAGGAACAATCAAATAAGATTGTTCTGTCTAAAGGTCTACAATCAGGGATAAATTCATTAAATGTAAATGTGTGTTCAGTCAGATTCTGTTTATTTATCTTCTCTTTGTGAGCTGTTAGAAAATCTGTCATAGCAGGCACAGAATAATCTTATTGATAGGAACTAAATAAATAAGCCAGTATTTAACAAAGACTTTCTATTTTTTCATATAACTACTTTATATTTTTATCATAAGTAAAAAATATAGGTACTCACCGGCACGTCTAACTGGTAACTCTAATAATATTATATGAAATTTGGGCGGTTAGATTTTCCGCAGAGTATATAATCTAGGAATATAACAGTTTTAAAGTAAACATTCTGCAGTTATTATCGATAGTCTTGCAAAGTAAATGGTACGTTACTAACTAACGCACACATTGCCAAATCAAAACTAATCACGCCCAATCACGCTATACCTATCGGCTGTCAGGACTCAGGACACAGGTGGTGTTTTATGCGCTAGTAGGTACACTCAAAGTCTATGCTTTAATTAAACCATAAAACTTCTTTGATAGTAATATGCGGTATGCGAACATGAATAGATCCAGCATCATATGATCATATTAGTTAGACCAAATAACAGCCCGGTTAGCTAGTGACGTATCTTTTACATTTTAAGGCTGTCGACTCGGACTATCAATAATATGTTTGTCTATTATAATCGCGGATTTAAATATTAACCTGGATCGAGTACCTCTATATCTCATATTTTCAAATGTGCACTCTAAAACAATAACGCTAAGATTATTTTTTCTCTGCCAAATGGAAAAATAGGAAAACGAGCCAAGAAGATAACTAAAATAGTAGTGTGTCCTTGTCTAGCAAGTATGTTATGGAGAAGGGTGTCCAGGCTATAAGTAATTTATGATAATAAGTTTTTTTAATTTAGAAATGACCAGGTTTTTTTTCAATGATGATAGCTTATTAATTAATCCTCAAAATTATTATTTATGATCCAAACATGAATTCAAATACTAATTAATAATTATTAGTTTAAGCCACTGCTGGGACTTGAACCTGACACCTCATAGTGTGAGTCAAGCATTTTTCCAATGGGGGCTATCGCTAGTGAATTTGCCACTAGAGGCGCTAGTGTCGCGTGAGGTCCAATATCATTCACTTTGTACTGGTTTTTGCGGAATTTGTCGCATAAATTATAATTTCTTTAATTTACCTGCTGGAAAGTGATCTCCTTCGTAAAATATCGCAAATATGGATTATTTGGCGATTAATGTGAACGCTTTAAAAGCGGAATTAAGAAAAAGCGCAAAAATAGGCGGTCTCAAGAGCAACTATTTCAGAAGTTAGTTTGTAGATATCATGATAGTTATTTATAAACAATATAACCTTAATTAGATTCAATATATAACACTTTGTTTCGGCGCCAATCGCCTTTGATAGCTATCCCTTCGGACCTCAGTCTACAGTGGCGCCAACTGGTGAGCAAAGAAACGGTAGTCCCCATTGGGCTACCACGGCTCATAAATTATTAAATAAAATATTTAGTTAGATTTTACTCTATGTGTATTTTATGGCTGTACAGGATGCCTAAGGATGAATCTGTTGCTGAAAAGTGGAAAGAAACCTGGCAAAGAATATTTGTTACCCACCAATGACAACAAAATTTGTCGAAAAAATATCAATTTTATCCTCGCTTAAATGATATTCCTCATCATCCAGTACAATCTCTCACTACTGAATCAAGACACGAACTAATTAAAAGTGACGCAAACAGATAATTAAGCTTAAGATTAAAAACGTACGTCAACGAAGATACTCTTAAAATTACGAGGAAAAAACTGACGATGCGACAACGGCTGCATATAATAATTTTATTCAAAAATAAAATCATTATAACACTTTTCAGGGGGATGTCATAACCTTCTGAACTCTTTATTGCTTTCGACGATTACGACGATTAAAAAAAACTTTAAATCATAAAGTTATGTAACTAGGTTAAAAGTCACTAAGTATTGATGTACGAACATCATCAAATTGTGATATACCTAGCTGTAGAGTTACCTAAAAAATTAATGAACATAACCTAACTTTCAACTAAATAACAATCAATATTTCTACTACCCCATTGAATAACCGTGTAATTTTAACACATATGAAATTCACATCCAAAAACCTATTAAACTGCTCAAATATTATCCATGTAACAGTCAGGCCCAAGGTACTATGGAAGACTACCCATCTCCTTTAATCCCTCAACCCCCAGGTGGCACACGCGTGCCGCGATAACAATTGATTTCAATTGTGTCTGGAATAACTCACGATCGAGGGATTAAGAAATCATAAATTTACAAACAAATGCTATTGATGAATGAATTGCATTAATAAATGAAGAAATTTCGAACCCAATACCAACAAAAATAGGTGAACTAGAAGTTTTTCATGAGCTTCAAATGACGATGATTGATGGAAAAGTTACAACGGTCATACTACATAACACGATCTAATGCTACCTGTAACATTTGCCTTGCAACCCCGAAAGAAATATTTCCCAATTTATTAGGTAAATGCATTTCAAGTCACAGTAATAAAATAAATTATTATATGAAATATTTTTTTCGTTTGTAATTTATAATGGAAGTATAGTTCAAATAAATTACATTTTAAATAACTGCAAATCACAAATGACCCTTTTAAACAAGAGGCGGTTCATTTTATTTGATAACATTTCCAGGTAACCCAAATAAAGTGCGCACGCACCTGCAAACTACAAAGCTACGCAAATCCGCAAGCCAATTTACGATCATAGTTGGCTGTAGAAGCAACTTTTAACTACATAGCAATGGAAAAACGATATTTGGCATCCAAAATATTTTTTTCACATTTTTAAATATTAGTATGTAAAAAATAATTATTGGGTGCTACAATGTACTTAATAAATTAAGGTTAATCTGATCCTAACGATATTCAAAGATTTTTTGTATATTATCTGCAAAAAAAGTCGAAATAAAGTATTTTTTTATAACTGATGTTTAAGCGCCTGTAATTCCGAAGGTTGCAAGGTTACGGAAAAAAGTTATATAAATTTATCTTAGAGAATAATATGCGCTTTAATGCCTACTAGATGGCATTTTGATCCATGCACGCATTTTAGAGCTACAAAGTTTAATAACTTTTTCTCGATACAAAAAAAAATTCAACAATATATTTCTCAAAATTTGTCATGTTTTTGAGAAAAATTGGAATCAGTAAAAGTGATTTAGAGTATGTGAAAAAAATTTCAAGCTTAAATATGAACATTGACCTCTAAGTCCACTTTATTTGAATATGGAACCAGTGTGCGACGTAGTGTGGAGCATTTTTTAAGTTAATCATATTTACGGCATTGTAGGTGATCATACAGCCAAACACTTTATTATCAAAGCCTAACCTTAACCTTATCTAATCTAATCTAAATCATTGAATGCTAGGTGGTTTACATCTAGAAAGAAAGGAAGTTTTATGCTTGAATTTCAAATTTTCAATCCAAGTTACTTTTGAGAGTCCTTCTTTATTCCTTAATAATACCTCTAAACTATGACAATAATTGCCTTGAATTCATTAAAATAGAGTACTGTCGCGGACATGCTAGAAGGTTCGAGATTTCGCTATCTAGAGGAATGTACATAACTACCTAAGTTCGACCACAGAGTAATAACAAGATCTTAGTGCAAGCGACATTGAACTTTAAAATTACATTTTAAGGCGCAAAATGGCATACGCTTAAATGTCCTTGTGATTTTTCTGGAAAACGAACGTTCTAGTATCTACGACCGGCGTCGATGTTGAGATATATAAATAACAGAACTTGAGTGAGGGCGCAGTTAGTTCATTCTGAGCTTTCGGTGCTATACCTGCGAAAAGTGATCTAGTGCGAAGTAACGACGACTTTAGCGATACCAATGGATATAAGGACTACTCTACGGATTGGCTAATAGTGTTTTGAAACCAACAACCTCAGCGACCCACCGGACTACGATTCTTGTGATTTGGCTTTTGTAATAGTGTTTGCGACCTGTTCATCGCCTAATAAAACCTTCTAATAAGTCAACGGTGTTTTATCCAAATCCCGAACTCCACGTTCGTAACAATACTATACTTCTTTCATTTTTCGTTTATCGCACAAAAATCAGCGTAGAAAGAGCCTATGTTTTATAAATCTCAGTGTTTGCATTGTTACATTATTTGAAAAGCGTTTTATTTGGTTACATGTTATATGCCTTAAATATATTCTAGCTTCCAAATTGTAAGGATTGTATCCAATTACTAGGGATATTAAAATAATGTGCATAAAAACTGGGTTCTCATTCGTACTCCGCGGTCGCGCATCCTGCCGTGTCGGCTGTAATTTTCGAATGCCTTAGTCTGAAAAAAGAAACAAAAATGTTTTCACAGATAAGAAATATGTACATGAATGAATGATCAGAATTACATCGATAATAAATCGTTTTGCCACTATTTTCTTATAAAATTTCAGTAATTTATTAATACAATACCTACCCATTACGAATCTAAACAAATTTTGATGCAAGCTCTTACTTTTTCAACCAAGAAGTGAAGTGTATATTTTTATAAAATTATTTAGTAAGGTTATTTTTAAATCGATAAATCTGCATTCAAGTTAATCGATTATGTTGCATTAAATTAATCGATTGTAAGCTTGGTAGTCAAGAAGAAAGAACGTAATTTTAATATTGTGAGAAATATTATAAATTTCGTGAAAAATATAATATGCATTGTTTAAAAATTATGGTCTTGTTAGATGATGCGTTTTCCGTGACGAAATAAACTAAGATTAGAAAATCACTAAACTCTACGCGTTGTCCAAACGAATTGGTCGTTCAATATGGCCGCCTTACTGTATTTCCCAATGTTCGGTAATTATAGCGCGGATGTTGGCTTTCTTCATGTTTCTAGCATTATTCCAGTACAACGTAACGTTTTGCGGATAGCCAATTTCAACAACTTACGCAGTTAATGCTATCATTATGTGGTAAACCAAGTGTAGTGCTAAGTGATTGTGATAAATATTAGAATAAAACAGTAATTAATAGTGATAGTGAAGTATAGAAGTGCGTGGTATTTTAAAAATAAAAACAAGATTAGTGTTATTACCCGCAATGTCACAATATGAGCGGTTGCGATGATCTTGGCTCGCCCCACGCATTCGATCCTGCCTTGCTACTCATGGTTTGTATTCATAATGCGCGCGTTTTGTGCCGGTTCTTAATTATTCTTCCTAAATCGTAAATGTTAGTTCTGGTATTATTTTTATTATCGAATATTATTGCGGACTATCGTTAGCTCCTTCATTATCTACACGCTGTTCTCATCTAATATTACAGTCCAAAGGGTTTTTATTTAATTTGTCATATCTATGAACCTTTCATAAGAATTAATCATCATAACTTGCAACTAGGTCTCAGTACATCTATTGTATTTTGTTTCATAATTTACTGATCACTATGATGACAATAAGATAGAATAACTTGTTGTAATAGCTCACAACACAGCCATTGTTGTTATTTATTAGTTTTATAGAACTTATCACTAAACCGGGATTTTCAATGCAATGTTTATAAAGATAAAATCATATTCACCTTCCCGACATTTTGCATTGAAAATCCCGGTTTAGTGGTAAGTTTTATGGGTCAGAGGGTATCCTTAAGGGCAATACAATGCATCAAGACACTTTAAAAACCTTATGAAAAACCTTTATGTGAAAAAAAAAAAACTTTACCCATTCATCATAGTTGCTGTTAGTTTAAAAATTAAGATTTGTGTCAAATAAACTATTTTAATAAAAATAAAAAAATGCTATTTGTTCCTAAATAACAGAGATAATTAAGTTTATTTACTGCTGTGTTATTAAAAATTCATCTTGGTAAAATTATAGTGTAATTACATTTATTGATAATTCCAACCACAATCAATTTGCCTACTACGTAGACTTTTTTCTTCCAGCCACCTGAAAAGTCCAAAATATGTTAGGTTCCTTATTTATTTGAAACATATGACAGCAAGGTTTCAAAATGTTTCTTTATCATTTACATGGTATACTTTAGCTTTCTTTGAAAAAAAATGCTGTTTTGTCCCACTTCAGGCAGCAAGCAGCAATTTATTTGCTTAAAATGAAGTTTTAGAACATCTATTTGTTTGTTCTCAATACCAGCCTTGTATTATCTAAGGACAGATTCGGACCTATTAAAGACCTCCCCAGTGGAGTGGCGCACACAGGTTTTAAAGGTGTCACCTGCGCTGATGTCCTGGGTTCAATTCCCAGACGAGTCAGGATTTCTACATTTTCTCAGGGTTTGTTGTTTGGTACCTTCATTCTTCTGGATTTCCACAATAAAGTTTTTTAAATAGTTACTAATTTAGGGATGAGAACAATGTATGTGATGTCCACATAATTTTTTTTGGGCTGTGGAACAACTGCACACATGATTAGTCTAGAAAATAACAGAATCTTATCTATTTTAACTTAAATTATTATATATTTCTATTTAATTACTTCTTTCATTGACCAATACTTTTCCGTGTCTTCTTGGATATGTTCGATAGTTACCACGTATATTGGCACTCTTATTGTTTTTCTCCGGCAACTCCTTAGGTTTAGTTAGCAAAATTTATTTATTTTGTCTGATTAAACAGTAACACGTCTGTCATCGATACCGCGTCCCGCGCACCTTCACTTTTCTGCCTGTAGTTGCCTATTTCCTCCCTTGGGCCTTTGTTATCTAAAATAATGATATGTGAAATCTAACATAATCTAATTATTGGTACTAGTTCTGTCACCAACCAACTAGCAGCATTTTTTTGTGTTATTTGTTTTAAAAATGTTGAGCTGTTTTTTCTATTCTTGATAGTATGTTTTGGTATCATAATAGTACTTTGAAGATTTTGTGAATTTCTCTGCTTAGGATTGTTGGATTTCCTCAAGATTTTCCGAGTTACCAATTTGGAACATTGTTTATACATTTTCGGGTTAATTTGAGGAGATTCATTCTGAGGGAGCTTCTAACCATGTGGTGTTCTGTGTTAAAATTCAGTTTATTTACGACAGAGGTATCTCTAATGGCTTTCAGTGTGTTGCTCATAATATAGTCTATTTCATTTTTATGTTTCCCATCTGGGGATCTCTAAGTTCATTTTTGTTCTTGTTTTTTTTGAAACATGCTATTGAGAAGATACAGATTGTGTTCTAGTAATAGGTCTCCCAACTTTTGGCCATTGGCACTTCTTTTATCATGTCCAAACTTTTCCTTTTATGGTTCTGCCTTGGTCTGTGTTATTCCAGTTTGTGCATTAATGTCTTCCATTTTATTTGAGTATCTTATTAGGAATTTAAATTTTTAGTATCAGCTTCTTCTGTACGAGCATAGATTTGAATAATAGCCCAATTCTTTCTGTAGCTTAGTAATTTGATGATCAGGACTGTTATCTGTCTGAATTTACTTCAAAGTAACTAACATATTAAATTAATACATATTTACTAATGCATATGCTAGTGAGAATGTACCTCATCAATTAGTTATTAGGTCAGGCTTAGAATAGCAGTAGTCCCTTGAAGACAAACAAAACTTAGCATTCCAGATCTTATAGCCAATAAACACAAAATTTTAATGATATTAATATCTAGCTGACTCAGTGAAATACATACTGCCTCAGAATAAATAGTGCTTTTACTTGATTTGGCGAAATGTTACATCACTGTTATTAAAAATTGCATAGTATTGCGAGTAGAAAGATTGTATGTGGAAATATAATATCTAGTTTTGTATTTGTGTTGTTTTGGTTAGTTGATTGATTGGTACTGACGGTATATTACATATACTTCTACACAAGCAGCAGACAGATCCAACAAATCCTAGAATGTAAAAATCATTTCTTGACTCTACTAATTATACAAAGTAGGTGGAGGATATGTAATAAATATAATTTATAGGGTGTCGAACGTGCGAGCGCCCCGACGGGCGGCGGCGGCGGCGGCGTGGGCGGGGGCGCGGTGGCGGCGGGCGCGCTCAACGGCGCCGCCGACGAGCCGCCCCGCAAGCGCCCCAAGCTCGCCGCCGCCGACGACGCGCCTGCGCTGCGCCGCCGCATACTCGAGGCGGACCTGCTGCGTCTGAGGAACTTACGCGAGAAGTAATCTCAGCATTTCAATAATACTTAGCAAAAGAAAGATCTAATCTTAATGAATAAACATACTTATTGTCATCTACAGGTTTACAGAGCAGCTCACCGAGTTGTATTTCCTGCAGGCGGGTGGCAATATGATGGATTATGCCGTGTGGAAAAAACGACCGCCCTCGGCGCAGATGGTCGCGTTTATTGAGGCGCGACGTCCCCCGCCGATCGCGGTGGTGATGCCGCCGGCGGCGGCCAGCTCGCCACCCGCCCTCGCACCGGCCCCCGCGCCCGCCCCTTCACCAGCCCCCGCTGCCGCTGCCCCCGCCCCCGCCCCCGCCCCGGACCCCGCCCCCGCCCCCGCCCCCGCCCCCGCGCCCGCGCCCGCGCCCGCCGACGAGATGGTCGAGAAGGCGAAGCAGGAGGCGTACGTGGCGTCGCGCGTGGCGGAGCTGTCCCGCGCGGGGCTGTGGCCGGAGCGCCGCCTGCCGCGCGTCATGGAGCCGCCGCGCGCCAAGTCGCACTGGGACTACCTGCTCGAGGAGATGGCCTGGCTCGCGCAGGACTTCGCCCACGAGCGGAAGTGGAAAAAGCAGGCCGCCAAGAAGTGTGCTCGGGCCGTTCAAAAATACTTTCAAGATAAAGCACTGGCGGCGCAGAAAGCCGAAAAGGCACAAGAGTTACAACTGAGGAAAATAGCGGCGTTCGCGGCGAAGGAGATCAGAACCTTCTGGTCGAACGTGGAAAAGATAGTCGAGTGGAAACGCGTCCGTCGAGTGGAGCGCGCACGCAAGGAGGCGCTCGACGAGCAGCTGAGTTACATCGTGGATCGCACCGAACGCTACTCGCGCCAGCTCGCCGCCAACATGGGCCCCCGGCCCGCGCAACCCGAGACGCCGCCCTCCGACGACGAGTTCCAGCCGCGCGACGCGTCCGACGACGACGAGGAGACAATCGCGGCCGCCGAGCGCGAGGCCGCGCACGACGCCGCCGACCACCGCGACGAGCTCGAGGCGCTGCGCCGCGAGTCGCACCTCGACCTCGGCGACCTGCTGCCGCCCGGCTACCTGCCCGCGCACTCGCCGCCGCCCTCCGACTACGGGCCCGACGGCGACGACTCGGCCGACGACGAGCGCACCATCGCCGAGCAGGAGCGCGCCGAGCCGCCCGCCGACGCCGCCGCCGAGCTGGCCGCCCTGCGCGACGACGCCGAGCTCGCGCTCGACGAGCTCGTGGCGCGCTACCGGCCCGCCGCCAGCCCCCCGCCCAGCCCCGGCCGCAGCGTCTCCGACGCCGACGCAGCGACGGACAGCGACGACGAGCCCTCCACCACCGACTCGGACTCGGACTCCGACTCCGGCTCGTCCGAGGCGCTCGAGGCGCTCGTGGAGTCGGCACCGGCGCCGGGCGAGGCGGGCCAGGCGGCGGCGGCGGCGGCGGAGGAGGACGGCGAGCGGCGCGTGGAGGCGGCGGCGTCGCTGGCGGCCACGCTGCAGCCCACGGGCACGACGCTGTCGTCGACGGCGGTGGGCACGCCGGTGCCGCGGCTGCTGCGGCACGCGCTGCGCGAGTACCAGCACGTGGGGCTGCACTGGCTGGCCACGATGCACGCGCGCGGCCTCAACGGCATCCTGGCCGACGAGATGGGGCTGGGCAAGACCATCCAGACCATCGCGCTGCTGGCGCACCTGGCGCTCGAGCGCCGCGACTGGGGGCCGCACCTCGTCGTCGCGCCCACCTCCGTCGTGCTCAACTGGGAGATGGAGTTCAAGAAGTGGTGCCCCGCCTTCAAGATTCTCACCTACTACGGCACGATCAAGGAACGAAAGTTAAAACGCGTCGGATGGACCAAAGCGAATTCCTTTCACGTGTGCATCACGTCCTACAAGCTCGTGGTGCAGGACCACCAAAGTTTTAGAAGAAAACGGTGGAAATATCTCATTCTCGACGAGGCGCAAAATATTAAAAACTTCAAATCACAAAGGTGGCAGATGCTGCTCAATTTCCAGACAGAGAGGTGTGTTTTTTGTTCATAGTAAGCAGGTAATGAATGTGTTGTAGCGGGAATAGCACCGTGACGAGTATAATTTGTGCGCAGACGGCTGCTGCTGACGGGCACGCCGCTGCAGAACAGCCTGCTGGAGCTGTGGTCGCTGATGCACTTCCTGATGCCGGACGTGTTCGCGTCGCACTCGGAGTTCCGCGAGTGGTTCAGCGAGGTGGCCGGCATCGCCGAGGGCTCGCACCGCTACAACGAGGCGCTCGTCAGGCGGCTGCACGAGGTACTCGACTCATTGCTATACGCTTGTAGGGATTAATCATCTGCTCTACTAATTGAAACAAGTAGCACAAAAATGACCTAACCCACACTTTTGTTGTGTTGTTTACTGTTCAAATTTTAAGCTGAACTGGCCTAACTAACATGCTTTGTTAATAGTGTATTTTTTCATTCAAGGCCATTTTAGATAGATAATAATTATATAGGTAATTTTACGAATAGTAGGCAACAGTTACGTCGTAAAAGCTAGGCCTATTTTGAGGCTAGGACAATCCCTATTAATCTTATAAATGTGAATATGAGTTTGTTTTCTATGCTCTCATGCAGAAACTGCATAACTGAATTTGATATTATTTGACTAAGATGGATCAGATCCTAAGAAAGGACATAGATTATTTTGTAGGTAGATTTAGTAGTGGGATACTGGCGATACCGGTTCGATACCGATATCAATCAATCAATCATTTATTTACTCTAAATAGGGTAATTTTCACATTTTGTGGGTGTTTCAATTTTGTTTAAACATACATATAGTGTAGTTCACGGGACCCGAAACACGGGCGAAAAGCTAGTTTTATGTAAATAAAAAAAGTCATTCACTGCTCTGATCTTAAAGTTAGTTATTATAAAAAGCACTCTTTTTGTGGACAATGGACCATCAAAGCAGACCCGAGCAAAAATGGAAATAGACATGGGACTTCATAGTGAGCGACACTTTGAAAACAGGTGTATATGCCACTGAATTCATTAAAGCAGTGTTTCCCAAACATTGTCCTGCCATGGCCCGGTAATTTTCACACTGCCCCTATGTGACCCACTTAATAATTTTAAAACTAAACTGGGAAACGCTGCATTAGAGTGTTAGATGGTTCATGTTTGTTCATCAATAATGTGAATGTGTGGGGCAGGTGCTGCGGCCGTTCCTGCTGCGGCGGCTGAAGGCGGACGTGGAGCGGCAGATGCCGCGCAAGTACGAGCACGTGCTGCTGTGCCGCCTGGCGCGCCGCCAGCGCTTCCTCTACGACGACTTCATGGCGCGCGCCAAGTACGTAGCCCCCGCCGTCTGTTAATACTTATGTATAATACTTATGTAAATGCTATTAGTATTCACATACTAATAGCATTTACATAAGTAAGTAACAACCTACAATCATCCCACTGCAGGGAAAAGACCTCCGTCATTGAATTCAAGTTACCACTGCAACGATGGGAACTGGCATAATCACCACACTTGCCAAATGCGGGTTGGTGATCACAAACCCGAGCAACGTTCGATAATTCGAAACTTTTTTTTTTGCCCGACCCGGGAATCGAACCTGGGACCCCGAGATCTTGGCCCGGTATTTAAACCACTATACCAAACAAAAAAAGGGTATTCTTGGGTCGTACATAAAAAAGGGTATTTTTGAGCAAATATGCCTCAAGCAGTTCCATTCAAAAAGGATAAATCGCTTACTCCATTCAGAAAAATCAATTGAACTCTACAATACAACATTATTGATAAAGCCACATCTAAGCATTCCACTTGTACAGATATCTTTAAAAAACAAACAGTTTATCAAATTATCAAATTTCTTGCTTAAAAATCAGCTTTAAAAACATTAATCTATTTTTTAACCTGTAATTATTAGCGCAGTATTGTCGGAGTATTGGGTAATTTAATACTGAAAACAGAATAAGGGCCAGATAATACTTCCTTGTGGAACACTTAAATCATCAATCATAGTTTTCGTTATTTTAAAACATTGACATTTGAGTGATGTGAGGCTATACCAAAGGCGTTTTGACAGTAGAAGACGGGGAGTGGTGTCTTAACTTCACTATAAAACTGCTTTAAAACTTGCCAGTCTAACGTAACGATTAAGGCAAAACCCTCATTTTGTGGTGGTCTACATTCAACAGCTCTGTCGGATAAAATGCGCTAACGGGCCGGTGGTGATAATGATACCAACAATCGATCAGTAATAATTAAAATGTCATGTAGGTTAGATGCAATCTTTTACTAGTGCATCTTTTTGCGTTATTGATTTTCGAACGAAGAAGTCTAAACGACCGTGTACCACAGGACGAAGGAGAGCCTCGCGTCGGGCAACCTGCTGAGCGTGATCAACGTGCTGATGCAGCTGCGCAAGGTGTGCAACCACCCGGACCTGTTCGAGCCGCGGCCCGTCGTGTCGCCGCTGCAGCTGCCCGCCCTGCGCCTCGCCGCGCCCGCCGCCGCCCTGCTGAGCGCCCCGCCCGCCCGCGCCGCCACCGCCGCGCGCCTGGGCGGCGACCTGGCCTCGCTCGAGGTACGTGCCGCCCGCCCCCCGCCCGCCCGCCGCCGCCCTGCTGAGCGCCCCGCCCGCCCGCGCCGCCGCCGCCGCGCGCCTGGGCGGCGACCTGGCCTCGCTCGAGGTACGTGCCGCCCGCCCCCCGCCCGCCCGCCGCCGCCCTGCTGAGCGCCCCGCCCGCCCGCGCCGCCGCCGCCGCGCGCCTGGGCGGCGACCTGGCCTCGCTCGAGGTACTTGCCGGTCGCGGGTTCGATCCCCGCACAGTACAAATATTTGTGTGCATGAATATGTCTGTTTGTACTGGTCTGGGTGTTTTCTATGTATTATTAGTATGTATTTACAAAAAAAAAAGTATATAAGTAAGTTTATCGGTTGTGTAGTACCCCATACGACAGGGTACTTAATTGTATGGTCTCTTGCTAACCATACAACTTTCTTGCTATGTTGATATTGATGAGGTGTAAATCCAAACTCCTTGTTGATTGCATTATATTTATTAATATGGAAATTACACACTAAATAAAATGCTATGATTCGCGGCCGTCTTGCTAGGCAATAAATGCGAACTAATACGTAAAACGAATATAATACCTAAGTAGTTTGTATTTTAAGTAATCTAGGTCAGTCGCATATAGTAACATTATTGCGAATGTAAGAAATGTACGGTGATGGACCGTACATAATAGTAGCTTAATTTGGGACTAGATGGCTCTGTGTGGCGAAGTGAGGCATGTATTCAAAATATTATTATTATTATATTATATAAAAGAAAAATATCCCTATCATTATTTCCAATCAAAATCTGGTTAGTTAGCGTTTCGTTTTTTCTAAGAAAATTGTAAAGTGATTTATTCGAGAACTAGCGTGTAAAAATATTTTTTTTTTTGTAAAACCTTATTCTTTTTTTAATCGGTCAATCTGAATCGGTCGTTAAAAGGAAATCGCCCGGCAAAATGTGACCTTATATATATTTTTTAAATTAATTTTAGTAAATTTAATGTTCGTCGTTATCATAATCAAATTTTAATCCAGATGTATTTTTTGTCATCTTTAATCGGAAACGTGTGCTCGTTCACTCGAACGGCGCTCGCCTTCTTCGCTTTTGTCACGTTCGGTCTCTTAGATGATACCTGTCTCGCAGGTGAGCGGCGCCGCGGCGTTCCCTGCGCACCGCGCGCGCCACCTCGCGCCGCCGCGCCGCCTCGTCGAGCAGCTGGTGTGCGGCGCGGCGGGGGCGGGGGCGGGCGGCGCGGGGGCGGGCGGCGCGGGGGCGGGCGGGCCGGCGGCGCCCCCGCCGCGCGCGCTGCGGCTGCACGTGCGCCTGGTGCCGCGCCGCGCGCCCGCCGCCCCCGCCGCGCCCGCGCCGCCGCTGCACGCGCTGCACGCGCTGCACGCGGATAAGCCGCAGGTGACTATACACGTACTCGTAGTCTGACAGGAAACCCCGCCCACACTATACGACGGATACGATGATCGTTTGGATATCCACTGGGACTGGGAAGATTTAGGAAAAGTGTAATACGTACTGTAACGTAACAGAATATCTGGGGTACCCTTGAGGAGGAATACCCTCAGAAACCTAGGTTCTGCTCCGCTACGAAAGAAAATGAAGTAAGGGGAAAGTTAATGGGATCTACCTCTATATAACTATTCCCTCAGAAAAAGAAAATAACAAGATTATTGTAAAAAGTATAGTGGTATATTTACATAACTAAAATTTACATTATGAATGAGGAGTGGAGGTGGCCCGGCGATAGACCACGCCAGGACCCAACTGCGCAGCTAAAGGGGGATGACCCGGCGGTCTGCCTGACCGAGCCGGGGTCCAGCTGCGCAGGATGGAGGTGGCCCGGCGGTCTACGTGACCGTACCAGGGTCCAGAAATACCAAATAATGATGTACCACTTTTTAATTTAACTCAATTAATCATATTTTATAAAAACCGAGAATAGTGTTTGCTGAATGCCGAATGTCAGCACGATCGAACAATTTTGAATTTCAAAATAAGAATAAAAATGAGAGTAAACCAAAAAGTTTCTAACAGAAATTTTAAAGAATTAGAAAATACATCAAATTATAAAAAATGTAAAACTAGTAAAAATGGGATGAGAAGGTAATGAGAGAAGAGGTATCTACATGCCACAATACATACATACATATTACCACGCCTCCTTCCCGACGGGGTAGGCAGAGACCGAGGCCTTCCGCTTATTACGATCCTGGCATAAATCTTTCGCCTCTTCCACATTTATCAATCTTTTCGTGCATGCTCGTCGGTTTAGAGTACTCTTGACCGGACGTTTCTTCAGAACATCCCCGATTTAATCGTGGTAAGTTCGTCTAGGCCTTCCTCTTCCAATGTTCCCTTTCACAGTCGTCTTATAGATCTGTCTAGTCATTCTTCTCTCATTCATCCTCTCTACATGCCCAAACCACCTAAGCATCCCTTTCTCAATCCGTGTGACAATATCTTCTTTCACACCACAACATTCTCTTACCACACTATTTCTTATCCTGTCACTCAATTTCACTCCTAACATACTTCTTAGCTTCTACTGCATTTATTCTACATGCTTTTTCTGCCATACCTACCACGCGTTCGTTTCGAGTTGGCCGCTACCACCCTCCCCGCCACACCGCACCGCGCTCCTTGACAGACCCTATTAGTACCGTTCGCAACGCAGGAAGAACAGTTTCGGGTAAAGAACTTTAGGTGAGCCGCTATGGACCCCCCACACCACAAATGATTTCGATTTAATTAGTATACACAGGTCTCTGCACCTCCTCAAGGTTGACTGTGCATTAGATATAAATAAATAATCTAGGTATTGTAATTTCTCCATTTTATTTATTTTAATAACTCACATATCGTCTAGGGCGCAGGTACATATTATTTTGTATCTCTTTCAAAGCAAACCAAGGTGTATAGAAATAATAAAAACATATTGCAATAAAAATACGATGAATTCTTTTTGCCAACGGTACCGTTATATATGCCTGTGACGTCATTTAGTAACGGTCAACTCGAAGCGAACGGGTAGTAGGTATCAGGTAACACTCTCCCTTTCTCCCACAGCTTTCACAGAATTTGTGTACCGCAATGTTTGTTTCCTGTTTTTTTTTTTTTAATCTTATAATTTTTTATCTACACATCCTACACATGTGCGAAATATGGAGTAATTTGTGTTTATCTGTAAATAATTCTAATTACCCTTTTGTAAATTCTAAAGCAACCGACAAGACTTGCTAGTAAAACATGTATAGATAACTTTGCACATAACTTTGGAAAGACATGTAGGGCTGAAGTGATAGAATTCGCCTTATCTGACCATACTGCGCAATTAATAAAGTTGCCAGTAAAAAAAATTATTAAACTAAAACACTGGTACAAAAAAATACGTGATTACAGTAAAGACAACATACAAAAATTTAAAATGTGCATAAAAAATCTATTCTTTTCCGAAATGTATAATATAAATGATCCAAATTTGGCATATAATTATTTCTTACGCGAGTTTAAACTATTTTATAACTTATGCTTTCCACTAAAACAAATTAAAATAAATGTGACTAATAAACAAAAATGGATATCCCGTGGTTTAAAAACTTGTAGCAAGAAAAAAAGATATTTATTGTGGAAATATAGAAAATCACCAACCAATGCAAATCAACTTAATTACAAAAACTATACAAAACTTTTAAAAAAAATTATTTATCTGACTAAACGAGCCCAAAACAATTATAAAATAAAGACAAGTGATAATAAATCTAAAACGACATGGCAAATAATTAATAAAGTAAGACAAAATATACCTACCCAGACCATATCAAAAATAAGGATAGGCTGTGAACATATAAGTAGCCCTCATCAAATTGCAGAGGCATTTAACAACTACTTTGTTGACAAAATTAAACCATTGGAAAGATATGGAAAAAGTCCGGCCAAAAACCTTAAACAAATGCTTAGCTCCATGTTCTTGGCTCCAAGTCTACCACTACAAATATTTAATATTATTAAAACATTGAGAAATACAAATAGCGTAGGGCATGATGATATTGCTACAAAAATAATCAAGTCTGTAAATAAAGAAATTTGCCATCATCTGAGCTACATCATCAATCTAAGCATAGAAAAGGGATCTTTTCCTGATGAGCTTAAAGTAGCTATTGTAAAACCTGTTTTTAAAAAAGCTGACAAAGAATCAATGGAAAATTATAGACCCATAGCATTAATACCTATATTCTCGAAATTTTTTGAAAAATACTTATACAATGAAATGAACAATTATTTCGAAAAAAATGACATTTTCTGTACACAGCAAAAGGGCTTTCGCAAAAGCAAAACTATAAATATGGCAATTTATGATTTTTTTAAAAATGTAATAACACACGTTGATAGCAGAACGCCGGTATGTTCATTATATTGTGACATGACTCAGGCGTTTGACTATGTAGACCATAAAATATTATTTAGCAAACTGGAGGCGTATGGCATTAGAGGCAATGTATTGAGCTTGCTCCAGTGTTATCTCACTAATCGTCGACAAAAAACAGAAATATGTAGGCTAAATATGGGTACTAAATCTGAGGACATAAGCTCATCGACAGAGCGCTTAGTGAAATACGGGGTCCCGCAGGGCAGTGTATTAGGGCCTCTATTATTTATAATTTATATAAATGACTTACCAAATGCCACTAAGCAACCTATGACCTTATTCGCTGACGATAGTACTATAACTGTAAACTGTAATGACATCAATTCTTATAAAAATGACATTAATCAATCATTGACATCAATAATTACCTGGCTCAATAACAATAATTTAAAAATAAACTTAAATAAGACATATGTTATGCACTTTAACCAAAGACCAGTAACCCCATCTGGCATTCAAGTAAATTTCAACGATACTATCATTTCTGAAGTAGATACGACCCGATTTCTCGGCTTACAAATTGACCAAAAATTAAATTGGAAAGCCCATATACAAGCACTAACTAAAAAAACAAGTAGCTCGGCTTATGCTTTGTATAAACTTTCTGCTACAGTCAATATTGACGCACTTCTAACAGCTTATTATGGGCTGGTGGAATCTGTTCTTAGATACGGAATTATCTTCTGGGGTAACTCAACTGACAGAGAGGTAGCTTTTAAAAGTCAGAAACGATGTATCCGCGCTATGTTTGGTCTTCAGACCACCGATAGCTGCATGCCATATTTTATAAAGCACAGAATTCTGACACTTCCGTCCTTATATATAATGGAGGTGGCTCTTTTTGTCAGAGCCAATCCTCACCTCTTTCCTCGGTTATCTGACATAGTTACACGCAACCGTCGAGATCAAAGCAAGCTGTGCTCGCATCGAGCAAAAACGGCTCTGCTTAAAAAGAGTGTAGTATGCATGGCTCCTAAAATTTATAATAAAATTCCTAAGACATATAAATTACTTAACGACAATCAGTTTAAAAATAAATTTAAAAATTTTTTAATTGAAAAATGCTACTATACTATAACTGACTTCTTTAACGATAAATTTTGACATACAATAATAATAATGTAATAATCAATGTTAATTTCTATAATATTATATTCAAATTAATAAAATTTTACATGCAATAATAAGTAATGTAATAATGAGTAATATTTTTTTCTAAATATTCTATTTCAAATTGTGGCTGTGTATGTAATGCTTTGATGTAGGTAATGTAATAATTTAACTGACTTTGTAATATTGATAGGCTAATGTTAAATAAAATCTAACAAATTTAACACTATAAATTTTACACACCGAATATCGGTAAGGCATGTTGATACTAACGACACTAATACCAGTATATCTCTGCCCATGCAATGTATATCTCACACATGTTTTCGTAAATAAATAAATTATCTTATCTTATCTTATCTTATCTCATGTTTCCTCTATATTTGAATATTGTAACTACAGTTAATAAATATTATAAATAAAATAAAATCTATACTAATAGGTATTATAAAGCTGAAGAGTTTGTTTGTTTGTGTTCGGGGTGTAGTAATCTATCTATCTTCAGTTTTGGCGTATCGGAGATAGAAAACAACTTCTGTCTTTGTTTTTCTGGACTGCAAAATCATAGATAGGAATTGTTTCCTATCTCCGAAATGTCAAAATTGGCAATAGATAGATTATTAGGACCGGCCGTAACTGTAACTAGCACAAAAGGTTTGAGGCATTGTCTAAAAGTCATAATATGATCTATGTATACAGATGAGGATAGCGTAGTGACGGGAGGTGTGGTTATTATATTCATTTAGAAGTGCATATTGTGTCATCCGCAGCGCACTCCGGCTCAGGGCGCTCCGGCCGCGGCTAGCACGACGGCCGGTACCAACTCCATGGGCGCTACGGGCGCTACGGGCGCTACGGGCGCTACGGGCGCTACGGGCGCTACGGGCGCTACGGTCGCTACGGGCGCGGCGGCGGCCCGGCTGGCGGCGCGGCTGCGGGCGGGCGCGCGGCGGCTGGCGGCGGCCAACGAGCGCCGCTGCTGGCGCCTGCCGCTGTACGGCGCCGACCTGCGCGCCGCGCTAGCCGTGGCCGCGCCCGCCCTCGCCGCCCCCGCCGCCCCCGCCCCGCTGCAGCCGCCCACCGTCGCCGGCCTGCTGGAGCGCCTGCACGACGTCATCGACAGGTGAGAACATATATATTATATTCATGACCCACGTACATACGCATATAAATAGTAATACACCGTGAAATTTTAGTGGTTGTTTTCCCGCAACAAAACGATTTACCTTTAGTAGCACTATCAAATCGTGCGAGTTATTTTTTGAAAATAAAGATCGTTGTTCTCAACATATCAAAAAAATAATCATCAACTCAAAAGCGTGAGATACGATAGTATCTTTACAAAATGTGACTGCTTGCCGCACGAAATCAATGTTCAAAGCAAAATAAGCTCTACGCACTAAGTATTACAGTATATACTTTATTTGACATTTTAGCAACTTAATTGCACTTATAATATCAGTATATAAACTTAAAAAAATTTGTCTCAGGCGGGACTCGAACCCGCATCTCCTCGCATGCCGGTGAAACAACGCTGGCTTATAGCGTAAGAATATGCTTGAAAAATTCGCGCCATGTCGCAGTGTCTCGGTGGCCTAATGGTATGGCGCCCGCCCGGCATGCGAGGTGTACAACCTTGAGGTCGAGGCCGACAATAAAACACCGAACTGTTTAAAAAGTATCAAATGTATTGAACTTTGATTTATACTATGCAGAATCAACATAACAATAGCTCTATTTAACATAAGTAATTCCAAAAAAACCAAAACATATCGAGAGCTAAACCACAGGCAATGCCATCGGTTGATAACATTTAAGACTATATTTTAAAAATAGAAAATACAGTGCGAATATTTATTCTGACGTTTGTACATTCCGCCTTCCATGGACAGAATGACAAACTGTCCATTAAATATATAGCAAAACATGAAAGAACCTATCGTTGTACCGTTAAATCTAGTTACTAAATTTTACGAAAATTGACAAAACATAGACAGTAAATTATTTAAAAAAACTTAATTAGTAACCAAATTACAAATAATGAGTGTGCATTTAATCTGAGACCGGCAGTACCTAACCACAGCTTAGACGTAGGTCTTATTTTGACGGCACCCTTGCATGTTAGGCTCACAACGCGGATTATTTTGCCCAAACTAGGATGTTTTTGCAGGATAACTCCGTATAACCATAGTAAAGGAGGAAAATCGTTTTCCTTGACTAAAACTACGTCACATACTTTAAGTGTCTGAACACAATAAGACCATCCATAACGGTTTAGGAATTGAGTCAAATACTCCTGCGACCACTTATGCCAGAATTCCTGCACCATCCTTTGTGTAAACTGCCATCGTCTTAAGCTGCTAATGGACGAATTTTCGTAGTTTGCTTCTGGCACCAGCACTGGAGATTCACCAACTAAATAAATAACAAAACGTAAACAGACATAACGCTTGTATGTATGATACCAACTTCCTTTGGATTTGCGGACAATAATTGCACCAGCGTAGTCCAAGCCGCTCTGTCGCAATGGGCGACCTGGTATAACTCTTGAGACTGGATGCTGACTTATAAATTGCTCCGTTGTGCGTGAAAAGTAACGACCGTAAATTACACATTTACGACGGAACAATCTGACATGATTTTTAACATCTATAATCCAGTCCCGAGACCTCAAATGAGTAACCATGAGTTGCGGACCACCGTGCAATGTCTTGGCATGAGCTCCTTTTATTAACAGATCAGTCAAGTAAATCTTAGCTGGAATAATGACTGAATGCCTTTTGTCTTCATCGATTGCAGCGTGGCTTAAACAATCACCAACTCTTAAAACATCATGCTCGTCCAGAAACGGATTCAAATTATTTAATTGATTACCATTTTTTAATTTCAATATATCATCATTAAATATTTGTGCTTGCCAATGCTTAATAAATATAATTAACGAATTTGCTAATTGCTTGCTCTTAAGATAAGATGCTAATTTGGTATCTTTGGATCGCTTGAAAACTCGATTAACCCGTGCTATCACATGAACTTGATGACTTAATGTTGAATATATAGTCCAAATATGATCAATATCTTGAGCACAAATATGATCAATATTAGTTACAGATGAGCTTATAGAATTGAGCTTTATGACATATTCGAAGGTATCGGTGCCACGTTTCCAGATTCGTATTTTCATAACTGTGTTTAATTTTAATTGCATGTTTTCTTCTTTAAACCTGTTGTTTTTATTTATTTCATCCAGTACTTCTTCTTTATTACTACACCATTTCTGTAACTTAAACCCCCCTCTACTTGAAGTATTGATTAATTCCTTACGCAGTTTTATATCTTCTTCAATAGTAAGTCGCTCTTCAGGTGATAAGTATTCCATATGTCCAGATTGTATATACTTCTTTATAACTTGATCATATTTATCTTTTAAATTAATATTTTTAAATTTTTCTGACATTTTAAATCTTTTAGATGCAATAAATTGTGTATTCCCATCCTTACAAGTTGATTCTTCAGGCAACGGACGCTTAACTATATAACGACCTGAAAGATCTCGCTTGGTGGTATCTATAAATCTATTTTCACAGGTTTTCTTTTCCTCCGTTAAAAAAGGTTTTTGAAAATGAGGTTTTGCTTCTATTTCCCAGAACTTGGGAAATAACTTATCTTCCGATACTTGGAGGTGCATGCTAATGATGTGGTCATCATTTGAATCAGTTTTCTTTGCTTGAACCTTACCAGATAGAATCCAGCCTAGCCTTGTATTCTGAGCAACAGGAACTCCGACTGGACCCTTGATAACACCCTCCAATAATATATGTCCGTAGACTTCAGCCCCTAATAAAAGGTAAATTTTATTTGGGATGTTGTATTTTGGATCGGCTAATTTCAAATCTGGTAGATGTGACAACAGTTGCATTTCAAATTTTTCTTCTGGGAGGAAGGCTGATAATTTGTTAAGAACATGAGCTTTGACACTTAGGACAAAACTAGGATCATGAAGTGACTGTATTTTTAAATAAACTACATACTTTGATGTCATTGCTTTTTCACTTCCTAATCCTGATATTTCACTCTTGCTTGCATATCTTTTCAGTCCTAGAAGCTGAGCTGCAGACTCCGTTATGAACGAAGCCTGTGAACCTTGGTCTAATAAAGACCTGAGAGTGATATCAAGACCGGATCTTGATTGAGCCTTCACCAGTGCTGTTGCCAAAAGAACTTGTGTTGGACTGTTAGCAAAACAAGTGGTCACAAGTGTGCTTGATGGATTCTGCTTTGATGCTGTTGCTACAACAACATTGTCTTCGGATGTTTGTGAATTGTCGGTTGATTGTGGACTGTATTTTAAATGTAATAACGAGTGATGTCGCTTATGGCAAATTCGACAACTGGATGGATGGCAACATTGTGCTACCGAGTGGTTTGAGCCTAAACAATTAAAACAGAGGTTGCTAGTTTGAACAAAACTCCGCCTTGTTTGACAATCTTCTTTTGCAAACTTTTTGCAATTTGCTACCTTATGGTTATCTGAACAGTAAGTACAGGGTGTGACGTTGACATGAAAAGTTTTCTTAGTGATTGGTTGACTTGAATTGCTATTACGATAATATACATTATTTTTGGTTGACTTATTATCCAAAAATTCTAGTGCTCTGAAGCGGTGTTCTAAAAAATCTTTAAATTGATTCAAAGTGGGTAAATCTTTTGTTAAATCGCTAATTTTATCTTCCCACTGCTTGCGCGACTCAGAATCTAATTTATGACTCACAATGTAAATAATAATTAAATCCCAATTTTGTATATTAACACCTATGTTTAGTAATCCATTTAAGGTTTCATTAGTAATATCTAATACTTCCTTCAGGGCGCTAGAAGATTCGTGATTTATTGACTTTAAACTCATAAATCTTTCTAATATACAATTTGCAATATAACGCTTATTACTATAGCGATTAATGAGTTGTTCCCAACATGCCACATAATTGTCGCTGGTGATTGGAATATGTCGCAAAAGTTGATCAGCTTCACCACTAAGATGACTTTTTAAGTAATGCAATTTTTGTACGTTATCCAAAGATGTATTTTTATGTATAAGAGAATCGAACAAATCATGAAATGTTGTCCACTCCGTGTATTTGCCGGAAAATGTCGGTATAACTATCTTTGGCAACTTGACACAAGAACGATCAACCTTTGATACATCTCGATCCGCACCCGAATTTGTACTAATACTTTCATTTAACAATTCTTCCAAATTTTCCTTAAGCTCTGATTTGTAATCAATATACAGTTCTTCTACTAGTTCAAATATCTCCTCCTTATAATATGATGACCCTTCATAATCATCCGTCGAAACTTCATTAACTATTTTTTGATGAGTTTGAAAAAACATTAACCAAAAGCTTTCTAGTGACTCTAAACGTGTTTGCAAGTATGATTTTGTTAACCTTGCTTTCGGAGATTTTTTATAATTTATTTGAGCTTTATTAATTTTATTATAAATATCTCTCTGAACTGCATTTAACTTATCCATTTTATTTGAAAGAATGATTTAGCTACTCGGGTACAGAACTCAACTCATAAACAAGCAACAATCAGACAACAATTAATGTTAACATAAATTTTGACTAGTCAAACTTAACACAATTTGGAAAATATTACAAGTCCAAATTGCCTACAAAAATAACCAAAAATATTCCAAGTCCAGATTGCATACTAAATAACCAAAATTATTCGAAGTCCAGACTGCATACAAATCCGATGAGAAATTTTCTAAGTCTTTGAACAGACACTTAGAAAAATTTGAGCATAGGTTCCCCGTAGGTGCACTTTATCTTTAATTATTCTAAGTCCCAAACTATGTACTGAATTTACTAAGTTAATATTCTTCTTGAAATAGAGTTCAATTTTGAATATGATTTGAAAAGTACTCACGTCACAACACTTCACTTACTGCTTGCGATTACCACCCTTGGTACTTTACGTCACTTCCTGTTGGTCATCTCCTGGATGTGACGTCATGAACTGCTTCAACCGCTCAGCAGCTGCAGCGCTGAAATTTATCGCCCTAAGCAGCGATCCACCGCTTATAGGTACGACTTGAATTCCGCAAAAATCGCCTTTATCCAAATTGACATACGGTACGATGGACCATGTACAACCTTGAGGTCGAGGCCGACAATAAAACACCGAACTGTTTAAAAAGTATCAAATGTATTGAACTTTGATTTATACTATGCAGAATCAACATAACAATAGCTCTATTTAACATAAGTAATTCCAAAAAAACCAAAACATATCGAGAGCTAAACCACAGGCAATGCCATCGGTTGATAACATTTAAGACTATATTTTAAAAATAGAAAATACAGTGCGAATATTTATTCTGACGTTTGTACACGAGGAGATGCGGGTTCGAGTCCCGCCTGAGACAAAATTTTTCAAGTTTATATATTGATATTATAAGTGCAATTAAGTTGCTAAAATATCAAATAAAGTATATAAATAGCTGTTTCATCTTAACTGACTGTCGAACATCTGCAAAGATGTTTCTTTCGGGTTAAGGGTGCAAACTCCTAACATTTGATGAAACAACGCTGGCTTATAGCGTAAGAATATGCTTGAAAAATTCGCGCCATGTCGCAATGTCTCGGTGGCCTAATGGTATGGCGCCCGCCCGGCATGCGAGGAGATGCGGGTTCGAGTCCCGCCTGAGACAAAATTTTTCAAGTTTATATACTGATATTATTACAGCATAAACTGCACCGCGCGAGGGGCAATGACCCCGGCCGGTGACCGGCTGCGACGCGGCTGGTACCATTGGTTCGAGGTTGCTTTCGAGTTTCGTTTATCACAATCGTGAAACTGCTATTTTTTTATTTGAATAAAAAAAACTGCACAAATCTATTGTACTACTAAGATAGAATCATTTTACTGCGGGAAAACAACCACTAAAATTTCACGGTGTATATCAAATTTTTGACTTCACCAATGTATTTAAATAAATAAATAAATAAATGTGTGGGTGTGCGTGTGCAGGTTCAGCGTGTGCACGGGCGGCGCGCGCGCAGCCGCGGCCGAGCTGTGCGTGGGCGCCGGCGCCGGGGCCCGCGCGTGGCGCCGCCGCGTGCGCCGCGTGCACGACGCGCTGCAGCCGCGTGCCGCCGCCGCGCTGGCGCTGCTGCACGCGCCCGCCGCGCGCCAGGCCGTCGCCTTCCCGCACCCGCGCCTGCTGCAGTACGACGCGGGTGAGCTCACACTAGCCGCGTGCAGCCGCGTGCAGCCGCCCGCCGCCGCCGCCGAACACCGACCAACAGGAGCTCCAAAAGGATATAGGCGTTGAACATGACTTTCCCCGTGTCCAAGTTCATTCCAGGTTCCACTTGATGAGAGGCATCCGTTGTACAACATTTCCACCAGATCCTACAACGACTCTGCCATCACAAGTATATCATCGGCAAAACGAGGGTGTGAGATTTATTCACTGTTTATATTTACGCTTGTAATAAGTTTTTTTGAAGCATTTTGCTCTTTATCTAGAACCCTGAACAAAAACACCGATTCCTTGGCTGAGATAATTTATTAGAATTCACTTAAACCATATATCAACGTTGTGGAAGTGTCCAGTGTGTCGAACAGGGTAGCGTACCTTATTGTTAAGCTCACTGAGAGGTATAGCCTCAAGGTGGTTCAAGCGTACGCACCGACCTCGAAACACTCGGACGAAGAGGTAGAGGATATGTTTGATGATATATCAAAGGCCCTCCACTTCACCACTAAGACTCACTACAGCGTTGTTATGGGGGACTTCAACGCTAAAGTGGGAGTACAGAATTGCAACGAATCGGTAGTAGGATCCCATGGATTTGGATGCAGAAACCATAGGGGGCAAATGCTTGTTAACTTTCTCTAACGGGAGGGGCTCTTCTTGATGAACTCCTTCTTCAAGAAACAGCCCCAAAGGAAGTGGACGTGGCTAAGCCCCGACACTATGACGAAAAATGAGATTGACTTCATCATGACCAACAAGAAGCATATATTCAGAGACGTCTCCGTGATTAACAGGTTTAATACCGGAAGCGATCACCGACTCGTTCGAGGCTCTCTGAATATCGATTTTAAGGCTGAACGTGTCCGTCTGATGAAGTCAAGGCTCCGACCTACTTTGCTCCAAACCATGATAGGATCTGAAACGTTCCAGTCAAACCTGGAAAACCGACTCGCTGCCGTGGAAACCACAACAGACGTAAACCAGAACCTCGAAAATGTGGTTCGGATCCTCAGGGAAGAAGGTACGAGATTTTGTGAAATGCAGCGTAAGGGCAGGAAGTCAAAGCTTTCGGAAAGAACTTTAGGGCTGATTAAGGAACGACGTGAAAACCCACCCGTCACTTCGTCAGGAAAGCGCGCTCTAAACCGAGAGATCAGTAAGCTCGTACGACACATCCTCCGTTGCTCCAATACTCTTGCGATTGAAAGAGCGATCGAGCAAAATCGGGGGTCGAAAGTGTTCGTACAATCTCTTGGAAGAAGCCACCTGACGAAACTGACCACAGCAAGTGGAGAACTCGTTGCTTCGAAGCCAGCAGTCCTTTCCGAAGTAGAACGCTTCTATGGCCGGTTATACGCTTCGCATGCATCTCGACCTGATCCCGAAAATGAGGACCCTAGAGCCGCGTTAACACGCCACTACACTCAAGATCTGCCAGAAGTCAGCATTGACGAAATCAGGATGGCTCTAAAACAGCTGAAAAATGGAAAAGCCCCTGGAGAGGATGGCGTTACAACAGAGTTGCTAAAGGCTGGAGGTAAACCCGTACTGAGGGAGCTTCAAAAGCTTTTTAACGCTGTCCTGTTTGAAGGGAGAACTCCGGAGGCGTGGAGTAGGAGTGTTGTCGTCCTGTTCTTCAAAAAAGGAGATAAGACCCTGCTGAAGAACTATCGACCCATTTCCCTTCTAAGCCACGTCTATAAGCTGTTTTCAAGAGTCGTCATGAACCGCCTTGCGCGAAGACTTGACGAATTCCAACCACCGGAACAGGCTGGATTTCGGAGCGGATACGGCACCATAGACCACATCCACACAGTGCGGCAGATTATACAGAAGACCGAAGAGTACAATCAGCCCTTGTGTCTAGCATTCGTGGACTATGAGAAAGCCTTCGACTCGATAGAGATCTGGTCCGTTCTGGAGTCCCTGCAGCGTTGCCAAGTAGATTGGCGGTACGTGCAAGTGATGAGATGTCTCTACGAAGCCGCCACCATGTCCGTCCAAGTACAGAATCAGCAAACAAAACCTATACCATTGCATCGAGGAGTGAGACAAGGGGACGTCATTTCCCCGAAATTGTTCACAAATGCAATGGAGGATATGTTCAAGACGCTGCACTGGAAAGGACGAGGCATCAACATCAATGGCGAATACATCTCTCACTTGCGATTTGCAGACGACATCGTCATTATGGCAGAAACGCTGCAGGACCTACAACAGATGCTGAATGACCTGGCTGAATCTTCTGTGCGCATCGGCTTGCGAATGAACTTGGATAAAACCAAGGTTATGTTCAATGAACATGTACTACCGCAACCGATTGCGATGCACGGCGCCGTCCTCGAAGTTGTTCAGAAATACGTGTACCTTGGGCAGACATTGCAGTTAGGTAGAAACAACTTTGAGGATGAGGTGAACAGAAGAATTCAGTTGGGTTGGGCAGCATTTGGGAAACTACGTCGAGTCTTCTCATCGTCGATCCCACAATGCCTCAAGACGAAAGTCTTCAATCAGTGCGTCCTACCCGTCATGACATACGGAGCCGAAACGTGGACACTGACGGTACGGCTAGTCCACAAGTTCAAAGTCGCTCAGCGGGCTATGGAAAGAGCTATGCTCGGAGTTTCTCTTAGGGATAAAATCAGAAATGAGGTGATCCGGCAGAGAACTAAAGTTACCGACATAGCCCACCGGATTAGCAAGCCGAAGTGGCAGTGGGCTGGCCATATTAGCCGCAGAACCGACAACCGCTGGGGTAAACGAGTTCTTGAGTGGAGACCGCGTCTCGGCAAACGTAGTGTTGGACGCCCTCAGGCTAGGTGGAGTGATGATTTGCGCAAGGTGGCTGGCAGGAGCTGGATGCGAGAAGCCGAGGATCGACCTAAGTGGCGTGCAATTGGAGAGGCCTATGTCCAGCAGTGGACTGTGATAGGCTGATGATGATGATGATGATGATATATCAACGACGACCTCCGTGGCGGAATGGCGTACACACCGGTTTTTAAGGTGTCGGCTGCTCCGGAGTCCTGGGTTCGATTCCCGGACGGGGTCAATGTAGAAAAAAGTAAGTTTTTCTACATTTTCTCGGGTCTGGGTGTTTGTGGTACCTTTTTTGTTTCTGGTTTCCAAAATGTTGGAAATTTTGGAAGGGGAAGGCCTCGACGAACTTATCTTGATGAAATCGGGGAAGTTCTAAAGAAAGCTCAGGTCAGGAGTACCCTAAACTGGCGAGCGTGTATGAAAAGATTAATGAATGTGGATGAAACGAAAGTAGTCTGTAAGGATCGTAGCAAGTAGAAAGATGTGGCCTCTGCTTACCCCTCCGGGAAAAAGGTGTGAGTGTATGTATGTATGTTAAATAGTTATTCAAATTGGGATCAGAACAATGTATGTGATGTTGTCCACATTTATTATTATGTATTATTTATTATATATGAAAATAAAAGCGCATATGGACTACAGTTATTCAAACGAAGCATAAGCGAAGTATTTAGCCGAGACAACTCAATCTGGTTCAACATTAGTCGGTGAAATCGGTACATTTCATTTCCCAATTATTACCCAATGTCGATTTTGTTTGAAAATTTAATGCTTTCACAATGCAAGTATGTACATAGTTTCCAGGATCTTTTAGTGTAGAATTATTTACAAAATAAAAAATCCCGAAAGAACCGGGAATTCCCAGTTCTTGCGGGACCGGGATTTCCCCGTTGTGAACCCGAACTAGTATCGCGACTGAAGTCGGCGTCCTCGGTCCCTCAGGCAAGCTGCAGACGCTGGACGGGCTGCTGCGGCGGCTGAAGGCGGGCGGGCACCGCGTGCTCATCTTCACGCAGATGACGCGCGTGCTGGACGTGCTGGAGGCGTTCCTCAGCCTGCACGGGCACGCCTACCTGCGGCTGGACGGCGCCACGCGCGTGGAGCGGCGCCAGGCGCTGGTGGAGCGCTTCAACGCCGACGCGCGCGTGTTCGCCTTCATCCTGTCCACGCGCTCGGGCGGCGTCGGCCTCAACCTCACGGGCGCCGACAGCGTCGTGTTCTACGACTCGGACTGGAACCCCACCATGGACGCGCAGGCGCAGGACCGCTGCCACCGCATCGGCCAGACGCGCGACGTGCACGTCTACCGGCTCGTCACGGCCGCCACCGTCGAGGAGAACATCCTGCGCAAGGCCGACCAGAAGCGGCTGCTGGGCCACCTGGCCATCGAGGGCGGCCACTTCACCACCTCCTACCTGCGCATGGTGAGCGAACATTTCACATTTGACCAGTTTCACACTTTATTTATGTCTCTAGGTTCGCAATCAAACGTATCTTATGAGTAAGCAATACATAAACAATACATACTTAAAAAACTTCCGACATCACACATTGTCAAATATCAGCTGTTTTCATATGTAGTTCGAATGTAATCTAGCTGGAATTTGATCGCATTTAGCACCTCCATTGGGCCGTTAACCTTCGTTTTCCACTTGAAGAACCCCAGTTAACTCCAAAAAGTTAACCTCTGCCACAGGTGTCTGATTGTATGTGGTAATGTTTTTTACTTGTTAAAAGACTAAAATTGGCTGTCACACTCAAAATAGGTTTTTTTACCAAAGCACGTTGCCTTGCTAAAATATATATAAGATAATATGACTATTTTGTTATCTTTTCAATTTGTAATGACAAATTAAACAATGCGTTGCTCTGTAAAACAAAGATTTTATTTTAGCTTTCACATTAAAAACATAAACACTTATTATACTATCATAAAGTTATAAACATTACCTGTAAAACAAAGAAACGACATTTAAAGTTAATTTGCCGATCTTTTTCTATTAAACAAATTAAATTATTTTTCTGATATTTCAATCACTCAAATGTCAGACACATAGAGTAAAAACAATAATACTCTCAGTATATAAACTTAAAAAATTTTGTCTCAGGCGGGACTCGAACCCGCATCTCCTCGCTAAAAATTTTTCAAGTTTATATACTGATATTGTAAGTGCAATTAAGTTGCTAAAATATCAAATAAAGTATATAAATAGCTGTTTCATCTTAACTGACTGTCAAACATCTGCAAAGATGTTTCTTTCGGGTGTTAAGGGTGCAAACTCCTAACATTTGATGAAACAACGCTGGCTCACAGCGTAAGAATATGCTTGAAAAATTCGCGCCGTGTCGCAGTGTCTCGGTGGCCTAATGGTATGGCGCCCGCCCGGCTTGCGAGGAGATGCGGGTTCGAGTCCCGCCTGAGACAAAATTTTTCAAGTTTATGTACTGATATTATAAGTGCAATTAAGTTGCTAAAATATCAAATAAAGTACAATAATACTGTTTTACTCATCTTCGGCGGATGGCGCCATCTATTGGACCAACTACAACAATGGGTACATTTATGACATTTGAAAAGCGCGCTATAATCAAATATGAAAGAATCCTAGATACGTCTAGGTATTTCTTTTACATACAGGGTGTAAAAAAGGCTTAACGAAGCCTTAAGCCTCGCATTAGGTTTATCAAACCAAAACGCATGTAACAAAAATAATCGCTGGGAAACGAATTTTTTTTGAGGCATTAAAAAAAATCAAGTATTTATTGCCCGCAATGTATAGCGCGCACGAAGTGCTAGACGAGGTGTTGTGTACGTATGGGCTACGCGGGGCGGGGCGGGGGCAAACGCGGACCGCCTCGCTTTGCCCCTATCGCGTGTACATCGTCTTCGGTTGTAACTTGTAGGCAGGCACAACCTACTAAAATTGCACAGAACACAAATCGCTAATCAAAAGTACCTACTCTTCATCCGTGTCGTCCAGATCAGGCCTCTCCAAATGAACCAGCTGTGGCTCAAACTGACGACCTCCCATCTCCAAACAAACACGGGCCCGATACCGCGTGTTCTGATGCACTCTCTCGAGAATGCCTCCTCGCACCGACCGCTGTTTAAGGTCTTCAAACACATCAATGATTTTTTGACGCATTTCGTCACTCGATGTGCATGGCCGGTCAAAAACTCTGTCTTTCACGTAGCCCCACACAAAAAAGTTGAGCGGTGTTAAATCTGGTGACCTGGCTGGCCATGCGTGAGGTCCATACCTCAGATCCAGTGGTCTCCTCCATCAGGCGTTCACGTACTGGCCTAACGATGTGAGGTGGTGCACCATCGTGCTGGAACCACGTCTCTCGCAGCTGGGCTAGTGGCATTTCGTCCAGAGCCTCCGTCGTTCCATAAAGACGCAATGCTTCGGATGCATTGCCATGAGCCATCCCATAGCAGAACACCATGTTCACAAACTCACGAGCACTAAACTGATGTCAAGGCATTTCTAAAACACTTCACTGTCACGGAAGTCACTGAAAAGATAACTGAACAACAACAAAAAGCACGCGAAAACAGAAAATTGCGATTTGCTAGCGCATTCGATGACGTAAGAAACCGAACTAAATAAATTTCAAGTATGATTTTTGCTTTTGATTTCGCCGACGCCGACAAACGCCGGCCTTCCGGCCGGCGCTCGCGGTTTCCAATTGGCTCGCGCGCGCGCCGCATCGCTTGCGGTGCGGGGACAGCCCCCGCTCCCCGCGAATCCGCGCTAGCTGCTCTAAGATTTTTAACCGACTTATAATTCAATTCAATTCAATTCAATTCATTTAATCATCAGATCATAATCCATTTCAATATAGGTACAAATTATATAGGTATAAAAACTTAAATATAAAATTAAACATACTAAAAATATATTTTATTGACAGTCAGTAAATGAACCATATTACAATGGTTCAAGTACTGACAGTCAAAACGTTCCGCGAATGCGTTAAGAATACTGTTGCCACTAGCCCTGACCCTGATTGCTATTTTCTTTGCTAAGAAACACAAGGAACCCTGAAAGGTTGGTCTTACATTTTACACCGAGAACCGCTTTGTATATGAGGAGTTGCTTGTACATGTGTATAGTAATATATAACAAGATACCCGTATGTATAAAAAATCTTAGAAAACCGCTATTTTTAAGCAAATTGTATGATTGGCTTCTTGAAAAAAATTTTTACAGTATAAATGAGCTTATTAAATGAATCCTGTTTGACAAACCTAATGTAACTATTGACATATTGCTACTCGTATATTGCTGACATAAGTATTACTATTGACATATTATTTTGACATATTGCTATTATGATTATTATTGCTACCTTTACTAATCAATATTTAAATTTTTACATGCCAATATAATGGCGAGACATGCTGACCTTTTTGTACTCTTCTTATGATCTTATTGTACCATGTTTTCTTGTAAATAAATGAATTGAATTGAATTGAATTGAATTGAATTGAATTAAGTATTTTGATCAAAGGGACATGAATGAACTGTTTGTTTAGTAGGCAATCATACCATACTCAGTACATTTTATCATTTGTAAGTATTATTTTAAACCGAAAAAAGAAGGAATTCAGTCAAATGGCGGTACTAATACCAGGGCTTGGTAACGTTACCAATTTCACATTAAAAGTAACGTTAAGTAGCGGTATTTTATAAGGATACTTTTTTTAACGGTAAGACATTTACCGATATGTCGGTAGCGAAATTAAAATTTACCGTTAAATGGTAACGGTAATGTGTAACAGAACTAAAGCTGTAACGGTATCTCTTGGGTAACATAACTATATTATAACGTTACAAGGTATCGATATTATTAACGATACTTATATTGTTACTCCTTCGGCGTTGCCGCTCCGCGCGGTCCGATAGCAGAGGAGCGGCAACGTCGCCCACTTACTCGCTTGCGCATTGACCATTAGCTACTCTACCAACGCAAGTAAGCGTTGAAAGATTATTTTCGTCGCTTAAATTTGTTCTTAATAATTAGAGAATGTCACTCAAAGATTCGATCATTGATGATATTTTGGTTGTAAGAAATAATAGTACCTATATATGAAAAAAAATGATTTATTATATATTTAAGAAAAAAACAATCATTAATTTTATAACGCAATGTTTTAATTATGTAGGTGTCATTTACTTGATTTCCATATCGTCAATAGCCATATGTCCATATTTGTTTCTATGTATTAATTTTAATATTTCTACATACACGTAAGTGCGCATACATGGCTCAACGAATTGTAGTTCGGAAGTAATAAGTTTCCCATAATGTTCATTCCTGAAATCATTTTCTTTGCTTATGTTATTGCATACTAAACACTTATATTGTTGCTCTTGAGATGCCTGTGTCTTGTTGTTTTGCAAAACAGTTTGTTTTGATCCTGAAATAATAATAATTATAAGATTTACTTAAATGTTCAATTAGTGTGTGGACTAGTTTTATTATTTGAGATAAATCATTGATGAGTGCTTAAAGCAATCAATTTACTATTTGATTATCATTTGTTTTTAAAACAGTCTAAATATAATAATGATGACCGTACCTAAAATTTAGCACTCATTTGGCAATATATTACCACAAAATGTACTCTGTGATGGCAATTTTTGATAACAAAACCACTGAATAATCGTCGTTTCAGCTCATAATAACAACTTCTCAAAATGACAAACAGACGCGAAATGTCTCTTTCTCAGAATGCCAACTTCTTAAAATGTCAAATTCTCAAAAAGACAACTTCTCATTATGTCGATTTCTCACAATGACAAATTCGCATTTGGTCAACTTCTTATAATGTCAACTGCTTAGATGATAAATGCGCATAATGACAACCTCGTAATTTCTATCATAACAAAGCCAAATATTGTCAATTTAGTATAAATTAAATAACAAAGACAAATATTGTCAATTTACTATAATTAAAAAATTGTATCACTTTTAACTGTTTCGAAAGCGGCCACTATCAGCACTTGTTGCCTCCTCAAAGTACAAACAACGGCAGGTCAAACTACCCAAAAAGTTAAAGGTCATTGAATTGATTTTCAACTTTAAGTCCAACAAGTTGAGATCAATATCAAATGAGAAAATTTGACGTTTTGGGGTAGGTTGACCTGCTGTTGGCTGTACCCTAAAGAATATATACGTCCCCATAAAAAGAAGTCTAAAGGCGTCAAGTCAGCTGATCAAGGCCACTGGACGGGGCCGCTGCGCCCGATCCAGCGATCGTCATACTCGGCATCAAGATGCTGTCGAACACTCCGCGAGAAATGCGCGGGAGCCCGTCGTGTTGATTAAATACCTCACCAAGCCATCGAAGAACTCGATGGGGTTTCATCGTTTAATTACGGAATTCCTATGGCCTTCCAGCTCCACCATCAGACCTTGGTTACCATCTAGTTTGAAAGTACTCGTTGAAACTAATCAAACGAGCCCAAACTCGATGGGGTTTAGGCGCTTAATTACTGAGTTCCTATGGCCACCTTACAGCTTCATCATCAGACCCTGGTTACCATCTAGTCTCAAAGTACTAGTCAAGAAGAATCAAACGAGCCTAAACTCGATGGGGTTGAGTAGTGTAATTACGGAGTTCCTATGGCCTCTATCCAGCTTCATCATCAGACCCTGGTTACCATCTTCTATGAAAGTACTCGTTGAAACGAATCAAACAAGCCCAAACTCGATGGGGTTTAGGCGCTTAATTACGGAGTTCCTATGGCCACCTTCCAGCTCCATCATCAGACCCTTGTTACCATATAGTATCAAAGTACTCGTCAAGACTAATCAAATGAGCCCAAACTCGACGGGGTTGCTTCGTTTAACTACAGAGTTCCTATGGCCACCTTCCATCTCCATCATCAGATCAGCTTTATGTCATAATAATATTGCATTGTCATCCGATTTATACATGCTTGCAAAATTTCAGTTCAATCGGAAACCGGGAGGTGGATCAAATTTAGCTTGCAAGATTTGATTACAAAAAACGGGACAGGTTGAACTAAATAAAAGCTTGGCCTTGTTTTGTATTACTTGTATATAAAACATTCGTTAGGTATCAATTTAGAATTTAGGTAAGTAACGTTAAGATAGATAAAAACATTTACCGGTACAATTATACGAGTATCGTTAAAATATAACGATAATGGCAGGAATGTAACGGTAACATTTATTTAGTTAAATGTTACTAAAGTAACGATACTTTGAATAACGATACCTTATAAAGTATCGATACCTCAGGTAGTTGCAAGTAACGTTACCAAATTTTTACCGGTATTTCAAGCCCTGACTAATACAGCCTTACAGCTTTATTTTTGTTTTGGTAGGTACATTTAAATCACACAAAGTATTCGCAAAAATTTGCAATTCGTGATTTTTTGTATCTCAAAGAAGTCATTTGGCTGCTTGCTGTAGTAAATAGTAATTAGAATGGTAAAAAGAAATTCAAAGAACATTAATGTTGTTTTTAGTTGAGTTTAATTTTACGAAAGAAGAAACCTTATTGCAATTGTACGGTTTAAATGAAGAGTGAATGCAAAATTGTTGATAAAAGTAGGTACACAGATAGCATAGCAATTGAAATGATATGAAACTTTATTTTATTATCGGATTAGATCTTAATGCCTAGCTATAAATTAACTAAACCAATCATTTAGATGGAATGTTGCTAAATCCTTGAATGCAGGCGTTTTCATCACAAGACTTGAATCTTACGTATTATCCATTTTTCAGTAACTTATTAACCGATGGAACTGTAAAGTACTCATTACTCGTATGAAACGAAAAAATTTTTTAAGTCATGATGTGGTACTACGCTACGCCTTATTTTGATGTTAGTTTAATCGACCAAATTATCCGAAAATAAAGCCAGTAAAGTGTATTTTGTTAAACTGTAGTGGGTGTAGGTGGTACGAGGCATGTCTTAATCTTCTAATGGTTAAAGTGTAGGCTTTTGATCCTAAGGTTCGATGTTCGAATCCTAGGCTGGCAACGCAAAGTCAGAAAATCACCTACCTACTTAATGTATCAATAAGTGATGATTATGTAAATGTATGTGTATGTTGTAGCTTTTGTGTGAAATGTACTCACAATGCTGTGTAGTAAATAAATAATGAATCTACCTAAAGTTAGATTCATTAAGATGTCAACTTATTTACTAGCGAGCAACTTTTAACTCCCTTTCGAAATTGTTCGGTTGTTTAGTAGCGTTAGAATGATTGCTATCTGTTTTGGTAAGGATTTCGATCAAAGGGACATAAATGAATTGTTAAGGCATACCATGTTCAGTACATTTTATCATTTGTAAGTATTATTGTAGTACCGAAAAAAAAAGAATTCAGTCAAATGACAGTACTAATGCAGACATACGGATTTACTTTTGTTTGGTACGTTTAAAATGAACAAACTATTCGCTACAATTATGTGAATTTTTGTATCTCAGAGAAGTTATTTTCTTGCTGACTGTAGTAATTAGAATGGTGAAAAGAAGTACTAAGAACCTTAATGTTGTTTTTAGTTATGAGCTTAATTTTACGAAAGGAGAAACCTCATTGATATGCGCGTAGGTTTGCGCTCGGAAATGTTGCTAAACCTTTTTATCTAGGCGTACAGGACTTAAAATTTCCGTATCCCATTTACGTAAGTAAGAGAAAAAAGGTAAACATAAGAGTTATGGTAAGCTCGTTGTGAGAGTAAAATAATTTGATAGCTTGTTTTCATTCGTGTAATCGACCGAATTATTCAAATTAAACTAGCAGCTTACAAATTGTACGGTTTTAATGAAGGTCGAATGAAAAATTGTTGATCAAAGTAGGTTACACAGATAGCATAGCAATTGAATTGATATGAAACTTTATTTTGGTTTTTGGATACGAGCTTAGTTATAAATTAACCAAACCAATCATTTGGATGGAATGTTGCCAAATCCTTTTATGCATCTGCATGCAGCCTGCGCGTTTTCATTAACAGGACTTGAATCATACGCATTCAGTTACTCGTATGAAACGAAAAAAAAACTTAAGTCATAATGTGGTACCTACTACGCAACGGCTAAAGCCTTATTTTGATGTTAATTTAATCGACCAAATTATCCGAAAATAAAGCCAATAAACTGTAATTAGTGAAACTTGAGTGGGTGTAGGTGGTAAGAAACTACGAGGCATGTCTTAATCTTTCTAATGGTTAAAGTGTAGGCTTTTGATCCTAAGGTTCGACGTTCGAAACCTAGGCTGGCAACACAAACAGAGTCAGAAAAATACCTACCTACTTAATCTATCAATAACTGGTGATTAGTTATTTTGTTAGTTCATTAAAATCAGGATCAAGTGGTAAAGTCAGCAAGCCGTTCATTTAACTTTTCGAAGAACGATACAACAGCACAGCTACCAGCTGATCGTGCGGGGTGCGGGCATTGAACGAACGTTCATCGACCTCAACGCAAGCGTTACACAGCGAGTGCGCGCACACAATGAAGGACATTCGTGGTTGTTTGCGTGCGCGCGGTTTATTGCGGGTTGCTCTCTTTAAAGCGATTTTTATGAAAAAGTTGCGAACATTTTCAACATGTTTCTAAAGAAAAAAGTTTTGTTACAACAAACAGAAGATTTTCATGCAAAGATCTTGAAAAAAAAACTTTCACTTTGACCCTAATTATCTCAGGAACTATTCATTTCCCAGGTATGGTTTCCTGAAAAAAATTATCGTACAAATGAGTAGAATATGTGGTATTCGGCTTCGTTAAGCCTTTTTTTACACCCTGTATATACCTATTTTGCGTTTTAAATTATAACATATAAAATATTCTCTCTTGGTAAAGTCTGCAAATAATCTTTATGAAGTGCGACATAATTGAATTCTGCTGGAGCGAAATCGCCAGAGGAGCGTTTTAGTACCTATATTATTTTTTGACGAGGCTGCGGTCGGCCTAGTTCGCGGTGCATTGAGCTAGTATTTTGTCAAAGCATATCATTCATCTGTGAACTGTACTCGAACGAAAATACGAACGGTTTTCCGGTTAGTAGCGAGTCAGTCGTCTAAAATACTGGCCTAATGCTTACTAGGCTTAAGGCTCCCGTTTGACACTTGCGGCGACCGTTCCAGGGCAACATCAAGGAGCTGTTCGGCGGCGCGGCGGAGGCGGCGGGCGGGGCGGGCGGGGCGGGCGGGGCGGACGGTGGGGCGGGCGGCGAGGCGGCGGGCGGCGAGCTGGAGAGCGCGCTGGCGGCGGCGGAGGACGCGGCGGACGCGGCGGCGGCGGCGGCGGCGCGCGCGGAGGCGGCGGGCGCGCTGGCCGAGTTCGACGAGTCGCTGCCGCTGGCGCCCGACGAGCCCGCCGACCCCGACGCGCCCGCGCTCGCCGCGCTCATGACGCAGGTGACCACACGCTCATGACGCACTACGTACACACGTTCTCGCTTCTCTGAGAGACTACACGTGACAAATCACTCACAATAACATTCTCGGTAGTAGTACATTTAACAACTAATATACCCGTCGAATTGAGAATCTCTTTGTTAATACAATAGTCTGATTTTATTACATAGTGCTAAGAGGCAGCGTTTTAAAGTTTTTAACCCATCTGAGAACTAGAATACAGCGCTTTACAGTAAAAAAAAAGTATTAGGTAAGAATCTAATCTAGTCACATTCATTACCGGTTGCAAATTTTAATTAATTTGACTCGATAAAAAAAAATAGGTTTATTCGATTGATATTTTTAAAATTTTTGTAAGATTCGTTATTTGCCTAGGCATTAAATAAGTTTTGTCATGAAAAAACTTTTTATTCATTTGGAATATAAATATTTAGTCAAGAATACGGAGGAGTAAATAAACTTTAGGGTTAATTTTTCCTTAACAGGGAAAAAGGGCTTGTCTAAAAAAAACTTGTAAAGTTGCTTCATCTATACCATGATATTGATACATATCGAACGTCAAATCGTCTTACAGCTGACACCAGTGGAAAAATACGCGATGCGGCTCGTGGAGAGCAGCGAGGCCGCCACCGAGGCCGAGCGCGCGGCGCTGGGCGAGATGCAGCGCCAGCTGCGGGACTGGGAGGCCGCGCGTCGCCAGCTGCGCGACCAGCCCGAGCCCCTGCCCGAGCCTCCACCCGAGCCCCGGCCCGCCCTCACCTACTGCCGGGCCGACGCGCGCGCGCAGGTGCGAGCCCGCCGCCGCCGCGCGCCGCCGCCGCCGCCCTCGCCGCCGCCCTCGCCGCCGGGCCCGGGGGCGGGCGGGGCGCGCACGCGCTCGCGCGGCACGGTGCGCATCAACCTGTGGTCGCTGGACGCGGGTGCGGGCGGCGAGCGGCGACGCAACGGCACGCTGGACGCGTGGCTGGCCGGCGCCGCGCCCCGGGACCGCAATAAATGATTCCGCTCTGCCCGTGCGTTTATATTCCTGACGTCCGACGCCGGCGCCCGGGCTCGGCCGTGACTGCTTGCGCGTGGCCCCGGGCCGGGCGCGGACGTCAGGGATGCGCAAGCACTCACGGCCGGGGCCGGCGCCGCCACCCGCCCTCGAGGCACGGGCTCGACGGTCTCACTGGCCTACATTCCGATTCTAGTATTCTTCCATAGAAAGTCGAACTGCTCAAAAATTTTAACAATTTTTTATCTGCAAATTTTTTTTTGCATATTGATGCTGTACATATAAATCACAACCATACGACGGTAAGACCAGTGAAACCTCTAGCCGTTGTGCCGATAAAAGTACCTACATAATTTGTTTCAAACGAGTCTTGAAAATTGATCTTAGCCATATTTAATTATTATGTAAATTAATTCACGCTTGATTGAATCAAACTGTGATAGTTACTAATAAAAATAGTTTGTCTTGTAAAAGCCTACACAATACGTAACACACAAAATTAGTATTATTATTCGTAATATTTCATGTAAAGCTTTCAATGGTGCACCGGCACCATCGATAGTACCTTCGTCCGGTAAATCTAGTCAATTCAACGCGTCTGTTACGTGCCGCCTTTAGAAAGTGTTCGTATGTAAAGGCCTTTACGTAGAATGTAATTGGAAACAACCTCCTGCATATACAACATGTAACATAATAAACGCACACTCTGAAAGTAGTTAAAATCGGCTAATAAATCCATTCCACGTAAGCGGGCCCGGGCCCCGACAGTTCAAACTTCGAAGTAACAAACTCTGTGACCGGCGCCGTCAGCAATTGATGGTTTTTGTTACAGTTTGCCCACGATTACACTAACAGGCACCGACATTTGAAAAGCATTAAGTGTAATATCAGTATATAAACTCGAAAAATTATGTCTCGGGCGGGACTGGAACCCGCATCTCCTCGCATGCCGGGCGGGCGCTATACCATTAAGTCACCGAGACACTGCGACTCAGCGCGAATTTTTCAAGCATATTCATAACGCTGTAAGCCAGCGTGGCTATACTTTATTGCTATATTTTATATTTGATATTTTAGTAATTAACATATAATATAGCATTAAGTGTAAATTGAAAGGACTCAGCGATGCATTGTGCTTTTCTTATTTACATGTTGTATAAGTGGAAATATCTCGAAGACTCGAATTCAGTCGCCTCGAATTTGCTATTCGTTTTTAATCATTAGATCAAAATTTACAAATGGATCGTGTGTTATTCATCTTAAAAATGAATAACGTGTGCATATTTACGAGTCAAGCCAAGCATAGAGTTAAGTGGAAAGTACGAAAAACGTTATGGTACACCAGCTTCGCGAGTGCAGCCGACGGCGTCTCAGCCTTACTCTTCGCGCAGGAGAGATTTAATCTGACACGTCACATATGAAGAAAGCTTGTTTTTTGCAAATACTCATAGATTAATAAATAAGAAATATATACACAAGCCCATACAAAAACTTTAACTGTCCACGATTAAAAATGTTTATACTTAATGCAAATTTAACGTTAGGTACAGTCGCCGTCAGATATATTGGAGCAGACAAAGTGACCAAATACTTCTGAACAGTTGAAAATGTCAATAATCAAAATGTATTTAGTAAAATAGTATTTATAGTAAAGTTGGAAGCACTTCCTTCTGCAATTTTTCCTCAATTAAGACTATCTGCGTAGATACAATTGACGTTATGAGTGTTCAGATACCTATTATTGGTTAGTTGTGTATATAGAAGTCTGTTCAGACATTAATGAAGTAATGAATGTTCAGATAATGGTAACTTGTAGTGTATGGAACTTATTGACATTTTCAACTGTTCAGAAGTATTTCGTCACTTTGTCTGCTCCAATATATCTGACGGCGACTGTACAACATGGTTTTGTCATTCCCTCTACTACAATAAATATGCAACAAGACTTAAATAATTAATATTTTTCAATGATTACTTAAATATTTAAGTATGAAGGAATAACAATGATTCTACTTCTTATCAAAAATAATACAACTTTGCTAGACAGGTATGCTTCTAGACGTATGATTTTCCCAATGGTGAGTCACACGTCATTCGAGTGCTCTTTCAACTAAATATTTGTTATATTTAGTTGAAAAAGCACTCGAATGACGTGTGACTTAATGTTGACGTTTTTTCCGTCGCTGACTGTGTATCTATTTTTTATTTATTTACGTCTATGGTAATACTGTATTTGGTTCCAACATTTGCGTCTTACTTACCTACTAACTTCACAAGTAGACATCAGACTGGCTATTTATCAATTTTCCGATAAAGTATACCTCCTAAGTCCTCATCATAGGTAAATAATTTAGGAACAGCCCCTGCATAATTTTTTCTTGACATTGGAAATGTGGCAGAGAAACAGTCGAATCACAATGCGACATTTTAGGCTTCAGAGCTCACAACTTTTATTTTAATCGTTGCGAAAGTTCGCAGAAACTAGATGTGATAAGCCGAAGAATGGGCCCAATGGCGCGTATTGGGGATGCCTATGTCCAGCAGTGGGCTGCTGTCAGACGTCACATCCCAATAAAAAGAAATAGACTACAACAATCGAAGTGTACAACGTACTGTAGGTACGTGTGCCGTGCCAATTACCGTTACATATCACACACATGAAGGTTACTAAATATTCCGAATATCGAAAGCAGTGCTTAGTAAAACTTGGAACGTCCTAAGTTTGTGTGTCTGCACCCAGCGGGATTCCATGTCTGTGAGACTTATAAGTAATACAGAGAATTAGATCTGAATATGTTCTACTAAATTACGCTGAAAGTAGAATTTGTTCCATATAAACAACCGAAATATAAACTTTTCTAACCGACCTAAAGCCAGCGGGACACCAAAATTACGTCTGATGGTTCATAAATTGGTATCAACTGTTAGATCTAAATAAAAAAATAAGTAACTAGTAGTTTCAGTAAAAAGATAGTTTAAATTTATATTAATTTAGTGTAAAAGTTACAAAAATAATGTCCATAGAAAGTCTGCTGGACGGAGGTTTCTTCGCAGCTTGATAGTGACGGAAGTAGGTTTTTTTTTTGTTTTGGTGAACAAAACAATTAGAATATAGTTTCGTAATTTTGGTGAATGTCCCGCTGGCTTAAGATCGGTTAAAAAAGATTATATTTCGGTTGTTTATTAGCAACAAACTCTATTTTTAGCATAATTCAGTAGAACATATTCAGATCTAATTCTCTTTATCACAAGTCTTACAGATATGGGATCCCGCTGGGTGCAAACCATAAACATAGGATATAATAGACGAACAAAGCCTGCGAGATAGAAGAAAACCTCTTATGGAAATCTAGCAAGATAGAAAAAGAAAACTTATCTTTTCATTTTGTGATCTGTCTTAATTGACGCAGTGACACCCAGTGCCAACTGCGATATAAGAGCTTCAACATTTTATGGAATTATCACTTACAATGGTCACATGTTCTGTGAGTGCCTGTGGTGTCAACCACAAAAATAATCCAGAAAATTGTTCATTTCACAGGTAAATACGTAGAAAGTCGTCATCGTAAAAACGCGTTATTTTTGTTGAATTTGATCTTGTTGTTATGTTGTAAATATAAAATTATTTCAATCCGTTTGTTCACTTTAATATTTTGTATAAAGTTCTATTTATTGATTATTTACATTATTTTGGATAATTAATTCATCGAAATATTTTACATGTACGCTAGAGCTTGACTCAAATTTATCGATACTATTGTCGACATTTATCTTGAATGTTTCCAGAGAAATCACATGTTATTTTACGTTTAGCGTTTCAAATGAATTATATTAAGAGAGAAGAAAGTTTATTGATAATAACTTAAAAGTATTGATATTGCTATTGATTTGATAATGAGAACGCGCCCGGCGTGGATTGGTGAAAAACGTGAACTGATGTAAAATGTGAATGATAGGCGCGCGTGTATTTAATTGACCGAAATAAATTATTGCTAAATAATCAAAAATGTACGGTACGACCGTACATGAATGTCAACTTAACAATTTGAAGAAGGAATCTGTAAGGAATTTCGTAACTAAGATAATCCTGTTAAAGGTCAATAATCAGGGATTGATTCATCAAAATGCAAATGTTTGTTCAGATTTTGTTTACTTGCTCTTTTTCACTTACTGCCATTGATGAGCTCACACGGCACGGTAGATGACACGGCAAAATCTTTTGAAGAAATAAATAAATAAAACTAATTAACAATGACTGTTAATTTTTTCATAAATTAAAACTGTTTATTTTTAAATCATATGTAAAAATTATAGTCACCGGGCACATTGAACTGCCCACTATTACCTATAGTTGTAAGAAGTGAGGGCGGTTAGGTATGCCTCAGAATAGGTGCATAATCTCGAGATAAAAACAGTGTAACAGTGAACATATTTTCCAAACGACAAACTGCAATTATTATCGATAGTCTGAAAATGTTAAAGGTACGTCACTAGTTAACACACACATTGACAAATCAAAACTGGTCACGAATTATCGAGCTGTCAGTCGATCTACTTGTATACTAAATCTATGGAGCAAACACACAAACTTAGGACGTTTCAAGTTTTACAATGCACTGCTTTCGATATTCGGAATATTTAGAAATCTACTTGACTGACTATCTACAACTTGAGTTTCGATCAAGGAAATAAACGAAGCCTAACCTACTTACAAATCAATGACATACAGGGTGGGTGGATCCGTATGTCTTAATCTTGCCTGTAGTTTGTCCAATCGTAAACAAATCATTGAAAGAAATATGCGTAATTTATAATGCAAAAATATAATATAATATTACGTATTATAAGTTGTCGATATCTGCAGAAAAAAACATGGACATATAAGATTTTATTTGAAAACAGCTTGAATTAGTTGTAGGAAAACATGTGATATATGTACATATTATAATTATTCTTAACTATTTTTGCTCTTGCATCGTTCGTGATTTTTATGCAAATGAAAGAAATATTAAAAACACAAGTGATTTAGTACTTTTTTTTACTGTTATTCCTTCCTAAATTGTATTAAATGTCTTTCCTTAATAAAATGCAATATAATAATTGAAAATGCAGCAAACTGTAAATTGTGAAATTAATAAATCAAATAAAAAGTTGTATTACACTTTTATATGTTTCTGATAATATTATACTACACTATTATTATTTATGTATTCGCCTGACAATAATTATTCTTTATATTCAAGGCAGAGGAACAAAAATATAGTGATTCTTTTTAAAATTTCCACGTGCGTTCTTATTTTTGTTCGCGTTTCTGAGGTGGTGCATAGCGTTTTCAATAAATAAATAAATAAATTCGTTTGTTCAATGTTTGCTTTTGCTGCATTATCAATTCTAATTCGTAGATCAACTGTGTCAATCTCATCTTGACTTGCATTTCCTTGAAACTGTGTAAAAGGAATACAAATCATACATCTTCCTATTCAAAATATATTTGGCAACATAGTTTAATTTCAAAATCTATTTTCGTTTTTGAACAAATGCTCAAAAGTTTGATTCTGTGGATAAGAATCATCTAGAATCAAATATTGGAGCACTGTCTTCCTAATAATCAATAATAACATTACTATTATCGACATATTCAGTGAAAAGGTTTCGCGTTCTACCATCTCTCTAAATATATCTTAAATTTAAATAGTGATCTTGGATCAGCTGTGCATAAATATTTCCTGAAAAATATTTTGTACACAAGTAGGTAACATTGTAGTTTAAAAGAATGAATGTGCGTGTGCTGTGAGGGCCACTCTCTCTGAATTCTTTGAATCATGTTCAGAATTTAGTGAACTTTCCCAAAGAATTTGAAAGTTACAACCAGATTTTGATAAAATCAAATAAGACAAATGGACTTTATGTGTGAATAAAGGACTGAGGGCCCACTTGTAACGGGTAAGTTAAGGGCACTACAGAATAAGTGTTTGCGCCAAAATGAAAGCTAACGCCATACGAAAATTGTTGGAAACAACATACTATATAAAAACATTGTATTATTGGTACGGTTTCAAATCTTATACAGGGTGTTAGGCTCGTTTCAGCTTGATATACTATTTACCTATGTTAACATAAGCATATAAATACTATAGTGAAGTCGGAATATGAATGTCATCATTTAAAAAAAAGAAATTCTTACAAATCGGAATCTCAAAATTTTAGTTTGTATGAAAACATAAAAAATTGTAATGATGATATCAAATTTCTGTCTTCATCAAGGCTGGTTTCGCCTTGTTATACCCTTCACCTAGCACCCTGGATTTTAGTAAATAAATTGTGAAATATTGTGATAATAAAAGGCAAAGAACGTTACTATGCCAGCAGAGCGATGCGCTAGTTACAAATGACGTAGCCTTAGCACATGAGTAGATGACGGAATAGAGTAACGGAACGTACACTTGTGACAGTAAGTCAACTGACCGTACGAGCGTAAACTGGTCTTTACCAGTTTCACGAGTGCGCGTCAGCGATTCTACAAAAATAATACTATACTGGCCCTGAATTATACAGGATTACTTTTTCATCATCTTAAATTTTATTATAGGAATTCAGTATCGTATTTAGAGCTTATTTATGAAGCAAAAAACGTAAATCAAGTTTTCACCGTAAATATTTTTCACAGCATAGTATAGTATGGAGGGAAAATCAAATAGTACGTAGCGAATGAATGAATGAGATGCGCATCGCGTTAAAAAAGTGTTGCTTATTTTGTCATTTTTGTACTGGGCTATACCAAAAGAAAAGTACGTCATTTGTTTTGTCTTGTAGATTGCTATATTAAAAGTTGGAAGGTGGTTAAAATTTCATCCTGTATAATTCGCAAAATTGTATGTAGTATTTAACAGTTAAAACGTTATAATATTGTCAATCGATTCTATGAGAAAATTGAGAAGTAGGTACAGCAATATAGACGCGGGTCAAATTACAAATTTGTATTAGCAAAGGTGAGTACAGATTTTATTAGCTGGTCGAGTCTTATAAGACACTCAAATCGATGTCTCTCATTTCAGATATGGGTGAGCGGTGACGACGAACTCGAGCGCATGCCGGTAAGTACAGGTTCTCCTCTCTCATCTTTCATTCGCACCCCGCGCCCGCTGACCGACCCCGCCCCCGCCCGCAGATCTGGTGCCCGCCCACGCCGCCCTCCGGCGACGGCGACGTGTACTGCGAGCCCTGGGCGCGCGCCCTCTACCGCCGCGGGGCCGCCGCCGACGCGCTGCTGCCGCCGCCGCCGCGACACCGCGCGCCCCGCGAGCGCCGCGCCCGCGCCCCGCCCCGCGCGCCCCCCGCGCCGCCCTCGCTGTTCGAGCGCGCCGCCCGCCCCCGGCCGCGGCCCCGCGCGCCGCCCGCGCCCGCGCCCGCCCCGGCGCCCGCCTGGTCCGCCGCCGAGGACGCCGCCCTGCGCCGCGCGCTCCGCCTGCAGCGCCTGCCGCCCGAGCCGCCGCCCGCGCGCACGCCCAACTGGGACTGGGCCAGCGAGCTCGTGGACGAGGCGGCGCGCGCGCACCGGCCGCCGCGCGCCTGCCGCGAGCGCCACGACGCGCTCGCCGACCCCGAGCGCGCCCGCCGCAAGCACCGCCGCCGCCGCGCCGCGCCCGACGAGCCGCCGCGCCCGCCGCCGCGCCTCGACGCCCTGCGCGCCGCCGCCGAGCGCCGCCGCGCCGCGCTCGAGCGCCGCCGCGACGAGCCCAAGCACCCCAACCCCAAGCACCGCGCGCTGCTCGCCGACTACGGGCTCGACTACGACGCGCCGCCCTCGCCCATGGAGGTGGCCTCGCGCCGCGCCGACCGCATCGCCAAGGAGAAGCTCAAGGCGGGCGCCGCCGCCGCCGCCGCCGCCGCCTCCGCCTCCTCCTCCGCCTCGTCCGCGCCCGCCGCCGCCGCCGCCCAGGCGCCCGCCGCCCCCGCGCCCGCCCCCGCCGCCGCCGCCGCGCCGGGCCCGCAGCGCGTGGTGGTGGCGGCGCACGCGGGCAAGCCGGAGGCGCGGCGGCGCGTGGGCCCCGCGGCGGCGCCCCCCGCGCCCCCCGCGGGCCCCGTGGCCCCCGCGCAGCTGCTGTACCGGCAGCAGGGCCTGGCCGCGCGGCACCACCTCAAGATCCTGCACCACACCACCGCGGCGCATGTGCAGGTGCATTTACAGTTATTTATTAATTTCTCCTTGGTGAATTTTAGAAAATCATCTTTCATTTAAATAAATCGGACAGAAACACCTAAATAGGTATTTCCGTCCGATTAGAATTTGATTTAAATGCAAGATCTATGTGCTCTTTTAATATTCTACTATTTTATTTATCGAAACTTTGAGCCCATCTAACGAATATCTTATTTTAACGAGAGACGTCTTCAGTAGAGGCAAATGTAATGTTTCTATTATTTATAGTTTAGTTCCAATGATAGATACCGGTATCTATTTTTATCACTTTCGAAATTTTAGTACATCAATTTACGAGACAAAAAACAAATGACGTATTTCTTCTTTTAGTGTAGCCCAGTACAAAAATATCAAGAAAAAGCACATAAAAAATGTCCGCCAAAATTATTATTGATTCGGCCTCCTATGCGATGCGTATCTCATTCATTCATTAAGATGCTATTCATAAGTTGTTGATTTTCCCTTCATACCTTCACAGGCCTAGGACCTTAAAAATTTAAAATTGTATTGCGAAAAATATTTTTGGGTGAAAACTTGACCTACATTTTTTTACTTCACAAATGGGGTTTGAATACGATACTTAACGCCTATAAAAAGTTTCGAAGGTGATAAAAAAGTCATCCTGTATATGAATTCATTTACAAAGGACCTGATTAAAATTGAAATCCCTTTGCCAAGTTGTGGTGTTTCTCCGGTAGAACATAATTGAGTTTAACGCTAAATTGGCTTAATTTATAATCAATTAAACGAAATAATTTAAACTCATCGCAACTTAATCAAAATAACTTCTCTCGGATAATACGATTCTTAATTTATAATCAATTAAACGAAATAATTTAAACTCATCGCAACTTAATCAAAATAACTTCTCTCCTAGTTCGTGAGTTTCCTTTTTCACAGTTTTTGGTCAATTGTAGTGATTTAATCGTTTCGTTTCGTTTATTCGTTTATGTTCCGGGGAGAATACATTGTATAGACTTGGTATACTAATGTAGCTGTATGTGTTGCAGCCGGGCGCGGCGGCGGGCGAGGCGGCGCCGGCGCTGCGCACGCTGCAGCTGCAGCAGCTGCGTCGCGCCGCGCCGCGCCCGCACCACGTCGTGCTCACGCACCTGGCGCCCGCCGCCGCCGCCGCCGCCGCCGCCGCAGGGCCCGCGTCTGCGCCCGCGTCTGCGCCCGCGTCTGCGCCGGCGCCCGCGTCGACACCCGCGTCTGCGCCCGCGCCGCGCCCGCCCGACGCGCGCCAGTGAGCGCCCGCGCGCGACACATCATATATACAAGCTCATGAGTAAATGCACGGAACGGATGTTTATAGTCTAAGATCCCACCATACAACGACCTTTACCGAGCTGGTTAATGGATGAAAAGTATTTTATTACGAACACGGTGGTATAGGGTTTAATGCGAAAAATTCGAATTTTAAAAATTGAAATTTTGCTGCGAGCTTTTTATTGCAACCTATTTGCAATATATTTATTGGTATATATATAACATTGAATATTAAAATACTTTTCATCCATTAACCAGCTCGGTGAAGGTCGTTGTATGGTGGGAACTGGGATCTTATACTAAGAACGTCAACTTGTGACGACTGACGATAAGCGGCCAGTGGTCACGCACACATGCGGTTGTATAAAACTTAAACTCTGTTCCGTTTATCTACTCATGTGATATAAATACTGACCCCAATTTATGACTTCGTGACTCTGACGCAGCAGTATCGGCTGAATTTCCATTAATGAGTAGCCGTACGCTAGTATCCGTAAATTTTGTGTTCGTTATCTAGTGATACTGGTGTTGTATGCGGATAGATATTTTTTTACGTATCTATTGATTAAATGTATTCAAATTTTACAACATTGTTTGTTATTACCCTATTTTAAGAAAATTGGTTTCCTTAAATTGACACAAACGCTATACAGGGTGTAAGAAAAAGTACGAGCCAAATTCAAGGGGGTGATTGTCAATCGAGTTTAGAATACTGGAAAATATAAAAAAAAAATTAATAAAAAAAAGTATTGCCAATAAATGAGTATATTATTTACTACAGGAATGTCACTACGCAACTACAAACGCAGTACGCACGTACTACCTAAATAACGTTATTTTTCTCCTAAGTAGATGAATTGCTGAATTGCATTGTTTCATTGAGATCAACCGTGCAGGCTGTGGCCCTTAGGATAGAGCGAAGTGCACTACAAGAAGTGTAGATTAATGATTTTGGAATGAACTATGGATGGATGAACAGTAAACTTTTCTGTGTAACAATTATAGTCCTTAAAATATAGCTTGATTGGAATGACAGTTCTCACTGAAAGAGACGACGTAACTTGGTACCAGCGACACACAAGTGAAACATATTTGCACACGAAAAAATATTGGTAACTGGCATGTTAATAATATTTCTTTTTATACTTTGCTGTGCTTATTAATTAATTAAATTATAAAAAAGAGATATTTAAAGTTAAAAACATTAAAATAATCCATTCACAAAAATTACACCTAACTTTAAAAGACGTCACAAGGTTACGTCAGTTTTCATAATCGCTAGTGATGACGTAAAATCGACAGATTAACAATATTTCAAATTCGAAGTAATGTAACATAAATGTTAAAAATGATTTAATGAGCTTTGGTTGATGGTAAGAACATCAAATTGCTATTATTAATAGTTTACGGAAAATTTTCAAATTATTTTGATTCTATATGCGATAAAAAAAATCTAATTGATTTTCATGATGTTTCCAATTATTCTGATAATGATCTCGATACTGATTTACTGTTTTTTTATTCCCTTGAATTTGGCTCGTACTTTTTCTTACACCCTGTATATTGTTATAAAAGATACATTTACGGGTTGAGCTCGCGTGCATTAGACTTTTTAGTAACGAGCCAATTACTTGCCTACTCTTGACTGCAAATATTGTAAAGTGTTCGACCGAGATGTTGCGATAATTTAAAATGAAAATCTCCAATAAGTGGGACTTCTGATCCGTCAATTATTATTAAGCACTTGGTTGAAAATACAAATACTCGAGTAAACGTTTCGACATCCTTAAAGTAGGATTTGATCCCAAACTTGTGAACACTCTTTTGAATGTTGGGGATGATCAAAAACACTTACGAAACTACGATTTAATTGTCACAAAGAAAAAGTCTTCTAGTGCAGTTAATGACCTAAACACAGCTAAATCAACAGATCAAATCAGTGCCCAGTTTCTTAAAACTTACTAGTCTACAAGTTCCAAGTTACACTTTACAAGGAAGTTTTTACAAGATCATAGAAATAACGTTTATCAAAAAATATTTACAAGGCCTGTAAAATTTAATAGGTACTTGTAGATTCTACCAAAAAGATATTCCCGCTATGTGCTTAGAAGTTTTTTATTTGAATACTAGCGACCCGCCCCGGCTTCGCACGGGTGCAATGCTGATACTAAATACACTACAGAAAAACTGTGAACGTTGTATATAAAAACATAGCGGCCCGCTCCGGCTTCGCACGGGTATAAAATATATAGCCTATGTGATTAAAATCGATCCAGTAGTTTTGATTTATTCATTACTGCCCGTGGCCCGCACGCGTTAAATTTGGAGTAAAACAATCCCCCTTTCCCTATACCATGAAGATTTCCTGCTATCTTTGGAATATCTAAATTCATACACTACATTTTTACTTATTTACTTTTTACATTTTTAACTATTATTTATAACATATTACAGAATGTCTTTATAAACAACGTTCACAGCTTTCTTGTCATTAGACAATACAAACATGTTTTCTCTGGAGGTCACTCTTGAAAGAGCGACATACAGTTGTCCATGTGAAAAACAGTCAACGCTCAAATCTAAGCCTGCAACGTTGAAGGTTTGACCCTGCCATTTTTATTAATGGTCATTGCAAAAGAAGTCTTTACCGGAAACTGTAAACGTTTAAATTGGAAGGGTAAGTCCGATGGTATCAGAGGGATTCGGGGAATCAATACATCTTCTCCGGTACCACATCCTGTGAGTATTGTGCACTCTATTATAAAAGTTTTCATAATTTATATTTTAAAACTACTATCATACAATTATTTATCGTAACTTACTTATAATTACTGATACGTTGTTACGCTGAAAAGCACGTTTTTATAATAAACGCGTCCGATTGCTGCTAAATTCAAAGTGCTATAGGGAAAACCGCGGCCTCAGACGCGCTATTTATAGGCACGCTCTTGCCGCACCGGGCGGCCGGCCGGTACCACCGCAAACGCTACGATCTTCGAAAATATTCACTTAAATCATACGGTGTAAAGGGCCATATAGATCTATATTAAATGAACAATGTATTCAAGGTATTTAATTGGTTAAGGATTAATGCTGTATTGGTTAAAATCGCTTCGAAAATTAGCTATTATTTGTCGTAAAAAGTAAGTGACAAAAAAAAGTTATTGTGGGTTATCCATAAGAGATAGACATATACCATCACGGACTTTTCTGTAGACCTTTTCAATGTGTACAATACTTAGTACATTATTTTGATATAACTCGTAGGGTTCAGCCTGCGTTTGCAATGTAAGCGGAAAAAATGAAATTATTTACGACATCACATTAGGAACCTCAAAAATAACAGTACTTCTCCACTATTTAATGGATGTTATTATACATATAAACCTTCCTCTTGAATCACTCTATCTATTAAAAAAAACCGCATCAAAATCCGTTGCGTAGTTTCAAAGATTTAAGCATACAAAGGGATATAGGGACAGAGAAAGCGACTTTGTTTTATACTATTTTATTTGAATATGTTCTACGCTTGGCTGTATCGTATATTGTCTGGGCCTTATACGGACGGGACGAAAATAAGTAGTTGTTAGCGATTGGACAGTTTTATCACAGTTTTCCCGCCTAAAGAAAAGTAGAGTATTCGCGGCAAGGTTTTGCGATTAATCTTGATATTTCTATATATTGATAAACAGGGCACAGAAAGAAAAAAGTGACGCTTCCGGGACCATACCAGTAAATATTAGCAAAATACTTTCTAATCTCACCCCCTAAAACTTGGACAATAGCAAAGCGAAGACGGGCATGGTGGCGCCCACCAGCAGCGAGAAGTTACAAGAATTAACCTGGTTCGCAGTTTAGTGAGTGAGCTACGCGTAGAAAGTTGTCCACTTAAATCCAAATAGCCTTAAAATGGGACAAGTAGATTCGTACTTTAGTAAAGAAAATATGTATTAAAGTCTTAAACTATATACTATACAAACGAAGGTAGAGCGTAATCTCGATGAGTCGAAGTCTGCGAGGTGGAGTGTGTGTGTCGTGGGCGTCACACGAGGTGCGCCCCGCAGCGGCAGGGCGCACAGGCGGGCGCGGAGGCGGCGGCGGCGTCGGGGGCGGTGGCGGCGGCGGCGGCGGGGGCGAGGCGCACGTGCACGAGGCGCAGCGAGCGCAGCACGCGGCACAGCGGCTCCAGCGCGTCGCCCGCCAGCAGCGACAGCGGCCGCACTACCTGTCGACCGGGCGAGCCACGTGTCTTGCTATTGACTCACATTGTATACCTACCTACGAGTACGAGTATAACTTTGACATTCGAACTCCTACGTTTGTTAATCACTGATAACTGGGATACGAAGGACGGTCGCCGTATAGGTTGAAATTTAAAATATCTAGATGTGGAAAAGCGCTTTGGAGGGCCTATTTTTAAAAACTGATGTTACTGCAGTGTGTTTACCGACTTAAATAGATAGTCAAATCGATCGGCACAATAATCTCATTTAAAAAACAGAGTGCTTACACGAACCGGGATTCGGTGACCGGTATCTTATGTTCGAATTAATATGATATTCTTTAAAAATTATGCTAGTCGAAGTCGATACTTACAAAAAAATATTTTTGTGTCGGATAGTCCATTTATCAAGAAAGACTTTAGGCTACATAACATCATGCTTCGACCAATAGGAGCGAAGCATCAGTGAAAAATGTTGCAAAAGTAATCGCGATCATAATAACAGAAATTGACGCGTACGCGAAGTCGCGGGCAACAGCTAGTTATTAATAAGTCCACATTATGATTCAAAACACAAGACGCACCCCTAAGATAAGAATACATGAACATGGCTAAATGCTAATGAGATGAGGCTAGGGTAGGTAGGCTGGGCGGTACCTCCCGCAGCGCGTGCGCCACGTTGGCGGCGAGCACGAGCGGCGGCCGCAGCAGCGCGTTGAAGGCGAGCGCCAGCGCCGGCTTGAGCGCGTAGTCCGCCGCCGCCGCCACGCCGCCCGCCAGCGCGTCGCGCGCCGCCGCCAGCACGCATCTGCCGACGCACCGACCACCAATCAGCGGGCACGATTAAGACTAGTTTGAGACGCAGGCGGAGTAATTATTAGAAAAAACTTATAAGATTTCGTATGACTTGCTTTGCGCCGGGTGTATATCGGAATGTTGGCACACAAACTATTAGCCTAAATTTTTTTCGCACATTTTTACTTTTCCTAAACGTGTTTAGCCTATTTTTACTACGCCTTACTTTATATCGTCGTATTATAATTTCCCAATAGCGACATTTAGCCGAATATATCATAACACCTACCATTTATAGTTCCAAATTTTTATTCGTGGAAAGTTAAATACTTTATCAATATTTGAAATAGCCATGCATGCATGCATGCTTGCAAAGAAGTAAGCATGCATGCAAGCAAGCAAGCACGTATGCAAACAAGCAATCATGTATGCAAACAAGCAATCATGCATGCAATCAAGCAAACATGCATGCAAACAAGCAATCATGCATGCAAACAAGCAATCATGCATGCATCCAAACAATCAGACTTCCGTGACGGCTTCGGCCCTGCGGGGCTCCGGCGGTCCCACGCGTGCTAATCGTCGCAGATGGTTTACGCTCACCACCGCAGCTTCGGATTTCTGGCGCCAGCCTCAGCCGCGGCGCCTCGCTTACAGCCTCCTGCTCCTCAGCCCGCGGGCCGCCTCGCCCCTCCGCGCCTACGCGCTTTTGAATTACACTCTAGGGGTAGGGCAGACAAGACTGCTTGGGGTCGGTTTGTGAGCGATTCGTTTCTTAAACTTTTTCGGTTTAAAAAAAAACAGAGCGTAATGCCAAAAAAGAAGATGCTAATACATTTTAGTGCTTTCGATATTAGACATACTGAAATTAGGGTTTTCAATTTTTAGACCAATCTATATATAATAGTGCGAAAACAACTGTCAGACTAGACAATAATTATACGTTATAAGTTTAGGCTAGTACGGTTCGGCCAAATGAAATTAGAACTTTAAATTTTAGGCGAACCGAACGGCACCCCTTTGCGCCTGGTCTACTCTGTTTAATTGATATGGGACGCGAATCTTTTGTGTAACGCGTGCCAAAAAAAGCCATTTTTTAAAATAAAATTTACACCTTTTTCTTTAAAATTCACCATTAGATACAAACATTAGTATTTATTAGAACGCCCTCTGATCTAGTGGTTTGGATACTGAGCTAAGGTCTCGGGGTCCCGGGTCAGGCAACCAAAAACAAAACGAATTTCAAAGTTTTTTTTTGCGTTTGGCAAGTGTGGAAATTATGCCTGTATCCATTATTGCTATGGTAACTTTACTTTCTATAATTAGGTTTTATGCACAATAGATACAACTGTTATACAGTGTTTCGTGGTAACTACTTACATGGAGTAACATAACTGGAAAGTTTCATCAAAATCCATTATTAGTAGTTTTTGCGTGAAAGAGAAACGGAAGTCGGAACATTCATATAAACATAGTAAAAACTTTCTAGTTTATAATATTAGCAAGGATAAGTGGTTTTGTTATGTATGTAATATGTACATATATCAAGATTCTTTCTAGTCATACGCATTACAAAACCACTATGTGATGTGTTACTTGATTGTAATTTGTCAGTCTACCAAATTATATAAATAAAAAACGCGATTACTACTCGACCGTCGCACCCAACTCACAGCACATAGGTACTCGTACCTCTCGACGGCGACGATCACCGCGACGGGCAGCGTCAGCAGCAGCTGCGCGGCGGCCAGCAGCTCGGCGAGCCAGGCGCCGCCCGCGCGCGCGAGCCGCCGCCGCCGCGCCTCAACGAGCGGCGCGCGCCGCGAGCCGCCCGTCGCCAGGAACGCGCCCGCGCCGCGCTCGAACCAGTACACGTCCACGCGCTCCGCCTCTGCCGGCAGATGGCGCTACTTACACCCCTTCTTGTTCTCTAGCGACGTCGCCGCGGCGTCCGTCGCATTTGCACCCGCGCACAGACGCCGCGACGACCAAGACCCAGCATATACTAGTCAAGGCGCAGCGAAGACACCGAGAAAATATCAATTTAAACTAAAACGTAATTTAATGGCGCGGTTGAAAATGCCATGACAAAACTAAAAAATAGCAAACGGTTCGCAAGACCACCAAGCTGCCACGGAAACCGCCATGCGTCTACTTCTAGCGTCGGCGGCGACGTTCTCGACAGCCAAGATTATCATGTTCTGCGATCAAAACTGCGCCTCGCCGCACCTCGCCAGGTTTGCGCTGGGCCTTATAGGCATACGAGTATCGACATCTAGTGATATGCTAGGTATACGTTTGCGGTTTGCTGTAAAAGATAATTTTACTCGCCATTTTCGCTCGATTCGTATGCATCACTCCCGTTCAAAATCTTCCAGACTGCGTTTTGAGGCATTTTCTGAAAATAAGACAGCCTAATGATAGTAAACTAACGAAACTTGATATTAATAGAACAAAAAAATAGTTGAAAACTGAACTTAAACTCTCTACATAGATAAACTAGATAGAGAAGGACCTAAAAGAATTGAGCGAATACCTGATTCAGTAGGTACCTTAGTATTTTTTTAATTTAGTAAATTGATTTAGGTTGGTGCCTAGGCTGCTTAAGCCCAAAATATTAATCCATGGCTTCCTGTTGCGGTGTGCAATATATAATTGCAACGAATCTACTACAAGCGAATGACAAATAAACACCTCTTCGGCGGTGTGCGCATGGCTCATCGCGTCGCCTGCGCCTGCGTCCGCGCCCGCGCCCGCATCTGCACCTGCACCCGCCGCGGCCGCGTCCGCTGTGCCGCCCGCCAACAGCTCGCGGATGCTGCACATAAAAATAAATAAATAAAATTAAATAAAATCATTTTATTTCGGACTTCATGGTCTATAACTTACTGGTTGATAATAAAAATAATTTAAATATCTGCCTTGGTCTAGGGCACTGGGACTGGGTACACGCACTTGTGCTTGTACCCAGTGCCGCAGAAGGGGGCAGTCCAGCTTGTCGCTCAGCACGCTCAGGATGGAGTTGGGGCTCCCGCGCGCGTGGAGCATGTGCGAGGCGATGTATGCGGCGCCGCAGCACTGTCTGGAAGCCGTCTGTGTGTGCGTACGCAAACATCGTAGACGCACTACAGTAGCGCGGGTGCCCCACCATCACCCTGAACGCATTATAATGACGAAAATAGTGACGAGCAAATTAAGTTACATTTTTAATGCCCTAGCAGGGCTCATTTGAGGACAATGGAAATGTTATTATTTAAGACCTTGTAAACCAAATGAAACCACTATAAATTATTATGATCATATACGACAGTAAATTTGGCTATACATCGGGGCATCTTAAAGGTGCGAGTTTGCTACAAAAATGTCTCAAGTGTGTATGCAGGCCACCGTACATAATTTATAGAGAAAACACGCTTACATTTTATACTGCGGTAGCGACTGCTGCTGCGAGGTGCACGCCAGCAGCAGGGACGCCGGCAGCAACAGCACGTTGCCATCGCCTGCTCCCGCTGTCTCACCCGTCTATGAAAAATACACCATTGTATTCAGCAGCGCGGAACGCTTCTTCTAGCACAGGGTGTTAATAATTTTTATTCAATCAAATAACAGCAAGCCACTAATAATAGTTAGACTTAAAAGGATATTCCAAGCCCCAATTCCCTCGAGCAACAATTATAACCTCCCAGAATAGTCTCTCAATTTGTTGAACACGCTGAAATGACTGAAAGAAGGAAGAATGGTAGTACCATACCTGTCTAATGGGGCTGGAGGCGGCGGGCAGGCGCGCGGGTGTGTGCGCGGGCGCAGCCGCCGTGGGAGGTCGCCGATGCTTCTGCACTACCACCTGCCATATTATGTATTAAACACATCAACCACCTACACTGAAATGTAATAATGCTATTTTATTAAAAAAAAACAGTTATTATACATAAGTTACAAAGGATATACATATATTAATACAGGCTTCATTGAGAGCAGAAGGGAGTTACAAAATTATCTAGAAAGAGATTGTGGGAGATATTAGGTCTGTCTAACATAGCACCAAACCTGCAGCTTTTTTACCTGCACGTATGAGTCGGAGGCATCGGCGTCGAGCGTGGGCGGCCCGGAGCGCGCGGTCGAGTCGGCGGGGAAGCTCGAGCTGGACTCCGAAGCGTTCCTGTCTGATGCATGAGATTTATTTAATTATGTCTATTTGACGAACTTATTCTCGCAATGCTAATCATGAAAAAATAAACCTTTATAACCAACGGACACACCTGGATAACGGTGCTCTTATTTACACGTCTCATATCAAAGGTGTCTAAGGATCTCGGTCGGTGATGACTATTTTAACCTGGTATGCTCGTGCGAAAACTTGTCCTCTGATTGCGGAGTTCCGGAGCGGAGAGCGGGAACGTATATTGTATATATAGGTATACGTTTAGGATTTGCTCGAAATTATACGATAAGTAATAATCATGTTTACATTCTAAGGCTTTGTCAAATACAGCTAAGACCCGAATACGCCTGACCAGGAGAAGGTGAACCGAAGCGGAGTCTTCAAACGAAGCAGTAAAGAACCATGCGAATACTATTTATATCACCATTTTCTTTATTGATAATGCCTACGTTAATTGAATGCTTTGTCGTTTGCTGACGCTAACCTAGGTGTGTATTGGCGATTTCTACTTCTCTGGCTTCTACACCGCGATTTGCCGTAGAGCCTGTGTGGTTGCAACCGAACTTGGTCATCCTAATTAAAGTTCTAAGAAAATTCACTCAGTACAGTTTAAGATAATTACAGATATTTGAAGTTATATTGTCAAAAGTGACAGTGTCAAGTGTCGGGTTAAACCTTCAAAACAGTTTCATTATAACAATTAAAATGTAAAAACTTTACAGTGCAAATGTGAGATGAAATTAAAATAATTGGGCAAGTATGTGTCGGGCCACGCACAGTACCTAGTGTTCTGTAGTATCACCTCGCAGGTGCAGACTTCTTTGATTTTAATTTTTAATAATTTGAAATAGGCAGGCAGTCAATCTTTTATTCACATACCTAATTGTATTTTTAATATTACCTAACATCCTGTATACTAGGACGCAATTGAGGCACATGAGTAAATATTATTCATGTGATTGAGGCGTGCTTTACTTAATGCTATAAATAAGACGTAATATTAAGTCATAAAATCATTCCTACTAATCATAATCATAATCTATTTGTAATTTCAGTATTAAAACTTTAAAAATTATGTCCCAGGCGGGACTCGAACCCGCATCTCCTCGCGCGCGGTGCTTTAACCATTTAGCTAAATGATTAAAGCATCGCGCCCGGCATGATATTATAATTGCAATTTAAATGCTTAAAATATCATATTAAACTATTTGTAATTCTTGAATATGTTTCGTATGTTTTTGTTAATAACTATTTGTTTCACAATAAATGCGCACTTGATTATTTTACTTGTTGGTCGTATAACTTTAAATTACCTAATCGTATTCTTTTAAAAATTTACACTAATTATATTTGATAAATTTTAAGCAAGTCGTTTGCACATATCAGTGAAGTTACAATGTCTTCAATTAAGTCTAATCTTTGCTGTTTGAAAAATAAATAAAAAATAAAAATATTCTTTATTTGTAAAGCACTTGCTCTTTACCTCCTCCTCAAAATATTATCTTAGATTAAAATTAATAAAAAGTGTACAATTTGAATGGGTATATTATTAACTTTGAGAAAAGATGGCTATATTTTATATAACATTGCCTCTCTCTCTCTCTCTCTCTCTCTCTCTCTCTCTGTGTGTGTGTGTGTGTGTGTGTGTGTGTGTGTGTGTGTGTGTGGTGTGTGTGTGTGTGTGTGTGTGTGTGTGTGCGTGTGTGTGCGATGTGTGTGTGCGTGAGTGTGTGTACGTGCGTGCGTGTGTGTTTGTTTTGTGTATGAGAGTGTGCGTGTGTTTAATATACATTTTACACGAAACCGGTGATTGAGTTAATCAACTTTTCCAAGTCATCGTAAGAGTACTGTTCAAGCCATTTTATAATGAAAAGTTTAAATGTTTCGGAGGTAAGTCGTGGTATGTCTTTATTTTTCAAGAGAATTCTATTGTAAAGTCGTGGCGCCATGTATTTAAAATGTCGTTTTGAAAATGAGGAATGAATTTTGGGAATATTGAATCTAGGGACTCTTCTATTTTTCAGTGGAGTATACGGAACTATTTTGCTATGGTATCTACATAATGTAAGTAGAATATAGATGTTTATCTGTAATGTGTAACAATAAACAAAATACAACTTACAACTACAACTTACGAAAGAAACTTCAAACAAGATAGGAATATCATTATGTTTACAATCGAAGTACAAGTTAGGCTACTGACAGTTCATTCGAGTGTCAGTCGAAAACCATTGGTCCCAAATGTGGTAGCAGAATGCTAAATGTGTCAAAAAGTACATTTGAAATTCGTTTACAATATAATAATTTAAAAAAAAAGTAACCTGACAACGGGTCTCACTCCTTTTAAGGAAAGCGGTTAGCTTAGAGGTCGCTGGACAGGATAAAAACTTACTACTTATTACGAACCGGATTCAATTACTAGTGTTTTTACAAAATTTTCAATCGATTTACGACGACCATTTGGATCAGCGGTAGTAAACACTGCTTCTGAGCCATGGGTCGCGGGTTCGATCCCCGCACAGTACAAATATTTATGTGCATGAACATGTCTGTTTGTACTGGTCTGGGTGTTTTCTATGTATTATAAGTATGTATGTACAAAAAAAAAAGTATATAAGTAAGTTTATCGGTTGTCTAGTACCCCATACGACAGGGTACTTAATAGTAGCTTAATTTGGCATGGCTTAGTGTGGCATGTCTGAAATATTTATTTTATTTATTATTATTTTATATTATTATGATAAATTTTATTCATAGTTAGCCTATAGCCGTCTTCAGAAGGAGGACTTCGCCACGTTTAGCGGGCGGAATGGCTATCGCAGTTTGGCCATAGTAAATAGAATAACTGCTAGCTAAAAGTATTTTTTTTGTTTAAACAAATTTATTTAGAAGCAGTATTTAAACTTGAAAAATTATGTCTTAGGCGGGATTCGAACGAACCGATGAAACAACGCTGGATTACAGCGAGAATATGCTTGAAAATGCTGTGACGCAGTGTCTCGCAGGCTTAACGGTATAGCGCCGCGCCCGGCATGCGAGGAGATGCAGGTTTAAATCCCGCCTGAGACATAACTTTTCAAGTTTAAATACTGATATTATATTGCAATTAAATTGATTCAATTTTATAAAAAGTATTTAAATAAAAGCCTGTCGTTTTCAAATTCAAAAATTCAAAAATTTTTATTTCAGGCAGAGCCCATAATATTAGTAACAGTTTTTCTTAGAAATTAGTGTTAGTAACATAGAATAGTGGCCACATTTTACAATTTGGTATGGGATAAGACCCATCGTTGAAGAAGTGGTGAATCCCAACGATCCACGAATACCCTCAGGATAGTGTTGGCACTGCCGCGAAGACGTGACAGTGCAGATGCACATCGTTTTCTCATAATTGCTGAAAAACCATCAATTCGAGCCTCCGCAAACATACCGGATGCACTACTTCGCCACGGCAGCCCCAACAACACCCTGAAGGCATTGTTGTATTGGACACGTAAATCACTGTATGCCCGCCGAGTAAAATTAACCCACAAGCTGCACGTGTAGAAGGTTTGGCAGTATGCTTTAAACAGAGTTAACTTTACTGACCTAGTACAACGTGCAAACCTGCGAGCCAACATGTTGCAGCGAACAGCCAGCGACCTACGCTCCCTATCAATATCTTGATTATCTCTACGATCCTCAGTAACCCAATGCCGCAGGTATTTAAAACTCTGAACCCGTTTAAGGGTTGTACCACAAAGGGAAATATCCGGTACTTGTGTGTAATTAATTGTTCCTGACTTAAATAATAGCCATTCACTTTTATCAGAGTTATACTTAAGGCCATGGGCCATGGCGTAGGATTCACAAACAGAAAGAAGATTCCGTATTCCACTGACAGATGGGCTTAGGAGGACCATATCATCCGCATAGCTGATGTTATTCATGCAAATTCCGTCAATGTGATATCCGATATTTGTGCTATTTAGCCCACCTACTAGCTGATTTACATATAGATTGAATAGTCGAGGAGAACTTAGGCCACCCTGTCTAACTCCACACTTCAAATCGTACATACAAGAATAAGCTCCAGCCCATTTAACTATATTTTTCTGGCTGCTATACCAGTACTTAAAAATTGACACAATCTCCCTAGGCACTGTGGTTTCATTAAAAAGTTTATGCCATAGCAGGTCATAATTAACAAGATCGAACGCCCTCGACAAATCCAGAAAACAGGCAAATACAGGTGTTTTCCTACTCGTGTAGTAATGGACAGTCTGCTTGAGACACAATATAGCACTATCAGTGGATAGGCCAGGTCTAAAACCAAACTGGTTATCATAAAGTTCTATGTGATTAGCTAATATTTTATCAAGCAGACTGTCCAATGCCTTTGATATAATCAATGCCAGTGATATAGGCCTGTAGTTGGAAATATCAGAAGCGTCCGCAGTCTTGTTCTTGATTACTGGTGTAACAATAGTCCTAGTAAGGTCTCCAGGTAGATAGCTGTGGCTAATACACAGACTAAAAAACATAGAGAGCACTCGAGGCAGGTGCGTACCTGCATACCTAAGGTGTTCGATGCTCAAACCGTCATGACCAGGTGACTTACCTCTCACCATTCGCCGAATGATATCTTTAACTTCCCTGGCAGTAAAACTGATGAAAATTTTAGAGTGCGGTGAGTTTTTGTTAAAAATTGCTCAGACTTGGGTTAAATAAGGTGAACACCGTCTGTACTGAAGTCTAACCGAACGGACGTCAGTTTCATAATTTGTACTCTCCGGAAGCAGGGTCATAATTATGGTTATGTAATATGGCCAAACGTCAACATCACCTTGAACACAACGAATATTTCTAACTCCTTAGTTAGCCCTCCTGTCTTCTTAATGACGAATGGTATAGTATTATTAATAATTATTATAATAATTCATGCTGTAATTTTTTCGAGTCTTGCCAAATGACATAAACAAAGTTAACTAACCGTTTTTTCAGACTTGAACAATTCGACCTAAATTATTATTATTAAGAATTCCGAAAAACCCTGCACACTTATCTTATCTTATCTTCTCTTATCATAATGGATTAAGAATAATGTCACACAGTTAATCATGAATTTTCATCATAACTAAACTTGATAACATCTATCTACATCTAGAAGATGATAGATATCTACTTCAAATTTGAGTGGCAAGATTTCAACTAAACAAATAACATTGGCATGTCTAAATAAAAGCTTGTAAAAAGGAAGCATTCTAAAACGTAAGGTCAGTAAACAGCTATAATTTCACTATTTATTTATCAAAATTAAGCTATAAGATAATAAACATTAAAAGATTTGGATATAAGATAAATTAACTATTTCACCCGAGTCATCTCGTCCACCTGCCTAAAAGAAAACGGGAGGGTGGGAGGGCAAATTTTTCGTTTTTTGCACGTTATATGCGATGTCTGTGGATAGGTCTTCGCTAGACGGTCACCGTTCGGTTAATTAAAGGCGTAGTGTGGATGTAAAAAATATTTTTTAAAGGTTTTTGTAACCTAACCTAACTTAGGTTTTGATGGCCAAATTTCATACAGTGAGGTTTTGAAAACCTAACCTAACAATTTGAGATTATGGCAACCTTATTAAATGCGGTTAGGTTAAACTAACCTAACCAAATGATGTAAGGTTTTTGTAACCTAACTTCATGCAATTAGGTTAGGTTGGGTTAGGTTAGGTTTTGTTTTCGTTTTTTGCACGTTATATGCGATGTCTGTGGATAGGTCTTCGCTAGACGGTCACCGTTCGGTTAATTAAAGGCGTAGTGTGGATGTAAAAAATATTTTTTAAAGGTTTTTGTAACCTAACCTAACTTAGGTTTTGATGGCCAAATTTCATACAGTGAGGTTTTGAAAACCTAACCTAACAATTTGAGATTATGGCAACCTTATTAAATGCGGTTAGGTTAAACTAACCTAACCAAATGATGTAAGGTTTTTGTAACCTAACTTCATGCAATTAGGTTAGGTTGGGTTAGGTTAGGTTTTGTTTTCGTTTTTTGCACGTTATATGCGATGTCTGTGGATAGGTCTTCGCTAGACGGTCACCGTTCGGTTAATTAAAGGCGTAGTGTGGATGTAAAAAATATTTTTTAAAGGTTTTTGTAACCTAACCTAACTTAGGTTTTGATGGCCAAATTTCATACAGTGAGGTTTTGAAAACCTAACCTAACAATTTGAGATTATGGCAACCTTATTAAATGCGGTTAGGTTAAACTAACCTAACCAAATGATGTAAGGTTTTTGTAACCTTACTTCATGCAATTAGGTTAGGTTGGGTTAGGTTAGGTTTTGTTTTCGTTTTTTGCACGTTATATGCGATGTCTGTGGATAGGTCTTCGCTAGACGGTCACCGTTCGGTTAATTAAAGGCGTAGTGTGGATGTAAAAAATATTTTTTAAAGGTTTTTGTAACCTAACCTAACTTAGGTTTTGATGGCCAAATTTCATACAGTGAGGTTTTGAAAACCTAACCTAACAATTTGAGATTATGGCAACCTTATTAAATGCGGTTAGGTTAAACTAACCTAACCAAATGATGTAAGGTTTTTGTAACCTAACTTCATGCAATTAGGTTAGGTTGGGTTAGGTTAGGTTTTGTTTTCGTTTTTTGCACGTTATATGCGATGTCTGTGGATAGGTCTTCGCTAGACGGTCACCGTTCGGTTAATTAAAGGCGTAGTGTGGATGTAAAAAATATTTTTTAAAGGTTTTTGTAACCTAACCTAACTTAGGTTTTGATGGCCAAATTTCATACAGTGAGGTTTTGAAAACCTAACCTAACAATTTGAGATTATGGCAACCTTATTAAATGCGGTTAGGTTAAACTAACCTAACCAAATGATGTAAGGTTTTTGTAACCTTACTTCATGCAATTAGGTTAGGTTGGGTTAGGTTAGGTTTTGTTTTCGTTTTTTGCACGTTATATGCGATGTCTGTGGATAGGTCTTCGCTAGACGGTCACCGTTCGGTTAATTAAAGGCGTAGTGTGGATGTAAAAAATATTTTTTAAAGGTTTTTGTAACCTAACCTAACTTAGGTTTTGATGGCCAAATTTCATACAGTGAGGTTTTGAAAACCTAACCTAACAATTTGAGATTATGGCAACCTTATTAAATGCGGTTAGGTTAAACTAACCTAACCAAATGATGTAAGGTTTTTGTAACCTAACTTCATGCAATTAGGTTAGGTTGGGTTAGGTTAGGTTTTGTTTTCGTTTTTTGCACGTTATATGCGATGTCTGTGGATAGGTCTTCGCTAGACGGTCACCGTTCGGTTAATTAAAGGCGTAGTGTGGATGTAAAAAATATTTTTTAAAGGTTTTTGTAACCTAACCTAACTTAGGTTTTGATGGCCAAATTTCATACAGTGAGGTTTTGAAAACCTAACCTAACAATTTGAGATTATGGCAACCTTATTAAATGCGGTTAGGTTAAACTAACCTAACCAAATGATGTAAGGTTTTTGTAACCTTACTTCATGCAATTAGGTTAGGTTGGGTTAGGTTAGGTTTTGTTTTCGTTTTTTGCACGTTATATGCGATGTCTGTGGATAGGTCTTCGCTAGACGGTCACCGTTCGGTTAATTAAAGGCGTAGTGTGGATGTAAAAAATATTTTTTAAAGGTTTTTGTAACCTAACCTAACTTAGGTTTTGATGGCCAAATTTCATACAGTGAGGTTTTGAAAACCTAACCTAACAATTTGAGATTATGGCAACCTTATTAAATGCGGTTAGGTTAAACTAACCTAACCAAATGATGTAAGGTTTTTGTAACCTAACTTCATGCAATTAGGTTAGGTTGGGTTAGGTTAGGTTTTGTTTTCGTTTTTTGCACGTTATATGCGATGTCTGTGGATAGGTCTTCGCTAGACGGTCACCGTTCGGTTAATTAAAGGCGTAGTGTGGATGTAAAAAATATTTTTTAAAGGTTTTTGTAACCTAACCTAACTTAGGTTTTGATGGCCAAATTTCATACAGTGAGGTTTTGAAAACCTAACCTAACAATTTGAGATTATGGCAACCTTATTAAATGCGGTTAGGTTAAACTAACCTAACCAAATGATGTAAGGTTTTTGTAACCTTACTTCATGCAATTAGGTTAGGTTGGGTTAGGTTAGGTTGGGTGGCACTCCCATCGCTGTCAAAAAGACGCTGAAGTATCTCGGCGTCATTCTTGACAGCAGGTGGGACTTTGGGGACCATTTTACGGCCTTGGTCCCCAAATTGGTGAGGACAGCGGGTGCACTGAGTCGCCTGCTGCCTAACGTGGAGGGGGCTGGGGACTCTTGCCGCCGTCTTTATATGACGGTGGTTAGGTCAATGGCCCTCTACGGGGCTCCGATATGGGCGGCGTCCCTTAAGAACCGTCATAGGGCCCTCTTGCATAGCGCACAGAGGATCATGGCGGTTCGAGTGGTGAGAGGTTACCGCACCATCTCGCACGAGGTGGCGTGCGCACTCGCTGGGTCCCTTCCATGGGACCTGGAGGCGGAAGCGCAGGGGTCAGTGTATTGGCGGGCGGCGGATGCCAGAAGCCAAGGAAACTGGCCCCCCCAAGACACGGTGGTGCGGTGGCGTAGGGAGGCCCACGAGGCCTCCTTAGACCGGTGGACGCGGTTCATCGAGGAGCGGCTGGGCACTCAACTAGCTGGCTCCCGACGCCGCATCCTTGAGGCAATCCACCCCATCCTCAAGGGGTGGATCGAGAGGCGGCATGGGTCGCTCTCCTTCCGGATGACGCAGATTCTCTCGGGGCATGGATGCTTCGGGAGATATCTGTGTCTGGTCGCCGCGAAGGAGCCGACCCAGGGATGCCACCACTGTGGTTGCGCAGAAGATACCGCGCACCACACGCTGGTAGAGTGCCCCGCGTGGAGTGGGCCGCGGTCGGTCCTTTCCGCGGCCCTGGGAGGAGGAGTCCTCTCGCTGCCGGCCATCATGTCGGAGATGGTCCGCAGCGAGCAGGCTTGGGAGGCGGTGGCCGCCTTCTGCGACGACGTCATGTCGCAGAAGGAGGTCGCCGAGAGGGAGAGAGAGCGGGATCCGCACTCTCTCCGCCTCCGTCGGCGTAGGCGGGGCGGTAGGCCCCGCCAGGGTCCCGGGCGGCAGGTGCGGGGGCACCAGCTGCCTAGCACATGGGACCAGGACGACGCGCTGTTCGCCCAGCGCGTCGTCCAGAGGTAGGAGTGGGGTGCCGTCTCAGCACCCCCTCTGAGGAGGTCTGCCCTTTTCAGGGCGGAGGTGGCCGCTGGCGGGGTCCGTGGACTGTCGAGTAACCACAGACCCTGCCGTCAGTCAGCGCGGCGGGCGACGCGAGGTTTTTAGTGGGTATACCCCTGGGTCCCATTCCCAGGAGCAGCGCCCTTTTCAGGGCGCCGGGAGTCCCACATACCGCCCTGCCCTCCCCCGGGGCAGTGGTGATGATGCGGGTTAGGTTAGGTTAGGTTAGGTTAGGTTAGGTTTTTTTTTTTTTTTTTTTTGTATGAATTTACAGAATTTTCCTCTGCTATTCTGCAGAGACGTGCCTTGCTGTATATATTTTTTTTTAGCCGAAATAAATAAATAGTGTGCCGAAATTTAAAAGCTTATATTACCAAACAATTTTGTACCGTCACATGGCGCATATACTAAATCTATATGCGCCAGTGTACAGGTCTACTTTTTCTAAACGTTGCCTTTGATAGCCTTACTTATTACAATTTTTGCAAATTTCAAGAAATTTTTGTCAATTATAATTTTACTTAAGTTTTCTTTGTTTACGGACATCATTAATTCGCTTTCCACATTAAAACGTTCATTCAGAAATCGTGGGCAATCAGTCAGAATGTGTGTAACGTCTTCAACTTTATCTGGATCACAGACGCATGCCGGATTCTCCTTGCACTTGAAGCGATTCAAGTACGCAGAGAATCCGCCATGCCCCGTGATCATCTGAACCAATAACGGGTCTAGTTCTATCCTTCTCACAACCCTGTATGCCTCCTTTGCGTCCGGAAAGAACATCTTGGTCGTGGACCCTGTCTCTCCCATTTGGTACCTCCTGTTCCACTCGTCAACCGTATCCAAACGAATCTGGCGCTTGACGAATGAAACAGGACATACGTCGTAGTCAGGCTTGCGTTTAATGTTTACTGCGGCTTCTTTTGCCAAAACATCCGCCCTCTCGTTTCCCTCCAACCCCGCATGTGCCTTAATCCAAAATAGCTTCAGTATTTTGCCAAATTTGTTGATGGTGTTTAAATTTTTGCGTATGTCCGATGCAATGGGATGGAGGGAAACTACGTTCGCTACTGTTTCTAGCGCCGATCTAGAGTCGCAGTAAACATTAAAAGCCGTCGCTCTCTGTGATAGAGCCAGTTCCGTCGCCTTCTTCAAAGCCAGCAGCTCTGCTTGGTAGACGGTGCAGAATGACTCCAGTTTGAACTTGCGGGCTAGCGTTTCCGCGTTGTCCTTCCACAAGGACAACGCAGCCCCGACCTTGTTATCGATTTTACTTCCGTCTGTAAAGATGTTACAGACGGAAGGGTCATTCTGGAGCAATTCTGCACCGTCAACCACGCACTCGAACCCATACTCGATCCGTTCAGCCGGGTGTGGTGCTCTGGCCACCGGCATAGGGACCTCGACCTCCCGGTCTCCTACTACCCGCTGAGAGTAGCCCCTCTTTACTTCATAAAGAGCGGCTGCCTCCCGGATTCTCAAATCCAGGGGGAGTATCCCAGCGAGTATTAGGGCCGAGTTTAGGGAGACTGTCCGATATGCCTTGACCAGCTTTTGCACGAAACCCCGCTGAACGGTATCGAGCATTTTACGAATCCCGAGCTTACTGGCAGCCGGTGCCCATGCACTTGCAGCATACATGATGACTGGCTCTACCACAGAAACATATATGGTCCTGATCACCTCGGGGGACAGCCCCCACTGTACCTTTGCTGCTCTTGACAACCGACGATAGAGTCCAAGTGCCTTGCGGCACACATTCAAGACATGCGTGTTGAATGTAAGTCCATCGTCGATTGTCAAGCCCAGCAACTTCACCTCCTTTGAGAGACCAATGCGCACCCCGCCCATGACCAGCCTTGGGGAGTCAAATTTTAGCTTCCTCGTTACAACCATCGCGCTTGTTTTGTGAGGTGCAAACTTCAGCTTATTTTTGACCCCCCAAGCCCGGACACGGTCGAGGACCGCATTGGCCCGTCCTTGTACCTCACTACCGCTGTCCCCCGAGACGACCAGCACCACATCATCAGCGAACGCCTGACACCTAACGTCCACGTCCTCGATGTCCTTCAACAGGGGGTCCAACAGAAGGTTCCAAAAAGTTGGGCCCCCTATCGAACCCTGAACGCATCCCTTTGTGGTGATCCTGCGAACCTCGGAGCCCGCGTACCTCAGGCGCACACTCCTGCACTCCAAGTAGCTGTCCACCATTCGCCTCAGGTTTAATGGACAACCTGTTTCGGCGAGCCGGCATTTGATGGCTGGCCACCACGCACTGTCGAAGGCTCCCTCTATGTCTAGTGATACAAGTACCATTAATTTTTTCGCCTCCAATTTCTGCCGAATATGTTGTATCAAGACATAGAGGGAGTCCTCCGTACTCCGCTGCGGGGTGAAGCCATACTGCCTGGTGGACAGGGTGGGCAGGATATGCCATCTAATGCGCCCGATGAGCATTTTTTCTAAAATCTTCCCAAGGACAGGCAAAAGACCAATCGGCCTGTACGACTTGGGAAGAGTGTAGTCGCTCTTGCCCGGTTTTCGCAGGATCACCACAATGGCCTCTTTCCACTCGGTGGGGAAGTGGGAGAGGGACAAGCACTTATTCATAAGAGACAGGACGAGATCTGGGTCCAGAGCGATTGCCGCACAACATATATCCGCAGTCAAGCCATCCGACCCCGGGGCCTTCCTCGGGTTGAAACTCGACGCGGACCACTTCAGCTCCTCCGCCGTGAATGGGGGGTCCCATGAATCATCATGCTCCCCTCCGCTGTTCACTATATTGGCTGCCTCTCTCACCGCTATGTGGTCCGCGTTGTCGTCCTCCTGGCTGTCTGCCGGATAGAAGGTCCCAGCCAGCAGGTCGGCCGACTTGACCCCCTCGAGCACTTCCCCATTGTGAACGAGGGGCAGATCTTCCTGTCTGTCTGTTGTGCGTCCAATCACTCTGTATATTCCGTCCCACATCGACTCTCGGTCCTGTCTCCTACAAAACTCCTTCCAGCTAGTGGTCTGAGCCTTTTGCACCTCCTTCAAATACTCCGATCTAGCGACCAGATACTGCTCTACGACCCATTCTCGGCGGATCGGTGCCGCGTTCCTTATCCTTCTCCTTTTCTTGTTAACCTCCCTCTTCATATCAGCCAGCTTTTCGGTCCACCAAGGCAATCCTGTTCGTTTTGTATTTTTTACTCCCTGAATACTATTTTCACTGGTTTTGATTATTGCTTCTGTGTACTTATTTATCATTCTATCCAAATCTTCTTTATTGCTAATATTTTCAATTTCCTCTTTATTTATATTGTTCTCTATGCATAACTGAGTCAGTTTCTCACGAAACTGGCTCCAGTTTGCTTTTTTTGTGTTGAATTTCCTGGTAGTTCTTTTAATATCGACACCTATTGATTTTATTTGTTTGATTTCGAACAGAATTGCCTTGTGATCCGAGCTGGTGATACCATCGTCTACTCTCCAACCGTCGATCCGTCCGAGAATGCCCGCAGTGCACGCCGTAACGTCTACCCGACTAGAGTACCTCTTCCCCCCTCTTATTGTGTCAAAAGTAGGCTCAGACCCCTGGTTCAGGATGTGCATCTCCATCTCCTCCAGTGCACCCTGTAGTTCCTCCCCTCTGGTGTCCGTCTCCCTACTTCCCCACCAAATATTCCAGGCATTTACGTCCCCCCCCAACACCACGTCTCTCAGGCCAATCCCCTCAACCGCCGCCTTAATTGTGTTGAGATACGGTTCTATCGGCCTGTCACCCTCGAGGTATACCGATATCACCCCCATCTCCCACGCTTTCGTTCTCAACTTTACAGCAACGATGTTCTCGGTGGTGAGCGTGGGACATTGGGTGACATCGATCGTGTCATCGAAGAGGACAATAGCCGACTTCACGGGCTTATCCGACCTTGCGCTGCATTGGAGTACCCGGGTGCCAGCATAGCCCTTCATTTCTCCTAGTCCTCCAATATAGGGCTCCTGGACCAGCGCAAACGCTATCCTCCTCTTCGACGCCTCGACGATTAGCTCCTCCGTGGCCGCTTTACATCTCTGTAGGTTGGCCTGAATGACGCGGTATGCTTTGTCTTGAGATGCTCCTATAGAAATCTGTGTCACCCTCGTGACCACCTTAGCAATACTGCACCGCCGATCGTGCCAAGGTCTCCCACCGCTTTCGGACTGGGCATTCGCTGCTGAACGCATTATGGTCGACCCGGTCCATTTTGGCACTTCGGCAGTTGCAGCATGCCGGTGGCTTTCCGGCCGCTCGCTCAGCGCACCCCGCCCCCAAGTGCGGGCCACCACAGTGGCTGCACACGTCCACGGTTTCGCGACAGAATCGTTTGCCGTGGCCGTAGCACAGACACCGGGAGCACTGGATGAGTGGCGACTGATCGAGCGCCCGGACTCGCTGCAGGTCGACGTGGACGACACCTGCTCCAGTCAACCTCGCCCACAGTACAGGAGACACTTCCAGAACAACATGCGATGTGAGCGGGTTTCGAGTTTTCTTGCGGAACTTGATTTCCACCCTATCGTCATCTCCGCTCACACCGCAGAACAACTCTTTGTTCTGAGCACGAAGGCCCTTTAAAATGTCTTCGTCTGTATTGTAGGCGAGGACATCTCGCAACACAACCAGGGGGCTTTTATTTTTAATTTCCTCCAACTTTAGGTTCTCTCCACTTTGCCTCATCTTTTCCTTTATTTTTCCCATTTCCTCCTGCGTTCTGCATCCTATTATCACTTTCCTATCCTTTGCCTTCCTAACTTTGTCTATTCTCACTCCATCCTCTTTTGCCTTCACCACCTTTCTAATTCGTTCCAACACTTGCTGACTCGTCTCCATCTCATCCGTCGAAGTTACGACCACGGAGTGCATGGCCGCCCCGCCCAGAGATTGCGCTCTGGGCGGACCGGCCGCTACACTCGCGTAGGTCCCTCTCTCTCTGGTCGCCTCCTTTATAACCTCAGCCAGCCTTTCCATCTCTACTTTACTTTCCCTGATTAGATTTCCATGTTCCTCCATTGCCTTCATCAGTCTAGACTCTCTTTCCATCCCCTCCCCGTCCAATCCAACTCCGGTTCCCTCGGTGGACCCCGGCTTCCCTGTTACTGGAGGACAGAGATCCACCGAAGCAGCCTCGTCTTTTTTCCCCCCTTTTCCACTTCCCCTGTACACCTTCCCCTCCTCGGCTTCCTTCATCAATACAAACAATCTGTCGATCGAGTCCAAGACATCAACCTTAATGTCCGTTCGGACATTCCGTCCACTATTTATGGCCGATTTCGCCCTCTGGACGCATGCTCGCGCCTCTGAGAGGCGACTAACATATTTAGAGTCCTCCGTCTTCCCAACAGTGGACGCCGCCTTGGCCTTGGGATTTTCCCTCGGTTTGGTCGGAGCGGAAGGCCTTTTGGGGGATGCCGATGTACTAGCTCGGGCTTCTATCTCACCAATGCTCCTTCTCACCCTTGCGGTGTCGCACTTTTCGGGCACTATCGGAGCGGAGGTCAACTGCGTGTCACTATCTGGCGGCGAGTCGTCAAGAAGGGCAAAACCAGACCCCTTGCAGGGCGTGCGAAAACCAAACATTCTGTCTTTATTCGGAAAAGCAAGAGAATATTTACTTAAGTATCTAAAAGGAGAAGTGCAGGATTGAAACGAAGCTTGTCAAACCTAACCCAACAGTAAAATCAATAGTCAATAAATACAATTAAAATAAAATAATAAAATTAGTCAATAATTTAATTCAGTCAATGAACGCAATAATAATTTATTAAATATAAAATATTTAAAAATAAGTCAGTCACAACTTCAGGTTGTAAAAGTCCTGAAGTTGTGTATCACAGCTTGCTGGGAACTAACCCTAGGCTGTAAAAAGGCGTTAGGAGCTGTTCCCAGTGTCCAAATACTTGGTGATAAAATGTGCGTCAGCAGGTATCCCCACTGCTGCCTCACTTTCAGTTCCTAAGACAAAATTACTTAACTTATAATATTGATCTAATTTAAATTTCTATTTATTTTGCAGGAGCTGCGGAGGGCGAATTTAGGCACGAGTAGCGTGCCCTGGTGACGGCCAGACCCGAACAATACAAAAAACGAAGAAACTCAAAAACAAAATTTCGATCGGGTCGGCTCGTTCACCTAGTTAAGAGAATAAGGGTGGGTGGGAGGGCAAATTTTTGGGTTTCCCTCTGCCGGAAAGCGGCGGATGGGGTGTCAGATGAAAGGTCTCGGCGCCGTCTACAATTCTGCGTGCAGAGAAGAGGTGGTGCCGGTATAAAATTTTGATGTTATAGCTGAAAAACTGATTTTTTCTATGAAAATAAATGAAAATCTATGAATTTAATGAAAAGCTTATTTTCCAGGTGGTCCAGATAGGTGCAGGAGCAGGCGGAGCAGCGAACCAGTCAACCTCGAAGAGGAAGAAGAGTAGGCGTCCGAGTAAAAAGTGTGGAAAATGTCGGAAAAACTACTTTTTTAATGAAAATCTAATTGTAGGAAAATGAAAAGCCAAAAAGGACTATAGCAGACGATGGCAGCAACAAATTTAAACGTATTCAAAAGAAAAAATTTTGAAAATCGGTCAACTAGAAGACCTTTTTTATTGTTTTTGAGTTATTTTCTTATTAATATTATCACCGCTTAGGTAAACTCGGTATGTTATCGGTTGTATGAAAAACTACTAAATATGAAAATTTTTGGGTTTCCCTCTGCCGGAAAGCGGCGGATGGGGTGTCAGATGAAAGGTCTCGGCGCCGTCTACAATTCTGCGTGCAGAGAAGAGGTGGTGCCGGTATAAAATTTTGATGTTATAGCTGAAAAACTGATTTTTTCTATGAAAATAAATGAAAATCTATGAATTTAATGAAAAGCTTATTTTCCAGGTGGTCCAGATAGGTGCAGGAGCAGGCGGAGCAGCGAACCAGTCAACCTCGAAGAGGAAGAAGAGTAGGCGTCCGAGTAAAAAGTGTGGAAAATGTCGGAAAAACTACTTTTTTAATGAAAATCTAATTGTAGGAAAATGAAAAGCCAAAAAGGACTATAGCAGACGATGGCAGCAACAAATTTAAACGTATTCAAAAGAAAAAATTTTGAAAATCGGTCAACTAGAAGACCTTTTTTATTGTTTTTGAGTTATTTTCTTATTAATATTATCACCGCTTAGGTAAACTCGGTATGTTATCGGTTGTATGAAAAACTACTAAATATGAAAATTTTTGGGTTTCCCTCTGCCGGAAAGCGGCGGATGGGGTGTCAGATGAAAGGTCTCGGCGCCGTCTACAATTCTGCGTGCAGAGAAGAGGTGGTGCCGGTATAAAATTTTGATGTTATAGCTGAAAAACTGATTTTTTCTATGAAAATAAATGAAAATCTATGAATTTAATGAAAAGCTTATTTTCCAGGTGGTCCAGATAGGTGCAGGAGCAGGCGGAGCAGCGAACCAGTCAACCTCGAAGAGGAAGAAGAGTAGGCGTCCGAGTAAAAAGTGTGGAAAATGTCGGAAAAACTACTTTTTTAATGAAAATCTAATTGTAGGAAAATGAAAAGCCAAAAAGGACTATAGCAGACGATGGCAGCAACAAATTTAAACGTATTCAAAAGAAAAAATTTTGAAAATCGGTCAACTAGAAGACCTTTTTTATTGTTTTTGAGTTATTTTCTTATTAATATTATCACCGCTTAGGTAAACTCGGTATGTTATCGGTTGTATGAAAAACTACTAAATATGAAAATTTTTGGGTTTCCCTCTGCCGGAAAGCGGCGGATGGGGTGTCAGATGAAAGGTCTCGGCGCCGTCTACAATTCTGCGTGCAGAGAAGAGGTGGTGCCGGTATAAAATTTTGATGTTATAGCTGAAAAACTGATTTTTTCTAAGAAAATAAATGAAAATCTATGAATTTAATGAAAAGCTTATTTTCCAGGTGGTCCAGATAGGTGCAGGAGCAGGCGGAGCAGCGAACCAGTCAACCTCGAAGAGGAAGAAGAGTAGGCGTCCGAGTAAAAAGTGTGGAAAATGTCGGAAAAACTACTTTTTTAATGAAAATCTAATTGTAGGAAAATGAAAAGCCAAAAAGGACTATAGCAGACGATGGCAGCAACAAATTTAAACGTATTCAAAAGAAAAAATTTTGAAAATCGGTCAACTAGAAGACCTTTTTTATTGTTTTTGAGTTATTTTCTTATTAATATTATCACCGCTTAGGTAAACTCGGTATGTTATCGGTTGTATGAAAAACTACTAAATATGAAAATTTTTGGGTTTCCCTCTGCCGGAAAGCGGCGGATGGGGTGTCAGATGAAAGGTCTCGGCGCCGTCTACAATTCTGCGTGCAGAGAAGAGGTGGTGCCGGTATAAAATTTTGATGTTATAGCTGAAAAACTGATTTTTTCTATGAAAATAAATGAAAATCTATGAATTTAATGAAAAGCTTATTTTCCAGGTGGTCCAGATAGGTGCAGGAGCAGGCGGAGCAGCGAACCAGTCAACCTCGAAGAGGAAGAAGAGTAGGCGTCCGAGTAAAAAGTGTGGAAAATGTCGGAAAAACTACTTTTTTAATGAAAATCTAATTGTAGGAAAATGAAAAGCCAAAAAGGACTATAGCAGACGATGGCAGCAACAAATTTAAACGTATTCAAAAGAAAAAATTTTGAAAATCGGTCAACTAGAAGACCTTTTTTATTGTTTTTGAGTTATTTTCTTATTAATATTATCACCGCTTAGGTAAACTCGGTATGTTATCGGTTGTATGAAAAACTACTAAATATGAAAATTTTTGGGTTTCCCTCTGCCGGAAAGCGGCGGATGGGGTGTCAGATGAAAGGTCTCGGCGCCGTCTACAATTCTGCGTGCAGAGAAGAGGTGGTGCCGGTATAAAATTTTGATGTTATAGCTGAAAAACTGATTTTTTCTATGAAAATAAATGAAAATCTATGAATTTAATGAAAAGCTTATTTTCCAGGTGGTCCAGATAGGTGCAGGAGCAGGCGGAGCAGCGAACCAGTCAACCTCGAAGAGGAAGAAGAGTAGGCGTCCGAGTAAAAAGTGTGGAAAATGTCGGAAAAACTACTTTTTTAATGAAAATCTAATTGTAGGAAAATGAAAAGCCAAAAAGGACTATAGCAGACGATGGCAGCAACAAATTTAAACGTATTCAAAAGAAAAAATTTTGAAAATCGGTCAACTAGAAGACCTTTTTTATTGTTTTTGAGTTATTTTCTTATTAATATTATCACCGCTTAGGTAAACTCGGTATGTTATCGGTTGTATGAAAAACTACTAAATATGAAAATTTTTGGGTTTCCCTCTGCCGGAAAGCGGCGGATGGGGTGTCAGATGAAAGGTCTCGGCGCCGTCTACAATTCTGCGTGCAGAGAAGAGGTGGTGCCGGTATAAAATTTTGATGTTATAGCTGAAAAACTGATTTTTTCTATGAAAATAAATGAAAATCTATGAATTTAATGAAAAGCTTATTTTCCAGGTGGTCCAGATAGGTGCAGGAGCAGGCGGAGCAGCGAACCAGTCAACCTCGAAGAGGAAGAAGAGTAGGCGTCCGAGTAAAAAGTGTGGAAAATGTCGGAAAAACTACTTTTTTAATGAAAATCTAATTGTAGGAAAATGAAAAGCCAAAAAGGACTATAGCAGACGATGGCAGCAACAAATTTAAACGTATTCAAAAGAAAAAATTTTGAAAATCGGTCAACTAGAAGACCTTTTTTATTGTTTTTGAGTTATTTTCTTATTAATATTATCACCGCTTAGGTAAACTCGGTATGTTATCGGTTGTATGAAAAACTACTAAATATGAAAATTTTTGGGTTTCCCTCTGCCGGAAAGCGGCGGATGGGGTGTCAGATGAAAGGTCTCGGCGCCGTCTACAATTCTGCGTGCAGAGAAGAGGTGGTGCCGGTATAAAATTTTGATGTTATAGCTGAAAAACTGATTTTTTCTATGAAAATAAATGAAAATCTATGAATTTAATGAAAAGCTTATTTTCCAGGTGGTCCAGATAGGTGCAGGAGCAGGCGGAGCAGCGAACCAGTCAACCTCGAAGAGGAAGAAGAGTAGGCGTCCGAGTAAAAAGTGTGGAAAATGTCGGAAAAACTACTTTTTTAATGAAAATCTAATTGTAGGAAAATGAAAAGCCAAAAAGGACTATAGCAGACGATGGCAGCAACAAATTTAAACGTATTCAAAAGAAAAAATTTTGAAAATCGGTCAACTAGAAGACCTTTTTTATTGTTTTTGAGTTATTTTCTTATTAATATTATCACCGCTTAGGTAAACTCGGTATGTTATCGGTTGTATGAAAAACTACTAAATATGAAAATTTTTGGGTTTCCCTCTGCCGGAAAGCGGCGGATGGGGTGTCAGATGAAAGGTCTCGGCGCCGTCTACAATTCTGCGTGCAGAGAAGAGGTGGTGCCGGTATAAAATTTTGATGTTATAGCTGAAAAACTGATTTTTTCTATGAAAATAAATGAAAATCTATGAATTTAATGAAAAGCTTATTTTCCAGGTGGTCCAGATAGGTGCAGGAGCAGGCGGAGCAGCGAACCAGTCAACCTCGAAGAGGAAGAAGAGTAGGCGTCCGAGTAAAAAGTGTGGAAAATGTCGGAAAAACTACTTTTTTAATGAAAATCTAATTGTAGGAAAATGAAAAGCCAAAAAGGACTATAGCAGACGATGGCAGCAACAAATTTAAACGTATTCAAAAGAAAAAATTTTGAAAATCGGTCAACTAGAAGACCTTTTTTATTGTTTTTGAGTTATTTTCTTATTAATATTATCACCGCTTAGGTAAACTCGGTATGTTATCGGTTGTATGAAAAACTACTAAATATGAAAATTTTTGGGTTTCCCTCTGCCGGAAAGCGGCGGATGGGGTGTCAGATGAAAGGTCTCGGCGCCGTCTACAATTCTGCGTGCAGAGAAGAGGTGGTGCCGGTATAAAATTTTGATGTTATAGCTGAAAAACTGATTTTTTCTATGAAAATAAATGAAAATCTATGAATTTAATGAAAAGCTTATTTTCCAGGTGGTCCAGATAGGTGCAGGAGCAGGCGGAGCAGCGAACCAGTCAACCTCGAAGAGGAAGAAGAGTAGGCGTCCGAGTAAAAAGTGTGGAAAATGTCGGAAAAACTACTTTTTTAATGAAAATCTAATTGTAGGAAAATGAAAAGCCAAAAAGGACTATAGCAGACGATGGCAGCAACAAATTTAAACGTATTCAAAAGAAAAAATTTTGAAAATCGGTCAACTAGAAGACCTTTTTTATTGTTTTTGAGTTATTTTCTTATTAATATTATCACCGCTTAGGTAAACTCGGTATGTTATCGGTTGTATGAAAAACTACTAAATATGAAAATTTTTGGGTTTCCCTCTGCCGGAAAGCGGCGGATGGGGTGTCAGATGAAAGGTCTCGGCGCCGTCTACAATTCTGCGTGCAGAGAAGAGGTGGTGCCGGTATAAAATTTTGATGTTATAGCTGAAAAACTGATTTTTTCTATGAAAATAAATGAAAATCTATGAATTTAATGAAAAGCTTATTTTCCAGGTGGTCCAGATAGGTGCAGGAGCAGGCGGAGCAGCGAACCAGTCAACCTCGAAGAGGAAGAAGAGTAGGCGTCCGAGTAAAAAGTGTGGAAAATGTCGGAAAAACTACTTTTTTAATGAAAATCTAATTGTAGGAAAATGAAAAGCCAAAAAGGACTATAGCAGACGATGGCAGCAACAAATTTAAACGTATTCAAAAGAAAAAATTTTGAAAATCGGTCAACTAGAAGACCTTTTTTATTGTTTTTGAGTTATTTTCTTATTAATATTATCACCGCTTAGGTAAACTCGGTATGTTATCGGTTGTATGAAAAACTACTAAATATGAAAATTTTTGGGTTTCCCTCTGCCGGAAAGCGGCGGATGGGGTGTCAGATGAAAGGTCTCGGCGCCGTCTACAATTCTGCGTGCAGAGAAGAGGTGGTGCCGGTATAAAATTTTGATGTTATAGCTGAAAAACTGATTTTTTCTATGAAAATAAATGAAAATCTATGAATTTAATGAAAAGCTTATTTTCCAGGTGGTCCAGATAGGTGCAGGAGCAGGCGGAGCAGCGAACCAGTCAACCTCGAAGAGGAAGAAGAGTAGGCGTCCGAGTAAAAAGTGTGGAAAATGTCGGAAAAACTACTTTTTTAATGAAAATCTAATTGTAGGAAAATGAAAAGCCAAAAAGGACTATAGCAGACGATGGCAGCAACAAATTTAAACGTATTCAAAAGAAAAAATTTTGAAAATCGGTCAACTAGAAGACCTTTTTTATTGTTTTTGAGTTATTTTCTTATTAATATTATCACCGCTTAGGTAAACTCGGTATGTTATCGGTTGTATGAAAAACTACTAAATATGAAAATTTTTGGGTTTCCCTCTGCCGGAAAGCGGCGGATGGGTGTCAGATGAAAGGTCTCGGCGCCGTCTACAATTCTGCGTGCAGAGAAGAGGTGGTGCCGGTATAAAATTTTGATGTTATAGCTGAAAAACTGATTTTTTCTAAGAAAATAAATGAAAATCTATGAATTTAATGAAAAGCTTATTTCCAGGTGGTCCAGATAGGTGCAGGAGAAGGCGGAGCAGCGAACCAGTCAACCTCGAAGAGGAAGAAGAGTAGGCGTCCGAGTAAAAAGTGTGGAAAATGTCGGAAAAACTACTTTTTTAATGAAAATCTAATTGTAGGAAAATGAAAAGCCAAAAAGGACTATAGCAGACGATGGCAGCAACAAATTTAAACGTATTCAAAAGAAAAAATTTGAAAATCGGTCAACTAGAAGACCTTTTTTATTGTTTTTGAGTTATTTTCTTATTAATATTATCACCGCTTAGGTAAACTCGGTATGTTATCGGTTGTATGAAAAACTACTAAATATGAAAATTTTTGGGTTTCCCTCTGCCGGAAAGCGGCGGATGGGGTGTCAGATGAAAGGTCTCGGCGCCGTCTACAATTCTGCGTGCAGAGAAGAGGTGGTGCCGGTATAAAATTTTGATGTTATAGCTGAAAAACTGATTTTTTCTATGAAATAAATGAAAATCTATGAATTTAATGAAAAGCTTATTTTCCAGGTGGTCCAGATAGGTGCAGGAGCAGGCGGAGCAGCGAACAGTCAACCTCGAAGAGGAAGAAGAGTAGGCGTCCGAGTAAAAAGTGTGGAAAATGTCGGAAAAACTACTTTTTTAATGAAAATCTAATTGTAGGAAAATGAAAAGCCAAAAAGGACTATAGCAGACGATGGCAGCAACAAATTTAAACGTATTCAAAAGAAAAAATTTTGAAAATCGGTCAACTAGAAGACCTTTTTTATTGTTTTTGAGTTATTTTCTTATTAATATTATCACCGCTTAGGTAAACTCGGTATGTTATCGGTTGTATGAAAACTACTAAATATGAAAATTTTTGGGTTTCCCTCTGCCGGAAAGCGGCGGATGGGGTGTCAGATGAAAGGTCTCGGCGCCGTCTACAATTCTGCGTGCAGAGAGAGGTTGGTGCCGGTATAAAATTTTTGATGTTATAGCTGAAAAACTGATTTTTTCTATGAAAATAAATGAAAATCTATGAATTTAATGAAAAGCTTATTTTCCAGGTGGTCCAGATAGGTGCAGGAGCAGGCGGAGCAGCGAACCAGTCAACCTCGAAGAGGAAGAAGAGTAGGCGTCCGAGTAAAAGTGTGGAAAATGTCGAAAAACTACTTTTTTAATGAAAATCTAATTGTAGGAAAATGAAAAGCCAAAAAGGACTATAGCAGACGATGGCAGCAACAAATTTAAACGTATTCAAAAGAAAAAATTTTGAAAATCGGTCAACTAGAAGACCTTTTTTATTGTTTTTGAGTTATTTTCTTATTAATATTATCACCGCTTAGGTAAACTCGGTAATGTTATCGGTTGTATGAAAAACTACTAAATATGAAAATTTTTGGGTTTCCTCTGCCGGAAAGCGGCGGATGGGGTGTCAGATGAAAGGTCTCGGCGCCGTCTACAATTCTGCGTGCAGAGAAGGAGGTGGTGCCGGTATAAATTTTGATGTTAATAGCTGAAGAAACTGATTTTTTCTATGAAAATAAATGAAAATCTATGAATTTAATGAAAAGCTTATTTTCCAGGTGGTCCAGATAGGTGCAGGAGCAGCGGAGCAGCGAACCAGTCAACCTCGAAGAGGAAGAAGAGTAGGCGTCCGAGTAAAAAGTGTGGAAAATGTCGGAAAAACTACTTTTTTAATGAAAATCTAATTGTAGGAAAATGAAAAGCCAAAAAGACTATAGCAGACGATGGCAGCAACAAATTTAAACGTATTCAAAAGAAAAAATTTTGAAAATCGGTCAACTAGAAGACCTTTTTTATTGTTTTTGAGTTATTTTCTTATTAATATTATCACCGCTTAGGTAAACTCGGTATGTTATCGGTTTGTATGAAAAACTACTAAATATGAAAATTTTTGGGTTTCCCTCTGCCGGAAAGCGGCGGATGGGGTGTCAGATGAAAGGTCTCGGCGCCGTCTACAATTCTGCGTGCAGAGAAGAGGTGGTGCCGGTATAAAATTTTGATGTTATAGCTGAAAAACTGATTTTTTCTATGAAAATAAATGAAATCTATGAATTTAATGAAAAAGCTTATTTTCCAGGTGGTCCAGATAGGTGCAGGAGCAGGCGGAGCAGCGAACCAGTC